>OX101750.1:9956011-12356011 GCA_944452665.1 Stenoptilia bipunctidactyla
ACGCGGTCGGAAAATAAAAATGTTTTAAAGTACAAGTCTTACAGTCAATTATATATGGGACGATAATAATTAGAATAGGTTTAAAATATTATTTGTTAGTTTTTAAGGTCTTTTTTTGAGTCGGGGGGTTTTTAAAATTTTTAATTTTACTTTTATTTGTAATATATTTTTGACCTCTGGCGTTTAAATTAGGCTGAGTCTGTACCATAAACGCCAGTTAATTTCAGTGGATATAAGATAGACCTTACAAGTCTGACAGTTTCAAACGAATTCTCAGCGACATAGATCATGATTCAGTTGGTTTGATAGTACAACGTTATTTTTTGTTTATGCGAAACCTTATACACGGGTCAATCATTTTCGGTCAAAGAATCGGTATACGAAAAATTATGATATTATCTTAAAAACTGACCAAGTTTCAAACTTCTTGTAGTGCCTTGGTTTCGTGGCGCGAGTTTGTCACTCCGTCCGCGTGAGCTCGATCGCTACCCCTGTTACTGTTTTCAGGTTTCGAAGAAATGAAAAATAACGTTGTATATTCACAGCCTTCGTGACGCAGAAGTCTAATGGCGCATACTGCTGTAATGGAACTTGTAATGTAACATTCTGCGCACTATACGTCCAAATAAATACGCAACGTGCGCAGAATGTTACATTACTAGCAATCTGTGGTCGCGGTATCGGTTCCCGCACGAAACAAGAAATAAATATTTCTAGTATAATATTTCTAGTAGTAGAGGATTTTCTGAAATGTATTTATATTCTAGATTCCTCCTAGTTTGTTAGTTGGTACGTGGTATCCCATATCGCAAGCTTTGCTTAGTTTGAGGTTATTTAGTAAGCGTTCTCGGGGGATTTTAGTATGTATTATTTTATTAAATCGCTGTTCGTTTTAAGGAGGTTATGACATACCATGTAGCGAACTAGGGGAGAACATACAATAAAAATACATATACATATAGATAAATACCCAGACCAGAAACATTTTTTTTTCTTGTTCCGGGCGGGAATCGAACCCGCAACCACTGTCGTCTGAGGCAGATAGGTTTACCCCATCGCCAAAGTGACACATGACATTATTATTGCAAAAAGGTACATAAAACAACCTCTGACTACATTACCTACATACCTTTGATAACATTGATCTATGACTGACTAAACATTGACATTAGTTGAGTCACAACGACAATTCTCTAAGATTTATAGACCGTGTAGGGTGGCTTAGATTAGCCGTACCGCCCCTGGATAAACGTATCGTAAAAGGCGACTAATTGGTGGTAAGATCCCGTCAGGGTCCGACTGGCTAGCGACCGCCCTTCCCATAAAATCTACCGCCAAATATTACTGCTCCGGCGGTGATGTGTTCCGGCAACATTTTATGAAGAGCCAGTTCTTTCCTAGACCCGTGTGATAACATCTTCGCCCTCATCTTCACTTACCCTCAGGTGAGATTGAGGTCAAACGTGGGCTTAGTAAAAAAAAAACATTTTAGAAACAATAATGTATTTATTATTTTTCTTCCTAGACCTAGGCTACCACCGAGACTTACAAACCAGAGCGGCCTTCATGGAGGTTTTGACAAAGATATTACAACAAGGAACCGAGTTTGATACTCTGGCTGAAACGGTGCTGGCTGATCGATTCGAACAGTTGGTGCAGTTGGTTACCATGATATCTGATAAGGTTGGTAGAAGTGATTTATAGATGTTTTTAAGTTTTTGCATTTGAAATGCTCAATTATTCTTAAATAAATGAAAAATGTGATAAATAAAAATTACCCGACCAGGATTTGAACCTGGGACCTCTCGTTTACCGGACGAGTGCTCTTCCACTGAGCTACCGGGGCCCGGCGGTATGCCTCGAAATTACTTACCACATTTTTTTTTAGGTTATATTGCTAACGTAGCTCCATCTTTGCAGCTAAGACCACCCGAGACCAATTTAATACAGAAATTGTGAATCCCAGTTAAAGTGAAGCATTGCAATGTTTTAATAATGTTTTTAAGTTTTTGCATTTAAAATGCTCAATTATTTTTATTTATCACATTTTTCATTTATTTCAGTGATTTATCGATTTTATTTTATCATTGAAAAGGAAAAAGGTTTTGTTGAAACAATCATACATATTTCATTTCTGAATAATAATATTCGTTATTCGGCCCACTTGCCAGTAATACAACTTAGAAACTATGTTAGCAAGACAAATAAAGTTTGAAGTTATTATAAGACTAACACAGCCATAACGTTCCATATTGAAAGCTTCAGCTTATTTGAAAATATTTTCAATATCATGTTTGCACTAGATTTCAGTCTGGCCATGAGAAAAGTGTTCTTTTTGCGTATTATTGCGAAGTAATCGTCGATTCCCATAGATGCAAACATGAATGAGGCGCTACAGTATCGCAGTAAACCTAAAAGAACCCTGAGACCATTATTGTATTGCACCCTAGCGCATTTAGTGCTGATTTTGAGCCGCGCTCATGTAACCACAGTCCCACTGTGTAAAAAGATTGGCATGGCAGGCCTTAAAAAGTGTGACTTTTTCCTCAACACTACAGTGTGCGAACCAATTTACATTTTGATATATATTTTATACTAGCCACCGCGCGCGGTTTTACCCGCGTAACTTTTGATCCCGTGGGAATTTCGGGATAAAATATAGCCAGCTTTATATATTAGTATAGAGTATAGATTTTGAATATTTTAACATTGTGCCAACATATTATACCTAGCCGCGAGCCCTCTTCGCACTCTTTCTGTATCTACCTGATCTTTAAGGTCCTCAGTCAAAAAGTGTCCCAAGTACTTAAATTTTCTAACTCTTGCGAGTGATGAACCATTGAGTTTGATTGCGGGCTCAATTTGCCCGTAGGCCTAAAAGTCACGTATTCTGTCTTTTAATGTTGTACACATGATTATGTAGTCTAAGTATGTAGAAATAGGAAAAGTTCGTGGTACAGAAGCTAGTTCCTTCCTGTTTTAAATGTTCTGATTTTGTCAATCCAAAAATGTTTTAAAAGTCTTTAAAAACCATTACAGTTGCATCGTAGCCTGCAAAATTATTTATGGCTGAGAGAAATGTTTATGCGAATGAAATGCTCATGAAATGATCGTTAGAATAAAGTCATCGTTAAAATACTAAATTTGCGTGTCTGCGGCAACGTTTGATTAGAATTAATTAATAATAAACATTAAGTAATAATAGCTAATATATCTTATAGTATTTTTGATTATATTGAACGACTTATTAAAAGAAAACATAACATAATATACCATACACACAAAGTTAATTTATTAAGTACAAGCTATATTATAGCTATCATTAGTCATGTATCGAGACAAAGAGAACGTTATGTTAACGCATTTAAATAAAACACTTTTTAGCCGGATTTATCGCGTATAATTTATATATTTCATTTTACTCGACGTTTCAGTCTCTTTGCAGACCACGGTGACGAGCGACGGTTGAAAAATTCAAGACAATATTATTAAATCAGACACTTTACAAAACTAAGCTTCCATTGATAACATCCATTGATAATTAGATACACGGACTGTAGTGTATATACAAAATAGATATATTAAAATATATACCTACTAACATTATATGTAGTTAAATGGTCGTCTCCGGCCACGTACTGCGCGGGCGCAAGTGGTGGGGTTAAGATCCAAAGAGACACAACCCGGTCTACCACGGCGAGTGAAAGACGTAGTGCGTGAGCTAGTGAGCCGACAGTATTTAGTAGTGGCATATATATATATTATAATATTATATTAACCAAGTGAATATAACATTGGCGACGAGGAGAACTGTAAGTTATTTTAAATATTTCAATACAATACAAATTCCGTGACCATCATTACTATGTTGATGTTTGTTGGAAAAGGGGATAAAGACTTTATTATTTTATTCTATATTTTAAAATTCCCTAAAAAAAAAAAAAAAAAACCTATTGGTACATATTATTGTTTAAGAAAAGATTGCAGACCACAATCGAAAGACGTAAACAAGTGACGTCATCCTGGCTAATAACGATAACGTCAATTATAACGATAGTGGAATTTTTGTCGAAACAAAACGAAAAAAAACAACAATAGGACATGCGAAAACAGAATTTTATTGTTAATTATGCCTTTGTTTAAAGTATGGAATGGTATAAAATAAAGTAATCATATTTCTTTGTGACAATTAATATCAGAATCACACTCATTTTAATGATTTTAAAATCATTTTTTTTATTTAAACTAGAAAGTTACTTTTATAACAAAAAAGAAAAGTTAAGCTATAATGGAAATAAGTATATTATTTATTCATTTTGGACCTTTCTATATTGTACAATGGAAGTAAAAGGTTTAGTTTACTGGGTTATCGATACGTGATCTGTAGTTCTTTTAGAATTCTCGCATAAACAGTTATTATTAAAAGTAACAAGTAATAAACAACTGTTCTATAGTTTGGGTGGTGCATGTTTTAAGATTTATTCAACAAGTAGAAATGATAATATTTTATTCCGATGTGTATGTCTATGTACTATAGTTAAGTTATCACATCTTCAATTGAAAGTCACATCCTCTAATACTTTAGTTAAGCTTGTAGGTGTGCAAGTCTTATTATCAATTTATCATTAAAAATGCGAAAATTATTTATTCATTATTTTAATTTTTTTTATAAAATGAGAAAATCAAAAGTATATAAAATATCTTATAGATTAAAAATGTACAAAGGCACGGCTTATTTCTTAAAGAAATTTCTTCCAGTCGACCTGAGACTGAAGAGTTTGTTGAAAGGAAAGTTAGTGTGTATGTACATACTACATAAATTACATGACATATATAAAATTACATACGCTAGAATACTTATATAAACTAGTATATAAAATGCATACATATGGATGCATTTTATATATTATATGGATTTTTATATGGAAATCAATAGTAATTACGATTAATTTATCTTGACAAAAGTCGTGTTCTTTTCTTTTTTTAACTTTGTGAGTCATTAAATTGCATAGCTCAGCATTAAATTGTGAAATGTTTGGGAGTTAGCATTAAATTGCGTAGCTCAGCATTAAATTGTGAAATGTTTGGGAGTTAGCATTAAATTGCGTAGCTCAGCATTAAATTGTGAAATGTTTTGGGAGTCAGCATTAAATTGCGTAGCTCAGCATTAAATTGCGAAATGTTCTGGGAGTCAGCATTAAATTGCGTAGCTCAGCATTAAATTGCGAAATGTTTTGGGAGTCAGCATTAAATTGCGTAGCTCAGCATTAAATTGCGAAATGTTCTGGGAGCCAGCATTAAATTGCGTAGCTCAACATTAAATTGCGAAATGTTCTGGGAGTCAGCATTAAATTGCGTAGCTCAGCATTAAATTGCGAAATGTTTTAGGAGTCAGCATTAAATTGCGTAGCTCAGTATTAAATTGCGATGTGTTTGGGGGCCAGCATTAAATTGCGAAGCTCAGCATTAAATTGCGATGTTTTCGGGGTAAGCATTCAATAGCTCAAACTCTGGAATCATATAAATTTTTCTCTTCCCCTTTATTGTTCGAACCAATGACAATACACGAAGGAGAAGTTGGATCAGTTGCGCACAAGTGGAAAAGATGGAAGAGGAGTCTATACATGTGTCTGAAAGCTTCGCGCATAGAAAATGAAATGAAGAAAAGAGCCAGCCTACTTAATTTGGTTGTCCATGATTGCACATAGAGTGGTGTGCGTTTAGCACTTTGAGGATGTAAGTAATTGTGGTGTGCTTGCCGGAAAGGGGCAATGTGATGTGTGTTGGTGTCTACCGGATGGAGGTTACCCGTGTTTGTGACCTAGAGTATTGTATACTGCGCGATCTTGAAACCCTTATTGTGGCTTAATGTGTTTTTTGAACCTTTAGTACCTACTTGGTAGATATCACCGTGATAATATAATGACATCACGGTTGAGCGAGTGAAATTTTGTGGTTAAGCGGCATTCATAATGCCTTTTTAAATAGGTAGTCTGAATATTGAAGTTGTAGATTTTCTTTCTGATTATCGTATATCCGTGACTCGGTAGAAATCGCTTTGTATCTTGCCGATCTTCGATTATTTTGCTGCGATTCTTAGGAGACACGTTTTCTTATGTTTTGGTAACAGTAAATTTGTTATTATTTTGGCAATTGAAACATAATATTACGATAGTGTGTGTTTAATGAATCACGGAGATAGGTAATAACGTCGAGATTGAAAATGCGTTTAAATAATACTTTAAATTTGTTGCGATTGACAAAAGAGCTGGATTTTACTGTCGAACTGTTTGCAGTTGTCGAACAATTTTAATACTTTGTTGTTGTGAATTATATGGTGCAATGCAGTGCTCTTATTGGTGTGAGTTGATATAACCGGAGAGAGGTTATGAGTGCGAGTTGATGAAACCTAGTGGAGGTTGAATTACGTTTTGTGACGGGATGGACGTCACTGCAGAAGAGCTTTGCATTGTTTGCTAATTAATTGGGTTATTCTAGCAGCTTATGCTTGCTTTGTTTATTGTTCGACCGCTGTCAGATTGTTTGATGTTACATTCAAAGTAAATTTCATTGTTTAATGTGCGGTTTTCTTATCGAAAGTATTGTGGTTCGTACAATACGTTGACGTTAGCCGATTCCTACTGAGTTTCTTGCTGGTTCTTCTCAGTAGATGGATCTTCTGAACCAGTGGTAGCTTTACGTAAATTGTTAAATCTTGGATTTAGAATTTTGATGGAAATATAACATTGAAATACAATTTAAAAAAAAATCTGTAGCGGTTAAAGTTTTGAAGTTGCCAAAAGTACAAGTATCCATTGCAGTTGTAAAGAAAGATGTTATTTTTGGTGTTTGGAAGATATTTAATGTGTTGTGGATACAGGTTCTCGTTCGTTGGTTTTGTGACTACGCCAGAATGATTTTGGGTAGTGTGTTGAAGGAGCCATTGGTTGACTCAGGTTTCCCGTGGGGAAATGATGTAATTGCTGTTAACCACGAACGATATACCTTGTTGTTAATAATGAAATTAATGGATTTCAATGTTTGATTTGGAGATAATTGATGCGCAATGGTAATTGAAACTAGGTAATTGTATTGTTGAGTATTCTAAATGATTGATAATGTAACGAATTCAAACTTGTGTGTTTACTTTTGAAAATTAGCCTGACTATTTGTCAGGAGTGGCTGAGCCGCCACTTTGGTAGGATTGTTTCAGATTGAAACACAAGGACGTGTGTCGTCGCGGGATGGCCGTGTCGGAGCTAACGATGAGTTGGCAATGTTAAGATGGTTGTATGGCTTCATGGTAGCGGAAGTATGTTGGTAATATTGTTATAGAGGGCACTAAATGCAATGAATGACTGTTTGACGTGCGATTGCAGCGCTAGCGGTTATATCTTGAAGCAGGATGATGGCAGGTGACAGATGCGGTTGGGAAAGCTAAGCACGCGGACGTACCTCAAACTGACGGCCAGTAGTGGGTCGGTATTAGTTAAGTTAGCATTGTAATTGTAACTGTAAAGTGACTGACGGAACGGACTCACGAATAAGAGTTTTATTGTGATTAGGCCGGGGCTGTATCCAGGCCCACAGACTCGGTACCAAGTGACTGTCCAGTGATTAATTATAACGTGTTTCCTAAGCGCTTCTTACTTACACATCAAATAAAAATCAAGTCAATATTATTGTCAATCTCGGTCAATAAAGGACTTATGTATTGATAAATACGAGTAAAGAGAAAATACATAAAGAAAATAGTATGGCCCTGTGTCGGCGGTCGTGGTGTTGGCTGAGTCATGACAATATAGATGAATCTAGGTTATAATAACTAATAGCCATGGAATACAATAAATTACAAAGACCCAGACATATCTAGATAAATTCGCAGATTAATAAAATTGATGCATTGTGTGTATGGTACCTACCAACCTATATTACAATCATAACATAAGTACCTCAAAGAACCATCAACATAATGTAGATAAAATCGGACACCGATTGAAACGAAATGATCTCGCTACGCCCGTGCCTAAAACTAATTTGAGATTCGATTAAATTCATGGCGAACTATGTAACGCCTTGAGAGCCGTAATGGTGTGTTGGTAAAAATGTTCGCACTGGCCTGTAGATTAAATTCGTGATAAGATATTGTGTAATTTAAAGGGATACGATACGTTAAATTTGTTTTTCACTATTTTAATTTGTACAGCTTGCGCTGCTGGAGCAAAGTAAAATTGTTTTGAAATAACGTAAGGCTTCTTGAATAACAAATAGTTTCTCAGACCAGGCAGGTTTAAAATTGATTTGTGTTTCGATTTATCTGGTTTTAATGTATGTGAAAATAAACTTAAACTGTTTTGAAATAAGAAGCACACATACTTACATGGTAAAAAAAATATATCTGGTATTTGATTTTGGTTTGAAATGAAGTTCGTTTTATTTTGTAAAAGATAAGTGGCGTTTTTAAGTAAAATTGTTTTGAACCTACGATTGGAATACGACGAATTAAGTTGCAATTGTTTTCTTAAAGTTTCGTTTGTGCGGGGTAGTTTTGACGAAATTATTCGTTTATTCGGATTTGATATTTTTCTAATGCGATAACTTATAAGTCTATTCAACGTTGTAGAAAACTATGAGTTAAGAGTGAATTGTATAAACTTTCGACATTATTTTAAGTGCGTACGAACAAAGACAACTGGTGCTGCGAGAATTAGTAATGAATTGTGTTCTTAGTATTTGATCGTACAAAAAGAATTTCAATTTTCGTTTTGCGTTACGTTAATTTGAAAAAAGATTCGCAAAACAGAAACTCAGTTTTAGAAACACGTGATGAAATGGATTAATTAACGGATTATTGCATATTAATAGTGATAAAAATATGGACAACAAAAAAAAAAAAAAAAAAAATAGAAGGTGAGGATATTGATCGAGAAGTACCGGAAGAAAATTAAGTTAAATCTATTATTTTGAGTACTGAAAATCGACGATTAAATTATTTGCATATGATACCACATAAAGGTGATTCTTAAATAAAGCATTTTCATTTATAAAAATATTTGTAAGGGAGGGATGTAGTGTATATACAAAATAGATATATTAAAATATATACCTACTAACATTATATGTAGTTAAATGGTCGTCTCCGGCCACGTACTGCGCGGGCGCAAGTGGTGGGGTTAAGATCCAAAGAGACACAACCCGGTCTACCACGGCGAGTGAAAGACGTAGTGCGTGAGCTAGTGAGCCGACAGTATTTAGTAGTGGCATATATATATATTATAATATTATATTAACCAAGTGAATATAACACGGACGATACCACGGGATAAGGCTAGTGTTAAGGTTTTTTTCTTATTTTATTTTCAGGGAGAGCTACCCATAGCTATGGCGCTAGCTAACGTAGTGTCGACATCACAGATGGATGAATTGGCAAGAGTGTTCGTCACTTTATTTGACGCTAAACATCTGTTGGCTCCGTTATTGTGGAACATATTTTATAGGGAGGTTGAGGTAAGTGAGCGTTCTGTTAAAAAACCTATTTTATTTATTTACTAGCTGCTGCCCGCGACGTCGTCTGCGTGAACGCTATGCAGCACCAAACGCACCTACGATTATAACACTGCTAGCGTGATAATATGTAGCCTATATGTTGACCCGATTTCCTAACTATCTTCATGCCAAATTTGAAGTAAATCCATGCAGTACTTTTTGAGTTTATCCCGGAAAGACAAACAGACAAAAATTCTAAAAACAATATTTTTTGTTTCTGTTTCGATTGTAGATCATACCCCAAGTATTCTTTTAAAAAAATATTCAATGTACAGTTTTGACTTTCCTACCATTTTATTATATGTATAGATTTATTTAACAATTTATGTACACATAAGTTTAGATACAACAAAGAAACACATTGAACAAAAATAAGTACAAAGGTACTGCTTATCTCTTATGAAATTTCTTCCAGCAGACCCAAGACTGGAGAGTTTGGTTAAGATGCAATAATAGTGTGTACTAATCGATAATATCGTATAAACTACTTAAATACTTATGAATATACATACAAATACATAAAAATAATATAACATCTACTTTAAATATACTTATATAAAATACATACACCTACAATACTAATATCATAATATTGTTTAAATAATAGTACTCACGAATTACATTTTACTGTTATATTTCTATATGTATTTAATTTCTAGGCTCCCCCTAGAGTATATCAGTATATCATATCATGACTGCTTAGTTTGGGGCTACGTATAGAGTCTTTCAATAAGGTCTTTCACTTTCGATATCATAATGGGAATAAAACAGGCAAGACGGTACAAAACAATGGACATTTTGCATGAACGATTTGAATTTAGGGTTATTTCATACAGACGTGAAATGTGAGTTGGTTACCAAGGTTGAGTGAATTGATTCAGCTGAAAATTAGATCTCTCAGATTAGTGCCACTGTTCGAAGATGCGGCAGGTAGTTGAATTATGTCATAATCAAAACAAAATGGCATGCATAGGTCTTTAAAATAAAATAATAGTTTCGTTAATATCTCGCACACAGCCTGTTTTATTCCATTTTGAAATCAACCCGTCCTTATTGAAAGACCCTATAGTTGGTGTGATTGTGTAGGGATTTATTTTATTTTATAAAATGCTTGGCAAGCAATCTTAATCCGTTAATAATGCTAATTTAGCTTTCTACAATCATTTTCGTTATAAGAATTCCTTTGTTTGTTATAATCAGTAGCAGTTAGTCCATAAAACCTGTAACGTCTTGGTGAAAATAATACAGTCAGCAGTCATCCTAACAGTTCGTTGTTCTGAAGTTAGGTAACACTTAAAAAGGTCCTGGGTTTGAACCTCTGTGAGGGTGAACATTTATGTGACGAACATGGATATTAATAATAAATTTAATAATAATAATAAACTTTTTATTAAGACTCACCAAATAATAATTTTTACAGCATAAATATTGTTATCAAAAACATAGTTCAGATCACAATTTCATTTGCCTCTATACATTACTATAATAAACACCAATGTTGTTTTTAGCACTCACCAACTTCACAAACACAGATTTACCTTAACTCAATTTAGTGTTTGATACATAATTACTTATTTCTCTGCTCTTGTTAAGATGAAATTGCATAATACCACAGAATACTACAAGTAACAGTATAAATACCTTCAATCAACACAAAAATTAAAATACTATGTTTTCATTTATGTTTTGTAAGGTGGGTATTTCACAATTGATGTGTGGTACAAGTCACAAAAGGTTTACGATAATACTGTTTATTATTATTATTCTTTTTTCGTTCTGAATTTTAATTGTTATTATGACTTTTGAAGTGATCGTTATAACAAAAGTCCTATAAAGTCTCTGACACCCAAACATGGCAAAAATGCCTGTGTCTCAGGTGTCAGTCTTTTTCTATTGTTTGTATATTTATTTATTTATGACATTTATCTTCATCCGATTTTTATTCAACCCGAATTCGAAAAATCCGGAAAAGTCCGGCGTAGCCGTAGGACTATTTCTACGGTGGCTTACGCACTACATCCGGCATTCGTCATTTCACACAAAATTTCTAGAGTCTTATTCTCTCGGAATCGGACGGATCGGATATAGTGCGTAACTTCTCTTTGTATGTGTATCCGTCATTTATTACCAATGACACAAGTTATATACTTTCTTTTAACACTTTAGACATACAAATAAAAAACGAATCTTCATCATCATCATCATCACAACTCCGTGTAATGAGCCCACTGCAGGGCTATGAGTCTCTCCTCTGGGTGACGAGGAGGTTTAGGCCGTAATACACCAAGCTGGGTGGTGCTGGTTGGTGGATGTCAGATATTTCATGGTGCCGAAATGGCTTCTGACAAACCCTAACGACTACTGTATACAATTATTGGTTATGTATGTAGTACCCGGAACCGACTGCTTAACGTGCCCTCCGAAGGAAGTCGTCGTGAGAAATGAATGGTCGGCGGTCACCCATCGTAATACCGGCCGCACCGAGCGCGCTTAACCTGCGATATCGTTTGATATGCACAGTAACCACGGCGCCACGACGAAAGACTAATCTTAAACATTATTATTTTTTACAGGTATCGGATTGTATGCAAACATTATTCCGAGGCAATTCACTAGGCAGTAAGATAATGTCCTACTGCTTCAAAATCTACGGACATTCCTATCTACAGAGTCTTTTAGAGCCAGTTATCAATTCGCTGTTGGAACAAACCGCAGATCAGCCGAATTTAAGCTTTGAAGTCGACCCTGCAAGGTTCGTTTTCTTTTGTATATATGGGTTTTGTAAAATTTGTAAATCGAATGTGTAGAACTTTTGTAACCTCGTCCAGTGATTGAGGAGGCACCATCTATCATAGCCTAAGCGCGCAGCTCCAAACGATGCCTGAGGAATTGTGTTCAGGTTTTGAATGATTTTTTTTTCCTCTAAAAACTGTTTAACCATTTCATATTGACGACCGGCTGGTGTAATGGTAACATACATTGCCTTCTATGCCAGAGGTCCTGGGTTCGAATCCCGGCGGCGGCGGATATCGGTGTGATGAACACAGATATTAGCCGTCAAGTCATGGATGTTTATATATTTATTTAAGTTTATTCTAATAAAAAATATGTATTTATTCAATATGTATGTGTATATATTTCTTAAGTATATCAGTTATCTAGTATCCATAACACAAGTTCTTTAAGAAACTTAATTTGGGCTAGATAATGTTGTGTGATTGTCAGAAATATTTATTATTTATTATTATTCATATTAAGTTAGTAATATGAAAATACGCATATCCGTAAGTTGAGGCGTTGAGCTCAAAATAAATAAATAGAAAGAAATCAATACATTCGATTTTGTTCGGAATTAATTTTTTCTTTGACATTACATTTAAACTAATTAAGACTATCACGAACTCTTATTTAGAACTTTTTTATTAAATGATTCTTGGAAACTTACGAAATCTATAAAGGGTCGTTAAGAAAGTGCATAAACTAAAAAGACCAATATTTCCCGTTCCTGTGGGAATTAAGGAAATTCCTTCCATAATGCAACCAGACACACATTGAAGAACTTTTTTACCAAGTTTTACATCGGTGCACTCAAGGAATATGATTTTGTGCACCCTACACGCCCTTAGGAAAAAATGCAGCTCTCTATGCGCAATTGTTTTGTCTGTTAGTCACCCAGTACCTCAATTAGTAACGGAACAGTTTTAAATATTGCTTCCTTTTTCCAGACTGGACCCTAGTCAAGAAATAGAGGAGAACCGGGCTAACTTAATAGCTCTTACGAAAGAGGTTTTCGACAGAATTGTCACCTCGTCGGATAAATTCCCCTCTCAGCTCAGAAGCATGTGCCATTGCTTGTATCAGGTGAGATTTTTATTATTAAAAATATATATTTTTTACCAAAAATGATATGTGTGAAAATATTCTTAAATTAATATTGTCTTAAGTTTTCGCGATTCATACTATTAAATAAAACACTTTTTAACCGGATTTATCGCGTATATTTCACGAGCGAATATACGCGATAAATCCGGTTAAAAAGTGTTTTATTTAATATTCTTAAATTTCTCAGCAAACCTTTTTAGGTTTTAAACAGATTTAAAAAGGTTGCTGAATCGAACTCGCTCGGTTTTTAGCCGAACAAATGCTTTTTTAACGTACCCACTTTTTAATTTTATCATTTTTCTTTTGAAACAATATTATATTCTTATATTCTAGCACTCCCGTTATAAAATTACGTTCAAATAAATATACATTTATTTACTAAACACTTTTTGTAAATAACTGTTTTTACCAAAACAAAGAAATATAAAAAATAAAAAAAAGGTTTAGTTTAACTAAGACTTGACGTTTATTGAGTCTAGGTATTACATATACGAGTACCTACAGAGAATATCATTTTATTGATTTCGATGTATTCTGTCTACAGGTGCTAAGCAAAAGATTCGCGCAATTCCCACAAACGTCAGTTGGTGCGGTTGGTACTGTCTTGTTTTTGAGGTTCATTAACCCCGCTATAGGTAAGTAGTTAATTAATAGGCTATTTGAAAGTGTAAAAAGATATGTGTTAATTATTGTCATCACTATAGTGTATATGTATGAAAGCCGTTATTTGGTACCGTGAGCTGAAAATAATATTTTCGAAATCATTTATATATACCATTGTCACGCGGTTGGTCGTAGCTAAGAAGACGTAGCGTGCTTCATTTTGTTACACAGATCACAATTGTATACAATCATGTGAATCCATTTTAAATACTCTGATCCCAGTTTGTCATGTTCGTGTTGTGCATCCATAGCTCAATGCACCTACTATGTAAGCAGTTTAGTTGTAGCATGACATTTAGCTCTTGTGTTTGTTTTTTTTTCATGTCATGATCAATTTGTACTGTACCAATTTGTATTAATTCATATATTTCTGACTGAAGAAGAGTGCCAAGAGTCTACTGTAATTGTGAAAGCCGAAATACAAAATTGTGACGTCAATAAGTGGCCATTCGATGGTCTGATGAAGAATAAACCTTTTTGAATCTGAATTTCGAATTTGACTTCACCAAACTCATTGCATCAACATAAATTGTCAAAGGCGCGCTTTAACATCAGTGTCTACTCCCGAATCTGCAATTATTTTTAGTAGCCTTATATTTTATAACATTTTTTAGCCTATTTCAGGTTTTTATAACGTTTTTCTTTTATTTTCAGTGTCTCCATTAGAAATGGGGATAGTATCGCGTCCGGTGCCGCCTCAAATAAAACGCGGCGTGATGTTGATGTCTAAGATACTTCAGAATATCGCCAATCACGTGCAGTTTAGTAAAGAACAACATATGCTGCCGTTCAATGATTTCCTAAGAGCGCACTTCGATCAAGCTAGGAAGTGAGTATCTATATTATAAATTTATGAATTTACGGGATTCTTACCAGGATTTCGATTTAGAACGCGCGAAATGAACACTTTGGCGATGGGGTAACAATTCTGGCCCAGACGCTAGTATAAGTCGCATTTCGTCGTTTCGCGTAGTTCACTTAGGACAATGCCTTACTAGACGGCGCTATTTATTTGACGATGAGTCAGTCTTGAGGTCGTGGATTCGATTCCCGTTCGGAACAAATAAAAAAATTCCCTGGTCTAGGTGTTTTACCTATCTGTATATGTATTTGTATTCTGAGTCCTTCCCTAGTGCCCCACATTGTTTAGGAGTTTTTTTTAAATATTTTTTATTCGTGTGAGACATACACCCAACAATCATTCGTATATTTACTCGGACAGATTATTCGTCCAATCTTCAGTCCCTGGGACTGTAAGGCATTCTATGATGTCCATGCGTATAGTTATTTAAAATAAATACATTGATCAATGATCATTGTTCAAATATATATTTAATAATTTACTTGAACAATAAAGATTTTTTTTCAGACTTTTCTTTTCCGCTGTTATAAAGAAAAGAAATTATTTATTTCAACAGATTCTTCATTCAAATCGCCTCTGACTGTGAAAGTTTTGACCACACATCGCACAATCTATCGTTCATCAGCGACGCGAACGTGGTAGCTTTGCACCGATTGCTGTGGAACCACCAAGAGAAGATAGGGGATTACCTATCTTGTAGCAGGGATCATAAGGCGGTTGGACGACGGCCTTTTGATAAGGTGAGATGGGCTTAAATAATAAATAAACTATTTGTGACACTCACACAACATTATGTAGCCCAAATTAAGTTTCTTAAAGAACTTGTGTTATGGATTCTAGACAACTGATATACTTAAGAAATATATAAACATACATATTGAATAAATACATATTTTTTATTAGAATAAACTTAAATAAACATATAAACATCCATGACTTGACGGCTAACATCTGTGTTCATCACACAAATATCCGCCGCCGCCGGGATTCGTACCAGCTGGTCGTCTAATAAATAACAACAGACAAACCTATGGCCCCAAAGTAAGCTTGTATATACCTAAATTAACTAAATCTGGCGCGTTCGACACATTTACACATTGCTGTTGTGTGTTGTCTGCGAATAAGCGCGTGGCGAGACGTCGTACTGTATGCGCATCATAAAAGTCTGCCCGTCTCTCTCGCGCGCGGCTTAGTTTATGAGCGTGAAGGGGACAGATAATGTTTTACTTTTTCAACCGACTTCCAAAAATGGAGGAGGTTCTCAATTCGTCAGTATGTTTTTTTTGTGTCTTTGTTACACGATATTTTTGACAATTATGGATCGATTTCGAAAAATCTTGTTTCATATCATAGAAGATACTTCATAGTTGGTCCCATATAAATTTCATCGAAATCGGATGAGTACTTAATTGAGAATTTCAAATTTTTGAAACAATATGTATGATTCCGGAGAATGTTTACGTGGATGACATTATAAGTCGGCCAAAGTTTTGACGTGAAGTCGGTTTTTTAATGCTCTGCGTTTGTTGATTATCTACTGTTCATTAATACAGCGTGATCTTGTGATCGCGTGTGATTATTTATTTGCAGTGAACGCAAAAATCATAAAAGCGTAACTAGGTTTCGTGTTAATTTTTTAGTTGGCAGCATATGTCATCGACCGTATTTGTGAATACTGAAAATATAAACAATGAATAATTGCGCTATGAAATAGTTTGTAAATCGATCGTGTCAATCAGAATGGCGGGTAAACCATCGTGTTGAGCATTGAAATTGTGTTTATTAATTGCTTATGAATTGCTTATATTTGCTTATCATGACCAGAGAATTGCTTATTGCATAATTTAAAAGAAATAATACATTAAAAGTTTACCAGCCATTCTGACATCAGAACGGCTGGTCGACCTCTGTAGTGTAGCAACTGTGTAGACTTACTGAAATATTCCTTGGCCAAAAATTGCTTATCAATTGTTTATTTCATAATTTCTGAGCCTAAACCCTGTTACTTCATCTGTACCTAAGCAAAGAACAACATTAAAACTTCCATTGAACAAGTGCCTGTTAAAATAATGAGAGCAAAGTGACATATGTACAAAATTGCTATTGTATGACCAAAGGTTTTAAAATGTCTATAAATTTACCAGTTCGAGTTGAAAGGAATCTACCCTCCTTTTATTTTTATAACTTATTCTCGTCGAGTTTTTACTTGCAATATCAATTACGTAGTTGCGTTGAGTTAAGTAATTTAAAGTGCTTTTATATTGTTTTTCGCAATGAAAAGAGGAAGAAAGTTTGTTAATTCACTGGAGGAACAAAGAAAAGCGTTTTTACCATATAAACAGTTATTCCAAAATATCAATAACATTCCTGCAGCAAGTGACCCAGTGTATACAGAAATAAAAAGTGCGTTACCCAGGCCCATTACAGAACAAGGACTATATCTCTCTGTAAAAAAGAATTATAATTATTTCTTTGATGCGCCTCTACTAAGTAAAGAAGACAGTTACAGTTGCAGTACCAAAAAACAGCAAAATAAAGATAATTCAAGTAAGTCGATAAGCTTTGATTTCATGATAGATTTATATAAATGGGAAAAAATACAACCAATACAAAAGCAATTTAGAGTTATTAGGAATTCAAAACCTCTTATCACACAAAAATACCGTTTGCCAAAACATATGTGGGCTCACATATTACGAGAGGAAATTTGGAAAGGAATGAAATCGCCTTGTTCTTGGATTTTCAAACAATATTCTGTTAAAAATGATGATCGTATCACTTGCAAAGGATTATGTAAACAATGCAATGCATTGATAACTATTGTGATTTCCTGGCCTGTCGATAAAATTGCTCGCTGTAAGTGTAATATTATTAATTTTGATAAATCGTTTATTCATGTTGCTAACAAAAAGATTAAGCAGTCTCCAGCAAAACGGGTTGAAATGTCAGAAGAACTTAAATATGAATCTGCTATTACATATCGTAACCATTTAGCTGATCAACTTATGGATGCTGATGACAGTGAGCCACCACATATGCCAACTGTTGGATGCTTGAGGCAAATAAAATATGAAAAAAAAACAAAATTTATATTATGATATAAATCCAATACTATCTTTGTGGATTATGACTCGTATTTCACCATATAAAGAAGCGATAAAGCAAATATCTTTGTACCCATTTTATGTTATTTATTGGACTCACTTGCAAGAAGCCTGTTGTAAAAAAATTAAGCAACTGGACAAATTAGTTCTCAGTATTGATGCTACCGGCAGCATATTTAAAGAATTTGGTCCAAATAACAGAATTTTAGTAACTAAACATATGTTTTTATACATACTGATCTCGAAAACACAAGAAAATCAAAGTTCTGTCCCGGTGTCACAAATGATATCAGAAAGTCATACAGTGGATACTATATTTAAGTGGCTTCAGGCTTGGAGTAAACTCAATCCTGTTCCTAATGAGGTAAACTTGGACGACTCTTCTGCTTTGATTGGAGCAACAGTAAAGGCATTTACGAAATATGACACCACTGCAGAATATGTTCAAGATTCGTACACAAGATTAGAACATGGAGAAAATTGTAATGATCAATGTTACATACGCATTGATTCGAGTCATTTTATTAAAATTCTATTCAATCTATCGTGTTTTACGCATTCCGATATCAGAGTGAAGTTTTTTTATGTTAAATGTTTAATTGAGTTAAAAATATGCGATGATTATGATCAAGCTAAAGATATTATATCAGATTTGATAATCGTGTCCTTAAATCAACGAGATGGCATGAACAACCAAGGAAATCCTTCGAGATGTGAACAATCTAAACAAAAATTAAAGAAACTTCCGTCATTTCGTGAAAAGGATACTGAAATAAAAATTGAAGATAATGAACAATTGAATACAAACATTGTTAACCCAAGTAAATCCGTGTTTAAGCTAATAACCGCTAATAACCGTGAAAATACAACATTACCCGTACAAAAGTCTCCCCAATGGTTTTATGATAAAATAGATGCTGAAAAGATTATTATTACTTTAAGCGATGACGATGAAATAGGTAACCACGAAAATCTATATTACTTTCCGGCTTTTATTGTTGTATTATCACGTTTGATGGGCCAGTTTCCATTATGGTCAAATGTTATGAAAAGACTTTATGGATCTAACATAGACAAGCCTACATCTTCTAATGTGGAGTCCTACTTCAAGAACTTGAAAAGACTCGTTTTTAAGATCGATACCAAGTCTCATAGATTACGTGTTGATGAATTTATAATAGAACATCTAAAATATTTGACCGGTGAATTGAAAATCGCCAACAGTAACATAGCAGCTCAAAAGAAAACGAAAAAAATCCACAAAAAAAAGAAAAATGTTAATAAAAATATAGTAAAATTTACTGATGACTCGGTTTTTTCAGAAAATCCAAGTCTAATAGAGAATTGGAAGGGATTAGGCATGTCAAACAATAAAAGAAAAATTCAGATTGAACCAAAAAGAAAAGTTTTATTGCTTTCCAACGGCAGCAGATTTATACTTGACAATATAATGGTAATACTACTAATACATGTGCTCTGGATTCCATTTGTCAAGCCTTAGCTATATCATATATTGATGGAAGTAGTACAAATCAAATAATACAAGAAAGTGAGCACATGTTTTGTCAGCTCATCAAATCTATGTGTCAAAAAAACAGTAAAGATGTTTACAAGATTAGAACCACCTTAGCTAAAACATATTTTAGAAATGTACAAAAGGGAGCTACCATTGAAGTTGATTGTCAATGTAATGTACTGTACATATTTGATAGAATTCTAATAGACTGTTGTCTTTACAGTGCGGAAGAAAAAGAGTTTTGCACCAATTTAGACTGCGCTGTAAATAATGTTACAAGAAAAATTTCAGTTATACGCTTGCACGATAAACGTGTAACTGAAATTCAAGAAGCTGCAAATACATTGCTTAACTGTCCTGATATTACACCGTGTAGTAAATCTTCATGCAATGGTATAAAAACTTATGAATTGATTTTACGCAGTCTTATAAGTTTTGAAATATCAGATGAATCTATTTCTGTGTATGAAGCACCCACAGAACTAGTTTTAAAGGATACTGCATATGATCTGCTTTCAGTTATAGAATTTGTTCTGCCTGCTGTGGGTCAAATTGGTCACTATAAGGCACATTGTAGACGTGGAAATGTATGGCAATGTTACGACGATCTAAGTACAAAAATCATACGAAGTACCAACAAAAAAGTGATTCCACATTGTGTTATGTATGTAAGGAAATAGTGTAGTAGCTACGATTTATTTCAACCGCTTGAATCAATGTTACATAACTAGATATATATATGTACAATAATTATAATAATATTTTTCAATAATAAAAAAATATTTTATACACCACCTTTGTTTAAAATTCGCATTATATATGAGATAAACTCCACCTAAAACAAGATATTAATCCCTTAAGATTAAAAAAGGTATCTTACAGGGAATAAACAATACTTTAATCCTAAGGGTTATAATGTCATTTGATTTTGGAATGTCAATTGGAGCGAAATTTAATAATACCTACATGGACATAGCTGTATGACTAGTTGCTTTGCCTAATTAAAAAATATATGGGCGTTAAATTTGGCTGTATAAGTTTTTGTACCTTTGCATTTGGGACGACTACCAAGAAAAAACTAAAAAACTAAAGTCTAACTAAAATGAAACTAAGATCTAACTTGTTTGCGAAATCTAATATACAAAATTCTCGTGTCACAGTTTTCGTTGCCATACTCCTCCGAAACGGCTTGACCGATTTTGATGAAATTTTTTGTGCTTATCCTTTATCTATGAGAATCGGCCAACATCTATTTTTTTTTTTTATATGGCAAAACAACGTTTGCCGGGTCAGCTAGTGTTATATTGTATTTTTGAATGACATTCCTCTATAATGAAGAGCCAGTTCTTTTCTTACCCCGTATCTTCACTTACCATCACGTGAGATTGAATTTAAACGTGGGCTTGGTCTTCAATGAAAAAAGACGTTACCCTACAATTTTTTTTTCTGAACATACTGATATTTAAAAACAAAGTAACAGTAGCTTTTGTGATATAAACAAGGGCTCAAAGGGGTGCACATACAAAGTATGACCAGGCATCTTCTGAAGATAAGGCACGCACTTCGCTCGTTGAAATTTCATCACGTACCTACCTATCTATTCACTGAGCTTTGTGTGTATTTACTTGGGTATCACAGAAAATTTTATAAAAGTGATATAAAAGAAGTTGTCTATTACGAAGACTGTTTAGTGTTTTTTTTTTAATATTAGGTAACAAGTAGGTTCCTAACCGCCAATCGTGTACGGTCAAATTTCTAAGATTTATGGGCTTTTTATTATCACTACCCACGGTTCCTGCGTTTCATTACCTAATTATCTTACAAGGTGGTGTATAAAGTAGAGTATGCTCCTCGGGGATAACAGTGTCTTAGTCTTGGGCAGTCTTGAATCCCTCGCTTCATTCAGGATTCTTACCATAATTCCCTCACTTCGTTCGGGAATTAACATTTTAATTCCCTCACTACGTTCGGGAATTATCTACAGAATCCTTCATTTCGCTCAGAATTCAATATGATGCCCGTGACATAATACACTGCTTTATCCCCTTGGTGCATAATCTACTATTATAATTCACACTATTCTAATCTCAACTAAAACAATCCTTGTGCATTCCTGTTATTATTACAACCTAATAAATAATTGTTATCATTATTTTGACATGCACTTTTAATTTAGCAATTTTGTACATATGTTACTTTGCTCTCATTATTTTAACAGGCACTTGTTCAATGGAAGTTTTAATGTTGTTCTTTGCTTAGGTACAGATGAAGTAACAGGGTTTAGGCTCAGAAATTATGAAATAAACAATTGATAAGCAATTTTTGGCCAAGGAATATTTCAGTAAGTCTACACAGTTGCTACACTACAGAGGTCGACCAGCCGTTCTGATGTCAGAATGGCTGGTAAACTTTTAATGTATTATTTCTTTTAAATTATGCAATAAGCAATTCTCTGGTCATGATAAGCAAATATAAGCAATTCATAAGCAATTAATAAACACAATTTCAATGCTCAACACGATGGTTTACCCGCCATTCTGATTGACACAAATCGATCGCACCTGCATAAATGCAAGTTTAAAGCAATAATGTAATAATCATAATAAATTATAACAAGTAACACATGTATACTTAATTGTATTTATTTATCTACAACGCACCCATCTTACTTAAACCTAACTGTAGTCAACACTTAAACTAGAGTTGCAATTTGAATCAAAATCATTTATTTTTGAACATTCTGTATAGCGAAATTGCATATGTGTGAGTACTGTGAACGCGCCAGCTTTACTTAACAAAGCAATACCATTTGTTAGAGATCGGATTTCCGATACTTGACCCATCAACAAAATACAAAGAGGGATCTCACCCCATCTGAATGACAGCCATTTTAAAATTGAATGTCTCGTATTTTTATGAGTTCACTAAAAGTCATTTTAATTTTTTGCTCGTTTTCATGTAGCACACAAATGGTCTTATCTAAAAGATTATGATATTTGTTAGCACTTAAATTAATTTTTGTTAAGAAGTAATGCAAAATAGTCCATGAAATCTTTTATTTTAGCCGATAAACTTGGTAAAATTTCACTCTAATTTTTTTATATGCGCTACCTACAAAACCAACCTTTACCCATTACCAACCTTTACCCTTAACATATCCTCTTTTATCATTTCATTTGTTCAAAATAACATCACATTAGCGTTGCAATTTGGGCAAGTTTAATGGAAACAGCTAGTTTAAAATAAATCTTTTTATAAAATTTTACAGATGGCAACATTGCTGGCCTATTTAGGACCCCCGGAGCATAAACCCGTTGAATCGTAAGTTAAAATCATTTATTCATACTTATTAATTGATTACGTAATATGGTCAACAGTGTTTTGAATAGAACTCCAAAATGTTTCCATTTTTATTCAAGAGTTTTCTTTAACAACCCTGAGCATAAAACATAACTTAATATTACAATAAGATAATAAGTATAAAAATTAATACTAAATTATTTTTCAAGAAATTACATTTAAAATCTTAATCCCCGTAAGATAGTTTACGTATACCGTAATCTCAGTGAGTACGTTATGTATAAATAAACTCACAAGCATATAATAGAGGAGTTATATGTTCGTTTTTTAAATCTTGTATGTCCGATTTTAGAAGTTGTAAGTTCGATTTTCAAACCTTGTATAATTTATTTTCGCCTCCTAATTTAGAGATTATAATTTTTTTTTAATATGGCATATTCCAGCACATCCAGCCTTCTCTTCTCGTCGTACGCTCGTTGGTCATCGATCGATATGTCTTCAACTAACTTCGAAGAGTTTATCGTCAAACACAATATGCATGAGAAGGAAGAGTTTAAAAGCATAAAGAGCCTGAATATATTCTACCAAGCGGGCACCAGTAAGATGGGCAATCCGGTGTTTTATTTTATCTCAAGGAGATACAAGTAAGTTTTCGTTAGACAGAGCTTCTTTTATAGAAACAATTTTTGCAATTGAAAGGAAATGTATTTTTTTATAAGGAAATTAATATATTCTCTAACATTTATTTATTTATTACAAAATCATAGCATCCACCTTTACAGAATGATTCCAATGCGATGGCGCTGTCATCATTTACATGAAATCAACTTACAAAATAATTCAACTAAACTAATACACATAGAAAAATTCCAAATTATTTACAAATAAAAATACAATAAAATTCAATGAATGTCAAATAAAATACTCAATATAGCGTCTCAGAATATGTCAATAACATTAAAATAGATTAAATTAAAATACCTTATACTAACAAATAACCCTAATAATAATTCAATAATTTCCCTGAATTTCCATGTCAAATAATTAAATTGCAATGTTAAAACTACAACTACCTACTCATAACATATAACATACATAGTGCTATTTGTGAATTCGTTCAAAGAACATGTAAACAAGTCTAGTCGATCCGCGACTATATTTAAAGTTTGCAGTGCGCGAGTGAAGGGCGCTTTTTGCATCAAGTTAGTCCTGCCTCACGGCACAACCAACAAGCGCGGCCGGCGCCGGCGATGGACGTAATTGTCCGGCACACAGAAACTCACGCTCTGTAACAAGTCTGGGTGGTATACATTCATAGTTCCGAAAAACTAAAAAACGTTTATTGTTTCAGAATCGGTGAAGTAAACGGTGACCTGTTGATATACCACGTGATCCTGACCTTGAAGCCATTTTGTCAGCAACCTTTCGAACTAATCGTGGATTTCACTCATACTAACTCCGATAATAGGTTTAGGTATGTGACTTTTGTATTTGTTTTTAAGGACATTACACTCCCTTATATTATAAGGATAGGACGTTTGTCTTCCATGCCACCTGATGGAAAGTGCGCATTAAGACTATGGTACACACGTCCATCCACGAGAAACCTATTCACTCGACACTTAAAAGTTCCAGGACTGTAGTGGTCAGGAAAAACAGACGCAGGCAGCTTGTTCCACACCTTGGCAATCCGTACCAAAAAGGAACTATCGAAGCGTTTTGATCGACATATAAAGTCTTCTTTCATTTTCAATACTCTACGATATTTAAAGTACTTTCCTTTAATGTCCCATAGTCTTGGGACGCCCTGTGTATACGACATTCCGACATCAACCCTCGTCGGGCCGTTAACCGCGGCCTGCCATCCCTTTTCTTGACGACCACTTTGGCGATGGGACAAACCTATCTGCCTCAGACGCCAATGGTCGCGGGTTCGATTCCCGCACGGAACAAGAGAAGTGTTTATCTATTTATGTATTTATATTAGGTTCCCCATAGTTCGCTACATGGTATCCCATAACACAAGCTATGCTTACTTTGGGGCTATGAAGTTGGTGTGATTACAGACATACATAACTTCACGCCTGTATCCCTTATGGGGTAGGCAGAACATCAGAGGTTATAAGACCAACTGATGTCACGTTTGACTAATGAGGTATTATAATGATTGCGAGAGGCTATTGCAGTGACAGGGGGTCAGCCTATCGCCCACAAAAATGCCAATAAAACCTCTTTTGGTGTGATTGTCTGGGGTTTTTTTTTTTGGGATTTGGACCGAACACCTAGTTTCCAAAATATGTTTTGTTAAACCTTAAGAAAAACTATTTTAATAGAGAAGAAGTGAAAACTAAATGATTTTATTCCTTTTCAGAACGGATTTCCTACAAAAATGGTTCACAGTATTGCCCGAAGTCGCGTATATAAATATACACGCGTGTTATATATATAACTGCAACGGGTGGGTCAGAGAATATACGAAGTTTCACGAAACTATATTAGCTCCTTTACGGGTAAGTGATACATTTTTATTTAATTTAGGTTCTTCTTATCAAAATAAATAATGCTGCACTGGGAGTAAAAGAAAAACGTAGAATGTACCACCTGCTTCTCTTCCCGGGCATACTCTAAAGGCCAGTTAAGGGACAGAGATTTTATTGGCATTTTTGTGGGTGATAGGCTGATCTCCTGTCTCTGCAATAGTCTCTCTCCATCATTATAATACCTCCAAATTTGTCAAACATCAAATGGTTTATAGCCTCTGGTGTTCTGCCTACCCAATAAGGGATACAAGTGTGAAGTTATGTATTTAATAATAATAGTATTGGTGATTATTTGCATTGTCTTAAAGGTAAAGTTACTATGTATTGGTAGTGCTCGTATTTTGTAACCCGCGCAATTTTGGATCCCGTGAAAAAAACATCCATACATCCAAACATTCTTCCATGTTTTATAATATAAGTAAGAAGTATTAGAGTATTGTCTGATATGGTAGTGATTCAATATTTTGTAATGAAGGACACCTACCGACTTCTGTTAAGATTGTATTTATTGCAGTGACAGGGACTCAGCCTATCGCCCACAAAAAAAAAACAATAAATCCTATGTCCCTTAACTGTCTTTTACAGAATGCTCGGGAAGAGAAGCAGCTGGCACATTCTATGTTTTTCTTTTGCTCCCAGTCCAGCGGAGAAGAAAGATTGTATTGTGATTGATTGATTGAAGGTTGTATTGATAGTATTAAGTTACCTAAAAACGTCTAAATAAATATATTTAATAATTTCAGAGTAACCGCAAGCTTGTTTTCATAGACAACCATAGTCGACTTAGCGAGTACGTTGACATAGAGCAACAAAAGCTGCCCGGAGCGACGCTCGCTTTAGAGGAGGACCTTAAAGTGTTTAACAACGCTTTGAAACTATCGCATAAGGATACCAAAGTTGCTATTAAGGTAAAGTATGTGTGATTCTTTGTGTTAATCTTGTTAGTTACGCTCACGGACTGACAAAAAAGGACTTTTACGTAGCCAATAGTGTTTGGATAAATTATTTCGATTTAATAAATAAATTAATATTTCTGACACTCACACAACATTATCTAGCCCAAATTAAGTTTCTTAAAGAACTTATGTTATGGATACAATACAATCATTACGACCAAGTTTCCAACTATTGTAACATTACTTGAAAAATGTTAATTGGAAACTACATATTGTTTTACTTTTTTAGAATTTACATGCTTTTCATGCTTTTTGTCACAGTAGACGATCAAAAGCTGACACTATGAAATAGTTGGAAAAAAATGTCCTAGGACGCCAATTTTGACAATTAACGCTTAAACCGCCTAAAACAGAAAAAAATAACATAAAAATACCAAGTTTGATGAAATGGCAGCGAAATTAATGAAACATATTAGTATTACTCTTTATATAATATTACAGAAATATGTATGAAAAGAGTGAATAAACAAACTTAAATTGGGAACTATGTAATATGCGCTTGTTTCAGGTCGGGCCCACAGCTTTGCAGATAACTTCGGTGGAGAAAACTAAAGTTTTGGGCTTACCAGTGTTATTAAACGATGTGTATTACGCTTCGGAGATCGATGAGGTAATAAAATACAACTTGGAAAAAATTTTGATGTCAAACTCACTAAAATATCCTCAAATAGATATCTTACTTTTATGTTATATGTTATCAGTGCGAAAGTTTATTTATTTACCCTTTATTATACACAAAAACATATCCAGAATAAAAAAAAACACGAATAAAAGAACACATTATGTACAAAGGGCGGCCTTATCGCTTGGAAGCGATTTCTACCAGGCAACCCAAAGTTTGCTTGGATATATGGATTTCTGTTCTTCAACCACGGCAGAAAGACTCGAAAGACTTTTGCCTGTTATAACGTCCACTTGTTTAAACTGCAGTTTCACACAATACTGTGTGAAAGTTTTTGGAGTGTCATACTTCATACACTGGAGTATACACTCCAACTGATTAACTTACACTCGTTAATGTTTTTTAAGGCTGGAGAAAAAGAAAAACAAAGATGCATATATCTTAGCAAATAATTCAATGCAGTAAAATTACAGTTCTAGTGTGCCCACTTTAGGGAAGAAAAAAAATAGTGATGTGGTTTGAGTGAATTAATGTAATTATTTAAAAAATTTTGGCTGACAAGATATTTCTTTTTTTATGGTGCTTTTACTATTCTTGAAACATTTTTTTACGAAGAAACGAGTTTAAAAATAAAGAAGTTATCTTATACTTTAACCGTTTTAAAATACTAGGTATGTTTGGTAATTAATAACTTTCATCAAAATTACTTTAAAGATAAAGTACACACCTCAAATCCATTATTTATAAATTTCTTTTAACTTTTATGCAAAACGAATGACAAAAGCTCGTTCGTTTTCAATCATTCTCATTCAGTACTTACACTACGAAGTTTTTAACTGGTATCATTATTTTTGTTTTTGACGTTTCGAACTGTCAGTTTACTGCATTGAATTATTTGCCATAGTATAGCTGTTTCTCTTCCCGGGCATACTGTAAAAGTCAGTTAAGGGACAGAGGTTTTATTGGCGTTTTTGTGGGCGATAGACTGACCCCTGCCACTGCAATAGTCTCTACTATCATTATAACATCCCCAAATTTCTCAAAAGTGACATCAGATCATTTTATAGCCTCTGTCTACATCCTAAGGGATACAGGCGTGAAGTTATGTATGTGTGTTCATTTTTATTCTTTTTATATAATTTTTTCAGGTGTGCCTAGTGGATGACAACCAGTTCTCCCTATCAATAATAAACGAGGCCACACCACTAAGCTTCATACACAACGACTGTGATAATATCGTTCAGTCAATCATTCATATTCGAAATCGATGGGAACTGAGTCAGCCGGTAAGTTAATATAAAATCAACTTTATTTCTTAAGCTTTACGGTTGAGATTTACGTGTTTACTGGGATGCCTATACGCAGTTTTTAGCTGGTGAGTTTACGCCAAAATTAACTTTATTTTGTATGTATAATGGTTGAGATTTGCATGTATAGTAGGAAAACTACATGACCTGTGACAATCGCTAGAGACTAAGCCAACCGGTGAGTTTACGTCAAAATCAACTTTGTTTCCTAGGTGTAATGGTTGAGATTTGCGTGTATGCTGGGATGTCTATGCACAGTTTTAATACAGGGTCCGCTTATAATAATCAATAATATTTTAATAGCAGATTAAGAAAGATTTTTCATTTTTTTTCATTTTTCATAAATTTAAATTTCAAAATTCTTCTCAGTGAGTAAAATTTAAGATTAATTTACATTTTTTGACTACAAACAATTATATGGAAACGTTCCAATTACTTGGTCTGTAGTCATAAACTTTGATCACGAATTTTGAAATTTTAATATATGAAAAATACTATTTTTTTTTTATTCGTAATGTAGTCCCACTCATCATTCTTAATCTATTAAAATAGTATTGACTATTATTGGGCGACCCTATATAGGCGGTAAGTTTAGGTCCAAATTAACCGACTGCCATAAGTTAATTTTTGACAATGTTTGCATAAATATGTAATTAGGTTTAACAAATGAAATAATTATGTAGGTAAATCTCTTAAAAACAATTCCCTATTTTATTGTTATTTCTTAACAATAGTTAAATAGATTCTACTATGTTTGTATTTAAGATCCATATTTTATTTTATAGACGTTATATTTAATTTGAATGATTTGCAATGTTATTTTAGCCCGCTCCAGCCTGAAAACCAGGATTATCCTAGTTCAGGCAACAATGTTCTATCCTTCCTTGTATTTTTAAGCCAATATTTGTAATTTATGCTTTTCTGAAATTAAAAAACATTTTTTATTTATTTATAACTTTATTTTGATGAATGGCTGGAATTTGCAATTATTGCTATATGACGTGTTTAAGCTGCAAGTCGTCTTAGACTACTATGGCCAGTTGATAATCGTGTTGTAAAAGGCGATTAATCCAAGAGATACTGCTTGGTGATAGGATGCCCTCAGGGTTCGTGTTTAAAGGGAGCAACATTTATATAAAGTCTGCCGCCAAATGCCGCTCCAGCGGTGATGTGGTCGGGAAATGTGAGTCAGTGCGTTTCTTAACCCGTACTTTCATCATCGCCCTCATCTTCAGTTATAAGGTGAAGTGCCGTTTTACTCACCAATAATTTTGACAACCACTTTGGCGGTGGGGTAACACTCTCTGCCTCAGACGCCAGTGGTCGCGGGTTCGATTCCCGCACGGAACACCAAAAAAATGTTCCAGGTTAATCTATATGTATTTATATTCTAGGTCCCTAGTTCGCTACATGGTATCCCATATCACAAGCTCTGCTTGGTTTGGGGTCATGAAGTTGGTGAAATTGTCTGGAGATTTTATTTATTATTAATATAAAAACGTCTTTGCTATTCCATAAATTCAATTATACAAAAGTAGATGCTGTTATTTGAGGTATTGGTTGTTATTATAATATCCTTTGTGATATAAATAATCATATCCGCTTTTTTATCTGAATACAAATATAACACTTTATACGAACCCGCGACCTCGCTCTTCTGGAGTACATAGTGTGACCATATCACCACTCCTGTCGAAACTGCAATTTTAAATAAAATAGATGATAAGACTAAATGTATAAGAGACTATTTCAGAAAACATCGCATAAAAAAAACGCTTGAAGCTGTCTTTTAAGGACAAACGGTTGGCTTTAGTATACACAAATTCAAAATATTATTTGTTTCGCAGGTTAACTAAAATAATAAACAACTTGAAAAATGTCGTATTCTTCAGAAATGAAATTCAACTTTACATCTATGGAGTTTTGTAATCAGATATTAAATCATATGTCCCACTTATTATCATAATAATAATAAAATAAAATAAAATGACCGTGCTGGACTGGGAGCGAAAGAAAAACATAGAATGTACCAGCTCCTTCTCTTCCTGGGCATACTGTAAAACTCAGTTAAGAGACAGAGGTTTTATTGGCATTTTTGTGGGCGATAGGCTGTCCCCCTGTCACTGCAATAGTCTCTCTCCGTCATTATTATACCTCATTTGTCAAACGTCAAACATCAGATGGTCTTGTAACCTCTGGTGTTCTGCCTACCTTATAAGGGATACAGGCGTGAAGTTATGTATGTATGTAATAAAATAGGGTCATTTTAAACATTATATCACAAAAAAACTAAATTTTCAAAAATTTCGTCTACAAATAAACAACATTTCAATGATTTTGTAAATTCCAGGAAACCCTAACAGTCCTTCCGTTTGATCGTCGAAGGCAGTTGTTGTTACATTTGAAATTTAAATGAAATAAAAAAAATGAATTGATTATAATAAATGTTAAAAAAAATTAGGGAAACATTAACAAACATTTTATTAATGTAAACCAACAAGTAGATATCTTTAAAAAAATATTTTGACGCATTTATGAAATATCGTAATGCCTCCTCTAAGAAGGATTTTTTGGTTATCAGGGTTTTTAGTAGGTAGAAGTTATTTATTTAATTAAATTATTTATGTTTAACAAATAAAATATGTTACATCTAAGTTCAACTTCAGTAACCGTAGTTAAATATGGTCTCTCTAATTCACTTTTTACGTACCTACATTAATTGTTACTTACCTACTTGTAACTATAATTTGTTGCATTATATACCTACGTACACGTTTTATGTTCTCGTGGTTTAATGTCAAGATTAAGATTAAAATAATATATCAAGTCAAAAGTTAAAGAGTTTGTATAAGAGAAGGGTATACTTACTTAGTTTTTTCAACATGTTACATTAATCCCAGACTGATTTTATTAATTGGTAAACACAAAAAAAAGTAAATTAATAAAAAATAAATACATGATGCATTATGAAATGATATTTTTATTGACCCACTTAATTAGAGCAACGTAATGATAAAGTTGTTTGTCATGTTTGACAAATTTGGTGGTAGTATTTTATAAGGATGACAATGTACAGGAGTAAAATATGGTCAACCTAATCGACTTTGTATGAAAGAATAAACAATCGCTTATATTTTTTGTTTGACAGTATTTAGAGCTGTCACATATGACGATTTGTTGTCTTCGTCGCCGGCCTTTTGATAAGAATCCAGCTTTCTAGACCGTCTGCAAGCACTGGAATGGGTGGCTCAGCCAGCCGGACATTTGTCATATGTCATCAAAATCTTTATCGAAATAACTCTTAAACACATGCGTCAGGTATGTTTTAAACTATATGAGGTCTGTCACATATCGCGTCACATTCGTTTTAGACTGGCTGGCCACTTGTTTTTCGTGTTAACTCGAAAATTATGGCGTTTTACTTGATAAAACCACTTTAGTTGCTGTCACATATTGCGTCACATACCTTTATATACAAGCTGGATCCTCAAAACCCTCTGGGGGCTGAGATCTGGAATGCTGGAAAATGCAAAATTCTGGCTGGCTGGCCAAAGTTTTTTCGATTTTTTGCGGAAACTATAGCGTCACAAACGATGACTTAGCCACCTAGATAAGCAGCAACTCTCTGCGAGAAAATGTCCAGACAGCCGGACGCACGCGAAGTATGGCATAGATTATATTAAATAAGATATATAATAAATCAATTACATGACAAAATTACATTATAAAAACACTTCAAGTTATATGAGTCTTTCTAATAGGTATCGTTTATGATACAAAATATTATCATTTTCCTAGTTATTACCAGAAAACATATTATTTAGACAATTTAGATCAGGGGGCAGTTACCTATTTAGGCAATAAAAATACTTTATTTTTAAATAAGGAAACCAATTTCCTTTTTTAGTTTTGTTCACCTGTAAATAAACAAAATTTTAAAATTGTCAACTTTAAAAGATTTCGTTAATTCCAGGAAACTCTAACAGTCCACCAAAAAATCCGTCCCAAGGACGTGCCCGGCACGCTGCTAAACATGGCCCTTCTGAACCTCGGCTCCTGCGACCCTAACCTTAGGACGGCCGCGTATAACCAACTGTGCGCACTCACTGCCACCTTCCATTTGAAGATCGAAGGGCAGCTGTTGGAGACTTCTGGTGAGTAAATACAGTCTGATCTACGATAGCTGTCCATGAATAATCAACGAATGCAGAGCATTAAAAAACCGACTTCACATCCAAATCTTTGGCTGAAGTATAAGGTCGTCAATGTAAATATTTTCCGTATTCGTACATATTTAAAGAAAAATCTTCTATCATACGAAACAAGAATATTCAAAATTGATTCCTATATGAATGATTATACAGGGTGTGCCGCTTACCCTATATAATACCTTCGCGGAGGTATTCGTGTTCCCATAAGGATAACAGAATAAATATAAAACAAAGAAAAATTCAATATTTATTTTTAAATTTTTGTAAGAAATAAAAGTTCGAAATTTATTGCTGACATACAAAAATTGAAAAATAAATTTCGATTTTTTCTTTTTTTCATATTTTTTCTGTATTCCTTATGGGTACTAGAATACCTTCGAGAAGGTATAATATGGGGTAAGCGGGACACCCTGTATAGTATGAATGATTATATAGTCCAATAAAAACGTGTTACAAATATACACACGAATTGAGAACCTCCTCCTTTTGGAAGTCGGTTGAAAAAGGAATTTTGAAATTTCAACATCAGGCAGCTCTGGGCTTTACGCTACTTAAACTTCTACTAACTTCTATTTATTTATTGACTTCAAAAAAGGAGGACGTTATGTAATCGATGTGTGTATCAATACTATCATCTTCGTTTAAGCAGCGTAAAGCCAGGGTTGCCTGGTCTTGACTTTTTTGAATTCCCGCCTTTTTTCTTGGACAGCTGTCGTTTGTAAATTAGTAATAATTAATACCCGAACTGACACACCAACTATAAGTAAGCTTTTATGTACGGGTGCGTACAGATTGCTGTAATCGAACTTGTAATGTAACATTCTGCGCACTAAACGTCCAAATACGTAACGTGCGCAGAATGTTACATTACTAGTTGCATTACTAGCAATCTGTACGCACCATAATAGCCCGTTCAGACATGGTCCGTTTTACTGGATACGTTTTACCGGATACGTTTTTTTTTCATCGATGGCGCATGGAGTTGTATCAGCGACTTCACATATGACACAGTATTCAGTATGTGGCGAAAATGTCACTACTTATATCATGTAATCATGAGATTTTATATCATGTATCATGTACTCTATGTAAATATTTTTTGTAGTTTACTCTCGAATAGAAGAGAGGTTATGTTTCTCTTTAAACTTTCGATAAATGTCAGTTTGAATTGTTATGAGATAATTTCAATGAATTAATACAAGATATTGGAAAACAGGAACGTTGTTTGGTTATAAAGTAAGAACACGCAATAACAATAGTTTTCGCAAGTATTACGGTACAAAAACGTATCCAGTAACACGTACCCACTAAAACGGACAATGTGTGAACGGGCTGTAAGCTTATGTTAGAATACCTGTCCGTACGCGTAGCGGAAAGACAGAGAAATATGAATCAATAGGATTGCATTAAAACTCCGCTCAGCAATGCTACTGGTTCATATTTCACCACTTCTCCACAGCCTCGCGCAACGTCAGTGGTCAGTACCCTTACGGAGACCAAATAGCGGAACTGGCGGTATCCTATTACACACCAAGATTCGAACCAGTTTAATCTTCCTTAACTAGCATGACTGGGACTCGGACCCAAAGCTACGGAGGCCGTCAACGTATTCAGGGTCCGTCTATAATAATCAATATATTTTAATAGCAGATGAGTGGGTGTGAATTTCGAAAAAAAAAACAGAAAACACTTTTACAATTTACTACACGAAGGTGTCTCAAAATCAACCTACTTAAGAGTATTGGTTGTCGCGAGCTCCAGAGTCTAACTGACTGGATTAAAGGTTTTAATTAAAAACGAAAGCTATATATGCAACTTGACAAAATGATATCATGGAAAATTTATAGTGAGTTATAAATGCTTACTTAAGCTTAGGGCCATACTAGGCTAGGTTATAACAGACTCCAACCTTAGAACGGCGGCGTATACTCAATAACCAACATACTTTGTTGCTTCCTTAAATCATTTTTATACACTATAATAACAGTTAACAATAACATGAAAATTAAGGGCCCTTTTTACGCGCTGCAATTTCGGGAGAGAGGAAAAATAAGCATGACTAGCTAACTATTACTTAATTTAATTTAAAGTAGTTATTAAGAATTTACTAAAATTGTGACAAGACTACATGTAATAAATATTTTAGAAAATATCTCATTACCAAATATAATTCCGGTTGTTTTTATAATGCCATTTCTGACGCACATAATCTTTTATTCCACATATTATCAGGATGCACAATACGTATTCAATTACATTTTAATAGCAGATTAAGAATGATGAGTGGGTGTGAGTTTCGGGGAAAAAATAAATAAATATGTTGCATAAATTAGTAAAATTTAAGTTTAATCTTCATTGTATGATTACATACAATTAGATGGAAACGTTTTTATTACTTGCTGTGTAGTCATAAACTACAGATTAAACGTAAATTTTGATCACTTAGAAGAATTTTGAAATTTTAATTTATGAAATATGAAAAAAAAAAATTTTTTTTTTTCGAAATTTATACCCTATCATTTTTCTTAATCTGCTATTAAAATATTATTGACTATTATTGGGCGACCCTATACAGGGTTAATTTTAATTAGCGCAATCACCTCTTGCAGGCAGCCTCTCCAAATCAATCCATACAACATTTGTTCTACAACTTAGTAACTTAGTTAATCTGGACCCCACAACGTATGTATGACTATGCCAATTTTCTAAACTACACGATTTTACTAATTTGAATTTCTATTTCAGGTTTATGCATTCCATCAAATAATACGATATTCATAAAGTCAGTAAGCGAGAAACTCGCGCACAACGAACCGCATCTTACTTTGGAATTTTTGGAAGAATCTATTCAGGTATTTATTTAAAATCATCACTCTGTATAATCTAACGAATTAATATAGTAAGGAAAAATTAAAGAATTAGATTGAAAAAAATAGTTATTTAAGGGACGGAGGTTTTACTGGCGTTTTTGAGGGTGATAAGTCACTGCAATAGTCTCTCACTATCATAGTAATACCTCCAAATTTGTCAATCGTGACGTTAGATGTTCTTATAGTCTTGGTGTTCTGCCTATCCCATAAGGGACACAGTCGCGAAGTTATGTATGTATAAAAATAGTTATTTTAAGAAAAATACAAATATAAACATTTAATGAACATGTGTAAATTTTTCAATTCATTTTTTTTTCGGGGCTACATTGTTATTGCGTCTTTATGGCAGGCTTTGTCAAATTTACTCACAGTATTGGTAGTTTGTTTGTTTTTTTTTTATTTTGGCTTAAAACTCCAACAGGCCTTTTATAAAAAAATATACCAAAGTCCGTGTCAACAGATATGTAATTTTTTCACCTTTTGTTTTCTATTTGTCTTGTTTCTATTCATTATTCTATTTCTATTCATAAGTCTTTACGTCCATTAGTTATGGCTGTTACGTTATCTGTCAGTCACTCAGTCAGTAACGGAACAGTTTTTTATATGCAAATGATTTATGTTCTATAATTATTTCAGGGTTTCAGAGTTTCAACGATTGAACTGAAGCATTTATGTCTTGAATATATGACACCATGGCTCGCTAATCTTGTCAGGTATATATAAAATAATCACCCACACTTAAAGGAAACTTCGATGACTTGAGATCAATATTTTTAAGCTGTGTAGGAAATGAAATGAAATGAAAAATTTTATTCATCATAAGACCATCGAATGGCCGCTTAATGACGTCACAATTTTGTACTTCGGCTTTGATAGTTAGGTGTTCATAGTTAAAAAAAGCCGGCGGAAAAAAACTCTTGGCACTCTTTTTCAGTCAGGATTATATGAATTAAAACAAATAGGCACATACAGTACAAATTGATCATGACATGAAAAAAAAAACAAACACAACACAGCTAATTGTGAGAGCCAATGTCATGCCAAAACCAAATTGCTTACATAGTAGGTGCATTGAGCTATGGATGTACAACACGAACATGACAAACTGGGACCAGAGTATTTAAACAAGAATGGAATAAAATAGTCATTGTATCATCAGCATTGTAGGGTCTGCTTAACCATACTAGAAAAGTGTTTGGTAAAAGGCGACTAATCCGAGCGACTAGGATTAGAGAAACGATGGTCTGGCGTAGCCGTAGATCTATTTCTGTTGCAGACTGTACCTTACGTACTACGTCCGCCATCCGTCATTTCATACAATATCTCGACACAGTGGAGCTTCACTCCAATGAAACTTTGATATTTAACTTCAGAAAATGTAGTTACAAAGGTTAGTTACGTAGAATGATAATGACAGATTTACATTTAATACATGACAGATGACAAATGATAACAAAATGAAGGATTTGAAGTTTTACATGATGAAATTTTTAGACGTAAACGCTTGGCGTGAACATAACTCCCCGCCGTTGAAGACGTTGGTTATTTTGATAGTTAGTTTTAGTTAATATAGTTTTAGATTCTTATTTTCTCGGATTCAGATCGGATAAGAATCTGAGGTGCGTAACCGTTCTTAAGGTTTGTCAGCCTAGCACCACCTTTCATATAAAATCTGCCATCAAATATATCAGTGCAGCGGTAATGTGTTCCGGCAATATTTCATGAAGAGCCAGTTTTTTCTTAGGGTGGCATTCATCTTCCATCTCATCTTTACTTACCATTAGGTGAGATGGCAGTCAAACGCGGATTTGGTCACCAATAAAAATAAATAAACGGGGCTAATTTTTAGTCACCAAATTAAAATGTTATTTACTTTGATACAATATAAACATACCTGCATATTTGTTTTAGTATCGCTCAGTAGAAAAAAAGAGTTTTTTTTTTAAATACTTGCTGTTGATGAACACAGCTACAACGACGCGGCAATTCATTGATTACGTTTGACAATATTACGACGTAGTACAGTCGATCAAGACGTTGCAAAATCTCTGGCGTTGTTTTAGGGGGGTCAACTAACTGCCTTACAGTCGTCCAAAATAAAAATGTTTTATTCATCTTAGGAATTTCACAAAACACTTGATGAAGTCAGTCATCACATACGTCGGCTTTAACTAGTTGTTGTTAGTTGTTAAATACAGTAGATCAAGAGACAAAAAAGGCCGGCGGAAAAAAACTCTTGGCACTCTTTTTCAGTCAGAATTATCAAACTAATACAAATGGGTACAGTACAAATTGACCGTGACATGAACAAACAACAAACACAAGACTGCTAATAGTGAGAGCCAATGTCATGCCACAACCAAATTGCTATGGATGCACAATACGAACATGACAAACTGGGACCAGAGTATTTGAACAAGAATGGAATAAAATAGTCATAGTATCATTAGCAATCATGACCAAACTGTACTACAAGATGTTTTGTAGTAGCGCGTAGTCGTTTTTATTTTAATAGTATTCATTCATAATTTAGTTAGAGTGACCATGCTTTGCTTTGTATGTGAATTTATTAATTTCCTTGTAAGAAATTCATTTTTTTTATAAATGATACTTATTGTGTACAAAAAAATTACCTACGAAATGTGCAATATTTTGACAGATTCTGCAAACCTTCAGAAGAATCCCGTCGCCAAAAACAAGTAGCCCAAATCCTAGAGAAGCTGATAACCCTGACTATAGAGGAGACGGAGATGTACCCGTCGGTGCAGGCGAAGATTTGGGGGTCAATCGGCCAAGTGCCCGAGCTCATCGATATGGTGCTGGACAGCTTTATACAGAGGAGCGTCAGTTCTGGTGAGAAAAAGAAAGAATAACTGTATTCTATGAACACATATTAGTATATTTCATTACGAGTGCGGAAAACCTGCCAGTGCAAAGAGTTCCGACAAATTTCCCGAGCCGAGCCGCAGCCGAAGACGAGGTTGACAGTCGGAACAAGTTGCAATGACGGTTCCGCACGTGTACTAAACAACTATTTTAAATACAGTTGCGAAAAAATGGAGCAATTTAATAAAAAATTAAAACACAATAAACTCAACAATAAACAAAATTGCGCCAACCATAAAAGAATATAAGCAGAGGTTTTTTTTGTTTTCTTCACCCATTATGGGCAGGCAAGGGAACTATGCCCATACAGCCAAGTCTTCAGTAGAATTTTTCAACCGACTTCCAAAAAAGGAGGGGGTTCTCAATTCGTCTGTATCACACAATTATGAATTGATTTTGAAAATTCTTGTTTCATATGATTCATAGTTGGTCCCATATAAATTTCATTGAAATCGGTTGTAAACTTCGTTGAAAACTTAAAATTTTAGAAACAATATGTATGATTCCGGAGAATGTTTACGTGAATGACACTCTAACAGCCCGTTCACACAAGGTCCGTTTTAATGGATACTTTTTACCGGATACGTCCTTTTTTTCATCGATGGCGCATGGAGTTGTATGAGCGACTTCACATATGGCACAGTATTCAGTATACGTATAAACGGTACAAAAAAGGTATCCAGTAAAACGTATCATATGTGAACGGGCTGTAAGTCGGCCAAAGTTTTGACGTGAAGTCGGTTTTTTAATGCTCTCCATTCGTTGATTATTCATTTATCTTTTAAGGTTTGGGATCCCCAATGATAGAAGTAATGGCAGATACTGCGGTCGCACTCGCCTCAGCGAACGTACAACTTGTTTCTAAGAAGATCATCGGCAGAATGTGTCGGGTACGTATTATCTATATCTATTTGCTTTATATGAGAAGAAAAAAATCTTTTTCATTATCGTGTCAAAGGTAAAATAAAGATGGCTTTAAATAAAAGAGACGCCTTGACGACAATCTGTTTTATTTTTATAGATGTCGATATGCAAATTTCGTCATAAAAATGAAATCGCGTTTACATTTTCTTAATTAAGAGACTACGTTTGACTTAAATCTGATGACGGCAAAAGGGTTAAAGAAGGAACTAGCTCTTCAAAAATGTTGCCGGAACACATCTGCGCCGAAATTTTGTTATTGAAAAATACAAATAAATAATAAAGAGTTTTGGCGCCAACGTTTATGTACGGTAGTGAATCTTGGGTGGAGCAGAAGAGACATGAAAGCAGGATTAATGCTGTGGAGATGAGAGCGTTGAGAAGCACGTGTGGAGTGAAATTGAGTGATAGGGTGCGAAACAGTAAATTAAGAAAGAGATGCGGATTGAAAGAGGATGTAGTGACTAAGATTGAAAAGGGTATGCTATGGTGGTTTGGGCATTTGGAAAGGTTAAGGAAAGTAGATTTACGAAAGAGGTGTACAGAACAAGAATGGATGGTGTTGTTGAAAGGGGCCGGCCTAGGCGAACGTATTCCGATTAAATTGGTGACATTTTGAAAAAGGGCCTAGTCAAAAGTACCCGTAACCGGCGGTCATGTATGAAAAGATTGATGAACGTGGAAGAAGCGAAAGAGGTATGTCTGGATCGCAGCAATTGGTGTTCCCTTGTCTCTGCCTATCCCAAGGGGAGACAGGCGTGACGTTATGTATGTATGTACAAATAAATAAAATAAAAGCTAGACAAACCCTCACGGGATTCTACCACCAAGCGTAGCTCACTCGGATTAGTCGTTTTAAGACATATTAGTATGTAGGCGCAGTAGGGTTACTGTTCTTAAATGTATGTTAAGTTAGTTTAAAATAACCTTATCATACATACACCGTTATACCGTTATAATTATCATTTGACGACCGGCTGCCTTATCACGTAAATATTAGCGATCAGCTATAATGGCGCAGTCATCACACCATGGACGCGCGATCCATTGCTATATATGGTATTATGTAAGCGATAGCTGTTCAATCGTTCGTTGATCGCATAATGCATTTATTGCTACGATACTAGCGCCAAAATCAATTCGGTAGCTAAAAAATAAACCAATAAAATGTGATACAGATGTTTGCTTTTAAAATTTCGCAGAAAAGTACACACGAAAAGTATGAAATTCAAAGGGATTATATGCACTTTTAGTACATCGATTGTACGATAGAGGCAGCACAGTCGTCGGATTGCTATGGCTTTGTTTTTGCTGTAACGTAATACGAATTAGTTCTTTTTTAGCAAATCTTGCGCAATTCATACCATCGCTTTGCTCTTTCAAGTTACGCGATAAGGCAGCGGCTGGTGTAGTGGTAACACACATTGCCTTCTATGCCAGAGGTCCTGGGCTCGAATCCCGGCGGCGGCGGATACCGGTGTGATGAACACATATATTAGCCGTCAAGTCATGGATATATGTTTATTTAAGTTTATCCTAATAAAAAGTATGTATTTATTCAAGATGTATGTTTATATATTTCTTAAGTATATCAGTTATCTAGTATCCATAGCACAAGTTCTTTAAGAAACTTAATTTGGGCTAAATAATTTTGTGTGAGTGTCAGAAATATTTATTTATTTATACGTACAAACATAACTTCACTCCTGTATCCCCTATGGGCTAGGCAGAACACAACCATCACAACACATATATCCAGCCTTATTGTAGTAGTAGTAAGAAAATATATATCGAGAAATGGATGGTACGGCCGTGCCGCTTTTTTTTGCTCGACTTGGCGGGGGCACTGCCGTGCCCCCCGATAAGTTTACTTACACAGTAAAACGCTAACTATATTTACCCAATTTCTTAGTATAATAAAGTCGGTCTTATATCTATCTACATTCAGAGGTTTCACTCATCTCCTGACATTCGCCCTACATTATCATCCCTGGATAAATGCGTCGTATGGGTGTTATTACCAGACCAACGAAGGCGTCAATCGATGGTAGAATGGATTGTTCCACGTCGATCTATAGTTTGTACCAGACCGATCTGTAGGGACACATTCTGTAGGTACATACGCCCACGTAAAGCTTAGGTAGGTAGTGCGCATCCACACGGCGTAGAATACATACGTGTCACGGACAATAAATAACACTAGTGATATCCTTTGGTTTTACTTATGCCTCTCTAACTAAAGTAGCCCTATAGTGTTAAAGTGGTGATCCGCGTTAAAAAGAACAGTTCAAAAATACTTTAAAATAACTTTATTCGTGACCGTGAATAGTAAGTTGTGATAATGACGGATCCTTGCACGAAAATTACGCCGCCGCCGTATACTGCGCCTCCGTCGGGATCCATGAAGGCACAACCAGATGATTGCTTTGAACACGTGGACGCCGTGTCAGTCAAAGAACGGCTACCCGACTTCTGGACTGATCAGCCCATGACCTCGATCAACGATCGATCGAATGTCCTGGTAACAGCCCTAATACTACTTAACTGACTGACTATTCCGAGAGACCTACGCATAGTTTTAGGACCATTACAGGATTCGCCTAACTAGCGTTTCGATTAATTTTTATGAAGTGCTAGAACCACGCAGAGTACCCTATTTTTGACTCAACTGTCACTTACCATCAGGAGATTGCGGTCAAACGTAGTGTAGACGAAAAGTACACCGAATTTTGTTAATCTATTTGTTTTGAATACAATTAGTTTTTTATAATTTTTGTATTTGTTTTTTTTTTATATATATAAATATTTTGTGCTACCTGTGCTTGTAACCTGCAGTTCATTTGATGGTAGGTGATAACAAGACTGCATTTCGAGAATATTATTTATTTTACACTATCAAAACACACAAACATGAATACCAACAAGAAAGTGCCTTTTCTGATTCAGTTTTAATTTTATTTACAAAATTTTTTTAGAATCTTATTCTGACTTCAGAACTTAAATGAGCATGACTTCTTTATCTATCCTTCTACGAAACGTTTTGGCGCTCTACTGCGAAACGTCTGGCGCTAAATTCATGAGTCGTAAAATTAGTTAAGTAGCATACATAACTTAGTTAACTTAGCAACTAGAAAGTAAATCTAAGTAAACATTCTATCAGGTTTTTTTTGTTTTACTTATATAGGGTCTTTTTTATGAAGATCAAAATATTTTAGGAGAAGGTTAAGAATGATGTGTGGATTCAATAAACGAAAAAAAAAATTTTTTAATTGGTTAATAGATATTTTATAATTCTCATATCATAACAAGATTTTAGTTTATACCGTTATTTACGACTTAATAGCAAGAAATAAAAGCGTTTTTCCAACTATTTCTATTAAGAAATACGTTAAGCCCCGATTTTTCAATAGTCAGAACAAAATGGTCACTTAAAAAAAATGTAAAATTTCAATAAAAAAATATATAAGTATTTTTTTTGTCATAAATTGTATCCACATATTATTCTTTACCTTCTCTTAAAATGTTTTCATCTTCAAAAAAATGACCCTGTATATAAACTTTACCCCATTTGTAGTGACATACACACTTTTAGCTGACTCAATTTCACGAGAATGGTTCCTAGAGAAACATAAATGTAAGGAATAAAAAAATGGTTGATAAGTAAAAGTTGTGTATGGTTTTATGAGTATCTACGTTTTATAATTTGATAATTGGTGGCAATTGTATCGTTAACGGCACTCAACGGCATCAAATGGGCACCATTTTTTTAATACATTTCTTACCTAATTGAAGACTAGTGACTTGCCATTCTGACGGTAACAAAATAAGGACTTAAATGAGATTAACATGTTCTTCTTTCTTAATCATACATATGCGATGACTCTTAAGGTCCTACTCTCATTCTGTAGACCTGAAAAGTAATATTAGAATGGTTCCTGAATATAATAATTTTTAAAGTCGTTAATACATAACTGACAAACGTTACGCTAAACGAATAGTTGGTTGATTCGACAAGACTCTTTCACAAACATATTCATACAAGAACCGCCCGACTAAACTACATTTAAGGTAACATGACTCTTCTTGCTAAATCAAATTTGAATAAAGGTACCAATACTACGATTTAAGTCATATTTGGCTCATATATTTTGACAGCGTTAAAAATTGCTGCGTTCTATCTTATGCGTGACTACCTACTGCAAAGAAATCGATATAGGCTATTAAAAATCACGAAACGAGCCATTGTTAAGGATCTTTTTGAAAATATCGGTTTGAAATGACTTGAACTGCAAATTAAACAACAACTTCGTCGGGAGTGAAGCCGCGTACTACAGCTATACGGCAAATAATTCAATGCCGTATGTGGTAGATTTTTGACAGTTCCTTTTTGTTGCTGCGTCTATTTTCCCTGACCTGTATAGTCCTAGCACTTTTAAGCGTCGAGTGAATAGGTTTCTCTTGGATTCTCGTCCCATACTTATTTTATTTAAAAAAATGCAGTAAAATGCAAAAAAAAAACAGCAAAAAGAACTAATTTTCTCCTGCTGTAACCGTTTTAAAGCACTGGGTATAATTAGAAAATAATTATATTCATTAAAGTTACTGTAAAGATAAGGTAAACACCTCAAATTTTATTTCAAAAAAAATGAAAAATTTCCATTCCATTTCAATCATTGTCATTACACTACGAAGATTTTAACTGGTATCATTATTTTTCTTTTTGATATTTCGAACTGTCAGTTTACGGCAGTGAATTATTTGCGAAGGTAAAGTTCTTAAATATTAAGAACTTATGAATTTCTCTAGGACCTTTTCTCGTGGATACTCTGTTTACTCGTAGATATCTCTTTTTAAGTTATTACTACACATTTTTATACTTCTTCCCCGCAGGCCCTTACTAAACTACCAAATAATGTTCTCGGGCCAGTCACCCCTGCCTCCGTGAGTTTTTCCTTTACTTTTTATTTTATTTTTTATTCTTTAGTTTATTTTGTTTTATTTTCGAATTGGTATTCCACAGGTGGCGGATTTCAAATGAAAATTCTAATTTGTGTTCCTTAAGTAGATTTAGAACTAACTTTATTTTTTAGAATAGTAATAGTGGAGTAAGTTTTTATTTAATCACATAAAATATACGCTTTCACATTATAATGGTTTTGTTTCGTGATATTTTGGTTTTAAATTTTTGAAATGGCTTACAATAGGTACAGTTTTGTTATTTATGATATTTTTACATTTTTGATACGAAGACTCTTTGTTGATTTGCAAAGAAACATCAGATATAAAGTGTATCCCCGCATGTACTAATTGAACTTTAGAAGCAGTAACTATACCTACACAATTTCATCCACGAAAATACCCCATAAGATTCAATTTCAAAACACTGTCATTCTGTATCAACTTTTATTTTAACTTTCGCAGAATTCACCTTAATGTTTACATAAAATACAATTACATAAAAAAAAATGTTTTCCCATTTTTGTACTGCTATTACCCCTTACACATTTAGAATTAAAACAGCCGTTGTTATACAAATCAAGGTGAATTCTGCGAAAGTATAAATAAAAATTGCTACAGAATGACAGGGTTTTGGAATTGACCCACCGTATGGGGTATTTTCGTCGATGAAATTGTGTTCCTAAAGTTCTAATACTACATGCGGGGACACACTGCATACTTCGGCCTCGCGAAATCGATATTTATATTTTGTTTTTATTATATTGTGCTATGTGCACGCAATGAAGTTGAATGAAGAATGTGAACGGTCTAGAGTTTGATCAAAAACTGGATAGCTCTAAACAGATAGATAATACAATTTTTATCTAGTATATTTACTTTGTTTTTGAAAAGTTTGACTAAAGTCTGTCCGATGAAAGCTGTCCAAGAAAAAAAGCGGGAATAAAAAAAAATTCAAGATCAGACAAACTTGGCTTTATATTTCGGTTTCTGTTTAACATGCATGAGGTCTTGTGTTCGAATTCCGGTGCTTAACAAGCCCTTGTCAAATAAGTATTTCACAATGTTTGTTGTTAAATTTACTTGTGAAATGTTGAGCGTTTTACCTAAAGCCGAGAAAGACTACTGTATTCTTACTATATTTCCTGCTTGATACAGTTGGCGTTTTGAATTTCATGGCTGTAATAAAAGGGATGGGTTTCCCTAAACAGACAGTGGATTTGTTTTTGTTTATACCTATGTTTATGTACCACGCTGTTTAGTTTAAAAATAAATAGTTATTAAATAAAGAACTTGCTTTTTTATAAATGAATTGTAGATTCTTTGACTGAAGTAAACTGGAATACAGCTCAGCATTTCACTTTATACAGTATTATTATTATACTGTTCATATATACATAATAACTACACGCCTGTATCCCTTATCGGGTAGGCAGAACAACCGTCTGATGTCACGTTTGACAACTTTTAAGGTTTTATAATGATGGAGAGAGACTATTACAGGGACAGGGGGTCAGCCTATCGCCCGCAAAGACGCTAGCAAAATCTCTTTCCCTTAACTGAGTTTTATAGTATGCCCGGGAAGAGAAGCAGCTGGCACATTCTATGTTTTTCTTTCACTCCCAGTCCAGCATGGAAGCAATTTATTATATTGTATAAAGTGAGATGCTGAGCTGTATTCCAAAACTGTAAACTTATGTTTTACTACGTTATACTCGAAAAACAATTACTGCCAGTATCATTATAAAACGATAGAGTCAGTCCAACGAAAGCTGTCCAAGAACAAAGGCGGGGAAAGAAAAAAAATCAAGATCAGGCAACCCCGAATATACACTGCATAAACGATGTTGCCTGAAAAAAAAAGCTTTATTCATCATAAGAACTTTATAGATTATTTGATGACATCATCATATATTATGCGATTCAAATGAGAATAGGTACGTCAAGGACCTCTATCTGTCAAAAGTCACTTGAAATGTAAGGTCAGCAAAAATATATTTTTTTTTCAATAAAAATAATTATTATTTATATTACTATTTTGTTTACCATACATAGACGAGCCTTATTCGATATAATTTTGCTTGCCATAACCGAGTACAAGGCGCCATTTACACAATTTCCTGCTTTTACTTTTACTTTTCTTTTAAATGACTCATACATCACATTGACCATTTGTTGCAATTCCGACGCTGACGATGCAAGTAGAACCTGGTCGTCGGCGTGAAGCAGAGTTTTATCACTGTCTCATTCATTTCTAAGTCCCATTCAGATTCTTTCAGATCTTTCAAACAGCTATCCATGAATAGGTTGAACAGCCATGGAGACGCTACACAGCCCTGTCTAACACCGCGTTCGATGCCAAACCATTCCGTGTAGTCATCATTCAACCTGACACAGGCACTCGAGTCCTTATATAAGGATTTGAGTGCCCGTATCAAGTCACTATCCACCCCAAACTCAAATAGAGTTGACCACAGCTCATTTCTCACCACACTATCATAAGCCTTTTCCTAGTCGATGAATCAGCAGAAAACCTTTCCGTGTTTGGCCAGAACCTTCTCTGTTACTGATCTTAAGTAAAAGACTTAATCCGTACATCCCATCCTCTTTTGGAATCCTTCTTGCACATCCCAAATCTTGCTTTCTGTTTCATTCATCACTCTCTCGATTAATATCTTTGCATACATTTTGCCTACAATACTCAGAAGACTAATGCCACGGAAGTTTTTGCATTACTGCTGTAAGCCCTTGCCTTTATAAAGTGGCACAATAACGGCTTTGCACCAGTCATCTGTTTATCAGAGTTTTGTTTATGTAATAGAAATAAAAACTTTATACTATGATTTTTGTTATATTATTAAATTCGTTTTTAATAACATAACGGAATCCATGCCAACATTATACGACGACGATGTCCATTCAGAAAATTAATTTTCATCAATAAGTGCAATGGAAGAAATTGAAAACGTGGAATATTTTTTGTATCTAATTGTAAATAAATTCTTTATTAAATAATATTTTTTTGCTTACTCTATTCTATTCTTTGGCTTGGGTGGCAACCAGCCGTCGATTCTAAGCGACGGGCTATTACTGCCAGTATCACGTGATGAGACAGACACGGTATTAGAAGTAGTGGTTTTGCTTACTCGACCTAACTAGTTCGAATATACAGCTATGACGTCACAATATGGCGCTAAGTCAGTCCTATTCTCATTTGAAACGCATTGTACTTCCTGTTTTTTTTTTTTTATAAATTTATTAACGGCATGGATACAGGTCCTTAAGCCAATGTACTTCCTGATCGCATTGTATCTTGCCAGATCTTGAATTTTTTAAATTCCCACATTTTTTCTTGAATAGTTGTCGTTGGTCACACAGGTTTCTATCTTACATCTTCTTATCTTACTTACATATAAAACTACACGAGTGACGTACGTCTTTTGACAGGTGGTTGACAAGACTTGTCATTCTCCAACGGCCATGTTGGAGCAGCACATGATGTGGGATGATATCGCCATATTAGCGAGATATTTGGTAAGTCGTATAATTAATTAGCCCGTAATTTACGCGTCACGCGTACCATAAGCTCAAACTCACACCTAATCTCAAACTTTAAAAATAGTTCCTGTTAGCAACTGTTAAGTGTGGATTCTCTTAATTAGATGTAAGAGAATCTTAAAATAAGGGAGTGTAATGTGGGATTGAGCTCAGTGTTTCCTTGTTGTCCGTAATATTACAGATCTAGAATTCTTCAGTTTACAATAAAAAAAAAATCTGAAACATGCTTGGAAATTTGAGCATTATTTTGACAACCTTCTTCGAGATAAATCGAACTTGCTTTAGGTACTGGTCGAGCAGCGGCCGGCAACAGTTGTGTGAAAATCTATATCTGTTGTGTTTAGCGGCCAAACAAAATACTATGTGAAATCATATTTTTCGTGTAATTTAAAAATTGATCGATCTTCTACTCTGCAACATGGCGACCAAAGAGGTAACTTATCAAAGGTTTAATTTAAATTTCGGACTGGCTTGCAGAACGAAAAAAGAAACTTTGGCGCGTAAAAAACTATTCAAATAAAAGTTCTGAATTGTACTTCTTAGTTTAATTTCCGCGCATTATTTGAGAAAAGTACTATACAAACCTTGGCCGCAACTAGGCATTGATGGACTTACGTACGTGAGTCGGCCCACATTCACACGTTCGTCCATCAATGCCTCTTGCCGGCCGCTGCAGTAATAGTAGTTTATGAAACTGTCACATAATACCTAGTTATGTGCAGTTTCATACACTACTTTATCTAATCTCATACACTGAAGATATTTATTCCCGCCATTATCGCGCATGCGCCAAAACGCGCCGCGCGGCCACAGAATGTAACGTAGCGCGGCGCTCGCAGGACACAGATAAAAAAATGAAATCTATGGTCTGTTATCTGTATCGAAATGAAAAAAAAAATTATTATAACATTGTATTGTTCGAGGTAGTGTGTTATAATTTATTTTTTTAATTTCATTTCGTTATACTATTTAAAAAAGTATGTCAATATAAATTCGTTCTGAGTTTTATATTTTGAATATTATGATATGAGAGTAGATAAAGTACTATTATAACATGTTTAATTTACAAATGACTTGACGTATTAACTCCGCCTCGCAGCTAATGCTGTCGTTCAACAACTGCCTGGACGTGGCGGTTCACCTGCCGTATCTCTTCCACACGGTCACCTTCCTGGTTTGTTCTGGCACCGTGTCTATGCGCGCCGCCACACACGGACTCGTCATCAATATCATACACTCGCTGTGTACTTGCAACTCGCCTACGTTTTCTGGTAAGTAACTTTTTGAACGCTTTTCTAGAATACTATAAATAAATCAATATTTCTGACACTGTTTTTTGACACACTATCTGCTCTTTGAACCCACCAAATTGAACACACCCCTTTTTACCACCGGACTACCAGACGCAGACAGAACTTCCATCCCTATATAGTGGATTTACCAAGAAGTCGAACAAAACGCTTCGATAGTTCCTTTTTGGTACGGATTGCCAAGGAGTGGAACAATCTGCCTACGTCTGTTTTTCCTGACCACTACAGTCCTGGAACTTTTAAGTGTCGAGTGAATAGGTTTCTCGTGGATGGACGTGTAACACCATAGTCTTCATGCGCACTTTCCATCAGGTGGCATGGAAGACAAACGTCCTATCCTTACAATATAAAAAAAAAAAAACACTCGCACAACATTATCTAGCCCAAATTAAGTTTCTTAAAGAACTTGTGTTATGGATACTAGTGAACTGATATACTTAAGAAATATATAAACATACATATTAAAAAAAATACATAATTTTTTTATTAGCAAATAAACTTAAATAATCATATAAACGTCCATGACTTGACGGCTAACATCTGTGTTCATCACACAAATATCCGTCGCCGCCGGGATTCGAACCCAGGACCTCTGGCATAGAAGGCAATGTACGTTACCCCTACACCAGCCGGTCGTCAATTCTATAGAAATATCAATACTATAGAATAGAGTAGAATAAAGCTTTATTGTTTTTTTGACATATGAAAGATAGGGTGTTTGTTCTCCATACAACCTGGTAGAAAGTGAACATGAAGAATAAACTGGTTCACTTCCATATACGGGAAGCATATTCACTCGACGCTTAAAAGTACCAGGACTGTAGTGGTCAGGAAAAACAGACGCGGGCAGTTCGTTCCACTTCTTGGCAACCCGTATCAAAAAGGAACTGTCAAAGGGCTTTGCTCCATTTTTTGGTTAATACACTATACAGTGTATCCTCGCTAATAGCAACAAACTTGAGGAGCAGCAACTATGCACAATCTCAGCGACGAAAAACCCCATATTATATAAGACAAAAAATGTGGACAGACGAAGCAAAATTTAAGGGAACGTAGATAGCAAACTTTTGCAATTTAATTCCAGAAAATCTTATCTTTGGGGCTACATGAGACGTTAGTATTCCCTATTTTTCGACAACCTCTCGTCTGAACAACAATAACTCGAAGACTATTAGACCGAGAGCAGTGATTTTTATATAAATTTGTTAAACAACTCAACTATTGTAATAGAATTACTAAAAATAGATGAGGCAACAGTGTACTTTTTGCAGAATTTTGGAATGAAAGCACATTCAAATACATGTGAAAAATATCAACTAATAGAAACAACGATATTGAGCCCTACAATTAAAACCTTAGCAGCCGCTGTTTTACAAATTGAGGTAAGTTTTGCATCCGCGAGCAAAGGGGTCTTATTGGACAACAATAACTCATAAACTGTAAGACCGAGAGTAACGATCTTTATATCAATTTGTTAAGCAACTCAAATATTGTTATAGGATAAGAAAAAAATATGGGTTAACGGTGTAGTTTTCGCACAATTTTAGGATAAAGCGTTTTAAAATTCAAAAATTTAAAACGCTTAAATTTTTTTTAAATGAAATACTCAATCGATTTCGATGAAATTTATATGGCGCCACCATTGGAGTATTCTCTATAATATGGACCAAGAATATTAAAATCGTGTAGGTCACATAGACACAAAAAATACACACGAATGAAAACTTCCTCCATTTGGAAGTCAATTGAAAAGTACTACAGCTAGTAGCTCTAGTATAGTCCAAAAATATTCTTATTTATACTAATATATAAAGCTGAAGAGTTTTTTTTTTGTTTGTTTGTTTGAACGCGCTAATCTCAGAAACTACGGGTGGGATTTGAAAAATCATTTTTGCATTTGATAGCCCAACTCTTGAGGAAGGTTATAGGTTATATTTTATCCCGAAATTCCCACGGGATCAAAAGTTACGCGGGTAAAACCGCGCGCGGTGGCTAGTACTAATATATAAAGCTGAAGAGTTTGGTTTTTTGTTTGTTTGAACGCGCTAATCTCAGAAACTACAGGTGGGATTTGAAAAATTCTTTTTGCATTTGATAGCCCATCTCTAGAGGAAGGTTATAGGTTATATTTTATCCCGAAATTCCCACGGGATCAAAAGTTACGCGGGTAAACCGCGCGCGGTGGCTAGTTATTATAAATAAAGTATCCCTTCTATCCCCAGAGGAGACCCAACGCGTCCTCATGCTTTCCCTGGACGAGTTCGCTCTGCCCAAGTTCTACCAGATGTTTGGCATCTCAAAGGTCAAGTCAGCAGCGGTTACAGCTTTCAGGAGTCCCTACAACAGGCATACTAGTGAATGGTGAGTAGACTCGTGAGTTACACAATAAGAATAGGACTGGGTTTTGGAAGGGATTGACTCATTATAAAAATAGAAATAAAATCCCCAGACAATCACACCAACTACATGCCCCCAAAGAAAGCATAGCTTGTGTTATGGGATACCATGTAGAGACCTAGGGGGGAACCTAGAATATAAATACATAAATAGATAAACAGACAGACACGGAAAATTTCTTTTTTTTCTTGTTTCTTGAGGGAATCGAACCCGCGACCACTGGCGTCTGAGGCAGACAGGTTGACCCCATCGCAAAAGTAGTCGTCATTCATAAAACGTTTTGTGTTCTTAGTGTAGACTAAACTCGCCTTTGACCTCAATCTCACCTGATGCTAAAAGCACACGGGCATGAAATATTGCACACACACGGACTTGTAAGGATGCTAGTAGGAGACAAGTAATAACTACGAGAGCGGTTTTAATACTGTTTATTAATAAGGTTTCAAAGTAATATATTAGCACACATCACAGGAACACATTACAGCCGGAGCGGTAATATTTGGCGGCAGATGTTATATGAAGGGTGGTCGCTAGCCAGTCGACCCTGACGGGGTCCTGCCACCAAGCGGGGTCACTAGGAGGTCACTATCCTCAACCATGGGTGGTAACGCTATTTTAAGCCGATCCTACACGCCTGTATCTCTCATGGGGTAGGCAGAACACCAGAGGTTATAAGACCATCTGATGTCACCTTTGACTTTAGAGGTATAATGATGGGAGAGAGGCTTTTGCAGTGGCACGGGGTCAGCCTATCGCCCACATGCCAATAAAACCTCTGTCCCTAAACTGACTTTTACAGTATGCCCGGGACGAGAAGCAGCTGGTACTATGTTATGTTATGTTTTTCTTTCGCTAACTATATTTTGATCTTGTTTACACCAGCATTCCAAGTGTTAGGGCGACCCTAGCTAAAGATTTTATCCAAATTAAACGCGACATATTAGTAATTATTTATTGTATATAGTGTTGTATATTATCTTTGTAATATATTCTATGTAAACTTTTCGTGTTGTATAAATTTTGTGACTGTTTATTCGTATATATTGTTATTGTGTTAAATGTGAACTTCTTAAGGCTGTCTTGTTTTCTAAAAACAAATATTATTGGAATTCCTAGCAGCAAGTTTTCTTGTATTTGAAAATAAATAAACTTTGTTTGAGTTTTGCCACTATAATTTTACGATAGTGGTTTTGGTGGTTCTTTCAAGAATTTAACCGTATTTTATCGTGAATTAATATTTTACATTGTATATTTAATTTGACACCTTAAAGTTTCAGTTTTAATTTAAATTTGTTCAAATTAAGACTTTTCAAAAACAAGACCCTTAAAATTCATTACTCGCAATTCAAAGAAACCTTTTAAAAACATCTATATTTCCCACAGGTACACAGAACACGCGTATTGCACGGAATCGACATCCTCTGCCTCTTGCCCCTCAGCCCCAGCCACAGTGCCATCGGATCGTGAACGATTGCCGCTACAAAGTCTCGAGAGTATAACCGACGCACTATTGGAGATTATGGAGGCTTGCATGAAGGATATACCGGGCTGTGATTGGCTGAATACTTGGTGAGTTGATTAATAATAATAATAAATAATAAAATCGATTTATTTCCACAAACATGTAAATTACAACAGAAAATAAGAATCATACACATTTAGCATGGAAATGGGTCAAGACTCAGCATACTGCTGACAAGTGCAAACAAACACTTGACAGCGCTGATTTTCAGTCTTGCCCTAAACAACATACAATATATATATATTTTTCAACACACTTGCTCGTAAAGTGAGCGTTATTCTATTGAGTTTAGAACTATAAACTGGGCTATAAGTCACGCGTGCATTAATATATTATACCCTAGTGCATAATATAATGAATCCTACAAAGTTGAATTGTACCTTTGTGCAAATAACATGCGAGAAAACAGAGCATATTTTATTGGTCCGGGTTATACACTAAATATTTTCAGAAACAACAAAGAGGTTTTATACCACTTCAAATCCATATACATTTTTAAATGTTTGCGCCTTATATTAGTAAAATAAATTTTTATATTAAACAAATTATTCACAATTTACAATCATTTGTCATAAAATATTAAAATATTTGCATTTACCACTCCAAATTAAACGTTTTCACTTAAAATAGGCTGTATATGCTATACAGACATTGACGACACATTTGACGGAAAAAAAAACCTACGCGCATGCGCGAGGTTCGGCGCCATTTTTCAATCACAATTCACAGCTTTGTTATCAAGTGTGTTTGTTATTTTATGATCACGTATGTCTGTCTTTTACTCACAAGTGTGTTGAAAAACGTCGTATGTAACTCGTGAGCGCTCACTTGTTACATAATATACTAATAACCATTTAGTTCAGACACAAAGCAATACACTCGACTCTATACATCATCTATACATAATAACAAAACAAACAAAATAAGGAAAGAGTTGTACCAATGTTACCAGCTATAACTAAGCTTATTAAAAACTTTTACTACTAACTACTAAATGTATATACTTAATTTATGTATCTTTACTTAATATTTACTTACATACATATAAATGCACACACATACAATACAAACATATATAGATAAAATAATTACATTGTAAAAAAATATATATATGAGGATATGTATACATACAACACATACCAGCACATTTACAATATCTTTATACTTACACAGATACATATTAACAGAATACATATTTACATATGCATAGCACCAGAGGAAGCTATCTCTTCACGCAACTTAGGTTGTGATTCATTAAAACTTTAGCAGTGAGTGGTTAAAAAGTTGAGCTGTCATTGGTTAAAAACATTCTTTGGAGCTGTGATTGATTACGAATATTTGTTTAAAAAACGTTAAGTTAATACTGAGCAATGATTGGCATAATATTTTGTAAGTGCGAGTATATTTAGCTGTGATTGGCTTAATACTTGGTAAATTTGAAGATATGTTAAGATTGATTGAATACTTTATAAGTTAGAGGATATACCGAAACAACTTTCGGTGATATTATTAGTATAAAAAAATGTTTCTTGAAGCATGAATCGTGAATAATAATATCATTATTGTGTTATATTTACAGGACATCACTAGCAAAGAGTTTCGCCTTCTGTTTCAACCCTGCCTTGCAGCCGAGAGCGCTGATTGTTTTTGGTTGCATCAGTAAGTATATTGTAATTTCAACCTGTCACTCATGAAACTCTTATAGACAGTCCCCAAATTGTAGTGACTAATAAAAGTAGAGACTGAAAAACCGCGGTAAATTTAAAAAAATACCATCATGGTATAAATAACAATAGTAAAAAATACACAGATTGAAAATACTTGAGTAATTTTTTTATAAAATTATTTGAAAACACAACATTGGTACTGTTCTACTTTTTAACTTACTGCGGCACGCAAAGGATGGTTATGTTTTCAACGCGTATGTATGTCTGTTTATTGTTCCCTGATTTCTACTAAACAAATGGATGGATTTGAACAAATGAGGTATCAAAAGATTTTTATCAACTGCGCGAATAATATAGGCTCTATGAAATTCCAAGATGGCGCCTGTAAGGTGGGATTTAGGGGGGATAACAACAAAGGATTTACGTTTGTGATCAGCTTATTCTAAATATATACACATGTGTATACTTTAAATTTAACATTTTCACTGAAAAAGCAAAAAATAAAAGAAATTGAACACTGATGATAGATTTAGGTACTATACGCCTCTTAATTTTAACTATTCATCGGCCTGAAAGGCATTTATAATAAGTATTATAACATTTTATTTTCATTTACGCTATTTTAGTCAATTCGCTGGGCTTCTGTTTCATAGGTTTATACATTTTGTGCACTATTTGATATAACGTAAGTAAATGCAATGTACGTAAACGGCAACTGCATTTTTTAATATCCGTTATAGCTTACTTAACAAAATCCTGATAGAATTTTATATTCTCTTAATCTAATTTAATTTACTTATTCTTGAATATGGATTATTCAACGGGGTCCAAATTGTGTGTGGGGAAACAATTTTTGACTTGTTTACTTGAATGAAACTATACCATGTCTGCGGCTTTATCGTCATACATGTCTTATAATCAACTTCACCATTATACGGTTTTTAAGGTTTCTGGTCACACAAATAATAGTTTCTGCCGAACTAAAAAGCGGGAAATAAAAAAAGTAAAAGTAAAAAACCCGACTGCTGAATACTTTTTTTTTATTGGTTTACCAGAGTATGATACATCAATACATATACAACGAAACAATCTTAAAAACATAAAATTTAAATGTACTATTGTAAATGTAATATTCATATTAAGGTCTTAAAATCATGCATTATAAATTACAATTGGGTGGTTCTTTAATAATTACTCTTCTAACAAATTATAATTAAGTACGATATAAAACTGTAGAATATATCAAAACAATTTCGACAATTTCTTTTAAATAATATATATAAAAAAACTTGTAGCGGCAGGCGGGGACAAGCTAACACAGAAAGTATTGAACTGTATATTTTGTAACTTTTTGCTAATTATAATGCTTACAAACATGCCAGAGTTATAGTAATTTCATATTTGTACTTGAAGCCTGTCACTACAAGTTTTTTTTATAAATATTATTTAAAAGCTCTTATAGTAATATTGCTTGTTTTGTACTTTTTAGTTGAAACTTCCTGAATTCAGCAGTCGGGTTTTTTAGTTTTTGTAATCACTTTGTTTTTATTGATGAAAAGTAAGTTATTATTAAAACGATAGGCAACTAGTATCAATCAGGTTAAAAAGAAAATAACAAAATACAATAATAATTTTTATTCATTGTACTCAAAATCGGAATCCAGAAATTCTATATGCAATGAATCGTCAGAGTCACTGGTACGCTGTTTAATTTTTTTATTCATTTTCAAATAATAATAATAAAACACTTTCTTGTACACCAACATGGTTACACAGTTTCAATTAAAAAACTATCACACACAATTAACACACAAAAGGCGGCCTTATTGCCGCAGAGCGATTTCTGCCAGGCGAATATACAAAACTACGAAAATTCCAAAATCTCAATTACCGAAACCACCAACAACCGTTCGATTGACAACAGTGACACCAGAAAAATGACTTTTTTCACCTTGATGCTAGTACTATCATATAAAATGTTTGCAAAAAAAATCTGGTGTCTACTTTTGTTAGCCAGACTCCAATATAGATATCACTTAAAATGTCATGGAATAGACATAGCCTAAGAAAATTAAGCCGAAAATGGACGATCAGCGGAAATAATTCGTGTAGTTTTGAAAATCGCTACAGTTATTCCTTGAGATATCCAGATAAACATATCGAAAATCCCCAAGGGTGGGGGGTGAGCTAAAGGTGTAGGGGAGGGTCTTTGGTAATTGTGGATGCCGAAAAGCTGGTATCACGTGCAGTCTAGTATGCAACGGCTGCTTGGGTTCGTGTACAAATGGCGTACCTGTAGATTTGGTAGATATAGAAGGTGAAGATGATGATGATGTAGTAGAAGACAATTATTGATTTAATTAAGACTGTCTAATTATTATTTTCTAGTTTTGAATACATTTTGAAAACATACCAATTTTATTTTATTTATAAAACCGTCTCATTTTTTATACCTATATAAAGTTGAACACTCTGTAACTTCTAAAGGATCGACCGTACAAAAAAAATTATAGGACATAATTTAGAGGAAATTTTATGTAGAAAATTTTCCTAGAAGTAACCGTAATGCTATTTGTGCAGGTTTTTGACTTATGAGCAAAAACGTAAAAAAAGGGTCCTTTGACTCCCCCTACACTCTTAGCTCACCCCCCCACCCTTGAGGACTTTTGATATGTTCATCTGGATATCACAAGGAATAACTGTAGCGATTTTCAAAACTACACGAATTATTTCCACTGATTTTATTAATTTGCTCGTAAAGATTTAATTAAAGGCCTTTTGAAATCATTAATGAAAAGAAAATCCTTCGATTCGTCGTGAATAAATTACAGTTTTAATAGTTATAACCAATAAAATTCACCTTATTGGTTAATAGGCAAAGCTTTTTTTTCCATAAAAAAAGAACATCGAAATAAACAGGCATAAAGTTTTTAAGGATTAATAAAGATGCACATTCTTTAATTTCAATTCAATAAGGCTACGATATTTTTATTTCTCTTTTCTAAATTAAAGTACTGTTAGTAGTAGATAATGTTTTTAGTTTACATACAAATCTGCAAAAATACCGTTAAAATAACCAATATTTACATTAAATCATCAAGAGTCGTCGTGGCGCCGTGGTTACTGTGTATATCAACGTTCGATGCGGTCGGTACTTGGATGGGTGACCGCTGACCATTTTTTTCTCACGGCGACTTCCGTGCTTCGGAGGGCACATTAAGCAGTCGGTCTCGCGGGTGCTGTATACTTACTGTATACAGTAGTCGTTAGGGTTTGTCAGCAGCCATTTCGGCGCCCTGAAAATTCTAACATCCATCAACCAGCACTGGGCCAGCTTGGTGGATTATGGACTAAACCTCCTCGTCATCCAGGCCAGAGACTCAGCCTTGCAGTGGGCTCATTATAAGAGTTGTGATTTATTTATTTATTTAAGAAAGATACGCCAACAATATGCATACAAAATAATTACAGTCATATTACAAAATTTCTTAAATCTAGTACACATATCAATTATAGGCATATACATAATTCAATAAAACACACACATTACTCGGCTATATTAAATTATTAACAAAAAATGACATTTAATCAATATTTATTCCTTTGCGCAGGTAAAACAATAACAGACGATGACATGAAACAACTCCTTCGAATCCTGGTGAAGGCACTCGAGTCGTTCAATGACCTCGCGCTTTTGGAAGCCATCATTATGTGCCTGACAAGACTACAGCCGCTGTTGAGTCCGGTATGTTGTACTTGATTAATGAATGAACGGATTGTGACCAAAATAGTTTAAGCATGAATAGATTAATGAACAAAGAATTAATGAACGAACGAAGTGAGACCAAAGAATTCAAGAATTCAATTCAAGACGGTTCTAAATGGCTTCCTTGCTGAAAAAGCATAATATGATCTGAAAGAATTTTTGAATGACAAACTTTAGTAACAATACCAAATACTTGATAACATTATTAGAATATATTATTAATTTAAATAACTTTCAATAATTTTATATTGTCCTTTACTGAACCTAACTTAGTTGATAAATATAGTTTTTAAGGTTTTAACATTTAAATTGTGATTTTATTTTATTTTATCGTATATGCCTTTTGAAAGAAATGTAAAAAATAATCTATAGACATGTACAATAAAAAGTTGACATATTAAAATTCATATGCCAATATGGCGAGTCATAGCTGCGCCCATAATATTTGTAACATCTCTACTATGATTATGAATAAATGATATGGATTTGAATTCGAAGAATGAATGAATTTAAGAATTCACTGAAGAAATATACGACGCCTTGGTTGAGTCCGGTATGTGCTTATTATCACAGAATGCATATTTAAGTGAGAAATATTTATGTCAGATATCATTAACTTTATTCTGTGACTAATCCCGCTTTGGAATTCTGTCTTCTTGATGTAATTGAACATGAGATCAAAAGATAAAAGCTCACGGGTTAGGAAAGGACTAGCTTCTTATATGATCAACGAATGCAGAGAATAAAAAAAAACCGACTTCACGTCAAAACTTTGGCTGAAGTAGAAGGCCGTCAAGGTAAAAAAAAACATGAAGTGCTCAATCGATTTCGATGAAATTTATGTGGGTCCAAATGAAAAGTATTTTCTATCATATGAAACAATAAACATCAAAATCGGTTCACCTAGTCAAAAGCACAAAAAACAAACATACAGTCAAAATGAGTATATACCTCTTATTTTTTAAGACGGTTGAAAATACAACCGGATCACATCACCGCTGCTTAGCGGTAGGTTTGTTCCTTAGCCCGTGTGAAAACAATACAAACACAAAAAATATTCATGAAAATAAAATTTATGGCAACCACCCGGTATATAAAATCGGCCACCAAATATGACAGCGGTGATGTGTTCCGGCAATATTTTGTGAAGAACCAGTTCTTTCCTAAACCCGTGTGCTGTCATCTTCGACCTCATCTTCACTTACCCTCAGGTGAGGTTGAGGTCAAACGCGGGCTTAGTCTTTAGTGGATAAAGTAAATAAATAAAAAAGGTGTCAAAAAATTTTGTCCTTTAGTTAATAAGCCAAAGCAAGGTCGAACAATTAGCGCTGATATTCTAAGGGAGCCTGAAAGTTTAGTACAGGGTTCATTTTAATTAACGCATCACCCCTTGCCGGCAGCCTCTACACATCAATCCCAACAACATTTGTTTTACGACTTTTTACAAATTTTGATAAAAAAATATATTGAAACAAAAAATTATTGCTTCTTACTTAATCTTCTTACTTCAACATTTTGTAAGTAGTACCTATTATTATTATGAAGCGATATTTTACTGCGCAAGGTGCGTGGCATACCTACGCTCAGAGTAAATGGAGTTACGCCTCTAAACAGAGTCTATAAATATTTTTTGTATGAATACCTGTTTAATTCGCAGGACTCACCAATACACAAAGCACTATTCTGGGTCTCGCTCTCCGTCCTACAATTAGATGAGACAACACTATACGCCGCTGGGCTCGCCTTGATGGAGCAAAATCTTCATACTTTGGACTCACAGGGACACTTTGAGAATAAGGTATGTGTCATTAACTAGCTTTTTCTTGAAGCTTGACTTGTTCTTAATAAACAAGAGAGAGAGAGAGAGAGAGATCTTGGCGTTGTAATTACGTACCTATTTAATTGAACTTTTTAAAGAGTGTATTAATTACATAAACAAATAAATACAAAAAAGGTTTAAAGCGATCTCCACCAATCTCCACCAATCCATCAATAAATAGGATTTAAAAAAGGAAGAGTTTGAGAATGAAGACAGTTATCTTAAAAAGAAAATCACACATATTCTTACATGGGAACAAAATAAATAAATTAATAAATCAAACATAATAAATAAATATGTTTCTGTGTAAATTCTTTATCTGGTTGTTATTATTAAGATACATACATCTATATGTAACTCCAGGTTTTGGTCTACATAGGTGTGAAATTCCATGTCAATCGGACTATACGTTACAGTTTTAAAGAGTTCGCATTCGTCCATTTGACATCAATATATTTAAGTACTCATTGTTTCACGCGGTTCTACCCGCGCCATTTGCAATCCAGCGGGAAAATCAGGATAAAAGTATCCTATGTGCTATTCCATACTATAATCTATAACTGTAACAAATTTTATCCAGATCCTCAGACCCGTTTTTGCGTGAAATAGTCACAAACTCCCATAGAGAAACTTTCGCATTTATAATATTAAAAGGATTTTTCTATTGATGAGTATTTCAAGAAGTCGTCGCGGCTCCGCGCCGTGGTTACTGTGTGTATCATACAATATCACAGGTTAAGCAACTTTCGGCGCGGTCGGTAACAGGATGGGTGACCGCCGACCATTCATTTCTCACGGCGACTTCTGTGCTTCGGAGGGCACGTAAAGCAGTCGGTCTCGGGTACTGTATACTCAGGTGCAGTCGCAGACTGAAATTTGGGGGGGGGGGGGTCACAACTGCATTTTGGGGGGATCACAACTATTTTTTTTAAACAGAAGGATCTTTATCTAGCTTCTACTCTTTTAAGAGGTTAATTTTTTCATGATTTTGGGGGGGTCATGTCTCCTGTGACCTTCCCCTCAGACCGCGCCTTTGTATACTTGTATACAGTAGTCGCTAGGGTTTGTCAGCCATTTCTGCGCCATCCTGAAAATTCTGACATCCACCAACCAGCACTGGGCCAGCTTGGTAGATTATGGCCTATACCTCCGCGTCACCCAAAAAGTTGTGATAATGTTGATGAAGTGTTTCAAACTTAATTTTTCTTGTTCTAGGAAACAGCGACTGTACTATATTGACCTCAATCTCACTTGTTGTTGAGTGACAGATAGCTCATGGGTTCAAAAGTGCGAATTTTTAATAGCAGGCTGTATATAATAATAGTCAATAATATTTTAATAGCAGATTAAGACTAATGAGTGGGTCATAATTACGAAAAATAAAATATATTTTTTAAATATTTTTCATAAATTAAAGTTTCAAAATTCTTCTAAGTGTTCAAAATTTAAGTTTGATCTGTAGTTTATGACTTTACAACAAGTAATAAAAACGTGTCCATCTAATTGTGTATAGTTATAAAATCTAGATTAATCTTGAATTTTACTCACAGAGAACAATTTTGAAATTTTAATTTATGAATAATATTGAATGAAAAAAATTCTTTTTCGAAATTCAGACCCACTCATCATACCTAATCTGCTATTTTTTTTTTTATATTGTATGGATAGGACGTTTGTCTTCCATGCCACCTGATGGAAAGTGCGCATGAAGACTATGGTGTTACACGTCCATCCACGAGAAACCTATTCACTCGACACTTAAAAGTTCCAGGACTGTAGTGGTCAGGAAAAACAGACGCAGGCAGATTGTTCCACTCCTTGGCAATCCGTACCAAAAAGGAACTATCGAAGCGTTTTGTTCGACTTCTTGGTAAATCCACTATATAGGGATGGAAGTTCTGTCTGCGTCTAGTAGTCCGGTGGTAAAAAGGGGTGGGTTCAATTTGGTCAAAAAGAGCACTCGCACACTTTAAAACACATTAAACACACATTAAATTATAATTGACTATTATATGAGGACCCTGTATGTATGTACTGATGGGTACTTTTTAATTGGATACTATCCCTGCACCTTAATCTCACCTGACGATAATTGAAGATGAGAGCACATGGGCCTAAGAAGGAACTGACTATTGATAAAATATATCCGAAACACATCACCGCCGGAGTGGTGACATTTGTCGGCACATTTTATATAAAGTGTGGTAGCTAGCCAGTCGCACCCTGACGGGATCCTACCACCCACTTATTCAGAGGCGTTAGCGAATAAGCGAACCCTACGTGACTTACCACTAAACTTTTACTCATAATAAGCAGTATTTGTTTGGTTGTATGTAAAGGAGTTTAACGAATGCCTCATTACCTTCAGAGCCTGAAGCAAGTGATGATGGAGACCAGAGAACCTTTGGAATGGCATTTCAAACCTTTAGACCATGCTGTTGGATTAAGGTACGTCTTTATGTACCGATTTACTTAATTATAATAAAAACGTTATTATATAAATTATTATATATGCAGATAAAAAAGTCTTTTCTTCTTTTCATTTAGGTAATGTTGTGTTGTGACTGTTTTGTTAAAGTTGTAATATCCTTATTGATTATTGCTTTGTGAGATATGTTACTTTCCTGTATCAAAACAAAACTAAATTTAGAGCTATTGGAAGTTACCAAAAACTAGTAGGTACATATATCAAAAAAATTTTTTGAATGTTTTATAAGAACTGATAAATTGACATGTAAGCTATGATGATTATAAATATTAAAAGATACATTCTTCTATACAAAATATGGTGTTCAAGGAATACATAACTAACATAATATATGTGACAAAAGTGTTTTGTCAATTTGCTTTCGAACTAACTCCCATACTTTTGAACTCACAACTTTTGGAATGCCCTTCTTCCCTATAATGAAATATCGAACTAATGTATACCGCACTTTTATACTGTCGAACTCGTGCACATCTTGGTATTCTACAGTGAACTTTCGCACTTACGTACTATCGAACCAACTGAATCATGACCCATTTTGCTGATAATTCGTTTGAAACTGTCAAACTTGTAAGGTCTGTCGCGTATAATGCACTTAGGACATTTTAGATACTGTACGAATTCTGTACTCAGTGTCGAATGAAATTATAGCACGTTCGTCACCAAGGAAACCTATCTAATAATAAATAAAAAATAAATATTTCTGATACACAACATTATCTAGCCCAAATTAAGTTTCTTAAAGAACTTGTGTTATGGATACTAGATAACGGATATTCTTAAGAAATATATAAACATACATATTGAATAAATACATATTTTTTATTAGAATAAACTTAAATAAACATATAAACGTCCATAACTTGACGACTAATATCTGTGTTCATCACACAAATATCCGCCGCCGCTGGGTTTCAAACCCAGGTCCTCTGGCATAGAAGGCAATGTATGTTGTACAATGTACACCAGCCGGTCGTCAAATCTTCAAGCGAATTTCGACTTACTAGCATTTAGACAGTTCGCCAAAATGAGCTGATTGTGGGTCATGATTCAATTGGTTCGATTATACATCGAACTTGCATACATCACGATTTTGTCATTCGAATGTAGTATTAGACAGGCGATACTACCATTAAGCCGGGGTCACTTGGATAAGTTGCATTTACGAAACACGATTCCAGGGACGTTAGGGCTATTTCAGCTAAAACCCTTTGTGGCTATTACAGATGACTTTTAAGGTTATTATGTTTATCCGCAGTTCAGTCTCACTATGCGATGATTAAAATTATACAGGGTTGATTTGTAGTCACCAGCCAAATTTTTTTACACAATAAGTATCATTTATAGAAACGATTTTTGCAAAAAACATGTATTTTTTTTTACAAGGAAATTAATTTATCCGCTAACATATTATCCAAGGCATGGTCACTATAAATTACCATTAAAATAAAGATGACTACGGGCTACTACAAAACATTTTGTACGTCGTGGGAAATGGAAATGCCGCGTCGTAGTAGCTATGCTCATCAACAGCGACTAAAGTTTATGGTTCCATATATGTATTTTTTTGTACTGAGCGACGCTAAAATAAATGTGCAGGTACGTTTGTATCTTATCAAAGAAACTAACATTTAAATTTGACAGGTGACTAAAAATCAACCCTGTAACTTTCCCTCTAGTAGGGCACCTAGTGAAGGGCTACCAGCGCCCGCAAGCCGCCACCGTCTCTAGGACCTGTCGGGTTTTGACTACCTTGCTGTCACTCACCTCTCTTTACTTTAATCAAATATTGACCAAATCCTCTTTACAAAAACCTTAATTTTATGAACCTCTTTTTTATACATGTATACTTTTATAACCTCAAGCTCAATGGTAAGTGAAGATGAGGTCGAAGATGACAGCCTTAAGAAAAACTGGATCTTTACAGCCCTAGGAACACATCACCGCCGTATCCAGGGATGAAAGGTCTATTGTAAGCAGACCCCAGGCGACTATGTTTAAAAAATCCTTATCTATTTTGTGTCTACCCGCAGTTTCAACTCGAACTTCCACTTCGCGCTAGTTGGGCACCTAGTGAAGGGCTACCGGCACCCGCAAGCCGCCACCGTCTCTAGGACCTGTCGGGTTTTGGCAACTTTGCTATCCTTGGCCGCCGCCGAAGATAAGTTCCGATTGACTACGCATACCGTGGCGTATTTGACAGGTAAGATTATAAATACAATAAAATTCTATATTAATATACAGTTCACTGTAGAATTTTACTATAGAGATTAAAGGTGATTAAGGGCGCTACGCACGGCTAAGAATGTATAATATTTTATTTTAAAATACGATATCGCTCGCCATAGAATTCAATGTCCCATTACACACGACGAAGATACTATATTTTTCTCGTATCTTAAGATGGAGAGTGGTATGAGAATTTATCTTAACATAACATCTTAAGTTATTAAATGTTTCTTCAGATACAAAACGTGAATGCAGCATGTCGAGATTTAAGTTCGGTGTAAATCGTGTGGGAAATTCTTACTCGAAAAACTTAAAATATATTATTGTATCTTCGTCGTCTGTGATATCCTAATTTACAGGGTGATTGGAAGTTAGGTAAAAAGCTTTAACACGTTCATTGCCGCGTGTTCGCGGGCCTTTTTTATTTGGCCCATGATTCGACGTCGCGTGATGAGACCAAGAAATTTTGTATCACGGAATACTTCGTGAGCCGTATCCCTACGGACTTTAGTGTATCCGTATGCACTTTTTACGGACTTCTGGAGAAGGGGTTGATCTATCGGAAAATGGCCGTGTTCTACAGGGTTATAAAATGTTTATATAGATCGTCGAGTGATATACAGATTTAATTTAAATTAACGCATCACCTCTTGCGGGCAGCCTCTCCACATCAATCCCAACAACATTTGTTCTACGACTTCTTATAAAACTTGATTAAAAAAAACACAAAAAATAAAAACAAAAAAGTGTTGCTCCTTACTCTACATTTTGTAAGAAGTACCTATAATTATTTTGAAGCGATATTTTACTGCGCAAGGTGCGTGGCATACCTACGCTCAAAGTAAACAGAGGCTTTAAATATTTTTTGTATGGGAAAACTAAAATTTCAAAAAGCTATTAATTTTAAAAAGTTGTAGAACAAATTTTGTTGGGATTGAAGTGGAGAGGCGGCCTGCAAGAGGTGATGAGCTAATTAAAATTAATCCTGTATAACAATATTACATAAAATGACATACATTTATATTAAATGCATAGATATACCTGAAATCATTATCTATTACATTTAAGATTAAAATAATGTAAAAAAAAGGATTCGGGCCACCGATAAACCTTACAATTTTAGTTTGGCAATGAACGTGTTAAGGTGGAGTAAGAACAGTTAATTTAGAATTATTTATGGCATGGTTGTCTTAGACGTACCTAGTACTAACTGTTTTTTTTTTACCAATTTATTTGGTTCTTTAGCGAAAATACCCAAAGTTTACAGTTATCTACTCCAAAATTATGACCAAATCACGCAATAAGTGTACTTTTTTCCATTTAGTGACATTAAAGTGATGTGTAAGCAATTTAACAAAACGTTTGAAATAAATGTAACAAAATTTTGAGCTTATTTAAATAAGATTGAATAGGTTTTTTATTCAAAACATTTATCTATCATCTGCGTGGATATCTTAATAGGTATTGAAATTAGGACCTTCTATCTCTTTCAGCGCTGGTATGTGTGAGCGAGGAGGTGCGATCCCGCTGTCACGTGAAACATTCGCTTCCAAAATGGCTGCCGGACGATTGTGACCACTATTGTCCTGACCATCATCAGGTAGGGAAAACTGTATGGTTTATTCAACATACATACCTACATACACAACTTCACGTCTGTTACTACGATCCAGACATAACTTTTTCGCTTCTTCCACGTTCATTAATCTTTTCATACATGATCGGTTACAGGTACTTTTATTTAAGTTTTATTTATTTGGTTTGACTACATTTGTTTATATTTAATAAGTTTTGAATCAGATTTAATTGTATTTTATTTTATTTTATCTCATACATAAAATAAAATAAAAATTTTACCTGATTTATCCCGTTTTGTCGTAAAGTTTTAGATTATGAAACGTGACAATATGATCTCATACACTTTACCTCAAAGCTACGTCGTGCTATACGGACGTGCAAATATTAATTGGAAAAGTCAATTTTAAATAAAATAATAATGTGGCAAAGAGATGAGTTACAAAGACCATATTTTTTTATTAATAGTAGGTTCGTACAATCAATTACAACGTAACGTCTTTGTCATTCAAATATTCATCTAGTCTATAATACACTAGCTGTTCCCGCGTAAACCCGCGCGATTTCGAATCCCGTGGGAATATCGGGATAAAAAGTAACCTATGTGCTATTCCAGACTCTACACTGTTACTATGCCAAATTTCATCGAAATCCGCTGAGCTGTTCTGCCGTGATAGAGGATCAAACATCCATACATCTAAACTTTCACATTTATAATATTAGTAAGATTATTAAGATTTCATAGATTTTTTATATTTCGCATGATTCTAAGGTAAATCAATATTTTTTCCCCACAGCCTACAATTCCTGTCCAGTCAACTTCCTCCAACTCCTCCGTGTCTAGTAGGAGACAGAAGTCCTGGGATATCCTGGATCAGGCGGCCATCTCATCCGCTCATGGAGGTTTGTTCTACTTCTAGCAATCGATCTCGAAAATATAGTATATACAGGGTGTTTTTTCAAAGGATAGATAGTTTTTTTTATTAGATTCTATGTGTAAAAAATGTCATAGAAATGTTTGTCAAATATTTAAAATCATTCGAAATTAACAAATAACATACATTTTAAATAGAAAAGTACGTGACATATGGGTGCAACATTAAAAAAAAAAAATCAATGACATACACGTTTTATAAGGATACAAACACTTCAGTAGATTTCAACCTTGAAATTAATGAAAGTGTGTGATAGGTTAGTTTTATGTTTGCTGAATGACTATACTATCTTATTACTTTTACTGTTCAATTTCCATTCGTTTGAAATGTGAAAGTGAGTAATGTACTATAAAGGTAAGCGTCCACATGTCCGCATCGTAAGGATCGGACGCATCGCATCAAACTGATTAATTTTTCACAGCGCGTCCACTGTATCGGTAGCGAACGGATTTGCTGACGCAAGTACCAGCTATCGGATTGCCGATGCCACTTCTTGTAGTGATCTTACGTGTAGATAGTGTTTGTGAGAATGGAGGAAAGCGAGAAAGAAAAAGTCGTTATTGCTTGTTTATTAACAGAAGAGGAAAAGAAATAAAATCTGGATACCGGACATATTCAAGAAGAGATCGAAAAGTGGAGAATATCAAACACTATTTCCTGATTTGTTAAATGATGACACCAAATTCTTTGGATATTCTCGTATGTCTTAAGCTAAATTCAATTTTTTTTGTCGCCATCCTGAAACCATGTTTACAAAGACAGAATACAACACACAGGGAGGCGCGTACACTGATCGGCATTCCGTATGACGTCATCGGCACGAATCGCAACAGTTGCCTCTCGGAACATCAGTGGACGCACTTGTATGGCTCTATACAACATACAGACATACATTACCTCACGCCTGTCTTCCCTTGGGGTAGGCAGAGACAAGGGAACACCAATTGCTGCGATCCAGACATACCTCTTTCGCTTCTTCCACGTTCATCAATCTTTTCATACATGATCGCCGGTTACGGGTACTTTTGACTAGGCCCTTTTTCAAAATGTCGCCAATTTGATCGGCATACGTTCCCCTAGGCCGGCCCCTTCCAACAGCACCATCCATTCTTGTTCTGTACACCTCTTTCGTAAATCTACTTTCACTCATCCTTTCCAAATGTCCAAACCACCGTAGCATACACTTTTCAATCTTAGTCACTACATCCTCTTTCAATCCGCATCTCTTTCTTATTTCACTGTAGCGCACCCTATCACTCAGTTTCACTCCACACATGCTTCTCAACGCTCTCATCTCCACAGCAATACTATAATCCGTTTGATGCGATACGTGCGATGCTTACGATACCGACGTGGACGCTCACCTTTAAGGAGTAAAACGGTCAAATTTGAAAAAGAAAAAACAATTTTTTATTACTTTTACAATTTTGGCAGCGATTTAATTTTCAGTGTAAATACATTTAAAATGATTTTGCAAATATTACAGGAAAGTCTCCAACGATGCAGCAATCAAGCAGCGGTGGACACAGTCCTCATTTAATGACGATGACTCATCAGGTAATATTACAAGAATAACGCGTTTTTTAAACTTTATCGTTATCGTTATTCATAATGTAGTGTGTTTTCGATCGCGTCAACTTTTTCTACCATCATTGAATTTGAGAGGATGCATAAGAAAGCTTTCTTATAATTGAATATTTTTTTAACAGTTTTCTGTCAAAAATTGACAGTCTTTTATTGTTTGAGTCTTTGAGTCTTTTGTCATAACGTTTATCAGTACGGTCGGCCAAAAATAGTTGTGTACCACTATAAGGTCGAATTTCGCTTACAGATTCATAGGTCATAAAGATTAGTTTTTAGCAGATCGATTTGACTAATTCTATTTGGAAAATATTACATCGATTTCTCTCTCAGGAAAATAAAAAAACTTGTTTGACAAAATGTCAATTGTTACTTTTCTTTATCAAATAGAATTCGGTTGTTAGAAGAGTTTTATTATTTTTGATTGGAAACATTCAAATGTGTGCTGAAATTTTTGTCATTCATCTGTAATAAAGGTTATAATGTCATGTTTCCATTCTGGATTGGGGGCAAAAGAAAAATATAGAATGTGCCTGCTAATTCTCTTCCCGCGCATACCATAAAAGACAGTTAAGGGATAGAGGTTTTATTGACGTCTTTGTGGGCGATATATTGATTCCCTGTCCCTGCAATAGTCTCCATCTTTATAATACCTCCAAAAGTTTTGTCAAAAGTGACATCAGATGGTTTTTTACCCTCTGGTGTTCTGCATACCCCATAAGGAATACAGGCGTGAAGCTATGTTATGACGTCATGCAAATACAAGACCGATGACGTATTAGGTTTATGTCATTATTATGCGTCTCTATCAGTATCATCTAGTTTGATCCTTGTTGAAAATTTCGATGCCTAGGAAACTAAATCTAAACTGGTATACCACTTTCTTGGCCCACTGTACACAAGGCTGCAGATCAAGATTTCCAAATCTGTCAAAAATTGCAATTGAATATGAAGTCTATGCCCTTGACATTAAGTTGAAAATTGAGGTAAGAAGAATGGTGAACTTCCACACAGTACCGCTTTTATTGGCGCAGAGCGCGCACGTATCAAAAACTTAATAAGTGGGTTTGAATGCTAGGATGAATGGTCATTTAAATTTAATTATAAGATTTACATAGCAGTTGGGAATTGTTGAAATATGAAGCTAACCTAAGAATCACGTAAATATATTGCCATATAAACAAATTCTGACCAATAGAGGCACATTTTCTTTGTGGAAACAAATAAAACTGAACTAATAGACACTATAAAAACTTCGTTCGTAAATAACGTTTCTTTAATTGCCAGTGAATGAGAAAATGGCGTTGTTACCGTCATAATTAGATTTTGAAATATTTTGAGGTATTCCCAACAATCATGATTAATTTAGAGCTACAAAAACAAATTTAGTGGCTTATATTGACCTATTAACTAGATAAGACAAGTTTTGATGCGATTAAATTTTTTTATTATAAGGCGGTACCCAGTTCGCCAATCGCCTTTGACAGATTTGCAACGCCTGATCTGCGGACTTTCATCATCTACTCATGAACCTTTATCCATCTCATGACTATATAATTAGCAATACTTAAGAAAGCTTTCATTATAAATTCCTTAAGGGTAAAAATATAATCACTGTTGATTAGGTGTATGATGATAGGTTTAAATCGAGGAATAATGATAATTTTCAGGATATTTACAGTAGTATAATTAAAATAAGTGTCTTGAAAACTAACAGTAGGAACAGATATTCATAAGTTGTAACTGAAAAAACTCATCTTATTCGACAAAATATCCTGAAATTGTCAAAGGCGACAATAACTGTCCAAATATAGAGATGTGAGTAAAAAATCAAGATTTTTGTAAGCGAATTTCAGTCGTATTTGCTGAGTTATAAATTAATTTTCTTTTGTCGATGTGTAGTTCTAATGGCGTTTGAAATATCTATTTGCATATTTGAATTTATTGGCGACGGGTGAGGATGTTTTTTTTTTTGCTATTAATTTTTATATGACTTGTGATACCATAAAGAATCTATAAATAGAAAAGATATAGAAGATATAGAAGAACATAAAAGTCAGTTGAAATAAAATGAGTATACATGGCTATTTTTTTAGTCTCTCGCCCAATTTTTAAGTACAAAAACGATTTTTGAAAGAAAGAAAATCTACTTTCAAACTCTTCTGGAGTCCTTCAACAGGGGTCAGTGCAATCGTCTCGCACTCGAGTTATACATTTTTTTAAGGTATTTTTGACGTATATGTATCTTGTTTTCTTCCAATACTGGACTGGGCGCTGATGTTAAACATAGAATGTGCCAGCTGCTTCTCTTCCCGGGCATACTGTAACAGTCAGTTAAGGGACAGAAGTTTTTTGGAGTTTTTGCGGGCGAAGGGCTGACCCCCTGTCACTGTAATAGTTTCTCTTCGTCATTATAATACCTCCAAATTTGTCAAACGTGACATCAGATGGTTTTATTATAGCCTCTGGTGTTCTGCCTACCCCATAAGGGACACAGGCTTAAAGTCCTTGATGTATGTATATTGTTAAATATTTAGTTATTTTAAGTTACCCCAGACCTACTCTAATCTTATTTTGTTATTTTATTAAAAAATAAAAGTTTATTTTATTCAATTTCTTTATAATCCTCACCCTCGCTAGTAGAAAAAATCAGCTTGTAATGATTAATTTGGCGACAAAATAAGCTTTATTGACTCTTGGTTCCAATATTATATAAGTAAACATGTTCAACAGTATATTCATTGCAATGCAACTACTATTTTCTACTGTTTTAGCTAGTATTAATCAGAATGTTACTATCTCTTTCTAACATTAACGGTGAAAGTTGGAATATTGGTTGATATCGTTATTGTAAAATAACGATAGCGGTTTTTGAAAACTTTCTCTACTTCTTAGTTTGGAGGATGTGGAAGATATGATTTTCTAGATTACGGTCAGAATGTTCATGTCAAAAGGCCTTAAACGTATTTAAAATATTCTCGCTACTGACTTGGGTTCTGATAAATAATCCCTCTTCAAGATATATAATTGAATGATCTGTATACATTCGTCATGTATATCATTTTTAAATTGAAGTGACAAACTTAAAAGGGCTGAGTAAAATATCCAGCTTTCTTTGATGTCATCAAAAATTTATACATGTATTAATCGTGAGATCGCGTGTTCCATTCCCACACGGAACAAAAAAAAATGTTCCGCGTCTCGGTGTTTATCTATATATGTATTTATATTCAAGGTTTTTCCCTAGTTCACTAAATGGTCCCCATATCACAAGCTTTGCTTACTTTGGAGCCATTTTGTTGATATAGTGATGAAAGTGACTCAGTCCTTTAAGTCGTTTAAAATAAGACTAGCCTCTTTTTACACAGCTTTGCTTTATAATTTAATCTTAAATAATACGACTCGGTCAGTTAACGTATAAGACTAATAAACTAAAACGACTTAAACGACTGAAACGACTTTAACGTCTTAAGCGACTAAAAGGACTTAACAGACTCAGTCTTTTACAAGAGGCAGCCGCGGCTTTCGAGTAAAACGTTGTGAAAAAATACAAGTAACATTCTTTAATGGCACTTTTATCACAGTACTTTTATTTTCCAGGTGGTAGATAACTATAAACAAGTGACTATCGGATCCAATACACGTCTTACGACTTTAGACTTCACAGGCGATGAGTCGTTAATCTTTTAAGTCTTTTAAGCTGTTTCAGTCCTTTAGGCTGTTTAAGTCCTTGATGAGCGTTTTACGTTAAAAGACTGGGTCTAATAAGACTAGTCTTATGACTAAAGGTTGGGGACTAAAAGACTGCATCAGTCGTGAGGCGTCAAAGAAGAGGCGAGTCTTTATTAAAACTTTAAAGACTGAGTCTCTTTCATCATTAAGTTGATGTGATTGTCTGGGGATTTTCATAATTTTTATTATTTATTTTACATTATAGTTTTTATTGAGAACCACAGCAACGTGGCATAAAAATACGTGAATAAGATGATACAACTAGGGGAAGTTTTACTGAGTCATCTACTTTTGGGGTTCACAGTTCACATGTCATCTTTTTTAATTAACCCATAGAATAAAATATAAATATTCCAACTATCACCAAAACCCATTAAATCTATAAAACCTATCTCTCTTTCAGTACTGGACTGCGATCAGAGTTGATCATTACTAACTTATTTAAATCATACATTGTGTTTCATGCAACTTTCGTTTGGATTGTGTCGGTGTATCGTTTGTATTGCTCGTTGTTTGTTTATGTTAAAAAACCGCTTTTTGTGTATATATTCGTTATAATAACGGTTATCGTTACGTTACTTTAATAAACTTGATAACGTTGTGTTATCGTTAACGTAATAACGATTACTAAAATAACGTTTTTTTTATAAAAACGAATAATACGCAAAATAATAAAATACCGCCTTATTGTTTGTTTATTTGTAATTATTATTTTTATGTACCCTTTAATAAAACCGCTTTTACTCTGCTGATATTTAGAATCAAGCCAGAATGCTTTTTAAGACGCAGCGATCGTTCTCTGTACCTACGTCCAAGGACACCATAGGGCCACCTCGGGTATGATTCGATAGTTAAATAATGGTCCTTAGAACCTAGATTAGTTGGACTTTTTGGTGTTCAAAGAGGTTCTAGTTCTTTTATTTTCTTCTATTCAAAAAATATATATTTCGTGCGAAGTCGGTCATAAGTCTTCGGATAGAAATCTAGTGAAGGGCGTGTGTCTACTACTATCGATATCGATAAGAACACAAGTTATGTGAACTTTAATTACGCAATAAGCGTATAAATAGTATTAGCATCATCAATTATTTAAAATTTAGGAGCCAATATTCATAACTACGCGCGAATTATCATCATCTATACTTTAAAGTTGTTCATCGACTGTACGAGTACCTACCCACTCCTACGCAAATACAATAGATTAATTTATTCTTAAACCCGCGTGCTTTCATCTTCACTTACTGGAGACGCGATTCTCCTGAAACCTATAAATGGCCGCCTAACGTGTCCCCAAAGAGTGGACTGTATATGCGGAAGATGGTAACAATAAAATAAGACTTCGACAGGGGCTAACTTAGGTAAACTCCACGTACCTCAGGCTGGTCTTCCAACTGCGCGTTCAGCTGTGGGCTGCTGCTCCCGCGCTTCTTGCTTCGTACGGCCCACAGGACCGTGAGACGTGAACTTAACACTAACTCCCCGGGAAGGGACCCAGACGGTGCTAGTTTATAGAATTTATCACCAAACAATACCTTCACAACTGCAATTTTACAAGACAAAACCAGGGTGGTTATGTGACTTGGAGCGCGCGCGGTCAAACAATCTATTACACGTCCAGCTGTAGCTTGATGCGTGAACGCTAGGCGTCGCGGAGAAACAAAAGCAAGCCCCATCGACTAACTATGTATATCAATTTAACTTAGTTCTCACGAAAATCAATAGATGGCGCTAACACATACCATCAGGTGAGATAGAGGTCAAACGAGGGCTTAGTCTTTGATTTAAAAACGCGTATGAGTGTAAATAGTTTGACTTTCGTCACTTTTAATTCCATTAGAATTGTTTAATATAACTTATATTTCTGCTTCCTAATTTACAGGATAACCTCCCAGTTTAGAAACCAGTGGATCATGATAAAGCTTTTACTTTTTTTATGTCTGCAATGTTACTTATATCTTGTGTTCAATTGTTTCGTTTGTTTATGTTTACGCGTGATAATCATTAGTAATTTAAACTTTTGTTTGTACCGTTGCTATACTCAATAAAAGATTATTATGACGACCACTTTGGCGATGAGACTTTAAGCAAATTTAACAAATTTGGCTCATCTTTAGCGCGTTCAAACTAAAAAGAAAATCTGCTTTATATAGATCTGACGGTTGATTCGAGATTTGCCTTTGAACAATATACCTCTTTGAACACCCCATAACCACGTCTTCTTAGCATAGCAAAAAGAATAACCCAACCTGCATGTTCATGCATACTCTGACCCACAAAACACTTTTCACTTTGCACAAAATAAACTTTATTTCAGCACTCGATAAATTGTCGATAAATTGAACGATATCACTCAATTCATCCATAACAGTGATGATTTGAAACCGGACTTAAAGGCGAAATATAATATGACGTCAATTTTAGAATATCTTTCCTTGTTTGATGTCAGTTTGAAAAGGTTAATTGATTTTCAGGTGTATAAAACATAAGACTGCGCAATTGTCAGTTTTAGAGCCGATTTCACCATAATCTGTTAGTTATTTCATAAATCAAGCGTTAGCAAACGAACGATTAAAATTAACAGAAACATTAACATCGCTGTTAGTTTCATGTGTTCCAAGATGAAAATCTAACAGGCCGTTGATAAATCGACCTTCTAACAAATGACTTACATAATCATTCATTCATATTCTAAACCAACTAAAACCAAATGTCAATGATTGCTACATTATATGTCCGGTAGCAAGTACTATTTTCATTACTCGTATAATACGTAAGTTCTGTCACTGTCAATAAATGTCAAACGCTTTGTGTTGAGGTTAATCTTGAGCTAACGTCGGTGTTAGATGTTAGAAGCAGTTGACCAATAGGTGAAATAGATTCATTTCTGTAACAAATTTGAGGTTATTTTTAGTAAAATGTTGCTAGATGGATACATGGGAACAATTTCACTGAATTATAGCTAGGTTGCTATATACTTACTGATCTGATGGATATTCAAGTTTATTTTCAATTAGTTCCAATACTTCCAAAGCTTCTTCTTTTTGCTTGGTGGTAGGATCCCTTCTGGGTCCGCCTGGCTAGCGACCACCCTTTATATAAAGTCTGCCGCCAAATGTTACCGCTCCGGCGGTAATGTGTTCCGGCAATATTGTATAAAGAGCCAGTTCCTTCCTAAACCCGTGTGCTTTCATCTTCGACCTCATCGTCACTTACCATCAGGTGAGATTGAGGTCAAAAGCGGGTTTAGTCACTTATAAAAAAAAAAAAAGCAGATTCCTTCGATAAACGAAACGATACTCTATATACTCTTCGAAATAGTGACGGCGTTCTTTAAAATCGTAGGACGACGCGATATACTGTCTAAATTATCTCAATTTTCCATCATATTATCTTCTAAAATATAATCGTATGCCGCATTCATATTGAGACTGTGTCTAAAATAGCACAAAAGTATGATGCACCACAACACAGATTATGTATCTGGTAAATGTATGAAGTGTCATACTAACTAATCGCCTGTTAACAACTTAACGGACCCCAAAAGAAGGAATTAAATTTAACAACAGATTAAGGAAATTTAACATTCGTTAGTGCGTGATGGGACACTCAATAACCTTAATTGTTTGTTAAAAGGTTTAACATGAGTGTTAAATAATTAACAGAGCATGGTGAAATCGCCTCTTAATGTAGGTTTCAAATGTTATAAACTGATGTTTATCAAGTTTCGGCTGTTCTTAATTCTTCGCAGTTTTATATTGTATAGACCGCGCCACATTTCTAGTCCCCTCTGAAGTTGTTGCTAGACGCTTCGCGCAGGTTTTTGGTAAGTAAAACATCGCGCGAAAAGCCTTGCAATAACCTCAGAGGGGGCTGTGACCCGTCCACCCAATGCCTTCACCCACCAGTGGGTGGAGGGGGTAATTCTCATTTACCCGTACACCCACTGCGCCAAGTTTGGAATTAAAGTTGTATGTTTATCGATACATTTTGTCGATAATTTTTAAATTGTTTCGAAAATTACGTTGATAATACCAGGAACACATAACATCACAGGAGATTGTAGTGTTTCAGATTTGCTTAACCGTGCCTAATAGCTTGTCGATAATTTTAAAATAAAACTTTTTAATTGTTTCGAAAATCACGTTGATAATACCAGGAACACATAACATCACAGGAGACTGTAGTGTTTCAGCTGTAGTGTTGCAGCTCAACCGGTTTTCGAAACAATTTAAAAATTGTCGACAAAATGTATCGATAAATTTATAACTTTAATTCCAACCTTGACGCAGTGGGTGTACGGTTTTATGCGAATGACCCCTCCACCCACTGGTGGGTGAAGGCGTAAGTGGACTGGTCACGGCCCCTCTGAGGGGATAAGATGTTTGGTGCGATCTCTACCTATGTGTGCAAACGATTTGAAAGTAAACTGTAATAGGGATGCTAATGTAGGTCTAGTCTGAAAGTTGGTCGCGTTATTTGTGTTGTTTTCAAAAATGGTTCGCATCATAATGGAATGGTTTCATTGAGACATAGGCATATCTGTGTAATAAAGTTGTTCAAATAAAACAATAGTTATGTTACAAAGGAAAATGTTCCAATCGTGTTATAACTAACTTAAATGATAATAAAGTTTTGAAATTTATTCAAATTGCAAAAAATTGCATATAGCCCCTAAAACCAAAGCTGCTATTGAATTACGAATAAATAACAATGGCTTAGTATTAGTGTCAAGCAAATTATGTGTCAAAAGAAATTTTCATTTAACCGAAATGTAAATAATCACTAACTTATCGTATCAAGCAAGACACATTTAAAACATTACAGTCCCACGTAGATTTAATTCAATAGTAAAAAGTTAACCAAAACAATAAAACAGCTTTTAAGTCCCCTAGATGTCCCCTAAATGCCGTATTTAATTCATGAAAAAATATGCTTTGAAACTCCTTTTTTTTTTCAATATTAATTGTTTCCCAAATTAGTGTTGTATCTATTAACAGTGCTATATATGTGGTGTTGAAAGTTTGTATCACCTAGAGTTATATTTTAATAACATTAAATAGAAACGAGATATTCACCATTTTTTCTTACAACTGTAAAACTATACATTGTAATTATGTTAAAATAATAGTAATTTATAAATAAAGGTAATTTATAACTTTAATACACGTAAGAAAAAAATTTTGGTTGAAAACAACATTTTCAAATTTAACATAGCTGACATATTAGTCGTACTAGAGCACACACATTTCATTCAACCATTCCTGTATCTACTAAAAATAAATAAAAGAAGGAAAAAAATCGCCTATTACACTTTGTACAAAACCTCGAGACCGTATAAAATCAAAACTCGACGACCACTTTGGCGATGGGGTAACACTGTCTGCCTCAGACACGGGTTTCGATTCCCGCACGGAACAAGAAAATAAAAATGTTCCGGGTCTGGTCGTTTATCTATATATGTATTTATATACTAGGTTCCCCCTAGTTCGCTACATGGTATCCCATATCACAAGCTCTGCTTAGTTTGGGGCCATGTAGTTGGTGTGATTGTCTGGGGATTTTATATTTATATTATATAACAGTAACTTATTTATAAACACAAATAAAAAAATCCTTTTATCTACATATATTAAATGTCAATGCCCTTGCAGAGCGTCACTAGAACTACCACTGATTTTAAGGGCCTTTTTGTAAAGTATTATTTTTTTAAGGTAATTTTTTGTAAAGTACGCATTAAACATTGATTTGGAATGAGGGATTTTCTGAGAGGTAGTTTTAAAAAAGTTCTTTAAAGCTCGACAGATGGCGTTGACGTGACTATTATTTTGAAAAATAGCTAAAAAGAAGCCATGGTTTCAATCTCCTCATTCATTGGAGCAATCAATGTTTTTCTTTCTTTCCTCACACACCATTTGTCATGCGTTGTGTGTTGTAAACTGTACAAAAGAAAAGAATGCACTATTCTAATGATATATCAATTCTTTTGGCGATCAATCAAATTCCATGTTCTACATAGATAAATTAAATTATTGAATGACAGAGACATTCATGTTAGATCAGCGCCATCTAGATGTATTTTTGTTTCTACTGGCCTCCGGAAAATTTCACATCACTAAATGACCATCACGCTGCTTCAACCCACACTCAAACACAGAAACAAACTTTCAACACCATTCCTACGTGCGTATTCGTCAAGTAATGTTTGTGTGCGTGTAACAGGACAGCGAAGGACGAGCTCATAGTATGCAACATGGCGCAACGGGAGACGCGGCGAGGGAATCTCATGACGCTGATAGTGGACTTGATGTAAGTTGGCTTTTGTTATCAGCACTACCCTTTATTTTTTTCAGAACCAACACCTTGTTACAAAAGAAATCTAAATTAATAGAAATTAAGGTGTCGATTTAATGATTATCAATAGAACTTTTAGTTCTCAAAGCGCGCGATTGAAAACCCTTATGTGCAGCCGGTCTTAAAATTGGCTTTTTACTAATATATTTGTTTTTCTAGTCTTTCTATTGTGAATTAATAAATAAAATTATAAATAAATAGTTTAATAACTGTGGATAGTTTATAGGTTCTCGCGTTAAAATTACATAATAAACATTTAGGTAGCGTAGGTATATTGAAAAAAATAATTGTGTTTACAATTTGATACAGTTACCATCTGATATAATCAGGTACAGTTACAATAAGTAAGATATTATAATTTAAAGTTTATAAGGCTACATTTTAATCACCGGCCAAATTTTTTTACACAATACTATTTCTATTTCTATTACCATTAATAGAAACGACTTTTGCGAAAAGCGGGTAAGTATGTTGTTTTTTAGAAGGAAATTAATATATTCCCATACAATATAAGAAAGCATGGTCACTCTAAACAATGAATGAGTACCATTTAGAAGAAAGACTACTACGCGCTACTACAAAACATTTTGTAGTACTTCGTCGTACGTCTTCCTCTCGTAATCAATGAGATACCGCGTCTTAATATATGTAGGGTGTTCATCAACAGCGACTATTTGTAAAAAAAGTTTGCAGTGCCATATTTTTATTTTTTTCTATTGAGCGATACCAAAATAAATATGCAGGTACGTTTATATTGTATCAAAGAATATAATATAATATTTGAATTAGGCCGGTGACTAAGAAATAGCTCTGTTTAAATGTAAACATATCTCATCTTTGACCTCATCCTCACTTACCCATCAGGTGAGATTGAGGACAGACCCGGGTCTGTCCTCAATCTCGGGACCAACGAAAAAAGGAATAGATGATGACTTTTATGTCGACGACCGGCTGGTATAGTGCTAAGTGGTAACATACATTGCCTTCTATGCCAGAGCGTCACTATCACACAAAATATCCGCTGCCGCCGGGAATCGAACCTAAGACCTCTGGCATAGAAGGTAATGAAGGTACCACTACCCCAGCCGGTCGTCAAAATGTTGTGTGTCAGAAATATTTATTTATTGTATATTTATAATTAAGCAGGGCATAGAAGACGACGGGCGAGGGTCCCCCGGGAGCACAGACGAAGCGACGGAACGACCGGGGTCCACTAAATCTGGAGATAGCGATTTTCCAGAAAATTCTACTAAGGTTAGTACCAAATAGAAATTATAATTTTTTTATTATTAATCTTTTAATTATTGTTAGTAATTTCATCATAACTATGCAGTGTTTTGCCGAGTGTAAATAGATCTTGTGTTGAAAATCGACATGTTTGAATACAAACGGTACTTTTTCCACGGCGCTATCGTGTAGTAAAAAAATAAATCCGTCCAAGTACGACTTAGAATTTTCATTATGTTAATTACCATATTTCTTTTGGATATTTTCCTTTATTTGCAAATCCCAGTTTTTGACAACTTTACTTCATACGTTTTGTATATCTTACAATTTGATTGTGTTGAATTGTGACTCTAAGGGACAGACCTGAGAGTTTGGTATTGTTTCAAAGCTTAACATCATTATGATAATAAAATAAGTTAATTAACTTACTGTAGAAAGAAATGGTTCCATATTGGTTTTAATAATAATAATTGCTTTATTTGCTAACATTTTTACATTCAAATTACATTTTATACTGACTAATAAATGGGTACAACATTAAACTTAATGTATAACAAAATTAATATGCTCTAGCTCCCACACTAGGATAACCTGTGTCGTGGGTAGCTAGTTTTATCTGTGTTCCTGTTTGTAATTAAATGAAAGTGTACGTATGAGTGTTAAGATATTCAAAGTAGGTATGTAGGTAATGTATATTTGTGATGTGTATTATTTATAAGATATTATTATGCACTCTGTTTCGTCGTAATTTTGAGTAAGTAAAAATTTTTTTATGACAATCCTGCAGTAAAATTTAGTTTTTGATACAATTTTTTATATTTATTGATTTTATTATATTTTTATATACTTAATAATATATCATACGATACTTACAATATACTATATACCACCGGGGCTAGCATGCAACCATCGACAACGATAAATCGGGGATTCATATCGATGTTTTCTTAGAATATGGCAGCTTTGGTTCTGTGGGCTTAATCATGGTATCGAATCGAGTAATTCTATCTATCATGGTGCGCACGTTAGCTAACACGATAGGATAAAATAATTCGGTCATAATTTATATTGATGATTCGAGTCTTTATCGAAGGACGCATGCAAGCCCTGCAGAACTTGTAATTTGTCATACTTAAAAAAGTGTTGTTCTCCCTCGCACAGCAAGCTTCAACAGACAAGGACGCAAGTAGTCCAGAAAGCAACAGTCTTTTGGACCCTTCGGTGCTATCAGATTTCACAACACAAGCGCTTGTACTTACCGTGTTAGCAACGCTTGTGAAATATACCACAGGTAATGCAGTTCGTTTTTAGGACTTAATAAAACTATACTAATATATAAAGCTGAAGAGTTTGTTTTTTTTTGTTTGTTTGTTTGAACGCGCTAATCTCAGAAACTACAAATGGGATTTGAAAAATTCTTTTTGCATTTGATAGCCCAACTCTTGAGAAAGGTTATAGGCTATATTTTATCCCGAAATTCCCACGGGATCAAAAGTTTAGGGTAAAACCGCGCGCGGTGGCTAGTAAATAATAAAACTAAATATGTATACAGGCCAAGAAAGTGCTAATAACTAAAGAAAGTTACCTAATGAACAAAGTACCATTCTATAATTTATATCTGTTGATCTATATTTATAATTTCTCCTTCCAAGTTTATTGGAATTCTATGTCACTGTCATACTATTATAAACAATCGTAAAACAACATTATTCCGCCGGTAAATACTATTTATTGCAGCTAACTTATATCCAAAGATTGAAAAATTTGCCTTTAAAGTAAAAATATTTTTTTTGAAGTCAAGTTCTTTATTCTGGCGTTCCTCAAGTGTATGTTTTATACCTATAGTGAATAAAAGTTTTTGATTCTGATACAATTTTAATTTAAACTTTAATTTACAGACGAAGATGAGATACGGATTCTTTATCAATACTTGGCCGAAGGATCCGTGGTGTTCCCAAAAGTATTCCCTGTCATGTAAGTAATATAATTTTCATTTAACTTTTAATATAAAATTGGTACGTTTGTCTTCCATGCCGCCTGGTAGAAAGTAATCATGAAGATTAATGCCCGTCTACACTAAACTTTGATCCTAAATTGATACTTAAGTCTATAGGACGTTGCGCAATAAACTTGAGTCAAGGCCAAAATACTAAGGACATTCCTAACTCTATGACACCGGTTTCCCATGTCAACTATAAGCAAATACTTAAGCGTAGCTACGACGGCGTTCGAAAAGTTATGCCAATACACACAAAAAAACATGAAACATCATCTCAAAAACGAAAATTCTTTTCCCCTTCACTAGTTGTTATATTGACCAAACCTGAGCTACACAAGTTCCCACAATACTTTATTTATAACATTCTCATTACTTTTCGATCATGTCAAATCAACCGTCAGACAGGAAAAATTACAATAAAAATCAATCAATTCTCGTTGCACGTCAAGACTTAAGTATCAACTTAGGATCAAAGTTTAGTGCAGACGGGCATAAGATGTTACACGTACATCCACGAGAAACCTATTCACTCGACGTTAAAAAGTACCAGGACTGTAGTGGTCAGGAAAAACAGACGCAGGCAGTTGTTTCATACCTTGACGACCCGCATCTAAAAGGAACTATTGAATCGTTATTTTAGCCCCTCAAGGGCCCGGGTGATTTTGCTTATCGCCACTTAAATGTCCGGCCGTTTTTTGTCCCTCAGACGCTTTCGGCGCGTTGGTCGCGTTACTCACAATCGTTCCTTGTGACCACAGACATACATCTACATAGACAACGCAAGTGTCACGATTTGTATTGAAACCAAGCGTGCCGACTTTTTAGCACTACCTGTGACGTCACAACTGATATTTATTGCTGAGAAATACAAACCGTTAAATAAAACACTTTTTAACCGGATTTATCGCGTATATTTACATTTTAAATTTTGACTCGACGTTTCGGTGTCTTTTCAGACCCCGTGGTCACGAGCGACTGAGGTGTCAAGCGTCGGATTGATAGATTGAAAAAAGTTATACATCATCATCTCCATCTGTTTCTCAGTCTTCGAGCGTAGCGTTCTGGATTGACACAAAACGAGCTGACAGTATCTTGAGTTACAGGTCGTGCAGCTTGCTGGATGTTAGATTTAATGTTTTTCAGGATAGGGTCCCATGTCGGTGATAGTTTCCAACCATCTTCTCTATTGAAATTAGGGTGTTTTTTAATTTCAATCGCTTCTCTGATCATTCTAGGAATGTAATGCTTCTCTCTAGATAAAATTTTCACAGAGTCAAACCTTAAGTAGTGGTTGGGCTTGTCCATGGAATGCTCACAAACTGCAGACTTTGAAGCTCTTCGATTTTTAATATCAGCTATGTGTTCTTTTACGCGGGTTGATACGTTTCTTTTGGTTTGACCAATCCGGTTAAAAAGTGTTTTATTTAATAGTATGAATCGCGAAAACTTAAGACAATATTAAATACAAACCGATTCAAAGACACCGATGCCGCTGATGAAATCGACTATTTAGAATAATATCGATATTGTGATATCGATTTTCTAACAGACATACATACGCGCGGACTGCATCTAGCGGCGACCAACCTTGACGTACCTTGTGAAGTACGTGTATAAGCGTTATCTATGTTGATGTGTGTTTGTGCTTGTGACTCAAATTGCTTAGTAACACTACTAAAAGTTATGTTTTTTATGTTAACTACGTGTTAGCTCTTTATATAAAGTTATATGTTATTCAAAGACGTTCTTAAAAAGGGCCTATTTAAAAGTACCCGTAACCAGCTTCCATGTATGAAAAGATTAATGAACGTAGAGGAAGCGAAAGATCTATGTCTGGATCGAAGCAATTGGTGTTCCCTTGTCTCTGCCTACCCCAAAGGGAGACAGGCGTGAGGTTATGTATGTATGTAATGTATGTTATTCATCAGATTACTATTTGGCGTAGAGTTATGTATGACGCACTGAACTTTGGCATGCGAGTTTGAAAGCGCGTCTTATATTTAAGAGATCATATCTCAAAAAACTAATTTACGGCATCCTATGAATACTCTATATATAGTTTTGAATTTAATTATTTATAGAGTAGAAAAAATAATGAGAAATAAAAATATATTCTTGTCAACTAAAGCCAGATACTTACTTTATCAAAATTTGAAATGAAATTTGGAAATGGCTAAAATGCGCAAATACAACGTATATTCCCAAAATAAAAGTACAACAAAATAATAATTTTGTTCTCTTTATTTTACGGTTTGGACACTTGCAATTGCATAAAGTGGACAATTTTATGGAGAAGTGAAATTGATAATGCACATTGACCTAAGAATGATAAAGACGGGCTAATTCCAATTTAATCTAAGGTTTTCGATTGAAGTTTGCTTTAAATACTCATCTCAAATAGTTGACTGATACACAACACGGTTAAATAATATTGTTTTAAGTATCCACGATTCCGTTTAAATGTGTTTTTATACGCGATAAATATGGTTAAAAAAGTTTTTATTTTGTAATTATTATAGATCGTGAAAACTCAAAACAATACAAATAAAAATTTGATATTTCCTTTTCAACCGACTTCCAAAAAAGGAGGAGGTTCCTTGATTACATGGAGATATTTTGCAAAGTTATGAATCGATTTTGAAGATTCTTGTTTCATATGATAGGAGATACTTCAGAGTTGGTCCCATATAAATTTCATCGAAATCGATTGAGTACTTCATAGATAATTTCCAATTTTTGAAAAACTAAAAAGACGTGTGGCACTCGGAGACTGCCGCGGTAAAGCTATTGCATAGCATTTTTTATCAACTTATGCAATTATAATTATTTATTTATTTTATTAATGCAGTAATGTTTGATCTAATATGAAGTTCCACAAGTTCCTAGTAGATGGCGCTGATTGTTTATTAAAGCCCGCATGTAAAGTTATGAAATCAAAGTATAACCGCGCTGTGCCGGTCGAAGTGGGGGGTCATCACAACTCCCCCCGACACAGTTCCGTTTCATCGTTCGTGCGTAGTGGTAGTCCCATTCGTGTGTTCAGTGTTCCATATAGTGCTCTCCCGTTCTAATCGATAAAAATCTTGTCGACTCGAGAAGATTTTTATCGTTTATCACTTTTCGATTCCGCGGCTCTCCTTACGGTATTGCCGCGTTCAAGTACGAAATTCGGACCGCGGCTCTCGCTACGGTATTGCTCGCGTTTAGTACCCGTTTTCGACAGTGGCGCCACTTGCGTACTAGCGACGCACTTGCGAACTTCTCGTTTTCCTATAACTGGAAAGTTTGATTAACTTTCGCTCTTTTCAGAGCGAACTTTAAGCAAATTTTTTAGTTTCGCGTTGGACAAGTTGAAACCTAACGGTGACAACGAAGCTTGTCAGCGTCGACCCGGAACGCTGCTAGCCCTCCAGGGCTAGTAATCCGGCAGACCCGAACCCATTGCACTTGGGCCTTCCCAGGGAGACGGTCGGCGCCTGCTCGAATTAGGAGCACGCGTCTTTCCCCCCCCCTCGTTTCTTGTGTTCGTGCCGTTCAGCGGCACGGTCTTTTATTTTTCAGGTTCGTTGAGTTCTGACCTCAATCTCCCATTGTTGTCCACCGGGTTCGATGGCGTCCACCATCGAATCCCGGGATCCAAACATGGAGGCCATGATGACCTCCATGTTAGCCCCATTCCAAGCTCAATACGAGAAGATGCAGCAGCAGCTCATGCACATGCAGACTATGCTGTCATCTGTCGTCGTCCAAGGCACGCTCCAGGCCCCTGCGCCGCTCCCGGCCCCTCAGGCCCTCGCGCCCCAAGCGTCCCCTCAGGACCCTTGGATCCACCTGACCTTTCAGAACGCCTCGTCGTCATATCAGGCCCCTCAGGCCATCTACCACCCGGCCCCTCAGGCTATCACACCCGCGAATTACACTCACGGCCCCCTGCCTTCCCAGGCCGATGAAACTCCGTGCATACCACCTAGGTATGTACGTTCGCCCCCGGGCTTCTCCCGAGCCCATAAGGCACTGCCATGGAAACCGACTTTTACGTTTCCGGCAGCGAGTCCCTCGGCACCAAGCGCACTGCGTCTAGTGTGACCGACTCCTCCAATGCCACAGTGACAAATCCAGACGCGTCCCTAGACGAGGATGGTTTTCTCACTGTTTCGCCAAAGAAGAAGCGAAACAGGAAGCAGCGCAGCCTAGGCACTGCCTCCCCTGTAACGGCCACTCAGGCCTCCCCCGCGGCCACTCAGGCCCCCCTCCCGGCCACTCAGGCCTCCACCCCGGCCACTCAGGCCTCCACCCCGGCCCCTCAGGCCTCCCAGCAGACCCCGGCTCCCAGGGCCTTGACCCCCACTAAGCCAGCCTCCCGCTGCACCCCCGTCCCGCCCAAGGCTAAGAAGCCCCCACCTATCTTCCTAAAGGAGAAGAATAGGTGGTCTGAAATTTCCGCCCTTTGCGCGCAACAGCGCATCCAATATTTGAAAGCGTCCAATACGGGCGACTTCATTAAGATAGAGGTCCCTACAATTGATGACTTCAGGAGCCTCACCAAGCAACAAATAGGCACATTGCCTATCACACTTACGCCCTCCCTGAGGAGCGTAAAAAGCGCGTAATTCTTCGCGGAGTTCCCTATGAACTCCCCAACGGTCCTCCAGGACCTCCAATCCCAGAATCTGCCGGTAGAGGCTGTGCATAAAATGCACAATAGCCGCGGCAAGCGGTTTCACCTTGTTCTGGTCATATTCCAGAACGTCCCAGCCGCCAAGGCCCTTTTCGAGGTCAGCACAGTGTGCGGCCTCTCTAATATCCGTGTGGAGACCCCACACAAGTCAGGTTACCCCGCGCAGTGCCACCGGTGCCAACTTTATGGACACGCGACGGCCAACTGCTCCGCCCCCCCCCCCGTTGCGTGAAGTGCCTAGAGCCTCACGCGACTCGCGAGTGCTCCCGCACCCGCGAGTCCACCACCCCCCCAGCCTGCGTGCTATGCGGCCAATCTGGCCACACCGCAAACTACCGCGGCTGCCCTAGGGCCCCACGCCCCAAACCTCACTCTGCGGCCACGCACAACAAGCGCCCGCCCCCCCCACCCCCTGCCCCTAAATTGGTGACTAGTGACTTCCCGCTAGCCCCCAAGTCTAGGTCTAACCGAACAACTTTCTCGAAATTAAAGCCTTTCTCGCGCAAAATGATTTTGATCTGTTCCTAGTCCAAGAGACTTGGCTCGCTCCCCACCTCACAAAAGGTCTCTCTATCCCCAAATACTCCCTAGTAAGAGTTGACAGACCCACCGATTCACACGGTGGTACTGCCATCTATTACAAAAGGAGCCTACACTGCTGTCCCGTCCCTACACCACCCCTTATCCACTTGGAAGCGACGGTGTGCAGGCTGGCCATGTCGGGCCACCCTTCTGTCACTATAGCCTCCATCTACCTCCCGACTGGTAAGGCTCCCACTCGCAGCGACTTTGAGGCCATTATGGGCTTGGGCCAATCAGTCATTATGTTTGGAGACTTCAACTGCAAACATACTGACTGGTCGTGTTACTCAACCAATAATAATGGCATCAAACTCGATGAAATCCTTGAGTCCCTTCCTATTGACATCGACCTGATTTGTTCTAACGCGCCCACCACCCATCCATATCGAGGCAGTCTCCCGATATACTCGATTTTGCCCTAACTAAAAACGTAACTTTAGCCCTCCGCTCTATAGACCCACTAGACGACCTAGGTTCCGATCACCGTCCAGTACGGCTTATTTTAGGCGAGCCTTCAGCTCCTACCCCCACTTCTAAAACCTTTACCAACTGGCAAGGTTTCCAAAAGTCCCTCGCCACTCTGGCCGGACCCGCCGACTCTCCGCTGGGATTCTCCTCTGACTACCTTAGTAGCCCGGAGAGAATCGACAGTGCAGTCGATTCAGTCTCTGATGCCATCCTCAATGCCATCAGTTCCAACTCTCGAACGGTCAAAATTCCGCGGCCCAAACTTCCCCGTCATATTATTCTTTTAATTAAGCAGAAAAATGCAGCACACACAGATACGCCCCAACTATCGAGTGTAGGGATGCAGCGAAAGTCCTTCAAAGCAGGGTAAAGAAAGCCCTATTCGAGCATAGACATCTTCAAGCCACTGAGCTCATGGAGAACATAACTCCGTCTCACGTGGCTTACTATGCTATGGCGCGCAGACTCAGAGTCGACGCCATCTCCCACATTCCTCCCCTCTCCCGTCCCGATGGCACCATAGCCTTCGAGGATGATGAAAAGGCTGAGACCTTTGCTGACAGCATTGCTTCACAATGCTCCCCCAGCACCCAACCCGTAGATCCCGCCCACCTTAAGGCGATTGAAGAAGAAGTCCTCCTCAAGGGCTCTCTCCCCCCGACCAGCGAACCCATCACAGTTTCTGCTGATGAGATTCGCCTCCATATCAAACGCCTCCACGCTAGAAAAGCGCCGGGGGCGGATGGTATTCCAAACCACCTGCCCCAGCAAATTATTGCCATACTGGCAATCCTATACAACGCTTGTCTTAATCTAGGTCACTTTCCAAGTGCCTGGAAAGAGGCGATCGTGATAGGTATCCCCAAGCCGGGGAAATCTCACCACATCCCGGCAAATCACAGACCCATCAGCCTCCTCAAGGCCTTAGGTAAAAACTTCGAGCGCGTCATTCTGACGCGCATGAAATTCCATCTCTTCCCCTCAGACGGGGATCCCCTCATCATACCCGAACAATTCGGCTTCCGTCCCCATCACTCCTGCCCTCAGCAGGTCCACAGAATAGTGGAGTACGCCCTTGCTGGCTTCTACCCTAGGAGGAGAACCACAGCGGCAGTCTTCTTTGACGTAGCCAAGGCTTTTGACAAAGTCTGGCACGCCGGCCTCATCCACGAATTATACGGCATAGGACTCCCTGATAGGCTAGTCCGTATAATTTCTTCATTCTTAAAGAACCGCACTTTCCGATTCAGATTCGATGGTGCGCTCTCATCTCCCCACCCAATCAGGGCTGGCGTCCCTCAAGGCTCAGTCCTCGCTCCTACCCTATACTCGATCTATACGAACGACATCCCCAAACCACCTAAAGGGGTCGAACTTGCCCTTTTTGCTGATGATACCGCGCTCTATTGCACTGGCATTCAAATGTCCACAATAGTTGCAAAGTTGCAATCGGCTGTAAACGAACTCAGTGACTGGTTCACGAAGTGGCGCATTGAGGTCAATCCAGATAAAAGCTCAGCCATCCAATTCTCTCACAAACGGCGTCGTGGTCACTTTGACACACGGGTCCGCATGCGGGGAGTCCCCATACCGTGGTCTAATACGGTTAAATACTTAGGCGTCACTCTCGACAAAACTCTCTCCTTCTTACCCCACATCACCAGGGTGTCCAAACTGGCTAGGAAATATCTCGGCCGACTCTCCAGCATGCTAGGACGTCATAGTAAAATGTCCCTCCGTAACAAGCGTACGCTTTATAAAGTCTGCATACGACCAGTCTTGACTTACGCGGCTCCCGTCTTTGCCCACGCGAATCCCAAACACCTTCACAAACTACAGGTGGGCCAATATCTATTCTGCAGAAGGGCAGCTAACGCGCCCTGGTACGTGCGTAACACGGACCTGCACAGGGACCTGGAGCTCCCCTCTATTCAACAGCACTTGAAAGTCCTGGCAACAGGTCACTTCCAACGTGCTGAGTCCCACCCTAACAATCTTGTTAGGGCGACAGTCTCCTATACTGTCAACCCTGTCACGCCGCACTCCTGCCGCAGACCGAGAGACGTTCTCTCAGACCCCCCAAACCAGTTCACCGCGGATCTGGTCAACCTTTTGGGCTCCCAGCCCTAGTCATTCTCTACACTTGCCGTTGAGCTTTACAGTGTCTTACTACGGGTCATCCGTCAGGATGCCTGATGCGCCGCCCTGGATCCCACGGGGTGGTAGCTCAATACACGATCTAGGAATAGCTCTTGAGTTAGGGATCGGAGAAGGGGGTGTTTAGTGAGTAGAAGTCTCACACTGGCTGGGTATATGGTGGCATTCCGTCGGCGAGCGGTTGCCACTGTCGGCGGGGATTTATTCCCGTGCAGGGCCCAGTGCGTACTAGGAGTATTCACCCCCTCCCTCTCTGTGGACGCCCTTTGGGGCGCCGCAGTAGGGTGTCATTCTTTGGCAGGGAAAAAAAAAAAAGTGGGGGGTGTTAGGTATTTTTCGTTACGGAATTTCTGGATTCGGTCCCTACGCTCAAGGCCCGCGATAGAAGCTATGCAATGCAATTGCTTAAAAATATGTAGGAATTCGTAGAATGTTTACGTGAATGATATAATGTAAAGTATAAAGTTTTGACGTGAAGTCGATTTTTTTAATGCTCTGCATTCGTTGATTATTGTACTTCATTTTTCCCACTCTAAATATAAATTCGAATACGAACGTCTTTTGTATGCCTACTTTTTATAGTTATACTATAGAATCTATATTTATATAGTATATAATCAAAACTGAGCTGTGTTTGACTTGTTTCCTATAATATTTCAGTCACAGTCTCCTAGACATGAAAGTGAATCATGTACTGATGCATTGCCACGACCAAGTCATATTGAGCGCTGTCCAGAGTATTATACAGGTATGTTCTATAATAAAGTAGAATTGTTTCAAAAGATACCCGAGACACTTCATAATTGACAATCGTAGTGACGTTGTCGTACTGAAAATTTTCGATCGTCCATTCGATTGCTTATAGTGCAGCCGGTGGGAGTTTGCGTTCCTGACAGCTGTCAAAATCATAGCTTTTTTAACTTTCGAAACGGAAATAAACTTTATTCAGTGGGCATAAGGAGCTGTCAGGAACGCATTCTCGCAACGGCCGCACTCTAGACATATTGAATTAGTTAGTGAAAAAAAGGTATTCAGAATTACGATTACAAGATGGCCGCTCATATTCATCGATTTAATGTCGATTCAGTAGTGTCAATCCTTATCGACTAATGGCGGGTTTCAATATTCAACTGACTGCTATGCGTAACCGGTACAGGTACAAAACTGGTAGGAAAAAAGTAGCGTTTCACAATATCTACTAGCTACGGGCTGTAAGTTCTCAAATTTGGCATGGGCCATCCTTGCGTGACGTTCTTCCAAGAAAATAGGTGATATGTGATTTATAGAATATCACGCATTCGCAAATTATTTGTATGATATTTGAACTAAAGAAATATATAAACTTATTCAATTTATGTTTGCTATGTTTTAGTATTCGATAAATATATTATAGTATGTTTTTAGAGCTTTTTATTAATAATTGCGTTTAACTGCTTACGTAAAACGAAACGCCAATCCTTCGACTAATTTTGCCATTGGTTGAATCAAATTTTTATGACGTCAAAGTAAATATTTAAAAGAAAAATGATGTCATACAATAATATTCGTCCTTTTTTTCAGAAACAGTTATAGATAAGTTAGAAAGAGAAAACTGGATTATTTATATGTTGACAGATATTTGATAGGCTATTTCTTAATTTTTACGTCGTTGGCTAGATAAAATGACCTATTCTTTAATTGGTCATACGTAATGAAAAGATAACTCTTATTGGCCGCAGCAGACTGCCATGCTACCTTTACCTCATTGGTTTAAATTAATAACTTGTTACGTCGTCGTTGGCTAGATATAATGACTTATTTTGTAAATGGTCAAATGTAACCTAGCAACCCATTACAGTCAAACAGTTCGTAAGCAGTGGTTTAGATGTCAAGATTTTGAATATAGAAAGGCATTTTGGTAGTGATTTCTATTGTTCGTAGGCAAAACGAACAGTTTTCATAATATTGAAACCCGCCATAAAAGTTCCTTTAATTTGCATCTGTAAATTTAAGATGAACATTGTTTATAATATGCACTGAATTTTTTTACAGTTCATAATAATTGTATGATGTATATCAAACTCTATTAAAATTATCTCTATACTTGTACTACATGACCTAAAGTACTAAAAACAAAATTTATTGCCTTACATAATGGTGCAGGTATTTTTTTATCGATAAGATTAATTCATTCAAACCTCTTTATTTAATGTTGCCTGACAGAACTAGGTTGGATCTATAAGATGGCGTTTATCCATCTTCTAGCCGTTGTTGATCTGTTACTTCTATTTATCATTTCAGAATATGATAGCCTCAGAAGATACGAGTCAACAACAACTGCATTACATGCAAAGTATTGGCTTTGGCGGTCTGTGGCGGTTCGCGGGGCCTTTTACTAAGGTAGCTTGCTGCTTTTAAATGACATTTTTTATAAGAATGAATGACAGGCACGGTTTCAGGGGGTGTTCTAAGGGCGGCGGAGCGGTGCCGGGAGGATGACGCCTCTTCGGCACCGATCCGCCGTAGGCGGCGAGGGGACGGAGAAGGAGATACGCTCACCTTCTCCCTCCCGATAGCCAGCCGTAGCGGGTGAGAGGACCTGCTGCGGCTATTAGGGCTATGTGTGGGGAAATGGTCTCGTGTGCTGGACCATTTCCTACGTGGGGGGCGCTCGGCTTAGGCTGAGCGCAATTTTCCGGGGCTCACGGGTAATGCCAATGGCGGTACCGTGAGCTCCATCTATGGTGGACGAGGTACACCTGAGGTTTTTAGTGGGTAGGTCCGGCCTTCTGCCGGATCATCTCCACATACCCCGTCGCTCCCCCTTGGGCGGTCGGGGACGTGATAGCAAGTTTTCCTCAAGTAAAAAAAAGGGGGTGTTCTAAGAGGACATAACCCCCATCATGCATCTCTCATTGAAAAATCCAAGAAAATTAAAAGTAGCTCACAGCGCAGAATATGTTACAAAGCTGTCAAAATTCCACAACCAATTTTTAACTGAATGTCGAGGTCATAGAGTTCAGATTTAATTACAACTTTTTGACAGTTATGGAACGCTTGATCTGCAGCCTTCTGTACCTAGCTAGAAAAAAAATCTAGATTCTCACTAGTTCGCTACATAGTATATCACAACACAAGCTCTGCTTACTTTTAGGCCATGTTGTTGGTGTGAATGTCTGGGGATTTTATTTATGTATTTATTGTATCCACAGAATCAATGCACAGCGGAAAGCTGCGAGCTATTCGTGAACTGTTTGGAAGCGATGGTGGAGACGTGCCTGCCGGGGCCCGACAAACGCGAGTGCCCGCCCGGGCCCGACGTCAATACACGCTGACATGCGAGGTTTGTATTAATTTATTTTGTAATTCAAAAGAAATAAACAAAGTTATTTATACGAAAACTGAAAACAGTTTTTTCAATATCGGTAACAGAATATAAAAGAAAGTAAGAAAAAGACTTTATTTGTTACACAAGCTTCAAAATAAAATATTTAAACATAGCAAAAATAAAACATTTACACATAAAAATGTAGACTCAAAAAGTAAAAGAAAGAGAGAAAAAATGTCACAAACAGGTCGCAACTCAGCATGTTGCTAGTTAACAACTAGCGCTGGTCTTCCGTTGCAACCGTGGAGTATCGTTTACGGCAGCATAAAGTAATTATACACACAGAATAAACTTACATGTAACAATCAAACAAAATATATAAAATAAAATAACAAAATGAAAAACAGGAAATACAAAAAATTAAAAGAAAATATTAATATGATAACAACAATAGAAAATCTCACAAACATATCATAATCATTTTTATATATTATTTAAAACAATATAGTGCAATAGTTTTTATACCATTTTATATTTTAACTCCTAATCTCTACTGAACCTTTAATAATATACAGCCGAGCCTAGGATGCAATTGGTACCGTAACGCGGGACCGATAGGCGTCTATTCTATGAAGTAGTTTAAAAACGAAATCAAAGATTTTAAATATCAGAACGATCCTTTTATTGTTTACTGTGTTACTTTGCACTTTACTAATACAAATCGCTTATATATAAGAAGGAGGTGAAGGGGCGTAGCAGGATCTCAGGATCCTTTTACTTAATAATGTTTTTAAGATTTTGCATTTAAAATGCTCAATTATTCTTAAATAAATGAAAAATGTGATAAATAAAAATTACATTTATCATTTATCACATTTTTCATTTATTTAAGAATAATTGAGCATTTTAAATGCAAAAACTTAAAAACATTATTAAAACATTGCAATGCTTCACTTTAACTGGGATTCACAATTTCTGTAAAGAAATTGGTCTCGGGTGGTCTTAACTGCAAAGCTATACCATAAGATGGAGCTACGTTAGTAATATAACGTAAAAACAAAAATGTGGTAAGTAATTTCGAGGCGGACCGCCAGGCCCCGGTAGCTCAGTGGAAGAGTACTCGTCCGGCAAACGAGTGGTCCCAGGTTCGCATCCTGGTCGGTTAATTTGTATTTATCACATTTTTCATTTACTTAATCCTTCTACTTGCCGAGGAAAAACAATTGTGTAGAGTCTTTTCTGACGGACAACCCGCGTATTTTTTTTATTATTTTACTTTTAATCTTTCATATGTTATTCTTACGTCTGTCGTAAGGTTGGTTTGCGCTTATAAACTCTTTATTTACAAACTACAAGGCGCACACAAACCTCACGGTACGTACGTCGCATGACGGGGTAGTGACCGCCTATACTTATGTTTTTTTTGTCCCGATTATTTGGATGCAAATATTTGAACAGTTTCGCGTAAACAAATAATAAAAATGGATACAGGGTGTAATGTTTCAGCGGGGAAGTAAGAGGGAGTACCTTATCCGTTGCAGTAACACAAAAATGATCCGAGGAGACTATCCATATTTTTTTTAATATTTTTTTCATATTGCCATTTTCACACATTTTTTATTGTTAATCGATCCTGTTTCTAATACTGATCAAAGACTGCTATATAGCCATTCATCGTTGGAGTACTCGAAAAAAAATTTGTGGATAGGGATCAATTTTACATAAAAAAAGTTGTGGATAATTACATACGAGTACATACATAACTTCACGCCTGAATCCCTTATGTGGTAGGCAGAACACCAGAGGTTATAAGACCATCTGATGTCACTTTTGACTTAGACTTAGAGACAGGGGGTCTGCCTATCGCCCACAAAAACGCCAATAAAACATCTGTCCCTTTACTGACTTTTACAGTATGCCCGGTAAGAAAAGCAGCTGGAACATTCTATGTTTTTCTTTCGCTCCCAGTCCATCACGGAAGTTGTGGATAATTTCGTCACACCATTTTTGTGTAGCTGCAACGGATATGTTACTTCCCCTTACTGCCTCACTGAAAGTTCCCACCCTGTATACTCAATTGTAGTAAGTAACCGATTTAGACCACAATTTAGTAATCGAATATTTATTCGGTAATGTAAGTCGAAACTTGTATAAATCTAACCTATGAAATATAATATTTTGACTTTGAGGTTCATAAATCCAAAATACCTTTACAACATTTTTAGAAAGCTATTTTATTCTTTTGTTTTTGTTTTCTTTACAGTCGGAAGGCGCGTTTTAAATGCGCACTTCTATTTTGAAAGTAAGTGTATACATGTGTTTATTACATTTTTACAACTAAATTATGCGTTTCAGCCCTTGTTGGATCGGCTTATGGTGCGTACAGATTGCTGTAATGGAACTTGTAATGTAACATTCTGCGCACTACACGTATAAATACGCAACGTGCGCAGAATGTTACATTACTAGTTGCATAACAAGCAATCTGTACGCACCATTAGAGCAGCCCTACCACCCCTGGATAAGCGTGTCGTAAAAAGGGAGTAATCGAGTCTACTGCTTTGGTGGTAGTATCCCGTCAGGGGCCGACTGGCTAGCGACCACCCTCTGCAGGGTCCACCTATAATAGTCAAATAAATTTTAATAGCAGATTAAGAATGATGAGTGGGTGTGACTTACGTTTTTTTTTTAAATATTTTGTATAAAATAAAATTTCAAAATTCTTCTCAGTCAGTAAAATCTACTACGACTAAAATAATCTACATTTTATGACTATATAGAATTAGATGGAAACCTTTTTATTACTTGCTGTGTAGTCATAAGCTACAGATTAAACTTAAATTTTGATCACTACTAAGGAGAATTTTGAAATTTTAATTTATGAAAAATGTTCAAAAAAAACTTTCGAAATTCAGACCTACTCATAATTCTTAATCTGCTATTAAAATATTATATATAAAATCTACCGTCACTATATTACCGATCCGGCGGTGATGTGTTCCGGCAATATTTTATGAAGAGCCAGTTCTTTCCTAAGCCCGTGTGTTATCTTTTTGCCCCACCTATCAACTCTGAAACTATGCGAAAATCTTAACAAAAACACCCTGTATAGCAGCAGATTTTTATACGAAGGGCTAGCCGGGCAAAGAAGGGATTCCACTACCTATACCCGGCGCGTTGAACCTTGATCCCTATGACACTGACAGTAATTTCCACAACACAACCTAGCAGTGCCGTCACCGTTACATTAGAATCGTATTGGAGGCTTTTAAAAATGGCATTTATTTATTTTACGTAGCTATAATTCCAATAAAATGATATTCCGTTGGAATTATAACAATTCATAACTTTTGCAAGAAATTATCTCAATCACACCTTACGTTTACGTTCTGCAAAAGTTACTTCTTAGGGTATTTATTAAATAATACCTTACGAAGTAACTTTTGCAGAACGTAAACGTAAAGTGTGATTGAGATAATTTCTTGTAAAATAAATAAATGCCATTTTTAGAAGCCTCCAATACGATTGTAATGTAACGGTGACGGCACTACAAGGTTGTGTTGTGGAAATTACTGTCAGTGTCATAGGGATCAAGGTTCGCGCGCCGGGTATAATGCATCGGATTAGTCGCTTTTTACGACACGCTTACCCAAAATTTATAACCGTTCTGAGCTGACCCTAGGCAGCTCACATCTTTACCAACTTCTGCTTTCACAAGATTAGTAGGAATTACAATTACGTGAATTTCTATTGCAGGCAATCCTTCGAGAACATCGCAAAGAACGAAAAAAAAACACCAAACATTAAAGGAATTGGTATTTTTATATTGCAAATAAGTTATTTTAATGTAGCACGTGTAGACAGAATTATAACCCCTCTTTTAAGATGAGACAAGTACCTAAATCATAAAAAAGGCCTATATTATACTAAATAAATATTAAATAAATAAAATCCCCAGACAATCACACCAACTACATGGCCCCAAAGTAAGCATAGCTTTTGTTATGGGATACCATATAGCGAACCTAGAAAATAAATACATAAATAAAAATAAATAAAAAAAATAAAAAACATTTCTTTTTTCTTGTTCCGTTCGGGAATTGAACCCGCAACCACTGGCGTCTGAGGCAGATAGGTTTACCCCATCGCCAAAGCGGTCGTCAAAGAAAGAAAAAGAAAATACCGTTTTTCTTTGAATTATTTATACATACTTATCTAAACTGTTGAAGATAAACCATGAAAAATATGTGCGGTGTTAATTTTAACTACGCCTCTGCTTGAAATTTAAAGTTATTTAACGATAAAATCTTGTTAAAAATGTCTTTCCTTTTTTATATTACTGGTCTGTTTCACAATGTACGGATAAGTTCTAAATAAGTTCCAAATAAGCTATTTACTACTTATTGGTAGGATAAACACTATTGTTGCGTTTCACGACTGTCAGATAGCGCTATTTGTCACACTAGTTATGAGTCCGATGAAGTTTCTTATTCGGAACTTTTATCTTCCAAATAATTTATGTGCTACATAGCTATTTGGTACTTTATCCATACATTGTGAAACAGACCCTACGTATCGAGAAAACTTTAGTCAGTTCTTATTTTCATGCTTGTTAATGTGATAAATAAATCATATTTTCAAATTTACTAATAATTAATGAAATTACTACTAATTTTGTTAATATGAGAAATAATAAACCAAACTATACATTATATATATACATTATAATATAATATAATTTACTAATTAACACAACTCAGAAAAAAAAAAACATTTTATTTGTGGTCTTTTTAAACAGTACTTTTAAAACAAAAAATTAATTGTACTTAAACTATTTAAATTTATGTAGTCGTTGTGTAAAAGAAATCGCTTTTTTTACCACTTAATCTGTTTAATGTATCATTTTGGATAACTATTTTTACAATTATACGATTAATTTGATCCTAGTCTCAAATCTAAAGGTAACTTCAAAAAAGATCTTATTTACAATAAATATGGAAATTATAAGAAAAATAAATATGGTACAAAATGTTATATAATATTGTTTATGAAAAATTTACAAGTTTCACGATAATATTAAATTCTGTGTTTAATGTGTTTAATAATAAATAAATTAGAAATACGTATTAAATCGGTTTATTGCTGAATTAAAAGTCATAATGCTAAATCTGTAATTGAGTTTTTAACGTAAACAAATGCATTTACAATAAACACATACTATGTTAAGGTATTGCCACACCAATCAATCGACGGTCGACCGACGGTTTTTCTGATCTATTAATAGTATATATTATGTAACAAGTGAGCTAAGTTGCTAATTACAGTCGAGACTGTGATTTGAGCCCGAGCCGCAGGCGAGGGCTTAATAATGAGCCGAGACTGTAATTAGCAACGCTCACGAGTTACATACGACGTTTTTCAACACACTTGTGAGTAAAAGACAGACATACGTGGTCATAAAATTTATTTGAAGCAGTTGTTGAAGGTACAGTTAACAAACTTATATTCTACATTGTAATCTATCGTTTTACTAATATAAGGCGCAAACATTTAAAAATTTATATGGATTTGAAGTGCTATAAAATCTCTTTGCTGTTTCTGAAAATATTTAATGTATAACTCGGATCAATAAAATATGCTCTGTTTACTCGCATGTAATTTGCACTAAGGTACAATTCAACTGTGTAGGATTCATTATATTATGCACTAGGGTATAATATATTATGCACACGTGACTTATAGCCCAGTTTATAGTTCTAAATTCAATAGAATAAGGCTCACTTTACGAGCAAGTGTTTTGGAAAATATTATTCATCATCTATATATCATCGATCTAACGCCGTCGATTGACGATCGATCGATTGGTGTGGAAATATTTTTATGATTGACTCTGATTTTTTTGACAAAGTCTGAACAGTATTTTGGTTCAAAAGTTGTCATTATAATACTTTTTGAGATTTCTTATGAATCAGTAAAACAGTGTATTCTAAATACTAAAGATCTGGTATTTGAATCTCTATAATAAAACCATTGTTATCGTTAAAATTAGATTTAAGATAATATATTTTTATGTGTACTTAACTATAGAAAGAAATTTTGATCAGGACCTAACCTGTACGCACGGTATAGTGTATTTAGTGAGAAATAGAAATAGTCACAGTAAAGTATTTATATATTTCAGTTATTTAGAATAACTAAATATGTTGTTACAAAATAAATGTGTTAGTAAGTAGGTTATGTATTGATGTTGTATTGCACACAAGAGTATTCGACAAATCCAATGAAATATGTAGTAGTTTACATAGACATAATTTTTTAGAGAGAGAAATAGTAGATGATAATTCCGTATCAAAACTAACTTGTGATTAAAGGTATAATGAAAATGTATCAAAATCTATAGAGAGTGACATATATCCTATGTGGTAACTATAAAGAACGAAATTAGAGTACGCAAATTTTTGTTTATTACTTATATTCATCAATATTAATTGTATTGCTGATTTGGTTGATGGTAATAAAATACGCTATTTTATATTAAATTCGGCTGCCGAAATACAATTGCTTGATATATACAGGGTCTTTTTTATGAAGATCAAAATATTTTAGGAGAAGGTTAAGAATGATGTGTGGATTCAATTTATGAAAAAAAAAATTTTTTTCATTCAAATTTTACAATTCTTTTAAGTGACCAAATTTTTGTGATAATTGAAAAATCGAGGCTTAACGTATTTCTTAATAGAAATAGTTGGAAAAACGCTTTTATTTCTTGCTATTTAGTTGTAAAGAACAGATCAAACTAAAATGTTGTTAACTTTTGAGAATTATAAACTATCAATTTACCTAACAAAAACTATTATTTTTTTCATAAATTGAATCCACACATCATTCTTAACCTTCTCCTAAAATATTTTGATCTTCATAAAAAAGACCCTATATGTAAAGGAATTAATTATTTTGTAAAGTCATATGGAGCAAGCCGTGAAATATCGGTAACTTCGGGTCTGTGTTATATCGTAATATTGCAACGGTACTTAACGGTAAAATTTGTACCACAATTGGAAGCGTAACTGTTACTTCCTAGTCAGTAACGGTACAAAATAAATATTTGCGTTTGTAAGAGTGAGAATAGGTTACCTACATCGTTGGTGCTTTAAAAATATAGCGAAATGACAAACATTGGTACTCTCATATGCATTAAATTCGATACTGATTTTTATATCTCTTACCTTGAAAATTAAATGGCTTCATGTTATGAACCACTAAGTACAGAAGGCGGCTGATCGAGCGTTACAATGTTTCCTCAGCCGATTTTTAACTTAATGTTCAGGGCACAGAGTTCTGATTCAATTACAATTTTTTGACAGATTTGTAACGCTTGATTTGCTGCCTTCTGTACCATTACGGAGCCTGTCCTTTTGGTACTTTTACCTTCTTTTGCACCTGGTACTAGCATTCCAAAAATTTATAATCAGTAAATTTGTTGTGTGTTTGAATTATGGCGTTAAATATGTAAGTTACATAAATGTGTTTCTTTACAATTCCTCAAAGAACTTATAAACCAGCTTTTGTCGTTTTTATCACAATATTTTCGAGGAAAAATGTATACTTGCTAATAGTCAGTCTAATGAGATAATCTTCAATAAATCTGAAAATATAACCCCGATGGTACAGAAGGCTGCAAATCACGCGTTCCAAACCTGTCAAAAAATTTAAATGAATCTGAACTTTACGCCCTCGATATAAGGTTAAAAATTGGTTGAGGAATTTTGACAGTTTTGTAAGGCTTAATCTGCTGGCTTCTGTACCTTTGAATTTTGTAAATAGGGTTAGTTATTATCAAATTTCGAATTTAAATATTTTCTAACGTGTTACTAAAGTTATGAATTTAGGGCACAGACATACATCTACATAGACAACACAAATGCATGGACTTCGCGTGTCCGAACCCCGACCAAGCGTAAAGGGTGGTCGCCGCTAGATTCAGTCCCTCCGTATGTATGTCTATTAGAAGATCGATATCACAATATCGATATTGTTCTTTATAATCGATTTCATCAGCGACATCGGTGTCTATGAATAGGTTTGTATTTCTCAGAAATAAATATCAGCTGTGATGTCACAGTTTCAATACAAATCGTGACACTTGCGTTGTCTATGTAGATGTATGTCTGTGGTTTAGGGTCTAGGATGTTGTAGCAAAATCTCAGGTTAAAGAGGGCAAATCTCTATGTATGAATTGTATTATTTTGTTTTTTACCGTTTTCATGTTATCTATGTAAGGTGCTGAAGTATATTTTTACGTCATGTATGTACAGAAGGCAGCACATCAAGCGTTACAAATCTGTCAATACTTGAATCTGAATTTTATGCCCTCGACTTTAAGTTAAAATTGGTTAGGGAAATTCGACTGGTAATGTAACGCTTGATCTGCTGCCTTCTGTACCATAGATTATGTATATTAATTCATAAATAGGTAATAACAATCAGAATCATTTTTCGTTTTTTGAACTGTTTTTTTTAGGTTTTTACATCTCTGTTAGCTACGCTGCATACTGGATATCCAATAATAGAGAACTCAGCTCTTTATGTGAAAGGCCTAAAATTTGTTTTTACTTAACTAAAGCATTACATTTATTCAAGTTAACATCTTTGTAAAATAAAATTATATTTTTATGCTGTATATAGTATGTACGAATAGCCATTTTTACAATTATTTTAAGATTATTATTACTGTTTTTAGGTCAACCGTGTCCTTACAGAAGTGTAACGTTGTTGTGATAAGCTTATTTATTTTGTATTATAAGAAGTATTTTTTGTGATGCCATTTAAATTTATACAATTTACAAAGTGAGAATATTTCTATGCTATTAAAAGTTAAGGCCGAGAATGAAAATGTGCAGTCAAATGTTGTTTAACTCTGTACTGGCAGTTATTCTTTACCGTTTAGCTTGTCTGTTTTGACAGCAGCTGTCATGTGTTATTTTAAAAAGGTGCGTTAAAGCTTCGAATTTGTATAGAAATGTTAAGTACGACAAATAAGTTGAGAAGCACTTTAGTAACACGATACATGCACTGTAGCGACTCTATGTCAAATGTCTAGTGCACAATCTCGTTGTTTATAAGCATGTTAGAGTTACTTGTTGTGAAATTAACTCAAACAGCTTCATTGAAACCGGACGCCCTAAAGATAAAGTTAAAAAATACAAAAATTTCTTCATTTCTAATTTCATGGCAAAAAATTTGCAAAATTAACAAAAAACTAATATTTAATCCTGATATCAAAACAAAATATGTCTATTATTGAAAGAACTTTATTCTGTAAAGGAAAGGGAGGTCCGTTATCTCTGAAGCTCAGTTATTGGTAGTGATAATTAAGTGAAAATGAAAAAATCGTATTGCCTAGTCGATTGAAGCATAGAACATTGCTTGTATTAAATGTCGTACAGTATTAATAATCGTTAAGTAAATCAAAAGTCTAGTATGATAAGCCTAATTAAATAATAGATTACCTCTCTGAATGTACCTATTGAATTATATTTGTGACTTATAAATTTTATCTTATTGTACTTAAGTACTTGTTTTATTTCCTAAAGTTTACCTTTGTTAAATGACATTGATAACTACAGTAGAATCCGTTTATTATGACTCCGCTTATACTGACCAACCGCTAATTATGACGTGTTTACACAGTGAAGTTTGGTTGTCATATAAATTATATAACTAATGGCGGGTTTCAATATTATGAAAACTGTTCGTTTTGCCTACGAACAATAGAAATCACTACCAAAATGCCTTTCTATATTTGAAATCTTGACATCTAAACCACTGCTTGCGAACTGTTTGACTGTAATGGGTTGCTAGGTTACATTTGACCATTTACAAAATAAGTCATTATATCTAGCCAACGACGATGTAACAAGTTATTAATTTAAACCAATGAGGTAAATGTAGCATGGCAGTCTGCTGCGGCCAATAAGATTTATGTTTTCATTACGTATGACAAATTAAAGAATAGGTCATTTTATCTAGCCAACGACGTAACAATTTATTCATTTAACAAAATATCCTATCAAATATCTGTCAACATATCAATAATCCAGTTTTCTCTTTCTAACTTATCTATAACTGTTTTTGAAAAAAAACGACGAATATTATTGAATGACATAATATTTTTAAATATTTACTTTGACGTCATAAAAATGTGATTCAACCAATGGCAAAATTAGTCGAAGGATTGGCGTTTCGTTTTACGTAAGCAGTTAAACTCAATTATTAATAAAAAGCTCTAAAAACATACTATAATATATTTATCGAATACTAAAACATAGCAAACATAAATTGAATAAGTTTATATGTTTCTTTAGTTCAAATATCATTCAAATAATTTGCGAATGCGTGATATTCTATAAATCACATATCACCTATTTTCTTGGAAGAACGTCACGCAAGGAGGGCCCATGCCAAATTTGAGAACTTACAGCCCGTAGCTAATAGATATTGTGAAACGCTACTTTTTTCCTACCAGTTTTGTACCTGTACCGGTTACGCATAGCAGTCAGTTGAATATTGAAACCCGCCATAAGTCGGATATAATGACTTCGCCTATAGTGACATATAGCTTATTGTGACCCTTTTTTATCAAATTTTCTCCTCTTATAGTGACCGACCGTATGATTTCTAAAACCTTTGGCAGGTGTTTGGGAGAGTCACGTTATACCCAAAGACTTTCGGCGCGTGAAAGGCTTTTTTGATTTGAGTCTCAGAGCGTAGATTTACTTATTGAGTCTACTTATTAATATCTACTTTGATTTATATCTATTTTATTCCTCTCTATTGAAATAAATCACATTCTAACTTAAACAGTTTATTTATTCTTGCAGTACCTATGCTTTGTATGACTTCCGTTTAGTATGACTTGTTTCTTATTCCCTTCGATGTCATTATAAACGGATTCCACTGTACCATCTTCAGGGTGACTGGTGACAAATTTTAGATATGGAAGGGGAGCAATCTGTACTCGACTCTGCAGTGCTAGCACGGATCTTTTGTCGATCGTAAGTTTACGAATGCTCGTATAGTATGGAGTCGGTTGCAAGTTTTTAGTAACAATGTAATTTTTTATTTTACAGTTATTTAAGAGTAGAACCTGTTAACAAACATTCAAAATTAACAAGGAACACATTTATTTAAGCTGACCGTGCGGCAATGGATAGATTTCAATTATTGCTTGCAAAACCGTCTCCATACTATACGAGCATTCGTAAACTTACGATCGACAAAAGATCCGTGCTAGCACTGCTGATCATAATTATGTCGTAAAAGTAGGTACGTAAATTTTCACCAGAACAACCTATAAATAAATAAAGAGCCGGTAGGTACCGTCGAGATCATGGCGCCTGCAACAGTGCCGAAATATTGAGAACCCAAAATAAATATAAAAATGGTAAATATCCCGTTTCTAAAGTAAATTTAAATATTAATGAACATGTCACTTTAAAAACTTATATATCACCTATAAGTTTGAGGTTCGCCTAGTGTGACTCGTATAAGGGCCAAAAGAAGGAATGAAGGAAGAAAAGGAGTTTTATTATGATTTTTTTGTTTAGTGCTCACTCACTGAACATACGTTTGAGCTCAATCTCATCTTATGTCAACTGACTGTGATCTGACTGTCTCATCTTATGTCAATGAATGTTGCAGCCGTTACACTCGTCTTTTTTGCTGACTCTACAACCTGATGGTAAGGAGCCTAATCTTAAGTCCGGCCGTGTTTCTCCGATTCTAAAATCTCCGAATAGTTGTATCGCCGATGGTCATTTGAACGTGTATTCGTTTTGTTATTTAATATTTGTACGATCACTGTGTGTGATCAATGTGCGTTCGTTTGGTAAATTAATAGCTTACATCTGTGCCCTCTCATGAAATTTCAAAATAAGTTAAAAAGCCGTAGAAGTAATTATTATGTATGAAATACAAAAACTGTAGTGCAGTGTGCTTTGTTGTCCTTAAAATTTGGTTTGGCACCGACTTCAAAAACTATGTCTGTGGACTGAAATCTGCTCGCGTCCGCAAGTTTTAGCCCTCGATGCCTTGTACGTGGTCCCTGGGTGGCGCTAAACGAGCGGTATCATCTGGTGGTAGGCTTCGGCCGCGGCTTGTCACCGCCCACTAGACAAAACCATGCCGCCAAGTGACTTAGTTGCGTTCCGGCATGATGTTTGTAGCCATTAAGGAGGGTAGGTCTGAGTAATCGTGCTGCATTGGAGAACTGTTTTCAACTCGTAGGATAGTGACTCACCGGGTAACTCGTTTTGGAGCGTAGCGGGATCCGAAGCACGGTGCACCGCTGGCCGACCGCAGGTAGTAGGGGGCCCAAGTAGCATGCCAGCCACATGCGAAAGGCTGCCCCGCCACCTCGCCAAAAATCCCGGGAGGCTCCATCGTGCCAGTTGGCGACCGGTTGGAGAGGACCCGATGGCGACCTCGAGGTGGTACGGGCGTCTCCGCAGTCTCCAGGCGAGTTCCCCAATGGTGCGTTGTTCCCCACGAGTTGCTTGGTTCCATTTGCAGCGCTTCACTCAACTTCTATTCTCCTCCCTATTCACTCCACTACCAATTCACAATGAAAGGTCCTAAAAAGAGTACGGTTCAACAGCGGTTGCACTTCCTCTCCCTTAAAGTGCACTTCTGTAACATCCGAGGAGTGCACTCCAATCTGAATGATGTCCACCACCATCTTGAGACGGAGAGACCACACCTACTCTTTCTAACGGAGACGCAGATCTGCGATCCGTCAGACTCGGCATACCTTGGTTACCCAGGCTATATCCTGGAGTCTCTTTTCCGCCCGCACGCCGGGGTGTGCATGTATGCCAGTGACGCGATCTGTTATCAGCGTCTCCGTTACTTGGAAGTGCCGGACCTTTCAGTCATGTGGGTTCACATAGATACTGGCCTAGACCAAGTGGTTTACGCCTGTATCTATCGTTCACATAGCGGAGATCGGGAGACAACGAGGCTTATGGAATACCTTGGCAATACAGCAGATAAGATTCAGCAACGTTTTCCCACGGCGCAGTTGGTGTTTCTGGGGGATTTTAATGCTCACCACGGGCAGTGGTTATACCCGTATCAGGACACTGACCATGCTGGCACAGAGGCCTTTAAGTTTTCGCTGACTTATGGTCTCTCACAGCTTGTTAACGAGCCTACGCGCATCCCCGACGTTGCTGGCCACACTGCGTATTGCTTGGACCTTCTGCTGACAACCGATCCTGACAGATACTCGGTGTCCGTCACTGCACCTTTAGGGACATCCGATCACTGTATGGTGAAATCTGTATCGCTGTACTCGCCACCTGACACCCGCCCAAAAGGCTCCAGGCGAGTATGGCGTTACAAGTCCGCAGATTGGGATGAAATGCGACATTTCTTCGCATCTTATCAATGGCGGCAAACTTGTTTTACATCAACCGATCCATCGTGCTGCGCTGATGCTGTCTCAAGTGTGATAGTTCAAGCAATGGAGCACTACATTCCCCACGCTGACCTATCCCTTGAAACCAAAGCTTTCCCATGGTTTAATAGTGCTTGCCTTGCCGCTGAAAAGCGAAAGCGGGAAGCATACAAAGCCTGGGCAAATGCTCGCAGAAGTAAAGCCCTGGATTCGCATGAACTTAAGAAAAGATACAACGCTGCCGCCAAGTCCTGCAAAAAGGTGATCAAAAGAGCTCGTTTTGCCCACATAGGCCGTATCGGAGACAGAATAGCAGCATACCCTTCGGGAAGTAAAGCTTTCTGGTCCCTTGCCAAGTCGGTCGAAACGAACTTTTGTCGCCCGTCGCTGCCACCACTGAGGAAACCCGATGGTTCTCTGGCCCACACTACTAAGGAGAAAGCAGATTTATTTGCTAGTGTCTTCGCGGAAAATTCTTGTCTAGATTGCCAAGGAAAAATCCCACCCCAATTAACTCAGTTAACCTACAATGGGTACCGTTCACATTCGCCAAAAGGAGGTTCTTAAATGCTTGCTGCACCTAGACGAGAACAAAGCTAGTGGTCCAGACGGCATTCCTGCAGTGATCCTAAAACGCTGCGCAGCTGAGTTGTCTCCCGTTTTAACGCGCCTCTATCGAATTTCATTGAAATCGGGTAAGGTCCCCAAGTCCTGGAAGCTTGCTAACGTACAGCCAATACCGAAGAAGGGAAGCCTTGCCGATCCTGTCAACTATCGACCAATTTCAATCACCTCCATACTTTGCAAAGTCATGGAACGTGTATTGAATAATCGACTCCTGGCATACCTCGAGACCAACGAGCTCCTAAGCGACAGCCAATATGGTTTCCGCAACGGACGCTCGACCGGCGATCTTCTCGTGTATGCCACTCACTTATGGAGTGAGGCCTTGGAGGGTCATGGTGAAGCAATAGCTGTATCCTTAGACATTTCCAAGGCCTTTGACAGGGTCTGGCATGATGGTCTCTTAAGTAAGCTTCCAGCATATGGCATACCGATTAGGCTCTGCGACAGGATATCTGATTTTCTGAGGGAACGGTCAATTCGAGTAGTCTTAGATGGCTACTCCTCCGACCAAATGGCAATTAATGCCGGGGTACCTCAGGGATATGTTCTCTCTGCAACATTATTCTTGCTGCACATTAATGACCTTTTAACACCGGGCATTATTGGTTATGCTGATGACAGCACTGTTGTAGAGAGATACGTATCCAATGCGCGAGCGAGCCCCCGTGAAATCCAGAGTTTAAGAAAGTCAATGATTGAGCGCGTTGATTTGACCTTACGAAAAGTATCCGATTGGGGTGAGTCGAATTTGGTCAAATTCAACGCGTCCAAAACTCAGGCGTGTCTATTCTCCGCAAAAAAGAGCACCTTCACATTTACGCCCACTTTCCAAAATGTATCTGTCCCCATCACTGACCATCTAGGGCTTTTAGGCGTAACTATAACATCCAGTTTAAACTTCGGTCAACAAATTGTGTCCATGGCTCAAGTAGCTTCGAAAAAGTTGGGAATCATCTCGAAGGTACGGCGGTACTTCGGCCCTGCACAGCTTCTTAACTTATACACAGCTCAAGTGCGATCATGCATGGAGTACTGCAGTCATCTTTGGGATGGTTCGCCAAATATCAACTAGAAGCGCTGGACTCCGTTGACCGAAGAACCCGTAAACTAATTAATGACGTCGACCTTACAACCAAAAAACTGCAGACCTTAGAGCATCGTCGTAAGGTTGCGTGTTTAACCGTGTACTACAGGATACATTTTGGTGAGTGCGCCAGTGCTCTGTTTGAACAAATTACTACCCTCACCCTTTTACCATCGGACTACTAGACGCAGACAGAACTTCCATCCGTATGTGGTAGATATTCCGATAAGTCGAACTAAGCGCTTTGACAGTTCCTTTTTGATACGGGTCGCCAAGGTTTGGAATGAACTGCCTGCGTCTATTTTCCCTGACCAGTATAGTCCTAGTTAGTACTTTTAAGCGTCGGCATGGAAGACAAACGTACCATCCATAATTTATAAAAAAAAAAAAATGTAAATACCTACCCAGATAAATTGTTAATGTTCTTATTACATTCATTAATATTAATTAATTTATGGCAGAAATTTACTATACGGGGTAGTAATATGGATGAAATAGAAACAGGAATATGATGGCGTTTATAAAAATTATTTAAACATTTTTAGTGGGTTGGTTTTTTGAATGAGGTTCACTTTTTCTTAAAAAGAAATAATTAGTTTGCTTACATTTTGGTTTTGGTTTTATGACTTTCTTTATTTATTTTTTATTTCATACTTTTTAGTGTTAGGTTTTTGTTTTGGGCTAGTTATTAGTTTTTTCATAGTTAGTTAGGTTCTACAGTTATAGATATTAGTGATAGTTTTTTAGTGATAAGTTTTGGGCTAGTTCTGGTATCAGTAACTACCTACTTTTTCTGGTAATGTGATGTTTTGATACTGTAAAATCATAACTTTGACCTACCTACTATTGTTATATACGTTTTACCTGTAGGCCTAGGTAGAAAACTATGGAGAAGGACGCTTTAAGAAAGAAGAGGAATTAAATCCCAACGAAAAATAACGACGAATTGATGCAGCACGAGATGGTCTTGTCTAGGTATCGCCAGCATGCTCGTGCTGCAGAAACTGACTAAAGAAAAGAGATTCGCTTAAAACAATCTTCGTGCGAACAGTCAGCTAAGAACTTATCCAAAACTTATCACTAAAAAATCTATCACGTATATCTACAAATATGGAAACTAACTTACTATGAAAAATTAAAAGCTAGCCCTGAATTGAAAGTAAAAGGTTCTCCTAAATGGGACAAATATCCTTTTAAAAACCGCATCAGCATTGGTTCAGCCAAACGCAAGATAATCGATGACAAACATAATTAACATACAGGTTAAATTCCTTTTTGTAAGTTGGCTACTTTTATCAGAAGTTGTGCAGGTAAATCTGCGGGAAACTGCTAGTATTCGGTAATTATTCGGCAAATCAAACATTCGGCTGAATACAAATGTTGTACGAAATACGAATGTTCGGCCGAACATTCGGCTCATCTCTGATACAAAATAAACAGATAAATTGAGAACCTTATTTTTTAAAGTTGGTCAAGTTGGTCAATCACTGTCATTAAAATAAACACCTGTCTGTCTGTCTTTGACATCGATGTTGATTGATTCTGTTTGTTTTGTGAAAAATATGAAAAACTTAATTACCTATATTCTTTTAAGCAAATAGAATAATGATTGTATCGGAAAGCTGATATTGTTACTGAGCTACACCTAAACTGCATAAGACTGCGAAGAGTATTATGAAAACCGAAAAGAGCGCATTTACGAACACAGAGGAAACGCGAATGGTAATATCATATATCAACAACATGGCGACCATCTATCTGTCAGTCACCTGTCAAGTGTACTTTTTTAAAAAAGTTCAATCTTCTTTGTTGAAGTTGTTGGTGATACCATATTTTAATAATTTCACTGTGAAATAACTTATTATCAAATATAATATTATAAAATTAAATATAATAATGTATGATTTTTCTCTGATTACGTACCTATAATTAAATGTATCTAATAAACTAAAAAGAAACACTATACAAATTTTAGTATTTTTAGTATGGGGAGTGACGATTCTCTTTTCAATTATTTACATCGAATTTATTCTTTTAAACTCATTTACTGCCTAGGAATTGTTAAGTACTTACTATAAAACGAAGAATCAAATAATAATCTTATAATAGATTATCTTTATAATAATAATAGATTATCTTTTTTCCTGAGGGTCTCGGGACGGGATATTTAGGTATACCGACAAATATGTCGTGAAATGTTTTGTAACTTCTAAATAATAATAGTATTCATTTAAGTATTCAGATTATAGAAGTCGAAGTCGAAGTACAGAAGTCGTCCTGGCGCCGTGGTTACTGTGTGTATCATACGATATCGCAGGTTAAGCAACGTTCGGCGCGGTCGGTGCTTGAATGAGTGACCGCCGACCATTCATTTCTCACGACGACTTCCGTGCTTCGGAGGGCACGTTAAGCAGTCGGTCCCGGGTGCTGTATACTTGTATACAGTAGTCGTTAGGGTTTGTCAGAAGCCATCTAGGCGCCCTAAAAATTCTGGCATCCACCACCCAGCACTGGGCCAGCTTGGTGGATTATGGCCTATACCTCCTCTTCACCCAGGGGAGAGACTCATGCCCTGCAGTGGGGGTCATCACAAAGAGTTGTGATGATGATGATGATGATGAAGTATTCAGATAATTAAAATCCACTTATAAAAATTAACACTTAACAATAATCAAGCACAACAAATAAAATAAAATGACGATATTCAAACAAACGACAGCTAATGTAGATCACAATTTTACAATAGTAATAAAACATTTAAAAAATTAGAGTAAAATTAAATAAGAACTAAGTAATCAAATTAATAACACAAAGATATTTACAACACAGGAACATTATACAAAATAAGGTGCAGAGAAACAAAAATAAATTATATAATAAGAAATTAAATTAAATGTCATCTTCTTATTTTTTTAATTTTGTCACACAATAATAAATTTCATTATACTATAATTCAATTCAAATGCTAGCTAAGTTCAGTGTGGACCCTTTTCCGGTGTTTATCTATACAAATAAAACATATTCCAAAATTATTATATTTTAATTTTTGTCTGTTTGTCGGTCTGTCTGTTACTGTTAATCTCCGAAACGGCTGGACCGATTTTTACGGGACCTTCACAGGCAGATACTTTGCGCCATACATCATAGTGCACCGGGTGACCCGCCTGATGCAGCGCTGCTCTAAATATAGGACCACATGTAACAAGCACGCCGAGCGTGCGTCCGCATCACGCAGTGAAGGCCCTATGTAGACATTTATACTTTACAGTGAACCATAGCACCCGAGCACCAGCATTGACATTAAGACACCACCACGATATCTCAATTTGTAAGTAGGGGCTTATCAAGAACAATTATCTATTTCCATTTACTCAAATCAACTATTCAAAATGATTAAATAAATAAAACACATAAAAACGGATTTTATCAGGTATAGGCTAATTAATTATTTTAAAGAACTGAATCTACCGTCACTGCGGAAAGTCGATCTGTTGAGAAGATCACTACTGATATGAGTGCTTCACTATAGCACATGAGTAGATAAACGGACTATAGTGAAGGACGAACTGTGTCACATCTTGCATCATCTTGAATCTGTTGACAGTACATAAAATAACTAACCAACCCAATACTTATATATTACTTTATACAATATATTAGTACCTACTTATTAATCTAAAAAGAAATCATGAACTTACCTCTCCACGTGCCTATCCCCTGATCGCATTCAAAACTTTCAGGTGAGGTGGTATGGACCCACCTCTTGCATCGCCAGCTAGCCCGTTCTTTACTAAATCACTACATAGTATAAAACAGAGTCGCTTTCTCTGTCCCTATGTCCCTTTGTATGCTTAAATCTATGAAACTACGCAACGGATTTTGATGCGGTTTTTTTTAATAGATAGAGTGATTCAAGAGGAAGGTTTATATGTATAATAACATCCATTAAATAGTGGAAAAGTACTGTTATTTTTGAGGTTTCTAATGTGATGTCGTAAATAATTACATTTTTTCCGCTTACATTGCAAAAGCAGGCTGAACCCTAAGAGTTTTACTAAAATAATGTACTAAGTATTGTACACATTGAAAAGGTCTACAGAAAAGTCCGTGATGGTATATGTCTATCTCTTATGGATAACCCACAATAACTTTTTTTTGTCATTTACTTTTTACGACGAATAATGGCTAATTTTTGAAGTGATTTTTACCAATACAGCATTAATCCTTAACCAATTAAATACCTTGAATACATTGTTAATTTAATATAGATCTATATGGCCCTTTACACCGTATGATTTAAGTGAATATTTTCGAAGATATTACAGATTTAAAAATTGCGGGACGTAGCGTTTGCGGCGGTACCGGCGGGCCGCCCGGTGCGGCAAGAGCGTGTATCAGCATTGCACCCGTGCGAAGCCGGGGCGGGTCGCTAGTCTATTATAAAAACCGCAGTGGATCGACTAAATCTATATTTAGATTTAAAGTCACATTCCTGAAGTTCTTTCAGAGGGTATATATATTCATATTCATATATTCTGCACACTCACTAAGAACTAGATGTGTATTAATGTTTTTAATAAATGAATAAAAGTACAACATTTCTATCTTTTATTTGAAAAGCTATAATGTTCTTTAGTACACGGGCGCCCGCCGCAACTCATGAAAGCTAAGGATCCCGAGAGTACCTAAGTGTAGATTGTTAGATAGCCTTCCTATACAGGGTTCATTTGTAGTCACCAACCAAAATTTTTTTACGTAATTAGTATCATTTATAAAAACCATTTTTGCAAAAAACATATTGATTTCCACAGTGACACTAACACTTTTAGAAAATAAGACACATATTCTTTATCAAAGATCACAGTTATAGTTTCTTTGCCTTAATGTATTAAAATTAAAGATAGAAGCCGGAGTAAAGGTATTGTTTTTGCTTGAGTTTTTCCTGTACAGGGTTAGAGGTAATTAGACCGGAATCTTTTAAGGTGACGTAGGAGAGGTTTTTTCTCCATAAAAGGTCTTTTCAAGCATGTGTAAAGGCGCCTTTACAAATCAAGAGTAGGTATGCGGCTTTTGCAAAATCTAGAAGGCATGGCATGAGCCAGAGAGTTGTACAGGTTATTCAAATTATTTGTAAGGAAAATTTATCTGACTTTTTTGGGAGAAAAAAGCTATTTTTTGTAAACGTTGCTCTAGAAAAAAACATTTTTATTTCATAAAACTTCCCGTAGCTTCTCTTTGAAATCGCATTGAAACATTTTTTTTATTAGTTATTATTGATTTACTAAACACCTACCTAAAGCTGGAAAGAACATTGAAATCTAACCATTACATTTTTTGCAATCGATGTTTGAAGGAGTAAAACTGGATTTTTAGAAAAAATGGAATAACCCAAAATATTTTAAAAACGTACACTTTGAGATTACATGATTTGGGCTCATATGAATGGAAATTTCCTCTTCTACGTGCCCTCAAATGCACTTAAATGTAAAAATTGTAAGAAAAAGTATATGTTAAGACTCTAGCGTTGGCATAACTAGATGGCGCTGTGGTGCTCCGAAGTATCCCTTGCAGAATCTAACATCGCGTCACAGCCAACCAATCGTAGAGATATATCTCGCATCATCGACAGCCAATGATGGAGCGTTATTATAGCGTCATACGGCCACATACTCAACTTGCCAGTACGGGAACGATCCACCAACCTTCTTGCTTTGCCATATTCTTTTATATAAAGTAGCTTCGCACGCAAATCTCAATTGTAAAATAGTGAAAAGTCTATACCTACTTAATTAAAGGTTTTCAAGTTGTACCTAGTTGTTTTCCTGAAGAAGATAATCAAATACCTAGTTAGCTATCGCAACATATATGGTCCTTCGAGCCGGATGCAAGACAAAGAACCAGCACACAAAATTCAAGCAAACTAATCAACTAGTCAACTACTAAGGTCATCACTGCGCAGCAATAGCATATACCTACGCCCTACGCCGATTTGGATACGACGACCCATACAAAAGGAAATCGAGGATCGAGATATCGCTACGTTTGAATCGGCCGTTGAGAGGAGCCCGCAGCCCAGGATTGATGAAACCATTAACCAGGAGAAGCCTGAAACCCGCCGCGTGGAGTTTCTGAGCAGCAGCTAAGCCGTTGAAGTTGACTTCATCAAGAGCAAACGGACAAGGGTGTCGTGGCCAGTGCTGCGTTGTTCTGGTGATTACAATAAAACTGTAAGTACTTCTGTTTTCTCATTCCCTCCAAAACATGTCGAAAGAGGAACTAGCGCGGTCAATTGATATTGCAATGAGAGATTTAAATAAGCAAAGAGGCTCTATTAAAGGTAGATTAACTGTGTTTAAAAACTACATCAAATCTTTTGATTGCTCTGATATAACTCCTAAACAGCGAGCCGAGTTAAAATTACGCTTACAGGCTACAAAAAATTTGTACAGTGAATTCAATGAAATACAAAATAAAATTGAGTCGTTGCTCCCGGAATCTGAATTTGAAAATCTGTTAGTAGTTCGCGAAACATTTGAAAACGATTACTATAGTGTAATAGCTCAAAGCGAGTGTATGATTATTGACGATGAATCGTGTGACAAATCCATCACAATGGGTACCAGCTCATTACAGTCAGTAAAATTACCAACAATTTCGCTTCCCACCTTCGACGGTAACTATGAGCAATGGTTAGAGTTTCGTGATACATACATTGCTTTAGTTCACGGGTCTAATTACATCTCAGATATACAAAAATTTCATTACCTAAAGTCGTCGTTACGTGGGAGTGCACAATTAGTAATAGATTCTGTTGAATTTTCAGCTCACAATTACTTGATTGCCTGGGATCTACTTATTAATCGATACAACAACAGTAGGCTTCTAGTTCACAATCATGTCAAATCACTTTTTTGCATTCCTTCTGTAAACAAAGAGTCGCCGGCTCAGCTTCGAAAGCTTATTGACACTATATTAAAAAACATACGCGCATTAAATTTGCTTGGGGAACCTACAGAGCACTGGGATACATTAGTTATTTACCTTGTAGTAACTAAGTTAGATCCTCCTACAGAACGCGAGTGGGAACAGTATAAAAACACCTTAATACCTACCACCGAGTCATTGTTAAAGTTAAAGTTGGATGATTTAATTAAATTTCTGAGAAACAAGGCCGATATGTTAGAAACTTTAACAGTATCTCATTCAAAGCCCGCAACCTCTTATTCAATCGATCATAGGCGTCAATCTACAAATTTTAAAGGGCATAATAAGGTTCAATGTAATATGGCAAATAACAAAGTTAATTTACATACAAATCGTACTAAAACACGCACTAAAAATTGCGTAATGTGTAACGCGCATCATTCGTTATACTCTTGTCAGCAATTTTTAAACTTAAACTTACACGATAAAATCAATTTCATACAAAACAAGAACTTATGTGAAAACTGCCTACATTCCGGTCATACACTTAGCGAATGTCGCTACGGTCCTTGCAGAAAATGTGATAAAAAGCATAACTCCCTAATTCATCGTGATGAAGGCGAGCGCAGCCACAAGATGCGCACTCTGTCATTGCTTACTACAAATGAAGCGAAGACGACTCGCGGCCCGCAGCCGCAGCAGCCGCCCGCGGAACCGGTTCAGGTAAACAGCGGCACTAACACGCATACTAACGCATTCTGCACACAGTCGAATTCGCACGCCGTTTTGTTATCAACGGCTATCATTGAGATTCATGACGGAGTAAATACTTATCATAGGATTCGTGCTATTTTAGACAGCGGCAGCGAACGCAGTTTTATATCGCAATCTTTATGTAATAAACTACAATTACAATTGTTTCCGTCAACTCTGCAAGTGAATGGAGTTGGCAATTTAGTTACAAAAAGCACAAAAAGGTGTAACGTAAAAATAAATTCTATTTGTGGTAAAGTTTACTTGCGCATTTCTTGTTTAGTTTTGAAACATATATCCTCGAATTTGCCTACTTTTACAATTAATAAAAATAAATTTATGATACCTACACGCATTCAATTAGCCGATCCCGAGTTTTATGAAAGTCAACCCATCGATATGTTGATTGGAGCGGATCATTTTTGGGATCTTTTAGAAACAGGGAAGATGCGCTTACCCAACGGCCCTTTCCTCCAGAACAGTAAACTCGGCTGGTTGGTATCCGGCCCAGTTTATCAATATAATAATAGCACGCAACTCGTATCTTGTAATTACGTAACAGTAGACACGCAACCTTTAGATAAACAAGTACGTATGTTCTGGGAATTAGAGGAATTACCTTGCAGTCGCAAGTCAGGAGATAAGCGCAGTGAAGATGAACGTCGATGCGAGGAACATTTCTTACAAACGATGACACGAGCGGCTGACGGTAGGTTTTGCGTTCGTATTCCTTTTAAACAATCGCCTGACACACTAGGTGAATCTTATTCGCTAGCAAAAAGGCGTTTTTTAGCATTAGAAAGGCGACTAGATCGTAGTACTGCTTATAAGAAATTATACTCCGATTTTATTAACGAATACATAAAATTAGGTCACATGAGTAAAGTTAATTCTTATGGTAACCCACATTATTTCATGCCGCATCACGGGGTATTCCGCGAGCACAGCGTTACGACTCGCTTACGTGTAGTATTCGACGCCAGCGCAGCTACTTCTAGCGGACAATCACTTAACGATTTACAACTTATTGGAGAGCCATTACAGGGTGATTTAATAACTATTTTGTTAAGATTTCGTGAAAGTGCATACGTTGCCTGCGCTGACATTGAAAAGTTTTACAGAAATGTGAATTTGGACCCTGAACAACGCGATTTACAACTTATTTTATGGCGCGACAACTCGTCGGAGGAAATAGGTATTTATCAATTAAACACCGTGACTTACGGTACTGCCTCTGCACCATTTTTAAGTTGTAGGTGTTTAAAACAATTAGCGCAAGAATGCAGCATTCCAGAGGTCGCAGACGTTATTAATAATAATTTCTACGTCGATGACTATATTTGTGGTGGGGATAGCATAGAGAAGGTATTGTTTGTATGCGAAGAAACAGCTAAAACTTTACAAAAGGGCTGTTTTAGTCTTCGAAAATGGGTTTTTAATTTCGAGCACGATAATTACACAAACAGCACGATTAAGGAACTAACCTTAGGTGATCATACACATAGTAAAACGCTGGGATTAGGGTGGCATAATAAATCTGATAATATACATTTTCATTCAAATATAGAACCTACCAATCAGTTTCCAACCAAACGCATTATTTTATCTATGACGTCACAGATTTTTGATCCTCTCGGCTTGTTAAGTCCTGCTATAATAGTAGCAAAAATTTTATTACAAAAAATGTGGTTATTTCATTTGGACTGGGACCATGAGGTACCGCAGGATATAGCACAGGCATGGTTTAAATTTGTTTCCAATTTGTCAAATTTAAATAAATTACAGATTCCACGTTATGTAATTTGTCACACAGCCACATATAAAGAACTGCACATTTTTACAGACGCATCACAAGTAGCTTACAGCGCGTGCGCGTATGTTCGTAGTATAAACAGTGAGTCAGCTGTCGTAGTGCGGTTACTATGCTCGAAAGGCAGGGTGGCGCCACTGACTCCTACAACTATACCGAGGTTGGAATTGTGCGGAGCTCTGTTAGGCGCACGGCTGTATTTAAAAATGGGAAATAATAAAACGAGCGACTAAAAAACAAATTTGGACTGGAAATAATAAAACGAGCGACTAAAAAACAAATTTGGACTGTCTTGAAAAATATATGAAAATGAACGGTTTTAAATATTAATATTGCGACTGAATTACTAAGTGAGCGACTAAAACACATATACATTGCGATGAAAGAGATAAGTTACGAGAAGGGCTCCCGCACCGGAAGGCGGAATCAGTACGGTTAGGTGCGACGACGAGCGCAGCGAGGAGGAGCATGTTAGGTTGCATATAGTTATACACGTGCGCGAGCCGAGCGAGCGAAGCGAGCGGTGCCGCGGCAGCGGCCGGCGAAGCGCCATAAACCTGGTCAGCTATTATAGTCAACCCTGGACAATCCCGACATGGTCAAAAGTGTTTTTAAGTCGCTGTTTCATTGATTCTTCGTCACTCGCTCTCAGTCGCTCACTTAATTAAAACAGTAAGCCAAATTCATTATTTTTGTCACCTAAAATTTTTATTTACAGTTACTCGATTAAATACTACCCTTTAAAAATCAAGGAGTCGCTCTCAGGTACTTACAATAAAGTAATTTTTTGGACTGACTCAACTATTGTGCTAGGATGGTTACATATGTCTCCGAATTTGCTAAAAACCTATGTACAGAACAGAGTTTCGGAAATACATGAGCTGACTAGGGATCACATGTGGCATCACGTAAGGGGCAGAGACAACCCGGCTGATTTAGTTTCGCGTGGGATTCACCTCGACGCACTTGGCAAATCGTCCATTTGGTGGAACGGGCCTGCATTTCTAAATGAATGTAATTATGATTACAGGTGTAACACAGACTCGGTTCCGAGTTCCGTTGATTTACCAGAGACTAAATCAAACGTTATTCAATCATTAGTGTCTAGTCAAGTCAGTAACGACACGTTATTTCCCTTTTCCAGGTTCTCTCAGTTCGGTCGCATGCAGCGCGCCGCCGCGTATGTACTTCGCTTTGTACATAACGCACGAAACAAACAACGGCCGCGATCCGGCGCGCTGTCTGCGGACGAGCTGAGCGACTCTACACTGAAGTTAGCGGCGTTGTCACAGCGTGAAGCGTATCCAGGTGACTGTGATGCCGTAGACAAATTTAAACAATTACGTAGCAAGCATCACTTGTCTAAATTGAATATTTTTCTAGATAAACAAAACATCATTCGCGTGGGTGGTCGTCTAGAAAATTCAAATCATTTCAATTTTGAGAAAAAACATCCAATTTTATTGTCGACTAAACATCATTTTACTTTGTTATTATTTAGATACCAACACAAATTATTACTGCACGCACCACCACAACTACTGTTGTATACGCTCAGGGAAATGTGGTGGCCAGTAGGTGGTAGAAATTTAGCAAAAACTATAGTTCACAAATGCATCTCATGCGCGCGCATGCGATCTAAGGCTGTAGCACCGCTCATGGGTAACTTACCACCTGAAAGATTACAACCCGGGTTCCCTTTTATTAAATGCGGAGTCGATTACGCAGGCCCAGTGCTTATTCTTAATCGTAAAGGTAGGGGAGCGAAAACTATTAAATCATATATTTGTTTATTTATTTGTTTCGTTACACGCGCAACTCATCTTGAACTTGTCACCGATTTATCGTCAGAGGCATACCTACTGGCGCTGAAACGATTTATTTCGCGTCGCGGCAAACCAGCAGAGATATTTTCAGACAATGGGAGAAACTTTGTAGGTTTATGTAACGAATTTTCAAAATTGTTATTATCATACTCTGAACAAATTAAAGATTACGCAGCCTCTCAAAATATTAAATTTAATTTTATTCCTCCATACGCTAGTCATTTTGGAGGGCTATGGGAGGCAGGAGTCAAGAGTTGTAAGCATCATTTGCGACGCGTTGTTGGTAACGCACACCTAACGTACGAAGAATTTAATACAGTTTTAACACAAATTGAGGCTGTATTGAATTCTCGTCCCTTGAGTCCTATGTCAGCAGATCCGGCAGACTTGCAACCACTCAGCCCCGCGCACTTTCTCATTGGCCGCCCCTTGACAGCGCCAGTGTTCCAGGATCTGGGCGATAAGCCCACTCTACAGCTCACGAGGTATCAGCGAGTGGAGCAGATGCGACAACACTTTTGGGCAAGGTGGTCTAGAGAGTATGTATCGGAACTTCAAGTCAGAACAAAGTGGAACGAACACACAGGTGATCTCAAGGTAAATACAATGGTACTTATTAAGGACGACAACTCGCCACCTCTTCGATGGCTGCTTGGTCGTATCATACAGACATATCCAGGACGAGACGGCATATCAAGAGTGGCTGATATTAAGACGGCAAACGGAGTCATTCGACGAGCCTTTTCAAAAATATGTCCACTGCCAGTTAATGAAGAGTAGTTTGGAAGCCGTACCTACTTCCAAGGCCGGGAGAATGTTAAGACTCTAGCGTTGGCATAACTAGATGGCGCTGTGGTGCTCCGAAGTATCCCTTGCAGAATCTAACATCGCGTCACAGCCAACCAATCGTAGAGATATATCTCGCATCATCGACAGCCAATGATGGAGCGTTATTATAGCGTCATACGGCCACATACTCAACTTGCCAGTACGGGAACGATCCACCAACCTTCTTGCTTTGCCATATTCTTTTATATAAAGTAGCTTCGCACGCAAATCTCAATTGTAAAATAGTGAAAAGTCTATACCTACTTAATTAAAGGTTTTCAAGTTGTACCTAGTTGTTTTCCTGAAGAAGATAATCAAATACCTAGTTAGCTATCGCAACAGTATACATAATAAAATTCAATGAAATAATCCAACATTTCTATTCTATTGAGAAGCCAAAGTTCTTTTGTTGTTTCTAAGTGTAATTTAGGCTTTCTAAGATGACAATGAGTCGAGATGCTGTTGGTCATGTCTAATAAGTGTAAAAAAAAGATTCTGGTCAAATTACCAATAACCCTGTATAATATACTCATTACTTGCCATTTCTTAAGTCATCAAGGTCATGGCTTTTGTAGCCCGGAGGTCGATAGATTGCAATAGCTACGGAATTTGTGTTAGTTTTAATGACAATGGTGCGTACAAATTGGTAGTAATGCAACTAGTAATGTTAACTGCAAAAAAAAAATCCCATGATTTGGACGCCTCTATGGCGCGAACTGAGCCGCAGTAGAGCGCGCTCGTGGCCTGCTCTAAGCTATCAGTACATTTTCAGTTTTTTGAATAACATCAAAAAATGCTCGATGCTCAATGTGGACGGGCGTTTGTGCGTTTATCCCGATATTCCCACGGGATTCAAAGTTGCGCGGGCAAAACCGCGCGTTACAGCTAGTAAATAAATGAATATTTCTGACACTCACACAACATGATCTAGCCCAAATTTAGTTTCTTAAAGAACTTGTGTTATGGATACTAGATAACTGATAATACTTACTTAAGAAAAATATAAACATACATATTGAATAAATACAAAGGTATTTTTTAATAGAATAACCTTAAACAAACATATAAACATCCATGACTTGATGACTAATATCTGTGTTCATCACACAAAATCCGCCGGGATTCGAACCCAGGACCTCTGGCATAGAAGGTAATGTATGTTAGCACTACACCAGCCGGTCGTCAATGTGTCACATCGGTGCAGTCAGTGAATAAGTTTTTCATGCAAACTAAAAGTCTATATTTTCCGTTCCCGTGGGAATTTCGGGTTACTTGCCTTGGTGCACCTCTCTCCTCCTACCCCTACATCTCCCTAGGAATGTATGTTTAAGCTTCAGCTCTCTACGCCTAGTAGTTATGGCTGTACGTTGTCTATCAGTCACTCAGGCGAGTTTTAATATAGGTATGTATGATACTGATGAAGCTCTGATAAAAATTAGAGCACGAATTAGGTCTTCGGACTCTTGTGTGATCTATAAATTTTGTGAAGTGTCGCGGAGAGAGGTATTATGAAATGCAGAGCATTAAAAAGCCAAATTCACTAACATTTTTAAATCCTTGTCAAAACTTTGGCTGAAGTGAAATGTCACCTACGTAGGAATATATTCTCCACTTTCATATATATTTTTTTAAGTAAGTAGGTACTGAATCGATTTCCATAAAATTTCAATGAGCCACCTCTTACTTATTGTGATCTATCAAATAAAACAAGAATCATCCAAATCGATTCATAATTGACCAATTAATCAAGTAACAAACATACACTATTTGATAGCCTCTTTCTTTTGGAAGTCGGTTGAAAAGAAAGTGTGCGGCGACGGAGCGTGCTCGCGACGAAATACGGAAAAAATGTTACTCAGGATACCCGTATTGAATGCTCAGTTCGTGCGCAATACACGTCCAAATACAGCGAGCGCAGGCAGGCATTACATTACACATTGGTGTAATGGAACCAGTAATGTAATATGCAGCGCCCTAAACAGTTGGCATTAGGAGCTCATTTCTATAGTAAACGCCTTCGTTTTGGGAGCACTTATTTAAGGTGGCTGAGTAATTGTATCCCTGTATAGTTGGAATAAACCAAAAGATGATCTTTTCCAGCGGGGCTTGCATGCTACCGTCGACAACGATAAATCGGGCCTTATATCGATATTTTTTTAGAATATGGTATTTAGTGTATGTAATTTATTAAGATTATGACATATTTGGTTCTGTGGTCTTAATCATGGTATCAAATAGAGTAATTCTATCTATTATAGTGCGCAAATTAGCTTACATAATAGGATAAAATAACAAAATAATATAAATCTTGTCGATTCGACTATTTATCGATGGTTGCCTGCAGCCAACATTTTTGAGAAGATAAGGACAATGAAGTCGTCGTGGCGCCGTGGTCACTTAACCTGTGGTATAGTATCAAAGATATCACAGGTTAAGTGTATCAAAATGTCATTTTGTTGGCCTTCTGCTAATTTAAGTGTTAACTTATAGGGCCGTTAGATTGTTTATTTTTCAAAATCACTTCGTCACTAAGCCTCTTTTTATTTAATGTTTAAGACCATTTCTTTGAATCATGCGTTACTTAAAATTTTATACCTATTGAAATTGAAAATACAAAAAATACAAAACGGCAAAAGTACTTAAAAGCAAGAAATCTCCTTGTCGGACTTTATTTATTTTTTAAGTCAGTTTATATTTAAATGACGCGTTCCATAAAAAAACTTTCAAAATAAAAACAATTATTAATAAATTAAGTTTATCTACGCAAAGGAATATACAGGGTATCTCACGTAACCACGAAATGACTATTCAAAAAAGAAAGTCTTATACCAAAATTACGAGACTTAAAAGATAAAGAGTGATTTATAAATTTTCCTTGAAAACACCCTTTGCATTAATATTTTCGAAGCTGTTGCTTCAAATAGGTATTGAATGATTTAAACTTTTTTTTCTGTTTTGTATATAACTATTTTAATATTTATCAACGTTTAGTACCTATAACGTTGTGGCAGAAATAAATACATAAAAACTCAATAAAGTGTATAAAAAATCATATTAAAGATTTATAGAGCCAGTTGGATCATTCACCCTGAAAAAAAATGTATCCACCTGGACATGCCCACTGAAACTGTATTGAAAACACGTCCATGTGAAAAATGTTTGCACAAGGACGTGCAAAATGTCCGAAGCATGGAAGTCGCATGAGAAATGAATGGTCAGTGGTCACCCATCCAAGTACTTTACCTTTTTTTTTTTTTTTTTATAGGTTACTAAACCCGCGTTTGACCTCAATCTCACCTGATGGTAAGTGACGATGAGGTCGAAGATGAAAGCACACGGGTTTAGGAGGGAACTGGCTCTTTATACAATATTGCCGGAACACATTACCGCCGGAGCGGTAACATTTGGCGGCAGACTTTATATAAAGGGTGGTCGCTAGCCAGGCGGACCCAGAAGGGATCCTACCACCAAGCAATTGATACGATATGCCTTAGCCACCTAGTTAAACAGCAACTCTCTGCGAGAAAATGTCCAGAAAGCCGGACGCACGCAATTTCGAGGGCCTAGAGTTTCGATTCAAATACAATTTTTTGACAGAGTTCCAAAGGTTGATCTGCAGTCTTGTGTATGTGATGGCAATAATAAAACACAAGTCAGTATAAAAATATTTTATTAACGTATTTTAATATTCAACAGCTATATCATATTTACATAACAATCACTTTATTTGTGCGTTGAAGCTCTTAACCTCGGAAATATTTTATATTAAAGTAATAACTTATATTGCTTATACAGGGTGGCATACATACGCTTTTTTTGGTAGAACAGTATTATTTACGGTTGCTTAGCACTGAATATATTATGCAAACTGTAGTACTTTAAAAGAAATATAAAATATTAAGCAGGTATAAATAACAATTTCTCTCATAGTCTTTGAACATCTTTTTGACTAATTTCATTAATTTGTGTCGATTCATGCGTCAAACATACTACTAACATTTACTAAAATAAGGATCAATTCCTTTTACAAAATTTCTCATAGACTATAACTTTACATTTTTAATTAAACAAAAAGCACTGATAATTTATTCTTAAATTCTTTCTGACCAGATTTTATACTTTATCGAACCGCTCAAAAGACCGTTCAAATTTCAAAACATTCTTCATAGTAGGCTCTCTTAACAGTTCTCCTGACTACCAAGGTTCTTTTTCATCCCGTGTGCTGTCATCTTCGACCTCATCTTCACTTACCATCAGGTGAGGTTGAGGTCAAAAGCGGGTTTATTGACCAAGAAAAAAAATACTTCATACAGTGAATTTTCATTCAAACGCCGGTTGAGTTATGGTAAACAGAATTCCAGTCAAAAAGCATAAGACAAGTAAGTTAGTACTTATTATGGCGGGTTTCAATATTCAACTGACTGGTATGAGTAACCGATACAGGTACAAAACCGGTAGAAAAAAATAGAGTTTCACAATATCTATTAGCTACGAGCTGTAAGTTCTCAAATTTGGCACGGACCCGCTTTACATGACGTTCTTCCAAGAAACTAGGCGATACGTGATTTTTAGAATATCACGCATTCGCAAATTATTTGTATGATATTTGAACTAAATAAACGTATAAACTAATTCAATTTATTCTTGTTATGTTTTGGTATTCGATAAATACATTAGAGTATATTTTTAAAGATTTTGTTAATTCCTTACGTAAAATGAGACGCCAATCCTTTGACTTATGTTGCCATTGGTTAAATCACATTTTAATGACGTCAAAGTAAATATTTAAAAGATAAATTATGTCATTCAATAATACTTGTGTTTTTTTTCAAAAACTGTTATAGATAAGTTAGAAAAAGAAAACTGAAATATTGATATGTTGACAGATATTTGATAGGATATTAGGTTAAATAAAAAAAATGTTACGTCGATGGCTAGATAAAATTACTTTTCCTGTAATTGATCACATGTAATGAAAACATAATTCGCTATTGGCCGCAGCAGACCGCCATGCCACCTTCACCTCATTGGTTTAAATTAGTAACTTGTTACGTCGTTAGATAAAATGACTTATTTTGTAAATGATCAAATGTAACCTAGCAACCCATTACAGTCAAACAGTTCGTAAGCAGTGGTTGAGATGACAAGATTTTGAATATAGAAAGGAATTTTGGTAATGAATTCTATTGTTCGTAGGCAAAACGAACAGTTTTCATAATATTGAAACCCGCCATAAGTTTATTTCAAACAAAATGTTTAATCTATTTACAATTATAATATGGTTGAATATTATTTAATCTCCTTATATTCGCATTGATTAATAAGAAATAGTCAATAAGTTAGTAATATTTAAATCAACATTTGTATTAACTTTAGGAACGGGATATTTACCAAGTTAAAGTTATAGGGGTGAAAAACATTCAAAACGTATCTGCCCGAAAATAAAAAAAAGACGTGTGGCACTCGGAGACTGCGTATCTGCCCACACGTATTTTTTTCTTGTCCCGTGCGGGAATACACGCGACCACTGGCGTCTGAGGCAGACAGTGTTACCCTCTCGCCAAAGTGGTCGTCGTTTGGGTACGGAACACTAAAAAGAAATTTGAATTTGAAGTCTTCTATCCCGTTTCTAAAGTAAATTTGACATTTCATTCTTTTTCAACACACTTGCTCGTAAAGTGAGCGTTATTCTATTGAACTATAAACTGGGCTATAAGTCACGCGTGCATAATATATTATACCCTAGTGCATAATATAATGAATCCTACAAAGTTGAATTGTACCTTTGTGCAAATTAAATGCGAGTAAACAGAGCATATTTTATTGATCCGGGTTATACATTAATTTTTTTCAGAAACAACAAAGAGGTTTTATACCACTTCAAATCCATATACATTTTTAAATGTTTACGCCTTATATTAGTTAAACAAAATTGTATATCAAACAAATTATTCACAATTTACAATAATTTGTTACAAAATATTAAAATATTTGTATTTACCACTCCAAATTAAATATTTTCATGTAAAATAGGCTGTATATGCTATACAGCCATTGACACATTTGGCGGAAAAAAAAACCTACGCACATGCGCGAAGTTCGGCGCCATTTTTCAATCACAATTCACAGCTTTGTTATCATGTGTGTTTGTTATTTTATGACCAAGTATGTCTGTCTTTTACTCACAAGTGTGTTGAAAAACGTCGTATATAACTAGTGAGCGTTGCTAATTACAGTCTCGGCTCATTATTAAGCAGCTGTAATTAGCAACTTCGCTCACTTGTTACATAATATACTATTAATCATCCCTAACACACTGTCAACACTGTAACTTTGAGCAAAAATACGTCTTTAGTCTTAAGCTATCCTGCAATGACTAGTTCTAGCTACATTTCGTCTCTTTTAGGATTTTTTCCATCTCGGCTCTCAGCATTTTGGCTTCCGATTCCATCTCCTGTAGTGACCTGGGTGGTTTCCCTGGATGACCAGGTTTGAATCTATAGAAGAATAGAAATGCATTAATTGTTTTATATTATTTTTGTTATGAAGACTAAAATGTAATTATTATGTTGGACAGTTTTTCTAAGTAGAAAAAATTCTGCAACACTATCTGGGAGGTGAGGAACACATTGAAATTGTTAAGTCCCCATTCACCATATTGCGCCTCAATAACGACTCATATTGACTAACTTCTATGTGTACTTGTAATAATTAAACAGCAGTTAATAATAATCGTTTATTTCAGATATAAGCATCAAAAAAAAACAGTATGCTTCTATGCTGGACTGGGAAAGAAAAACATAGAATGTGCCAGCTGCTTCTCTTCCCGGGCATACTGTAAAAGTCAGTTAAGGGACCGAGGTGTTATGGGAGGCTTTTTTGTGGGCGATAGGCTGACCCCCTGTCACTGCAATAGTCTCTCTCCACTATTATAATGCCTCCAAATTTGTCAAACGTGACATCAGATGGTTTTATTACCTCTGGTGTTCTGCCTACCCCATACGGGATACAGGCGTGAAGTTATGTATGTATGTATGTATGTAAAAAAACAGTAAAAGTTTTACAATATTTGAATAATCTAACAATTAGGAGTATAATTTTATTTTACTGAGTTCACTACTCCCTAATAAAGGGCAGAGCCCTGTGAGCTTAGGATAAGTAGTATGCTCGACCCAAATAATTGTAGCTGTATTTGCCAGATTGAGAAAACAATAAATAGCATTTTTTTCGTATACATAAAATTCTTAAGGATAAACAATTACTTTTTATCAATTGAAAGAAAAAAAGAAAAACATAACTTTAAACTTAAAAACAAACAAAAAAGAAATCTGAAATTAACATATAGTTAGGTATGTAGCATAATCACGAAGTGGTTTAAGAAAGTGTATATTAAGTAGTGTAGTGTATGTGTAGAGTGTATGTGTTGTGTATTTGCGAGTGTGAGTTTGTGTAATCTTTTTTTTTTTTTAATTCCCCAAACTAGTGGAGTCAGTATTGATTCAATTTTTTCGTAGGTTTGCGATAGGAGCCAAAGTTTAACCTTGTTACATTCATATTTACTTAAGCTATATAAATTTAAAATTTTAATGAGGCGATTATATAGGTACATCATTTTATATTAGTCGTTACTTAGGCACATAATGGTGAATGACGACTATGAAAATTTCCATGTGTTTATCGACTTTTGATGCTGACCGTACCTCGTACCTATCTCCCAGTACGATCAAACAACTTTATCGACTCGTATGTTTACGTATCTTCGCCTCGAGTGGAGTCGGTTTGTAAGAAGCAATCATTGAAATGTGAATATGAGGTCATAGATGAAAGCACACGGGTTAACGAAAGAAAGAACTGTCTCTTCATTTTTGATGCAGTCTCAAGTGTGATAAGTCAAGCAATGGAGTTCTTCATTCCGTACGCTGATCTATCCCTTGAAACCAAAGCTCGCCCATGGTTTAGTGCTGAATGCTTTTCCGCTGAAAAGCGTAAGCGAGAAGCGTACAAAGCCTGGGCAACCGCTCGCGGAAGCAAAGCCGTGGATTCGCATGAACACAAGAAGAGGTACAATGCTGCCGCCAAGTCCTGCAAGAAGGTGATCAAAAGAGCTCGTTTCGCCCACATAGGCTGTATTGGAGACAGAATAGCGTCATACCCCTCGGGAAGCAAAGCTTTCTGGTCCCTCGCCAAGTCGGTCGAAACGAACTTTTGTCGCCCATCGCTGCCGCCACTGCGGAAACCTGACGGTTCTCTGGCCCACACCGCTAAGGAAAAGGCGGATTTATTTGCCAGTATCTTTGCGGAAAATTCTCGTCTAGATAGCCAAGGAAAAATCCCACCCCAATTACCTCAGTTCGATCCTACAATGGGTACTGTTCATATTCGCCAAAAGGAGGTTCTTAAATGCTTGCTGCACCTAGACGAGAATAAGGCTAGCGGTCCAGATGGTATTCCTGCAGTGGTGTTGAAACGCTGCGCAGCTGAGTTGTCTCCCGTTTTGACGCGTCTCTATAGACTTTCTCTGGAATCTGGTAAAGTCCCAAAATCCTGGAAGCTGGCTAACGTACAACCAGTACCGAAGAAGGGAAGCCGTGCTGATCCTGTCAACTATCGACCAATCTCAATCACTTCCATACTTTGCAAAGTCATGGAACGTGTATTGAACAATCGACTCCTGGCATACCTCGAGACCAACGAGCTCCTAAGCGATAGCCATTATGGTTTCCGCAGTGGACGCTCGACCGGCGATCTTCTCGTGTATGCCACACACTTATGGAGTGAGGCCTTGGAGGGTCATGGTGAAGCAATAGCTGTTTCCTTAGACATATCCAAGGCCTTTGACAGGGTCTGGCATGATGGTCTCTTAAGCAAGCTTCCAGCATATGGCATACCGACCGGGCTCTGCGACTGGATATCTGATTTTCTGAGGGAACGGTCGATTCGAGTAGTCTTAGACGGCTACTCCTCTGACCTAATGGCGATTAATGCCGGGGTACCTCAGGGATCTGTTCTCTCTGCAACTTTATTCTTGCTGCACATTAATGACCTCCTAACACCAGGCATTATTGGATATGCTGATGACAGCACTGTTGTTGAGAGATATATATCCAATGCGCGAACGAGCGCCCATGAAATCCAGGTTTTGAGAAAGTCTATGATTGAGCGCGTTGATTCGACCTTGCGGAATGTGTCCGATTGGGGCGAATCTAACCTGGTCAAATTCAACGGCTCCAAAACACAAGCGTGTCTATTCTCCGCAAAAAAGAGCACCTTTACTTTTACGCCCACTTTCCAGAATGTATCTGTTCCCATCACCGACCAACTAGGGCTTTTAGGCGTCACTATAACGTCCAAATTAAACTTCGGTCAACAAATTCAGTCTATGGCAAAAACGGCTTCAAAAAAATTGGGTATCATCTCGAAGGTCCGGCGGTACTTCAGCCCTGAACGGCTGCTCAACTTATACACAGCCCAAGTGAGGTCGTGCATGGAGTACTGTAGTCACCTTTGGGATGGTTCTGCCAAATACCAGCTCGAAGCGCTAGACTCTGTTGACCGAAGAGCCCGTAAAATCATAAATAACAACAACCTTACAAATAAAAAATTGCTGACGCTGGAGCATCGTCGTAAGGTTGCTTGTTTGACATTATTTTATCGGCTACATTTTGGTGAGTGTGCGAGTACTCTTTTTGACCAAATTGAACCCACCCCTTTTTACCACCGGACTACCAGACGCAGACAGAACTTCCATCCCTATATAGTGGATTTACCAAGAAGTCGAACAAAACGCTTCGATAGTTCCTTTTTGGTACGGATTGCCAAGGTGTGGAACAATCTGCCTGCGTCTGTTTTTCCTGACCACTACAGTCCTGGAACTTTTAAGTGTCGAGTGAATAGGTTTCTCGTGGGTGGACGTATACCACCATAGTCTTCATGCGCACTTTCCATCAGGTGGCATGGAAGACAAACGTCCTATCCTTACAATATAAAAAAAAAATATATATATAAAAAAAAATTCCGGAACAAAGAACCGAAATTTCGAATGTTCACCAACTACATGGCCCCAAACTAAGCAGAGCTTGTGATATGGGACGCCATGTAGCGGAGTAGGGGGGAACCTAGAATATAAATACATATATAGATAAATAGTCACTGCAATAGTCTCTATTCACCATTAAAATGCCTAATTTGTCAAACGTGACATCAGATGGTTTAAAAACCTCTGGTGTTCTGCCTACCCCATAAGGGATACAGGCGTGCAGTTATGTTTGTATATAGATAAACTATTTTAATTTAGATAATATATGCTACTACTATAGATGACGCTTATATAGATAAATTATTATTATTTATTTATAAACGCACAGATCCGGAACATATTTTTTTTCTTGTTCCGTCCGGAACCGAACCCGCGACCACTGGCGTCTTAGGCAGTGTAACCCCATCGCCAAAGTGGTCGTCAAAGTTTATCAGATTGTATTGTTAAGTAAATACGTAACGATGTTGCTTACAACATGTAACAGACTCCATACTATACGAACATTTGCAAACATACGAATCGATAAAGTTCTGTGCTCGCACTGCAGTTTATGAAACAAAGTCACTGGCGGCAGTGTTTATGTGAATTTACTCAAGGGGTCCTACCATCTCTCGGATTAGTTGCCTTTTCAACCGACTTCAAAAAAAGAAGGAGGTACTCAATTCGTCTGTATGTTCTTTTTAAATGTTTGTTACCTCATAACGCGGGTTTAGTCACTTATAAAAAAAAAAAAACTTTTGACTGGGAGAACCGATTTTATTGATTGTTGTTGCATATGATAGAGGATACTTCCCATATAAATTTCATCGAAATCGATTAAGTAGGTACTTCATGTTTTTTTTTTAATATGTATGAATTCGGAGATCGTTGTCCTTGACGACCTTCTGTTTCAGCCAAAGTTTTGACGTGAAGTCGATTTTTTTTAATGCTCTGCATTCGTGTATTATACAAAACGTCTGTACTGCGGCGGTAGGGTTATTCTGTCGAAACTACCCGGTTAATAATCAACGAATGCAGAGCATTAAAAATACCGACTTCACTAACACTTTTTAAACCCTAGTCAAAGTTTAGGCTGAAGTATTAGGTCATCAAGGTAAAATTCATCATTATGATACGTTTTTTTTTAAGTTTCAAATATTTCAAAAAGTACTTAATCGATTTTGATGAAATTATACGCGACCACCTCTGAAGTATCCTCTATCATATGAAACAAGAATATTCAACATCGATTCATAATTGTTAATAAATAATAAATAAATATTTCTGACACCCACACAACATTATCTAGCCCAAATTAATTGTGTAACAAATTGTGTTATGGATACTAGATAACTGATATACTTAAGAAATATATAAACATACATGTTGAATAAATACATATTTTTTATTAGAATAAACTTAAATAAACATATAAACATCCATGACTTGACGGCTAATATCTGTGTTCATCACACAAATATCCGCCGCCGCCGGGATTCGAACCCAGGACCTCTGGCATAGATGGCACCGCTACACCAGCCGGTCGCTGTCCAGTCGTTGTCCACCCGGTCCGCAAAATCGTGTGCCAGACACGTTAAAAAAGAACATACACACGAATTGAGAGCCTCCTCCTTTTGGACGTCGGTTGACAAGTTTAGACAAAGACACAGACATGTTGGGGGCGATTTGTTTTTGTGGTCTTACTTCTGACTAATCTTGCTAATATTATAAAAGTGAAAGTTTGGATGTATGAATGTTTGTTCCTCAATCACGACACAACGGTTCAAAGGATAAAGGCAAAATTTGGCGTAGTGATAGTGTACAGTCTAGACAGCACATAAGCTACTTTTTCTCCCGATATTCAGATTATAAATGGCGCGGGTAAACCGCGTGAAGTAGCTAGTAGTAAATGATTAATAATATAAATATAGGGATGCCTGGTAGAGATCGCTTAGAAGTGATAAGGCCGCCCAAATTTTACCACATTTAATGTTATTTTGTATATTATTGTATGTTAATATTTCTCCATTCTGCCGTAAAGTATTTGAATTGAATTGAATATACTTACTGGTCGTGTTTAGCTAGTTCCAAATAAATGAGGTCGTTCTCTATGAAATCTCCTTTTTTTCTCGGCATTATATGGCAGTGGAGATGCTGCAATAAATATATTATTTTGGTTAGACATTTTTATTTCATATACATTTGAAATAAGTTACGAGTACTACTGTAAGGTGGACTCTCTTATCAATACGAAAATAACTAGCAACAGCGTAATACAAGCGTAATTTTTGATCTCTGTTCCCTATAAATAGGCTATCATCTTCATCACATTATCATCACAACTCTTTGTAATGAGCCCACTGCAGGGCACGAGTCTCTCCCCTGGGTGACGAGGAGGTATAGGCCATAATCCACCAAGCTGGCCCAGGGCTGGGTGGTGGATGTCAGAATTTTCAGGGCGCCGAAATGGCTTTTGACAAACCCTAAAGACTACTGTATACAAGTATACAGCACCCGGGACCGACTGCTTAACGTTCCCTCCGAAGCACGGAAGTCGTCGTGAGAAATGTATGGTCGGCGGTTACCCATCCAAGTACCGACCGCGCCGAACGTTGCTTAACCTGTGATATCGTATGATACACACAGTAACCACGGCGCCACGACGACTTCAATATAGGCGATATTCAAAAATTCAAATAGGCTATCAAATACAACGAAATCATATTACTATGGAATCCACGTCATCAAAGATGAGTCTCTTTAATTTAATAGAATTATACCCTGGCAAATAATTAAATGCAGTGAAATAACAGTGCCAGTGTGCCTACCTTAGGGAAGAAAAAAAATAGTGATGAGTTTAAGTGTGCGAATGAAATTCTTTCAATTTGGGTCAAGTTGGGAAAAAAATATTTTGAGTCACAAATTGTTCATACTTTCATTTTCTCATTTCTAGAGTGCGGATGATTTACGTTATTGCTATAAATGTTATTCTAAACGAATGAGATAAGTTCCATTCAATGTCAATCATTCTCATTCAGTACCTTACACTACGAAGATTATAATTGGTATCATTTTCTTTTTGACATTTCGAACTGTCAGTTTACCGCACTGAATTATAAGCCAAGGTATAATTGTGAAAAGGAATCTTGTGTGGAATTTTTAAAATAAAATGAAGGGTTAGAAAGTTGATAAGTACTTTAAAAACTTGATTTTAATAATAAAACAGCCATTTTTAGAGTGGGAGAACCGAGAAAAATACGTAATAGTGTATATCAACTTATATTAGGTCCCTTTTAAAAATAAATAGTAGATTTTTTTGGTATATTGAACCTTAAAATCACTTCTCTCTCATTCACTGAAAATTAAACGAAATATTCAGTTCGTTAAAATTTGTCAGTAAATCCTCTTGCTGATGACACTATGACTATTTTATTTCATTCATCTATAATACTCTGGTCCCAGTTTGTCATGTTCGTGTTGTGCATCCATGCTCAAAGTGCCTACTATGTAAGTAATTTGGACAAGACAGCTAATTGTGAGAGTCAATGTCATGTTAGTTTTTTTCATTTCATCATCAATCCTGACTGAAAAAGAGTGCAAAGAGATGTTTTCAGTCAGGTCTACTGTAATATCTTATTCAATAACTATCACCTTATTAAAGCCGAAGTACAAAATTGTGACGTCATCAAGCGGCCATTCGATTGTTTTAAGATGAATAAAACTTTTTGAATTTAAAATTCCTTGCTACTAAATTTACTAAATTTTTAGATTCCAAATACCTCGTCACACCCACAAAGCAGATAGTAGAGCTGCTGTAAGCAAAGAAGCTTCAATTTGGGTTGTTGTGACGTCACAGCCTCAATAGTTCAAGCTACTCCGCACTAGAGGCACAGGCGTCAGTTGTACATACTTCTGTGAAGTATGTACACGCGTAAATATTTAAAAAAAAATCCTACATTGTTTCTCGATGTAAAATGAAGTTTTCTCTACTTTTATAAAGGAATTACATTGACAATCCAAATAAAATTACTAAGCACGAAGATAATTTCATTCATAATTATATTTTACAAATTGTCTGATTTCCAATTATTTATGTCCAAAATTCCAGATTGTTATTTGTTGCCTTTTATTTTTATGCCGCGAAAAAATGTTGCGCTATCTAACTATAAGTAGAAATACTTTTATTTCGCTGTTTTTTCTGACAGATTTGGAACGTATGAAATTTCATTACAAAACTAGAGCCACCTAGTAAAGTATAGCTAAACTTTTTGAATGGTCTATTGAATATTTTAACCTTATGTTTCAACCGGTTTTTACTACTCGCTACTAGGTGACTAATGCCATCGCCTGTTTGTCTATGATTGGCAATTACCCACCGCTTACCCCTCCCGCACCCCGCCCGTAGGCTTCACTTGAGTCCCTAGAGAAAACTGGATAGGGCAGCTCCTCTGTATATTTCCTCCGTGGTTTTTCTTCTTACCCCTTAAATGTAAGAAGAAAAAACTCTCTTCCTATAAGACAGTCAGCAACAATTATTTACCTTTACAGTCTGCCCGGCGTCCGGTCCGTCTTGTATAGTGACCGTACACGACTCAGCGTTATGGACTTTTTCCATTAACTGCAAAGTAATACATATACATATTAAAATAACCGTTTATTTCCACAAATACAAATAGGTAAATAACAAAGGAAGGTTAGCTCCTGCAAACATTACTATGTAACGCAGTAGTGGAATACGCAACTACGTAATACATGAAAATAAATACATTTAGTCGTCCTGAGTGCATACATACAGGGTGGCCCAAAAACGACACGTTTCCGTAACACTGGAGGTAGATGGACCTGTCAACTATCAGATAACATCAACATAGCTTCAGTAAAAGTTATCTGGTTTTCGAGGTATTTCCAGTTATTTTTTATCGCACGTCTTTATCGTTACGATCCAGTAATCATTTCGATACTAACTAAAACACTATATACATACATAGGGATAACGTCACGCCTGTATCCCTTATGGGGTAGGCAGAACACCAGAGGTTACAAGACCATCTGATGTCACGTTTGACAAATTTGGAGGTATTATAAAGATGGAAAGAGACTATTGTAGTGACAGGGGGTCAGCCTATCGCCCACAAAAACGCCTTTAAAACCTCTATAATATGAAAAAGAGTTAGAAAGGAGATAGACAATTATGTTGACATGCCATTTCATTTATTAGTTATTTTGCCACAAAAGTGGCAATATCTCGAAAACCAGATAACTTTAACTGAAGCTCTGTTGATGTTATCTAAAAGGCCCATCTACCTACAGTGTTACGGAAACGTGTCGTTTTTGACACATCATGTATATCTATTTATAGTACAGGTTTCCTCTAGTTCGCTGCATGCTATTCCATATCACAAGCTTTGCTTAGTTTGGGGCCATGCAATCGGTGAAATTTTATCAAGGATTCTGTACGGGCCAGCCGTACATTTCCGCCGAGCTTGCATTTTACGCGGCTCAGGCGTTTTTAGTTCAGTGCACAAGTTGTGTCCGCGGCAGTCACTCAAATCTATCAAACATCTATCATTTAATTTAATTCTATCATTTTAATCTTTTTATTGCTATCAGTTTAGGTTTAATTGTGTACTCCTTAAGTGTTAATTATAGACTAAATATCTACACCTATCTATTATTTTACTATTCTACTATCATCAAATACTGTACGGGTTCCGTTCGTCTCAGCCCATACAGATTGTATTATTAGATATTTTTTATGACCCTATAACCCCCTGTATATAAAACGTCTTACAAACTGCACTTGTCGGATGGTCTTGAAGAAGTCCGCCGCCTCTGTCTCGTTGAGGTCCAGGTTCCGTTCCACCAGTCTGATGGGAGCCACTAGAACGTGGCCAGGCGTCACGCATCTGTATACAAAGTAGAAATAATACAATACATAACTTCACGCCTGTATCCCTAAAGGGGTAGGCAGAACACCAGATGCTATAAAACCATCTGATGTCACGTATGACAAATTTGGAGGTATTATTATGACGGAGAGAGAATATTGCAGTGACAGGGGGTCAGCCTATCGCCCGCAAAAACGCCAATAAAACCTCCGTCCCTTAACTGACTTTTACAGTTTGCCTGAGAAGAGAAGCAGCTGGCACATTCTATGTTTTTCTTTCGCTCCCAGTCCAGCATGGAATATATTTTTATACAAATGAAATATATTTTTATTACTTTATTTTTTTAAAAACAAGGTTCTCGTTCCCAAGTTCCAGATAAAGAGATGGCAGATCGTGGCTCATGGCCCCAAAGTTTTTGTCGATAAGTCGTATTTAAAATGATGACTCTTTTAAATCTATACTTATAATAAATCTGTAGAGAGGTAATTGACCTCAAGAAATATTTTTTCAAAATAACTATCAGGGGGTGATTAGTGATTGATACTGATGCCAAAAATGCAATCAGTAAAATTTTTGTCTGTCTGTCTGTCTGTCTGTATGTTCCTTATAGAAACAAAAACTACTCGACGGATTGCAACGAAACTTGAATAAATTAAAAAAAAAATTAAATTAATGAATATAAAATGACGCAGGTGAAACGGCGCAAAAGAAAAATTTTAAATGCTTAATTAGTACTCAAGAGACTCTTATTTATCTAGAAAATTTTCAACCGACTTCAAAAAAAGACTGGGGGAACCTATTCTGATGATTCATATGATAGAGGATACTTACCATTTAGACCCATATAAATTTCATCGAAATCGATTGAGTAATTCATGAAAAAATTCAATTCAAATGTGTAAGAATTCGGAGATCGTTTACCTTAACGACCTTATAGTTCAGCCAAAGTTTTGACGTGAAGTCGGTTTTTTAATGCATTCGTTGATTATTTTTCCTAAGCCTGTGTGCTATTGGACTTTGTCTTCACAAATCAGCACGTAAAACTGAGATAACAGGCCGATTTACTCACCAATAAACAGTAAATAGTATGAAAAAAGGACGCTGACCGTCTTTGTGAACGTCCGGAACTCAAAAACCCCCAAAACAGATTTTGACTTCGTTTAAAATATATCCCAAAAACTCACCTCAAATTAACAAAAGCATACGTAAGCTCAGACTTAAAGAACACACAGCTTTCAGGAACAATGGCGTGTCCGAATACATTCCCGACTGCATTCAGCGAAGGTGCCGGCGGGTCCTCGCGCCGGTGTGTTGCCGAGTGTACGTCGAGCGGGTCCTTGCGCAGTTTTAACGCGTAAAGGGAGTAGGCGTCTTTTCTGAAATTGAAGAAGTGTAGTTGAAAAAGTGTAGACGTAAAATAAGAAAAAAAAAAAAACAAAATATGGAATGGTGCTATTACAGGGTGACTGGTGACAAATTTTAGATATTGAAGGAGAGTAACTCTGTACTCAATACTGATAATAATTATGTTATAACAGTAGGTACTTAATTTTTCACGAGAATTCTCTATATATAAACATGGTTAATTTTAATTAGCGCATCACCTTTTTCAGACAGTCTCTCTACATCTAACCCAACAACATTTGTTCTACAACTTTTTAAAACAGTTTTTTAAATTTTAGTTTTCCAATATAAAAAAAAATTATAGCCTCTGTTTCGAGGCGTAACTGTATTTACTCTGAGCGTAGGTATGCCACGCACCTCGCGCAGTAAAATATCGCTTCATATTAATAATAGGCGATATTAATAATAAACGAAATGAGGGTTTTTACAAACTTTGTAAATGGCATTACTAGCATAAATGTCAAAGTCGTTTTTCTGGTGTCACTGTTGTCAATCGAACAGTTGTTGGTGGTTTTGGTAAATGAGATTTTGGAATTTTCGTATTTGAAAATTACTAAAAAAATTAAAATTTAGATTAATTCATAATTAACGTAGGAAACAGCGATACCACTGACTCTGACGATTCATTCCATATAGAATTTGATTACAATGTATAAAAATAATTATTGTACTTTGTGGTTTTATTTTTAAACTTGACAAATACTAAAAAATAATATACTTCTCATCAAAAAGTAAGACAGTTGGTACTGTCTTGTTATTTTTTAGGATTCTTTGATAAAAAAAAAACAAGTATCAAGTTTGTTTAATCCATTTGTGTCGTATTATAGTTACAAATATGGGATTTTTTTTAATTCGCCAGATATTTTCATTCTCTACTTTCATTAGCCACACTATAGTTCCAATTTAAGCCACACGCTAAAGACTATACCTACGAAATAAATAGTATTTTGACCGCGACGTGAGAGTCCTATGAAAAGCGTTAAATTCGAAATGAAGTCGAACAGCTAAACATACCTCCTATGTTGAAATACGGGCATTTTCTGTCGAACGTTTTTCACTTCGTCCGGATTTATTTCTGCTATCCTGCAAATAAAACCATTTATAATTTACCTTATTATCCAATTGCCTATAAATAATGGACGACCACTTTGGCGATGGGGTAAACCTGTCTGCCTGAGACGCCAGTGGTTGCGGGTTCGATTCCCGCACGGAACAAGAAAAAAAAATGTTCCGTATCTGGCCGTTTATTTATTTAAGTATTAATATTCTAGCTCCCCCCCTAGTTCGCTACATGGTATCCCATAACACAAGCTATACTTACCTTGGGGCAATGTAGTTGGTGTGATTGTCTGGGGATTTTATTACTCAGTATTATAATCGTTTAAACTGAACTAAAACCGCGTTTGAGGTAAGTGAAAATGAGGTCGAAGATAAATAAATATATAAATAATAAAATCCCCAGACAATCACACCAACTACATGGCCCCAAGGTAAGCATAGCTTGTGATATGGGATACCTTGGTATTGCTTTGTTAACTAAAGCTGGCGCCTTCACAGTACTCACACATATGCAATTTCGCTATACAGAATGTTCAAAAATAAATGTTTTTGATTCAAAATGCGACTCTAGTTTAAGTGTTGACTACAGCAGGCGTAGCACGGCTTGTCAAGACAAGACTTGTGTCACAGATTATATCACAATTTGAGCGATATAATTGCTTAGTCTTATACAGCAGCACGGGGCAAGTTTAATTTATCTAGAATGCGTGACAAACACATCTTGACAAATGTTTAAGACTTCTTTCAAGTTCTATCTCTTATTTAATAGCATGGCGGCATCGTTTTGTTTATTTTTGTCACAATTTGACACATCGCCAAACATTTTTTATCACTGCGGTTCGGAGGTTGTGAGATTATTTTTTCATAATAATAATTATGAAGTCGTCGTGGCGCCATGGTTAATGTGTGTATCATACGATATCACATGTTAAGCAACGTTCGGCGCGGTCGGTACTTGGATGGGTGACCGCCGACCATTCATTTCTCCCGACGACTTCCGTGCTTCGGAGGGCACGTTAAGCAGTCGGTCTCGGGTGCTGTATACTTGTATACAGTAGTCATTAGGGTTTGTCAGAAGCCATTTCGGCGCCCTGAAAATTCTGGCATCCACCACCCAGCACTGGGCCAGCTTGGTGGATTATGGCCTATAAGCTCCTCGTCACCCAGGGGAGAGACTCATGCCCTGCAGTGAGCTCATTACAAAGAGTTGTGATGATGATGATGATGAATAATAATTATGTCTATCAATTATTATAATCAGATTCTTTTAAGACTTCAACGGTAAAGGTACTTACTGCTTTTTGGCCCTTGACATGGTCACAAAACTTAAAAATAATATTAAAACTAAAAATTCACCAACTAAAAAATTACATTTGGAGGTTTAAAGTTGTTAAACTCGTTCTTTGTATAAACGTCAAGACAAAGATATGTCGCGGCAAGCATTTTTGTCACGTCGTGTGCCCGTGCTGTCATATAAGACAAATTACCGGACTGTGACAAAATTATGTCTTGTCGTGTGACTTATCTCTTATGAAAGCCGTGCTACGCCTGCAGTTAGGTTTTAGTAAGATGGGCGCGTTGTAGATAAATAAATACAATTAAGTATACATAAAATGTGTTACTTGTTATAATTTATTATGATTATTACATTAATGCTTTAATCTTGCATTTATATTATGCAGGTGTGATCGATTTACAAACTATTTCATAGCGCAATTATTCATTGTTTATATTTTTATTATTCACAAATACGGTCGATGACATATGCTGCCAAATACAAAATTAACAAGAAACCTAGTTATACTTCTATGATTTTTGCGTTCAGTGCAAATAAATAATCACACGCGATCACAAGATCACGCTGTATTTATAAACTGTAGAAAAAGTAAAACAATATCTGTCCCCTTCTCACTCATAAGCTAAACCACGCGAGAGAGAGACGGGCAGACTTTTATGATGCGCATACAGTACGACGTCTCGCCACGCGCTTATTCACAGACAACACACAAGAGCAATGTGTAAATGTATTGAAGAGCAATGTGTAAATGTATTAATTTAGATTAACCTAGAATATAAATACATATATAAGGAACACCTCTTTTTGATTTCCCATAACTTTAGGGTATTAATAGGACCATGTAATAGAACCAAATAACATGTAAAAATTTTTTTTTTCTTTTTATTTTTCAAACAAAATAAATTTAATTAAGTCAAAACACCTCATGTAAAACACCTAGCGACCACCCTTTATATAAAGTCTGCCGCCAAATGTTACCGCTCCGGCGGTAATGTGTTCCGGCAATATTGTATAAAGAGCCAGTTCCTTCCTAAACCCGTGTGCTTTCATCTTCGACCTCATCGTCACTTACCATCAGGTGAGATTGAGGTCAAACGCGGGTTTAGTCACTTATAAAAAAAAAAAAAAAAAACCTTTGTGCGAAGTATGACAACGTAGTATTTTCCATCCCTTTTTTTATCGCTATGCACAGGTACAGTTCGCTACGTTTTGCGTTGTACACTGTATGCAACGTTCCTCAACGTTTAAAATGTTTTTGTTGTTTATTGTATGGTCTATTGAATGAATGTTAAAGAGATTTTACAAGGTTGATAATTTCCGAACTCATTATATTACGATTGATGACATCTTGGAAAGTTTGCACTTTTGAACCACCTACTCTTTGGCAAAAAGTATTATTTTTTTAATTTAGGATCCGCAGCCACTGGCGTCTGAGGCAGACAGCGTTACCCCATCGCCAAAGTGATCGTCTGTGAAAGATGACAGCACACGGCTGCAGGAAGAAACTGGTTCTACATTTAACTTTTGCACAGGTAGAATTAGAAAAACCCTACCGGCCCGGTATAAGCGTATCGTAAAAGGCGAGTTACCTAGGGTTGTAAGAGACTCGAGTCTTGAAGTCTTATTTAATAAAACTCGAGTCTCTTTTTGAAGATTCGAGTCTTAAAACTAAAAATTAAAGCTCAAGTCCTTCAGAGTTTGGAGTCTTCTGCAAAAAGACTTGAGTCCTGCCAAAAAGAACTTAAAGACTGAGTCTTTTTAAAAGAACTCATGACCGAGGCCTCTGTGTAGTTTAGCAATAAAACAGCTTAATAAAACTTAGACCAAATTAGAATGACACGATGTTTCAAAATAGCTTTCAATCGCCAGAGGTCACCTTAAATAACTCTTGGTATAAACCGAACTAAATTGAGTAAACAGTTTTCGCGGGTTACGTACCGACGGGGTGACGATAGTTAGCCGTTCTTTAACAGTGGTGCGAACACCACACAACATCCGACAATATAATACAGCAATTAAAGTTCATGACTTAGTCTAGCTCAAAGAACTTAAAAAACTCAGAAAACTCAAAGGACTCGGACTCAATGTGACTAAGAAGTCCTAGTCTTGAAAAACGACTCAAGTCTCGAAGTCAAGACTCACAGACTTCAGTTTCTTACAACTCTAAAGACATTTTATATATGGCAGTACTAACATGAATGTCAAAGTCGTTTTTCTGGTGTCACTGTTGTCAATCGAACGGTTGTTGGTGGTTTTGGTGGATGAGATTTTGGAATTTTCGTATTCGAAAGTGAATAAAAAAATTAAAATTTAGATATTTTCACGATCAATGTAGGAAACAGCGATACCAGTGACTCTGACGATTCATTCCATATAGAATTGCTGGATTCAGATTTTGATTACAATTAATATAAATAATTATTGTATTTTGTTGTTTTATTTTTAAACCTGATTAGGTAAGATAGTTGCCTGTCATTTTAATAATATACTTCTCATCAAAACGTAGGCCAGTACCAATTTTGTTATTTTTACGATTTTTACGCTGAAGCGGCCGCCATTAAAAAGCGGGAAAAGTATCGTAACTTAGAGCCTAATTATTACTTTGTGCCCCTCGCTTTTGAGACCTCAGGGTGTTGGGGGTCGGAGGCATTAGCCTTCATAAAGCAGATTGGTTGCCGACTGAGGGAGAGAGGCTTAGATGCCCGCTCTGGGTCTTACTTGGCGCAGAGGTTGTCCATTGCCGTACAGAGAGGCAATGCGGCTAGTGTGATGGGTACCTTTGCGCCCGGTATGACTCGGGGAGGCCTCTTCAATTAGAAAATACTTAGATTAATTTTTGTATATATTTAGGCACTAAGAAAGGTCATTTATGTACTTAGTTTAAGGTTTTCATTTTGTTTATTCTTTATTTGATTTTTAATTTAATTTGGTATGTTACCTTTAAGTAGATATAAGTATTTTGTACATTTTTTATTTTATTGGTAAATAAATACTTTTTACGATACTTTTATAAAAAAAATAATTAAGTATCAAGTTTGATTAATCCATGTATTTCGTACTATTGTCGGGGTTACTATTATGCTATTTTTTTTATATTCGCCAGGTATTTCCAGTCTCTAGTTTCATTAGCCAGACTATAGGATCCCGTCAGCGGCCGACTGGCTAAGGACCATCCTTCATATGAAATCTCCCTCCGACGGTTATATGTTCCGGTTTTTTTTATGAAATGTCAATTTCTTCCTGAACCAGTGTTCAGGCAACGATCCGTCGACGCCGGCGCAACCCACGTAACGGGATTTCAAACCGGTCGCCTTACCGAGCCGCCCCCCGCGCCCCACCGTCGCTGGCGCCCGCCGCCGCCGCTTGGGTAGCCGAGTTCCGCCGGGCAACGAACAAGCAGTCGCGCGCCCCCCGGACCAGAAACTCATCCCCGCGGAAACCAACCCAGGACTAGACACCGCGCCGCCGGCTGGAGGATCGCTCACGGATGGGAGCTTGAACCTCGCCGGCCCCGCGCCCCCTGCACAGACTCTGCGCCATCCAGGTGGCGCCCCCGAATCACGACGAGTGGTGGCCAGCTAGAGAGTCGCCCGCCCGCCGCGGGCTTGACACTCGCTGCCCCCCCCCCTGATTGACTACCCGTGCGCGCCGGCTGAGCGATCACTTGCTCGCCAGGCACCTCGCACGGCCCCGGATGAGACATCGCTGCGGCCGTAGGCTAGAGGATCGCCCGCTAGAACTTCTAACAGGCTTGAACCTCGCCAGCGTGCTGCGGCATGACCCATGGGCCCAGGACACTAATGTCCGCCGTAACGCCCCTCCTGTCTTTACAGGAGGCGACCGCAACCGCAGAAATAGGCCAATGCCTCGAACTGCCTCCACCGTCCCCTCTAGGGGGGAAGAGTGAAGATCCTAGAGAGAGAGAACAAGCAGTCTCGCTATTCTAAAGCTACACCAACGACGTACTACGCTCGCGCACAAATACCTACTATCTACGAACTACACATTATCTTACCGAATATATACTGTACGCGTCATTGAATAGTTGTTGTAACAATAAATTCCTGTACCTACTCAAGAAATACAGTCCACTTATTGAAGAGCACCCATTTCTACACCAGTGAGTTGTCAACTTCGACCTCATCTTCATTTACCATCAGGTGAGATTGAGGTTAAACGCGCGTCAGTCGATTATTAGAAAAAAATATAGAAAAGAATAGAATAAATCATAAAATAATTTAAGTATTATATGGGCTTAAACATTAACTAAATTTAAAAAAACGCTTTAAAATATGACAATAGTAAATATTTGACACTTAATATATTACTATACATCCCATACTTTGACGACCGGCTGGTGTAGCGGTAACATAAATTGCCTTCTATGCCAGAGGTCCTGGGTTCGAATCCCGGCGGCGGCGGATATTTGTGTGATGAACACAGATATTAGTCGTCAAGTGATGGATGTTTATTTGTTTATTTAAGTTTATTCTAATAAAAAATATGTATTTATTCAATATGTATGTTTATATATTTCTTAAGTATATCAGTTATCTAGTATCCATAGCACAAGTTCTTTAAGAAACTTAATTTGGGCTAGATAATGTTGTGTGAGTGTCAGAAATATTTATTTATTTATATACCTAAAAGCTGGACTGTCGGTCCCACAATCCGCCAGCACGTTTCCCCACGGGTGGACACACAGCGCGTGGCCGTAACTCCTGCGTTTTGCGTTGTGTTCTCCAGTTTGTGCGGCCGCTATTACGTAGCATTGGTTTTCGATGGCCCTAGCTCTGTAATATGGGAAATATAAGAGGTAAATTATAGCTCTATCAAGGATATAACAAAAAAACACACATCGGTTAAGCAATACTTCAGATCCGAATTCTAGAAAATAAGATACGGGTGTAGCCGTAGAACTTTTTTTATGGTAGAGTCTGAGCAATGAAATAAAAATAAAAAAGTCAGGATTTTTTTAAATTCAAGATATGGCAACCCTGACTTTACGCTGCTTAAACGAAGTTGATACTATTTATTTATCGACTTCAAAAAAGGAGGTCGTTATGTGTTCGATGTGTGTAGTAATCGTACTTCAGTTAAGCAGCGTAAAGACCAACGCTGCGTCTACGCGCGTACCGTACGTCCGTATCGTACGCGCGTACGGTAATTTCGCTGTCAAATGTAAAATGTCATTAGGGTGCTTGTACAGTCGTGTCAATGGAATACTCTTCTTACTATTTGGCTAAACTTCAATTAAAATCGATGTACGATGTGCACACGCGTGACGCAGCGGCGTTGGCCCTAAAGCAATGGTTGCCTGATCTAGAATTTTTCTTCTTCAGCTTTCGTTGATCAGACTCTAGCTTGAGCACTAGATCTGGCTTCCGTCATCCGTCGTGTCATACAAGATAGATATTTTTACGTATTCTTGTTAGATTTGGTTGGGTACACCCCATAACCTTCGGTTGAAATGAAATGAAATGAAAATGAAATGAAAACTTTTTTTTATTCGTAGTATGTAATTTTATACACTTTACGAACGTCAAATGCTGGATGAGGGCGGCGCGGGTCCGGACGACATGAAGGATCCTGGGGAAGGCCTCCGTCGAGAAGTGTGCGTCTCTCAGCTTATAAAGATAATGATCGCCCATTATCCACCAATGTCTTGGTGATGTCTACTACTACTTCTTCTTCGGCTTTAAAAAACGAAATGAAAGTAGAACCCTAGGTAGACCGAGAGGAAAAAAGCCGGCGGAAAAAAAACTCTCGGCACTCTTTTGTAAAAAGTGCTTATTATAGGTACAATTTGGCAGAAATACAGCTCTGCTAAGACATGAACAAACAAACAGAAGACAGCTATTCGTGCTTGCCAATATCATGTCGCAGCCAAGCTGCTTACATAGTGATTAATGTTTAATATTTGGAAATAACCTGTGGAGACATCAATCCCACGCTCTTTTGTCATCTAAATAATCTTTGAGTTTATAGTAGCCTTTTTTGCATAATGTTTCTTTGATAGTTCTTTTAAATTTATTAAACGTTAGAGATTGAATTGACTGTGGTATTTTATTATAAATACGTATTGACATTCCCATAAATGATTTGGTGCTTTTAGCCAGCCTTAATTTGGGAAACGCTAATTTATGGTCGTTCCTTGTCATTACAGAATAATTTTTATCATGCTTATCTTTCATGGTTTTAAATTTACTACTATTCTTATAAATATACACTATGTTTTCATATATATATTGTGATGCAAAGGTCAAGATACCAATCTCTTTAAACTTTTCTCTTAGAGATTCTCTACTTCCAAGTTTATACATTCCACGAATAGCCCTTTTCTGCAGTGTAAATATCGTGTCAATGTCTGCGGCATTGCCCCAAAGTAGGATGCCGTAGGACATTATACTATGAAAATAACTAAAATAAACCAGCTTCGCCGTATTAACATCAGTCAATGAGCGAATTTTCTTTACCGCGAACGCTGCAGAACTAAGTCTACTCGCTAGCTGTGAGATATGGGCGCCCCATTGCAATTTAGAATCTAAGATAATTCCAAGAAAAACAGTGTTATCTACTAGATTCAACCTGTTCCCATTAAGCCGCAGATCAGACTCAACTTGTTTTACATTTGGTGCGGAGAATTTTATACATTTAGTTTTTTTATCATTGAAAGCTAGATTATTTACATTAAACCACTGTACTACATTAGAGAGAGCATTGTTTACATCGTCGTAGTTGGTTTTCTGCCTTATCATTTTAAAAATTAATGATGTGTCATCAGCAAACAATACAATATCGTGATTATTGCCTACCATATAGGGTAGATCATTTATATAGACTAAAAATAAAAATGGGCCCAGAATTGAACCTTGAGGCACTCCCATTCTCACAACCGACCCAGCTGACCTTTTCCGGTTAACCTCAACCTTCTGGATTCTATCACTCAGGTAAGAATTCAAAAGTTTGAGGTCAGTGCCTTTGATGCCGTAGTGGTGGAGTTTCCTGATGAGAGTGTCATGCTGAACACAGTCAAATGCCTTGGATAGGTCACAAAATACACCTAGAGCATCCTGTGACCCCTGCCAGGCACCAGCTATTACTTCAAACAGTTCAACACCAGCATCAGTTGTCGAACGACCCCTTGTGAATCCAAATTGTTTGTTATGAAGTAAATTGTTTTTTGTGAAGTGAGCTAATAGCTGGTTGAGAATAATTTTTTCATAAATTTTGCTACATGTTGGTAAAATCGAAATTGGTCTAAAATTAGTAGGGTCCGTAGAGCTACCCGATTTAAATAAAGGAATAACCTTACTATGCTTCATTAAATCAGGAAACTCCCCACTTATAATACAGTTGTTAAATATTTCAACAAGGCAAGGAGCTATTACATCTATGATAGAACTTAAGATTTCAACAGATATGCCCCACAAATCAGTTGTCTTTTTAACATCAATTGTCTTAAATGTTTTAAAAATGTCCCCGGTGTCTATGGGTTGGAACTTGAAAGACTCCTTGCACTCACTTACATGATTTTTCAGCAATGATTCAGTCACCACAGGTGAAGAATTTAACAATTTTGTAGTTGAAACTGGAATGTCAGCAAAACAATTTTCGAATGCTGTCGCAACATTTTCATCTACATTAATAGTTTTATTGTCAATTACAAGTTTAAACTCAGTATTGCGATCCTTAACTTTTCCAGTTTCCTTATTTTTATTAAAAGCGGTTATGGGTACACCCCATAACCGCTTTTAATAAAAATAATATGCCTGTAACCCTTATGGGGTAGGCAGAACACCAAAGGCTATAAGACCATCATCTGATGTCACGTTTGGTGGTATTATAACAATGGAGAGAGACTATTGCAGTGATAGTGGGTCAGCCTATCGCACGCAAAAACGCCAATAAAACCTCTGTCCATTAACTGACTTTTACAGTATGCCCGGGGAGAGAAGCAGCTGGCACATTTCATATTTTTCTTTCGCTTCCAGTCCAGCATGGAAGGACTTAAAAATAATAGACATAGTGAAAGGTATAAAAATGCACTGAAATCTCTACAACATATAAAAAGCGTCTTTCTGTATGTGCAGCGCAATCTTCGGAACAGTTCCAAAGTGATTTTCAGGGCTTGTTACATTAACTTTTTCCTAATGTTTAAGTTCTCATCTTTTTTCTTACATACATACATAGCTTCACGCCTGTATTCCTCATGGGGTGGGCAAATTTGGAAAAATGTCACGTTAATATAATGATGGAGAGAGACAATAGCAGTAACAGGTGGTCAGCGTATCGCCCATATTCAATGTTTATAACATTCATAACCATGTCCTTGGATAAGTTCAAATCATTAACTATTTTTCTATATGACCAATCTCACAATAGGCTATTAAACAGCACAATACACAAACATGGTGTTGTTTTATAGTAGAAATGTATGAATAAATTACCTCAATAAAGTATGCCAGTGTGCTTGTCCTGTGTGTTGGGTAAACGCTGATGGGTACGTCAAAATATTGGCTTTTAATATACTCTGTAACGTGCCTAGCTCCGGAAACCGCATGTCATAGCATATTGCGAGCCCTGGAATTATATACATTTTTCGTTGCCAAACTGAGATAGAAAAAAAAAGACGTGTGGCACTCGGAGGCTGCCGCGGTAAAGCTATTGCATAGCATTTTTTATCAACTTATGCAATTATAATTATTTATTTATTTTATTAATGCAGTAATGTTTGATCTAATATGAAGTTCCACAAGTTCCTAGTAGATGGCGCTGATTGTTTATTAAAGCCCGCATGTAAAGTTATGAAATCAAAGTATCACCGCTGTACCGGTCGGAGTGGGGGGTGTTAGGTTTTTTTCGTTACGGAATTTCTGGATTCGGTCCCCACGCTCAAGGCCCACGATGCAATAGCTTAAAAACCAAAAGTATAAGATGTCTTTGCTGCGACTCGCGTTTGAGATCACTCTAACTTGATTGCAAGTGAAGATGACAGCTAACTGGTGTAGGATGGAACTGTCTCTTCATAACATATTGCCGGAACACATCACCACTCGAATGGTAATATTTACCGGCAGATTTAATATGAAGGTAGGTCACTAGCCAGCCGAACACAGATGGGATCCTACTACCACGAGAAAGTCGCTTGAATCGAATGCCTTCTATGACATTCTTTTCCACTGTTGGTATTCTAAGTCAACCTTGCATGACTAAATTGATGAATTTGATGAACAGAATATCGATATAATGAAGTTAAGCTTGCTTTATTTTTTGATTTGATTGATAATTCTTATGTTCTTATTATTACTAATATTTTTATCCTGTTAATAACCTGTACCAATGATCTATTAAATTGATTGAAATAAATGGTTTGAATTTGCATGTATTTGTTTTGTAAAGGTATTCCCACGTACCGGCATTTATTTGAAGCCAAATTTGAATATTACATCTTTGATACAATATAAATGAATATTATATATTATTTTAATTATCTCAGTTGAAAAAAATAAATATATGGTAACACAAACTTTTTTACAAATAGATGCTGTTTAACATCTTACGCTCGGTACTATACTACGACGCGGCATTTCATTGATTACGTTTGATAATACCACGACGTAGTACTACAAGATGTTCTGTAGTAGCGAGTTGTCTTTATTCTTAATGGTATTCATTTATAAATTAATAAGTACCTATTGAGTAAAAAATTTTTTTGGTTAACAAAACTAGCACAATAACATTTTTGAACACTACCTACAGAAAACTTTGCTATAAATGCTACAACAGTGGTACATCTCTCGTCCTTTCACTTAGGTCCCGCTGTCACTCAGATGTTATCCGGACTTTGTTATGATGTAATTTCTTGTACGGTATCGTAAGACTTACAATATATGTATAACTTATGTTACATTTCGTAATAAAAAAAATAGAAACTAAATGTTTTGCGACATTATCTAACGTTATATAGCAAATTGTAAATCAACCTAAATAAAAATAAATCTTACCTACATTTCCTACTGGCGTTTCAACAGGGGAAACAACATGGCCCCCGGGGTTACAGATATCGCTTTCCTTCAGCCATATTTTCCTTTCAGGAATCTCCACATCAAACAAATGCAGTTTTCTGTATGTCTGTACTATGTCTCCTTTGTTGTTGATAATCAAGTGTGTGTTGTAGACTTTTGTAGCGTTTTCATCTTCCTTGGGAGAAATGTGGGTAGCAAGTTAATTATTTTATTCTGGCAACTTTTTTTAGTTTAGTAAATTAGTTTAATAATTAATAAAATGTTTATTAATAATAAGGTTCAATCTGTTCATTTCTCCTTACAAATTTGGAGCCCTATAGTTTTATTGTTTGGTGTCAAATACCAAAAAATAAGTACCTACAAAGGAGTTTTGCCTTGTCAATAGTGAAAAAAATTTGTTTTCGTATATCAATTTAGTTATTTTATTTTTCACACTTCATGTAAAGTTTTCAGTCAAATATCACCGCTCCAACATCACAACGTAAGAATCAGTTTCAGTTAGAATTACCATTCGATGAAGCCGCAAAGGGTCTGTTTGCAATGGCCCTACTATGTCTAGATACGTCATAAAAAATAGGGACTTACCACAATAATCTTGTGGTAAGACTCTTTCAGGTTTCCCTTGGCTACTGTCCTCCCGTCATGCAAAGTCTCCCACTACCTCTAAGGCGTGATGATTTCTGGCAATTTATGAAGAGGCAGCTACCTCCATTCTAAGCACGTGTGCAGTCAACTTCAACCATATTTTGAAATAAGGTTGAAGTAAAGTCAAAATCAAAATGCTTACCTTTTCATGTACACCGCCCATGCTAAGCCACAAATTGTATGTCGCTGCTAGCTCCCGATACTTCTTGACTGTTGGACCGGTCAAAATGGGCTCGGCATATTTAATGATGTCTTGTTTGTTGTCACAGATGAAGTCACATGCTTCCGGGAAAAAGACCATCTGGTAAAGGAATGCCCATTAATTCAGAATGTAAGTAGAATTTTACGAAGTCCTATCAGCTTTTTTGGGGACTGAAAACAGCTCGCGTCCGCAAAGTTTAGCCCTCGATGCCTTGTACCGCGATGCCTTGTACGTGATCCCTGGGTACGAGCGGTATCATCTGGAGGCAGGCTTCAACCGCGGCTGTCACCACCACAAAGCAGATACATAGTAGAGCTGCTGTAAGCAAAGTTGCACAGCTACAATTTGGGTTGTCCTGACGTCACAGCCTTTAGTTCAAGCTATTCCTCGCTAGAGGCACTGGCGTCAGTTCGTCGCTGACTTCTGTGAAGTATGTACACGCGTAGATATTAAAAAAATATTAAATCCTCCATTGTTTCTCGATGTAAAATTTAGTTTTCTATACTTTTATAAAGGAATTACATTGACAATCCAAATAAAATTAACTTTCCACGAAGATAATTTCATTCATAATTATTTTTTACAAATTGTTTGTTTTCCAATTTATTTGTGTCCAAAATTCCAGATTGTTATTTGTTGCCTAGGTGATTTTTATGCCGCGAAAAAAGGTTGCGCTATCTAGCGTCAAGTAGAAATACTTTTATTTCGGGGCTTTTTCTGACAGATTTGGAACGTATGAAATTTCGTTAAAAAACTAGAGCCACCTGGTAAAGTATAGCTGAACTTTTTTGATGATCATGTGAATATTTTAACCTTATGTTTCAACCAGTTTTTACTACTCGCTACTAGGTGACTAATGCCATCGCCTGTTTGGCTATGATTGGCCATAACCCACCGCTTACCCCTCCCGCACCCCGCGCGTAAGCTTCACTTGAGTCCCTAGAAAAAATTGGATAGGGCAGCTCCTCTATATATTTCCTCCGTGGTCACCACCCACTAGAAAAAAACATGCCACCAAGTGACTGACGCGTTCTTGCATGATGTTTAGTGTAGCCATTGAGGAGGATAGGTCTGAGTAATCGTGCTTCATTGGAGGACTGTTTTCAACTCGTAGGATAGTGACTCACCGGGTAACTCGTTTTGGAGGGTAGCAGCACGGTGCACCGATGGCCGACCGCAGGTAGTAGGGAGCCCAAGTAGCATGCCAGCCACATGCGAAAGGCTGCCCCGGCACCTCGCGAAAACTCCCGGTAGGCTCCATCGTGCCGGCTGGCGACCGGTTGTCCGGTTGTTCGGACCATCGGGGGTTCGGGGCATTCGGGCGTCCCCGCAGTCTCCAGGCAAGTTTCCCAATGGTGCGTCGTTCCCTACGAGTTGCTTGGTTCCATTTGCAGCTCTTCACTCAACTTCTATTCTCTTCCCTATTCACTCCACAATTCACAATGAAAAGTCCTAAAAAGAGTACGGTTCAACAGCGGTTGCACTTCCTCTCCCTCAAAGTGCATTTCTGTAACATCCGAGGAGTGCACTCCAATATGAATGATGTCCACCACCATCTTGAGACGGAGAGACCCCACCTACTCTTTCTCACGGAGACGCAGATCTGCGATCCGTCAGACTCAGCATACCTTGCACATGCAAGCCGGGGTGTGCATGTATGCCAGTGACGCGATCTGTTATCAGCGTCTCCGTTACTTGGAAGTGCCGGACCTTTTAGTCATGTGGGTTCACATAGATACCGGCCTAGACCAAGTGGTTTACGCTAGTATCTATCGTTCACATAGCGGAGATCGGCAAACAACGAGGTTCATGGAATACCTTGGCAATACAGCAGATAAGATTCAACAACGTTTTCCCACAGCGCAGTTGATGTTCCTGGAGGATTTTAAGGCAGTATTTATACCCGTATCAGGACACTGACCATGCTGGTAGAGAGGCCGTTTTCGCTGACTTATGGTCTCTCACAGCTTGTAAACGAGCCTAGGCGCATCCCAGACGTTGCTGGCCACACTGCGGATTGCTTGGACCTTCTGCTGACAACCAACCCTGACAGATACTCGGTGTCCGTCACTGCACCTTTAGGGACATCCGATCACTGTGTGGTGAAATCTGTATCGCTGTACTCGCTACCCGACACCCGCCCAAAAGGCTCCAGGCGAGTATGGCGTTACAAGTCAGCAGATTGGGATGAAATGCGTCATTTTTTCGCATCTTATCCGTAGCGGCAAACTTGTTTTATATCAACCGATCCATCGGACTGCGCTAAATGCTGTCTCAAGTGTGATCGTTCAAGCAATGGAGTACGACATTCCCCACGCTGACATATCCCCTAAAACCAAAGCTCGCCCACGGTTTAATACTGCTTGCCTGAAAATCGAAAGCGGGAAGCATACAAAGCCTGGGCAAATGATCGCAGAAGCAAAGCCCTGGATTCGCATGAACTTAAGAAAAGATACAATACTGCCGCCAAGTCCTGCAAAAAGGTGATCAAAAGAGCTCGTTTTGCCCACATAGGCCGTATCGGTGACTGAATAGCAGCATACCCTTCGGGAAGTAAAGCTTACTGGACCCTAGCCTAGTCGGTCGAAACGAATTTTGTCGCCCGTGGCTGCCATCACTGAGGAAACCGGTTCTCTGGCCCACACTGCTAAGGAGAAAACAGATTTATTAGCTAGTATGTTCGCAGAAAATTCTCGTCTATATTGCCAAGGAAAAATCCTGGCAGTATAGACTCCTGGCATACCTCGAGACCAACGAGCTCCTAAGCGATAACCAATATGGTTTCCGCAACGGACGCTCGACCGGCGATCTTCTCTTGTAAGCCACTCACTTATGGAGTGAGTCCTTGGAGGGTCATGGTGAAGCAATAGCTGTATCCTTAGACATTTCCAAGGCCTTTGACAGGATCTGGCATGACAGTCTCTTAAGTAAGCTTCCAGCATATGGAATACCGATTGGGCTCTGCAACTGGTGATTTTCCTCCGACCAAATGGCAACTAATGCGGGGGTACCTCGGGGATCTGTTCTCTCTGCAACATTATTCTTGCTGCACATTAATGCCCTTTTAACACCGGGCATTATTGGTTATGCTGATGACAGCACTGTTGTAGAGAGATACCTATCCAATGCGCGAGCGAGCCCCCGTGCGTATGTTCATATGACCTTACGGAAAGTATTTGATTAGGGTTAATCGAATTTGGTCAAATTCAAAGCATCCAAAACTCAGCCGTGTCTATACTCCGCAAAAAAGACCACCTTCACACTAACGCCAACTTTCCAAAATATATCTGTTCCAATTAATGACCATCTAGGGCTTTTAGGTATAACTGTAACATCCAGTTTAAATGTCGGTCAACAAATTGTGCCCATGGCACAAGTAGCTTCGAAAAAGTTGGGAATCATCTCGAAGGTGTGGTAGTATTTCGGCCCTGCACAACTTCTTAACGTATACACAGCTCAAATGCAATCATGCATGAAGTGCTGCAGTCATCTTTGGGATGGTTCAACCAAATATGAACTGTGTACTACAGGATACATTTTGGTGAGTGAGCGAGTGCTCTGTTTGATCAAATTGAACTTTTACCATCGCTAGAAGCAGACAGAACTTCAGATTTTCCCTGACCATTATAGTCCTAGTATTTTTAAGTGTTAAGTGACTAGTTTTCTAGTGGATGGACGTGTACCACCTTAGTCTTCATGTCCACTTAACATCAGGTGTCATAGAAGACAAACGTCCCATCCATATATTATAAAAAAAAAAGCTAACCCAGAAATTTGTTGGCTTGTCATAGTGAAAGATAGAAAAAGTATTTATTTGCTAACTAAGTCTTACAATCAAGTGAGATCAAGACAAAGAGAGGGCATAATCTCCATAATAGAATTTGTAAAGTGTTATGCTTCCAAATGCGAAAATAATGTAATATTAGAAATAATTCACATACTTCTAGTGCAAATAATTAAGTTATAAACATAGTTTGATAGATCATAAATCTCTTTGATTGTGTAAATCCTATAGATCCTACACTTACCTGAACATTTTCCAAAGAGGCATCAACAATTAATTTTTTCACAACATCCATATTTGCTGCTTTATCTTGAATGGATGTCATTTGACATACTGCAATCTTCTTAACTTCACTCATTTTCGAAATGGAACGACAAAAACTTGTTATACTATATTTTTTGAGTAGAGAAGAAACCAAAATCTGCACAAGTGTATAAGAATGTTAAGAAAAATAGCAAAAATATAAGCGTTAGATGAGAATTAGCTGGATATAAAATTTTCTTTTGTTAAGTAAATTAATTCTTAAATTACTATTTCAGAAAACGGAAGATGGCTTAAGTAAAAAAGTTACATAAATTATTCAAAAATATTTTTTGTTCAAGATTTAGAATAAGTTATAACAAAAAGGTTTAAAATAAAAACAGACCCGCATTCTACGGTTTCTACCGCAAATGAGTTGAAAATTAGATCAACGCCGGTTTAATAATTAATTTTCGTTTATGCCACAGATTTGTAGAACAGATTTCAGTCTAAGAAATTCTTCTTCTTCTTATTTATGGCAATCAGCGTCTAGGAAATTTCAAAATATTATTTTTAATCATAGATATATTGGAACTTTGAAGTTTCTTTCCGTCTTCGGTTTTCGGCAAAATATTTTAAATGTTGCCAAGCCAAGGTTCACTCGTAAAGATTCCCGGTATTTTTCTAAATAAAATTATATTTAAAATATTTTTTTGTTTTTACAAATTGATAATAAATTCATCTAGGCCTCATCATCAATACAAAGCAAGAGATGACGATTTTAGGTGTTTATTTTTTCCAGCAGGGGACGTCTCCTGGCTGAATGATGATGATGATTCTGGCTTTGGTTTTAAATGGCCTTACGGAAAGTGAAAGATTAAAATATATAATTATCTAGCAGATTAGTCTGAGCTTTTCCGTTTTTTAACCGACTTCAAAAAAAGTAGGTTATTAGTTCTATCCACCCGTATGTATGTAATATTTTCAGAACTATCCAGTTTTTGCATATGTAAGTCTATACCTATCAGCGTCTGAACAAATGTGCCTTCAAAAGTGTATATGTTAGTAAGCATGTTTTTATGCCTGTGTTCACATTGTCCGGAACTACAAGTTCGATTTAAGAATTTTTTTTTGTAATACAAGGTAAGTATTGTATAACTTAGGGAATACTGCAAGTTTCATCAAAATTTGTTCAGTAGTTTTTGAGATAGGGAATTTCAACCACCCAAAGAAAAATATATTTCTACCTACAATACCAATATCAGGTATCTACCTACATACCTTTATGGGCTTACCTAGTTTACCCTACAACTAAAGTTAAAAAAAAAGAAATAAAAATAATCAGAAACTAAAAAGTAAAAAATAAAAACGACAACTTCTGTCTAAAATAAACTCACTTTAATTTAGACAGAATTAAACCTTATTAAGTTTAATTTTGAAGTCAGTTTTACTTTTTATCGGTATATTTATTAACTCAATAATTTTTTTTGAGGTGTTTATAAAAGAGCTGCGACGTGAGACGTAATTACTTGCAGAGTTATTGAAGTTTTTTATCTAAAAAGACACAGCCAATAAAATAAGATCATTTAGAAAATATATAAAATAAATGAATTAGAAAACTCGCCTATCTCTTTTTTAAGTTTTCACTTGATTTATTTTATAAGACTACACTTTGGCAACACAAGCGCTTTTTGTCAAAATAAATATTGTACATGTCAAAATCAGCTGAAACAGTTCAAAAATGAGATTAATTCAAGTGCTTGAGATTTGTAGTCTGCACCTATATTGTTCCAATTTTTTGATTGTTGTCAAATCTTGATATTCGATATTACTTAACATTATTTATTATTTTATTCCCTGGTCAGTTATCCTTGTTAAGTTTGACTATCCACGAGATGCTCAACTATGCAACTGTCACCCTAAAAAACTGGGACTGTAGAAAAATAGTTTGTTTCCTGAATAAAGTAAAATAAAAAATAAATAAATAAAAGTAGAAAAAAAGCCGAAGGATTTGCGCCCCAACCATCACACCAACGACCAGTGTTTCCATGTGTTTAAGTTGACCACAGAATTTGACTCTTTCGGGATTTCACTCTATGGATTAGAACGTGTGTGGCTGGTGGCTGCTCACCATTGGCGCCATATTTATATATTTATTTATTTTATTAACACTTTATTGCACACATTACAAAATGAGAAAAAAATCAATGTAAAGACAAACTTAAGAATGGTACAATGGGCGGCCTTATCGCTTCAGAGCGATCTCTACCAGACAACCCCAAGTTGTATAGAAAGAAAAAAAAAAGAAACTGTACAAACATCGGCAATAATAAAGCTTATGTTTTATTTTATGAATATAAATACCACATAAACAAATAATACAATATATACTTTACTATCATTATGTAGGTTACTAAATAAAATATAAACAAAATATATACAAAAAAGTAGAAATATGGAACCACAAACTTTAAAAAAATTGTCGCTGTTGTTCATCAATACCTACTACGAAGCGGCATTTCATTGATAATACTACGACTTTATTTTAATGGTAATTTAGAATGACCAGGGTTTGCTTAATATGTAAGCGGATATATTTATTTCTTTGTAAAAAAATATATTTTTTTTGCAAAAATCGTGCCTTAAAATGATAATTATTGTGTAAAAAAAATTTGACCCGTGACTACAAATCAACTCTAATATACCACACAGATGCATAATTGTGTACCAGAAAATAACTACAATTTAATGTTATTATGTGTTAATTAAGTTATTTACCTATTGTATAACGATAGAAATATGTATGAACAACCTGCTACAGGGTAGTATTTTGAATTAGAACTTTTGCTAAAATTAAATGCTTGCCAAAGAAAGTAGGAACTACAAATTTGGAGCATTAGAGACAAGTTTTGAGTAGGTACGTGACAACTGAATGCTCACTTACTAATTTTCCTCATTTTAAGTGAGTAGGTAAATAGGGCTCAAATTTAGTATGTAGACCTACAATTTACCTTCTGAATATATCCATTCATCAAAATCATTTTAATTGCACAGATTCAGTACTTACTTAATATGGTAAGTGGCGCCGTTCATCTGACAGACCATTTTCGGTGAGTTAAAGCACTTACAATAGCTACAAATTTACCCTTTTGGCTAAGATATTAATATGATGTTTCTATTGAAATAAAACCACTTTTTTATTTCTTCACGTATATGCGAAGTAGGCATTTTTTTATTTATATTGACTTTTGACGCTGACTGTACCCGCAAAGGAAGACGTAAAGGAATTCTTCCTTGCGGCCGGAATCCAATAATGAAATTAGATTGAAATCCTCAATGTCCAGGAATGTTCATTCGCACTGTAAGTATTTGTATTTAAGTTTTTTATTTTAAAAGAAGTTGTACAACCTAATTTTGATACAATTTTGACAAAATTGGAAATAGAAAAACTTTTTGAAAATTAATTCTTTTTTATTTTAAAAGAAGTAGATGCAACATTTTGATTAAATGAATCCATAAGTTCGAGTTTAAAAATAATAATAAAAATTGTGAATTCTTGGTTTTGGTTGAGATGTTGTGTGTGATCTGATGATTCTAATGATCTGAGAGATGAAATTTGAGAGTTTTTTATCCACCATCGATTTCACTAATCTTTATCGAGTGTAAATCCAAAATCCTGCTTTGTAAACAATTAATCGGCAGGCGTTGCCATGACAACCAAAATCCATATTGGATGTATTGAAAAATCTTGAATTGGAATTAAGATTCAATGTAGAACACCACTATTAAGTATAATTATAAAATCATTTAATCAATCCATTAATTTGTTAATAACAATTTTACTTATACTTAAAAATTTTTTCTTTTAATTTTTGGGCAGGTACATTCAAGGTGACTGGTGGGTCACTTTTGAAATTCAAGGACGTGATAGTTTGGGATCATACATGAAGAGATGGAGTAATAAAAAATAAATATTAATTATTTACTGAGTAAACTTAACCGAAACCACAGAATAAGTAATAGTAGGTACTGGTACAGAAGAATTACTCAGCAAGAAGATCTAAATAAATTCGAGTCTTGCTACGACGCGATACGGTGGAATTCAGCTCACACAGCATTACATACCTGCAAATTTATATACCTAGAAGTTTTGTCTCTTTCTATCGCATGCCTAGTGAAGAATAATTAATCTCCTTATTTTTAATTAAGTATCTACCGATGACGGTATTACTGTTATTCTACCTTTGCAAAAAATATTATTTCAACTTACCTAAAGTACAAAATGAAAAAAAAGTTACGACGAATAATTAGTAATAGGTACTACCTATGTTTTGTTTACTAAATTTAACATTATCAAATCTAAACATATTCTAATTGAATAAGTATTTGTTTCTTTTTATGTCCATTTTTAAATACTATTTGCGACCTCGATCATAGAATTACTGTGAGTGCTATTAGGAAGGTAGGTATCTACAACGTCCCGACGGGCGCGCGCGTGACACACGGACGACCCATTCGAAATGCGCCGGCGCGGCGGAGCGCTTCGCTGTAGGTAAATAACGGATGTACCGCGCGGAGTGAGCCAGGCCTGCCGAAACGCATGGTTAAGAGGGCCGCCAGACTGTTGACAACACGTTGAAAACCAATGCTTCCAACCAAGGTTAAGGAAGGTTAAGTTGTTGTCAACCAATTCCGAGTCATCCACACTGTTACAAACGGTGGTTTCCAACAAGGAGACAAACAAGAACACAAGCCAAGGTCACGCCAGGCCACGCCCCTTAATCGTCAGTGTGCTCTGATCTCTCGCGTTGGCAACATCTTCGCGATGGCAGTTTTGTATGCAATTGAGGATACAAAGAAGGAAAGGTTGAAACGCAGAATAAAAAGGTTCAAAACTCGAGTCATTTCTAGTTATAGTTACATAGTAAAATATACAATAACAAGCGTACACACTGTCCTAAAAACAGACATACATCTACATAGATAACGCAAATGCATATCCTTTGCGTGTCCGAACCCCGACCAAGCGTCAAGGTTGGTCGCCTCTAGATTTAATATGTATTGTAATATGCGTGTATGTATGTCTGTTAGAAAATCGAGTCCACAATATCAATATCGTACTTAATAATCGATTTCATCAGCGGTATCGGTGTCTCTGAATCTTTTTGTATTTTCCAGTAATAAATATCAGCTGTGACGTCACAATAGGTCTTAAAAAGTCGGCACGCTTGGTTTGAATACAAATCGTGGCATTTGCGTTGTCTATGTAGATGTATGTCTGTGATTCTAAGCACCGCCGTTTCCAACCCGCCAAGGTCATGTAATTTGGTTGTCAACAGCCGTCTTCACTGTTGGAAACACGTTGTAAACTAGCAAGGTCACCTTGGTTTGATGTTTTGTTTCCAACAGTGTATTTTGGGCTTAAAGCCGAATTTAATATATTACAATACATATTAAATCTAGAGGTGACCAACCTTGACGCTTGGTCGGGGTTCGGACACGCAAAGGATATGCATTTGCGTTATCTATGTAGATGTATGTCTGTTTTTAGGACAGTGTGTACGCTTGTTATTGTATATTTTACTATGTAACTATAACTAGAAATGACTCGAGTTTTGAAGCTTTTTATCCTGCGTATACCTTTCCTTCTTTGTATCCTCAATTGCATACAAAACTGCCATCGCGAAGATGTTGCCAACGCGAGAGATCAGAGCACACTGACGATTAAGGGGCGTGGCCTGACGTGACCTTGGCTTGTGTTCTTGTTTGTCTCCTTGTTGGAAACCACGGTTTGTAACAGTGTGGATGACTCGGAATTGGTTGACAACAAGTTAACCTTCCTTAACCTTGGTTGGAAGCATTGGTTTTCAACGTGTTTTCAACAGTCTGGCGGCCCTCACGCTAGCGTTGACAGCGATCCGCGTGCCAGGTCACGTGCCGCGATCTACTTAGTTGTATGTAAAGTAAATAGAAACATAGTAGTATTTATTTATAGGGAATTCTACCGTAGGTAGAGTTGGATCAACACATTTACATGTTACATTCGTGCGAAGATTTCATTAAATAAACAGACCATCGCTCCATTCATAATGAAAACGATGGGTCAAAAAATTACCTATTATGTTTAAGATATACTTAGATTTTTCACTGGCAATAAAAAGAAGTCACATTTTGCTCCCATTTGTTCATTTATAAAGTTACACGCGCGATTTATTATACATACAGCGCCATCTATGAAACATTCAGAAAGCTTTGACAACCACTTTGGCGTTGGGGTAACCTATCTGCCTCAGACGCCAGTGGTTGCGGGTTCGATCCCCGCACGGAACCAGAAAAAAAAAATGTTCCGTGTCTGGTTGTTTATCTATTTATGTATTTATATTCTAGGTTCCCCCCTAGTTCGCTATATGGTATCCCATAACACAAGCTATGCTTACTTTGGGGCCATGTAGTTCGTGTGATTGTCTGGGGATTTTATTTATTTATTTATGATGCACTTTGTATCAGACTTTTTTCTCATTTTTGTTTATCTACGTCCTGCCCACACTGGCATTTTAAAAGCACAATATGTCCTTGAGACTTGAGACACAAAATATAAGGAATTTTGATTTTTGCCCACTGTCCTTTTTTCTTGACATATAAAATTTCGCACATCACATTATGAATTACTACTCTATTGGCCGTTTTCTAATCTTTTCGTGATTAGTTGAAATATTAGCCGACAGGTGAACCATTGTAAAGTATCATTTTGAAGACTTGTTCAAATGTCAGATGGCTTAGATGAATAGACCATTTGTTTCGTTCATAATCGTATAGGTGGCACTGTTTTCAATCGAAGAAAATATATTTATTTAAAACCTATAATATTAAAATACCTACTAAGATAACACTTGGATATTGATTGAAATTAATCTTATGAGGAGTGCGAGATGCAAGGTTGTTTTAAACAGTTTTTGGTACAAATCATAAATAAAGTATAAAGTATGTTGGACTTAGGAACTAGTGAGGAAGTTCGGGAGAGCTCCGGTGTCCAAGGATTTCTGGAATTGACGGGCCAAAGTTGCATGGCACAGAGTAAATCCCTTGAGCTAATAGTTCTTACATAGTACAGCGCAGAGCGGGGTTTAAAGGAAAAAAATATAACAATTAAGTATGCAGTGTATTTGCATCATAAAAAAGTGCCAATATGTCAGAAACAGTTTTTGACCTTATTCGGTATAGTATAACCAAACAGAGTTCAATATGTGATTAACAGATATTTTTATGCTGGAGATGTTATAATTACTGAGCATCGCGGTATTTTTTTTAAAATATAAATTGTAATACAATTTATTTTATACTGTAAATTATATTTTGATTATAATCATTGAATTTTAATATATATTATGATACCGTATCTTTTTAACATTTATACGCCTCACAAAAACGTAATTACACTTATTTAATTTAAATTTTACTTAATGCAATACTTAATTTTATTTCTGACTTCTCGATTTAAATTTTGTTTTTATTTTAATTATAGTTTTGATTGGATTAATTTTAAATTTGAATGTGACTACTAGAGGCACTATAATTTGTATTAATTGTTATTTTAAGTTTTATATTCATTAATAATTTTATAAAATACTTTTGTTAAGAATTAAATTGTTCGGGTACCTAACTGTTTTTCTAACATAGTTAATGAGCAATTGTTACTAACAATAATGTTATCTAAATAAAGAATTTTATTATTTTTATTAAGTATGCTTACAGCTGCACGCCTCTCTGGATATTTATATTTATATTTTTAATAATAAAATAATAATTAAATAATAATAAAATTATTATCTTTAATAAAGAATAATTTTATTATTATAATTTTTTAAAAACAATCTGTTCACAATTTTAAACAGCAATTACAATGTATTGAATAACGAAAACGGCTCAAAGGCAATATTTATCTTCAGATTTGAACGTCAATAAGCTATTCAAGTTGTATAAAGATGGTGAGTATTCACATGCTTCTGTTAAAAAGACATATTTTCGTTCTATTTTTAACACTAGCCACAACCTTGGATTTGGCGCTCCAAAAACTGTTGCATGTTCTAAATGCTTAGAGCTTACCTCAAAAATTACTACCGGAAAAGATGCACAATAGAAAAGTTACATACATACATAACTTCACGCCTGTATCCCTTATTGGGTAGGCAGAACACCAGAGGCCATCAAACCATCTGATGTCACGTTTGACAAATTTCGAGGTATACTTATGACGGAGAGAGACTATTGCAGTGACAGGGAGTCAGCCTATCGCCCGCAAAAAATGCCAATAAAACCTCTGTCCCTTAACTGACTTTTACAGTACGCCCGGGAAGAGAAGCAGCTGGCACATTCTATGCTTTTCTTTCGCTCCCAGTCCAGCATGGAAGCAAAGTTTATTTTAAATAGAGAAAAGGGTTAGCTCATTAAGAGCCAAAGCTTTTTATGAGAAACAGAAGTGCCTTAAAATATTCTCCTTTGATTGCCAGAAAAACCTTCCTTTGCCGAAAGTCCCAGATCAAATTGCTTATAAATCCCGTTAGCTTTATTTTTTAACTAGCTGCTGCCCGCGACGTCGTCTACGTGAACGCTATGCAGCACCAAACGCACCTACGATTATAACACTGCTAGCGTGATAATATGTAGCCTATATGTTGACCCGACTTCTTAACTATCTTCATGCCAAATTTGAAGTAAATCCATGCAGTACTTTTTGAGTTTATCCCGGAAAGACAAACAGACAAACAAAAAAAAATTCTAAAAACTATATTTTTTGTTTCTGTTTCGATTGTAGATCATACCCCAAGTATTCTTTTAAAAAAATATTCAATGTACAGTTTTGACTTTCCTACCATTTTATTATATGTATAGATTTCACTGTGGTGAAGGGTGCATCAAACATTAACCTTGATAAGGGAAGCGTATTTACATACTACTTCACGGAAAATGAATTTAACAAAGACTCGAATTTAGTTGCTTGAGCTGTAATTATACACAGGATTAAAGATTCCGATTTGTCTTATATCAAGAATATCCGTTTGGTCGCAGATGGATGCGGCGGACAAAATAAGAATTCCATTCTGGTAGGCATGTTCGAAATGGTTGTTGGAGCATACAAACATAAATTCCATCGAGTTGGTATTTAGCTTCCATACTAGACTGGGAGTGGAAGAAAAACATAGAATGTACCAGCTGCTTCTCTTCCCGGGCATACTGTAAAAGTCTGTTAAGGGACAGAGGTTTTATTGGCATTTTTGTGGCGATAGGCTTTTTTTTTTTTTTATAAGTGACTAAACCCGCGTTTGACCTCAATCTCACCTGATGGTAAGTGACGATGAGGTCGAAGATGAAAGCACACGGGTTTAGGAAGGATACAATATTGCCGGAACACATTACCGCCGGAGCGGTAACATTTGGCGGCAGACTTTATATAAAGGGTGGTCGCTAGCCAGGCGGACCCAGAAGGGATCCTACCACCAAGCAAGGCTGACCCCCTGTCACTGCAATAGCCTCTCTCCATCATTATAATACCTAATTTGTCAAACGTGACATCAGATGGTCTTGTAACCACTGGTGTTCTGCCTACCCCATAAGGGATACAGGCGTGAAGTTATGTATGTATGTATGGTATTTCTATTGACAGGCCACTCATTTATACCTGCAGACAGTTTGGCATTGTAGAGAAAAAATTGTGGAAAAAAGATGTCATTTTTCACCCTGACGTCATAAAAGATGTAATGTGAGAAACTTCGACATTGGTCAGATTAGATTAGCCATTATCGGTTTTCAAACCTACGACATCTTGGAATATGGAATTCAAAGAATGCAAAAGATTTATTTTGCGGCGCTCAAGAACACCAGGAAATGTTTTAGTAAGAGGCGCATTAAATTACAGAACAGATCTAGAAAAAGCTCAAAATATAACAGTTACTAGCCCCCAACAAGTACCAAATATAGTGCCAGTCAATAAAAATAAATTGTTGGATATAAAAAAGTTGCGCCAAAAACATTTTGTCCCTGAGTGGACAGACAATACAAATTTATCTTTTTATAATGCTTTTTTTTCAAGAAAAAGGAAATCTTATTGTTCCTCAAATTGAAGGAAATTGTTGAGAAGAGACAATGGAAGAGATCCAAGATCTTCATATTTAATTTTTGTTAACTTTTTTAAATTATTACTTAAAAATAAAGAACATTTTATTTCAACAAAAGTTATTGTTTGTGACAGCCCTGATTATATGAAAAGCAATTTAGAATCAAAAACGGAAACTTCAAATGCGGCATTCTCAAAAAAATTGTTCCAGAGTCGGCAATCTTCAAAATTAAAATGCAATTTATGGTTCATTCATCTATACTAATATTATAAATAGGAAACCTTTGTATTTTTGTATGTTTGTATTGAATAGGCTCATAAACTACTGGACCGATTTCAAAATTTCTTTTACCATTACTTAGAGGGATTCTTCCGAATCCGTATAGGCTACTTTTTATCCCGAAAATCCCGCGGGAATCGAAATTGCGCGGGTAAAACCGCGCGCAACAGCTAGTAATAAATAAATGTGAAATTTACTTTTGAAAGTTCGTCTTAATTATTTGTGATTGTATAAGAATTATCTTTATAATAATATCAGAACATATCATACGTTTTTTTCTTATTTACCAAAAAATCTGCAAAAGTCAGATTGCCATTTTAGAAACTAGTCTACTCAAATGAGGCTCCTGCAGCATGAAAGCGCGGTGCATGATTACATGATTAGCGCGTGCTCGATACCCTGTTCTACCTGTTTCCGTCTCTCTGGCCCCGGAATACGCTCGCATTAGGTTGGCGTTTTGTTGCTGCGTCCATCTCATGCGCCGTCCTTCAGGGGCGGGCTCCGATTGCGGGGGCTGTGATGCCCCTGCCGGTGCCAAGCTCCCTGAAGGCGATGATGGTGGTGAGGACTGGTGGTCGCCTCAGTCTCTGTGCGCTGGCGGATCGCATGCGGCCGGGCTCAGCGCCAGCACCACGCGCCCCGGCGGGCCCCGGGTAGCGGCCCTATACGTGAATTCATTTCTTGTTCCGTCATCAGTTTTGGTGTCCAGAGCCACGTTAGCCACGCCAGTAATTTTTCATTAGTGTGTCCGCCCCCCACGTCATCAGGTGGACAATCAGGACGTGTGGTTGTTTGGAGATTATTATTATTATTATTTTCATCAAATTCTTCTAAAGAATCTCCTTTTTACAGGGTGGGTTTTGCACTACTGCGAGCTTGTGGCCATACAGTAGTGCAGATAAAGTTATAAACTATCAAAGTATTATTATAAAAGTCGGTTTTTTGATATTCTGCATTCGTTTATTATTCTTTCTATAGGCATATGGATGGTAACAGTACTTCTCTTAGGGGACAGTACGAGACCCTTTGCACGCGAGTCCGGCTCGCACTTGGCCAGTTATTTTATTGATTAGTTAGACGACCGGCCGCTGCATTGGCTCGTAACACGGGTGGATGTTTTTGTGATGAACATAAATATTAGTCGCCAAGTAATGGATATTTAACTTTATTTACCAAAAAAGTATTTTATTTACATAACCAATAAGTATTTAAAGAGTTCAGTGCAAATAATAGCTCATGTTCCGTTAATTCCAAATCATTTACTAATATTAGATACCGAAGCAAGGATTTTAATATTTTACCCTCTCACGTTACTCAATAGGCTACTAGTATCATCCATTTGAAATGAAAATCCCGATATCGTGTCTAAGAAATTAAATCAAGTCTGCACCAATAGTTTAGATATAAACAGGCAGCATTTCAATGACAATATCATCTTTATACATTCACTTTATACAACTTAATGTAGCTATTCTAACTTTCAAAGATTTATTTGCATCGCTTCTATGGAAATGGAATTGATGCGTCAAAAATTTACTTGAAGTTTGGTTTGCGAACTGTATTAATATGTATAACAAGAAAAACACACTTTAGTCCCAGTGTCACATTTATAAAGTTTCATGGGTGATTTATTATACATACAGCGTCATCTATTATACTTTCAGAAAGCTCTGTGCTTAATGCTCATATTGTACAATCACGTCTAATCACGTGTTTACACTTAGCAACTTATTAGGTGGTAATAAGGTTCAATCAAACTTCAATGAAAATGTATAAGTACATGATTATTAAACGTAACTCTACATAGCAATACATGAACATTATAATTTTATATTTATTAAGTTTATTATCCGCTATCTTGTGACCATCCATAACACAAGTTCTGTTAAGAAACCTCATGTGAGCTAGAAAGTTCTTATTGGGTTTTATTTACTCCCAATTACTTATTTACAACATCATTTCCATAAAAATGGAATTGATGCGTCAAAAATTCATCTCAAATGAAATAGAACATGTCGATATGACAACGTTTTTAAGCACGTGGCACAGAGCTCACATTTTGCTCCTATTTACACATTGATAAAGTTTCATGCGCGATTTATTATACATACAGCGCCATCACTGAAACTTTCAGAAAACTCTGTGATACTTTCTTTTTTATCGTGGACTGTTTTCTCATATTTTTACATACCTAGCAACAGATGAACAGTAAAACATTATTTGTTATTAATTTTAGAATCTAAATAGTAATGTAAAAATTATACTGTTTTCAGTACATAAGTATATTTAAGTTGTCCGTAAACAAATGAAATCTAAACAAGTAAATATCAACCGGCATTAAAAGTTTATTTTCTTAACTGTACGGTCTAAACTGTTCTATTTTAGCAAAAATAATATACCTAAATATAACCACAGTCCTTTGAAAATGTAATAATATTAACATTCTATCAGTAGCGCCATCTATTGTCGTAAGTAAGTAGTTACTGTAGCTGTCCGGCAAAGAAGCCATACAAACAAAAACAGAACAAAATATGTAAAGGGCTCCGGGCTCCCATACAACTGACACAAATGAGTGTTTCGATTGCTCGGATAACTTAACCAATCCATCTTTTTATTTATTTATTTACTTAACAAAACAGAATACAACTATAATAAAATATAACTATAACAAACTTAACTAATTATTTAGTTCCAGGTTGCATTCCACAAGAATGTGTATACAGAAAAATGCATCAATTAACACTGTGTCTATTATAAAAACAATAATTAACCTACATTACATGGGTAAACCTGTCTGCCTCAGCACCAGTGGTTGCGGGTTCGATTCCCGCACGGAAAAAGAAAAAAAAATGTTCCGTGGTTGGGTGTTTATCTATTTATGTATTTATATTTTAAGTTCCTCCCTAGTTCGCTGCATGGTATCCCATAATACAAGCTATGCTTACTTTAGGGCCATGTAGTTGGTGTGATTGGGGATTTTATATATGTATTTATCATTTTTCCTCAATTAGAGGAAGGAATACTGGAGTACTTTCGTCTCAACCCACGGCACAGTACAAGAGAAGCTGGAAGACACTTTGGTGTCAGTCATACCACCATTTGGAGCCTTCTCAAAAGAGAAGGACAGCATGCATACCACTTTCAAAAAGTTCAAGCATTGCATGAACAAGACGCCGCCGGCCGTCTGACATTCTGCCAGTGGTTTCTTGAAAATAGGCAAAGAAACATTTTATGGACGGATGAGGCTATGTTCACCAGGGTGGGCCTGTACAACGTCCATAATGAGCATTGGTGGGCGTACAGAAATCCACACGTAATTAAGCAGCATGCGCATCAAGTCAGATTTAGTGTAAATTGTTGGGCGGGAATACTGAACAACTACGTTATCGGACCTTATTTTATTGAAGGCCGTTTAACGGGCCAAACTTATTTGTTTATGTTACAAAACGCTATTTCTGACTTGGTGGACGATGTACCACTTAATTACATAAGTGGGTTGTACTACCACGACGGTGCTCCGGCGCACTACCAAACACGCGTACGGGACCACCTGGATGCTGAGTTTGGAGACAGATGGATTGGACGTGGTGGTCCAGTTCCGTGGCCTGCAAGATCACCAGATCTCACCCCATTGGACTTTTATTTGTGGGGTGAGGTCAAAAGACTAGTTTATACTGAGGAAGCAAGAAGTGTGTCGGACTTGAAAAATAAAATTATTAGTGCCTTTGAAGTCGTGAAATTGAAAACATTGGAATTAAATTTAAATAATGAAATAATAAAACGTGCAAATGCGTGCATAGCACAAAATGGTCGACATTTTGAACAATTTTCATAAATCTTGTTTCCGTGATTGTGTTGTGAGAAAACCAAATGTACAGAAAGCAGTCATAGTTCCACAAACGGGTGAGTATTTTTTTACTTTTCAATTAAGGAATTGATAATTATTTTTGAAAATTAAGTGTTGAAATATCGATGAGTAGGTACAAAACAAAACTCGCGCGTCGAACACCTCCATATCTGTGATAGTTACCTAATAGCGCAGCGCGGGTCATCCGTCTCACCCGCTTCGCTCTCGCGTCTCAGTCTCATGGTAGGTAAACGTTCTATGATAACTCTTATTCAAGTTTGATGCAAAACACATTTTATTTGATGCAACATAGCGTATTGTTTATGGTTTAATTATTAAGTGTAATCTAGGTACACGATTACTTATCGCGGACGCAATTGGACGGCGCCAACTTGTTCATTCATTTACTACTGTGAAAAAATATTTATTTATTTATTTAAAACTTTATTGCACTAAAACTATGTAAAAAAGGCGGACTTAATGCCTTGACGAATTTTCTACCAGTCAACCTGAAGATACTGTAAGGAGAAGTGCAACTCGTGGGGGTTTGAATTTTTACATATTAACGTAACTTAAACATTATTTAGGATTAGGTTTATCTGTGCCATGGTTCTTTGTCTCCCGATACTAGCCATACGTTATCAAACGTATACGTAACTGTGTTACTCTATTTTAAAGCTGCCTTTCCACCATAAGCAATGAATTTACTTACGAGTTGTTTATTGTTGTTTCATATGGACGGCCTCTGTGGCCATTACGGCTTAAAGTGTAAGACTTAAGTAATTGCGGATCATGAGGTCGCGGGTTCGAATCCCTAACGGAGCATTAAAAAAATCCGGTTCTGGGCATGTATTTATCAATGCATGTTTATTCTACGTTCCCAACTAGTTCGTTAAATAACACAATCATAACTTACTTACCATACCATGGGGGGCATGTAGTTTGTGTGATTGTATGGGGATTTTATAATTATTATTTGTTCTCGCAACAAGTGTGTGCCTGTGTTTCTTGCCTCATAAAAGTTCATGTGTTAACTCGTTTTTCTTTTTTTGACAGTCGAATACAAAATAGAAACAAGTGATTTTTTTTTAAATATTAAAGTAAAACTGATGCCATGTAATTAATGTATTGTATATCAACCTATTAATTATTGAAGCTAAAGATCGGTTAATATCGATTTGAAATTGAATAGCCTTTTTTGTTGCTGCATGTTAGAATGAATTTATCTAATAAAGTCTACGCGATTTCACGACGCGTAGGTACACGATTATTAAGGTCATGATAGTCGACAGTGAAACACCTCCAAAGCTGTATTTCATTACTTGTAGATATCCTAATTATTTCAACCTAGGTATGACACACGTATTCTTTTACTTGTACTCCTAGGTACTAGAAGTAAACTTGCGCGCCGAGCGGAGGCTGTGTGGGGAGCGCGGAGCGGCCGCGCGCAGCCGCGGTGATAGCGCGCCGGTCACTCACCCCGCCGTGCGTCAGCTGTTCAATACTTTCGTATTATTGCAGAAGCGTTGATATTGCATTTTTTTAATCAGATTTAATTCAAAACGTAACAAGTTATGGTTTAGTAATGAAATACAGCACAAAATATTACGGGCTAAAAAAAAATTAAAAAATAATAAAATAGTAATCAAAAAAAATTAAAATCATTTTTTTTGTGTTCCCATATCGATACTGTAACACCCTGTACAATATGGCGCGCTTTCATACTGACACCCTGTATAAATAAGGGGAAAATTTAATAAGCATACATAAATAATAAATAAAATACCTACTTAATAAAATACTTCTTCTAATTTTCAATCAGAGAAAGGTAATATTTTTTTAATTTAAATTTGAATGAGTTTAATGAGGGAGCAGATTTTACTTCGTAAGGAAGCTTATTCCACAGGATCACTGCTCGCACTGTGAAGGATTCGTTAAAACAGTGCGTTTTGTGGAGAGGAGTGCTTAGCATTAAATTATTAGTGGAACGTAGATGTCTACTGTGAGTTTCATGTCGGAAATGGAATTGATCTCTGAGGTAGCTCGGAACCACAGGATTAAACAGCACGCGGTATAACAATAATAAACGTTTCAATAATGAAGTTTTACTTGAATCGCGATTTTACTGACCGCAAGAATAGGTACTGCCGATAAAGGATTTAATCATGTAACATAATAAGACTATTGAGCATCTGTTAGTTGAAGTATGTTTCGATGCTTATGAAATGAATGAATAGCAATCGTTAATTTAATTTTCCATAGCGTCAAATAGAAAGTGGATTCGTTGTTCACCTCATAACCACCGCATTTTTAGTAATAATAAAAAAATTAAAAGTTCTGGGTAAAAAAAAGTGGAACTTTACACCTGATAACGTTCTTAAATATAAAATTTTCCGCTTTTTGGGTATGCTCTGTTCGCGAGGCCTGGCCACTGAGAGGGGAATCTCTTCATAAATAAATGATATAAATCGTATACAACGTGTAACAAACTAACAAAATGGAGAGATAAAACTTAAGGGTTAGCTTCTATAATACGCGTGGAATATAGGTAGGTACAGTAAAAAAATTTGCATGATCATTGCTGGTTAAGACTTTCATACAAATTTATTTGACACTTAGATATTTTGATCTAAACTTTGAACTTGTTTTTCTGATACTGTTACTTATAAACTACATCATCAAACATACAATCCCTTTAAGTATTATCTTTTCATTATGTTACACGTTGTATAAGGACATTGTCAGTCACATTTCAAATATCAATTTACTTTTAAATCTGTCTGACAATGCTTTAAAACCATAGATCTCTAACACTATGGATCTGAAATAACAGCAAAAAATGGGTGCATACCTAAAGTTAAATCGTAGCATAAAATGGCCGCCAATAGTGAGCATACTAAAGTTGTATCGATATCGATACTTCTAGGGCCGTATACAGAAAGAAAGCTGGAAGCTTATAAGCGCTTATCAGCGAAAATGTCGGGTTCATCGGACGATTATTTAGTTTTCTTGAGAAAATGTGTATTCAAAAATGCGAAATGAAGCTTTATCCTATTGATAGAGAAAGGAAACTTTTCGGGTGTAGCATCATTTATTAGTAAATAACTGAAAACTTGACGATCAAAGACATTTTAAAAAAAAATTTTTTAGGTCTGTTCTTTATCCTGGTAGTGGAAAAAAATATATAAATTACTAAAACTGTTATCCCACATGCTTACCATGAAAATGCTTGAAATGATTCGTCTGGGGATTTATTAACTTATTATTTGTCAGGAAAAATATACGCTTTTTCTAAATAGCTTTGTTTATAACTTTATCACGCCACCAGAAATAAATTGTCTTACCAAAATTTAGTGGTTCAAAACTTGCCTTCTCCTATTGACAGTGCTTGACAGGGAAGGAACACACATCCGATTAATTGCGACGGTTGTTTTTACAAACTTCTGCCTGGTGCGGTCATACCATTTTTTATAACGGTCCTAGGGCGTCTCATGCAACTATTAAAAGAGACGCCCCTTAGCCGTCATTTGCCATTTAGTAAAACTTTCTGCTTTTTTTTTCCATTTACTACTTATACAAGGTGTCTCAAAAGAAATTTTATATTTGTTTAGCTTACTGCGTGAACGCTGCGTACTTGAGGGGTGCGGGGGTTATGTCAATTGGTAGTTTGGCTCTTGGGGATTCAGTCGCTATGGAGCGTTTCTCGGAAGCAGACCGCGCGTTGTGCGTGCGAGAGTTTTACAAGAACGGTGATTCGGCAACTGTCGCGCGTAGAAAATTCTGCAGTATTCGAGGTTTTCGCCACTTAAATGATGCGCCAAGCCTTCCTCTCATTCGACATTGGGTTAAAAAGTTTGAAGAGACTGGATCAACGCTGGATAAATCAAAATCCGGGCGACCTAGGTCATCAAGAACGGTAGAAAACGTGGAGAGTGTTAATCAATCTGTACGTGACGACCCGAGCCTTTCAATTCGGAAGCGCGCGAGTGCTTTAAATGTGCATAGATCATCATTACATCGCATTATGCACAAAGATCTAAAGCTGCACCCCTACAAAATTCAATTGGTGCAAGAATTAAAGCCCCAAGATGCCGGTCAGAGGCTTAATTTCGTAAATCAGATGATTGAGCGATTTTCAACGTTTACCAACATTTTGTTTTCGGATGAAGCTCATTTTCATCTTAATGGCCACGTAAATAAGCAAAACTGCCGCTACTGGAGTTCAGCCAATCCGAAACGCAAACATCAGAAACCCCTACACTCGCCTAAAGTGACCGTATGGGCTGCCATGTCGGCGCGAGGAATTATTGGCCCTTACTTTTTTGAAGACGAAATGGGGCGTACAGTTACAGTGAATTCAGAGCGTTATGTGGAGATGTTAGACAACTTCTTGGTACCTGAACTGCAAAACTTTCCTGGCTATAACCAAAGAACATGGTTTCAACAGGACGGAGCAACTTCACACACGTCCTATACATCTCTGCCACGTGTTCGTGAAATTTTCTCAGGAAAATTGATCTCCCGGAGAGGTGACATAAATTGGCCTCCACGTAGCCCAGATTTAACCCCTATGGACTTTTTCCTATGGGGTTATCTTAAATCTAAAGTTTACGCCAATGAACCAACTTCACCGGCGCATTTGAAAGAAAATATCCGTCACGAAATGGCAGCCATCCCTCACTCCACCTGTCGAGCAGTCATAAGTAATTTTACTGTTCGATTAAATGAGTGCCAACAACGTGAGGGTTTACATTTAGACAATATTATTTTTAAGAAATGAATTCCCAAAAAGTGTATTTTAACAATAAATAAACATTTTTTCTATAAACCGCTTCCTTTTTTTTTAATCAATCCACTAAATATGAAATTTCTTTTGAGACACCTTGTATATACCAGTTTTTTCTTTTATTTTGACTTTGATTATTCGTCTAAGAGTGTTTCCGAAGCATATTTGAAGCGTTTTATTCGAAATTGAGAGCAAGTATCGAATTAATGACAGGTGTTGTTTACCTTTTTGGAAAATCGAAAGAAGTATTGAAAGAATATTCCTTCGATTCTTTCGATATTGGGGAGGGAGAGGTTCATGAATTACGAAGGAACACAAAATAGTAACAATAAAAATGAAAATAAATAAATAAATGAAAGTGGACATTGCAATTATAAAAAGTGAAATCTGATCAAAATAATAGTAATTATAAAATATAACTATCCACATGGCCACTATGTAATAATTAACCATACCTTCCTTTTATATTATGAAAGTTAGAAAGATTTTACACTCGTATTATGCAGGTAGCAGTAAAACAACATAGTAATTTTCACAAATATTTATTCATTTCTAAATAAAAGGTACAAAGTCTATTTTTATTGAATAATACAAGATAAGATTTCTTACCTTTTGGAAAATTGAAGGTACTGTGTCATCTCGCAATCTAACTACATCAAGGGTCTTATTAAAGCTATTTTCCTCAAAATGTAAAGAGCAAATATACCAAACTTCAACTTTTGGGTTTAAGTTCTCGCTTCCAATGGCTTCTAACCACCGTGCCTTTAAGTTAACATTTCTTGGAAACCTAAATTATAAATATCGATATAGAGTTTTAAGAAAAATACATCACTATTAAATTCTAATGTAAACAAACAAGACAGTTTCAACAATAGGTTTCGGCAAAGTAAAACGTGTTTAATATAAAAAAAATGTAGTGTATAGTTAAGATTGCATGTCCAAATCACAAAAAAAAGTTATGTGGAGCACTTTATAACAACAATTCACTTGTTTTAATCAATGAAAATCTTACTAACCTGTGCAAAGTTAAATTAGGGTATTTATCATCTTTCTTCGCACCACACCACAAAATTGAACATTTCATATTGAAAACTGCTTGCACTTTTTGCAGATATTAACAAATAAAACACAAATTTGAAGCCACTTAATTAGTAAATTGAAAAAACCTTTCAGCAAAAACACAATTTGACATCTTAAGTACTCTGAATTCTGAAACACAACATGGCGACAAGGCACTCTAATGACATTCGTATGACGTCATGCCTTTAATTTTTTCATTCGGTAGGAGAATGAAAATAGTACTATCTCTTTTTTTCTTCAATGGTTTTTGTATTGGGAGAGTGAGATAAAAGAGTTTTAGTTATACCTACTTAACACGTTCCAGCGCGGTACTTCTCTCCACAATGACACTAACAATCTTCATATAAATTTTTCGTACACCTATACCCGTACTGTTATATACATTATCATTCACCAATAACTCTGTGTCAGTGACTGCTATAGCCGTATACCGAATTTAGCCGTAGTGCCTATTTTCATAATAACTAGGACTATAAGACGCGCCCGTACGGTCATCGCAATAAAAATAAGCAAACCTTACAGAACTGATACATATGGTATTTCACCTAACAAGTTTGTAAATATTTGCTTATTTTTATTCAGACCAGAGCAAGTTGAAATCTCGAATCGTTTCGAGATTTCAACTTGTCGTTTCGAAGTCGTTTGAACTGTTTGAAATTCCCGTCTTATTAGCTATGTGAACCGTTTTCAGATGGCGTCTAGTCTTAACTTTTAATGTATGAAGTTGTACTTCTTCTCTTGAGTATATGTGTTCTATGGGCGAAGCACTGAATTACGCGTTGAAGTAACCTTCATACATATACACCGGTTACCACCGTACTGTCAATGTGCGTAACCCCTGTGTATGTGTGTGTATGATACCTAAAACAATCTTATTGAGCATGTATTTTTGACACTAGGAATTCAAGCCTGTACAGAATTACAGTAAGACTGCTCTCTATGAAACTCCAATGTAAATTTGCCGGCTTTTGCCGTAGTGATTTTTAGATTGAGTTCTGTGAAAACGGCGATACCCGTACTGCCATTACATGAATTCCATATTTACTGTCTATGCCGTTACCGCGGTGGAACGTGTTAATATCTATATAACTATAAAGTATGTATAGAAAAATAGAACATCTCCATGGTTATCATCTCACTGTTTAAAACTCTATGCTAAAATTAAAAACCTTCAACATGCCCCTCCCCCCCAGCACGAACGATACTCGTGGAATAGTTTTCTGTGAAATAAAAATCAATGTATAAACATTCTATGTTCTATCAGATACCCAAAGGAAATTCTACAAAGTTTCAATACAAAAAATACTTTTTTTTTTAAACAAAATTAAATAAATTAGACAGCCAAGACTATAAAAAGTAGTTATAACACCACCGTGGTTATCTTAAATTGCACTTTAACTGCACTTTAATAATATTAAATAAACTTGTGTCAACTGTCAGCCGTCAAAGTCTGATAAAAAGTCAACGTCATTATCAGCTGTACTGTTTGAACACGATCATAAATATGAAATAAAATATTAGCCTAGAAAATGGTGTTAATTATTCATAGTGACAAAATAAAAAATCTAGTAGTAAATGTAGAATACTGGTACTAGTATTCTACATAGAGTCGTGTAAATACTGGTAGTATCCTATTCTATAGTACTTGTAATTGAATATTGAGTGGCTCGGACACTTCTAATAGTTTTTGAACGAAAATCTAGAAAAGTCTAGAGCGATCAAAACATGGTGAGTTCTGTCAACTGTGCTGTGTGTTCTTAGTCTGTGTGTGTGATCAATTTCAATTTGATTTGAGGAGACAGGCAAGGCAACTGGATAAAAATAAGATAATACTGGCTAAAATAAACAAGTTATATCCTTTTTTCTGTGGTTTGAATAGCTTGATTATTAAAAATTTTGTGTTTGGACCGAAAAATGTCGGGGGACAACTGTAATGTTCCGGTAAATATATGTTTAGAAGTTTTTTGTATTGTTTTTTTTGTCATTCGCTCGATCTATAAATAACATTTTACCGCACATTTAAAATGATATATAAAACAATTGATTTCTTTGTATTATTAGCGTCCGAAATTCGTGAATGAAAGTATTTTATTAATTTGCAGGCGGTGAAACCTAAAATAAAACACGACTGGTACCAAACTGACTCTCAAGTTGTGATTACGGTATTGATCAAGAACGCTCCAGCAGACCGAGTGAAAGTACACTATGGAGATCGTAGCGTAAGTCCTACTTGCAGACTATTTCGGTGAAAAAGTTTTTTTGTGAACAAGTGGTTGTGCTAAACCATACATTGTTAGTGTTGATCTATCACAAACATGAAAGCTAGTAAACAAATCAAGGAATCTTCAAACACATGAAATTTTTTGGTTTTTGTAATTGTCACTATTGTGCTGAACTGTATTTAATAAAATTAAGAAGGCATTTAAGCGATAAACCATTTTCTGTTGAAATTATTAAATTAGAATGATTGTAGATACAATAAATAAATTATTCAGTTTTATAATAAGATTTATCTCTATTACTAAGTGCCAATGAGGTCAAAGGAGGAGCACACAGGGGTAGAATGAAGTGGTTCTTAAAATAAGGTTACCGAATTTTAATGAATTGGTTTTATTCATATATAATTTCAACACCCTCCTTGATCAGGTGTTTTTTAATATTCACCTGGTATGAGAGATTTTTTAAATAAACTGGTTCAGCAGGGCTAGCATACAACCATTGATAAAGACTTGAAACAACAAGTTTTTTTTTTTTTGCTATTTTATCTTATCATAGCTAACATGCATGCCATAATGGATAGAATTAATCAATTTGATACCAAGATTAAGCCCACAGAACTAAAAATGTTTTATTCTTAAGTGCCAAATTCTAAGAAAATATTAATAAAAATTATTATATATTATATGCTAGCCCCGATTGATTACGAATCAACATGGCATCTAACCTCACAAGTGTTTCTAGACTTAAATGAAAAAATTTGTTAATTATAGAAGTAATTTAAAAGTAGTTCTTGCTGGTTGCTCAAGCCTTGGTGATATACCAACCTGTCATAGACGACAAATGTGTCAAACTTATTTTAATTAAAAATAAAACATTACTTATCACCAATTCTGTATACACAAGTTGTAAATCACAACTTATCTGAGTGTTAGGACCACTTCAGGGTGCACCTGGCTTGTGTCCATCCTCACCGCTTCAGCCATGATGTTTTCTGACAATATTTTTATCAACCTTCCTAAACCTGAGTGATATTCTCTTTTACTTATCATCAGGTGAAATTGAGGTCAAACACGGTTAACTCACAGATTATTTTATTTTATAAAAAAATCCTAAGGGTGCACGGACCACTCTAAAACATACTTTTCATTATTTGTATTGTAGTTGGAGTAGCTGAATAACTAAGATAACTTCTCTTATGTTTATAAAACTCTTTTTGACTGATAAGTTTGGCTAAAAAGTGTAATACTATCTTGTGCATATTTTTAAAAAAACAATGATTCACTTTAACTGTTACGTACAATATAAGTGATTTCCATGGTGTGTGTCCAAGACCCGGTAGCTCAGTAAGTAAAGCACCCGTCTGGCAAGCAGAACTCACAGGTTCGAGTCCCGTTCACGTAATTTTATTAAGTATATTTTTCAGATCTTTATGTATTATCTTTTCCAGCTTTCCATCTCAAGTCCAATCGTAGACTCGGACAATGAGTACAGCTTAGAGCTAGAGCTCGCTCATGAGATCGAGCCGTCCATGTGCACATATGTGGTGACGCCGTCCAAGATTGAGGTGAAGTTGCGCAAGAAGGAGGGGATACGGTGGACGGTGCTGGAGGGGGAGGGGGAGCAGAAGAAGATCAAAGCTATACCGCAAGGTGAGGGTTCTTTTATTATAGCATACAATTTTTTTTTATGCAAATGTCATAAATCAATTCAGTGGGCCAAAGAAATAACATATCTCTAATCTTTGTTCTTAGTTTTCATTATATCCCTATCACTCATGCATGTGATAGGAATATATTGTATATGGACAAACCAGCAGTTGATAAACAACAATTATGTACAATACCGAGTTAAGTTTCTCCATCACTCAAATAATTAAATAAATAAATAATAAATAAATAAATATTTCTGACACACACACAAAATTATCTAGCCCAAATTAAGTTTCTTAATAAAAAACAAAATAAAAATTTTGAAAAACCCACGACGCGACGGTTATAAAGTAATTGAAAAAGAATAAAATAATTTAAAATTCCCCGACTGAAATGATTTATGTGACGAGAGATAATTAACGTGAAAAGCTTTTTTAAAAGTTCACTTAATCTCACACAAAGTCGGTCATATTATGAACAACATACTATTCGTTTTCATAGCACTTCCCTACGCTTACCTATTCGGTTCTCGAAGATGTAGATGTCGCAATAACATAGGTATTCAACTCCCTATGAACTTTATAAGAAGAGCAAGAAAATCCGTCGAGGGCTGCCATCAATATTTTAAATTTCAATATAAAACTACAAAACGAATTTATTCAATGGCAGCCCCAGACGGATTTTCTTGCTCTTCTTATAAAGTTCATAGGGAGTTGAATACCTATGTTATTGCGATATCTACATCTTCGAGAACCGAATAGGTAAGCGTAGGGAAGTGCTATGAAAACGAATAGTATGTTGTTCATAATATGACCGACTTTGTGTGAGATTAAGTGAACTTTTAAAAAAGCTTTTCACGTTAATTATCTCTCGTCACATAAATCATTTCAGTCGGGGAATTTTAAATTATTTTATTCTTTTTCAATTACTTTATAACCGTCGCGTCGTGGGTTTTTCAAAATTTTTATTTTGTTTTTTATTTCAAACTTTTTAAAGAGCATAATATAGGTACCATACATTACATTACACAATATCTCGTTCCTCATCAGCCCTCTAATGTCCCCACCACCGCTGGAAAACCCATGTTGTTTATTTAAATACATAGTGAAGTATTATAATAAGTATTTACAACTCAACTTTGCTGGTGGCTCAACTTTGCTGGGGCTTTGTTGTAATGTAACTCGATATCATATTAGGTAGAATGGTTTGTGCAAACCAATGTTACCATTCTTCAAAACCACTGGTCCGATTTTAATGCGGTTTTCAGTGATGGCTTTATGTTTACTGCAGCGCCCCCTGATGAGTTGTTACCTGCATTAAAATCGGACCAGCGGTTTTAAAGATTAATGGTAACATGCAGCGCCCCCTGGCGAGTTGTTACAGTAACACCTATCTCAGAACATGCGCTAATCAAATCCAAATCGATCACTGAAAACAGCATTTAAATCGGACCAATGGTTTTACTGATAAACGGTAACATTGGCTTTTACAAATAAATGTTTACTGCAGCGCCCCCTGGTGAGTTGTTACCGCGACACCTATCTAAGAACATGCACCAATCAAATCCACAGCGATTACTGAAAACCGCATTAAAATCGGACCAGTGGTTCTGGAGATAAATGGTAACATTGGCTTTTACAAACAAATGTTTACTGCAGCGCCCCCTGGTGAGTTGTTACCGCTACACCTATCTAAGAACATGCACCAAGCAAATCCAAAGCGATAACTGAAAACCGCATTAAAATCGGACCAGTGGTTCTGGAGATAAATGGTAAATTGGTTTGCACAAACACCCTCTCACCCCAAACGCATATACCGTCTCCGTTCCGTCGTGGGTAAAGAACTTGTGTTATGGATACTAGATAACTGATATACTTAAGAAATATATAAACATCCATGACTTGACGACTAATATCTGTGTTCGTCACACAAATATCCGCCGCCGCCGGGATTCGAACCCATGACCTCTGGCATAGAAGGCAATGTATGTTACCGCTGCACCAGCCGGTCGTCAATTTTTACCTGCTCGGAGATTGCACAGATTATACATATAAATTTAGTATACCTAGTTTACTGTTTGACTTTTGGTTTATGATGCTTGTGAAGTAAGTTGCAGTTTGTTGCCTTTTTAATTTACCTTCAGACATAATTTATCTCTAACTAAAACATTTACCAATACCAATGTTTATTTCATTTATATAGGCATAGAGTTGGTTTGACGCTGATGTCTGAGAAGTCTAGTTGGATTTGAAAAACCTTTGCATTTGATTCCTCTTGCCTGGACTATATTTTATTTTGCATAGAGCCATCCGTTATATTCCTTACTGAATCCGATCTTGCTACACAACAAGCAAGAAACTAGTCATTGTTTACTCTGGCTTCGAAACTACATAAGAATAGATTTTTTGACAGTTCTCTATGGAGACTTGACTGTTATCGACCTTTCTTAATACGGGCATAATAGGATAGAAAACTGCCTACTTATTCCACTAGAGGCGCTGATTACGCTTGACTCATAACAACTATCAAATGCCATAGTCAAAGTTAATTTTATGATTAATTATATCAAAATATTGGAAATACATCATTGCATAGTCATAAACTTTATAAAAAATGGTTACTTCAGTTTCTCTGAGGAGGTTCACATTTTGATCTAGAAAAACAAATTATTGCATAGACTTACAGCAGACAAGAACACTGAACAAGCAATTTCGATAACAACTTGTTCATTTGACAGTTTGTTACGAGTCAAGTGTATGAAGCGACATCTATTTAGAGCTCTTCGTTTTCTTCCCCACTGCAGAGAGTTTTATAAATGTTACGGTTGTGTGTGGCTGACCTCCTTTCTTACTCTTGACAGCTGTTGTAGATGCTTCCGGGCCACCACCACAGATATACAAGAAAGACTGGAACAAAATAGAACAAGACATAAAGAAAATGGTGAGTCGGTATTATCAATAACTTTTTACTGTGTTCGAACCAGACCTAGGTCTTTACAAGGTGTTCTTTTTGATATCCTATAACTTTTAGACTTTGTTACTTACTAAAAAATAATACTTTTTGGCAAAGAATATGTGGTTCAAAAGCGCATACTTTCTAAGATATCATCAGTCTTAATATAAGGAGTTCATAAATTATCACCCTTGTAAAATCTCTTTAACATTCATTCAATAGACGCATGTGAAGCCATACAATAAACAAAAAAAAACATTTTAAATGTTGAGGACTGTTGCACACAATGTACAACGCAAAGCTTAAAGGTGTTTTACATATCATGTTTTGACTTTATTGAATTATTTTGTATGAAAAATAAAAACAAAAAAAAAACAAATTGAATAATTATTCACATGTAATTTGATTCTATTACATGGCCATTAATACCCGAGAGTTATGGGAAATCAACAGGAACACCTTGTATAACGAAAGATGAAATCACACGGCTAGTGTGGTAATATTTCGCTGCAGACTTTCTAAGAAGTGTGTTTTCTAGCAAGACGAAGGGGTCTAACCAACAAGCGGACTTTTTGGGTAACTGCTTTTAACACGGTCGGGCAATTCTTAGTTCTCACTTGGCAGCTACTGACCATTTCTATACTAGAAAACACCATCAGCATAACAGATTCACCTGCCCTTATTAAATTCACCTTGGCTATGGGCGCGGGTGCGAAGCAGCACCAACACTCTCTTGAAGGTAACAGCAGCAAGGACGGACAGTCCTTTAACTGAACATTGGATGTCAGTACATGTGCGTGCAGTCAAATATACATTTTAAATTTTACTAACATAGTTGTTTAAGTTGTGTTTTTACTAATATTAAGTGTATGTATAATCTTTGTCTGAAATAAACTTTTTTCATTCATTTCATTAAATTACTTTGCATCATCACTCTACCTCAAAGAGTGGCGTAACCTGCTGTAAAAAGATTTCAATATGAATTGAATAGATTTCTCGTGGATGGACGTGTGTCACCTTACATTCCGTTCACACATGGTCTCCGTTTTACTGGTCCGTTTTACCGGATACGTTTTTTTTCATCCATGGCGCATGGAGTTATATGAGCGACTTCACATATGGCAGTGTATTCAGTATTTACGGTACAAAATCGTATACGGTAAAACGGAACAGTAAAACGGAGACCATATGTGAACGGGCTGTTAGTCTTTATGCTCAGTTTCCACCAGGTAGCATGGAAGACAAACGTGTTAATGAGCGCATCACCTCTTGTAGGCAGCTTCTCCACATCAATCTCAACAACATTTGTTTTACGACTTTTTTACAAATCTTGATAAATAACACAAAAAAAAAACAATCAATTTTTTGCTCCCTCTGTTAATTATTACTCTGTATTTCGCTGCTCACCCCATATATTTCCCGTTCCCTTGGGAATTTCGGGAATTCCTTTCATAAAACAACCAGTCACTTTTTGAAGAACCTTTATGCCAAGTATCGTGTCCGTACACTCAAGGAATAAGATTTTTCATACAAACTAAAATGTCCAATAATTCCCGTTCCCGTGGGAATTTCGGGAATTCCTTCCTTAGTGCACCCCTACATCCCTTAAAAGTGGCGTAACCTGTTGTAAAAAGATTTCAATATGAATAGATTTTTCGTGGATGGACGTGTGTCACTTTACATTCCGTTTACACATGGTCTCCGTTTTACATGGCGCCCGGCTGCCCGGTGGTGTTAATTTCTAACACATAAGGTTAAAAAATTTGTTGAGATCTATACTTCCATTGCCCTGTAATGGAATAATTTAAATTATTAATTAATTCGTTTGTCCTCAGGAGGAAGAAGAGAAGCCTGAAGGAGACGCGGCTCTAAACGCGCTCTTCCAAAAGATCTACGGCGAGGGCTCCGATGAAGTTAAGAGAGCCATGAACAAGAGCTTTGTAAGTATCGATAGTATTAGTACCTTTGCCACGAAATAATTCGAAACGTTTAAAACTATTGCCGATATTTTCACTGTAATGAATTTGCACCATGATCGCGGACTGTCACTGTTAAAATAATTAATTTAATAAGGCATCGTCCTACTACATGCGTCTACGCGAACATCTCGAGGTTGCGCTATTTTCAGTCTTATAATATCATATTTTCATTCGACGACAAAAAAGTCTCCCGAACGTGCGATTCGGTGAATTAGGACAATTCCTCATGCGTTACTTTACGGAAAACCATTGCGACTACTAAAATTGATGTTTCTTTGCTAGGTTTTGAAAGTAAGTTTTGAAGTGGACGACGTACCTTCAAAATGCTCTTGGATGAAGTGTAACGCGTAATATATAAATATTTAAATATTTCTGACACACAACATTATCTAGCCCAAATTAAGTTTCTTAAGAACTTTTGTTATGGATACTAGATAACCGATATACTTAAGAAATATTTAAACATACATATTGAATAAATACATCTTTTTTATTAGAATAAACTTAAATAAACATCCATGACTTGACGACTAATATCTGTGTTCATCAAACAAATATCCGCCGCCGCCGGGATTCGAACCCAGGACCTCTGGCATAGAAGGTAATATATGTTACCATTACACCAGCCGGTCGTCACGAATTATTTACGTTGCATTTCTTGCTAGCGGTGCGCTGAAATACGAAATATGCTGCATCACTTGTGCTTTAGATTTACGAAATCAGCAAAGAAATCTATTCTAGTCTGTACCTTTGATAGGAAATTTTGAAGGTTAATGGACTATCGAACCAATTGAATCATGACCCACCATAACCTCATTTTGGCAAACCGTCTAAATGCTAGTAGGTCGAAATTCGCGTGAAGATAGGTTTCCTTGGTGACGAACTTGCTATAATTTCATTCGACACTGACATTTACTGAGTAGGTACAGCATTCGTAAAGTATCCAAAATGTCCTAAGTGTATTACGCGATAGACCTTACAAGTTTGACAGTTTCAAACGAATTATCATCGAAATGGGTCATTCAGTTGGTTCAATACGACATTGATTTGCTTCAAAGGCGTCTAATTTTGAGAACGTTGGGGAAAGAAATTGAGGAGTTATTCCCAATCCCCAGACCTTACCGTCCTAATAAGGATGTATAATAGTATATTATGTAACAAGTGAGCTAAGTTGCTGTAATTAGCCAACGCTCACGAGTTACATACGACGTTTTTCAACACACTTGTGAGTAAAAGACAGACATACGTGGTCATAAAATAACAAACACACTTGATAACAAAGCTGTGAATTGTGATTGAAAAATGGCGCCGAACCTCGCGCATGCGCGTAGGTTTTTTTTTCCGTCAAATGTGTCAATGTCTGTATAGCATATACAGCCTATTTTAAGTGAAAATGTTTAATTTGGAGTGGCAAATGCAAATATTTTAATATTTTATGACAAATGATTGTAAATTGTGAATAATTTGTTTAATATACAAATTTATTTTACTAATATAAGGCGCAAACATTTAAAAATGTATATGGATTTGAAGTGGTATAAAACCTCTTTGTTGTTTCTGAAAATATTTAGTGTATAACCCGGACCAATAAAATATGCTCTGTTTTCTCGCATGTTATTTGCGCAAAGGTACAATTCAACTTTGTAGGATTCATTATATTATGCACTAGGGTATAATATATTATGCACGCGTGACTTATAGCCCAGTTTATAGTTCTAAATTCAATAGAATAACGCTCACTTTACGAGCAAGTGTGTTGAAAAATTAATTAGTTACATACTGTAATATAAGCATTCTCAAATCAATGCTTTATTGTTGAAGTTTTTTTTTATTAACTAATTTCCTGTAGGTGCCTGTGAACGTAAATAAATCAACTCGTCCATTAATGCGGAGTGGAAAAGCGTAGATTATTAACCAATAGAAACTCAGCCGAGCGGAGTTTTAATACAATCCTATTGGTTAACATTACTATGTTTCTCCGCTCCGCATCAATTGACAGACTCTCTATCAGATCTTATAAGACTATAAAGAAAAAAACATACAAAAGTATTATTAATTTACATACATACATATCTTCACGCCTGTATCCCTTATGGGGTAAGCAGAACACCAGAGGCTATCAAACCATCTGATGTCACGTTTGACGAATTCGGAAATATTATTATGATGGAAAGAGACTATTACAGTGACAGGGGATCAGCCTATCGCCCGTAAAAACGCTAGCAAAACCTCTGTCCCATAACTAACTATTACAGTATGCCAGGGAAGAGCAGCAGCTGGCACATTCTTCGCTCCCAATCCAGCATGGAAGCTTATAAATTCACATATTTTACTCTTTCACAGATGGAATCGGGAGGTACCGTTCTAAGCACGAACTGGAACCAAGTGGCCAAAGACAAGGTAGATGTGAAGCCTCCGGACGGACTGGAGTTCAAGAAGTGGGAATAGATGGCGCCACTACGACCTTATATTATTTAAAAATAATGGAATGTCATTTATTTGACCCCGCACAAACAATCCTTATGCAAGATGGTATGTCGTTGATACTGAGAGATAGCTATATGTAAAGTTTGGAAATGATGTAAACGTATTTTTATTACAAATATACAGGGTGAAATATAAGTTTAAAAACATGAGTTTATTTTTGTTTAAATTTAGTTTAATGGATGTGATAAAAGGGGGAAAATGCAAATGTTGTTTGATACGCGTTTATTTAATTTAAAAAATCTAAATTTACTGAGTCTAATTGCCACCCTGATTGCTACATATTGTGAAATCCTTCAACCTTATAAATAAATAAACAAATAAAAAAAAAAAAATTCGGGTTGTATAGACCCATAGAAGTAATCAATTAAATCAAGTGCTATAATTTAATATTATAAATAATAATAAACCCATTTAAAATGTATGAATCAAAATTCAATCATCAATTCAAAAACGCAATACATAACAGTAAAATTTTAAAAGTCGGGATAAAAGTTATGACATTACGTTATGTAATAGTATATTTCATTACGAGTGCGGAAAGCCTGTCATTGCAAAGAGTTCCGACAAATGTCTACACGAGCCGAGGCGCAGCCGAAGGCGAGGGTTGACAGTCGGAAAGAGTTGCAATGACGGTTCCGCACGTGTACTGAACGACTATTTTTAATACAGTTGCGAAAAAATTAAGCAATTTTATAAAATATACAAAATGGCGCCAGCCGTGAAAGATTATAAACAGAGTTTTTTTTTGTTTACCCATTCTGGTTAGGCAAAGGGAACTATGCCCATACAGCCAAGTATTTCGTAGATTTTTTGTATTGACATGAAATGAGAATGAATTTAATGAGATAAAATGAAATGAAACCTAACCTAACTCATTGCATCAAATCATTATAAGTATCTGATATTGAAACAAATTAGTAGCTTCTTTTCAGAAATATTAGCATGAATCGTAAAAACTTCTGTGATTTTTTTTTAGTAAAAACTTCGTGGTTGATTTTTTCTTTTTAATAGACATTATTTTGACATTTGGGAAAGAGAACGCACGAGTGCGGAAAAGGTAAAGAAAAAGCACAAGTGTGTAATAGCCCACATCCCGAACGCTAAACGTCCCTGCAATACGCCACTTTTTGAGCAACTGTATTAAAAAATTTATTTCAATTATTATTTCTAATATCGTATCTATATCATCACATGGTACTGACAATGATAGCCCGTCACTGTAAAACGACGGCTGATTGCCATTAAACTAAAAGAAGAAGAATAATCATTTACCTTAGGGTGACCATTAGTTTGGTGTTTTAGCTATTTAAAATTAATATCAGTAAACATTTATTTTTTAAATTAATTAATTAGAATTAATCTGCGATCAGTGTTTCACGCAGTATATTTGTGCCAATCTAGTCGTAACCTAATTGGAGCTTTTGACAAGGAATCCAGCTATAATTTTATCTCACGCATTTAGATTTTCTGCACTCCGCCACAGTCAGTGTTGCTATCATTTTGAACTCGTGCCCATCGGAATTCCATACGTCGCTTCAGTAAAGTCTCGAACTACGCTGTTGTTTAGTTAATAATAAATGAATGCAGAGCATTAAAAAAACTGACATTACTTTAACTGAAGTATAAGGTACATACATACATACATAACGTCACGCCTGTATCCCTGTATCTTTAATGGTGTAGGCAGAACACCAGAGGTTATAGGACCATCTGATGTCACGTTTTACAAATTTGAAGGTATTATAAAGATGGAGAAAGACTATTGCAGTAACAGTCAGTCTATCGCCCACAAAAACGCCTTTAAAACCTCCGTCCCTTAACTGACTTTTACAGTATGCCCGGGAAGAAAAGCATCTGGTACATTCTACGTTTTTCTTTCGCTCCCATTCCAGTACGATGGAATCATACATAGTTATCCACAATATTGTGTGTAAAAGTAAAAATAAAACATACACACGTTTCCAGAACCTTCTACTTTTGAAAGTCGGTTGTAAAAAATTATTCACATCCTATATCCTTTTCTTTATGAGAGAAAAACACTTTTCTTTTCTTACAATGTGTCCCAAAATCAACTAACTTTACGAAGTTGTCTCGAGCTCCTGAGTCCAGCTGTATTGTCTACGCGCGTAATCGTATGAAAATGCTACGGACGTAGTTACGCGCACGTGGGATGTGGCTTACTTGCAATGACTATTTTATTCCATTCTTGTTCAAGTACTCTGGTCCCAGTTTGTCATGTTCGTATTGTGCATCCATAGCTCATTGCATCTGCTATGTAAGCAATTTGGTTGTGACATGACATTGGCTCTCACAATTAGCTGTCTTGTTTTTTTTTTCATGTCACGGTCAATTTGTACCGTATTTGTATTAATTTGATAATTCTGACTGAAAAAGAGTGCCAAGAGTTTTTTCCCGCCGGATTTTTTTGTCTCTTGGTCTACTGTAATATCTTATTAAACGACTATCAACAACTAGTTAAAGCCGAAGTATGTGATGACTGACTTCATCAAGTGTTTTGTGAAATTTCTAAGATGAATAAAACTTTTTGAATTTTCTCGCGTGTACATCGTTTTTCGGTTTTAATCGAAGTGTAGCCAAACAGTAACAGCTTAAGTATTCCATTGACACGACTGCACAAGCACATAAATGAAATTTAACTATCGAATGCGCGTACGATACGGACGTACGTTACCCGCGTGATGCAGCGTTGGCCCGCAATGATTTTATAAAAAAGGAAAATCGCAATTTAACAAAATAATGTGTGGCAAGTTTGTGACGAGCAAGAAACTAAACCTGGATAAGGGTTTAGTCGGCAGAGTCAATTTTTGCATTTAGGGTTTTCCAAATATGGGATCGGAAAAAAGATAATTATGGTTAATAGGAAGACTTAATTTAAATCGGAGCTTTTTCTCTCAGCATCCACGATAGTTGAATATCATTTTGTAAAGAATGGATGGTAGAAGAAATTAATTTTTATATTGTTTAAATCCATTGTTTTTAGCCCTAGAAGGTGTTTAAAAACTTTTTGTCCATGTATGAATGGAAACACTGTAAACAGTAGTATTTTATTTTGGTAGAATATGTACAGTCAGCGTCAGTAAAACTAGACTCCCTTGAATTCGTAATGTTTTTTGGTGAGCCATCTTTATGGTCTTAAGTTTGGTTTTGTAGCAGTAAGTAAAACATTTTGATTCTAATTTCAAACCGATTAAAGCTTATTGAAAAAACAGTGGGTCCGATTTCTCTGTGGCTGACTGTACGGTTGGAATAAAATGGATTAAAACAAGCTCAATAATTAAATTCTTTAAATATTTTGTGTTCATTTTATAATCGGGTGATTCCATGATGAGTAATTATTGTAAATGAAGACTCGGCAATAAATATGGCTTTTTTATTTTCATTATGCTTTTTTATTTGTCTCCTCGTTACAAAACTGTGGTCTGTGGTGCATTAAGTATTCGCCGGTGCTGTGTGCCATGGGTTCGATTCCCAGTCAGGACAGTTTGGGAAACTGACTTCTAAACTGGCTCGATTTAGAAAAGTCATACGGGTGTACCTACCCCACTATTTCTATGGAAATATTGGGGGACAAGCAATTTCCGCTAATTTTATAATATATTTTATATCTTTTACGTATTCTTTTTGTTGTCAATAAAGTGGAAATAAATAAAACGTGCCTGAAAGAAGCGCTTACAGTTAGCGTTTTTTTCAGGTACTAAAGTTACAGTACAGTATGGGCCCCAGGCAGTTACTGTACTGTAATGAACCTTTAGGCACATTAGGTCAACATGTGGTAATTAATGAATCGGGGTCTAGAGCCGTTTCTCACATACTATACCTAGAAGTCGTCGTGGCGCCGTGGTTACTGTGTGTATCATACGATATCACAGGTTAAGCAACGTTCGGCGCGGTCGTTACTTGGATGGGTGACCGCCGTGTCTGTCAGGATGGCGTGAGGGATGTCTGAATAGTCCCAAAATTTGCACCAAACAACTCTACCTAAACTGTACCTATGTGAAAAAAAACTGTACCTCAAGCAATTCAATAATAAATAACTAGTGACATAGACACGCCGTTCTGATGTCAGCTTGGTGCGCATAGTCGCATATCGCCCTAACGCGTGGGAATTATGTTCTGAAACATATATCAATAAACTATACCTAAACTGTACCTCATAAAACTGCCAATAAAAATAATATTTCACACGTTACATCTGTCAAATCAACATCAAATTTCCCTCAGTTCAAACATTAATTTTTCAATATAAACATTAGGTTTAGGTTTTATATCTTATTTCACGTTCAAGTTTTGAGAGCGTTTACTATAATAAATATGATATTTAATATAAGTTTGACCAATCTTTATAATGAATACATTATTATTTTAATCAATGGGCAGTAAAAAAATTTTTTATGGATTTACCAGATATCACCGTGTGAAATATTTTTTATTTGCACTTTTATTAGGTACAGTTTATTGATATAAGTTCGAGAACATAATTCCCACACGTTGGAGCGATACACGACTATGCGCGCCAAGCTGACGTCAGAACGGCGTGTCTATGTCACTAGTTATTTATTATTTGAATTGCTTGAGGTACAGTTTTTTTTCACATAGGTACAGTTTAGGTAGAGTTGTTTGGTGCAAATTTTGGGACTATTCAGACATCTCTCACGCCATCCTGACAGACACTGACCGCCGACCATTCATTTCTCACGACGACTTCCGTGCTTCGGAGGGCACGTTAAGCAGTCGGTCCCGGATGCTGTATACTTGTATACAGTAGTCGTTAGGGTTTGTCAGAAGCCATTTCGGCGCCCTGAACGTTCTGGCACCCACCACCCAGCACTGCGCCAGCTTGGTGGATTATGGCCTATACCTCCTCGTCACCCAGGGGAGAGACTCATACCCTCCAGTAGGCTCATTACAAAGAGTTGTGATGATGACGATACCTAGTTAAGTCATCATAAGAGATGATGCAGAGGTTTTGGTCGTCGCCGCTAGCAATACAAAATTTAGCAAGAGAATCATCCCATTGTCAATAGAAGCAGGTAGTAGGACGCACCCGGATATACCCAAAGCTTTGTGGATTTCGTAACAATCTTATATTACTTTAGCGTAGTATAATTCTATATTGGATTAAAATTTTTATACCCTAGATTCTTTGATACAGAATAAAAATTAGTTACGTTTTTTTAAAAGTATTGTACAGTCTGGTCCCAGGAACCAGAAGTAAATACTCTGTACGATCGTACCGTACAGAGTATTTACCTCTGGTTCGTAAATAAGACATCTAGTTTTAAGTACACCGGTACGGTTTATTACACAAAACTAGTCTAAGATGGTAAAATGGTTATTATGGTTATAAGTACACGCCGAATGGTGACAGAACACGTACTAACTAAATTAATAGTTAATAAATCGATAGTCGGCGGAAACGGCTGACACTGCACAACGTGACTGTATGATGCAAGCATCGTACAAGTATGATTACGATGGCGAACTTTAAAGGAATCCTAAAACCAAGCGCTCACTTGCATAAATCGCCTTTTACGACACGCTTCTTCAGGGGCGGTAAAGATATGCTGACCCTTCATTTTTATGGCTTCATTTTTATGGAAAGAAAACGAGCGCCTCAATTTTTTTCGCCTGCGCTGTATCTTACTTAACTTTTTTTTTTTTTTTTAATATTGTAAGGATAGGACGTTTGTCTTCCATGCCACCTGATGGAAAGTGCGCATGAAGACTATGGTGTTACACGTCCATCCACGAGAAACCTATTCACTCGACACTTAAAAGTTCCAGGACTGTAGTGGTCAGGAAAAACAGACGCAGGCAGATTGTTCCACACCTTGCCAATCCGTACCAAAAAGGAACTATCGAAGCGTTTTGTTCGACTTCTTGGTAAATCCACTATATAGGGATGGAAGTTCTGTCTGCGTCAGGTAGTCCGGTGGTAAAAAGGGGTGGGTTCAATTTGGTCAAAAAGAGCACTTGCACACTCACCAAAATGTAGCCGATAAAATACTGTCAAAAAAGCAACCTTACGACGATGCTCCAGCGTCTGCAATTTTTTATTTGTAAGATTGTTGTTATTTATGAGTTTACGGGCTCTTCGGTCAACAGAGTCTAGCGCTTCGAGCTGGTATTTGGCAGAACCATCCCAAAGGTGACTACAGTACTCCATGCACGACCTCACTTGGGCTGTGTATAAGTTGAGCAGCCGTTCAGGGCTGAAGTACCGCGGGACCTTCGAGATGATACCCAATTTTTTGGAAGCCGTTTTTGCCATAGACTCAATTTGTTGACCGAAGTTTAATTTTGACGTTATAGTGACGCCCAAAAGCCCTAGTTGGTCGGTAATGGGAACAGATACATTGTGGAAAGTGGGCGTAAAAGTAAAGGTTTTTTGGGGACTGAAAACTGCTCGCGTCCGCAAGGTTTAGCCCTCGATGCCTTGTACGTGGTCCCTGGGTGGTGCTAAACGAGCAGTAAAATCTGGTGGTAGGCTTCGGCCGTGGCTTGTCACCACCCACTAGACAAAACCATGCCGCCAAGTAACCTAGTTGCGTTCCGGCATGATGTCTAGTGTAGCCATTGAGGAGGATAGGTCTGAGTAATCGTGCTGCATCGGAGAACAGTTTTCAACTCGTAGGATAATGACTCACCGGGTAACTCGTTTTGGAGGGTAGCGGGATCCGAAGCACGGTGCACCGCTGGCCGACCGCAGGTAGTAGGGGGCCCAAGTAGCATGCCAGCCACATGCGAAAGGCTGCCCCGCCACCTCGCGAAAAATCCCGGGAGGCTCCATCGTGCCGGTTGGCGACCGGTTAGAGAGGACCCGATGGCGACCTCGGGGGGGTTCGGGCGTCCCCGCAGTCTCCAGGCGAGTTCCCCAATGGTGCGTTGTTTCCTATGAGTTGCTTGGTTCCATTTGCAGCGCTTCACTCAACTTCTATTCTCCTCCCTATTCACTCCACTACCAATTCACAATGAAAGGTCCTAAAAAGAGTACGGTTCAACAGCGGTTGCACTTCCTCTCCCTTAAAGTGCACTTCTGTAACATCCGAGGAGTGCACTCCAATCTGAATGATGTCCACCACCATCTTGAGACGGAGAGACCACACCTACTCTTTCTAACGGAGACGCAGATCTGCGATCCGTCAGACTCGGCATACCTTGGTTACCCAGGCTATATCCTGGAGTCCCTTTTCCGCCCGCACGCCGGGGTGTGCATGTATGCCAGTGACGCGATCTGTTGTCAGCGTCTCCGTTACTTGGAAGTGCCGGACCTTTCAGTCATGTGGGTTCACATAGATACTGGCCTAGACCAAGTGGTTTACGCCTGTATCTATCGTTCACATAGCGGAGCTCGGGAGACAACGAGGCTTATGGAATACCTTGGCAATACAGCAGATAAGATTCAGCAACGTTTTCCCACGGCGCAGTTGGTGTTTCTGGGGGATTTTAATGCTCACCATGGGCAGTGGTTATACCCGTATCAGGACACTGACCATGCTGGCAGAGAGGCCTTTAAGTTTTCGCTGACTTATGGTCTCTCACAGCTTGTTAACGAGCCTACGCGCATTCCCGACGTTGCTGGCCACACTGCGTATTGCTTGGACCTTCTGCTGACAACCGATCCTGACAGATACTCGGTGTCCGTCACTGCACCTTTAGGGACATCCGATCACTGTATGGTGAAATCTGTATCGCTGTACTCGCCACCTGACACCCGCCCAAAACGCTCCAGGCGAGTATGGCGTTACAAGTCAGCAGATTGGGATGAAATGCGACATTTCTTCGCATCTTATCCATGGCGGCAAACTTGTTTTACATCAACCGATCCATCGTGCTGCGCTGATGCTGTCTCAAGTGTGATAGTTCAAGCAATGGAGTACTTCATTCCCCACGCTGATCTATCCCTTGAAACCAAAGCTCGCCCATGGTTTAATACTGCTTGCCTAGCCGCTGAAAAGCGAAAGCGGGAAGCATACAAAGCCTGGGCAAATGCTCGCAGAAGCAAAGCCCTGGATTCGCATGAACTTAAGAAAAGATACAATGATGCCGCCAAGTCCTGCAAAAAGGTAATCAAAAGAGCTCGTTTTGCCCACATAGGCCGTATCGGAGACAGAATAGCAGCATACCCTTCAGGCAGTAAAGCTTTCTGGTCCCTTGCCAAGTCGGTCGAAACGAACTTTTGTCGCCCGTCGCTGCCACCACTGAGGAAACCCGATGGTTCTCTGGCCCATACTTCTAAGGAGAAAGCAGATTTATTTGCTAGTATCTTCGCAGAAAATTCTCGTCTAGATTGCCAAGGAAAAATCCCACCCCAATTACCTCAGTTCGGACCTACAATGGGTACCGTTCACATTCGCCAAAAGGAGGTTCTTAAATGCTTGCTGCACCTAGACGAGAACAAAGCTAGTGGTCCAGACGGTATTCCTGCAGTGGTCTTAAAACGCTGCGCAGCTGAGTTGTCTCCCGTTTTGACGTGTCTTTATCGACTTTCATTGGAATCCGGTAAGGTTCCCAAGTCCTGGAAGCTTGCTAACGTACAACCAGTACCAAAGAAGGGAAGCCGTGCCGATCCTGTCAACTATCGACCAATTTCAATCACTTCCATACTTTGCAAAGTCATGGAACGTGTATTGAACAATCGACTCCTGGCATACCTCGAGGCCAACGAGCTCCTAAGCGATAGCCAATATGGTTTCCGCAACGGGCGCTCGACCGGCGATCTTCTCGTGTATGCCACTCACTTATGGAGCGAGGCCTTGGAGGGTCATGGTGAAGCAATAGCTGTATCCTTAGACATTTCCAAGGCCTTTGACAGAGTCTGGCATGATGGTCTCTTAAGAAAGCTTCCAGCTTATGGCATACCGATTGGGCTCTGCGACTGGATATCTGATTTTCTGAGGGAACGGTCAATTCGAGTAGTCTTAGATGGCTTCTCCTCCGACCAAATGGCAATTAATGCCGGGGTACCTCAGGGATCTGTTCTCTCTGCAACATTATTCTTGCTGCACATTAATGACCTTTTGACACCGGGCATTATTAGCTATGCTGATGACAGCACTGTTGTAGAGAGATACGTATCCAATGCGCGAGCGAGCCCCCGTGAAATCCAAAGTTTAAGAAAGTCAATGATTGAGCGCGTTGATTTGACCTTACGGAAAGTATCCGATTGGGGTGAGTCGAATTTGGTCAAATTCAACGCGTCCAAAACTCAGGCGTGTCTATTCTCCGCAAAAAAGAGCACCTTCACATTAACGCCCACTTTCCAAAATGTATCTGTCCCCATCACTGACCATCTAGGGCTTTTAGGCGTAACTATAACATCTAGTTTAAACTTCGGTCAACAAAATGTGTCCATGGCTCAAGTAGCTTCGAAAAAGTTGGGAATCATCTCGAAGGTACGGCGGTACTTCAGCCCTGCACAGCTTCTTAACTTATATACAGCTCAAGTGCGATCATGCATGGAGTACTGCAGTCATCTTTGGGATGGTTCAGCCAAATATCAACTAGAAGCGCTGGACTCCGTTGACCGAAGAGCCCGTAAATTAATTAACAACGTCGACCTTACGACCAAAAAACTACAGACCCTAGAGCATCGTCGTAAGGTTGCCTGTTTAACCGTGTACTACAGGATACATTTTGGTGAGTGCGCGAGTGCTCTGTTTGAGCAAATTGAACCCTCACCCTTTTACCATCGGACTACTAGACGCAGACAGAACTTCCATCCGTATGTGGTTGATATTCCGAAAAGTCGAACTAAGCGCTTTGACAGTTCCTTTTTGATACGGGTCGCCAAGGTTTGGAATGAACTGCCTGCGTCTATTTTCCCTGACCAGTATAGTCCTAGTACTTTTAAGCGTCGAGTGAATAGGTTTCTCGTGGATGGACGTGTACCACCTTAGTCTTCATGTTCACTTAACATCAGGTGTCATGGAAGACAAACGTCCCAGCCATATTTTATAATAAAAAAAAAAAAAAAAGGTGCTCTTTTTTGCGGAGAATAGACATGCTTGTGTTTTGGAGCCGTTGAATTTGACCAGGTTAGATTCGCCCCAATCGGACACATTCCGCAACGTCGAATCAACGCGCTCAATCATAGACTCTCTCAAAACCTGGATTTCATGGGCGCTCGTTCGCGCATTGGATATATATCTCTCAACAACAGTGCTGTCATCAGCATATCCAATAATGCCTGGTGTTAGGAGGTCATTAATGTGCAGCAAGAATAAAGTTGCAGAGAGAACAGATCCCTGAGGTACCCCGGCATTAATCGCCATTAGGTCAGAGGAGTAGCCGCCTAAGACTACTCGAATCGACCGTTCCCTCAGAAAATCAGATATCCAGTCGCAGAGCCCGGTCGGTATGCCATATGCTGGAAGCTTGCTTAAGAGACCATCGTGCCAGACCCTGTCAAAGGCCTTGGAGATGTCTAGGGATACAGCTATTGCTTCACCATGACCCTCCAAGGCCTCACTCCATAAGTGTGTGGCATACACGAGAAGATCGCCGGTCGAGCGTCCACTGCGGAAACCATATTGGCTATCGCTTAGGAGCTCGTTGGTCTCAAGGTATGCCAGGAGTCGATTGTTCAATACACGTTCCATGACTTTGCAAAGTATGGAAGTGATTGAAATTGGTCGATAGTTGACAGGATCAGCACGGCTTCCCTTCTTCGGTACTGGTTGTACGTTAGCCAGCTTCCAGGATTTGGGGACTTTACCAGATTCCAAAGAAAGTCTATAAAGATGCGTCAAAACGGGAGACAACTCAGCTGCGCAGCGTTTCAACACCACTGCAGGAATACCATCTGGACCGCTAGCCTTGTTCTCGTCTAGGTGCAGCAAGCATTTAAGAACCTCCTTTTGGCGAATATGAACGGTACCCATTGTAGGACCGAACTGAGGTAATTGGGGTGGGATTTTTCCTTGGCTATCTAGACGAGAATTTTCCGCAAAGATATTGGCAAATAAATCCGCCTTTTCCTTAGCGGTGTGGGCCAGAGAACCGTCAGGTTTCCGCAGAGGCGGCAGCGACTGGCGACAAAAGTTCGTTTCGACCGACTTGGCGAGGGACCAGAAAGCTTTACTTCCCGAGGGGTATGAAATTATTCTGTCTCCGATACAGCCTATTTGGGCGAAACGAGCTCTTTTGATCACCTTTTTGCAGGACTTGGCGGCAGCATTGTACCTCTTCTTGTGTTCATGCGAATCCACGGCTTTGCTTCTGCGAGCGGTTGCCCAGGCTTTGTACGCTTCTCGCTTACGCTTTTCAGCGGAAAAGCATTCAGCACTAAACCATGGGCGAGCTTTGGTTTCAAGGGATAGATCAGCGTATGGAATGAAGTACTCCATTGCTTGACTTATAACACTTGAGACTGCATCAGCGCAGCACGATGGATCGGTTGATGTGAAACAAGCTTGCCGCCACGGATAAGATGCGAAGAAATGTCGCATTTCATCCCAATCTGCCGACTTGTAACGCCATACTCGCCTAGAACCACTTGGTCGGGTGTCAGGTGGCGAGTACTGCGATACAGATTTCACCAGACAGTGATCGGATGTCCCTAAGGGTGCAGTGACGGACACCGAATATCTGTCCGGATCGGTTGTCAGCAGAAGGTCCAGGCAGTAAGCAGTGTCGCCAGCAACGTCTGGGATGCGCGTAGGCTCGTCAACAAGCTGAGAGAGGCCATGAGTGAGCGAAAACTTAAAAGCCTCTCTACCAGCATGGTCAGTGTCCTGGAACGGGTATAACCACTGTCCGTGGTGTGCGTTAAAATCCCCCAGGAACACCAACTGCGCTGTGGGAAAACGTTGCTGAACCTTGTCCGCTGTACTGCTGAGATAGTCCATAAGCCTCGTTGTCTCCCAATCTCCGCTGTGTGACCGATAAATACCAGCGTATACCATTTGGCCTAGGCCGGTATCTATGTGAACCCACATAACTGAAAGGTCCGGCACTTCTGAGTAACGGAGACGCTGACAACAGATCTTGTCACTGGCATACATGCACACCCCGGCGTGCGGGTGGAATTTGGACTCCAGGATGTATCCTGGGTAACAAAGGTATGCCGAGTCTGACGGATCACAGATCTGCGTCTCCGTTAGGAAGAGTAGGTGGGGTCTCTCCGTCTCGAGGTGGTGGTGGACATCATTGAGATTAGAGTGCATTCCTCGGATGTTACAGAAGTGCACTTTAAACGAGAGGAAGTGCAACCACTGTGTTACCTTACTCTTCTTTGGACCTTTCATAAGTTTTGGAGTGGAGTGAATAGGGAGGAGAACAGAAGTTGAGTAAAGCGCTGCAAATGGAACCAAGCAACTCGATAGGGGTGACGCACCTTTGGGAAACTCGCTTGGAGACTGCGGGGACGCCTGAACCCCCCCCGAGTTCGCCATCGGGTCCTCTCAAACCGGTCGCCAGCCGGCACGATGGAGCCTCCCGGGATTTTTCGCGAGGTGGCGGGGCAGCCTTTTGCATGTGGCTGGCATGCTACTTGGGCCCCCTACTACCTGCGGTCGGCCAGCGGTGCACCGTGCTTCGGATCCCGCTACCCTCCAAAACGAGTTACCCGGTGAGTCATTATCCTACGAGTTGTAAACAGTTCTCCGATGCAGCACGATCACTCAGACCTATCCTCCTCAATGGCTACACTAGACATCATGCCGGAACGCAACTAGGTTACTTGGCGGCATGGTTTTGTCTAGTGGGTGGTGACAAGCTACGGCCGAAGCCTACCACCAGATTTTAACTGCTCGTTTAGCACCACCCAGGGACCACGTACAAGGCATCGAGGGCTAAACCTTGCGGACGCGGGCAGTTCTCAGTCCCCAAAAGCTATTATATATTATATAAAAACTAACTTAGCTATTATAATATAAAAAATGACGCATCATCTCTTATATCAGCGGCAGACTAGCCTGATCTTGGTGACTTCAAAAGATTGTCATTTTGTTAGCCTCCAGATTATTAAGTAACTCGCATGTTTCATATTAAATCTTACGTAGCAAAAAATCATTGCGATATCTCTGAAAAGGCACTTGACCTAGAGTATGTACTGCTTGCGAACCTTCCAGAGGGGTAACAATTCGGAAAAGTGGGCGCTAGATCGCGAGTCCATCCCCGACTAATGAAATATCTGTGTGCATGAGCATGTTTGTTTGCATTTATTTGGGTGAACTTATGTAGTATACGAAAAAAATAGTATCGGTACCTATATCCGTTGTCCAGTAAGTATTACATATCATGTTATTTTAGGCTAGATGGCGCTGTTTAACTATACGTAAAACTATATTTTATCAGATATACTTCCATGCTGGACTGGGAGCGAAAGAAAAACAAAGAATGTTCCAGCTGCTTCTCTTCCCAGGCATGCTGAAAAGTAATTTAAAGGACAGAGGTTTTATTGCCGATTTTGTTGACGATAGGCTGACCCCCTGTCACTGCAATAGTCTCTCAATATCATTATAATACTTCCAAAGTCAAACGTGATATCAGATGATCTTATAACTTCTGGTGTTGCCTATCCCATAAGGGATACAGTCGTGAAGTTATGTATGTACACCAGGAGCACCCGTTTAAAGTAGATTTCTAAATCGAATCAGGCCTGGCTCACTCCGCGCGGTACATCCGTTATTTACCTACAGCGAAGTGCTCCGCCGGCGTATTTCGAATGGATCGTGTGTCACGCGCGCGCCCGTCGGGACGTTGTAGATACCTGCCTACCTAATAGCACTCACAGTAATTTTATGATCGAGGTCGCAAATAGTATTTAAAAATGGACATAAAAAGAAACAAATATTCAATTACATTATGTTTAGATTTGATTATGTTCAATTTAGCAAACAAAACATAGGTAGTATTACTAATTATTCGTCGTAACTTTTTTTTCATTTTGTACTTTAGGTAAGTTGAAACAATATTTTTTACAAAGGTAGAATAACAGTAATACCTACATCGGTAGATACGTAATTACAAATAAGGAGATTAATTATTCTTCACTAGGCAGCAACCCTAACAGCGTAAGAAAAGATAAGAGGCATGCGATAGAAAGAGACAAAACTTCTAGGTATATAAATTTGCAGGTACGTAATGCAGTGCGAGCTGAATTCCACCGTATCGCGTCGTAGCAAGACTCGAATTTATTTAGATCTTCTTGCGGAGTAATTCTTCTGTACCAACTATTACTTATTCTGTGATCGAATCTTAATTTCAATCTAAAAAAATTTCATACAAAAACAAATCTGAATATTGGTTGTCATGGCAACAATCATTCATTTAAGTGTTTACAAAGAAGGATTTCGGATTAAGATTCAATATAGAAATCAACTATAAGTAAACAAATGAATTGAAATAAAACACATTATTCATATCCGTTCTTTAATTTTCACTGACAGGCATAATACACGAAATACACAGTATTTACAAAATATAAATCTACACACGCAAATACACACTTATAATTATGACTGACTCTAAAACGTCATATTCTATTTCAGCCTTAAATCGAGAGAATATAATACACGTTTTCACGCACTGTTCCTAAATTGTGTCCGTTACTGCAGCTGGAAAGTTGCTTCTAGAGAGCTGTAACTGGACGCACAAATGGGTCGTTATGTGCTGTAATTGTGCGCCAAATTAAAAATTAGTGCGTATTATCGTTTTTGAAAAAAGGAAAAAACAATTCCTGCTAGGGTAATGCTGTTCCACCTGGAAAATTCTAAACGAATGGTCGTAGAGAGAAACATTGTGCATGCGCAGGTACCTTATGGGTGTAGGGATCAGTGCGCTGAAAAAAATATAAGTGGGTCTTCAGGTTCCCGAGATATTCAGTTTTCTGCTGCGGTAACGTTTAGCAAATCGTGTATCTCAGCAACCATTGAATGTGCGGGTGAAAAAAAAATGCACGAGTTACTCTTGAATTATTGAATGCTATCAGAAAATATAAACGGTTTTCGAGTAATCGGCCTTTTTAGAAAAAACTAAAAGTAATCACAGGAGACAACATATAAGCTTGCTGTAAACTGGTTTCAGTTCGACTTGATATCTCTATTAACCATTAAAATTTAGAAATGTGTACGCCCATGCGTTATTGAATAATTATCCAAAATATCATAACGACTACGTGACCGCAGCAGGAAACTGAATATTTCGGGAACCTGAAGACCCACTAATTATTATTTCAGCGCACTAATTCCTACACCCATAAGGTACAGAAGGCGCCAGATCAAGCGTTACATTACCTGTCAAATTTCCCCAACCAATTTTAACTTAATGTCGAGGGCATAGAGTTTAGATTCAAGTAATTTTTTTTGACAGATTTGTATCGCTTAATTTGCTGCCTTCTGCGCGTGCACAATGTTTCTCTCTATGACCGATTTTTAGAATTTTCCAGGAAAATTGGAACAGCATCACCCTAGCAGGAATCGTTTTTTCAAAACGACAATACCCACTAATTATTAATTTGGCGCACAATTACAGCACATAACGACCCATTTGTGCGCCCAGTTACAGCTCTCTAGAAGCAACTTTCCAGCTGCAGTAGCGGACACTCCTAAACAGTACTTAGTACGTAAAAAGTAAGGTCCTATACCTAAAGGGATATCGTAAGCCATTAAGACATCGAATTTATTTTAATAAGCATGTATGAAATTAAGAATTTTTTATCAACGAATGCAAACGTTTTATTGCTGTTTTTTTTTAGAAAAGGATTAATTTATCGAGCGCTTTATTAATGAAAATAAGGAAACTTCTTCTTCCAAACAAAATAATAATCATCTAAATAAATTGATACTAAATTGACGAGTCAAATTTGAACACAAAAACATAGGTTCCCGCATTTTACATAGTATGTTCTTATCCGCGTAACGAATTTTATTTTGCTTTAAAAGAAATTTGACATGATATCATCATAAATTTTTCAAAGCATTAATCTATTCTGCAAGAAAAAAATTTCCAGTAACAAAAAAAACACATACATTTTAGGGGTCTTTGGTGAAAACGTGCATCACACTGCATGCTACAACTAAGCAATGATAATTGGAGATTACAATATGACTAATTTTACATATAATGATTCACTATGGTGGAGTCATTTTAATAGGTCACATTTGACAAGTGTCACTCTTATACATTTTCTTACAAACCAAAATTTACAACCAAAAATAAACTTTATTCGGCTGACATAAGGAAACGTCAAATGAGACCTCTTAATATGGCTCTACTTTACAATGTTTGACAATAAGCTCAGTGACATAAATAACATGACCTATAACTAATTGTGGTTTTCAATATGATTTTCTCAGCAGTGTGAACAGCAAAAGACCTTGACTAAATATTGAAATCCACAATTAAAGAGTTGGTAATGAAACTTAAAACTCTTCAGCTTTATAACTAAATAAGTATCTTAAGAAAAATTTTATATTTTTCTCTGCCATATAGCCGAAAAGAGCAAGCTTGAAAATGAAAACTCATTAAACTTTTAGTTAATTTAGAAGCGATTCAATTTACTGTTTTATTAATTTATGGTATGAATATTATAAAATCAATTTGGTACACTCAAAATCAATTTTCCTAATAAGTAATTTTATACTTTGAGATGCAAGAGACACTTAAACTAGACTTATAACTAGAGATATATCCAGGGTTAAATTTAATAAGCCATCACCTCTTGCAGGCAGCCTCTCCACATCAATCCCAACAACATTTGTTCTACAACTTTTGAAAATTAATAGTTTTGAAAATTTTAGTTTTCCCATACAAAAAATATTTATAGCCTCTGTGTATTTCTTTTTACTCTGAGCGTAGGTATGTCACTTACTTTACGCAGTAAAATATCGCTTCATAATGATAATACTTAGCTACTTCTTACAAAATGTAGAGTGTAAAAAGAGCACACATTTTTTAATTTTTATTTTTTGTGTCATTTATCAAGATTTGTAAAAAGTCGTAGAACAAATGTTGTTGGGATTGATCTGGAGAGGCTTAGCTATAGAGTTTACACTTGGAGAGGGAAATTTCGAATTTAGCTTACTTTCGTTTTTTACCGTGCATCCACACCGCAGTTACTTTTTGTGGAGCAACAGAATGGAACACGATAACATTAGGTAACATTCTTCAACTTTTGAGATTGCTTGTTACTTTTTGTTGAAAGTTGTTTATAGCGTCCATACCGCCAATATAAATTAACAAAATATAAAAGATCGAGTAATCATACCGCAGTTACTTTTGGTAGATTCGCTTTTTAGATTTACTTTGTTACAGAATGTCGACTGTTAAGGACGAATATGTTGATCAACGGCAACATTTATACAGGGTCTTTTATATGAAGATCAAAATATTTTAGGAGAAGGTTAAGAACGATGCGTGGATTCAATTTATGAAAAAAAATTGAATTGAATTTTTAAATTGAAATTTTACAATTCTTTTAAGTGACCAAATTTTTGTGACTTGAAAAACCGGGGCTGAACGTATTTCTTAATAGAAATACTTGGAAAAACGCTTTTATTTCTTGCTATTTAGTCGTAAATAACAGATTAAACTAAAATGTTGTTAACTTATGAGAATTAGGTATAAAATATCAATTTACATACCAAAAATTTTTTTTATCATAAATTGAATCATCATGCCATTCTTAACCTTCTCCTAAAATATTTTGATTTTCATAAAAAAGACCCTATATATATAACTTTTAAATGTCAAATGTTGCTTAGTAACTCTAGGAAACGTTGATCAACAAAAAGTTTCTGCGGTGTGGATGCACGGTTAACTAAATAACGTGGATTTCTCTGAGACCCATAGACAAAGATAAAAACAAAAAGAATCTCGATATAATGTCACGACATCACGCTTCAGACATGAATATGTAAGTATGTTTTATAAATTTCAAGTGAATATCCTACTTTTGAATATCTACAAACTTATAGTTAATAACTTAATTGTACTTATCTTACGGAGTACCATTATTGTATAATACAACTTTCTTATAAGCAGATGTATAAAATGAAATAAACTAAATGACTAAGGCCTGATTTTTCAATCATCGGATTAAAGTTATGTAACGAATAAAGTAGTACTCGGCAAGATAAAGTTGTTTTTAGACGACCGTCTGGTGTAGTGGTAACATACATTGCCTTCTAAGCCAGAGGTCCTGGGTTCGAATCCCGGCGGCGGCGGATATCGGTGTGATGAACACAGATATTAGTCGTCAAGTCATGGATGTTTATATGTTTATTTAAGTTTATTCTAATAAAAATATGTATTTATTCAATATGTATGTTTATATATTTCCTAAGTAGGTATATCAGTTATCTAGTATCCATAACACAAGTTCTTTAAGAAACTTAATTTGGGCTAGATAATGTTGTGTGAGTGTCAGAAATATTTATTTATTTTATTTTACATTTTTTTTGTAATTGTATGACAATAAACTTGAGACGAACTTGAAGCTGTGGGGTAATACTTTATTCATTAAATAACTTTTATCTGAGTATTGAAAAATTGGCTCTTACAACAACAATTAAGAGTCGGTAATTGAAATGAAAAGAAAAATAATTGGACTCAATGAAGCGGTTCTTAACTAACTTTAGGATTAATTTACAAAACGGAATATTAGCATAAATGTAGAAGGCAGCAGATCAAGCCCAACCAATTTTTAACTTAATATCAAGGGCATAGAGTTCAGATTCAATTACAATTTACTGACAGGTTTGGAAGGCTTGATCTGATGCCTTCTGTAATTTGTGAACTAATATAGTTCCCACTTTCTAAAGTTAATTCTTACGTCAATCCTTTATTTTATTTTCTAAAGCACGTTTCTCTTTCACGAACTAAACAGTATTTAAACAAAGTATGTTTCGCATAATCGTAGATCAAAAAGGTTCATAGGCAATATATTAAATATCATTAATATTGGTTGTCATGGGTTTATATTTTTAATATGTTAGTTAAATTTATCACCATATTTTTTTATTCGGGTGACTTGATTCACACTCTATCAAGGTTACAAGAAAGAGTTCCTAAGTGAAAAAATAAACTAAGCAGTCTTTACCTACAATAACCGATGATTGTCAAATGTAAGATATTCTTTATAAAAGACATTTGTTTTATACAGTGGACAAAAATAAGCGACATACGAGATCCCGAAAACCGTTTTTTTTCAGTTCTAAGTTCAAAATTTATCCTTCAAGAATATTTACCAATTTAATCGAATTAAGAAAGAACCACAATATGAAAACGCTTATTATTTTAAATACATCTTCAATACAGACATGTGGTAAGTATGTTTTACTAGTAATTTACGTTGCTATTAAAATTTCCAAATAATGAGCTATAATTCATTTTATAAGACATTTCATATTTATCTTTTTAAAAAAGGTCAATAGTTGGAATATAATTTTGTCATTTATTAATTTTACTAGGTTTAATTTAGACTTTATGCGATTTGTAATCAAATCGGTTCGTCACCGTTTTGCCGTTTCTTCTAAAAACCAATTACAATAGTATCATTCTTAACCAAAACCAAGTTAATGCCCAAATTTCTTCGTCCAAATCTTCAAAGTCCACTAAAACGTGGTCAGCTCACAACAGGCGCCCCCTACAGTTCGGCATGCCGCAGTAACAATAGAGGATCTTGTCGGGAACCGATCCCACGTCGTAGTTATAGTTCCAAGTGAGCTCGCTACCCGCTCTGATGGGGGTAAGTGCGAAAAACGCCACCCAGGGGAAGCGGGGGTCGTGTGTGTCTACGAATACGTTCTGAACGAATACGTTTGGTGAACAGGAGTGCTGGAAAAAAAAGAATAAAATATTTTTAAGGTTTTTGCTTTTAATAATGCTCAATTATTCCTAAATAACTGAAAAAATATGCTAAATAAAATCATCACCTGACCAGGACTCGAACCTGGGATTTGCTGCAAAGCTATCCATTAGATGGAGATACGTTAGCAATATAACGTAAAAACAAAAGTATGCTAAGTAATTTCGATGGCTTGTGCCAGGCCCCGGTAACTCATCCGGCAAACGAGAGGTCCCAGGTTCGAGTTCTGGTCGGTTGATGATGTTATTTATCATACTTTTCAGTTATTTAAAAATATAATGCAATTTGTTGTAATATGGAATAATTTATTGACAAAATATACTTTAATGTTGCTTTCGCCTTTTATGATGCTTTAATATAATTTTAAATACCAAATAGAATGTCCCCTATTCGTCCCCCTCACCGGGAGACGATTTTTTTTTATATTTTTATCAAATTCAATAATTAATTACGAAAATAAAAAAAATATTTCAAAAGGAAAAAACAAGTTTATAATTAAATTTAATAAAATTATATATCGAGCTCGGATAAGAATTTCGTAAAAGACGATCAATCCGAGTAGCCCTCCACAGGGCCGCATAACTAGCGACCACCCGTCATAAAGAATCTGCCGCTAAATGTCACCGCTCCGACGGTAATGTGTTCCGGCAATGTTTTATGAAGTGCCAGTCTCTTCTTAAACCCGTCATCCATCTTAGATTTCATCTTTACTCACCACAGGTGAAATAAAGGTCAAATACGCGTCTAGTTATTGAAAATACACTTTAATAATTGGTCAATAATGTTATTCACTTATTATAAAACTGTGAAAAAAACAACATGCTGGAATGGGAGCGAAAGAAAAACATAGAATGAGCCAGCTGCTTCTCATCCCGGGCATACTGTTAAAGTCAGTTAAGGGACAGAGGTTTTATTGGCGTTTTTGCGGGCGATAGGCTGACCTGATACCTCCAAATTTGTCAAATGTGACATCAGATGGTTATCTAGCCTCTGTTGTTCTGCCTACCCCGTTAGGTATACAGGCGTGAAGTAATGTATGCATAAAATTGTACTTACATTGAGATATCTGCCTATATTGCCTTGAACCTTAGCGTCCATGATGTAACACGCCTCATCTTTGCCGAAATACGAGCGAACCGAGCTGTTGACACGAAAAGAAACTATTAAAAAAATATATACATTTATTTATAATTTATTGCACACTTACAATTACATCAGGAAAACTATACAAGGCTGATTTGTGGTCATCGGCCAAATTTTTTTTACAAAGAAATTAATATATCCCCATGTTAACATGTTAAGCTAAGCATGGTCACTCTAAATTACCATTAAAATAAAGTCGACTACGCGCTACTTCAAAACATCTCGTAGTACTACGTCGTAGTATTAACAATGAAATGCCGCGTCGTAGTAGCTATGTTCATCAACAGCGACTATTTTCAGAAACGTTTGTGGTTCCATATTTCTACTTTTTTGTACTGCGCGACGCTTAAAAAAAATATACAGGTTCGTTTATGTTGTATCAGAGAAACTAACAATTAAATTTAGCTGGTGACCAAAAGACAAACCTGTATACAGGGTCCGCATATAATAGTCAATTATATTTTAATAGCAGATTAGGTATGATGAGTGGGTTTGAATTTCGAAAAAAAAAAACTTTTTTTTCAATATTTTTGAGAAATTAAAATAAAAAAATATTGTTCTCTGTGAGTAAAATTTAAGATTAATCTAGATTTATGACTATAAACAATTAGATGGACACGTTTTTATTAATTGTTGTGTAGTCATAAACTACAGATCAAACTTAAATTTTTATCACTTAGAAAAATTTTGAAACTTTAATTGATGAACAATATTTAAAAAAAATATTTTATTTTTCGTAATAATGACCCACTCATCAGTCTTAATCTGCTATTGACTATTATAATTTCTACTATTTTACTATTTAATTTCTTGTATAATTTCAAAACTATAACACATCACTGTTTGAAATGCAAACTTTCCGTGGAAATTCAATTAAAACCCATTTTTATTGAATATAGACATACTGAACAATTCAATTGTTCAAATTGGATAACAACAATTAACAATTCTAATCTGCCTCAGACGCAAAAGGTCGCACGCAAGTGGTCGTGGGTTCGATTCCCTTACAAACATTTGCGTGTATGAACACTGTAGTTTATTATTTTTTGTACTGGTCGCGCTTCTAATTACCAATATCTGTAAATACCAATATGCGTAAAATAACTATTTTTCGGTGACATACGAGATGTTTGCAAAATTGTAAGAACTTACTTATATTTCGGTTTTAAATCGTTAGTCGAATCCATTCCGACCTGCGCCATAAATCTCGAAGGTTCTCGAACTGGAAATGATAAGCATTATTTTTTACTGCGGATTGCTTGTGATTACTGCTGATGTAAGAAATTTCCTAGTGATGCGGCAAGTATTTAGAATAGTGGCTTTTTGTAGGGTTTCAATTACGCTAGTTGGAATTTGTAGTGTATTAAGGCTGTTTTTTAGTGTTTTTGGTATAGCACCTGTTGTGGAAAGGACTATTGGGACTATATGAAACGTGTCTGCTTGCCATTGACGTTGGATTTCTATAGATAAGTCTTGGTACTTGGCAAGTTTTTAATTGATAGTAGATTGTATATTGTGTGTGTTAGGAATTGCTCTGTCTATTATAAAGATTGATTTATTGCTCTTATTAAAAAATGTAATATATTATTAAAACTGCTACGGACGTAGCTACGGACATAGCTACGAACTTATGTCACGGACGGACGGCAGCGCGCGTGGAACGTGGCTAGTTCCCACGTGTGCTACAACGTCCGTACATCGTGCATCGATTTTAATCCAAATAGTAAGAGGTTAATGCCCGTCTGCACTAAACTTTGATCCTAAGTTGATACTTAAGTATCATACAGATGACGTGCAACTAGAATTGATTGACTTTTATTGTCATTTGGCCTGTCTGAAGGTTAGTTTGACATGATAGATAAGTAATGAGAACACTATAAATAATGTATTGTGGAAACTTATGTAGCTCAGGTTTCGTCAATATACCAACTAGTGAAAGGGAAAGGAATTTTCGTTTTTGAGACGATGTTTTATGTTTTTTTAATTAGACTTGGTAAAATATTAATAAATAAAACATCAATTTTTAAACTAGCATATTGGCATGACTTTATGAACGCCGTCGTAAGTTTCTTGCCTAAAGTTATGACACCGATTTCGTATGTCATAAGACTATAAGCAAGAACTTAAGCGTATCATGTCAAATCAACCGTCAGACAGGACATACGACAATAAAAATCAGACTAGAGTCCGTTCACAGTTAGTTTACCTCCAGCTGTTAGGTTTTCTGCCATGAGTCTTGGGTATTAAATTTCTATTACAAAATACCATTTCTATTACGAATAATGTATGCACCTATATTTTTGAATGTCTAGTACATTATAATAATTTCATATTTGAGCGTAATATTTCGTTCCTTTTTACAATATTTGAAAAATTTACAGCAATTCAGTTTACCTGGTTGTAATAGAATAAAGAAGGCTATTTAAATATTTTATGCAAACTTTCAGGGCAACTGGACGGTAGGGCCAATATAGAGAAAACATACGTCAGAGGTAAACCAACTGAGAACGGACTGTACAGACTTAAGTATCGACTTAGGACCGTAATCAGGCCTGTAGCTCAGTGGAAGAGCACTCGTCCGGCAAACAACAGGTCCCAGGTTCAAGTCCTGGTCGGGTGATTTTTATTTAGCACATTTTTCAGTTACTTAAGAATAATCGAGCACTTTATATGCAAAAACTTGAAAAAATATATATTACTAGTTGACCCGGCAAACGTTGTTTTGATATACATATATATAAATAAAAAAAAATAGATGTTGGCCGATTCTCATAGATACCGGATAAGCACAAAAAATTTCATCACAATCGGTCAAGCCGTTTCGGAGGAGTATGGCAACGAAAACTGTGACACGAGAATTTTATATATTAGATTGTACTAGGTTACTTCCACTGTGTGGTCTCTATAACATGAAGTTTTGTATAATTCGGAATTCGAAACCGGTTACAAAGTTAAAATTGCGTTTCGATCACCTTACGCTCCATGTTAACATTACCGCTAGCGACACGAAAATTTAATTGTTTTGGCGTCGTATAATATTCATTAAAAATATTGATTGTACAGAAGGCCGCTGATCAAGCGTTCCGATAGTATCTTTCCCCAAACAATTTTTAACTTAAGAGCCTCTTGTAGTGCGGTGCGTACTTCCATACTTCCCGCCCAGTCATTTCTAGCGAATTTCGGCAACGTGACTAAGCGAAAATACGTTTAACTAGTTTTGATGACCACTTTGGTGATGGGGTAGACCTAATCATGACAGAACTTGAGTAAAGGAAATAAGGGGTACTTCAATTAGGGGGGATTTCACCGATTTCCTTTCGATCCGAGATTGAGAAATCTCAGATCTGATCAGAACAAGATCAGAAGCTAGTTTTGATCGCGATTTACGTGTCACGGATTTCATGGGCTTCGTTGTATTCTCGTTTCATAAAACTTAGTTTAGCTATAACACCTATGACTAGGAATGAACGAAAGAATGATGCGTTCAAAGTGTTGCAATAAAAAAAATGGTTCCTTCTCAAATGACGAAATAAGAAATTCAGATCATGATATTTTTTAATTGTTAGTTCTAGGTGAACATCATTTATATATATAACTGTTTAGCTTATTACAATATTTATTTAAAAAAACTGAAATATATGTAATATCAATAATAGTAAGTACTCAGCACAGAGGACATTACGTATACTAAAGTAAAGTAATCACTAAGCTTCATTTTAGTTCTAAAAAACTTTAACCTTATAAATAAATCACTAAAATATAAACAATTCTCCCTTCCCTTTTAACCCATAAACAATTACGGGGAAATAACAAATAATCTTTTCATATGACACATTGACAATGACAGCAGGCAGCTCCTGAACTCTTTTTAACATGCTAAACGGCGAAAATCGGACGTTTAGGCACTAATCCAGATTTAAGCTAATCTAAGATTTTTTAATGTTGATGAAAAAGAAACTTGAAGGTGGAACTCGTTTTAACATGTAATCTGAGTTTAACTCGAATTGATCGCGTTTTATTACATCGGTTAAATTGGTGCTTAGTGATAAACAGGTAATCCTGCGAAAGATATGATTTTTAAGCTATTGCATAGCTTCTATCGCGGGCCTTGAGCGTGGGGACCGAATCCAGAAATTCCGTAACGAAAAAAACCTAACACCCCCCACTCCGACCGGCACAGCGGTGATACTTTGATTTCATAACTTTACATGCGGGCTTTAATAAACAATCAGCGCCATCTACTAGGAACTTGTGGAACTTCATATTAGACCAAACATTACTGCATTAATAAAATAAATAAATAATTATAATTGCATAAGTTGATAAAAAATGCTATGCAATAGCTTTACCGCGGCAGTCTCCGAGTGCCACACGTCTTTTTTTGATGTACTTTTTGCACAAATATATTTACAATTTTTGTACTTAGAGAATTTTACCTGACGTATAGTACTAAGTGGAAATAAAGAGAAAACAAAAAGACTACGTACCTTCTTCATCGTCGCTGATGGTGATACAATCATCATCATTTTTTTCTTTTTTCTCAGTTTTTTCAGTTTTTTCAATTTCTTTCTTTTCTGTTTTCGCTTCAGTTTTTGCCTCTTTCTGCTTGACTTTCTCTTGTTTTCTCTTACTTCTTCTCTGACTCTTTCTCGGTTGTACGCTTTTGAAGAAGAAATACATTTTTTCGGTTATGTAAGGATTAAAAGCTTATTTTACATTGAAGTTTGGCGTTGGGGGATCAGACGCCAGTGGTTGCGGGTTCAATTCTCGCAAGGAACAAGAAAAAAAATGTCCCAGCTCTGGGCCTTTATATATATATATATGTATTTTATATTCTAGGTTTCCTCCTAGTTCGCTACATGGTGTCTCATAATACAAGCTTTGAGACTAACTTTGCTAACTTTGAGACCATGTAGTTGGTATGATTGTCTGGGGATTTTATTTATTTATTTTGAAGGTGTTCCAGTCTTCATAATAACTTATCATCAGGTGGAGTGGAAGACAAAGGTCCCAGACTGAGATCAGAATACTTCAGAGATGAAAAATATGTATCACGCGAGTTACTGTACTGAGTTTATGGGCTACGATATATGTAATCCGGAATTTATTATGGAGGTTAAACCGAAAAAAATATATTTACGCAATTATTCTTACTATTGAAACTCCGACGCAAACAAAGTCAACGGCAATAGCTACTACAGCAAACTTACGTGTTAGTAATGAGCTCATCCACGAAAGCGGCCGGTTTGAAATCATCATCATCCTGTTCCGTTTTGGACTCCGACGTTTCATCTTCGGAGGAGGATTCTTCTTCCTCTTCTTCTTCCGAAGACTGCTTCGGTTTCTTCTGTAAACAGGAACGAATGAACGTTAAATTAAAGGTTTTGTTCATGTCGACAAATGACCTGGGTTTGCGTTTTTATCAACTTCATTTAATTTACTTTAGAAACGAGATGACATGTATGGAAAGTAAATCAATTGTGGTGTATGAAGCTAGTAGTAGTAGAAGTATGAACTAAGTTTTACTGTTTGTTATTTTTGATATGTAGTTAGTTGTTTATTCAGATTAAATGTTTCGAATGTACATCTGTGTTTTCTTGCTTATCCCGTAAGAATATAACATCAATTGTTGCGTATTCATTCATTTATTCCATTTTCAAAATCACATTCCGTTTAACTCTTGCTTTGCTGAGATCTAATATACAGTTATCAGTCAGTCATGGATCAACCAAGGGTAAAGCGTATTCAAAACGCATAACGGATATAACGAGGCTCTTTTGGCTGGCGCGGGAGTTTGCAATTTCTCCCGCCAGAGGCGCTCAAGGCGCCACACATACGTCACGATAAACTTAGTTCGCAATAACAAGGATTCTTACAAAAAAAAAGATAAATATTTTCAACCAGTGCTGTGTTTGTGTCGACACTATTCTGAACTTTTGTGAAATCAACCATTCGAAGAAAGGCTCGCCAAGTTTCCCCAGGACGGTGTACTGCTGGAAGGCTGGAGATCCAAAGGTTGGTGTCCGTTTCTATTACCAAGGATATCGTTATTGATAAATCCAGAGCCCCAGGGCCTTAGATCTCGGCAAGCATCTAAACTTATTAATCTTAATTACGACAGTTAATTAGGTTTGCTTGACCCAGAGTGTATTTCATACATCAATCTACCAGTTTTTTAAAGCGTTAAGAATCTTCATTAACCGCAATCCAAACCTATGTCAGTTTAAACAGAATGTCCTGTCTTAAAACTAAAGCCAAAACTACTATTGTTTTAAGTTTTCAAGATGAAAACCATTTTTTATCGCCCCGTGGTTACAACTCTGCAGTGCAGTGAACGGGCAATAAATAATGTTATACCCGTACGCAGCGAATGGTCACTGCTTTAAATATTTAAGAATTGACTAAAATAAAGACTTACCAACCTGGCTTCTCCACGCGCAAACAACGCCATTCAAGGCGGCAAGTATATACAATATATAATAATTAGGAGGGGAATCGATTATATAAAGTGGGAATAGGAAGGGAAGTATATTAGTAAATAAATATAAGATAACACCTTTCTTCTAACGAATCGTCGCACAAAACTTTCACAATCACCGTACAATATATCAAAAACAATATCTTTTCTTCCGAGGCACCAAGTCACTAGAGTATCAATCCACAATATAACTTTGACGTTTTGACGTCTGTCAAAAAAAACAATTCGTCTTCGTTCATTGAAACAAAACCACAGACTAGCGCCACCTATGGTAACTGCGCCAAGGGATGAGACAACGCAACCCAGTCGCGTAGCAAACTACCGGAGAGGGGCTCATCCCACGTTACTTCTGCTGCCCATAGTTCCTGTAGGAAACACTTCATCGCAAACACTACAGGACTGAGCCAACCGTTTGGATCGAAGGTACACTCTGCAACAGAATAATGTATACCACCCCAGACGCACGCACACATACAATATGCATTCGCGTTGTATGTGTGCGGAAGACTCAGAATAACGTTGACCACCAGTCGTACGCACACAACTAAAGATCAATTCTAACTAAGCTAACCAACTACATCGTGTCACAACAAGAAATAATATAACTACACGGATGTATAGATCTTTAGTTTCAGTACTTAGACGAGCCTATGTCAGCCGTATAATGTGCAGATTATTGTTTTATATTATAGAACTCTGAAAGGTCTGCATTTTTTTTTCTCCGTTGCTATATTAATATGTCTTTTTTATTGTTAAATTATTGATTGATTGTTAAATTAATAATGTTTAAAGATATATCTTCAATATCTTTATTTTTGTTCAAATTTAATGAAGATATATTCATCAATAAACCATAATATATATTCATTTAAATTAAGAAATATTTTAATAATTTATTATAATTTAAAATGATATAAATATAATTTTTATGTTCTATATTCTAATTATATTTATATTCTAATTAATCAATAACTTAAATATAGTGCAAGCAATCGAAAAATAAGGTGCAGGTAAAAACTACTAATTAAAACAACACAATCTTTTCCAGATAATTATTTATTTTTTAACATTTCACAATATGTTACGTCTGACTAGGAATTTTTATTTCACAAATTTATTAAACGATTAATTTTAAAAACAATGATAGTTTAGGTAATAGTTGTTATTTGAAAGATTTGAATGACAGTTCTCACTTTAATTTTTCTGTCACTTGGCGTATGAACTTATTATATAATTGAAGTAATAATTCCATTGTAAATATGAATCAACATGTTATTAGCCAGAAACTATAAATAAGCTAAGTTAAGCTTATTTCTAAGCTAATCAACAATAACATCATTCACTCTGGATTATCTACTTTTTAAAAGACAACTATTACCTCACTATTTTATTAATAGCTAATTTGAGCGCCGTCGGAGTCTATGACCTGCTGCAACCGAGATCTCACACTGTCAACTAAATTCCAGCACAAGGCAGATCCTCTCATCATCTCCCAAGTTGAAATAACCCGCCCTTCTAATTTGGCTCTGGACCTCACTTGTGATGAATCCCAATTTAAAATCATTTGACCCCACAAATTCTCGATGGCGTTTAATGCGGCCGCTTAAACTAACAGGTAGGGTGTTTCGAGCATCATAACGTTGACATTTTCTCCTCCATAATATTTTACGGCCATCTTTGGCCGACTTGAATGTCGTTTATCCGTTAAAATAACTACATTGCTAGACGAATCAAATTCCAAATATTGCTTTCGTTCATCAATATCTCTTTTGCTAGCCTGTAAATGAATAAATAAACTTAAGTTCCCTTGAAGTTTAAACAAATTATATTGCATGTATAAGAAAGTTAATTCATTTTAAGTTATAATATATTGTATATCTAACGTCGGATTATATACTTCTTTATTTACCTGTAACAATATATGTTGCTTGCTTTCAAATGTCGTCAAACAGTTTGCAAACTCACATCATATGTGGTGGCCGTCGAACGAGTGGGTAAAAATGGATATATCCCCCGGTTCCTCTTAACGACAAACAGATAGTTGCACTGTTTTTCTCTGAAAATAAAATTATCAACATAGAAATAACGATCACGTTTAATACAAGGATTAAGTCAGAATAATAATTAACTTAAAACTTACAAATATCATCAATCGACGTGCAATTCCCCTGATAGAAAAGTATTGATTGAATGAAACAATGATTTCAGCTCTCTGCAGCAATGTTAAATGATAATTATTTTTTAATTTCATTTGGGCACAACAATCTGATAGTAGTAACAAGTAACGACGAATGCAAACCATCTAGAAACACGACTACACAATATTAAATAATAGAGGGTAGATTTAACTTTTTTTTTTCTAAAGATATGACAAGCTAAAAATAAATCTAGCAACACAATAAAAGATAATCGGGGTCTTCCACTTATTTTGTCTTAAGAAATGAGGCATCGTTGTTATTTCGAATAGTTACGCTAATAATAGCTACCTACTACAAATTCAAACTTAATAAAAAACATCAAAAAAGTTGTAATATATTTCTTCTTTCAATCTCTAAAAATGAATATGAAATCACAGTTTTTAGTGGGATTCGATACCTGACCTGTCCAGATCTCATTCCTAGACACTTAAACCGCTAGGCCATGGACACTATGACTTGAAGTTGTGAAATTAGCATCATATTATCTTGTCTGCCTGCTATTCATCCATATAGTTTGTCATGTGAGACTTGAGAGTAGCTAAGAACGAGTTTAACAAATTAATGAATCAGCAGAAGTAAAGTATTTTCACAGTGTGCGTGTGTGCGTAAGCACGTCCACTTATTATGCTTGGATTGGTTGACCTTCGTGGTGTGAGTGAGTATGGATGAACGCGCGTGTGCGTGCGACGTCAGATGGTGGTATACATTATTCTGTTGCAGGCTGTACGAGCTATCGTGGAAAGCACCGTTCGTTTAGTCCAGACCTTAGGGCTTGGGAGCTCTAGTCGATAGGTGAACAAATCCTGGACTGGCTTGTACTGTACTCCCAATACAGACAGCATGTCTGGAGTATCTGGATTCTCAAAAAGATGGGGCTCGTGCTGGTGGTCTTTGGGCAGGTCTGCTACAAGGTTAGGCGAGTTGGACAACCATTTTCTCAACTCGTAGCCACCGGCAGCCAGGAGATCAATCAGCTCATCTCTCAAAATCAAGGCCTCCTGCAAGGTCGAGGCGCCTGAGCAGACATCATCGACATAGAGGTCACCCTTAATGAGGGCGGACGCGCGGGGGTAGCGCAGCCGCTCGCGCTCTGCGAGCTCCCAAAGCGAACGGATCGCGACAAAAGGACTCGATCTTATCCCATAGGTGTTGGTGTTCAGCTCATAGACCAGCATCGGATCCCGGGGATCCTCTCGCCACAATATAAGCTGGTATCTCCTATCATCCGGGTGGAGAACCGTCTGGCGGAACATCATGCGGATGTCAGCCACAAAGACGACGGCATGACGACGGAAGTTAGTCAAAACATCACACACGTCGCGATGTAACTTCGGTCCTGTATGTAAACACTGATTCAGCGACAGTCCGGTTGACGTGGGAGCTGAACCGTCAAAAACAACGCGTATCTTCCCGTTGGAAGTCCTCAAAACCGCATGATGAGGAAGGAAATAATGTTCCTCATTTCGCAAGTCCAAACTCGAAACGGGCATTTGCCCCATTTCTTCATATTCCCGCATGAAGTCCACATACTTTCTCCTGAACGCGGGATCTCTAGACATCTTACGCTCCATCGACGCTCTTCTCAGCAAGCGACCTGGAGCTACCTAAGAGAGGGCGAACTGACAAAAAAGGTAAGCGAGTGATCAGACGTCCTGAGCGGAGGCGTCCAGTATTATTCTGGTAAAACAATTCGCACTCCTCGTCCAAAGGATTTACTCGCTTGGCAGTCGGAGGTTCCTCCGTTTCCCAAAACCGTTGTAAAATGTCCGTCAAGGTAGAACCAACAGTGAGGTCACTATCTACCGAGGGAAGGTCCGGGACGTCCCGGACTGGTCCCATCACTACATGACCCAATGACGTTGGTATGGCTACAAAACCGGTTGGCTGCAAAACGCTCGTACTTCCACACAACAAACGACCCAACACATCCGCCCCAATCAATAAATGAACTGGGCCAGGTCGATAGAAGAGAGGATCCGCCATAGCCAAACCTTTCGTCAAATCGATGGCGGCGCGCGGAGCTCGCACCTGAGGCAGCTGGCCAACCACAGTTTTAAACACGACCGCCGAAGATCCAATTTTCGGCTTCAAGGAAGAGTGGGGGGAGAAGAAGAACGAAACCTGACCGATCGGATTCAAAATCCGCAGGTCTCCAACGCCCCGTACCGCTTCGCGATGCGGCACCAATTTTAAGCCCAACTGTCGGACGAGCCAATAAGAAATTATACAACCCTGAGCTCCCGAATCCAAAAGGGCACGCACGGTGACAGTATTCCCTTTCGGGCCCCAAACACGCACGGAGGCTGTTGGCAACAGCACATACTCAAGTGGGGGGGTCGCGACCGACAGCGGCGTTAATGAAAATCCGGGGGGGGGGGGGGGTTGATCCCTCCCCCTGTTCCACATTCGAGTGGGCTGAGACCCGAGGTCATATCGGGCGAGGGGGTCCCATTCCGGAGCATAAGGTCCCGTTGAACCCTACTCCGAGGTACCGAACGATAACCATGACGCGCGTACGGGGGGGGGACATACTGTCCCAACCGAGGATACTCCCACAAAGGAGGGGGGAACCCGTCTCCATTCACCTCCAGCCCGGGAGGTCTGACCTTGTCTTCCCTGAGGAGGCATAGGACCCGACAAAACCTCAGGAGATCCAGCATGGCGCGCGGGGCCCCCGCCCGTGCGCGAGTAATTTGAACCCCTATCGCTCCCAGAGCCATTGCAGTTCAAACAAAGGAGGGGGTGATGCCTCCCGCCGCAGTGGCCACAATGACTGGCCTGGGGACACACTGATTGTCTGTGATCCCCCAAACACAAATAACACCATGCGCGTTGCTAGGCGATGACTCTCCGCCCCGCAATACGGAGCCCAGCGAACTTCCCGCAAGTACGCACATCGTGTCCCTCCCCTCTGCAATATCGGCACCGTTGTTGCGGTGCGGGGGGGTTGTCCCGCCGGACAGCAGCATATTGATGGGTCGGGCGCCGGGGCGGTCTCCTTGCTACCACTGAACGACCCACGCTAGGACCCGGTGTAGGATCAGCCAACCTGTCCGTCCTCCAAAAAACGAAGGAGGTCCGAGAAAGGGGGGATGTACGAGGCACTTTTCCCGCCGTACCTCTGCTCAAACCGACCCTTCATCTCGGCGGGCAACTTCGTCAAGACGATGTGCAGCAGGATGAACGACCACTGATCCACTGGCAAATCCAACCGACGACGCAAAGAATTGACCGCAGTCAACAGCGGGTTGACTAACTCCTTCCTTAAGGAGGACACTCTAGTAACTCTAGGCAAACCCACATGAGTGTCCGCTAGTAAGCGGACATTCTGGTACCGCTCAACTAACAATTGCCGAGCAACCTGATAGTTGGCATCGCTAATTATGAGGTGCTGGACCACCGAGCTGGCTTCTCCGCGAAGAGCGGAGCGCAAATAAGCCAATTTCTGGCTGGGCGACAAATCTTCCCTCGAATCAACCAAACTATCAAATAAATTGATGAACCCCATCCAGATGTTGAGGTCCCCATTGAAGTTGGGGATCTCTAACGTGGGCAATCTTCCCAACAAAACCGGCGGGGTCGGTTTAGTTTCCCCGCTCAAAGCCGGCTCTCCCCGGTGAGCAGCCAGGATCCCCTTTGCAGCCTCAGTAAGTTGATCAGCCAATTCAAAGGCCTGGTCAACATCCCGTTCAAATTCCTCCAGGAGGGCTGCATCGTCAACAGACTCCTCCATCATATGTGTACGGAACTCAGTGGCATGTCGTTCCAATTCCTGAAGTCGGTCAGGCAATCCCTCATATCGGGTTAACAAAACCTGAACCCGGTCCGTCCTAACAATGAGGGTCACTGAACCAGCAAGCCAACGCAATACACCACGGACCCCTGCCCTTGCGGTGGTAAGTGGATTGGGAGTCATAGTAATTAACCAACAATAATTAATTGAACTAAATTCATAACAAAAATCAAAAAGAAAACAAAGTTTTTTTTTTTATAAGTGACTAAACCCGCGTTTGACCTCAATCTCACCTGATGGTAAGTGACGATGAGGTCGAAGATGAAAGCACACGGGTTTAGGAAGAAACTGGCTCTTTATACAATATTGCCGGAACACATTACCGCCGGAGCGGTAACATTTGGCGGCAGACTTTATATAAAGGGTGGTCGCTAGCCAGGCGGACCCAGAAGGGATCCTACCACCAAGCAAACCACCAAGTTTAGAAACAAATTAAAAGGAAACTCAACTTAAAACAATAACCTTCCTTTCGTTCCGCCTAACAGTTTTCTATACCAACTTAATTTCATTTTATGTTTACTTATTCCAAATGAGGTTATCTTTTTACTGACAATTGCGTGAGCTGTGTGCGCGGTACTGGACAGTACTTGGACATTGCAACATTACTTAATTTTTCTTAAAATAAAGATTTTTTTCTAAAATAAACGTAGCCGTAGTTACTCCCTATTACATCAGCTACCTGCCAATGAAAGTCCCTTTAAAATCGGCCCAGCGGTTTCAGAGATTAGCAGGAACAAAAAGAGAGACAAACAAAAATAAAAAATAAATGCTTTTTCGGTTAATATACCATAAATGCATGTGGTAAAAAACGGTTATTTCAATATTACAACAAAACAGCTATGTAAGAAGATGATTAATCGTGAACAATTGAGCCTCTCGTAAGTAATACTTGTTTTTTTTGCAGACCGAAATGCACATACAAAAACTGGCGCTTATTTTTTATAAGAATCAATATACAAAGACTTACTCTATCCAATTCCTTGTCTTCTTCAGGTATGTCATCTTCGTAGCCTTCCTTCATCTGCTCCACAACTTCGATGTAGTCCAGCTCTGCCAAATATTCATCTCCCTCGTTAAGGCCATCCTGGTGACAAAGAAATGTAGTAAGATAGAAATAATCAGGAAAATGAAAGGCCTCTGGAGTACGGATTATTCTGGAAGGACTCTGGAGTATTTGTTGTTATAAATTAATGGTTACCCATCCTTGTAGCCATCGCTACTTAACTTGCTATATCGAATAATATGCACAGAAGCGTTGTTCTTTCAGGGTTTTGTTAAAAATGAAATATACAAGGTGTTCTGCTTGATTTCCCATAGCTCTAGGGTATTAATGGGACCATGTAATAGAAACAAATAATAATGAACATGTCAATAATTTTTCAATTTTTTTATTTTTTTATTTTTCATACAAAATAATTTAATTAAGTCAAAACATCTTACGTGTATGCGAAGTATGACAACGTGGCATTTTCTGCACCTTTTTATCGCTATGCACAGGTACAGTTCGCAACGCTTTGCGTTGTACATTGTATGCAAAGTTCCTTAACGTTTAAAATGTTTTTATTGTTTATTGTATGGCTTCAGTGACACGCGTCTATTAAATGAATGTTAAAGAGATTTTACAAAGGTGATAATTTATGGACTGATGATATTTTATAAAGTATGCACTTTTGAACCACATATTCTTTGGTAAAAAGTATTATTTTTTAGTAAGGTACAAAACCTCAAAGTTGTGGGATATCAAAAAGAAAATCTTGTACATTCGTATTAACAAACAAAATAATATAGTGTAAATTAATAATAACTTAAACACATTACAAATTAAAAATACAAAAAAAAAAAAAACTTGAAACCAGGGTGGGCAAATTCGACTTTTTCGCTTACAGCGATCCTTTGTGTCGACGGAACCCTAAGGAGAGAGCGATATATAAACATAACATTCTTACCAAATTAGCCGTCGCATCTGTAAGAAGGTTGCCGGCGTAAATACAGAGGAAAGATCCCTTCGGTACATCGTTCAATGCCCTTATTCCCCAACCGCGGTTAAGCGTCTTGAAAACCTGAAAAGTAAAATAATAAGAAAGATATTACCCACCTAAGAATGATAATAATAGGCTATATGGCCATAAATAATTAACGACTTGACCAAAATTTTCAAATCGCTGTCAATACTTTGGCTGAAAAATTATAAATTACGGTTTTTTTCCCCCAAATGTTTTCATACAAACATAAAAATAACATTATTTTTTTTTCTCAAAAAGCATTAATTTATATGAGACCGTCTCTAAAGTATCTTCTAACAAATTAAACACTAATCATCAAAATCAAGTCATAACCGACCAAATAATAACTTAACAAACATACAAAAATAAACATACACACCCGAATAGAGAATTTGTGAACTTCTTACAAAAGGAGATTAAAATAAACTGTTGATTATTATCATCAATATAAACATCGTTATTTAGTTGTGATAACTGAAAATTACACTTAATTTATTACCTTCAAAAGTGTTTTTTGTAACTTTTATCACGTGACACAAAACGCTCTTATTTCAGTCAGAAACGCTCCAGTCAGAGTGACGTAACAAGCTTGTTCTCCCACCTTACTTCACTTAACAGTGGTTCTATAGTATTGTCTTAAGTTTTCACGATTCATAATTTAAATAAAACTACTTTTTAACCGGATTAATCGCGTATAATTTATATTTTACATTTTAACTCGACGTTTCGGTGTCTTTGCAGACCCCGTGGTCACGAGCGACTGTCGCTAAATAAAAAATATAAATTATACGCGATTAATCCGGTTAAAAAGTGGTTCTATAGTTAATTAGTAAGAATAAAAAAAAACATATAACCTGTAATTTCAACTGCAACGGATGTTGTACGACTCGATTCAAACATGTATTCTTGCATTTACATCTGAAACAAGTTTTATATCATTTAATGGGATATTATTATTAACGGACCTACCGTCCCGAAACCATATAGGTAACAAAACAGACTAAAGCTCTCAGGTATTCGTCCACTGATGGACTGAGCACTGTCTCAAAATTCTCCACGTCGCTCGGTCCAGCGCCAACCTTATTCAACGCTTACCGGGTTTGTATGATCTTTCGATGATAAAGGCCGCCTATTGTACTCTGTATCCATAAAATTGTAATAAAAATATGTCTTATCTTTGTGTACAATGAAGAATAAATAAATAAATAAAATACGGCTCACTATTGTAAGTCTAAACTTTCTTCGCCAAAAGATAGTTTCGCCGAAAATAAAAGAAATGTACTCGCTTCGTAGCAGGTGTGGCGTAAAATTAAATGTGGATTAGGATATGTTACGTTTACCAAAAAAATTAACTGTAGGCTTTGTTCATTTCGGAGATATCTGTCAGAGTCATGTTATAATTTCCATTGATTGTCAGTTGAAAATAAATCAGTTTAAAGAGAAGTCGTGTTTCAAATCACGTCTTATTACAAACACGAGACATTTACATGAAACTTACCTAGAATTACACTCGTAAATCCCGGAAGGCAGAGGCTCAGGCAGTCTTCTATACACATACCCGACGTTCTTGCCCAAACCTATCGTTCTAGCTCCTTCTAGAGTCATCTTCCAACACGCACATTTTGATTTATCCTGTTTGAAAACATAAAATAATAATAATTAATGTCAATTTTACTGTCAATGTTATACAGGGTGTCAGGAAATACGTTTTTTTTTTAAATTTAAGACTAAGACCGTGTCTAAACTGATGTTAAGTAAAGATTAAAGCACATGGGTCTAGGAAAGAACTGGCTCTTCATAAAATATCGCCGGAACACATCACCGCCGGAGCGGTAATATTTGGCGGCAGATTTTATATGAAGGGTGGTCGCTAACCAGTTAGGCCCTGACGGGGTCCTATCACCAAGCGACCTATGACCCCACTAGGAATATGTCGCCTTTTACATAGAATTAGCCGACCTTTAACGGACAAAAAAAATTGCTTGCAAACATTGATTGCTTGCAGATACCCCTTATGGGGTATGCTCGGGAAGAGAAGCAGCTGGTACGTTCTATGTTTTTCTTTTGCTCCTAGTCCAGCGTAGAAGCATTAAACGTATTAAGTAGGTAAATGATAAAACCTAACCGATTTGGAGAGTTATTTTATTATACCTCTGATCTCGATCACTTCAGAAATAACTAAGTTTCGGAGATGAAATCACATGACTAAAGTGAAACTCTCACCTCATAATCATCCGTACAATCACATCCATACAAGAACTCTGGGTCCAAATTGAGCAGCACCCCAGCAGTGGGCGTGCGTTCTGTATTATACGAACAGAACTGTCCTGCCCTCCAAATCATAAACGCAGGGGGGCAAATTTTGCTATAATGAGTTTTTTTTATATTCTGCATCAGCACGAGAAGACCTAACCGGCAATCTGTTCCATTTTCCGCTAGCTATATTAGAAACTAGCCACCGCGCGCGGTTTTACCCGCGTAACTTTTGATCCCGTGGGAATTTCGGGATAAAATATAGCCTATAACCTTCACCTATATAAATCATATGCAAAAAGAATTTTTCAAATCCCACTTGTAGTTTCTGAAATTAGCGCGTTCAAACAAACAAAAAAACAAACTCTTCAGCTTTATATATTAGTATAGATTAGATATTAGATTAGAAATAAGAAAAACAAAACTCATAAACGCAGTGGGGATCCTCGATATCGATCTTACTTAGAATGTGTGCAGTAAGTGATCTTACGCCAATCGAATTTGGAAAGCGCCACCTTTGTATTCATATTCCTTACCATAAATGACGTGGGTGCCGTAAACACTCTTTATGTCTAATACTTACGTGGTTGCTAACTTTCCTCTCATAAACTAGGAATAATAAAATAAAATTATAGCATAAACGCAGTAAGTGCTATTATGGCGTTTTATATCTAGCTCAATGATAAAAGTTTTAAGATAATGGCAAAGTCAAACTAACAAACTCTAAAGAGCAAAATCAAGAAGATAGAAAACAACATCGTGAGTACAATGGTTGCGAAAAAAATGTTCAGATCATTATTTGTATCTTGGCTCGAACAATAATTGTTATCTACACAAACCGATGCCTATGACTGAAAAAGTAGATGTTCCTGTTCTTACCAGGAAAAGAAAGTGATATTATAAAGATTTAGTCAAAAGGAAAGAAAAAAACATTACAAGAAAAGTATGAAAGAGTGTTGTTCAAGTTTATGCGAAAATCAATACTTGGGTAGCTTTCGTAATGTCATGCGAGAAAATATTCATAAAAAATACTGCAATTTATACTGGGAAGCTTAAGGTTTATTTATAAAAGCTTTAGTAGATGTCTATAATGCGCAAGAAGGAATCAAAATATCACAACAGAGAGAGAAAGAGTACGTATACTATTTTTTTTTGGCAAGGATCAGAAAAACGTCGGCTTATGTAAAACCTTTTTCCTATTACTACCAGGTGTTATACAGCTACATCGTGTCCATCAAAGCCCAAAGAAGCCAGTTTAATTTCAAATTCGATACAAATCACATCGATGAAACTAAAACCTGGGACTTCTTATTGAATAAAATCATCAAAACCAGAAAATTTTCCTTCAGAACGGCTAAAACTGCACGTGGAGTTTTTTTACGACCCGAGGCTTCAGCTGTTAAAGTTTCTTGTTCCTATAATTTTACGGGCTGTTCCACCCTATTTATTATCCACCTAATTTTTATCATGATTATCTTTCCTAGTTTTAAATTTATTACTATTCTTATAAATATACAAAATGTTAAATAAATGAAAAATGTGATAAATAAAATCACATTTGCACAAATGCTCATTTATTTAAGAATAATTGAGCATTTTAAATGCAAAAATACTTAAAAACATTATTAAAACATTGCAATGCTTCACTTTAACTGGGATTCTCAATTTCTGTAAAGAAATTGATCTCGGGTGGTCTTAGCTGCAAGGCTTATACCATTAGATGGAGCTACGTTAGCAATATAACGTAAAAACAAAAATGTGGTAACTAATTTCGAGGCGTAGCGCCAGGCCCCGATAGCTCAGTTGGAAGAGCACTCGTCCGGCAAACGAGAGGTCCCAGGTTCGAATCCTGGTCGGGTAATTTTTATTTATCACATTTTTCATTTATTTAAGAATAATTGAGCATTTTAAATGCAAAAATACTTAAAAACATTATTATACAAAATGTTTTCGTAAATAATATATTGTGATGCAAGGGTCAAGATAACAATTTCCTTAAACTTTTCTCTTAGAGATTTTCTATTTACAAGTTTATACAAGCTGTTGATGATTAAGAAAGTATACGAAGCTTTATAAAAAAAACAAGTTACATTCCACTATATTATAAGTTACTTAGTTACTTTTTCAAATTTTTTTGCAATTCCTTTGTTTAATGTATAAATATTTCTTCATAATTTATGTCGGATTAGATTGGTTTAAATTAAAAAATGTTTATTGATATTAACTTTTACTTCCCAATTATAAAAGCAGTAACATACCTTACGGCAGATATTTGTCAATTTTTGGTAGATTTAGTACACATAAAGGCAGTAAGTAACAATTCCACTGCGTTCATGGCTTGTATAATCCTACTAAAAACTCAACTTAACGCTAACCATAAACACATTTTTAAAATTATATTCGAACTGTTTAATGGATAAATAAAATGGTTGATAAATATGGAATCTGTTTAGTTTGTTTTACTTAAAAAAGAACTTCTATGTGAATAAAAGTTTTCTTGGTAGTCGTGAGAGCCTAACCCGGACGCCAGACATAGTTTCAAAGATTTTCACATATCTTCGATGACTTTGCAAAGCATCCGAACGCATATTGACGTAACTTGCAAACTCTTTTCTTCACAGTATGCTGGTAGACACCAAACAAGATGGACGACGAACCTACTTTAGTAATTTTTGTTCAAACTTTGAACACATATCCAAAGTCCAGTGCCACACATAGCAATCAAACATGTGGAGCTAAGTCTAGGTCCGGCCTAAGATTCAGTTCAAACTTTGAACGCGTTTATCTCAAAACTATCAAATGGTCGTTACTGCGTTTAAGATTTGGAGGGCAGTGTCGTAGCAGCAGACGTAGCAGTCGTAGTCGTAAGAGTTCAGTAGTAGACTCTTGTTAACACAGCTCCGAATTAATGAGCTAGAGAATTAGAATTTGTCGCCGTTTACAAGATGCTAGTCCAAGGTCAGCAAGGTTATTCTGAGCCCTATTTACTTGACAAACATCGTGTCAATGAACAAAACAGCATGAAGGATGTGAAGGATGAAGAACGACTCCACCCGGCGCCGCTTGCATCGCCAGCTTCCAGGATAGTGGTGTTTCGAATATATGCCAAGTTAATTCAGTGTGCGAACCCGACTGAGGACTACTATTAAATAACTTTCATTTAATAACGGCCTTTTCCTTCAATTCTCTTATAGAATAAGAAAAAACGTTACAACCTAAAAGGACCGTCAAGCGAAGATGTCACATCGATAATAATCCAGCATCGACAGGGCTAATCTAAACCCCCCTTCAGCTACTAACCTGGCAATCATCCGTACAATCACATCCACACAGGAACTCCGGGTCCAGATTAAGCGGCACCCCAGCGGTGGGCGTGCGTTCTGTATTGTACGAACAGAACTCAGGTAGCGTGGAGTCGTAGTAGTTTACACACGGGACCGGGACGTTCTCTCTGCCGTGGGATAGATCCTGGAATAAAATAACATAATTATCATCTTTTCTTATAAATAATTAAGGGAAAAATCCTGGATTATTACTTATTTTTCCAAAAATCCCCTGAGCTGCTTTTGTTTCGCTAGTAGGGATTTCTGGAATAAATAATGACAATCCCCACTGGGGGGAATTGACGGTGGGAATAATTGAAATAATTCACAATAAGCAACGCTCGGCGCGGTCGGTACAAGAATTGCCGATCATTAATTTCTCACGAAGACTTTTGTGTTTCAAAAATTGCATTCGTATACTGATAAGCCAAGAAAAAAAAAACTCTTGCAAATTTTGCTTTATCGATTCATGCACCTGTGACGCAAATGCCGACCAAACAAGGTCAACGCAGGTATCCTATCCACAACAGCTCTTGCTATCCCTTTTTCCGGACACGTAAAATGACCTTTCACGAGCTGATTGCAAAAAATCCAATGTCATTGTCACAGACATACATTTACATAAATGACTCGTCACGAATTGTATTGAACCAAGCGTGCCGATTTTTTAACAATTTTATGACATCACAGCTGATATTTTGTGATTTAAAATACAAACCGATTCAAAGACTCTGATGCCGCCAATGCAATCGTTTATTTAGAACGATATCTATATTGTGATATCGATTTTATAACAGACATACATACGCGCGACTGAATTTTGCGGCGACCAACCTTGACGCTTGGTCGGGGTCAAGTACATGCACTTGCGTTATCTATGTAGATGAATGTCTGTGGTCATGGTCAAGTCATCGGTTGCGCCTGTACTATACTGCAATTAGCTGGAAGTAGGTAGTTTATCCTCTTCTTATCAAAGACTTAAGTTTTAGACATGGTATAACGAAGATACTGTTTTGATAAAAATGTGACCCCTATTTTTTATAAGTGGACTGGAATTCACTATCAATTCTGATCAAACTCCTTTAGCTAACACGTCGTTAAAGCTTGTGTTATGCAGCGGAGCAAGGGGATATCCTAGTATACACACAGACTCAAGCCAGCAGTGCGATCACAGAACTTTATGGAATCGTATATTAACGAATGTTTACGAATGCTCGTATAGTATGGAGTCGGTAGCAAGTTTTGAGTAACATTGTAATTTTTTATTTTACAGGTATTTTTGAGTACCTACAACATGTTTACAAATATTCAAAATTAACAAGGCACACATTTATTTAAGCTGGCCGTGCGGCAATGGATAGATTTCAATTTTTTCTTAAAAGCCGTCTCCATACTATACGAACATTCGTTAACAAACGATTCGATAAAGTTCTGTGATCGCACTGCAGATTAGAAAAGTTCGTTTCCTAAATTGGCCCAACTTGGACTCGAACCCAGCACTAATAATAATGGTTAAAGCTTTGTCAAGATTTCGATCCAGATCGATTTTGTAATAGCTTTAGAAATTGAAATATACTCACCCGCTTCCCAACGAAGCGCTTGTAGAATAAAACAAAATTGGAAATAATTTATTTGTAATAAAAAAACACGAAAGATATTAAAAAACACAAAAATAACAAAACTTTAACAAATCAACATACAGTAAAAACTGAATTCAATTTAACTTTACATTTTTAGTCAGTAAAGGTTTTATTACAAATTGGTCTCCACTCTGCATTGAGTTTGTTGAGAACAACCATTCAAACAAAATTTCATTGAAATATAACAAAGACATGCACAGAGGTTTTATTGACGTTTTTGTGGGCGATAGGCTGAACCCCTGTCACTGCAATAGTCTCTCTTCATCATTATAATAACTTCAAATTTGTCAAACGTTATATCAGATAGTTTTATAACCTCTGGTGTTCTGCCTACCCCATTAGGGATACAAGCGTGAAGTTATGTATGTATGTACATTCGCATAGTTCTGGAGACGAGACACATAATAGTCTACGTATTCAAAGCATAAAAAACTAACATCACAAACATTTACAAGTCCTTGCCTATACTTTGTTTCAAGTGAACGTCATCTACGTTTTCATGCATATTTTTACAAAAATTGCTTTTTTTTTTCAAAGATTACTTTATTGGTATTGATACAATTTGTATGTAGTATCATCAAAATCGATTCAAATATAACTGAACAAATAATGACGTAAGAAACACAGAAAAAAACATTATACGAATTGAGAAACTGCTCCTTTGGAAGTCGGTTGAAAAATACAAAACTACTTGTGTCTAGTTTGAGTAATGAATAAAAAAAACTTCTATCTAGCTCCTTTCTTTGATGTAATTATTAAAATGAAAAATTATAAAAAACAAAAAATCCTAAAATGAATTCAAAAGAATGCATGGTTATGGTAAAACTAGTAAAAATATAGGTATAAAAAAGTGAAATAACTCGACTCAATAACAGTCAATTTTTGGATGGGTGTGGTTCGATGGTGAAAATGGTTTATTTTGACCTACTCTACTGCAGCCCAATTTTTCAATGGTCAAATAAAAGATATCTAAAAGTTTATTGTCATTCAATTATAAAAAAAAAACAGAACAACATTATTCCGCTGTCTAGTACTTTATTCTTCAGATAAAGAAGTATGGAAGGCGTGTATGAGAATTCTGTATCGCTTTCTGGAACTTCACAATTTTATGTCAAACATGTATATTTTATAAATATTATATATGGTTAATCATGACAAAAGTTTTTAGATTTTTAGAAGTTGGGATTTAAAAGTTATTTGTATTTCAAATATTGGCATCGTATTTTTAGAAATCCTGAACACAACTTTTGAACGTAAACGTGAGCTTGTGATAAAAATCGTTTGTCAATGTCATAGCTAGATGTCACAATAGTATATATTACTAAAACGGCTGTTACTGTTTTTGTTGAAATGAAACTAAATTGTACGACTGTAAAATGGTTGTACTACCCGTGCGCGATAAGTTGAGACCTGAGCGCGGTGACGTCACTGACAAGTACAGTTCAAACAAAAAATGTAACTAGCTTCCGCATGCGGCGGTATCTGCGAATTTTAGGTAGTCATCTTCCATAGTGAAATTATTTACAATATTAAGTTATTTTATAACAATAATTAATCGTAATTGTCAGACTATAGATTTATTATGTATCACTAAAAGTGAAAGCCGATAGGTGTTATATTAAATAAAAGATGCTTTTATGTATAGGTATTTATTTTTAAGCTTTACCCCTCATTACAATGCTTGTTATTAAAAAAATAATAACAATAAAACAGTCAAAAAACGTAACAGAAACTTTAACAATAAAAAAACGTAACAGGAGCAATAACAAATAAACTTAACACGGACTATTATAACAAAACTAACAACTTATTCGGAGCGCGTCGATACGTGACGTAAGCCAGTACGAAACTAATAGATAAAAAATGTGGCTTCAACTGTACACCGCGGGCGGCCGCGGGTAGGTGCGCGGGGATGGGGGAGGAGTGTCGCATTCCACGCGGGTCTCAACTTATCGCGCACGGATAGTACTACTGTAAAATACTTCGACAAAGTTTATAAAAACACGTACGAAAAGCTTTTACACAGACGAACTCCAAAACGCTATTGATTGATTTTGATTGAATGAAGATGAAGGTGGGTGACGTAGTATAACATTTGAGTTGTCAGATTTGACACAGTAAAAGTTTTCGTTTAGTTTATTGTATACATTTACGTTTCGTTATTGAATTTGTGTATGAAAAACAAAAACTATTCAAATTGCGATTTTTCTCTTCTCCGGACTTTTAAAAATGATCTAATTGTTGAAAAATGAAGATAAGAATCTTCTTATTCAATAGTGTAAGTTTGGTGCCAAAACGTTGACTTAAACAGGCGATACACCATCCCGCATTCTTCTTTATCCGACGATTGAAAAATCAGCCCTGAGTGAAACAAAAGTACAAAACAGTAAAATTAAAAAATAATTAACGAACTATCAAACAATGTTTGCGTATTTCTGCCTGTTGTCACAAATACAGCTCAATTCTATTGAAATTACATCCAGTAGACCCGACGAATTAAGAATTTGATGAAAAAACCATTTCAATATGTACAAAGAAAAGTTCAATTCCTAAAGCTATTGCATATTATATTTCGATCTGAATCGAAATCGCGACTTTTTAGGTACAAATTAAATTAAATTACCACTGTGTGTCTCTTAGATTAAGGTGCATATTTGAGGCCTAAGATTCAGTTATTAAAATCTTATACTGTACTGTAATGTACACGAAAAGTAACTAACGATTTAAATAACAGTTATTTTAAGTGTTTTCATAATGGTATTCCACAACTATTTTATTCGGCGCAGGTGCTGGCCAGTCGTCCATACTAAAATGAAACGTGTTATGTGTATAGAAGTCTATAACAGCACTGAGAATGCTGATTCTTTTACTGTATATTCTACATATCGTTTAAAACCTGACCCTTAAGTTTTGTGTCTCCATTTTGTTACAAGTTGTATAGTATCAAAAAAAATAACATTTAAATATGGCTGGTGCCTAAAAACAATCCTGTATAGACTTTGCAACCTACGAGCGTGCGTGGCCTTTATTTGTCGTTGTAATCGTAAATACACATTTTCATTCGCGTGCGTACACGACTGAGCGGCCAATGAAGTGCGAGCCATCACTTGAGCGAGCAGAAGAGCGTATACAGATTGGTCACTCTCACAACTAAGGGCGCCGCGTGCTCTTAAGGCGGATCCAGACAAGTGTAATCTGTAGTGTATGATTACGTGCAATTTAGCGTCAACAGTGTGGACGTCACACAAACTCGAATTGTCTACGCGAATCTGTTTCAATAGCTATTTCGCCTGTGTTCGCGCAAAAAACCTAGAGCCGTAATGGTGCGTACAGATTGCTGTATTGTAATGTAACATTCTGCGCACGTTTCGTATTTGGATGTGTAGTGCGCAGAATGTTACGTTACTAGTTCCATTACAGCAATCTGTACGCACCATAATCAGGTGCGAGCGTTACATTACACGGTGTAACATTACAAATTACACTCGTCTGGATCCGCCTTTAGATTGCAAGATCTATACTAGTATCAAGTAACCTGAAATAAATTTATTATCATAAATAACTAAACTAACCTTCTTCCCCACAAGGCATTTATTCAGCACAAACTCAGCCAAGCAGTGCGTGTTAGGAGAGAAGTCGAAGAGATCGACGCCCATATCGCTGTTTGTCATGGTGAGGTAGGCGTGCAGCTCGCGCGGGTTCCGCAGCCGGCGCCCGCACGGCGCACGGTACATGCACGCGCGGTGGCTTTTTACGCGGACTATTTGCCTACAAAGGGACAGAAATATATTAGATAGATAGATAGATAAAAGATTTATTTGCCAAAAAACAGTAACACAAACAATTTGAAAATAACAAAAGTAAAAGAGTAAACCAAGATAAAAACAAAAATCAAAACCGAACTATTGAAATAATTAATCGGAAAGGAAAATAAATTGTAAAACTATTTTAAAACAATATCAACAACATAATAATTAAACATATTCATTTTTGACCATTAACCATACATGTATAAGTACTGGCTTACATTTTACATCTTGAATAAATAATGCATAATTTAAACAAATATTTTTATTTTAAGCTGTACGCTATGCTACCGTAGGCAAAAAGGCATAGCTCAGCTACAAATATTGTTGTTTGATATTTAATGGTACTTAACAATAAAATAGAAAGAAGGACCACTACACGACAAGCCATAAGGCTGTAACAAAAATACATCGAAAAGAAAACACTTGTAACCGGATATATCGCGTTTGATTATATCTTTTTTTTTCGTCGATTGGTCCCGAGTGAGGTCAGTCGCTTAAGATTATGAATCGTGAAAATGTAAGATGACAATACATCGCTTTTATCTTTCTATAGGTAGTTGTATAGATAGTTGTAGAAGGATTAAATCCTTCAGCTTATAAATTTCATTAGGTGTCCCAAAAATAATTTTTCGGAATTTATAACGCAGTTTTACAAAATAAATTATTGGCGAGTCTGCTAGTGTAAAAATATTGCCTTTTAAACCAAACGTCCTGGTTATCGATAGGGGGGAGGGGGGATATTTGTGTCACGAACGCAGATATTAGCAATCAAGGTTTAAGTTAGCTCCTCAAATTTGTATAAATCATTCGTCAGTTCATATAGTTTTTAAGTTTATTAATAGCTGTCTACAGCCGTTAGTTAGTTGATAAGCTAGACGCTGAGGTAGGCGTGCAGTTCGCGCGGGTCTCTTAGACGGCGTCCGCAAGGCTTACGGTACATACAGATGCACAGTGGCTTTTTACTCGGACTATTTGTCTAGAATGGATTACTATTCCCTCTTTATGATTGAGACAGGAAGAAGTTGTATCGTACTGTTACGATAGGAGAAAGCAACGTGACACAAAAGATATTGTTACAAAAGAAATCATTCATAGTGTAAAAATTCATAAAAAAACATAACATTAACTATTTATTTGTTATGGTACATGAAAATGTACGAAAATATATTCGTATCGATCTAACGCAAACTATGCAAAATGATATCGCAATATAAATATATGACGACTGTTTAGTGTCGACGCAACAAACATTGCTTTGTTCTTAACTTAAACGCGGCCAAGTAAGTAGGTTATAATAATACTCGGCCTTACTTATAAACGTTACTTAAAATTTAATCAACACTTAAGAGCCAATTAAGAAAAAATCTTACTCATAAACGTTGCTTAGCGTTAATCAGTTGCTAAGTAACATCTTAAAGTAGTTGTCAAATTAATCAGGGTCGGACCATTGTTTAAAACGCTAAGTAACAAAATGGCGTCAGTGTAACATCTGTTTTGCAATTGTGAAAGTTGTTAGTCGTTATGGTGTTTTGAGATTGTTATTTTAAAAATGGATATTTATGAAAATGATATTATTTAAAGAAGGTTTCGTAATGAAATTGAAAAACTTAGAAGCATGAGAAACACGGACGGTTAGGAGACGATACAGATTTATGTTTTATTTCTCTTATTTGGTGTCTTAAAAAGTAAAGCGCCATATTATTTATATAGTAAGTTGTCTCAGACTAATAAACAAAGATCTTGCGACCCCCGGCCATGCGCGAATCAACTTTCCACGCATCGACATAGATCTACTGCTTTTAGGGGTAGTTTTAGGTACGCAGCAACCAAATGCTGGAATAACATACTCGTACCACCCCCTCTAAGGAACGTTAAGAGCTTTATAAATTTTAAAATTAAAATTAAACAAAAATTACTTGAGCATCAAATTAAACAAGGAACCCTACAGCACGATACGAGCGCGATTTAATTTTTAAATTTATGTTTTAAATAATTTATAAAAATGATTATGATATGTTTGTGAGATTGTCTATTGTTGTTATCATATTAATATTTTCTTTTAATTTTTTGTATTTCCTGTTTTTCATTTTATTTTATTTATTTATTTATTTACTCTTCATTGTACAAACACAAAATAGAAAATAAAGGACAATAAAAAAAAGAAAACACAATCGGCGGCCTTATCGCTAGAAAGCGATCTCTACCAGGCAACCAAAATAACATGATAAAGTAATTTAGAACAAAATGGGGTTTACTTACAAAACAAAAAAGAACTAAAAAAAAAAAATAACAAAAAAAAAACCAAAAACATGTCAACTATTTGTTACAGACATTTAGACATTCTTAATTTATAGGTATATAAACATACATACATACGAATACAAGATATACATACATATACTACACATTGACTTCTTCAGTTAAGGATAAGTAGTGTTTTTTTAAAAGCTTTTTAAATGTGACGATGGTCTTAGCTGACTTAATACAAAGTGGTAACTGATTCCATAAGGATACTGCGCGAATTTTAAATGCATCGCCGAAAAGATCGGTTGAATGAGCCGGTGTACTGAGCATTAAATTGTCAGAAGATCGTAAATCACGACTATGTTGCTCATGACGATAGCTAAAGTAATTTTGAAAATAGCTAGGGACAGTAGGATTGAACAGTATTCGGTACAGTAGACAAAGAACGTGAATATTCCGGCGAAAGCGAATTGGAAGCCACTTGAGCTTAGTGCGATACTCAGAGATATGATCATATTTCCGCAAACCATATATAAATCGTATGCAGAGATTTTGGAGGCGCTCAAGTTTATTAAGTTGGTCAACAGTGATATCCAAATAGCACGCATCCGCATAATCAAGTAATGGGAGAAAGAGAGAATGGGCAATGGAAATTTTGGTAGGCAAAGGCAATAGATTGCGCAAGCGTTTTAGAGAATTTGTAGCGGCAAACATCTTCCTGCTCACTTCATCAATTTGTGGCTTCCAGCTAAAAGTGCGGTCGAAAATGACACCGAGATTTTTAACAGTCTCCCGGAGTTGTATTTTGACACCGTCGAAAGTTAAATTTGGAAGATTAGTCAGTTCAATTCTGTTAATCATTGTTGTGCTACCAATAATAATGCCTTGTGTTTTGGCCGGGTTGACAAGTAGACCGTGACTTTTGCTCCAATCGAGTATTTTAGACAAGTCGCTGTTAACTACGTCAATGGTCTTTGCTAAATCTTCCAGCCTACATTGAGAGAAAATTTGCAAGTCATCTGCGTACATATGGTAGGAAGAAGATAAATCACGAGATATAGTATTGATAAAAATCGAAAACAGTAGAGGGGACAACACGCCACCTTGCGGGACGCCAGCTTTGATATCAGCCCAGGTTGAGGTGGAACCATCCAGGATTATGCGCTGCCGGCGACCGTACAAGTAACTTTGAAACCAGTCAACCACTGATGGAGATATGTTAAGAGAGCTGAGGAGTTGTAGGAGAATATCAAAATCTACGGTATTGAAGGCGTTACTAAAATCAAGTAATATCAGGATGGTAAGTTGTTTATTTTCCATGCCCATTCTAATACTATCAGTAATGTTGACCAATGCAGTGACGGTACTATGTCCGGGTCGAAAACCTGATTGATATGGATTGAGTATATTGTTTTTGTGGAGAAATTCGCTAAGTTGTTGTTGGACAAGACGCTCGAGAGTTTTAGACATGAAAGGGAGAATAGAAATGGGTCGGATATCTTTGAAAGAAGCAGGTGTTTTGGTTTTTGGCAACGGAATAACCTCGGCATCCTTCCATAAAGTTGGAAACTTTTTAGAACTTATTGAATTATTAAGAATAATAGTGATTAAAGGGAGAAGGAAATCAAGGAGAATTAAAATCATTTTCCGACTTACGTAATCCGTTCCGATAGCATTAGAGGCAATGGATTCAATTGCTTTCTTAACACCACATTCAGTGAATTGACTAAAAGTGAACGATTCATACGTAGGTGTAGGCAAAGAAGAAACTTGTTTAATCGTCTTGGATTTAATTGAGGCTTCGAGTGAGCTTGATGTAGAGAAATGGAGATTCATCTGATGAATATCGAAGGTATCTTTTGGAAAATTACTTTTGTTTTTGCCCACACCTAAAGTTTTTAGGAAATTCCACACTTTAGCGGGATTCCCATTTGTGACTGAGTTATGGATATGGCGTCGTTGTGCATCCCTACACATAGTACTGCAGCGATTGCGAAGTTGGCGATATCTCTCAAGGTTTTCTGTATTAGGCAATTTTCTATACTTAACTCGTGCCCTATTTCTTTTTCTCATAACAGCTTTAATTTCTTCGGTGAGCCATGGAGCTGGAAGATGTTTGATTTTAACTGGTCGAACTGGGGCGTGACGGTCATATAGCTGAATCAGCAAGGAGTTAAAAATGGAAATCTGTTCGTCAACGTCATCAGTATCTATAACCGCAGACCAGTCAACCTCACGTGCGTCTTTAAGTAGGTTGTTAAAGTTAATGCTACCAAAATTTCGTTGCAGAAGTGTTTTTGGCTTAATTTTAGGAATTTTTAACTTGTAGGACAAGTAGATCAGATTGTGATACGAAAAAGCCTCTGCTTCGACTTGTCCATGTGTGGCAACGTGATCTAGGGAGGACACAATCTTAAGATCTAAGAGAGAAGGAACAGAATCGGGGAAATAATGAGTGGCGCCAGATGGAAGTAAATTCAGGTTGCAACTCTTAATAATGGACGTTAGTTTGTAAGCACGTGTGTCATTTTTTATCAAACATGTGTTAAAATCACCCATAACCACCGTGTGTTCGTACACCGGTACCATTTCATCGAGTATGCTTTCAAGGGTTTCGAAATAGTTGACGGTACAATGTGGACTATATAATACTCCTAAGAGGAGCTTGGTGTGTGCTAATGAAGCCTCGATAAAAATATACTCAGCAGCATTTGAATTTGGCGTTGAATTCGAAGTCTTTAATATTTTATACGGTATGTGTGATCGAAGATAGATTGCAACTCCACCTCCAGTGCGATTTACGCGGTCATTGCGAAGCAGATTGAACCCAGGTAGGGAATAGGAGAGTGATGGAAGACATGGTTTAAACCAAGTTTCGGACACAAGAATTGCGTGAACTTTATTACATTCAAAGGATGCTAGCAAATCAGGATAGTGGGCCGGAATACTTTGGGCATTTATGTGAACAACATTAAAATTTTTCAGATAGCCTGAGAATAGTGAATCAAGTTGCTTCGATATAGGAAGAAGGGTACTGTTATAACTACCAGAACTGTTCAATCCATCTGAAGAACAAGACAGAAAATCTAAAGAGTCAGAGTTATCAGAATCGTCTGAAGAAGTCATATTATATATAATAAGATAGATATGTGATATACAGTAATAATATTTATAAAGTTCAAGTTTAAAACAAAACAAAACGCATTACGTTACCTACCAGAATAAACAAAAACAAAAAAATACACTCGATTAAAATATTAAAAATAAAATTTTAGAACGAAGCCAGAATAACTTTGACAGATTGTTGATTGAACAGGCTGACGTTTGACTAAATGTAAGTGACAGTGACATGCAAAACAAAAATTGTCATTGTCGAACAGTCAATACAAAAATTATGTAATAAAGAAAATTAACAACCCTCAAAATGCAAGCAAGTTAAAGAAAGTGTCATCATGGCTTCTTCTCAACGCGCCTTTTAGATGCCACACCTGGCTTGGCCTGTTGCTTGGACGGCGGCGATGGTGCAGAATCAGCTGATGTGATTGTTGCGGGATCCGGTATAGAATGCAAATCCGCTGCTGTACAAACTTGGTGCTTGATGTCGTTAGGCCCCAGGACATATACGCAGCCACCTCGAGTCCAGCACTTCGCAATGCCAAAGCGTGTTCTGGCCGCAATAAAGGTGTCGTGTCGCATTTTAGTAAGGAACTCGGATAGCGTAATACCAGATTTTTTGAGAGAAGTTTTACTGGACCATATGCTATCCCGCACGACAAGTTCGCGAAATTCGACGAGCAAAGGCCTTGATTTGCCCTCCCTGATGTTACCCAAGCGATGACTACGCTTTATATCAGAGTTGGAGAAAGTGTCAATCTTCATTCTATTTATAAATACCTGGGCAGCCAGCGAATGTGTGTCCTCCGTCTTAGATTCGGGTAGTCCATGGATCAATAGGATTTTTCTACGCCCCTGCATTTCCAGACGATCACATTCCTTACTTAAGTGATCCAACTGTCGCTGGAGGAGACTTAAAGTATTGAATATAAAGGATTTAAATTCAGCAAATTCTTGTGCTAGATTAGGAGGAGTAATCTAGCACAAGAATTTTGTTATTTTATTTTGTTATTTTATTTTATATATTTTGTTTGATTGTTACATGTAAGTTTATTCTGTGTGTATAATTGCTTTATGCTGCCGTAAACGATACTCCGCGGTTGCAACGGAAGACCAGCGCTAGTTTGTTAACTAGCAACATGCTGAGTTGCGACCTGTTTGTGACAATTTTTCTTTTTTCTTTCACTTTGTTAGTCTACATGTTTATGTGTCAATATTTTATTTTGAAGCTTGTGTCACAAATAAAGTCTTTTTCTTTCTTTCTTTCTTTTCAAATATTTTACCTCTCCCACCCACTGAGCAAGGGTTTGGCGAGCGGGTTGTAGGTCCGCAGCTCCTTCAGCGAGAGCACGTCGCTCCGCTTGCAGCGCGGGCCGCACTGGTGCGGGCTCATCTTGTACGGTTTCACTGCGTTTTTGGGTGTGTAGTACTGTAAGTTAAATGTTAATTTACTAAAAATATGAAATGGAAAAACTGCAATAAATAAAAGCAGGAATCATAAAGTACAGATGGCGGCAGATCAAGCGTCACAAACCCGTCAAATTTTCTCAACCAATTATTAACTTAATATCGAGGGCATAGAGTTCAGATTCAATTACAATTTTTTGATAGGTTTATAAAGGATTTATATTAATTGTATTTTCCAGAGGTTTTATTGGCATTTTTATGGGCGATAGGCTGAACCCCTGTCACTGCAATAGCCTCTCTCCATCATTATAATACCTCAATTTTCAAACGTGACATCAAATGGTCTTATAACCACTGGAGTTCTGCCTACCCCATTAGGGATACAGGCGTGACGTTATGTACGTATGTATGTTTATAAAAGTTGATCTGCGGCCTTCTCTACAAAAACGAAAGTCAGACGCCAAAGTGGCTTTTGCACCATGGCGCTGATTTTCAGCTTCAACCTGAAAATATAAGTTTTTAAAGTACCATGGTCATCGACATTGAAATAAACTTTACAAACGGTATTTTTTCTTTCAGTACCGTCGTGACCATGGTGCTTGCAACAGTGTCGAGATATCGAGAACACAAAATAAAAAAATATAAAACAAATAAAGCAAATGTCCCGTTTCTAAAATTGATATTGTTAAGTATTGCTTGGAAAAGAGTGTCTATAATGCCACCAATTGTGGCCTTTTAAATACAATTGTATGAAAACTATTATTTTTTTCTAAGTGTAGTTTTATTTTTATTTTTTATATTCTAAAATGTCGGACTAAGCAATTTGACAGTTCCTTTTTTTGGAATGATCTGCCTGCGTCTGTTTTTGATGACCACTACATTCCTGGTACTTCTAAGCGTCGAGTTAATAGGTTTCTCTTGGATGGACATTTAACATATTAATCTTCATGTTCACTATCAGGTGTCATGGAAGAAAAACGTCCAATTCTTACAGACATATATAACTTCACGTCTGTATCCCTTATGCGGTAGGTAGAACACCAAAGGTTATAAAACAAAAAAAAAAACAAATTTGAAGGCATTATAAAGATGGAGAGAGACTATTGCAGTGACAAGAGGTCAGCCTATCGCCCACAATAAAACCTCTGTCCCTTAACTGACTTTAGAGAATGCCCGGGAAGAGTAGTAGCTAGTAACATTCTATGATTTTCCTTCTCTCCCAGTTCAGCATGGAAATCCTTAATGGATATAAAAATATAAAAATATTGAATTTATTTTATGTAATTACATCAACTATCTTACCACAACTCTGCTGGTAACGCTATCAGCGGACAGTCCTTGCGCGTTAGTGGGCGCGGGCGGCGCGTTCTGTACGGCCGTCGATTTTCTAGCCACCGCCCGTTGGCGCCGAATATCCTGAAAGAAAGATGTATTTCATTGTATAGGAGAAAAAGGGAGACAAGTCGAGAGTTTTTGAAACTACTCATTTATGCAACATTTGTGTAGTTGTTTTTATTATTCTTTTATAAATAAACTGTGACTTTGTTTATTTAACTGTTTTAAGGGTCCAGTACCTAAAGGTGAAGACGGACGGAACCTTTTTAATAAGCGTTTGTAATATTAGTAGGATATCTTCATCGCTGTGAATTAGTTTTAAATTGTTTAAGCTTTGATCATTGTTATTTCTAATTGTTACGTTAAATGGACTTTCTATAAAAATAAAATACGTTACATCTTCCTGTTTCTGCTGAGCTTTCTGCGTCTCAGCGGACTTGCTGTTTTGTTCGTCAGATCGTGTGTACTCCACATACGGCTGGTTATTCTGCAAACAAACGAACAACGTTACTAAAATATATAGACGACCACTTTGGCGATGGAGTGAACCTATCTGCCTCAGACGCCAGTGATTGCGGGTTCGATTCCGCACGGAACAAGAAAAAAATGATCCGGGTCTGGGCATTGATCTATATGTATATGTTTGTATTTTCTATTCTAGGTTCCCTCCTATTTCGATACATGATATCTCACTACACAAGCTTTGCTAACTTTGAGGCTATGTAGTTGGTGTGATTGTCTGGGGATTTTATTTATTATTTTTGATAAAACATCTATAAAGGACATTTTATACGCCTTCAACGCCTTATTAAAAGGAAATGATGTCATTTACATAACTGACAAATCTGTTGTGAGTGAGCTAAAATATCAAATAGTGACCTGTAAAAGAAAGGGATGGCAGACCGCGATAGTTCGCTGCTGTTAAATTATAAGTTTTTAAAATGTTAATTATGAATGTTATTAACTTTAGTACCGGGATATTTACATTTGACCCAGCGATGTTTATTTAAGAGCCAGTTAGTTTACTATATCTATGTGCTGGGTTATACTAGTCATCAGGTCTTATTGAGGGTATAGTCAATGGTTTGACCGTGCTCTTTTACCTATAATGAGGCATGCTTCTTAAAAAAGTTACTTATTAAAGTAGCGATGTTATTTTTATCAATAGATCTGTAAGTCATGGAAATCTAACGTCTTATCTTAGTAATATTACTAATATTATAAATGTGAATTTTTGGATGTACAGTAGAATCCGGTTATTATGACTCCGCTTATATATACCAACCGCTTATTATGACGTTTTTACACAGTGAAGTTTGGTTTTTTTTGAGAATATTTAAAGTAAAAACTATGTTTTTCTCTGTAGATAATTTTATTAAAGTAACATATGTCAAGATGTCATGTCTATACATATTCAAATATAAAAATAAACCACTAGGCTTTACAGCCAGTTATTTCCAACAGTTTTCATATAAATTATATAACTAATTCGGATATAATGACTTCGCCTATAGTGACATATCGCTTATTGTGACCCTTTTTTATCAAATTTTGTCCGCTTGTAGTGACCGACCGTATGATTTCTAAAACCTTTGGCAGTGTTCGGGAGAGTCACGTTATACCCAAAGACTTTCGGCGCGTGAAAGGCTTTTTTAGTATGAGTCTCAGAGCGTAGATTAACTTATTGGGTCTACTTATTTATATCTACTTTGATTTATCTCTATTTTATTCCTCTCTATTAAAATAAATCACATACTAACTTAAACAGTTTATTTATTCTTGCAGTACCTATGCTTTGTATGACGTCCGTTTAGTATGACTTGTTTCTTATTTCCTTTCGATGTCATTATAAACGGACTCCACTGTATATGCACAATATAAAAAATGATACAGTAGGACGACGCCTTTGATCTTGTGGAAAATGCCGACAACGTCTAGACGGCGTTAGGATGCCAGGGTTGTCACAAGAAAACAATATTTATAAAATGAAACTGACAGTAATTTCCACAACACAACCTTGTAGTGCCGTCACCGTTACATTAGAATCGTATTGGAGGCTTTTAAAAATGGCATTTATTTATTTTACGTATTTATATTCCAGTACAACGATATTCCGTTGGAATTATAACAATTCATTACATTTAAAAGAAATTATCTCAATCACACTTTGCGTTTATTTATACGAGATGAAGACTTGCAATCTCTCACAGCACACATCCTATGCACCATTAGACATAAAAAAATAAAAAAAACAGACACGCGTTAGCCCTAAATAATGTGTCCCGAACTACTAACATTATTTTGTTTGCAGTTCGGGCTCGGCATTCCCGCCTCTCGCCCCTCACACCCCGCACGATTGCCCTGTCTAAACGTCTTCGTTGGACGACTGTATGGTTTTTTAGACTGTGGTATATGTACATGCACTCACCAACGCGGCGGGCTTGGCTCTGGGCACGGCGCGGCGCACGGGGCGCGCAGGCCGCGCGGCGCCGCGCGCGCCTTGCAACTCCATATACAGCGGCGCCAGGCGCGTGGACCCGCGGTAGATCCATTCCACTCGCTCGTCGCCCTCGAAGTGGACTTGCACTAGCGATGCGTCCACTTGAATCACTTTTGACACCCACCATTTACCTGGTTGGATAAGGAATATAGTTTACTATAGTTGAATTGTTTTCAAATGATTCCTATAACAAAAGTTACTTCCTAAGGTATGATTTAATAAATACCTTACGAAGTGACTTTTGCGGAACGTAAACGTAAAGTGTGATTGAGATAATTTCTTGTAAATGTTATGAATTGTTGTAATTCCAACGGAATATCATTGTATTGGAATATAGCTACGTAAAATAAATAAATGCCTTTTTTAGAAGCATCCAATACAATTCTAACGACTAGTGACGGCACTACAAGGTTATGTTGTGGAAATTATTGTCAGTGTCATAGGGATCAAGGTTCGTCGCGCCGAAAAAAAATTGACTATTAAATACGTCTACATTTAAATAATCGATGGATCCACTAAATTCCCTTGTCACGTTTAGATCAGCAATGGGGACAGGTGCTTAGAAAGCGCTGGTTTTAAAGAAAATATACAAGATGCGATAAATATTTTAAATGACAATGACGAGTTTTTCTCACATGACAAAGATTTAGGGCATATATATACTACTTGATCAAGGCTTTCCTTAAATTCTACAAAGTGAAACTCAGTTTCAGACGAATTCACAAACATTTATCAAACAGAAACATTTTCATCGCCAGGAGTTAAGGGTGTCCTGGCACGCGATCATCCTTCATATACAGAGTGGCGCCAAATATTACAGCAACAACGGTTCCGACTTTTTTCATGTAGGTAAGTTAAAAAGGTTGTTGAAGGTATGTTATTGCCTTTCAAAACTGCTTTTGTTTAAATGTATTTTTTTCCTTTTGTCATTTTATAAGTGTGCAATGAAGTATAAATAAATAAATACTTCCTAAATCCGTCTATTGTCACCTTCGACCTCAGCTTCAGCTACCATCTAGTGAAATTAAATTCAAAGGCCACCTTAATCTCTTATAAAAAGAAATAAACAAAAAACCAACTCCTCTGAATCTACTGATGTTTTATGTACTTTTTATATCTTTCATTCGGCGACAAGGCAGGCAGCTTTGGGCCTTTATGCCTTTCCATACGATGTTTTTGTTTTATAAGTGACCGTTGGTCTCTATTACGTTAAATGTAATTTGAAATAGATAAACTGCTTGAACAATGTTCGGTGGAAGAGAAATATGGATGTGTATTCACTCACCTAAGCTTGCCAGCGCTGGATCTCGGTTACACAAGTAAATAGCTATTTTCAGAGTTCAGTTTCACCTTTCACAATTTATTTCAGTACGCACAGTTAAGAATTAAGTTCTTTCTATAAAGTTTATAGCTATGGTATCCCAAGATGGATTTTTGATGTTGACGTCACCGATGTCAAAGCGCGACTGCCCTCCCCATGAGCGAAAGAGATAGGTAAGGAAGGCAGGTGAAGGAGTAAAAGGAAATATACCTAGCATTGTTCAAACAATTAGTTTTTTTCTGTTGTTATAAAGTATAAATAAATAAATAAACTCACCATTCCACTCAGTCTTGATACTCTGCCCTGCGTGCAATCTAACCATCGGCCTCTCCGGGAAAGACAATAAATACTTCCTCACGAAATCCCTGGAAAACGGATGCACTTCTTCCCACACGGACACCGAACTCTCGACCACGAGGCGGGTGCTTTGGTGCTGCACGTATTGCGCGTAGCCGTCGTCGAAGAATACTAGGTACCTGGGAGAAATATTCAAATTAAATAACAATATTTAAAAGAAACCGATTTTAAATTTGTACGTAGCTATTACCTATGTATGTTAACAGAAATAAACAAAATTAAAGTTTAAAAACTAAAACCCGACTACTAAAGACACGCTCTAAAAAGTATGAAACAAGAAAATAGTCTATCCTGAAATATTTATGTATTTACGTCATATTGATAGGGCAAATCATAGCCATGATCTTATGCCACTTTGATTTTATTTTATTATTAAAATGAATCTGTTTTGCTATAAATGTTTGTTTTTTATTTATTTTGAAGTAATAGTGTTTACATATTTGAAATGTGCTAACGAAGTTCTTTTATTAGATACTCCGCTCGAAACAGTCAAGGATTAGTTATTATTTTTAGTTCTTTACTATAACTATTATTTCACTTATTTTCGAGTAATCATTTTTACATATTTGAGCTGTGCTCACAAAGGTCTTTCATATGATACCCCACATGAAACTATTAAGAACATTTTTTTTAGTTCTTCACTTTAAGTCCCCTAGAGGGCGCTGTAGTCAATTTAACGTTCCAATGACACCAATTTGTTCAATTACTAGTTTAGAAGTTCTAAGGTGAACATCCATACCCACATACATACATACATAAATACAGGTCATAACCCTCATACCCCAAAAATCATAACCCTCCTTTTTGCTTCGCCGTAGTCGGGTAAAAAGTAGATAATGAACGAATGCAGAGTATAAAAAAACCGACTTCACGTTAAAACTTTAGCTGAAGTATAAAGTCATATTCAATGTACAGGAGGCGTTACAAATCTTTCAAAAAATTTCACTTAAATCTGAACTCTATGGCCGTTAAATTGGTTTCGGAAATTTGACAGGTAATGTAACGCTTGATCTACTGCCTTCTGTACATATTATTCTCCGTACTCATACATATTTATTCAAAAAATATAAAACTTGATGAAGTACTCAATCGATTTCTCTCAATTGATTTCTATTTCTTATCTCAATCGAATTGAGAACCTCCTTTGGAAGTCGGTTGAAAATTCTTTATTCCGTAGGTAAATATTAAATACACTTGTAATAAATCATTAACAAATAATTAGTAATCATTTACAAATTAAACTGAATGGGCAAGAAACTCATATAGGACAAACAGTTTTACTATAACACGATTTAATCGTAATAGCAAAAAATAACGAAAACCTAAAAAAAAAAACGTTTTTTTTTAAACAGTGTATAACTGTAGGTATTTTATGAAAAACACTTCAATTACGTCATTATATACCTACAACCCCAGCTTTAAAAACCAAATTGAAAGTACATAAAAAATAGTCACAAAAGAATAAGACCGTAGAGAACAACTCTGCTCTGGGCACTCTTGGACAATTTTTTATCCTAAAACAGTTCATCCATTCATCCAGATTATATCTTAAAATAAGGACAATAACCTAGGGTGTTCACCAACCTGTATTTATTAACGGGGTTGGGTATTTCCGCCACAACACCCGAATAATACGACTCCCTTCGTAGGTCCTCGTTGTTTTTGAACAGCGCTATCACTCGAGTACCTGTAATGTGTGAGAGAGATAGAATTAGAATTGGTTTATAGAAGGCTAGGTACATTTTGTTTATGCCTATTTAGTGACGATAAAAGCAGTCCTCCAGATTTTAAAAGAAAGTCAGTTACGCAAAAATTTAAAAGCAATGGCAGCAATTTTTTATTTTTTTTTAAATATCATTAAACACGTAAAATTAGTACTTCCATTCTGGACTCGGCTCGAAGAAGAAATCAAGCTCTTCCCGGGCATACTGTAAAAGTCAGTTAAGGGACAGAAGTTTTATTGGAGATTTTTTTTGTGGGCGATAGGCTGAACCCCTGTCACTGCCCCCAGCCACACTGGACAGACACCTTGAAAGGCTGGGATTCGACGGTGGTTCGCTTCCAGCACGCATGCAAAGAGCGGTATTGCTCGATACTGCCCGAATCGTTCGCCGGTTTCTTTCTCTCTTGCCCTGATGTCCGACCGACTGGTCTTATTGTCGGGTCTTTTCCGCCGAAAGTCGTGCTGATTTTATAAATAACTAGACACCGCGCGCGGTTTTACCCGCGTAATTTTTGATCCCGTGGGAATTTCGGGATAAAATATAGCCTATAACCTTCCTCAAGAGTTGGGCTATCAAATGCAAAAAGAATTTTTCAAATCCCACTTGTAGTTTCTGAGATTAGCGCGTTCAAACAAATAAACAAACAAAAAAACAAACTCTTCTTTTTAAAACAGCTTTATATATTAGTATAGATATAAAAGAACTCACCAATAGTAAGCCTGACGTCGGGCGGGTCTATGTAGGCTAAACACCTCGCGGAGAGCATCTTGAAGGGAGATTTCGTTTGTTTCTGCTCGAACTTCACACGACACATCGAGAACTGTTGGTTGTGCTGGAACGAAAGGAAATTGTTTATTCATCATTTATTTATTAAGAAAACCAACAATATATGCTATTATAACATTATTTTACAAAACGTTTAAACAATATAATAATGCCAATTACAGGTTTCCCTAAACTTTACAGATAGTACTCAATCAAAAGTAGTACAATAAATACAATAACAAACAAAAAACTTCAAAGGAGTTCCAAAAATTGTACAGAAAAGAAAATTAAATAGTTCTGTTAGAAAAAAAAGAGAAACATTATTCTAAATTAAGAAATTCAAAGCTCTGTATGTATAAAGACATAAATATAAAATATATAAAGCATATAGATACTTTCATGGTTTAAATTGTTTAAATAGATATTGATTTATCTATACATATAATAAAATGGTAGGAAAGTCAAAACTGTACATTGAATATTTTTTTTAAAGAATACTTGGGGTATGATCTACAATCGAAACAGAAACAAAAAATATAGTTTTTAGAATTTTTGTCTGTTTGTCTTTCCGGGATAAACTCAAAAAGTACTGCATGGATTTACTTCAAATTTGGCATGAAGATAGTTAAGAAGTCGGGTCAACATATAGGCTACATATTATCACGCTAGCAGTGTTATAATCGTAGGTGCGTTTGGTGCTGCATAGCGTTCACGCAGACGACGTCGCGGGCAGCAGCTAGTATTTAAAATATTCATATATAGTTACATAAATAGTATGTGTTAACGTATAAACTATGTACACCTAAAATTAAAGAAAAGAACATAAAGGTTTATGGCTTGTTCCATTTTTTTTAAATAGAATTCGTATCTCAATTCCTTAACAAATTTTTTTTAAATAGGATTAAAATTAAAACAATTACAATTTCGATTTCGATCATTAAAATCCTTCGTAATGAGCCCACTGCAGGGCTATGTGTCTCTTTCTATAATAGAAGACTCCACAACGTAACTTACTCGTTCATGGGTCAATGTGTACGAATAAAGTCTCAAAACTATTCAATATTTACCCTTCGATAGATTTAAGGATACGATAAAACAAGAGGTAAAAAGGACTACTATAAGATATCCAGATACAAGAAGATGAGATTCGCTGGCTTTAAACTGTTACTGTGTATTTTTAAAACATGATTGCTGTTGAGTTTCCTGCCACTTCTTCTCAACAGATGGACTCTCCCAAGTTGTGATAATTGATAAAACACAGGTTTCATAATTAGTGAAATTGTTTAGATTCGTTTTAATAAAACGGACTTTACAGTTGAAAATAGCATATATATTAAAAATATATTTACTCTATATTAATATATGCATGCTTATTAGTTTATTTCTGCTATTTTATTTCAATACATTTATTAAGTTTATTTATTGGTTAATATCAAAAATATCATTTGTCATATTTGCTACCAGTGCACCACGGATACCGAAGAACATGGAACAAGAAAGTTCCTGGGTTCAAGTCCCAGCATGAGCCAGTTTAGGAAATGAGCTTTACTAGATTATAGTTGAATTCTTTTCAAGTGGTTTTCGTGACAGTTCAAAATTGACAATATTTGTGACGTTGCCGTAATGAAATTGTTCGATCTTCTATTCGATGGCGTTGACGTATCGAATCAGTAGGTGAAAAAAATGTATACAAACTTACGATTACAAGATGGCCGCTCATATTCATCGATTCAATGTCGATTCAGTAGTGTCAATCACTATCAACTGAACGTTTCGTTTCTTTGATTCTGTCTATTTAAGATGAATATTTTTATGACATTTACTTATTTTATTTACAGTTAATAATAGCAATTACACATTATTTATAGTTCAATTTATAATTTTAAAATAAACAATTTTATTGACATAGTTTTTATTTTCTGAACGCGCCAACTAATATTTTATAAGTTGTAAATAGTTTGCGCGTAATGGAAAATGAGAACTGTCACGAAAATCATTCGAAAACAATTCAACTATAGTTCAGATCTGGGTGTGCTAGTACAGCCCCTAGTTCCGCTTTGTGGGCTCCATAATACAGGGTTAATTTAAATTAGCGCATCACCTCTTGCATTTCTTCGAAGACTTCTTAAAATTTATAGTTTTTAAAGTTTTCCCATACATCTATACATACATACATAACGTCACGCCTGTATCCCTAATGGGGTAGTCAGAACCCCAGAGGCTATAAAACCATCTGATGTGACGTTTGACAAATTTGGAGGTATTAAAATGATGGAGAGAGACTTGCAGTGATAGGGGGTCGGCCTATCGCCCACAAAAACGTCGATAAAACCTCCGTCCCTTAACTGACTCTTACAGTATGCCTGGGAAGAGATGCAGCTGGCACATTCTATGTTTTACTTTCACTCCCTGAAAATACCAGTCCAGCATACAACAAAATTTTCGCATAACTCTATTTACTCAGAGCAGGTACGCCACGCACCTTGCGTAGGCGAAATATCGCTTCATTATAGTAATCAATATATATAAAACTGTTCCGTTACTGACTGAGTGACTGAGGTACTGAGGTACTGAGTGACTGACAGACAACGTACAGCCGTAACTACTGGGCGTAGAGAGCTGAAATTTGGAACATACATTCTTTAGGGGATGGAGGGGTGCACTAAGGAAGGAATTCCCGAAATTCCCACGGGAACGGGAAATATAGGACTTTTTAGTTTGTATGAAAAATCTTATTCCTTGAGTGCACCGATGTCAAACTTGGTGTAAAGGTTTTTCAATGTGTGTCTGGTAGTGTTGTGAAAGCAATTCCCGAAATTCCCACGGGAACGGGAAATATATGATGTTTTAGTTTGTACGAAAAAATCCAATCCCTTGAGTGCATGGATGTGATACTTGATATAAAGGTTCCTCAATAAGTGTCTGTTTGTATTTTGGATGGAATTCCCGAAATTCCTATGGGAAGGGGTTGGACTTTTTAGTTTGTATGAAAAATCTTATTCTTTAAGTGTACGGATGTGATACTTGGCATGAAGGTTCTTCAAAAAGTGACTGGTTGTGCTACGAAAAAAATTCCCGAAATTCCCACGGGCACGGGAAATATCTGATTTTTAGTTTGTATGAAAAAAACTTATTTCATGAGTGCATGGGTGTGATACTTGGTATAAAGGTTCTTTCAGTGGGTATCTGGTTGTATAGTTTCTGAAATTTACACGAGAAGGGTAGCTAAGCGCATACGAAGTTGCGGGATAAAGCTAGTGTAATATAAACAGAGTTATAAATATTTAAAAAAATAAGCATTTTTGTGTTAAAAACTTGTTTCTGTAAGGCTAAAACTTTTATAGGATGTAGTTAATTGATTGTTAGTCTTAGAAAAAAAATGACAGGCGATTTATCAAGATTTGTAAAAAGTCATACAACAAATGTTGTTGGGATTGCTGTAGACAGGGCGCCTGCAAGAGGTGAATTTAAATTAACCCTGTATATAAACTTACACAGGGGCCTCATATTTAGTGTGTTAGATTTGATAATATACTTTATCTACTCTCATATCATAATATTCAAAATATAAAACTCAGAATGAATTTATATTGACATACTTTTTAAAATAGTATAACGAAATGAAATTAAAAAATTAAATTATAACACACTACCTCGAACAATACAATGTTATAATACTTTTTTTTTTCATTTCGATACAGATAACAGACCGTAGATTTCATTTATTTATCTGTGTCCTGCGAGCGCCGCGCTACGTTACATTCTGTGGCCGCGCGGCGCGTTTTGGCGCATGCGCGATAATGGCGGGAATAAATATCTTCAGTGTATGAGATTAGATAAAGTAGTGTATGAAACTGCACATAACTAGGTATTATGTGACAGTTTCATAAACTACTATTTTACTTCATAACAGGAATCACTTTCCAACAAATAAAAAACTAAAACGAACATACCTGTTCCTTAGGCGGCGTTATATCCATGACCTTGGCTTTAGTCCACGCCCCGAAAGCGTTTCTCATGGCGAACACTGGCTGGCCTATCTTCAACGGTGGACGTATTATCTCCCCCACGGCTGGGAGGGACGTGGGGGCGGTCTCCGCGCACAGTTTCACTACTGATACCTCTGTGTTCTGTAAGATTTATTTTCAAAGTGAAATGTAGGAAATCAGAGCTCTTTAGTAGAAACGTTATCAAATGATATAAGTTTAAAATTGACAATGTTAGTGATGTTGCCTCAATTAAATAGTTAGATCTTTGATTCGATTGTTTAGAAATATCGAATTAGTTTGTATATAAAACTACTGTTTATGACTACGTTTCAACCAGTTTAATTCACCTTTTTTTTTTTTTATAAGTGACTAAACCCGCGTTTGACCTCAATCTCACCTGATGGTAAGTGACGATGAGGTCGAAGATGAAAGCACACGGGTTTAGGAAGGAACTGGCTCTTTATACAATATTGCCGGAACACATTACCGCCGGAGCGGTAACATTTGGCGGCAGACTTTATATAAAGGGTGGTCGCTAGCCAGGCGGACCCAGAAGGGATCCTACCACCAAGCGAAATATTTTTTTTCATTAGTTATAAAAGCTTTACAAAATTTTCTATATGACACTTTTTTCAGCATCTGATTTTCGCAAATACTAAAAGATAAACTGAAAAATTTCCTTTCTTGAATATTTCTATTAAGGACCTTGTGATTTGACCCATATTTTTATGTGACCCTGTTAAAATAACTCTAATTGAAGTGAGAATCGAATAGTTGAACTCAACGCCATACTTACATCATCGTCCATTTTGTTTTCTTCCGTCTTATCGGTAGGTACCTGAAAATCAATATTTTTTTTATTAATTGATAAAAGTAAATTCGCAAAAACTAATGCGCCATGAGTAAAAACAACAAAATTGGTGTTGTTGTAAACGTTTCTCCAAAAAATAGTTTTTTTCCTTTATAAAACATCCTGTAGATTCTATTTGCATTCACATTGAAACTATTTAATTTTTTTTGATAACAAAATAAACACCTATCTAAAACTGAAAAGATAACTGAAATTGGACCATTAGGTTTTCTACAATAAAGGAGTAAAACTGGATACATACATAACTTCACGTCTGTATCCCTTATGGGGTAGGCAGAACACCAGAGGTTATAAGACAAGTGAGGTATTATAATGATGGAGAGAGGCTATTGCAGTAACAGGGGGTCAGCCTATCGCCCACAAAAATGCTAATAAAACTGGATTTTCAGAAAAAAAAGGACGAACCGTATGGCTGTGCGTATCTATAATAAAATACCAGATAATATAAAAATATGACATGTAGACAATTTAAAATAATCTTATTTAATTATTTATTAGATAAGTGCTACTACTCAATAAGTGAATATTTATTATAGATTTAAATGCTTTAATATATAAATATTATATAATTATCATATTTTTTGGTGTGATTGTCTGGGGATTTTATTATTATTTATTATTATTATAATTTTTATATGTATTTTGTAGTAAATGTTAATATTTTAAAATTTATAATTTGATAATTCAATTAGATTAAGATCTGATTTTATGACGCCGCAAAGATTTGCGCACCGTTTGACACGGTTAAATATGAAGTACTTGATAAATTATAACACCTATTGTATCGACCATATTTTGCAAGTAAATTGATTTTGATTTTGATTTGACCGAATTATTTATAAAAAGGTATACTTTCGGATAACATGATTTGGGCTCAGATGATTGGAAACAACTTCTACCTACGTCACCTTAAAAGATTCTGGTTCAATTACCAATAAACCCGTATAATATAGTTGTGAATGTTAGATTTATTTACAATTACTTACTTTTTGATTTTCAATGTCCGCTGGGACGGCCGGTCGTTTGGCCGCCGGGTTTTCGCAGGCCGACATACGACGTTTGCCGAATACTCTCTCCTGTTGAATAAATAAACAAAAGCAACATTATGTTTGTGTCAAGATTTTTGTGAACGGGTTGCCTGGAAGAAATCGCTTGAAGCGATAATGCTGGCCAAAAGTTCAAAATTTGTGTTACTTTTCTTTTCTTTCGTATCTTTTTTTTTTTGTTGGAAATAAAGTGTGAATTAAGGCGACTTTTTAATTTTGTTACTTTAGATCAGGGCCGCACTTTCTACTTTCGATCGTTTAATTGCGGCTTTATCCCCTTCAAACGCTACTGCTTAATGTTGTTATGTCGATTTTGTGACAGTGGTGTATGACAAAAAAAATATGTAATATAATGAACACTGTTAGTTTATTTATTTATTAATTATTTAGTGTGTCGCGTATTAAATAACCAAAATGTTTCGAATTTTTTGCCTGAAAAACAAAATAATCCTAGTTTAAGCATCAATGTTGCATCTTTCCCATTTTTATGTAGGTCAGTTATTTGTAATTTATGCTTATCGGAAATTAATAAACATTTTCAACACACTTGCTCGTAAAGTGAGCGTTATTCTATTGAGTTTAGAACTATAAACTGGGCTATAAGTCACGCGTGCATAATATATTATACCCTAGTGCATAATATAATGAATCCTACAAAGTTGAATTGTACCTTTGTGCAAATAACATGCGAGAAAACAGAGCATATTTTATTGGTCCGGGTTATACACTAAATATTTTCAGAAACAACAAAGAGGTTTTATACCACTTCAAATCCATATACATTTTTAAATGTTTGCGCCTTATATTAGTAAAATAAATTTGTATATTAAACAAATTATTCGCTATTTACAATAATTTGTCATAAAATATTAAAATATTTGCATTTACCACTCCAAATTATACATTTTCACTTAAAATAGGCTGTATATGCTAAACAGACATTTGACACATTTGACGGAAAAAAAAACCTACGCGCATGCGCGAGGTTCGGCGCCATTTTTCAATCACAATTCACAGCTTTGTTATTAATTGTGTTTGTTATTTTATGATCACGTATGTCTGTCTTTTACTCACAAGTGTGTTGAAAAACGTCGTATGTAACTCGTGAGCGTTGCTAATTACAGTCGAGGCTGTGATTTGAGCCCGAGCCGCAGGCTCTCAAATATACTATTAATACATTTATTGTAAAACAGTAAATATGCATTTTTGTCACTGTTTTATGTATTTTATCGATCGAATTTGATCATAATAAACATGTGTTTTTCGGTAATAGAACGATTTTATTTTTTCAAAACACCACGGTTCCTTTAAAATTACGAACACGGTTCCTACATTACCAATTAAAATGCGTGATGACTCAATAAATGACTGATGAATGTATGTATGACAGGTCTGTAAAAAGTAATAAACGATTATGGTGTTACTAGACAACGGCGCCATAAGATAACTAACTACAAATAAAATACTTTATAAATTACCTCTTCTTCAGCTAGACATGTTATCTGAAACAAAAAACATCATAATATAAGAAAATAAACCACATCAACTAAATGTGCCAAAATAATAATGTCGAAAATTATCAAAATAAAACATAAATTATTCGAAAATATTTACATCTCTTTGACTGTATTATACCTAGGTATGTATTTTCTATATTTTGTATTCTTCGTATTTATATATCTATCTATTTGTGTAAAACTTATATGCCTGATTCATGTTCATTGAAGAAACACATACATGCTCAAATGTCATACATAAAAACTTACACACACACACACATACACTCTCTCTTAAGAACTCTTAACACACAAACTTGTTCACTTCTCTAGTCGAATAGGTACCACACCGCTCGTGTATTGATAATTATTATATAGTTATTGAGATTAATAATATTATTATTCATGTTATTTCTGTCTTAAAATCAAAAACTATTCTTAATTAATGCTTATCTTTTGTTATAAATTATTATTATTTTTATTTGTACGCTTAATTTTGTATTTTTAAATAGATTCTTTGGTGTACTTTTGTTTGTTTAATTCTACCTACTCTAAAAAGTTTTACTGTGTAAAAATAGTGAACCTGTTATTGGCAATATGTATTGGTCCTATTTTTTCTTGTTATAATAGTCATAAGTGCTGTTGGTTCTGTGAACATTAAATAAATAAATCAAGCTATGATACACCATGCTGTATAAAATTCAACGTACCGATATTAGTCAGTACTAAGAGATGGCGCACTTATGAATAGTAGATTCATATTTTCAAAATGGTATGATAATGAGAGGATTTCAAAATGACATTTAAAACTATAAAAAAATTGTTACTATATTTTATTTTAGATGGCGCCACACGCTTTTATTACAAAAGTGCAATGTCAAATGCCTTTTCGTATACAATTTGACATCAACCAACGCCATTTTTTGAGGGAAAATGATAAGTATTTTCGTTTTAAAATTAATTTGAAAACTCCTCATTCCTACATTTCTTTTGGTACATTGAAAGTCTTATTCTATACATTAAAGTTTCACAATATCCTACCGACAAGTGTCAGTGTGCAAAATATTAAATTTAAGATATGTCGATATACATGATTACATTAGTCAATTACTATAGTCTAATGTAATCATTATTTATGTCAAGAATTCAAACAGACTAGTTTAAAAATTATTAAATGGTATTTTTTTATTTTATCTGGTAGTTTATTAAAGATCTTAACTGCAATAGTTGAAATAGTTTTTAAATAATGTCAACTTTGGGCAGGTAAATATAGTTTTTTCTTCCAACTATGCTTTCATTTCATCACAATCACACTAAAAACTCAGTACAAAGCGAGTCTTTAATGCTCTAGAGCAATAAAAATGTATGAAATTTCATTATTGCACAATTTTTTTAATCGCACCAAAAGGCGTCAATCTCAATGAATTAGCTTTATTCAGCCAGTCGATATCAATACTTTTTTTTTACGTACGTATTATTCGTTTATATCCTACTTGTTCCAAATTTAAAATTAAAATTAATTACATTTAATAATTGGTCAAGCATAACTTTTTTCAATAATTAAACTTCTATTTTAACTGTTTGATATGAGTTTCTTTTATCTTCTATTCCTATAGGTAATAGTTGAAAGAAAATCAGATCATGCACCTCGCCTTAAGTAATTTATATTGCCCTCGTGCCTGTTAGATTAGAGGTACTCGGTGCAATAATAAATAACTTTGTCCTCGATGCAATAATCTAATATTCTGCATGTCTTTTTTGACCGGTATCTTTTTAGGTAGGGTTGTCAACCATACTGTTTTTAACAGTATCATACTGTTTTTCACTACACTATACTGTTTACTTTTGAACAAAAAGAAAGTATAAAAATACTGTTTTCAGCATAAAAATCTAAACACTATATGCTAAACTTAAAATAACAATTTGTGCAAGAAATTACAGACAGACGTTTTAAATAAGGGACGGAGGTTTTAAAGGCGTTTTTGTGGGCGATAGGCTGACCCCCTGTCACTACAATAGTCTCTTTCCATCTTTATAATACCTCCAAATTTGTCAAACGTGACATCAGATGGTTTTGTAACCTCTATTTATTTATTTATTTATTTAATATGGCAAACACACAGATTACAATCAAATAAAAGAAAGAAGAAAACAAATTAACAGTTTTGAGCAAGATTGCAATCCTAGACGTGCTTACACAGCAGCACAAGCATTTATGGAACAAAGATGTTAGTGATATACAGCTTAAAGATAGTGTTAGTTAATTAATTAATCAATTAAGATTACATGAAATAAAACAGTTGGTACAAGTAAAACAATTAGAGAAGTTGGAAAAATATTTGTAAAATAAATAAATTAAAACAGGAAGGTTATATGTAGGTACATATAATATAATAAAATGTGTCCTCTCTTGTGTCCTGCCTACCCCATAAGGGATACAGGCGTGACGTTATGTATGTTTGCAAGAAATTCTAAAAATATGTGCTTAAAACATTAAATAAATTGAATACTGTTTATTTTTACAAATTACTGTTCGATATATTTTTCAGACTCAAATACACTTTTTTCTAGACAAAAAAAGTTGACAACCCTAGGTATAGGCTACGTCGGTTCAGTTTCAAATAGCCCCAAACGCCCTTGGATAAGCGTGTCATAAAGTGGGACTAATGCGAATATTCTAATGTGTTCGGCTAGACATTCTAATCAGCATTTACATAAAATCTGCCAACTAATTTGGCACCCCGGATGGAGATCATGTGCTCCGGCAATGCTTCATGAAGAGCCAGTAGAAAGAAAGAAAGAATAAAAATATTTGCAAGAATGTGATAAATACAAGGAAAGTTCATAATCATATTAAAAGTGAAAAACACATTCTTATAGGGCATACAAAAATTTTGGTCAATAATTAGGTAGATACAGAAGCCAACGCATCAAGCGTTACAAATCTGTCAAAAAATACTTGAATCTGAACTCTATGCCCTGGACATTAAGTTAAAATTGGTTGGTACACTAATGTTAAATACAATTTAAAAGATAATTTATTGCATTAATTAAAAGTATAATGTCAAGTTTCATAATCAAAATATTCGTTGATATCATAAAAACATTATACCTACACATTGAACAGAGTAACTTCTTGAACGCGTGTCACATTCCACATCCTCTTATCTTACAGGTTTGATTGAGATCAAACGCATCTTTAGTCTGCATAGTCTTTAGTAAGAAAAAACCTTCGAAAATCGAAATGTCATTCGAGACACTCAGGACAACTATTATATTCTCTAAACTGTTATAGCAAGTTAATTTAAGGCTTTTTTTTTAAGATTAAGAGGCTTAAATATATCTGCTGTTTATAGAGATTGTAATATCACAAGTTTTCGGCTAATGATGGAGATAAGTTGGTTCGGCGTTTGATTAAATCGAATTTTTAAATAAATAAACTGGTTGAACAATGTTCGGTGGAAAGTAATGTGGATCGGTATTTCCTCACCTAAGCTTCCCAGCGCTCAGTATCAACTTTTCACAATTAATTCAGAACATACAGTTATTAATAAAGTTTTTTATATGCAGTTTATAGATTTACGTATTTAATATTTATTTTTCTATGGTAACGTGACCTTTGTCAAGGCGCAACTGTCCTCCCCATGAGTGAAAGAGATAAGTGAAGAAGGCATGTGAAGGAGTAAAAGGGATGGGAATATACCTGCATTGTTCTAGCAATTCGTACAAATTAGAAATAGTCACGCCCGTCTGCAATAAACTTTGATCCTAAGTTGATACTTAAGTCTGTATGTCTCGACGTGCAACGAGAATTGATTGACTTTTATTGTCATTTGGCCTGTCTGATGGTATCGAAATTTCGATTACGAAATACCGCTTATATTATGTACTAATAATGAAAACACCTATATTTTTTAACGTCTAGTCTACTACAGTTATTTCATATTTAAGCGTTATATTTATATTTTAGTAATAGAATAAAGAAGGCTAGGTCTAATGAAGAAGGAAGGAATAAGTCAGATATAAACCAACTGCGAACGGACTGTACAGACTTAAGTATCGACTTATGATCGGGATAAGGAGGAAGTTTAGTGCAGACGGGCATAAGTTAGGTAAATTATTGTACTCAATTAAATAGGTACATCGTAGCGTACAACTGTATGGCCCAAAAACTTACCGTTTTATCCGGCTTCGTATCGAAGATGACTATCGCAGGCAGCTCGTGCCGTTTGTGCTCGAAGGTGCGATACAACTCGTTCCGAAGCTTGTCAGTAGCGATCTGACATTCTGACAGCATGCTGTCGACCTCCTTGCTTTCCTCTGCGAGTATTTATTTATTGAATTAGTCGCCAAAACATGACAAATCTTACACAACTAAGTTATACATGCATATATGAACTGTTTAACTTGCTAATTCTGCGACTCCAAAGCACTAGGTTAATGTGTGTATCATACGATATCACAGGTTAAGCAACGTTCGGCGCGGTCGGTACTTGGATGGGTGACCGCCGACCATTCATTTCTCACGACGACTTCCGTGCTTCGGAGGGCACGTTAAGCTGTCGGTCCCGGGTGCTGTATACTTGTACACAGTAGTCGTTAGGGTTTGTCAGAAGCCGTATCGGCACCCTGAAAATTCTGACATCCACCACCCAGCACTGGGCCAGCTTGGTGGATTATGGCCTAAACCTCCTCATCACCCAGGGGAGAGACTCATACCCTGCAGTGGCTCATTACGAAGAGTTGTGATGATGATGATGATGATGAAAGCACTAGTAATGCTTGATTTTCGTGCGTTGGTTCCCTACCTCAAGAAGCAAGGAACGCAACGAACACACACTTGGATCACTATAACCTTTGGAGTCGCGGTTTTAGCAAGTTATCTTAGTTATAGTAGTTATTTTAATATATAAAACTGTTCCGTTACTGACTGAGTGACTGACAGACAACGTGCAGCCAAAACTACTAGAAGTAGAGAGCTGAAACTTGGAACATACATTTCTTAAGTGGTGTAGGGGTCCAATAAAATTCCCACGGGAACCGGAAATATAGGACTTTTTAATTTGTATGAAAAATCTTATTCCTTGAGTGCACGGATACTTTGGATAAAGGTTCTTCAATGAGTCTGATTATATTATGGAAGGAATTCCTGAAATTCTCACGGGAACAGAAAATATAGGACTTTTTAGTTTATGCGTGTACGTAGTCGCGGGCAAACGCTCGTACATCCATATGATCTGAAATATACCTAGAAAGAAAAACATAGAATGTGCCAGCTGCTTCTCTTCCCGAGCATATTGTAAAAGTAAGTTAAGCGACAGAGGTTTTATTGGCGTTTTTATGGGTGATATACAGGGTCATTGTTTGAAGATGAGCACATTTTAACATAAGATTCAATTTATGACAAACAAAAATTACATAAATATATTTTTTTAATTTAATAATTGAAATTTTTCAATTGTTTTAAGTGACCAAATTTTGAAAACTACTGAACTATTGAAAAATCAGGGCTTAAAAAAAATAGTTGGAAAAACGCTTTTATTTCTTGCACTTTAGTCGTAAATAACAGATGAAACTAAAATATTGTTAACTTATGAGAATTATAAAATATCAATTTACCTAACAAACAAATATTTTTTCATAAATTGAATCCACACATCATTCTTAACCTTCTCCTAAAATATTTTGATCTTCATAAAAAAGACCCTATATATAGGCTGACCCCTGTCACTGCAATAGTTACTCTCCATCATTATAATACCTCCAAATATATCAAATGTGTCATCAGAATGTTTTAAAGCCCCAGATGTTCTGCCTACCCCATATGGGATAAAGGCGTGTAGTTATGTATACATACATACATACATAACGTCACGCCTGTATCCCTTATGGGGTAGGCAGAACATCAGAAGTTATAAAACCATCTGATGTCACGTTTGACAAATTTGGAGGCATTATAATAGTGGAGAGAGACTATTGCAGTGACAGGGGGTCAGCCTATCGCCCACAAAAAGCCCCCCATAACAGCTCGGTCCCTTAACTGACTTTTACAGTATGCCCGGGAAGAGAAGCAGCTGGCACATTCTATGTTTTTCTTTCGCTCCCAGTCCAGCATAGAAGCTGTAAATAGTAAACCTTTAATAACAGGCAGCTATAACATACCAACATAGGTACTTTCAGTCAGTATATACGACTTAGTTATATAGGATTTTATACGAAAACCAATCTTCACTGGGTAATTACGTCAAAATAAGTGTTTTGTCAATGTGAGCGGAGTCATAGTAAACGGATACTACTGTACAAGATTGCATTGATCTGGTGATATCAGAGTGAATGTATATGCGTTGTCTAATAACTATAATATGAACATATCGCACCTTCGGTAAGACAAGGGCACAATTGCACTTTTCATAATTTTACAGGAGAGTCATTTTAAGTTATTTTTTGCAATCAATGTCAAATTTCTCACTGTATATATTAATTTTCACTCATTTGACTTCTACAGTAACATGCAATGATTATTAAGAAATAGAATGATGTCATCTGAGTAGTTTAAAAACTTTACATTTATTTTATTTAAATTATTTTGAATCTTTCTCTCCATACATATTTAAAATTAAGGGCATAAGTATACTAAAAGAGGCTTTGTCCTTCCAGGAATGAAAAAATTAAGACGCGTATTTACCTTAATGACTTTGGCACTCCAGAAGACTATTAAATCAGTCGGGTTCCATGGGCGCAACTGACCAATGCGTACTTGTCGCGCCAGAATTATCAAAAAATCTAATAATTCGACAAGGGCATTTACGTTATCTAGAGTAAATGTAATAAATTAATGGGTGTCTTTGTCGGTACTACTATTTATATACCTTATGGCATATTTAACTCATTTTCACAAAATTTGGAAGTTACACCCTTGTCTTACCGAAGGTGCGATATGAGCTTACATTAGGTCTAGATGGCGCTGTATAAATATATGTCTAAAAAATATTAGTACAGACAGACAGATTTAGCTACCTTGCAAGCTGTCCATCTGCTTGAGCAGCGATTTCTGAACCTCATCCAACCTTACATCCATGTTCAGTTTCTTCCAGGTCATGTTGATCATGTCTGCAAGTTGAGCCTCGAGGAATCTGCAGAATAACACAGCTTTAAGTAAAATTGAATACATTCACTGTTTATTGTTTTTTTTTTCAACCGATTTCCAAAAAAGGAGGAGTTTCTCATTTCATCTGTGTTTTTTTTGTGTTTTTGTTACATGATATTTCGGACAATTATGAATTGATTTTGAAAATTGTTGTTTCATATGATAGATAGAGGATACTTCATAGTTGGTCTAGTTTAAATTTCATCGATATCGGTTGAGTACTTCATTGAAAATTTCAAACTTTGGAAAAAATATGTACGATTTCGGAGAATGTTTACGTTGATGACATTCTCAACTCAGCCAAAGTTTTGACGTGAAGTTGGTTTCTTCAATGCTCTGCATTCGTTGATTATTTGTTATAGGCTAACGTAGCTCAATCTTGTGGTAATGCTTTGCAGCTTTACGGCACGAGATTAAATAAATTCGATATTTCATTTTTTTTTAATATTTGTTTGATTGCAATGGTTCGTCTATTTAATATATTTTTAAATAATAAATGCAAAAACTTAAAAACATTATTAAAACAAATATTTTTTTGGAAGTATAGATAAAAATACTAAATAAAATCGAAAGAGGTGTACTTACAGAGGAAGAATGGATGGTGTTATCGGAAGGGGCCGGCCCCATTTTGAAAAAGGGCCTAGACAAAAGTACCCGTAACCGGCGATCATGTATGAAACGATTAACGAACGTTGAGGAAGCGAAAGAGGTATGTCTGGATTGAAGCTATTGGTTTTCCCTTGTCTCTGCCGACCCCAAAGGGAGACAGGCTTGTTGTTATGTATGTATATAAAATCAATCCCGGCCTGGATTCTAGGATCCAGATTTCCAGGATTTTGGGCGGGCACTCTAAAAACTGTACCCAGCCGGGATCAATTTTATTTAGTAGGTACTAGCTATTTTGCGCAGTTTTCGTACTGTTTACATACAGTTGTCAAATCATGGACATATAAGCAATGTTTATTTAAGTTATTCACATATTACTTAAGCATGTTTATAGTTCATCTATCCATTATCTCATTAGTATTCATAACAAGAGTTATTTAAGAAACTTAATTTGTGCTAGATATAGAAGAATTTATAGCTCAACATTATCAGATGTAGACAAATATGTATTATGTAATATTATAAGTATTTATAAATAATGAAACGCATGCTAGGATACCTCCTAGATCATATATGTGGTCTCGATATCACAATCTTGCACAAAAGCTTACTTTGAACCAATGGTTTGTGTGTCAGTTTGGGTACATTAACTTTAATTAAAATCTCAAACTCACTTAGCACCACTCTCTCCAATCAGCTGATTATGTTCATTCTCATCTTCTACATCTTCTTCATCAGAGTCCGAGATCTCCACTAACTGCTGCGCTGGAGGCTCCATGTCTAACTCCAGAAGTGGAGTGAAGTTGAGAAGACCATCAACTAGTTTCTGAAAGAAGAACATTTTTTTTAGAGATTGAAAGAAAAATAAGGATTTATGTATAATATAATAATTTATTCAATTTCTCCAATTAAGTTTGTGTAGAAAACAGTATTTACCTTATAACTAGTTACAACAAAATAAGTATTGTTTTTTAATTATTTGAGCACACTAGCCCCCACACAAGGATTCCCTGTGTTGTGGGTGGCTAGTTTTTTATAAAGATTGCAGCACTAATTATGATTAAAATAACGACATGAAATTGACACAAATCAAACAATCCAAAGAGATAATAAACATAGCACACATTAATAAAATGTCTCCTCTCCTTTTTTCAATTTTTATCAATTCTATAACTCATAATATATCTTCTTCTTACCATATGTATGCAGACGATCTCCAAATATACATACAGACCACGCTTGAAAATCTACCACAAGCGATTATGACTATAAACCATGACCTACATAAAATATCTTCCTGGAGTCACAGCCACGGTTTGACAATCAACCCGGCTAAAACTCAAGCTATCATAATTGGCAACTCGAAAATAACAAAACAAATTGACTTGACTTTATGCCCGCATGTTATGTTAAATGGTGTCAAAGTGGACTTTAGTAACTCTGTAAAAAATCTTGGGATATTTTTCGATAGCAATCTATCCTGGAAAGTCCAAATTGATGCAGTGAGCAGGAAGATGTTTGCAGCAACATTTTCTTTAAAACGTTTGCGCAATCTCCTACCTACTTCTACCAAAATTTCTATTGCAAAGTCCTTATTCTTTCCTATCCTTGACTACGCAGACACTTGCTATCTCGATATTACGGAAGATTTACTTAATAAACTTGAGCGGCTTCAAAATTTATGCATAAGGTTCATATTTAATTTACGTAAATACGACCACGTATCTGAATATCGCACTAAGCTCAATTGGCTTCCAATTCGTTTTCGCCGGAATACTCACCTTCTCTGTCTTTTATATCGCACGCTGTTCAATCCTGCCGCACCCAAATATTTAAAAACAAGATTCGCATATCGCCACACTCACCACAACAGACAACTACGATCCAGTGATAACTATATGCTGGCCACACCTCTACATAAAACCGAATTTTACAAAAAATCCTTTACGTGTTCAGCCGTGTCACTGTGGAACGAACTGCCTCTTGAGATCAAAAAGGCTCAAACAATTCACCAATTCAAAAGACAGGTTAAGACACACTTTCTCAGAAAATCTATCTCATAGTACAGAGTATTTAGTATATGTAGTGTATGTATATATAATATTTATTTCTATGTAGTTTATGTACATGTATTTATGTAGTATTGTTATGCATATATGTAGTTTAAGACTTAGCATCTTTTAAATTAGGTATATCACTATTATAAATTACCATGTATCACAAACAACCCAGGGTTGCCTGTAAGAGATCATCTTTCGATGATAAGGCCGCCTATTGTGCTCTGTATCTTAAAAATTGTTCTGTATAAATATTCCTTATTTTTGTGTACAATGAAGAATAAATAAATAAATAAAATAAATAAATAAAATTGTTAAGTTGTCTAAGTAGGCAACACAAAAAACAATGTACAATAAAGCCAATGTAAATTCTTAATATGGTATAGTATTATATAATATAAGTATGGTATAAAGTATATAAGCTAATTAATTCTCACCATTTGATCGATCTTGAACATTTTCAATTTGTAATTTTATTATAATGATGTGGGTAGAATTTAATAATATAAGGACAGTAGTATACTGGGTTGAATCTTATGAAAAATATTATATGTACAAAACATTTTCGATTTGACAAAATAGTAAAGTTAGCTATTTCTTTGCAACATATTTCAATTTCTTGTCCTCTTAAACCATAATACAGATGTGCGGTGACATTTAGCGGCAAACTTTATTTGAAGGGAAGTCTCTAGCTAGAGATCCTTACGGGGCGTTTTATACGGTTTCGATAGGCTTATTCTAAACAGACTCTACGCGACGAAAAATAATTTATAGACTGAAAAAAGAGTGCCGTCTCGCTCTCACCTCCTGCTCCGCAGTAACAGCGCGGGCACTGGATCTACACACTCGTCTCTTCTTGGTCTTTTCGGCGTAGTAGGAGAGAATACTTCGGGACGCTCGCAACACTGACGCGTTGCATCCCGGGGAGTGTGTTAGGACAAGTGACGTTGTGGCTCGCAATGTGAACAATGACATAAGCTGTCACCCCAATCAAACTTTGTCCAGTTACCAAAAATCATGCGATATAAATCGTGACAGCGTGATGTATTGAATTTGTCATCTTAAAATCGTTGCCGCAATGTAGCGTCAGTAGATGGCGCCACAAGATAAATCCATTATATCTCATTTACAGTATTTTGTGACAAAACCTGCGTTTGAATTCAATCTGCCCTATTGGTAAGTAAAGATGACGTCGAGGAAGTCATTATACGGAACCCAGCACCGCTAGTGCGGTTAATTTTGACGGAAGACTTTGTATGAAGGAAGATTTGGTCGCTAGCCAATTGGACCCTGCAGAGTCCCTATAACCAAGCGGGTTCGCTCGAATTACTCGCCATTTACAAAGCACAAATTTAATTGCAACACACTTAGAGCGGTCGGGCGATTTTATGCAGAGGAAAATCCTTAAATAGTCGAAAAAATAGTGCCGTCTCCTTCTCACCTCTTGTTCCGCAGTAACGGCGCGGGCACAGGATCTACACACTCGTTTCTTCTTGGTCTTCACGGCGTAGTAGGAGAGAATACTCCGGGAAGCGCGCAACACTGCCGCGTTGGTGCATCCCGGGTTCACGCATTTGTACGTGCGGGGTTTTGGCGGAGACGGGACCGGCTCTGCTGTAGATATAAGGGGTCATATTTTAACACAGAATATTTTTTGGCCATGTTAGCAACCTTCTAATTTTACAACTTAGCCATTAGACAATAACTGACAAACTCAACAAACTTCGACGGGGTGCAGTGGTCTAGACACTACGCCTAGACCATTGCATACCGTCTGGGTTGCCTGTCAGAAATCGCGCTTCGGCGATAAGGCCGACCTTTGTATGTTTATTGTTATAATTTTTTCCTCTAAACTATGTTACCATGTTGGTGTACAATAAAGAGTTTTATTATTATTATTTATTACGCCAATCGTGAGGTCTCGGTTTCGATTCCCGCACGGAACAAGAAAAAAAAATGTTACGGGCCTGGGCTTTTATCAATTTATGTATTTATATTCTAGGCCTAGTTTGCCACATGGTATCGCATAACACAAGATTTGCTTACTTTGAGGCCATGTAGTTGGTATTGGGCTGGTCTGGGGATATTATTATTACTATGTATTTTATTTATTAAACTAATTGCAAAGAAAATATCTTTAAGCAATGTTTTTGATCGTTATGCATATTTGAAACATGGTTAGCAGAAAACTAATACGATTGAATTTTTTTTGAAAAAGTCTATATGAGAATATAGGAGAAAATTAAGACGGTTCATGCCGATATCTATCCACTCAACACTAATTAACTTACGTTAACACCTAAATCTGATAACCACAATACCGAAAATCTAGACAGCGATCTCCTTACTTTGAGGTAGATATAATAATAAATAAAGATGAATGGTGTGAATATTAGAGGTATTAGGTATTCACTTATTTATAGTGCCTAAATTTGACGACCGGCTGGTGTAGCGGTAACATAAATTGCCTTCTATGCCAGAGGTCCTGGGTTCGAATCCCGGCGGCGGCGGATATTTGTGTGATGAACACAGATATTAGTCGTCAAGTCATGGATGTTTATATGTTTATTTAAGTTTATTCTAAAAAAAAATGTATTTATTCAATATGTATATTTATATATCTCTTAAGTATATCAGTTATCTAGTATCCATAACACAAGTTCTTTAAGAAACTTAATTTGGGCTAGATAATGTTGTGTGAGTGTCAGAAATATTTATTTATTTAAATTCAACATACCTGGAATAGTGTTTTCATCGTCATCGGAGTCCAGGCTGAACACTTCCAGGCCCATTTTTGGTTTAATACATTCTTCCTTACCAACCTATGGAAAAGAGAAAGTTTTTTTAAAATGATCTTTTAAATATTTACTTTTATTTGATAGTTTACAAGTATACAACACTCGTATTTCGTTACAACCAAGTATGACAAACGTACTAGACACAAAGGATTATTTAAAATGTAAAGTATAAATTATAGGTACGCGATAAATCCGGTTAAAAAGTGTTTTATTTTAAACTAGCCACCAGGCGCGGTTTTACCCGCGTAACTTTTGATTCCGTGAGAATTTCGGGATAAAATATAGGCTATCTTCCTCAAGAGTTGGGTTATCAAATGCAAAAAGAATTTTTCAAATCCCACTTGTAGTTTCTGAGATTAGCGCGTTCAAACAAACAAACAAACAAACAAAAAAAAACTCTTCAGCTTTATATATTAGACTAAGCCGCGACTAAGTTCGTGTGGACGACGAAACTTATCAATGAGTTTTTTGTGTAAAGTGCTATTTGTGTTGAACGTAATTTATTGAGCATACCGGAATTAATAATTCTGTCCCGGCGCGGGCCCTTAGTGGCTAATTACAATAGAAAGCCAATAAATTGTGTCTCATTAGAGGTGATTAAGAGGGTATATGATATCTTTGTTCGCGGCATCGCTTGCGTTCTGTAAGTTTTTTGTATTAGATTTCTACTATACCTGTTTAGCAAGATAACCAATAGCGAAGCTGACGTTCATTGCATCGAATGCTCGAAAAGATAATGGTAACGACAGATAGTCACCGTACGACATCAATTGAGAGCTTATCAGTGAGCCCGTCCGGAATATAAACATTTCCTTGGACTACTCACGCTAAAGCTGACCATGTGAAAAACAACTCACTCACCACTAAACAACTAAAATCGACGCCAACAACGCCAAAGTATGACCTTGTGCCTTATTTATTGTCATAGCGTAACCTTAAGCTACTGGAAACTGTACTCAAACTGAAATGGGAAATTATTCAGAATCAAATGAATTCTAGGAATCAAAATACTTTCCCCGGCACATAAACCGGTTAAAATGTCTGCCTTAATTATGTGAACACTATTCCTAGTAATGCCACATACTGGATTTTCTGTGCGATCAAGATCTAAATGTATTTGAAACATAGTACCAATGAGTTGTTTTTCTTCCTGGCATTCCTGCTAATCCTAATAGAATTTCTCCCAAAGTATTATTAACATTAAGGCAGACACGGTCAAATAACAATTTTTGCTCGGATGTCATATTTGAAACTCTGTTTTCCAAAGTATCTAATAGTTCTGCAGGATTATAGTTAGTTTCTGCAGCGTACTCCCTATTCATACGTTCGAATAGCTATCAACACTGATTTACGGCTAAGCTCAAATATCAAATCTTTACGGTCTTATAAAAGTAGACCTAAGTATCGACCTTATTAAAAAAAAAAACTCAAAAACAGAAAATATAATACCTACCTACTTACCTAACAGTATTATAAAATAACCTACGGTCATCACGCACAATATCACATATTATACTACTTATACTTTAAAATTAAAATCTACCTATATCTACGACTTAAAGAAATAAAACTAAATAACTCAACCTTAAACTGTACTTAAGCAGGCCTGGCTCACTCCGCGCGGTACATCCGTTATTTACCTACAGCGAAGCGCTCCGCCGGCGTATTTCGAATGGGTCGTGTGTCACGCGCGCGCCCATCGGGACGTTGTAGATACCTACCTACCTAATAGCACTCACAGTAATTCTATGATCGAGGTCGCAAATAGTATTTAAAAATGGACATAAAAAGAAACAAATATTCAATTACATTATGTTTAGATTTGATCATGTTCAATTTAGCAAACAAACCTAGGTAGTATTACTAATTATTCGTCGTACTTAACTTTTTTTTCATTTTGTACTTTAGGTAAGTTGAAATAATATTTTTTACAAAGGTACAATAACAGTAATACCTACATCGGTAGATACTTAATTACAAATAAGGAGATTAATTATTCTTCACTAGGCAGCAACCCTAACAGCGTAAGAAAAGATAAGAGGCATGCGATAGAAAGAGACAAAACTTCTAGGTATATAAATTTGCAGGTACGTAATGCTGTGCGAGCTGAATTCCACCGTATCGCGTCGTAGCAAGACTCGAATTTATTTAGATCTTCTTGCGGAGTAATTCTTCTGTACCAACTATTACTTATTCTGTGACTTAAGTAAAAACTAAAAGGAATAAAAAGGTCACAATGAAAAGCACGGTTTAGAATTGCAAGTAACAGTTAAAACATACAATTTATAGAACGGTGCAAGCCAAATTCATCCTTCATCACTTCATTTATTTACAGCATAACTTTTAGTGAACCGCGTGTGACGTAACCTACAACAAACTTATTATTTGCGGTTGGTACAGTAATCGGGTCTAGGGATCGAACTGCAAAATTAAGTTTGTTTTTTATTGTATATATTTTTCCTGGATAAAAAGTACCCAGGATATTAAAGAATAATTATACCAAGTTTTATCGGAATCGAACCGGTAGTTTTTGCGTGATGCCTGAACAAACAGACAGACAGACAATTTTTAATCACATTTTTGGGGTCAGTGTCGGTCTAGTAACACCCCAGCCAATATTTTGATATTTTCAATGTACAGATTTTTTACTTCTACAGATTTATTATAAGTATAGATTATAAATCGTGAAAACCTCCAAATTTGTCAAACGTGACATCAGATGGTTTTATAACTACTGGTGTTCACAGGCGTGAAGTTATACAGGGTAACTGGTGGGTCACTTTTGAAATTCGAGAACGTGATAGTTTGAAATCATACAAGAAGTGAAAAAATAGATTTAAAAAAAAATATCAATTATTTACAGAGTAAACTTAACCGAAAGTTAAAGAATTCATTACGCAATGCGTGGTTACGCTAGCGTTCGCTATCGAATGCTGTACACAAGAGTTACTGCACAACGAAGTTTATATTTTTCTACTAATTATCTTAAATGAAAATATATACAGGGTTGAATTTCTTTGATACGATATAAACATACCTGCATATTTATTTTAGCGTCGCTCAGTACAAGAAAGTAGAAATTGGAACATATTTTTTTTAAATAGTCGCTGTTGATGAACATGGCTACTACGACGCGGCATTTCATTGTTTATAGTACGACGTAGTACTACAAGATGTTTTGTAGTAGCGCATAGTCATCTTTATTTTAATGGTAATTTAGAGTGACCATGCTTTGCTTAATATGTTAGCGGATTTATTAATTTCCTTGTAAAAAAAACTATTGGTGACTACAAATCAACCCTGTATTTACCTTGGTCTCGGGTATCACTAGCGTCGATTCAGTTGCACACGTCTTGATAGTTAGTTCACTTGTGTTCAAACGGGTCTGAAATGTGAAAACAACATATACTCTCTATCTGCACTTACGTTATTCTTTTTTTTATTAAAGACTAAGCGCGCGGTTGACCTCGATCTCACCTAGTGATAAATGAAGATGACAGCACACAGACTTAGGAAAGAACTGGCTCTTCATAAAATATTGCCGGAACACATCACCGCCGGAGCGGTAATATCTGGCGGCAGATTTTATATGAAGGGTGGTCACTAGACAGTCGGGATCTACCACCAAGCGGGGGACACTCGGATTAGTCGCCGAGTCGTGTGTTTACTACACACTTATCCCGGGGCGGTAGGCTATTTTAAGCCGACCCTACACCGACAAAAAAGTTACCAAAATTGCAGTAAAATATAAAGAAAGTACACTACACTACTACTAAACGACGACTTCCGTGGTACAGTGGTAAGACGGTACTGCACCAATCGTGAGGGTTCGATACCCGCAAGTAACAAAAAAAAAACCGTGTCTGGGTGTTTATCTATACCATCGCACCAACTGAATCATGACCCATTTTGCTAATAATTCGTTCGAATTATTATAATGCACTTAGGACATTATATACTCTGGCAAATAATTCAATGCAGTTAACTGACAGATCGAAATGTCAAATAGAAAAATAATGATACCATTTAAAAACTTTGTAATGTAAGTACTGAATGAGAATAATTGAAAACGAACGAGTATTTGTCATTCGTTTTGCTTAACATTTTAAAGAAATTTATAAATAATTAAATTTGAGGTGTGTACTATATCTTTAAAGTAACTTTAATGAAGGTATTTATTTATTTACACTTTATTGTATGCCTTACAAAAAATACAAAAAATTTAAACACATTTTTAAAAAAAGATATACAATTGGCGGCCTTATCGCTGTGAAGCGATCTCTACCAGACAACCATTAAAGTAATTAATTACCAAACATACCTTGTGCTTTAAAACGGTTACAGTAGAAGTAAAATCGACTTTATAACTTCTTGCTTTTTAAATTCGTTTTGTCGTTAAAAAAAAAATTTCAAGGATAGTTGCCCTTCGCTAACCGCACCATAAGAAAAGAAAAATCTAGTGAGACAAACATTTTTTTTTCCATACATTACGATATTATTATTTAAAAAATAATTACATTCATTCACTTAAACCGCATCACCATTTTTTTTCTTCCCTAAAGTGGCCACACTGGAACTGTCATTTTACTGCATTGAATTATTTGCCAGGGTATAGATACTGTACGAATTCTGTACTCAGTTAATGTCAGTGTCGAATGAAACGATATCAAAATCGTCACGTCGTCCGGACCCGCGCCGCCCTCAGTCAGCGTTTGACCTTCACAAAGTGTATAAGCATACCTAGTGTGAATAAAAACTTTTAATTTTCACCAAGGAAACCTATCTTCAAGCGAATTTCGACCTACTCATTTAGATGGTTTGCCAAAATGAGCTTATTTGGTTCGATAGTACATATATAAATAAATATAATATAAATATTTCTGACACTCACGCAACATTATCTAGCCCAAATTAAGTTTCTTAAAGAACTTGTGTTATGGATACTAGTTAACTGATATACTTAAGGAATATATAAACATACATATTGAATAAATACATATTTTTATATGAAAATAAACTTAAATAAACATATAAACGTCCATAACTTGACGACTAATATCTGTGTTCATCACACAAATATCCGTCGCCGCCGGGATTCGAACCCAGGACCTCTGGCATAGAAGGCAATGTACGTTACCCCTACACCAGCCGGTCGTCATGTATTTATATTCTAGATTCCCCTTAGTTCGCTACATGCATACAAATTACAAGCTATGCTTACTTTGGGACCATTTAGTTGGTGATTGTCTGGGGATTTTATTAATACTATTATCTTTTACTAACCATATTACTTAATTTCTTGCAAGCTGGTTTGGGTACCCCACTTATCACCAACTCATCCTCTTTAGTGACAATCTCAGACATACTGCCACCGGAAGACGCAGTCACTTCTATGCCCTTTGGTATGTTTACGTCTGTCCTCTCTATTTCTTTTATTACTTCTTGCACATCTGTTGATGAGAAAAGAGTTATATATCTTACTAATTCTTACTAATCTAGTAATGTGAAATTTTGGATTGATGTATGGATGTCTGAATGTTTGTTACTCAATCAGGGCAGAACGGCTCAACAGATTTAGATGAAATTTGGCATAGTGATAGTATACAGTCTGGAGCACACAGGCTACAAACTCCGCGGGTAAAATTGCGCGAAACATCTAGTTAAGTTAATATTCAACGAATTCAGAGCATTAAAAAACCGACTTCACTAATGTGGCGTCCTCCGACGTGACCCACAGAGAATCAATATATTATTTTCTATTAATCAAACGTGCTCGATAAAATCAATACCAAGATAAGATTAAATATTGTTAACTTAATTATGCACGTATATCTTACTATATAAACTATTTCTATTTGTTAATAAATTGTCACTCAAGATGTAACTGTGTCTTGCTTTAAAACCCTTTTCCTGGTCGTAATAACTAACATTTTTAAATTCTTATCATTCAAAACTTTGACCAAAGTATAAGGTCATCAATGTAAATATTCTTCAGTATTCATACATAGTTTTTTTGAAAATGATATTTTTTTCGTTGGTATAAATTGTGGAATTATTTTTAAAGCTTAAAATTCGCTTTGTATGTTATTTTTCTCAAAGAAAAGTATAAAATCTTTTATTTTTAGGTACACATTACGTAATTAATAAAATAGTGAAAAGTATTGTACCAGATATGTGTTTTCTTAGAAACAGATAGACATGAATGTTTAATGTTTTTTTTTTTATAGTTTACCCGCGCAATTTCGAATCCCGTGGGAATATCAGGATAAAAAGTAGCCTATGTGCTATTCCAGACTCTACACTATCACTATGCCAAATTTCATCTGAATCCATTGAGCCGCTCTGCCGTGATTGAGAAACAAACATCCATACATCCAAACATTCACATTTATAATATAAGTAAGATTGTATAATGCTTATGGATAAAAATATCAAATAAAATCGAATATCTAAAATAGTAAATAAATTTGACGGCCAACGACCAGGCCCCGGTAGCTCAGATGGTAGAGATCCCGCCCGGAATGCGGGAGATCTGGGTTCGAGTCGCAGCTGGTATCGATTTTATTTTATTGTTTAAGCTATATCTATAAAAATTCAAGCAATCATTATCACAATTTCAATTTAAATTTTCTGGCCTTAAAAAAGGTAAAGTCCGATATTTAGATGCTGTTAAAAGCATGGCGGACTGATTAGAAGCGCGAAATAAGAATCGAAAATGCCGGAAATTAATTAAAAAATAGTAGTTTATGAAACTGTCACATAATACCTAGTTATGTGCAGTGTCATACACTACTTTATCTAATCTCATACACTGAAGATATTATCCAGTGAAACAACGAATTGCAAGGAAATTTGTTATGGCGCCTAAATTTATTCCCGCATGCGCCAAAACGCGCCGCGCGGCCACAGAATGTAACGTAGCGCGGCGCTCGCAGGACACAGATAAAAAAATGATCTATGGTCTGTTAACTGTATCGAAATGAAATTTTTTTTTAATTATAACATTGTATTGTTCGAGGTAGTGTGTTATAATTTAATTTTTTAATTTCATTTCGTTATACTATTTTAAAAAGTATGTCAATATAAATTCGTTCTGAGTTTTATATTTTGAATATTATGATATGAGAGTAGATAATAACGATTTATAAAATTTCAAGACTAACCATCCTCAGATGAGCTTTCTTCCAGTTCCACAATGTTGAACACAGCCGATGGCACGTTCCCAACTGGCTTCGACATAGACGGACCGACAGTGAACGGTTTTGGTGGATCTGTAAGGAAATTTCGATGGTTAGTTTTAAAAATGTTCGCAGATAAATAACTGTAAAAATATGCTAAATAAATGTATTATTAATTAGATGCAAAAACTTAAAAATATTATAAAAAATGCAATGCTTCACTTTAACTTTTTAGAACGTTTAAGAACTTTATATACAGCATTAGCAGACTCCGTTATAAGTTACGGTATAAGTAGTTATGGCAGTTCATATAAAACATGTCTAGAAAATATTTATAAATTACAACTTAAATTATTGAAAATAATGGTACCTAAAAAAATTAAAAATGAACATAGACATAATGAGTACATAACATTATTTGAGCACTGTAAAGTAATAGATATATACAATAAAGTAAAATTCCAAATCCCAAAAGAAAACAAAAATATGATAAACAATTTACATATAAAAGTAAGACCCAAAAAAATTAAGAATCTTATCTGAGGACATAAAATATACTTTTCAACACACTTGCTCGTAAAGTAAGCCTTATTCTATTGAATTTAGAACTATAAACTGGGCTATAAGTCACGCGTGCATAATATATTATGCCCTAGTGCGTAATATAATGAATCCTACAAAGTTGAATTGTACCTTTGTGCAAATTAAATGCGAGTAAACAGAGCATATTTTATTGATCCGGGTTATACATTAATTTTTTTCAGAAACAACAAAGAGGTTTTATACCACTTCAAATCCATATACATTTTTAAATGTTTGCGCCTAATATTAGTAAAACAAATATGTATATCAAACAAATTGTTCACAATTTATAATAATTTGTTATAAAATATTAAAATATTTGCATTTACCACTCCAAATTAAACATTTTCACGTAAAATAGGCTGTATATGCTATACAGACATTGACACATTTGGCAGAAAAAAAAACCTACGCGCATGCGCGAGGTTCGGCGTCATTTTTCAATCACAATTCACAGCTTTGTTATCAAGTGTGTTTGTTATTTTATGAACACGTATATCTGTCTTTTACTCACAAGTGTGTTGAAAAACGTCGTATGTAACTCGTGAGCGTTGCTAATTACAGTCTCGGCTCATTATTAAGCCCTCGCCTGCGGCTCGGGCTCAAATCACAGCCTCGACTGTAATTAGCAACTTCGCTCACTTGTTACATAATATACTATTACCGAAAACCAAACCTTCCAAACCTTCTAAATAAATTGCCAAGTCAGGTATTCAAAGTATATATTTCAAACACAAAAGTAATGCAAAAATTTAAAGAATACTTCTACCAATCAAAAATGTAAGTGATGTGCCTACTATAAGAATAATCTTGTTTAATTTAATTATTTTCAATATTAAATATTAAACTGTATAAATGTGCGGCCCGCTGTCACACATAAGCGACGAGCTTACGTGACAGCTTCATAGTTTTTTATATTAATGTTAAATTGTTATCTTGGATAAATAAATAAAAAAAAAAAACTGAGATTTACAATTTCTGAAAAGAAATTGGTCTCGGGTGGTTTAGCTGCAAAGCTATACCACTGGATGAAGCTACGTTAGCAATATAACGTAAAACAGAATATGCTGAGTAATTTCGCTGGCGTGTCGCCAGGGCCCGGTGGCTCAGTTGGATGAGCACCCGTCCGGCGAGCGGGAGATCTTAGGTTCGAATCCTGGTCGGATTATTTTATTAAGCATAATTTTTCAGACATTTAAGAATAATTGAGTATTATCAAATGCATGCTTCCATGCTGGACTGGGAGCGAAAGAAAAACGTAGAATGTGCCAGCTACCTCTCTTCCCGGGCATACTGTAACAGTCAGTTAAGGGACAGAGGTTTTAATGGCGTTTTTGTGGGCGATAGGCTGACCCCCTGTCACTAAAATAGTCTCTTTCTCATCTTTATAATACCTCCAAATTTGTCAGACGTGACATCAGATGGTCTTGTAACCTCTGGTGTTCTGCCCACCCCATAAGGGATACAGGCGTGACGATATGTATGTATGTATTAAATGCAAAAACCTAAAAATATTATGTTCACGGATATTCTGGCAGATAACTTCTACGATGATAATTAAATATTGAATGAAAACAGTGAAAATATAATATTAAAATAATAAAATAAAATTCCCATGAAATCACACCAACTACATGGCCCCAAAGTACGCATAGCTTGTGTTTTGGGATACTATGTAGCGAACTAGGGGGGAACCTAGAATATAAATACATAAATAGATAAACACCCAGACATGGAACATTTTTTTTCTTGTTCCGTGCGGGAATCGAACCCGCAACCACTGGCGTCTGAGGCAGACAGGTTTACCCCATCGGGAAAGTGGTCGTCAAGTTAAAGACGTAGTTCGCGTAGACCGAGAATAGCACTATCGCCCCTTGATAAGCGCGTCGTAAACGGCGACCAATTCGAGTGACCACCGCTTAGTGGTAGGACCCCTTCAGGGTCCGCCTGGCTAGTGACTAGGGTTGCCAACAATACTGTTTATCACGACATTATACTGTTGTCTGTTTAAAGTATACAAAATACTGTTTTCAGCATAAAAGGCTAAACACTTTATATGATGGACTTTAATTAAAACTGGTGCAAAAAGCTCTAAAAATATGTATTTAAACATTCAAGGTTCTATTTTCATTTCGTTTTTAAAGCCGAAGAAGAAGTAGACAACACCAAGACATTGGTGGAAAATGGGAGATCATTATCTTCATGAGCCGAGAGATGCACACTTCTCGACGGAGGCCTCCCCCACGACTCGTCATGTCGTCCGGACCCGCGCCGCCCTCATCCAGCGTTTGACGTTCGTAAAGTGTATAAAATTACCTACTAAGAATACACAAGTTTTCATTTTCATTTTCATTAAATAAATAGAATACTGTTTATTTTTCCAAAATACTTTTTTAAATTTCTTTTCAGACTCAAATATACTTTATTTCTAGAAAAAAAGTTGGCAACCCTACTAGTGGCCACCCGTCATATAAAATCTGCCGCCTTATAACACCTCTCCTGCGTCATCTTCGACCTCCTCTTCACCTTTGATCAGGTGATATTGAGATCAAATGCTGGTTTAGTTAACAATAATAATCAACGAACGCAGAGCATTAAAAAACCGACTTCACGTCAAAACTTTGGCTGTAGTATAAGGTCGAAATTTTTCATTAGGTGCTCAATCGATTTCGATAAAATTTAAATGGGACCAAATGGAAAGTATCCTCTATCGTATGAAACAAGAATCATCAAAATCGGTTCACCCAGTTAAAAGTTATGAGGTAACAAACATTTTAAAAAACATACAGACGAATTGAGTACCTCCTTCTTTTTTTGAAGTCGGTTAATGAAAAACGCAGGGTTAACAATAGGGTACATTTTCCGAAAATCAAACCTTAAATGGTTGAAATGGGGTCGCTTACGGGATTTAAACCGATTTTAATGAATTTCGGCGTAAACAGTTCATAGCCCATAGGGTGCTTATTTTTTATCCTATATGGTAGGCAATAATCACGAGATTGTATTGTTTGCTGACGACACATCATTAATTTTTAAAATGATAAGGCAGAAAATAAACTACGACGATGTAAACAATGCTCTCGCAAATGTTGTTCGGTGGTTCAATATAAATAATCTAGCTTTCAATGACAAAAAAAAACTAAATGTATAAAATTCTCTGCACCAAATGTAAAACAAGTTGAGTCTGATCTGCGGCTTAATGGGAACAGGTTGAATCTAGTAGATAACTCAGTTTTTCTTGGAATTACCTTAGATTCTAAATTGCAATGGGACGCCCATATCTCAAAACTAGCGAGTAGACTTAGTTCTGCAGCGTTCGCGGTAAAGAAAATTCGCTCATTGACTGATGTTAATACAGCGAAGCTGGTATATTTTAGTTATTTTCATAGCTTAATGTCCTATGACATCCTACTTTGGGGCAATGCCGCAGATATTGACACTTGCTTGTGTTTGTTTTTTTCATGTCACGGTCAATTTGTACTGTACCTATTTGTATTAATTTGATAATTCTGACTGAAAAAGAGTGCCAAGAGTTTTTTTCCTCCGGCTTTTTTTGTCTCTTGGTCTACTGTAATATCTTATTTAACAACTATCAACAACTAGTTAAAGCCGAAGTATGTGATGACTGACTTCATCAAGTGTTTTGTGAAATTCCTAAGATGAATAAAACTTTTTTTTTATATTGAAAAGGATTGAAAAGTTGAAAGTTTGTAGGTATACGAGGCGAGTGATGTTTTTTCGGAACACATCACCGCTGGAGCGCTAATATTTGGCGGCAGATTTTATATGAAGGGTGGTCGCCAGCCAGTCAGCTCCTTAAGGGATGCTATCACCAAGGGATCACTCAGTTTAATCGCCTTTTCCGACACGCTTATCCAGTCGCTATGGTCGATACGATACGGTCGAGACGTATTTTAATCCGACACGGGCTAATGGTGCTTTGTTCCAAGTGTTCGCCTGCGGAGTTTGCGAAACGAATCGTTACAGAAATGGAGTGTACTAAATTAAGACCTTTTTCCACTGTGTTGTCTGCATAACGCACTTACTACAGCCCGTTCACACATGCTCCGTTTTAATGGGTACCTTTATACTGAATACTGTGCCATAAGTGAAGTCGCTCATACAACTCCATCGATGAAAAAAAAACGTATCCGGTAAAACGTATCCAGTAAAACGGACCATGTGTGAACGGTATAGTAAGCGCGCACGGCACGCGTGACGCATTTCATTAGTAGTGCTTGTACAGTCGTGTCAATGGAATACTTAACCTGTTACCATATTCAGCAAATAAATGAATTCTATTCTTCCATTTGGCTAAACTTCGCTTAAAATCGATACACGATGTACGCGCGTAGGTAGTTGGCCCTTAACAATTTAATAAAAAATGTCCTCCTCACCAAGAAGTAGGGTCTCCAACACTGATATCTTAACGGGGATGGATTCGTTGGTAGTTTCGGAGTTCTTGAGCTCATCCTGTGATGTCGACCCAGCAGAAGTCTTCGGTTCCTATCACAAAAGGATTTTCATTTATTTATTAATACTTTATCGTACAACACAGATTTTTTTTTTTAAAAAAGGTGATCCTATTGTAATAAGCAATTTCTTCCAGACAACCTTTGAGGGGGAAAAAATGTAGACTTATAAATAGGACACCTACATTTTATTTATCAATATATTTAAGTATACCGATATTACATAAACAATCACACCACACAATCACACCAACTACGTGGCCTCAAAGTAAGCGAAGCTTGTGTTATGAGATAAGTACCATGTAGCGAACTAGGGGGGAACTACAATATAAATACATATATAGATAAACGCCCAGACCCGGAACATATTGTTTTCTTCCGGCGGGAATTGAACCCGTAACCACTGGCGTCTGAGGCAGATAGGTTGAGTTAGATTCATTCTATCACTATTACTAAAATCAAATCATTTTTGTATTTTTAATTAATGTACAGATCGTTACAACATTGTCTACAAGTACTACAAGCTCCATTGTGTGCCTACCCTAAGGTCAGTCGCTCGTGACCAATGTTTTTCCTGACCCCTTCAGTTCTGATACTTTAAAAAAATGAGTTAATAGGTTTGTAACACCATGTATATGACAATAGCATAAGTGTATATAATAACAAAAATTCTTTCACCTCTACTAGTTCCCCAGTCTTAACTTCTGGTGCTTGCTCCTTCGGTTGTTTCTGCCCCTCATCAGTAACTTTGTTGGTATCATCTCCATTGGTTGGAGATGGAACTTCCATCTAAAAACAAGTTTATTGTTAAAACCAAAAGCTACTATTTAGTAGTATTAATAAAGGTCACATTCAGAGACTACAACATTCAAACAAATATAATCTTATAGCTTAAATATATTAGTATAAAATATTTTACTGCTTTTATTTTATTTTAAAACAAGTGATATGAGAGCCGTATAAACTAAGAATTACAACATGATCGATGTATCAAATGATTTATACAGGGTTGATTTGTAGTCACCGGCCAAATTTTTTTTACACAATAAGTATCATTTTCAGAAACGATTTTTGCAAAAAAAGTTTTAATTTTTTTACAAGGAAATTAATTTATCCGCTTACATATTAACCAAGGCATGGTCACTCTAAATTTCCATTAAAATAAAGATGACTACGCGCTACTACACACATTTTGTAGTGCTACGTCGTAGTATTATCAAGGAAATGTCGCGTCGTAGTAGCTATGTTCATCAACAGCGACTATTTTTTAAAAAGTTTGTGGTTTCATATTTCTACTTTTTCGTACTGAGCGACGTTAAAATAAATATGCAGGAACATTTACATCGTATCAAAGAAACTAACATTTAGATTTGGCTGGTGACGAAAAATAAATCTTGTATAACCTTTTTTGATGAAGATTATGATAAAGTTGCATTCAATTTCTCAAATAAAGAATATCCTCTTTTTCTACCACAAGCCTTGAAATATGACAAAATACAACAGAATTAAATATCCTCACCTCTTCACATTCAATCATATCAATATCCATCTCATCTTTATCATCAACTTCAGCCGTATCATTAGCAATGCTTCTAAAGTCAAACTCTTTGTTCTCATCCGTCGGAGACGGAGTTTCATTCTCATCTTCTGCAGTAACCTCAGTACCATCTTTAGGCTGCTCCATTTCAGACTGCGGTGCATTGGAATCTTCAGACTGATCACAGGATACTTGATTACTGTCTGAAAGTTTTAATTAAAAGGCTGACATGTCAATAAGCACTTGGATATTGGCTAAAAATTTCACATATAGAATAAGAGACATTTTCAACAAAATTTAACTGCGTTTAGCTAAATTTATCATGTTAGCTCAATGTATCGTTGGATTAAAAAACCCTTTGTAAAAAAAGTCATAAATACACCCTTCACAAGTGGATTGCTCATGACAAAATCCTTTTTAAAAAGGAATCTTGTTAAGATACTACCATATGGACCTAAATATAAGGTTGTTTAGTATCTTTCAAATAAATCCTGACAAAACCTAATCTTCCACCTATCAAGGTAGAAAAAGGTCAAACAATTAAGTAATAAAAATTAAAATTGAAGTCCATACATATTGTTAAAGAGCGACCTCAAAACATACAGCGTTATAGACATGCTCCTATCTTAACAAAGCAGCACATCTTTTTGGGACACAATAGCTGAAGCCCAATGGAGTATGGGGTATTGCCATAAAGAATATTCAAGATATGTATATGTTTATTGGTTTACGAAAGTAAATTATTGTAACCGTTAAGAACAAATTTTTTCAATTAAAAAATCTAACTATGCATCCTACACAGCACACCTTATTATAAGGTTAAACTGGAAATGGAGTTGGTGGCTCTCAATACATATTTATTTAATAATCTAGCAACAGTAATGAATATCAAAAACTAGCCTTAGTCTTTTTTAAAAAAAAACTACATAAAAGTTTTAAGTAAGTTTTCACTTTTCATTCACACAATATTATCTAGCCCAAATTAAGTTTTTCAGAAATAGGTACATAATATAAACAAAAATTATATTTAATAAATGCATAGTTTTTTATTAGAATTTAAACTTTATGTGTCATGACTTGACAACTAATATCAGTGTCCATCACAAAAATATCCGCCACTGTCGGGATTCGAACCCAGGACCTCAGGCATAGAAGGCAATGTATGTTACCACTACACCAGCAGGTTGGCAATAAAGGAATAAGTTAATGTTATCTTAATCAAATATTCTAAAATCTACTGATGTATTTTTAGCAGATGAGTTTGATAGTGATGGTAATGTTACTATTCAACCTTCAATATTAAACTTTTAATGAAAGAAATTTTATGTAATCTATTACAAGCAGAACCATATTAGTAGCAGTGATAATGAAAACTCACCTTCATCTGGATCATATTCAGGATCACCATCATCATCATCATCCACTTCAGCATCAGCATCAGCTTCAGCTTCATCTTCATCATCGTCATCTTCCATCATCCTAGAAGATTCCGCCAAAAGACCTAAACTATCATCTACTTCTGTGACCTCCGTGTCTGCTGCTTCTAATTCTTCTGCTGTTGATATTGTTGGTTTAGGATTCAAGGATGAGAAAACAGATGGCGCTTTTGAGTTACTAGCATCAGATTCATCACTTTTAGGAGGTGAATTTGGTTCATTTGTGTCACCTATAATTTTATTTACATCTTTATTTGAATCAAGCAGATCTGTGACTTCATCCTTCATTTCCAAAGACATATCTTCACGGTCTTTACTGTTTTCTTTATTCTCTCCTATCATGCTCTGAACATTTATGTCAGAGTTAACTGTGCCGGGGACAGAAACTTTGGGCTCTAAAGAAACTTCTGTGAGATCATCACTTTTGGAAAGTGTTTCATCATTTTTACTAATTTTTTTCTCAGGTTCTCTGTTTTCTATTGTGTCATCAATTATTTCAGCACATTTTTCTTCCTGTTTCTTGGTAACAATACTTATCACATCATTTTCTTCATGATCAGAACTATCAATTGTTATTGTGTCTCCAAGAAGAGTGGTATCACAAGACTTTGCTACTTCAATAAGTTTTTCTTCTACTGATTTTTCATCCTCTATATTTTCATTTTCTATATTTTCATACTGCATATTTTCATTGTGTTTATTTTCAGCTTCCAAATCTTCTAAATTATCATCTTCAATACTTTCATGAGCTAACATTTTGCTAGTGTCATCTAAAAGGCAAGAATCATCAATATCAATAAGCTCTTGAGTTGGAATTTCAATCATTTGGTCTGGCTTCATAAGGCCATGTGGTAAAGGTAGATTCATTGAAGTATCCACCTCTGAACTTTGACAAATAATTGTATCTTTAGCATGCTTATTATTACTTTCATCAAGTTCGTTAGAAGCATTTTCATTGTTTCCCAAACTTTCTACAGTAGTTTCTTGAGCTGCATTGTTTAGATCAATTGTTTTGGGATTTTGAGGAGATTTCGATTCAAAAACTTCTGAAGTTGGCGTATGTGCATCAATAACTGCTTGAATTTTATCTGGGTTATCGGTTTCTTCTTCTTCATCCCAATGTAACTTAAGATCTTCGTCTATCAAATCACTACAAGCTTCATCGTCATCCACAGTATTTTCCAGTAATGAGTCAATTTTACCTATGATAACATCATTATCTTCAATATCATTAGACCTAGTTTTGTCCAAATCCACATCTTCTGTGACAAGCACATCGCTCGAACTTGAAGTAGTAGTCACTTTAGAGTCACACGGATCACTTAAGCCTAAATCGGAAGTAGAACTTCGGCCAGATAGAATCTTGGAATCGTTTGATGTTGAGTTTGCACGTTTGTCGTCGGAGTTGGCTATAGAGCTTTCATCCATTGATATTATTTTGGGAGCCTCATCTTCCATCTCTTCTGAAGTATTCATTTCAACTAGAGGCCTATTCAATATCCAAACAAAACCTTTTCAAACAATAACATTACCGGCAATAAAACAAAATTTTCTACTAGAAAATGAAGTGTTGATATAATCAAAAGTGTAACTTTAATACTTTATATGAATAATCAACGTAAGTTCAATTTTATCACTACCGCATATAAATAAAAGTCGAAAAATACGCCAGAATATAATTTTATTAATCACCCTCTAGCAAAACGGTAAGTAAAATATTAGCACAGAGTACTTAAATATTAGTGAGTGACTGAATCTTACTTGCCAATCTTTTGTCAATCAGTATCACATCAGTATCAGGGACTGAGGAATGGATGGTTAGAATGAGAGATTTTCTGACAGCTCATTAAAAAACAAAACGCAAAAAGCATACAATCACTACGTTCTAAGAGACCCCACTGAACGAATGAATAAATAAAAATGTATGGCCACCTTTAGGAAAATACTAGGGATGTGGTGTTCATTATCGATAGTTAGTGATGTTCACGGTCGATAAAAGATTCGATAAATAGCAAGTACAGGGAAAAATAGATAAAAGAACTACAAAAAAAAAAACAATAATTATAAACATTTTATTGAAGCACATAGTATTTTTACTTAAACCTAAATAGAAACTCATATATATTTTTATACAGGGTGACTGGTACCAAACCCGCCATAGCAAATTAGCATATAGAGGAGGTCATTTGCTAATTATTGGACCTTACTTTCCCTAACTAAAGTTTTATACTTTAGGAGATATGTCAATTTTTATACATTATTGAGATTTTTCCAAAATTTGACCTTAAAGCATTCGTAACTTTATTTTTCGTCATTAGTTTAGAGTTTTTTTATTATTTCTTGGTAGTCATTAACATTTGTGAATAAAATACGTCGGAACTTCCCTCAAACTAGGGTTAAAAAATAAGACGCTTATGCTTTTAAAAAAAATCAATAAAGAAAAATTACTTTGCGATCAAATTCAACCGGAAATAATAAAAAAACTACGGCGTTTTAATAATTTATTCTACTCTAAATTAGTTCTCTAGTTCGTCACCTTACCAACGGTACTAAATTTGCAACGGAAAGTTTGATTCGCTAAACATCGGTAGGATTTTCAGGTCAACCAGTCATTTTGATCAAAAATAGTGAAGGTCCCAACGACAGGATAAGGCTAATTTAGCAAAGTAGTTTTTGCAAATTTATGAGTAGGTATTAGATAATAGAAATTGAGTGCTTAGTGTACTTAATTTTTTTTTTTTACTTTTACCATGTAAAGCAAGAAATCAGGAAAAGATATCGAGCATCAAAAGAAAAATTTAAATAGAGTTAAAACTAAAAATTCTGCTCGAATTGCTGCCCGCGATTTCTGATACATGCCCGATATCTTTTCCTAATTTCCGTGGTGGTAAGACTGAGTCTAATTTCTTGTTTCATAACAGAAAATGCATTATTAATTTTTTGAATTAACTCATCTTTTGTGGTTACTTCTTCATTGTAGACCAACTCTTTGGCCCGGCCCCAAACGTAGAAATCGAGAGGTGTCAAGTCTGGCGACCGAGCTGGCCATTCAATTGGCCCACCTCTACCGATCCATGAATCGGGGAATGAACTATTTAAAAGTTCTCGGACGTCCAGCCTGAAATGCGCCGGGCACCCATCGTGTTGAAACACAATGGGCGTGTCGTCGGTTATTCCATCCAACAGCAGATCAGGCAAGACGTCCCTTAAAAATTCTAAATAATTTCCCCCATTTAAAATGTCTGGTAGGAAATAGGGTCCAAAGATATTACGACCAATAACGCAGGCCCACACATTAACAGAAAATTTCCGCTGGACCGATGTAACCCTCTTTTTATGGGGGTTATCATGGGACCAGTGGTGCAGATTGTGGAAATTGGTGATGCCTTCTCGGGTGAACTGTGACTCGTCGGTCCAAAGGATACGCTCCAGAAATGTTGGGTCGTCGACATCGGTGTGAAGAACGAGGCGACAGAAATTCAACCTCCTTTCGTAGTCGCCATTTTCAAGCCCTGCCAACACTCCATTTGTTAATTATTTACGTAAATGTTATTCTAAAGACAAAATTTGATTTGGATTATGTTACATCGAAGCTCGTCGTAATATTAATAATTTCTTTAATTCTAAAGATAACACTGGTCGCTTTAGTGTAAGTAGGTACATAAATAAACTCAAAATTACCTTGAACTGGCGTGTAATGATACGGGTGTTGATGGTCCCCATGCATCACTGACCAGACTTTCCACTGGCTGACGCCCAAAGCGGCAGCTACCACTCTGGTGCTAGTCGTGGGATCTTCTTCAAAAGCTGCCAAAATCTGCTGATCAATTTCAACAGGTAATTGTCGCACAGCTGCTTGGGGTACCCTGACGTTCAAGTTACCCGTTTCTCTAAACCGACGATATGTGGTAGGAAATGTGTCACGGTCAGGTAAGCGTCTATTTGGATATCGCTCCTGGTAAATTCGCCGCGCTTTGCGGGCGTTACTGTGTGCAGCACCATACGCCAGCAGCATGTCGGCGTATTCTTCCCTTGTGTATCCCGGCATTTTAAAACGAAATGTCTTATTTATTTATACCTGTGTCTACTCAACTATTTGTGAAAGCACACGAAACGGAAAGGAAAAGCATATATGACAACAACTTAAATGTCATAGAGATGGGTCCGACCTCATCTTTTTCATTTGACGTCTAAAAGTCATTGAAACTGTCATTGCAAATGAAAAGAGTTGGTCTACAATGAAGAAGTAACTACAAAAGATGAGTTAATTCAAAAAATTAATAATGCGTTTTCTGTTATGAAACAAGAAATTAGACTCAGTCTTACCACCACGGAAATTAGGAAAAGATATCGGGCATGTATCAGAAATCGCGGGCAGCAATTCGAGCAGAATTTTTAGTTTTAACTCTATTTAAATTTTTCTTTTGATGCTCGATATCTTTTCCTGATTTCTTGCTTTACATGGTAAAAGTAAAAAAAAAAATTAAGTACACTAAGCACTCAATTTCTATTATCTAATACCTACTCATAAATTTGCAAAAACTACTTTGCTAAATTAGCTTTATCCTGTCGTTGGGACCTTCACTATTTTTGATCAAAATGACTGGTTGACCTGAAAATCCTACCGATGTTTAGCGAATCAAACTTTCCGTTGCAAATTTAGTACCGTTGGTAAGGTGACGAACTAGAGAACTAATTTAGAGTAGAATAAATTATTAAAACGCCGTAGTTTTTTTATTATTTCCGGTTGAATTTGATCGCAAAGTAATTTTTCTTTATTGATTTTTTTTAAAAGCATAAGCGTCTTATTTTTTAACCCTAGTTTGAGGGAAGTTCCGACGTATTTTATTCACAAATGTTAATGACTACCAAGAAATAATAAAAAAACTCTAAACTAATGACGAAAAATAAAGTTACGAATGCTTTAAGGTCAAATTTTGGAAAAATCTCAATAATGTATAAAAATTGACATATCTCCTAAAGTATAAAACTTTAGTTAGGGAAAGTAAGGTCCAATAATTAGCAAATGACCTCCTCTATATGCTAATTTGCTATGGCGGGTTTGGTACCAGTCACCCTGTATATTATATAGAATATTCTTAAATAAGAAACAACAAAAGTGATAAGAAAAGTGATGCGATGAAAAAATTGTGACATTCCTAAATTATTAATTACAGCAATAAGTTATTTTAAAAGCATTTTTGTTACAATGTTAAGCATGCATTATTGTAATAAAATTATGTTGTTATATTATCCATTCTCCTTGTTTAATTCATATTCATTATTCTTGCGGTAAAGTTTACAAAAAAGTATAAAAAAATATAGTAAAAAAATATTACAGTAACCTAGTTAGAGTTATTGTGTACTATACTTTAACAAAAAGTAAATGCATAATATTTATAACAACAATATACAATATTTAAAGAAAAAAGTTATTGAAGATTCATAAAGACTAGTCAAACTGTTACGTATTGCTGTTATTTGTATAGGGTTAAACAAATTATATCAGAAAATCTTTTGTTACAATTTTGCTACTTGAACAGCATTGTGTTTTAGAAAGGCTAACACCAGTCGAGTAATTAATTATAAATATTTTACCTTTATTAAGTCAACATACAATCTTTATATCTTTATGTTTAAATAGAATATAAAACAATAATTACTAAAGAATATAAGCTATATATTATCAATTATACAATATCAAACAATAAAAAAAAACTTTCCGAAACAGTACAATTTTACGTATTTTAAGTTCTCAGGAATAAAAATAATTATACCTACCTATATATAAAATACTTCTGAGTAGGTAGAGAGGATAAAATCTTATTACTAAGAGAATGCCTCTATACCTAGTCTCTTATTAATGACTTGCTAGTGAAGCTTATCTTATGTAAGTTATTATTTTAAAATGGTGAAATATTTGCAATCGCTCAATAATGAAATCTTTCATTATTTTTTTTATTGAGTCGATCTGTATTCAACCAATACTTTGGCAATGCGAAAATTAAAGATTATTTTTTGTATGTATTTCAACAGACACGTGCAATAAGTAATATTTTTTTCAAAGTGAAATGAATCTACAACCAATTATTGAAAATACGATCTGTTCAGAAGAAGTGGCTCGAAACAACAATCTTCTTTAAAATAAAAATAACAGCTTATAGCCACAAAATGGCCCAGACATTTCATAGAGACCATTTTTACATAACATTTTGTTTAAGACTATCTTTTAACTAAGCTTAAATAATTAATATTTTTAGGCACTTTATTATAAAAGCTTACAAATTGACCAACGAATGACATGACAATGCATTTGACGATTTGAATTTGGTGTAGGTATAAAAAAATCATTATTCAAAATGCTTTGGCTTGCCAGCTAACCTAAATCCTCGGTTTCTGGAGATTTGAAAATGACTACTAGCTTTATACACGATTTGAAAATGACTACTAGCTTTTTTATTTTTAAACCTACAAAATAAATCATTTGTGGGCAGGATTTGTCGCTGATTGCTTTCCCGACGAAAATGTGGCTTATGTTGAAAGGCTGTGGGGCGTTGTTGTTTTTTCCGAAAAATAGTTTCCAAATGCAATCATTTTATGTAGTTGCTCCACTGTAATATGCTTCTTATAAACATAGATCTTCCTCACGAACTGCTTTTATTCACTAAGGCAACTGCAATCAGAAATAAATATTCTTATTGTTAAATCATTAAAAAAGTTCATTTGAGTGTTTTACTTCAAAAGAAAACATATACCCTTGAGAAGATAGAAAATTAAAAATTAAAATGAAACATGTTTTATTTACTTTTTACTAAAATCCTTATAAAATAAGTGGCAAGTGAACCCCTTTTAATACTGAATGCTTTTGTTGGGAGACACCGCTCTTCCGTAACATAAAATAAAACATGATCAAATATAATAGAATACTTAACAGCTATCATCTAAGAATTAGATAAATACCTACATAAACTGTGTTTTAATAACTCCACACAACTCTTCCCACACATTTGATAATATAATTTGAGATGTTAATAGAATTTGTCTTGGAAGGGTGTCGTAAAAGGCGTTTCTGGCTAGCGACCACTCTTCTGCCGCTCAATATCATCGCTCCTTCGGTGATGTGTTCCGGAAATATTTTATGAAGTGCCAGGTCCTATCAAACCCGTGTGCTTTCATCTTCGATATCATCTTTATTTTCCATCAGGTGAGATGAGGTCAAACGTGTCAATCACCAATAAAGAGCTCATATTACTCATACCTAAATAGGAACAAAATTATGAATATAGCGTCTAGAAGAGAAGTCATGGGCTGGTTCTTCCATGCTGGGCTGGGAGCGAAAGAAAAACATAGAATGTGCCAGCTGCTTCTCTTCCCGGGCAAACTGTAAAAGTCAGTTAAGGGACGAAGGATTTATTGGCGATTTTGCGGGCGACAGGCTGACCCCCTGTCACTGCTATAGTCTCTTTCCATCATAATAATTCCTCCTTTGTCAAACGTGACATCAGATGGTTTTATAGCCTCTGGTGTTCTGCCTACCCCATTAGGGATACAGGCGTGAAGTTATGTATGTATGTATGTAAGAGAAGTTAATTTTGTATGTTTAATTTTGTCAGTGGTGGCCTTTGGCCAAAATATCTTTATGATAATGAAATGGCCTTATATACATACCACTTAGCATCCGCTGGAAACGTGGATACACCAGAGCCAGGTTTCTTTTGAACTTTACAGATTCGCATCTCCAAAATCCATGAGATATCTCGGTCCTAGGAACACGATTCATGATATCAGTTATTTTCAATGTAGCTGTAAATTTTATTGTGTTGTATAACATATAATAATCAACGAATGCAGAGCATCAAAAAACCGACTTCACGTCAAAGCATAAGTATAAGGTCGTCAAGGTAAATGTTCTACGTACCTATACCAACATATGTTTTTCAAAAAATTAATTTTTTTCATGACGTACTCAATCGATTTCGATTAAATTTATATGGGACCACCGCTGAAGTATCCTGTAACAGAATATTTAATATCGATTTAACTTAAAAAAATACTCACCATACACTAAATTAGTTAGTTTTTCCTATTCTAAAGACGTTTAACGTAGATTTGATGAATTAGCTGTGTAGGTTTGGATCAGTATAATTTCCACCTCTGAAGGACCAGTTCTGAGTTCACCTGGCTAGCCTCCCCTTCACATACAATTTGTCTCGAAAAATGATCGCTTCGATGATGATCGATGTGTTTCAGGCAGAAATATATCGTCTACGACCTGTGGAAAGGTTCGCGATGGTACCTACTTAGTATATAAAAATTAGGTACCTGTAACTAAAAACAATTTTCTTGCATGGGTTCTTACATCTTTATTGATGAATTGAAAAATTTTAGTTCTTCTTCTTTTGGTTTAATGGCAACCAGCTAAAATTTAGTTATTTTTAAAACAATTTATTTTTAAAATAATTTATATATAATTAAATTAATTTAGACATCAATTGACAAATTGTCATCGTCTCATTTTGACAATTTCAAATATCTAATAGACTAGACAAAACAGTTTTTTTTACTGTCAAACGTCTTAGAGGCCTTTCGATACACATTGCGATTCTAGCACGACTTCCGGGTGCCAACTTTATAGCAGAATCATCCGCTATACGTTTACAAAGTTTAAAGACTTCATCCCGAATATCAGAATAACCTATTCAAAATAAAACCTTATTTCAATCAGTTAAGATATAGAATTGCAAATATGCGGTCACAGTTGGATCGCAGGCGGGCAAGGGTTGTGTCTGAACCCTGACAAAACGTACAAAAATGGTACAAAAGGCTTCGATAGATGGCGCTTTATAAAAGGCGAAGTCTTGTCTGTCATATAGCCATTTATTCCACACTGCGTTTTTAAAAGTAAAATAAATTAATTTACGTCTGTATCAGAAATTGAACTTATAATTAACCATAGAATATAGATACGACTTACCTACATTATAGTATACAGACTTAACGCCTTCGGCTTTTTAAAAGTGCCATTTATAGAGGTTTTTTGAACTAATCTTTATGAGCTGTCAGAATATTCCTCATTAAAAGAAAGGAATATGAAATGGCGGCATGCACTTACGTTGACAGATAATCTGGAAAAAATATCATGTTTTCCATTTTAAAATTATATTTAATAAGTAATCACATAAAATAAAAACTCTACTGCGGAATATAGCCAATTTCAACTAAAAAGCATAATGTAAGAGCTTTCAAATAACATTTTAAATAAAAAATAGTAGCGGCCGGCAGGCGGGACAAACTAACTTAATATAAACTTTAATTTTTTATTTTTTAATATAATGCTTACATTCGTAGATAACACTAAAAGTTTTGTTTGGCCAAAAAAAAAACAATATTTTATAACCAAAATATTATGAATATTGCTTATCAAAATACCCTCCGCTGAGATATAGGTCATAAGGTCATAAGGAGATATATGACTGCGGCGCAAGCCTATGTTGTAGTTTATACGGTTGACTAGGGTTGTCAAAATATTTTGATGTAAAATAGTTACATAAATTTGTATAGAAGTCTATAACAGCACTTTTACAGTACCTATATTTTACATGTAGTATATAAGCTAAACCTAAGTTTTTCACTCCATTTTGTTACACGTTGTATAACGGATATTAAAAACCCCGTTTCCGTTTATCTACGTTATAACAGAGTAATCCCTACAAAATGTAAGCGAATCGACTAAAACTGCGTATAATGAAAATTGAATGTCTTAAAACTTATGTATATATATTTTTTTAAATTAGGCTGACTATTAGCTTTCATTTGATACCTACCTATATTGTTTAAATCAGAAATTATTTGTTTTTATGCCACCCAAATGTTTATTCTAAGACACCATTTTGAAATTTCATGCATCCAATATTACTCGCGCAGTTAATACGAATCTTTTGATACCTCATTTGTTTAAATCCGTCCTGCAGTTCAATAGAAATCAGGGAACAAGAAACGGACATACATACATACATACGCGCTGAGAACATAACCCTCCTTTGCGTGCCGCAGTCGGGTAAAAAGGGATGTTAGGTACATACTTATTATTGGTATGTAATAAATATAAGTAGCTGTGCTGATATTTTCGAGTAACTTTTTTATTCAACGTGATGCAAAAATAAATTTCTTTAGCAACAAAGATACTAACGGCATAGTAAATTAGCTGCGTAGATGATACCGATTCTACAAAATCGCGTAATACATGCACGATTTTGTAGAATCGGTATCATCATGCGACATGTCGTCATGCGACAGAAGTTTAATATGATGGTAGTGCGAATAACACTGCGCAATATCCTAGGTGCCTTGGTGAAAAATTAATTAAGATGGTTCACGCGTACCATGCTCTACCCACCACTGACTGGGCAATATTTGCTAAAATATCAGCTATATTTATAAAAAGAATAACGGTAATTACTTAGAGTAGCGTATAATTTACTATATTTGTGCCCCAAAAACCCTTTAGGGGTTGTAGTAAGCCGAGTAAGCTAAGGTTATTAACTATTTTATACAAATCGGTCCAGTGGTAAATCCTTGAAAGCGTAACCGTTAAGCAAAGAGAGAGACAGACAGACCGACTTTCGCATTTATGATATTAGTTAGGATATATACTGTTTTTTAAAATGTGCGTTATATTTAATTTAATATGAAATCATAAAACTACTAGAACATTACCAGATTAACCATACCACTTTGGCGATGGTGTGTAAAACTATCTGCCATAGACGCCAGTGGCACAGAAAAAAGAAAAAAAATGTTCCGTCCGAGTCTTCTATATTTTTATGTATTTTCTACTCAAGGTTTAACCCTAGTTCGCTACATCTCATAACACAAGCTTTGCTTACTTTGAGACTGTGTAGTTGGTGTGATTTTTTGGGGATTTTATTTTATTTTATATATTCTACTTTTTCGACTTTTATATATTCGATAGTTAAGGAACAGATGTTTTATGAGTGTTTATGTGGGCGATAGGCTCACCCCCTGTCACTGCAACAGTCTCTCTCCATCATTATAATACCTCCAAACTCGTCAAACGTGACTTCAGATGGTTATAAAGCCTTTGTTGTTCTTCCTAACCCATACGGGATAAAGGCGTGAAGATATGTAGTTTTTCGATTAATTTTGAATAAAAAAATGGAATCATGCGATTTCTAATTTATATAAGCCATTCCAACGCATAACAAACTATAAGAATTTCAAGAAAATAAGTTTTCTGTATCAAAAATCAATAATTACATGCTATGTATAATAAACATTTCAAGCAATCACAATAACATTGCAGACTTTAAGTTCCATGACAATCTATGCCGTGATAAACTTGTGTTTTTAAAGAATGGGTGAACCAGTCCCAAACCAGTTAAGGGAACATTTTGTCTTTGATTTGCTCTGAACTGGAATATAGTAGTTTTAACGTTGAAATATATCTCTATACTTGTGTAAGGTTTACTAACGCTGCAATATTGACATATTATTCAAATCCGAGTATTTTAGTTTTCTATATATTTTTTAGAAAATACTAAAAACGGGAATGTGCATTAGTTTGACCAGTGAATGACCAATTTTGCACCAATAGTTGACCACTGAAAAACTGATAAATAAAATAATAATAATCGAGTCTGGTGCTGGCATGCGATCCGCTAGCGCACAGAGACTGAGGCGACTAACAGCCCAGTGTTACCACCATCATCACCTTCAGGGAGCTTGGCACCGGCAGGGTCATTACAGCCCCCGAAATTGGTGCCCGCCCCTGAAGGACGGCGCATGAGATGGACGAAGACACAAAACGCCAACCTCATGAGAGCGTACTAGGGGGCAAGAGAGACAGAAGCGGGCAGAATGGGGTACCGAGCACGCATGCACCACACTGTCATGCTGCTGAAGCCTAATTTAACCGTCGCCGTCGCCGAACAAAAGCTAGCGGATAGAGTTCGGTGGATTATGCGTTCCAACATCTTCGCTCCCACTGAGCTCAAACAACTGAGACGCAAAGCCTCCTCTGTGGTGCCACCCCCAGCCACTGCGAGTGTAGCCTCTCCAGTGCAAGAGCCTGCTTTAGAGCAGCGTGCAGGAGATGAGGTAGACCGGAATCCCAGGATTTAGAGCACACGAGAAGGCTATTAAAGGAGGCAATTGAGGAAGTACATAATACTCCCCTTAAAGGAAGGCCGAAGCTTCCTAGACTACCATGCAGCGCTCGTAATAGGCAAGTCGTTGAGGCCGTTAATCGGATGCTGCCCCAACATTTGGAGAGCAGCTCTGATCTTATCGAGACCAGCTCAATCCTTTTTGGAGCGGCTATGGCAGTTTGTCGGTTTACTGGTGCCATGGCTGGAACAGGAGGATTGAAAAAAGAGAAAAAAGAAGACATCATTTATCACCAATTGCAAACCAGTTGGTCAACAATAGGAATCCAGTACACGGTGTGTTCCAAAAGTTAACCATCTTTAAAAATACTTGATAATGTAGCTATTTATTAAAAATAATAACTCATACCATTTAAATAAATACTACATTTTCAAAATAATACAACTTGGTCATAGTAATTATAAAATAACAGATGATTATGTATGATTTAACTTACCACGTCGTCGTGCATTTCTAACTGTAGGTAATGGTGGTCGGAAGGCAAGTGATCGAGACACTCGTCTGACAAAAAGAACAAGATAGCGATATTTTTCGTTCACGTTCGTCGGTAATAGTCTACGCAATTTAAAAAAATATATTCTTTTAAAATGCCCACCATATCTTATTTTACTCAATTGAACATGCGAGTGGTCAACTACTGGTACCTGGTACTTGGGACTGGGACACCCATCCTATTTAACGAAATAAAAATATTCACATATGAACAAATCTGCTGCAATCATTCAAAATAACCGACAATATATGGTTACGATGGCAATGCAATTTATCGTATGCAGCATCGACCGTCGTCAGTGTTACAGTGTTTAACAAAGAATAATTCTGATGTTACATTTCATAAATACTTATAGTTTTAATATATTTTGAACCAAAAAATCACTCGCCAAGGGGGTGCAACAGATGCTTCCCTCCCGCATGACAATAAAACTGCTTTTTGACATAAAATAAGGTCTTTATTCGATATTTTATCGCCAAGGGGGTACTGTCCCGATATTGCCAGTGATTTTAGGGTCGTGTGTAGCCGCTTTTATCTTTCTTCTTTTCATACAGTCTTTCTAAAGAGACAATTCTCCTTAAGACTTAAGATTTAAAAACTGAAATAAATTATGTTTTTAAGTGTTTTTTTTTTCAAAGTAGGTATGGCAATATGTAAACTTTGCACAGGCAACTTTTTTCTTTAGGTACTCTTAAACGTTAAATAAAATATTAAAAAAGGTACTCTTAAAAAGGGATTTATTGAGACGTTAAATTGTTTTTCTTTCTGAAAACAATTTCTTCAATTTTAGAACTACAATAAGTAAGCTCAGATATTGTAAATTTTGGCGTATTTCATATCATAATATTGAATTTAAAAGAACATTAACAAATATGAGCGATAAAGTCATGAAGTGACATTTCCCAATACGGTGGTTAGTGGTTGGTTACTATCCAATTTTTTCCTCGCGTCAAAAGATCCTTGCTGGATTTGCAGTTTTTTATTCATTGACACTGACAGATTTAGAAAGAAAATTTCACTCAATCAATCACACAAACAAGAGAAAATAATTATATTATACCTACCGGACGGATTTCATTTCAATTCATCGTGTTAGCTACACACATACGAAATAGAGTAATTCATTTACATAGTAAATAGTTTATCTTCATCTAAGTGGCAAAAGAGTGCATACAAATAATGCGTCGATCCATATTGGGACACGAGAAAAACTAAATTGAATCTTTGTAAATTTCTTTTTCGTTCGTGTTGTTATTCAGAATTATTTACATACTATTCTTGAGGACGTGTCTTCCCACCTAAGTTTATGTCTTATTCTTCAGTTTCCTAGTAAAGCTTTATAGTAAAGCATTCCTTGGCCAAAGTGTACTTTAGTATTTGGTTCTAATTTTCTTCAGAGCTTACAAAATATAAAATGAATTCTCAATATTTGTCTCCCCGAATGATGGTCGGTGCGGCCGTCGTCGGAATCGTTGGCGCCGCGGGAATGTATTTGTATGAACAAGTTTATGCTGAAAAGAGAAGGTCCATGTTAGGTAAGCAATTGTCATTATTCGTGCCAATTTTGATTCAATGTACGTAGTTAAGTGATTTAAACCCTCTTTCCTGAAGATAGACCACACAGATTCGGGATGAAAATTCTTACAAAACATGGAACATATAATATTGGCATGGCAGATGGTTTGCTATTTCAGTCTTAATAATGTCAATATTTGAAGTCATTGTGGCGCCGTGATTACTGTGTGTATCATACAATATCACAGATTAAGCAACATTTGGTGCGGTCTCCTCTTTTTCTGGGAACTTTCCTTTTTTAAAAACCAGAAGACTTCTGGTTTTTCTAAAACACTTCTTAGTTTTGTCTTATTTCATGGGTTGAAAATAATACTATACATACTGAATTTATTTATTTATGATTTGGAGTTTGCAAAAGTCCTAGTTTATTAACAACCTAGTTTATTTTTAATCTAGCTGTCCTAGTCATCTCAATAAGTTTATTCAATATTATTTTTAACTTAATCAACTCATTCTATTTACAGTACAAGAGGTTGCTCGGCTGGACAAACAAGTATCGTCAATGAGAAGTGAACTGGAAGCTCTTAAGGAATTACAGAAAGAAACGTGAGTATGTTTTCTCTTTTGTATACATAAGTATCTTCAGTAATTGTAGTTTAATAGAAACCTAAAACGTAGTTAAAAAAATTTTTGAATATTTTGAAACCAAGACTCAAGCTTCTTGAATCTACCTTGGTTTCATCAAACAAGTGAGATCTCTCTCGCTACCCCTTCACGCAACATGCATACTTGCCGATCGTACTTTGTATGGGCGCAGTGAGTGATTATGTAGGTACATTAGTTAAGGTTCTACTGAGATTATTAAGTAAAAAAATTATTTGATATAAAAACAATTAAAATTGATTCTGATCAATTGTGTTTAGGTTTTGTATAAACTAAAAAAAAGTTTTAAATGATGACTTTCACAAATAAATACATTTAAAATTAATCCATATTAATCTCTTACTTAGTGCTTTTAACCCTGTTAGAACTGTACTTGCATTGCAGCTTACAATTAACAAAGCATATGTCGCACCTTGCCTGACTGTTAGCATGCAGTGCGAGAGGTCCTGTGTTCTAAACTCTGTCAGACCAGGTTCCAACACATTCTTTTGTTAGCTTGTACAGTGTGGCTGTTTTTATGATTTTTTATCATCTATCAACCTCTGCTGACATGGTTACAAAAGAATTCCGCAGCTTTCTATAAAATATAATCATGTGATTGACTAAGTCACAGCACATACAACAGTCTATTATAAATCTTAACAGCTTGAACTAACAGGCAACTCTAGCCAACGTTTGAGGACCCCAATTTATTCTTGTTATGAAATTCAGGCTTGTAACTTTTAACTATATTAAATTGTTCAATTTGTAGTGTGACATAGACGCATGTTAAGGAATACATTGTAGTTTTGTTTGAAAGAAAACTTTAATGTATCAATAATGCACTATTGATATTATGGCGCATGCTAAGCCTTCGGTTTTGCGTCTATACTCTTTATTTCCATTGTGTTATCTCCGTAATAGAAGCTTCAAAAGCATACATCAAAGTCAATTACTAGGTGTGTCAGGTTTTGTTGTTTATATGTTTATTTATACTTACCAAAAAAATGATCATTTTCAGCCACCTTCGCCGCCTGCAGCGCCAGAAGCGGCCAAAGCGTGAAAACCCCCGAAGAGTGGTCCCAAGCGGAGACGCAGTGGACGCCCCGGAACGAAGCTATGCATCCGACTCAGAATACTTCACGGATTATCAATCAATAGTTGGTAAGTCAATCAATAGTTGTCAAGTCAATGATTAATTGGTTTGCCTATTGATGGTTTTTAAGTTGATCAACAGTTGGTAATTCAACCAAAAATTGGCAATTTGATTAATAGTTGGTAAGTCAATCAAAGCTTTTTTGAAGTTATGGAAATGATTATTTTTAACTATACTCATAAAGCTGAAGACTTTATCTAATCTCCAATACCTAAGATTCCTTTTTTTTTAAATGCTAACAAAACAATTCTTAAACCACAGAATGATTACCTTACTTCATACAAAATAATTTATTCATTTATTTATTTAATTAACTACAATAAAAAACACAATGTTGAAAATGGTGCAATGAACGGCCTTTTCGCTGTAAAGCGATCTCTACCAGACAACCCACCAGATAAACACATAATACATAATAATGGAAGCTGGGTATATTTTATTAAGATATTTTTTCTTGTATTTTTATTAGTGATCACACACTTATTTGAACCGATGATAAGTGATAATGATCGAAAACAAGGGCACATATGCTTAGAGTGGTCATGACTCTAAACATCTCAAGAATGCTTAGTCGAGCAACATAAACAGTAGCCATATTTAGGGTTGCCAATCATACTGTTTTTATCAGTATTATACTGTTTTTCAATACATTATACCGTTTACTGTTGAACAAAAATACTGTTTTCAAAATAAAATGCAGAACACTTTATGAATAATTTGTGCGAGAAGTTCTAAAAATATGCATTTATAAAAAAAACATTAAATAAATTGAATACTGTTTATTTTTCCAAAATACTGTTTGATATTCTTTTCAGACTCAAACATTACTTTATATTAAGCCCTAGCCACATTGCCATATTCTCGGACATCAAAATATAATTAAAAATTAAATTACATTTCATGTAAAAAAAAATTAACTATAAAACAATGATGAAATTATTAGTTGGCAAAGTGTAAAGTCTAAACTGTCTTGCACTAGTGCCATACAATATTGAATGAAGTGAATATTGTCTAATCGCACATTCAGAATAGTAGTGAAGTATTTAAAAATACGTGTTTTTAGTAAATCAAGAACGAAGTTCTAAAACTGCAAACTGAAAATGAAAACTTTTTATTCGTAGTAGGTAATTTTATACACTTTACGAACGTCAAACACTGGATAAGGGCGGCGCGGGTCCGGACGACATGAAAAATCCTGGGGGAGGCCTCCGTCGAGAAGTGTGCATCTCTCGGCTCATGAAGATAATGATCGCCCATTATCCATCAATGTCTTGGTGTTGTCTACTACTACTTCTTCTTCGGCTTTAAAAAACGAAATGAAAGTAGAACCCTAGGTAGACCGAGTGGAAAAAAGCTGGCAGAAAAAAAACTTTGAACTGATTTAATTTATTAATAATGCATGAAACATGTTAATTATTTGTTTTCTATATAAAGTAAGTATATCTTTCGTGAAATAACAGCAACAAAAAAATTACTTCTATGATGGAAACTCTATTTCTTGGATTTTTGAATTGAGTCTATACAATTCTGAAGGTGCGTAATATTCTATATATTAGAAATACGTTCATATTAACTTTAGAAAACGGGATATTTACCATGTTTGATTTATTTTGAGTCTTCAGTGTTTTGGCTTTGTTGTTTTGGCTTTGTGCTTGCTAAAGTAAATATAAAAATGGTAATGACCATGATAATAAATTTGTCACTATCAAATAAATATTTGATAGTGACAATAAAGAGTTATATTATTATTATTATTATAAATTTTTCCTTAATTAGACTTAATTTTTCCGAGATTCTTGAAATACAGGGTCACTTTTGAAATTCAAGGACGTGACAGTTCGAGATCATACATGAAGAAAAATAATATAATAAAAAATAAATATTAATTATTTATTGAGTAAACTTAACCGAACGTTAAAGAATTGATTACGCAACGCATGGTTACACTAGCGTTAGCAGTGATCCTCATGCCAGGTCACGTGCCGCGATTGACTCAGTTTATTTATAGGGAATATAATAGGGAAATTAAGTACCTATTTATTACATAATTATGTTTAGAATCCAGTGCTCTCCTTCAATATCAAAAATTTGTCACCAGTTAGCACTGTATACATATCGAGAGTGTGTAAAGACTAGGTAGGTGATAAATTAAAAATGGCTGATCTGTTTGATACCGTCAGAGTGTATGTGTGGAAAATGTTCTAATTTTTATTTTTTTTTGTTATTAAAGCCGACAAACTAGCTCTGGATTCACCCGATGGTAAGTGTCGTTTTGTCCATGGGCATCATCTTGACCAGAGTATACCGTTATGCAACAAAGTGCCAGATTTCCTGAAGAATAAGGTCCTGGACGTGCCACAAAATAATTTCGAATTTATGATAATTGTTGTTAGAATAGAATAGAAAATTATTTATTTGCGTTCACAAAATATTTACTGGACGTAAAATATAAACTTATATAAAAAAATAAATAAAAGAAACACATATTCAATTTATAAAATGCAGAATAATTATGTTGCAGGAGCACAAAAAGGCCATGGCTCAGTGCGTTGGTTTGCTCTTTAGAACAAGGCCACAGTATAGATAGTTTGCATATCTATACTGTGACAAGGCACTGATAATTCTGCCACAGCCTGATGAGGGTTGCACTAGTTAATTAGTTAAAATTGTTATTTATTATGTTAGACTTTTGTTTTAGACATTGTTAAGACTTTTTTTGTTTCCACAAATATGGTTGTCTCGAAGAAATCGATCTTCAGCGATAAGACCGCCAAGTTTTAATTTGGGAAAACAATAATAAAAAACACTCAGCAGTGCTGTCACAGAACTTTATCGATTCGTATTTTTATGAATATTCGCCTAGTGTGGAGTCGGTTGTAAGTTGCAAGCTACAATGATTTAACAATACAACATGTTCACAATTATTCAAAATGAACAAGGCACATGAATACTTAAACTTGTCGTGCGGCAGTAAGTAGATTTAAATTTTAACCGTAACGGTGTTGCTTCCAATTGTTTTTTTTAATATTTTAAGGAAAAGACATTAGTCTTCCATGTCACTTGATGGAAAGTGCGCATGAAGATTATGATGGTACACGTCCATCCACGAAAAACCTATTCACTCGACGCTTAAAAGTACCGGGACTGTAATGGACTACACTATACGAACATTCGTAAATATACGAAATAAAGATCCGTCATCGTACTGCTGCAGGGCTAGCATGCGACCGTCGATAAAGACTCGAATCGACAAGATAAATATTATTTTATCCTTAAGCCCACAGAACCAAAGGTGCCATATTCTAAAACAATATTATCCTCTGGTCAGTTGGCTGTTAATACCGCTTTTTGCCGTGTCTGTTGAAACCGGGAGCCGGTATACTCAACAGACAGTACCATTTTGGAGGTAGAATTTTACTCTTTTTGGATTTTCTCTGATTCTACTGGGAATTATGTCGATTGAGATTGAAAACCTTATTGTGAATTAAATATTCTTTATTTGTATATAAGCATTTCTATAGAAATACTAAATTATAGCCAACAAAGAACTTTCAACATAAGGTTATCTAAGATTTGAAAATTTTGATGTTTAGTATGGAACGCAGACGATGGTCGAGTTTTGACTGTCAATAATATTTGTTATTTCACCTAAGGTGCGCGAGTTTTAAACGTCACTGGCTAGCCTGTTTCTTCTTATGAGCATTTGTAATGTGTAAGAAAGGATAGACTATATAAAAAAACTTCCTTTCGAAAAAGAACGAGGACACACTTAGCTATACCGGCTCCCGGTGTGTCCACAGATAGGCATAAATGTCAATATACCGGGAGCCGGTTTTTCAACAGATAAGAGGTTATAAGAAAATATCGATAAAAAGGCCCGGTTTATCGTAGTCGATGGTCGCATCCTAGCCCCGCTGTACTCTGTATTACAAAAAGGCAACGTTGCGTTCTCTCGTCGTAAAAAACCTACTTCATAGTTTTTTCTTTATTTATAAGTATTCATTATTCACTCTAATTCCTTCCTATTCATAAAAGCAGGGAAGTAGCACATATACCCAGGCAAATAATTCAATGCAGTAAAAGGAGGGTCCCATTGTGCCCACTTTAGTGAAAAAAATGGCGTTTTTTATGAAATAATATCGTCAAGTTAGGAAAAAAAATTGTTTGACTCACAAAATATTTTATCTACTCTCATATCATAATATTCAAAATATAAAACTCAGAACGAATTTATATTGACATACTTTTTAATATAAGTATTTAGTATAACGAAATGAAATGAAAAAATTAAATTATAACACACAACCTCGAACAATACAATGTTATAATGAAAAAATTTTTCATTTCGATACAGATAACAGACCATAGATTTAATTTTTTTATCTGTGTCCTGCGAGCGCCGCGCTACGTTACATTCTGTGGCCGCGCGGCGCGTTTTGGCGCATGCGCGATAATGGCGGGAATAAATTTAGGCGCCATAACAAATTTCCTTGCAATTCGTTGTTTCACTGGATAATTTATTGTTTTTTTTAATATTATGATATGAGATTAGATAAAGTAGTGTATGAAACTGCACATAACTAGGTATTGAATAATACCCCTAATTATGTGACAATTTCATAAACTACTATTATAGCTTCATTTTCTCAATTCTTATTGGAGATGATTTACGCAACTTAATTTTTCGTGACTTTGAAATATGGAAAAGAAAACGATTTTACTTGTACTGTGAAGATAAAGTAGACGCCTCAAATTCACGTATTCATACATTGCTTTAAAATTTTATGCTGAACGAATGGAAAAAAAGTACTATTCAATTTCAACCATTCTCATTCAGTACCTAACACTACGAAGATTTTAATTGGTATCATTATTTTTCTGTTTGACATTTCGAACTGTCATTGTCACTGCATTGAGTTATTTGCCAGGGTATAGTCCTTCTGATGACACTTTTTACTGCATTAATTGCCTCTGTTTGTGCAACAAACTAAACTTACCTTCTCCCAAAATTCCTGCGTCATACAAACTAGTGTTCTTCCCACAGGCACGGACGTGGAACTAGAAAGCGAAGAGTTCTACGACGTGAACACTGACGAGGACAGCGATGACACGCTAAGAGAGACCCGCGTCAACGGACATGCTGTGTTAGAAGAGGTCTGTATGTTTTGAGTTACTTTAACATACATACATAACTTCACGCCTGTGTCCCTTATGGGGTAGGCAGAACACCAGAGGCCATAAAACCATCTGATGTCACGTTTGACAAAATTTAGAAGTATTATAATGATGAAGAGAGACTATTGCAGTGACAAGGGGCCAGCGCCTACAAAAAAAGCTTATAAAATCTCTGTCCCTTCACTAACTTTTACAGTATGCCCGGGAATAGAAACAGCTGGTACATTCTATGTTTTTCTATCGCTCCTAGTCCCCAGCACGGAAGTTTTATTCGACTAAGTATATTTTTTCATCATCATCATTCAGCCAGAAAATACCCACCGCTAGACAAACGCCTATCTCTAGGTTCTTTACACCGATCATCCAGCGTTTAACTGCGGATTTGGTCAGATCTTTGGTCCACTTTGCGAAGGACCTGCCTTCGCTATGTTTACCTAATATTAGTCACCTGATACTGGAATGCTTCCATGCTGGACTGGGAGCGAAAGAAAAACATAGAATGTGCCACCTGCTTCTCCTCCCGGGCATACTGTAAAAGTCAGTTAAGGGACACATGTTTGATTGGTGTTTTTGCTGGCAATAGGCTGACCCCCTGTCACTGCAATAGTCTCTCTCCATCATTATAATACCTTCTAAATTTTGTCAAACGTAATCAGATGACATCAGATGGTTTTATAGGCTCTGGTGTTCTGCCTACCCCATAAGAGATACAGGCGTGAAGTTATGTATGTGTATCTAGTTAGTTGCCTGACTCAATTTCAGGTGACTGAGTCTTCCATGTCACCTGATGGAAAGTGCGCATGAAGACTATGGTGGTACTCGTCCATCCACGAGAAACCTATTCACTCGACGCTTAAAAGTACCAACTCCACTTTATACGAAAAATTTGGAGGTGTTATAATGATGTTATAATGAAAAAAAAAACATAGAATGTGCCACCTGCTTCTCTTCCCGGGTATACTGTAAAAGTCAGTTAAGGGACACAGGTTTGATTGGCGTTTTTGCGGGCGATAGGCTGACCCCCTGTCACTGCGATAGTGTCTCTCCATCTTTATAATACCTTCTAAATTTTGTCAAACGTAATCAGATGACATCAGATGGTTTTATAGGCTCTGGTGTTCTGCCTACCCCATAAGGGATACAGGCGTGAAGTTATGTATGTGTATGTAGTTAGTTGCCTGACTCAATTCGCTTTTGCTCCCAATATCAGCTGATGGTAAGTGAAGATTGGGTTGAAGATGTCGCCTTCACACGGCTTTAGGGAGAAACTGGCTGTTCATAAATCTTCCTAATAAATGTTTTTTTTTTATATTGTAAGGATAGGACGTTTGTCTCCATGCCACCTGATGGAAAGTGCGCATGAAGACTATGGTGTTACACGTCCATCCACGAGAAACCTATTCACTCGACACTTAAAAGTTCCAGGACTGTAGTGGTCAGGAAAAACAGACGCAGGCAGATTGTTCCATACCTTGGCAATCCGTACCAAAAAGGAACTATCGAAGCGTTTTGTTCGACTTCTTGGTAAATCCACAATATAGGGATGGAAGTTCTGTCTGCGTCTGGTAGTCCGGTGGTAAAAAGGGGTGGGTTCAATTTGATCAAAAAGAGCACTCGCACACTCACCAAAATGTAGCCGTAGTAGTAGCTACGGTAGTAGTAGCCAATGTCGGAGTTTTTAAACGTAGGCTGGTCACTAGCAAGGCCTAAAGCTTCGTTTAGCACAGGCAACGCGTCGCGCGGGGGGCTTCGCGCGTTTGCATTACATCGCTGACTTTACTCAAAGCCCCAATTTCATCGATGTAATAAAACGCGATCAATTCGAGTTGAACTCGGCTTAAGCGTTAAAACGAGTTACGCCTTTAATTTTCTTTTTCACCGTCATTAATAAAGCTTAGAACAAGTTCAAGAGCTGCCTGCTGTCATTGTCAATGTGTCATATTAAAATATTATTTGTTTATTTTTAGTGATTTTTTCGAAGTGAGATTATATTATATTAAATTTATATTTCCTCATATTTGTTTATGGGTTAAAAAGGAAAGGAAAATTGTTTATATTTTTGTAATTTATTTATAAAGTTAAAATTTAAATGAACTAAAATGAAAAGAGGCTAGGCACTAGCTTTTGGCGAAAATTTTGATGAGGATGACTTTATTGTTCGTCGCTCCAGATGGATACGCAAAAGACAGAAGAACATTTCGACACTCTTGATGATAAAGATTTTGTAACCAGATTTCGTCATACCAAACCAACAGCTCTATCTGTTTTGGAATCAATTGAAGATAAAATTGAGTTTCCACCGAATATGTAAGTTGCAAGATACACTTTGTTTTGTCGCCAATGAGATGAGTTTAGTTACAATTTTCCTTAAAATAGATTGGTACATAATCTTGTTTAGATGAGACATCTGTAAACTGACCTTCTGGACTTCCTGTCAGAACATGTGAATCAATGATGCGGTATTTTAATATTTCTTTGAAAAAGGAAATCGGGTCTGGTTTCATAGTAAAGCCGGAAATGTATGACGCCCCACGCGACGCGCAGCCTGTGCTAAAACGATTCCAAAAGCGGTTCCAGCAAGCTTGGGAGACACGGGATAGTCGCCTTTACAACGTGCTTATTCAGGGACGCTAATAATATTCTAAACGGTCAGTATGCGGCCGAAAGATGTTTGTCATTTATTTTGAGTTCTCGATATTTCGGCACTATTGTGTCAGTGCCGGCGAGATAGAGCTTGCTACTCTGCCGATACATCGGAACTTCAAAAAAAAACTTAGCTTATATTCTTTTCAATTTTTTTTTACATTTCTTATCGCTAATGTAAACTATTAAATTATATTTAAGGTCTGTGAATTTTGTTAATGATAATTAACAAAGAATATGCCGTTACAAAAGTTAATTAAAATAAAGTACCAAATGATTATTAAAACACAGTTGATATTGTCTTAAGGTTTCGCGATTCATACTATAAAATAAAACACTTTTTAACCGGATTTATATCGTTAGGTCATGGCTTCTCTGGTCATTCTAGGAGCCATTGAAATTAAAAAAATACCCTAATTTCAATGCATGATTAGAAACTATCACCGACGTATGCGACACTAAAACCCTACTTAATTTTTTTTATTATTTGAAACACAGTTAAATTTTAAAATATCATAGTGAGAGCTTTTATTGACTTGCATTATGCATACTTGTCCGACCCAAACCTTTAACAAGGTGTTGATAGTTGATTGAATAAGTTATTATAGTAGACCAAGAGACAAAAAAAGCAGGCGGAAAAAACCTCTTGGCACTCTTTTTCAGTCAGGATTATACGAATTAATACAACTGCTTGCATAGAAGGTGCATTGAGCTATGGATGCACGACACGAACACTACAAACTGGGACCAGAGTATTTAAACAAGAATGGAGAAAATAGTCATAGTATCATCAGCATCCCTTGCCTCTGCCTCCCGCGTGCGTGATGTTGTGTGTGTGTGTATTTTTAAATGAATAATAAAATAAATAAAAAAACCTACGTTTTCGTTATACTGAATCCATCAATCGACGACCACTTTGGCGATGGGGTAAACTTGTCTGCCTCAGACGCCAGTGGTTGCGGGTTCGATTCCCGTACGGAACAAGAAAAAAAATGTTCTGTGTTTTAGTGTTTATCTATTTATGCATTTATATTCTAGGTTCCCCCCTTGTTCGCTACATGGTATCTCATAACATAAGCTATGCTTACTTTGGAGCCATGTAGTTTTATGATTGTCTGGGGATTTTAATTATTTACTATTTCAGGATGATTCTGAGAAGTCGAAGACGAAGAAAGCAATGGAAACGAACAGCACATAGCTCAACGAAAATGTAGGGAGTCAAGGTAAAGAAATTTTAACTACATACTTACTTTGAACGACCCATGCATGCTAGAATAGTCTAAATTATTATACAGGGTTGTTTTTTAGTCAACGGCAATTTTTTTTACACAACAAGTATCATTATAATAAATATTTCTGACACTCACACAACATTATCTAGCCCAAATTAAGTTTCTTAAAGAACTTGTGTTATGGATACTAGATAACTGATATACTTAAGAAATATATTAACATACATATTGAATAAGTACATATTTTTTTATTAGAATAAACTTAAATAAACATATAAACATCTATGACTTGACGACTAATATCTGTGTTCATCACACAAATATCCGCGGCCGCCGGGATTCGAGCCCAGGACCTCTGGCATAGAAGGCAATGTATGTTACCGCTACATCAGCTGGTCGTCGAATCATTTATAGAAACGATTTCCGCAAAAAAGGGATGTATTTTTTTACAAGGAAATTATTAAATTTATTAAATCATTTATTTAATTTTCTTTGAGGAACGCACTGTTGACATGTTTACACTGTACTGTAAAAATAATATTTAATCTCGCGTTAATATTTAATTTTTTTAATTTAGCAAACCTCGATTAGGACCAAGATTTTTGCAGACAACCATATACTATATCAACGTGTTCGGAATAAAACAACGCCTATATTTATTTATATTTTGGTCTATTATAAAGCAAGTGAAGGTAACTGGATTTGGCATAGGCCTGCACATGCCTGACAACCGAGTAGTTTGTCCAGGAAAAGAAAAGGCAACCCAACGGCTGCACATTCTATACGTTTGATCTATACGTTTGATACTAAGTTAGGGTTAAAATTTTCTTATTATCTTGATGTTGCAACGTTTTATTAAAAATCTTCTTTTTTTTTAAATATTATAAAATAGTCTGTCCAGGATTTTTTTAGGCAACCCATTCCTGACATATTTTCTAAAATACTGAATCTATCTAATATATAAAATTCTCGTGTCACAGTTTTCGTTGCCATACTCCTCCGAAACGGCTTGACCGATTTTGATGAAATTTTTTGTGCTTATCCGGTATCTATGAGAATCGGCCAACATCTATTTTTTTTTATTTATATGGCAAAACAACGTTTGCCGGGTCAGCTAGTACTAATATATAAAGCTGAAGAGTTTGTTTGTTTGTTTGTATGCGCTAATCTCAGAAACTACAAGTGGGATTTGAAAATTTTTATTTTCAAATCCCACTTTTTATAGCCCAACTCTTGAGGAAGGTTATAGGCTATATTTTATCCCAAAATTCCCACGGGATCAAATGCTACGCGGGTAAAATTGCGCGCGGTGGCTAGTTTGTTATAAAATTTCATCATATTATCAGCCGGGTGAACGTCATTTTAGGTTCGGATCTTCTACTATATTGTCTGACTGTCTGTCTGTATCTTCGGTGTAATTTTCGAAGCTTCTGGACTTTCGGCTTGTATAACATAAGTCTACTTCCTTTCTACTTTCCTTTCTATGGAAGAGCGATGCTTCCTGACACAGGCTTTAATAAGCTTAAAAGGAGGCATCAACCTTTATGATTATTATGGTAATGCTTTTAAATTAAATAAATCAATAATTATTATTTAAGAGTTCTAGTTCTACACTATCAGTGGATTACTAAATGAAATTTTAATTGCAATTCAACATTTTGTCATACAAAAACCAATCTGGGTTTTGGTTGTCATGTCAACCCTTATATATTAAATTTAAGTGTTTTTAACAAACAAGGATTTTGGAATAAGATTCACTATAAAAGTCCACTATACAGGGTGTTAAAAAGTACGTTGAAAAAAATATCCTACATACAAAAAAAACGGCTACAAAAAACCGTTCTTTACTTATAGTTTTCGCAATAAAATATTCTAAACATTTTAAAGAAATCGCGCGCGCGGGCGACCTTTCGCCTATCCAGATAACGAGAGCGCCTTACGATCAGCTGGGAGGTATTAAAATATTAGATTTAAGAAAAACTTCGTCATCTAGGTGGGTACTAACTTGCTCGAACACGTTTTTCCTCCTTACTTTGTGCTTAGGACCGTCAGAATAAAACATGAGCTTGGTGTAGTTTTTACAACACGTAAGTAATTCTGCATACTTTCTAGAGTTTGTAATCGTAGATAATTATTTTCTTTACTATGTGATTTTCCCCAATTCCCCGAAATGAACTCCACTTGAACAATTGTTATGATAAAGTTTATTGAATTGAGATCATTCTTTTAGGCTTTTATTTTGCGCTTTCGATTATTCGATGCTGTTAAAAGGTTGCGCGCTTTCCTTTAAATGTATAGATTTTTGTTTGGAAAAACTATGATTCCAAATAAAAAGCGGTTTTCTTAAGTTAATGGGGATGACTAGGATACATTTCTCCAAAGTACTTTTTTGAACACCCTGTATATGCTTAAGAAGTAACTGGTTCTTCATAAAACATTGCCGGAATTCATTCAAATTAATCGGAGCGCTTATATTTGGGTGCAGCCAAACAGTCCTACACTTTCACTGTCAGACCGTTCACGCACAACATCCGATTGTTATTCGAGAAAAATCTAGATAAGAATCTAGAAATCTTGTATAAAATGACGGACGCCAGATGAAATGCGTAAGCTACCATAGAAATAGAATAGGATTCGAATCGGATACATACATAACTTCACGCCTGTATCCCTTATGGGGTAGACAGAACACCAGAGGTTATAAAAGCATCTGAATTCACGTTTGACAAATTAGGAGGTATTATAATGATGGAGAGAAATATTGCAGTGACAGGGGGTCAGCCTATCGCCCACAAAAAAACCAATTAAACCTTAACTGACATTTACAGTATGCCCGGGAAGAGAAGCAGCCAGCACATTCTATGTTTTTCTTTTGCTCACAGTGCAGCGGGGAAAGGGATGTATTTCGTGACCGCTCTTATAATATTTGTTTATATAATATTTGTTCGACGACCGGCTGGTGTAGTGGTAACGTATATTAGAGGTCCTGGGTTCGAATCCCAGCGGGGCGGCGAATATCGGTGTGATGAACACAGATATTAGTCGTCAAGTCATGGATGTTTTATTGTTTATTTAAGTTTATTTATACTATGTAAAATATTATTGTGGGAGAAATAAATAAATTTATTATTATTTATTAGTATTATTATTATTATTCTAAAAAATATGTATTTATTCAATATTTGTATGTTTATATATTTCTTAAGCATATCAGTTATTTAGTATCCATAACAAAATTGCTGAGGTCAACTTTCGTGACATGGCTTATTATTTACTACTATATTTATAATACTTTAGCGGTAGGGCTGACAAACAAGCCATATATTTAAGTGTTGATGAAACTTAATTTGGGCTAGATAATGTTGTGTGAGTGTCAGAAATATTTATTTATTTATAATTATTTTATTTGTACAACATTTAATCATGTATTTCTATATTGTTTCAGATAAGTCACTAGTTCAAAGGGTGTATATGGGTGTTTAGGGGTTACTGGGTTTAGAAGACCAAGGGCTTCGTGTTAAGAAGATAATAAGTTATACTCCTATTTCTCATACGGTTAGATAAGTAGTAAGTAAATTAATGTGGCGTCTAACGGCCAGTCTCAATAATCTATCTGAAAGTTGTAAAAGTAAAGATTAACATTCCTATAGTCAAATCTGTCAGTTGACCGCAAAATAGTATAGGACTTTCCATCTTTACGTTTACGTAAGTTATTGACAAAGTAAATCAATTGAAGATTCAAATGGCTGATTTTGGCCTGTTTGTGGAAGGTTTTTTCTCGTTAAATAATCATATTTTGTTTTGAAATACGTATTTTATAAAATTAGAAAAAGTAGTCACGTTAATTCGGTATGATTCGATATATCTATTTTGGATTTTATTATTCTATCTCAATTTTGAAATTCAGATATCGACATAATTGTTTGTCATGGCATCGCTTTTATACGACAAGATTATTTATAAACTTGAAAGGTTTTTAGTTTGGTTAAACTCACCAACTTGGAAAAACCAGTTGTATTTGAAAAAAAATGAAGTCGGCTCATCGGAATGACATATTTTATAAAAAAATACTTCGGGGTCTGAATTTACGCCGGCAAAACCACGATTCATTTCAAACTGGTTTAAGCAATCTTAGTTCAGTTAGTATGCCTTAAATATCGGTCATAAGTGCTGTATTGTATAAAGTTGTTGTTAGAGTAGTTGGAAAATTCTCAAATCCACCCACTGAATTTTGGTGTATTTCTACAAGGCTAGTGGGCTGCAGTGGGCTTATTAAAAAGGGTAATTACGATGACGTCATACTTTCCAAAATCATTGTAAGTCAGGTAATGCCGTAACGCAACACGCTCGCCGTGAATGTTACGTTACTGCGAACTGCTCAGGTCAGTCGCCACCTTAATGAATTTGGGTTTACCTAAAGGAAGAGATGTGCCAAAATATCGTTTGTTTACTACTTATCCGAGCCTAAGAAAATGAAACTTTATAAATATAATGAAATATTGGGCTCTACTCGACATTGCATGCTCTGGTTTATATCGCTCAAATGTTAGATTTTAGAGACTTCAAAATTATTCTTTATTATTAAACCTACCCAGGTATTATTACTTGTTCTAAGCCAGTATTTAAGTATGAATATGGTTGCCTGGAAGAGATCATCTTTTTATGATAAAGTCGTCATTTGTGCTCTTTTAACTCTTATAGTAATAATCTCTTAATTATGTGTTTAATAAATAATAATATGAAGGGATAAGGATCATGCTTCTTTAAAGGTTACTTTAGTAACGTGGCAAGGTTTAAGCATGAACAATGTACTGGCGGACTGCACGGCGGCGTCTATCTATTACTTGTTGACGTAAGCTTGACAAACTGATTTCATCCCGTATTAGTGATAATGGGTCGTGAAGTACGTACCTACCTACGTATTCTGTATTGATAGAGCTGTCCGTACGTCCGTGGTAAGTAGATACCAGTAGTGTAACCATGCGTTGCGTAATGAATTCTTCAACTTTCGGTTAAATTTATTCAATAAAAAAAAATTTTTCTTCGATGATCGATGAATGATCTTAAACTATCACGTCCTCGAATTTGAAAAGTGACCCATCAGTCACCCTGTATAGTAAATTTAGCAAGAAGTCGAACAAAACGCTTCGATAGCTCTTTTTTGGCACGGATTACGAAAGGTGTGGATCGATCTGCCTGCGTCCGTTTCTCCTGTCCTGGTACTTTTAAGTGTCGACTGAATAGGTTTCTCGTGGATGGACGTGTACCATCATAGTCTTCATGCGCACTTTCCATCCGTTGCCATGAAAGACAAACGTCCTATCCTTATACTATAAAAAAGTTGCAAAATTATACTTCAAAAAAATACTGAGTTTAAATGTTTTTTTAGATACGCTCATATAACTTACGCATTCATAATTTTGCTGATGTTCAGTTGGTACTAGTCTCGGCTAAAGGTCATTGAGATTTTAAAATTAGTATTCTCGGAATTAAACAAGTTGAAACACAAGTCGTGAAAAGAAATACAAAAAGAAAGATATATGTGTGTTTTTACTGTTTAACTTTGGTTTAACATGTGGATGAACAAATATGCGTACGTGTTGTTTGATATTTTTGATAATTCGTTAATTAAAAAAAAATAGTGAGTCTCATGGTTGCCTATAATTCATTTCTACGTTAACTGTCATAGACCCATAGCGTGTTAACAAAACTAGTCTTTCAACCTTAAACTATCCATAGGATGTTTTTGCTAGGTAAAATTATTATCAATATTTCTCCTAGAGTTAATGCAATTATTTGGCCTTGAAGTACTACTATAAATAGAAACTAATTTATTTGCACGTCTTTAGACTCTGGTTGAATTAACAGATGTGTTACATATTCACCATCATATTGAGCCTGTGTTGCTTTTAAATCTGTTTTCTTTTTGTCATTTTCGTAACTTTTTAACCGACGTCCATTCGTCTGTATGTTTTTTGTTTTCTTTTTTTGTGTCTTTGTTACACGATATTTCGGACAATTATGAATCGATTTTAATTTTTTTTCATTGTTGGTCCGATATATCGGTTGAGTACATTGAAAATTGAAAATTTTTGGAAAAATATGTATGATCTCGGAGAATGTTTACGTTGATGATATCTATAATAACTCAGCCGAATTTTGACGTAAAGTCGGTTTTTTAATGCTCTGCCTTCGTTGGTTATTTCGATTCATTTAGTTTTTATTTGTGCAAGAAACTTAGAAGCCATCGATTTAGATCGACGCGACATCTTGCTAACATCAATCACCGATGAGCGATTTTGAAGTCTCTGAGCTAAACTTAAAGATTGTTTGTCTAATGTCCAACTTAGAGATTTCATAATCTTTTTTTGTTAGAAACCCCTAATTTGACATTAGAGACCTAAAAATGATGATGTTAGAGACCCTAAAAATTGGAGCATGCAATGTTGAAGGGCCAATTGTATCCCTAAAAGGAACTTGCAAAACAATGCACAAATGTATTTTGGGTTGTTGTAGTTTTATTTGTATATTACTCCTTATAGCTTTAAATGTTGGTTCAATTGTTTTGAAATTGAATTGATTGAAATATTGTCAATGGATAGTTCGGTAGTGGAGAATTTAGTTTCAAATTCAAGCTAGGTCAGATTAAAAAACGATTTTATAGATGTGTAATTTAGCGAAAGATTATATGTTTATACCGAGGGGATATTTCATCTGGTCTGACCTCTTTCGTGTCAACAAAGCATCACGCGGATCAGCCGCTTATTTAGCCGACTGGTGCTTAACCGTCTCGACCAGGGTTAAGGGAAATAGAAAATAAAAGGTTGTATTATAAAGGCTTTATTAACTTTGATCATGACACAAACAACGATTCGCTGTCAGTCTCCACCGAGAACTGCCAGAGTATAAACATAGGTAGAGATCATGTCTGTGAGCTTTTATAATACGAAACTTAGATAACCTTTACAGAAAAATTCAATATTCAGCCTCTTCAGAAATGTAGATTAACAAATGTTGTGCCTTTTGTGAGTTGCCTGATAGACATGTTTCCATTTAATATTGTCTTAAGTTTTCGCGATTCATACTATTAAATAAAACACTTTTTAACCGGATTTATCGCGTATATTTACATTTTAACTCGACGTTTCGGTGTCTTTGCAGACCCCGTGGTCACGAGCGACATGTCCACGGGCTCTGCAAAGACACCGTAAATAAAAAAATGTAGATATACGCGATAAATCCGGTTAAAAAGTGTTTTATTTAATGTTTCCATTTCTTTGTATCTGGGGCTAGAATGTGAGCACAAGGGTACTATGAAGAGAATATACGCACAAATAAAAATAAAGGTGATTTATATAATTTCAGATAGATGTCGTATTAAACAAGCACAAGATTTATCAAAAATAGCTTCTCCCTACAGATTCCATTCATCCTAACTTCAAGTAACAGATTTGTACCAAATGACAAGACAGATGGCACGACAATGACAGTTTTGAAAGAAATGAAACTATCAATAACGGCGACATGTATGGACGACCTAGCATGGCGGTTGCCATTTACATGCACTTTATTGTAAATTTTGGATATTTATATCGAGAACAGCGTAATTTTAGCACCACTATGGTCAAGTGTTATCTAATAATCCAATTTGAAAACATGACCTTTATTCGAATGACTTTACCATCAAGTAAAACGAGCAAAATAATTTAAACCAATCACGTTCTCACAAATTCGATTTCCCATTTTCGTCACTAGGTGGCACTGTTTCTATCCTATATAAAACAAAGGTAACGTTAAACCGATGGTATATTAAAAAAAAAACTCTTAATAGGCACTCTGGCCTGGCTTGTAATAAATTTAAACTTAGGAATTTTATGGAGTGGTACAGATGGCGTTACAAACCTCTCAAATTTTCCCAACCAATTTTTAACTTAATATTGAGGTCATAGAGTTCAGATTCAATTACAGATTTTTGACAGGTTTGGAATGCTAAATCTGCAGCCTTCTGTACTGTTTTCTATACAAAGAAGAAGAAAAAAATTGTGTTTGTGCACAAAGCTTTATTGACAATATAATTATGGAATTGTGAAGTTCTATTCGAAAGAATATTTTTAAATTAATATTTCTATGTATTAATTACATACAATAAATAATACAATGTATTCATTATGTCTCAAATAGTTTTAAAATACAGACTATACGATACGATCACTATAATAAATCATCTATTAATGTTTATAATCTAACATAATAAAAATAACATTACATTTTATGCATATTAATAAAATGTTATAAGGAAAACATAAATTGTATACAAATATGTTATTTTTTGAATTATATTTAATGTTTCAATGAAATACCGGGGCTGGGTCAATTTATGCTTTAAGTAGTTTACTAACAACTGATTAAAACAATGCAATTCATGCTACAGTCTAGCATTTAGTTTATTTTGTGATGCCAAAACATGGAATTTAGATTGTCGAAAAACAATTATTTTATATAGAAACTAATGATATTAGTTTCATTTTACAAAAATAGTTCACTTGTTTATTAATTATTATTTCAATAAAATCTATGTTTCTCACTACCCAGCCCTATATGAAATAGTCATTTACTTCTACTTATCAAAGACTATCCTCTTGTTTATGATTTTTCTCTGCTTTAAATTGTCTACCACCGATTTGACATCTCATGTATGATATATTATGTATACAAATTTTTTTTTATCTCGCTTGTATTTTAACCCAAGAATATCGCATTCGCTTACAGTTATTTTATTACGTTTCATCAAAATGACAATTTTAATTTATAATAAGAAATTTTACTTTCTTGAGTTTTCACAATACATTATGTTAAACATAAGTCCGTGGTTTATTTAACATATCCGGTCAAAGACGTATTTTATTCCACCCATTCATATTTGTTTATATTTAATGTTTCTGAAAAAATATGTACATATATAAATACTTATAATAATTTGCTCAATATATCTGAATTTCTTCTCAAAAAAATGTTTTACGATACGCACCAAAATGCAGTTACGTACCTACATTTAAATATTTAGTACATTGTTTAATAGAATATTAACGACTTTAGCTGGTGCTATTCATATAAATTGTAAAAAATAGATTTAAAATCTTACAATAAAAGTAAGAATTTGTAAAATTTGGACGTTTTTGTAATGAGAACTAGACCTCAAGGTTGATGATCAGTTATAAATTAATCATGATTGCTAATCAATATTCTTAAAATAGAAAAGTATTTTATACGTCCAAGACGAAATTAAAAAGCAATAAATACACCAATATTCTTGAAAATTATTAAACAAACACAAAACTCAACACTAAATTGGGTTGTCTTATCTCATTATTAAAACTCCGTTCACACATTTGCGGAATGAAAAAACTTCATATCTTTAAACTTGCAAATCTATACATATAATAAAATGGTAGGAAAGTCAAAACTGTACATTGAATATTTTTTTAAAAGAATACTTGGGGTATGATCTACAATCGAAACAGAAACAAAAAATATAGTTTTTAGAATTTTTGTCTGTTTGTCTGTTTGTCTTTCCGGGATAAACTCAAAAAGTACTGCATGGATTTACTTCAAATTTGGCATGAAGATAGTTAAGAAGTCGGGTCAACATATAGGCTACATATTATCACGCTAGCAGTGTTATAATCGTAGGTGCGTTTGGTGCTGCATAGCGTTCACGCAGACGACGTCGCGGGCAGCAGCTAGTAAACAATAAGCCACGATATTTGCTAGGGCGTTACTACAAGATCTAAATATATACCTATTGACTATAGTTGGAATGTAAATAGTTTTGGTCCTCTCAGGGTTTCTGATTCAGAAATGATTGTAATGTATGCAATATTATAAAAAGAACTAGTGAACTTAAAAATGGAATAAAAATTAATTAATTTATTTTAATAATAAAATACCCAGACAATCACAACTACATGGCCTTAAACTAAGCAGAGCTTGTGATATGGGTTACCATGTATCGAACTTAGAATATAAATGCATATACAACGTCAATTTTTATTCATGTGAAATCCAGTACTTGGGTCAAATATTTTCGTTAAAAAAATTGGTGTACAAAAAAATATGATACTATCTTAAAATCTCAGCAAGTTTCAAGTCCCTTGTAGTGTCTTGCTTTTGACGCGCGAGTGAGGTCGCTACCGCTGCATACGACGCTGCGTACCTACTTGCATCCTAGGATCGGGTACGATATGCGTGCGAGTGAGTGTACATAATTTAAGGCGATAAAGTTAAAATATAACATGGTATAAAACTATTGCAATTGATTTTGTTATTGATTCTTAACAAACTGTTACCAGATTTCTCATGAACATAAAATTACGTTGTATAGATAAACGCCCAGGCCCGGAACATTTTTTTTTTGTTCCGGGCGGGAGTCGCACACGCGACCTCTGGCGTCTGTGCGACTAGTGCGCTGTTCAAAGGGGAATAGAAGTTTGGTGTAATCTATAGTGAACACTCATGCGCCACAAACTGAACAGGCTATTGCGGCAGGCGCGTTTACTAGGTAAAAATAGGGCACTATAAGAAAAATATGTCGAGTAAATTGGTTGTACAAATTTATTGCACAAAATTGTGATGTTATTTGATGTCCCATATCAACATATCTATTGGATTATGGATACTGAAGTTATTTTTTCATTAACTCTTAATTGCTTCATATTTTCTTAGATTTTTCAATTTGAGACGTATGTCACTGTGACCCCCTCGCCTGCAGTACCGGTATTCAATTGTGCTTGTAAAGTTTTTTCGTTCCGCAAAGTAGGATTTACTATAGTTACATATTGAATTGTAAGGCCAGCCAAGCAAGGTGTAATGAAATGTAAACTCTGTTTATTCTAGATTATTATAACAAAAACAATAATCTAAGTTAGTTTTGCCTTAAGTGTGAAAATTGGCCTTAAATCAAGTGTTAGTATATTGCATACTTTATCTATTTAAATCCTATACAAAAATAAAATAAGCCCTTGATATTGTCTTCGACTTAATATAGAAAAGATTTGTGTAGTTGTTACTTAGACCTTAATATTTAAATACCAAAAAAATATAAGTAACAGAAAGATACTTGTGGTATTTATTTTGTTTGTTATTTTATAATAACGAAAATTGTGTAAGTACAGCCAAAATTAGATTATTGGTGATTTAAAAACTGCCAACATGGAAGATTATTCAATTAGTTATTTTTATTAAATGATGTTAATATCAAGAAACACTAGTTCGAATGCACTTATTGATTGTTGTTTATTTTTGTAAATATTACACCGAGTTCATTCCTTTTGTTGTATGTAAATTTGTCTTTATTTTTTTACTTAAATATTTTGTAATCTTAAAATCGTTTGTTTTAAATATAATGGTTGATTGAATATACCGATGGGAGACACGACATAAAACGGTATTTTATTAATATATTCTTTTATTCCCCCCCCCCCATTCCTATATTTCCTATTTTGCCGCAGGCTTTTTTTCAAATGACTAAATGGTTTTCTATGGCGTTATTTAAGAGGTAAAAAATTGAGTGATTTTTCCCTGCGCTTTTGTTATTACTATTTATATATCTTTTTATTTCTTTCCTTTTTTAAGCGGCTTTTAACCAAGCAAGGTATTGATAAGGACAATTATACATCGCTATCATTTGCGAGTACTGTTGAGGTTAAAAAAATGTAGTGATGCGGAAAGTATGAAAGCGCGTTCAGACCACACCCGCCGACCAACGCCCGCTTAGTGCACGCTACCTGCCCGCTTTGCACAACAATTTGTGGTACATAATTAGAGTTTTATTTTACACATCGAAACAAAGAACAGCTTTTTGTAGCTTGGGTTTCGATTACGTTAGTCGTTATTTATAATGGGCTTAGACTGTTTTTGAGCGTTGTTAACATATTTCCCTTTGTGGAAATGACTGCGCACTATATGAAACAAGCCTCCGTGCCATTGAGTCTATGGATAAATATTGATATCTTGCAAGTTTTCAGTAATAGTTGATGAAATGTTTTGTGTGTTAGGAATTGTTTTGTCAATTCCTAACACACAGAAAGCTTGGAAAAGTTTTATTGCTGTTAATAAAAAAATGTAATGTCAGTTCCATAATAATGTGTTGTTCTCATTCTATTCATTACTTTTAATGCATGAACATTATAAGGTGCCTTTGAAGTATACTTGGAGGAGTCAAGTTCTTCGATTTGAAGACCTGCTAGAGATATAACTCGGCTGCCACATAAGCTTGACCAGCAGCAAACACTTTGGAGCCTAGATAAATCCTAGATAAATTTAACAGGAAATTGAACTGATTTAGGCAGTATTAAGTGAATGGCATTGTTACCGAAGCCTACGCGAACCGATGTTATATAGCTATCGTATAGTTTTGCAGGCTGTAATATGGCCATATGATTTCAGTGATGCTCCATTCTCAAGTCCCTTAGCAACGTCAACGTTAGACCTTAACTTTAGCACCAACACATTTTCGTAGTTCTTTTGGAAGACCTCCTGTTTTGATAAAGCCCCGAGTGTATCTGATCATTGTTTTGTTCCATAAATTAATTTATCTTGGGCTGTTATTTTAAGCAGTTGTGCTTTCTTCTTTGTAAAATGTTCGAGTACTACTGCATAATGTTTATTTCTGATTCGTTAGATAAATACGTGGAGCCTTTTCATTCGAGAACTCTTCATAGCAGAATACTTTCTGCATAAGTTCACAAAAGCGTTCTGTAGTCATTTCGCCAACTCTTAAAGCGTTCAACATAATCACGAACTTGTAGTAACCTTTTTATTTCACTTTTTCTTTTAGCTCTTTTAAAGAAAGTAAGCACCCCAAGTATGTCGCTAGAACCATTCTTGCTGGTTGATCGAATACTTGGTTTCCTCGTACCAGAGGCAGTTGCATTAGATCGCCGAACAAAAGCACATATTAAGACTACCGATAATTTCTTCACTAGTCTGAGTTTCTTCTGCAGTTGATTATGCAAAGCATCTCATACGGTACCATTGATATTTCGTCAACAAATAGAAATTGTATATCTTTCTACTGTAAACCGCACTCATTTGTGATATTTATCCATCTTTTTGCACAGGTAAATTAACTGCAGTATGAAATGTATAGCCTACAATCAAATTTTGTTGGCTTGATTTTTCAGCAATTTAATCAAAAATGTTTTATCAGTTCCCGCATTTCCTGAATTTAAGAGCCTTAGTCGGTTGACATTTCCTTGGATCTGCTCTTGAATATTCCATGTCACAAATCTAAAGACTTCTGCTTGATCAGCATTCAAAGGTCTGCAAGACGAATAGTATCAGCCATACATTATCCAGGTGCTTTGATTTGATCAATGGGTTCGTCGTTAGGTTGTTGATTTTCTTCGTCGAAAATGCAAAATGCGTGAATTCGGTTAAACCATTTTCTAGCTGTCGGTCTCATTCTCTAAAAAGTTGCATACGCTCGTTAGTTTGGCGAATATATTCTTCTTTTGCTAGAAATGCTTCCTGAGCGGAGTCTTGTTTTTTCAGTTAAAACTCTTCAATATACGGCATATATTTTAGGAAAAGACTAAAATAATAGTTCTCGGGGTCTGTTGCTGCTGCAAAGTATGGAATTCGTACCAGCGCTGGAATATTTCGAACTGCAAGTTTAGTATTAGGTCCTTACATATGAAATTGGCGTTTTGTATGGGAGGAATCAAAGTCGTTTATTTTTTTAATATAATATATTTATTTAATCAAAGTATGATCCATTGCTATCTATGCACTTCTGCGATCTCATTGGTAGTTCATTTATGCCTTTTCTAAAAAAAACTTTAGGACGGGAATCAATAAAATCTTTGAAGGCGGTTTGGACTGCCTAATTGGAGTTGAATTTTTTCCCCTGCAAAAAGTTATCCAAATTTCTAAAAAAATGGTAATCTGTTGGAGCAAGGTCCGGGGAGTATGGTGGATGTCTTAAACATTCCAATTGAAGCTCCTTTAATTTGGTAGCAGTCTGTTCTACAGTCTGTGGTCTTGCGTTGTCCTGAAGCAGCAGTGGCCTTGTGCGATTGACCAGTCTCGGTTGTTTAGCGGCTAGTTTACCCATCATTTTTTGGAGCTGACCACAGTAGATATCTGGCCAGATTTAAGGAGGCTGTAGTGCACCACACCGGCATTAGTCCACCAAACACTTACCAATAACTTTTTCTAGTTAATATTACTCCTTAAAATATTACTTAGATTAGAGAAGTTTAGAGGGTAGTTAACAAAAGGAGACAAGGGTACAATTACAATATAATTTATTTGGTACTGTAGGTAACAAGAGATCCTCAGAGGGTGGGAATTCTAATTTCGATCAAGCTCGATGCTCAGCCACAGCTCCTCAGCCTCCCGCGTCGAACACCAGTCAACCGCCGGCGCGCGCACAGCTCTCGTCGCACGGCCACCAGCACCCCGCCCCTGCGCAATTTACCTCCAGCCCCAACCAATCTATCCCGACCCCAATCTATGCAATAAAAATATTACGCGTCATAAAAATCTGCTGTAAGCCAGGTCTCAGTAAGACATACAATATAGTAGTTAGATTTTAGTAGATTGCTTAAGAAATTATGTCCGTAAGCCCCTCACGTTCTGATAATAGGTATATATTAAGTGATTTCAATTCATGCATTTTAATAGTAAGTATAAAATATTCAAACAATATAGAAGTTTAAATCTCAAGTCAAGCAAAAGTTGACATATTACAGTTCTAAAATATAAAATTATAAGGATATTATGATACTTATAAATATGTTGGGTCAAAAATGTTATTTTATAATGTTTTAAAGAATACATTATATGCATAAACAAGTTATTATTCAAAGTGAGTGAAGTGTTGCTGTCAATATTTTGTGCATGATAATAAGCAGAAAACAATTTCATAAGGACTTTATCAAGTTTATAATAATGATAGTAGGCCAATAGTTAAGCTGGCAGTTTAATAAACATAACAAATAAAATAAACAGAAAGATCATAACAGAATGAAATAATACAAACGAAGTAACTTAATTTTCAATAAATCACTTTAATCTTTGATACGTATAATGTTAGATTTCTCTGTTTTTCTTAACAATATTTTACAGTCCTTTACCCAAAAGTAGGTATAAGTTAACTCCTGTTTTAGTAGACGGGCACGTTTTAGAAGTAGTTTATTAACCGGCGGCGTCAGGTGGTCGCCAATCAGGGGGAGTTTACTAATTTATTAGCCAATGCTGTCGATGGCAGCCGGAGCCAAAGTGGGACAAATCTATACGTATGAATGAGAAAGCTTTAAAGTACTAAGCTTTGACGTAAGTCTATATGTCAATCTTCTCAAAAGTGACAATCAAAGACAAACAATCATCCATCGCCAATGAATGACTGACGCCATTTGTAAAAACGGTTCATTGCGTTAACTACGTAATTTCAGCAACCCAATTTTAATTTGAAAACCTGTAAAATTTTTGATTTGAAAATCTGTAAGCTGTGTGTTTTTACGGAAGTGCTATTTGTTCAGTGCGAAATTGACACTTTATATTGTGATAGTGACACTAAATACTTTGTAATTGTTTGTTTGTTTATTTGCGAAATTGACGCTTTTGTGCAGTAGTTTTAAGATAATGGTTGGAAAAGGGACTGTGTGGTGTGCCAAATGTGGTATAAATTCAAAGGATGCCCCAAGCTTAACCTTTCATCGTTTTCCACTTCCATCCAAGCAAGGGCCTTTGAAGTAAGGTTTTTTGCTACATAGTGACAAATAAATACCTACATTGAAATGCTTTTTCTTTTATTTACCCTTAACAATTTTTTTTATTAGAATTTCAAGTATCAAGAATTTTTAGTGTGTATGTAACACCTAAAAGATTTTTGAATTTGCCGCCTTTTTCATGGGACTAGATTCGCTTGACAGACTCTATACACTAAGTTCCTATCTTAGAGTAATAGACTGCATAGATTACTACTGTGTAAAGTGGATCTATTAATACACTGAAAAGTTGCGGATGGCATTAACTGAAGCGCTAGTGAGCTGTATGTATGCATTTACGAAGTAAAGGGTGGTTAAATTTCAAGGGCCGATGTTGATTTTGAATAAAACACAAACTATTTAGGAAATTATTGTAATTTTATTTTATTATGATATATTGGTATTACTCAATTATGTATGGAACAAAATATCGGCCAAATGGGCGCCGCGACCACGGCGGCACACCTCCATCCGATGGTCCAAATTTTCGATGACCCTGAGGCATAATGGAGGTTCTATGCCGTTAATGTGCCGAATTATCTCATCCTTTAGCTCTTGAATTGTTGCTGGCTTATCGACGTACACCTTTTCTTTCAAATAACCCCAAAGAAAAAAGTCCAACGGTGTCAAATCACATGATCTTGGCGGCCAATTGACATCGCCATTACGTGAGATAACACGGCCATTGAATTTGTTGCGCAAAAGAGCCATTGTTTCGTTAGCTGTGTGGCAAGTGGCACCGTCCTGCTGAAACCACATATCGTCCACATCCATATCTTCCAATTCGGGCCATAAAAAGTTCGTTATCATCTCACGATAGCGAACACCATTCACAGTAACTGCCTGACCGGCCTCATTTTGGAAAAAATACGGCCCGATGATGCCGCCAGCCCATAAACCGCACCAAACAGTCACTCTTTGTGGGTGCATCGGTTTTTCGACAATCACTCTTGGATTCTCATTCGCCCAAATGCGGCAATTCTGTTTATTGACGAATCCACTGAGGTGAAAATGTGCCTCATCACTGAAGATGATTTTCTTCGAAAATTGATCATCCACTGTTTCTGTTTCACCATTTCTTGCCACCATTCTGCCCATTCACGATGTTTGGAATGGTCAAGAGGCTTTAGTTCTTGAGCCAATTGCACCTTGTAAGCGTGTAAATGCAAGTCTTTATGCATAATGTTCATCAACGACGAGCGTGAGAGGTGCAATTGTTGGGCACGACGACGAGTTGAGGTGGACGGCTCTTCAGCCACACTATCGCGAACAGCAGCAATATTTTCTGCAGTACGAGCTGTACGAGCATGCACTGGTGTTCTCACATCTTCTACAGACCCGGTTTGCTCGAATTTTTTCACGATTTTTGCGATTGTACGCACATTTGGACGATCAAATTGACCAAAAAAATCACGAAGTGCACGATATGCATTTTGATTTGAACGCCCATTTTCATAATAAGTCTGGATAACTTTAACACGTTGTTGGATTGTGTATCTCTCCATGGTTCAAATTGAGTAAGTCTGAAACAGAGAAATGTCAAATAAAATTAGGAAAAAAACTTGGCGTTTAGGTGTGGTTCACATTCAACATCGCATTATATTGTTCCATGTCGCCAATGTTGCCAGCTCACAGAAAAAATAATCTTTAGCTAAATTTAAAAAAATCTCTAGAATTCTGCATATTTTTACCTAAAAAAATCTCCAAAATTCACTAACGGATTAATTTCACCAATGGTTATTAAATAAATTTACAAGTTATTTCTTAAGAAACATAGTTTTAATAGTAACTATAATAATTATTAATCTTAATGACAAGTTAAATAGCAAATATGTATTTTAAAAACAATTTTAATTATCATGAGTAAAGTAAAAAGTAAAATTTGCAAATCAAAATGTTAGAATTCAACATTAAATACTTCGTTTGGTAATTCTTCGTCATCTTGAAGACACGGGTCTACCGATGTAGACGGTTGGGATGGGTCAATTTTTGAGAAGTATTTCAAATTTTTGCCAACAGCAGAGATTACATCCATAGGGAGCTCATAGCTATAACAGGTTTTCTTCATTATTTTTAATTGGTTTCTTATGAAGAGAATACTATTTAAAGTGTTTACAGCCATTTTGTTTCTTAGTTTATTTTTAACAATATTCATAGCACTAAATGCTCTTTCCACTTCAGCATTTGAATGAGGAAGGGCCATTGCAGATAAAGCGAGATCAGATAACTTATGAAAAGTATTAATTCCTGCAGCATTTTTGTAATTTCGAACTTAACCCAAAAATCAATAACGTCACGTGTAGCTGTCCATTGCACGAAATTCACTCCATGCCACTGTTGTAGCAGTTTGTCTATTGTCTCGTCTTTAAATCCGAGTTCTTTGGCTAGATCTGCTATTCGGTTGTCTTTGCCCTGGCGAAGAGTATTGTCCACGCTCAATAGTTTCCTAAATTAAGGCTGGCTAAAAGCAGCAAATCATTTATTGGAATGTCAATACGTATATATAACAAAATTCTGAAGTCGATTCAATCCCTGCCATTCAATAAATTTAAATCAATCGTTAAAAACACTCTATCTCGAAAAGCTTATTATAAAACTAAAGATTACTTAGATGATAAAAGGGCATGGGATTAAGCACAACAGGATATTTCTAAGTTTCTAATTACTTAATAATTTTGTTTACGGCTTGGCTGTGCAGTATATATATGACATACTGGTGACTGTCCCACTCACTTATTTTCTTGTCGAGACAACAGCAAGAACGTCATGCTCCCTCAGGCGGCATGGCTAGTGGTAGCGTCGGGTATCGGGTCACCCTCTTCCCTAAAATATGGTTGAGGAGGGTGATGGCTGGTGCTTGCGTTAACTCGTGAACGGGTGCTACTAGCGGTGCCAGGTCGTTTTGCTAATGATACTATGACTATTTTATTCCATTTTTGTTCAAATACTCTGGTCCCAGTTTGTCATGTTCGTATTGTGCATCCATAGCTCATTGCATCTGCTATGTAAGCAATTTGGTTGTGGCATGACATTGGCTCTCACAATCAGCTGTCTTGTGTTTGTTTTTTTTTTCATGTCACGGTCAATTTGTACTGTACCTATTTGTATTAATTTGATAATTCTGACTGAAAAAGAGTGCCAAGAGTTTTTTTGCGCCGGCTTTTTTTGTCTCTTGGGCTACTGTAATATCTTATTTAACAACTATCAACAACTACACTCGAGAGCAAAGAATTAGGGTCAGAGACAAAACCCATGATATCTCGCAAATTATAAATGCTAACTTGATGAATTAAAAACTGTTAAATAGACCATTAATTAATACATAAATAAAATTTGTAAGATTGTTATTTAAGTGATTTTATTATTTATAAAAACAAATAAAATAAAAATGCACGAATTACACTTGATGATCACAAATTACATTTAAGACTTTTCTGGTACGAGAGTATGATTTTCCACAAATTTCAGTACCGTGTATTACCTCCACGTGATCTCAGAATGGATGTTGTCCGATTTGGCATGCTGTACACCAGGTTTCTAAGTCGGTTCTGCGGTATGTTCCCCCATTCTTCCACCAGTGCTAATTTTAAATCACGAAGTGTAATTGGAGGAGGTATTTTTTGCTTTACACGTCGTCCGAGCTCGTCCCAGGCATGTTCGATGGGGTTCAGACCTGGGCTGCGTGCAGGCCATTCCATGCGCATGATACCGACCTCTTGAAGGTAATCAGTCACTACAGCCGCAGTATGGGGACGGGCGTTATCGTGCATAAACACCTGATTCTCGCCCATATTGGCCATAGACGGACCGATATACTCATTTAAGATTTCTTCTACGTATCTTCTCGCGGTCAACGTTCCATTTTCTATCAAGACTAGCTCCGTGCAGCTCTCTGCAGATATTCCGGCCCAAACATGCACGGATCCTCCGCCGTATGCAACTTTTTCTTCAATGCAGGCTTGTTGAAGCCGTTCTCCTGGTCTTCTGTACACTCTGTGTCTACCGTCGTGCTTATACAGCATGAATCTGGACTCGTCTGTAAACAAAACTCTTGACCAATCCTCTAGAGTCAAATTCAAGTGCTCACGTGCATAACTCTGTCTTGCAATACGATGCTCCTGTTCAAGTTTAGGGCTTTTCGCTGGTCTTGATGGCTTCAAATTACCTTCGTCAAGACGTCGCCTTACTGTCCACGCACTTGGGCTGCTTCCTCCAAGACGTACAAATTGATTTCTCAGTTCAACACCCGTGAGAAATCGGTTTCTAAGCATTTTTGTGACTAAGTATCGATCTTCACGAGGTGTTGTGCATCCTTTTCTGCCAGTTCCTGGCCGGCGAAGGTTTGACCCAGTTCCCTGGAACCGTTGGAGAACACGTTGTACCGTAGATAACGATAGGCCGACCATCCTGGCTGTATCACGCTGACTACGCCCGTCTTCCTGCAAAGTGAGGATTCTTGTACATTCTTCAGGTGTGAGCGACATGATTTGTACTTTCATAATGAATATTGTACACCAGGAAACCCTTTTATAAAAATTTTTTGTGACACAAAACAAACAAAATCGATACAAATGATTTGAATTGTTAGTTCAATTTTCAAAATAAATCATAATTTTTGTTTTTTGTTTTTTTTCTATGTCATTTCTTAAAAAAGATATTACTTACATTTACTTTTTATATTCGGCATTAAAGAGGCTTCCTATTGCTTTTTATTTTAATAAGCTAACGTTTATAGTTTGAGAGATATCATGAGTTTTGTCTCCGACCCTAATTCTTTGCTCTCGAGTGTAGTTAAAGCCGAAGTATGTGATGACTGACTTCATCAAGTGTTTTGTGAAATTCCTAAGATGAATGAAACTTTTTGAATTTTTTTTTTTTGAATAATTTCTGTACCGAAATGTATAGGTCAGCATATGTACCTACGCTTCATAGGCTTCAACTAAACTATCGAACATTCTACAGTTATTTAAAAATAAAATTTTAATATTAATACCGGAAAATTTCAGTTAACTGAAAAAAAAAACAGTTATGCTACAGTAATAAAAAAGGTACAAGAATTATTTCAGTATGAATTCCTGTACTGTTATTTTTAAATACACCTAATTTAACGGTATGACGTCATACATAAAAAAATTGTACAGAAATTCATACCGGTATACAGTCCTTCTTTCAAACTCATCCCATTTAGTGTTTAGTTTCTGTACAGTTTCGGTGGTCTGTAGGTCCTTTTTTTAACGATATGATATCGGATTGCATGGTTTTGAATTCAGCTCTAAAATATTTTAATTCACTTGGGACATCTGCCATAGATGTACTCCACAGTAGTGCCAGGGGGTTGTGTTCGGCAGAGAGAGCATCTCCAAGCTGATTTTTTATCCGCTCCCATTTTGCGATAAGTACTTTCTGCTATACCCGTAGTGAAAAAAACCATTAAACTGATGAAACGTTACGTAGTCCGTTACGGATTCATTGCACTTTTTGCATACAGTAATTTTTACGTGTAGGTATAGGTTTTTACGTATAGGTTAAATAACAATTAATATGAACTATTGCTATAGGTGAATATTAAACACGCAGGTAGGCGCGCGAGAATTTAACAGCCACGATCGTCTCTTTCGAGCTCGTGGCGCTAACTAAGTTTTATTCGAAAGTGTCAAGGAAAACAAATATGTGTTTTTGTTAAATATTAAAAAACTAAAATAATTCATTACTAAAATTATAATTATGAATAAAACGAAAAAAACGGGGAAATATGAAAGAAACTGAAAATTATCGATTTTTTTTAGTAAAATCTTTAAATATATACAACGCTATTCTGAACACGGCCGTTCGATTACAGAACTTGGGAGGAATTCATCGTCTGTAAATATGTGTCTGTCAAATTGATATATTTCACATTTATTAAACCATTTTTTAAAATTTAACGGAGTCATAGCCTTCTGGAAAGCAATGCCTATGATTTCTGCCAAGTCGTAAATCGTTATCTCATAAACCAAGAGTCAATAGCTGTGTTGTGATAAACGTTGAATGGGGTAGGTATATTAGGTTTCATGACAGCCGGGATGATTGTACTATTTATCCAACCTGTCGGCGTAGCTAGTCCCAGTGTACCAGATGGCGTGTTTTTGACCATATGCTCCTTGAAAAATCATCACACGTTGAAATAATGCAACAAGTTGTCCAGCTTCTCTCTTTCCCAACGTCTGTCTTTCTCATCTTGTGACTTTTCCTATGCATTCGTGCAGAAAGATTGTGCGAAATGAGCCAATCTTTTCCAGCCATTTCATTTTTCTCCCATGACGCACTTTTCGACGTCAATCCATAAAATAATAAAGCGCAGTGGTTGATATAATCATTCAAATCTTTTTCTTGTGTCGCCATGAACACTTTATTGATAGAGTGGTTGGGTTGCAATCGCTATCAAGTCATGCAGCGTTCTTTGTCTTCCAATAATAACGCTCTAACGCTCAAAAATTAATTTCATATCAAAAAAGTATTCCTGTGTTACTGATATTACTTTAAATGGGCTAGGATGTGCTCTGGCAGTTTGAATAATTTGGTCCCAATCAGCAGGGCACCTCTGGAGAACGCACCCGTTTTTTTTTGGTATAAGTGCAAAATCTTCATCATTTGGTAGGCATGTGTGACCTCCGATTGGAAATATGTGAGTAATCTTTTTGAAAAGTTTTAATACATGAACCAAGATATATATTTATGGGCAATGTCCGTGTAACTAACAATAAATAAATAAATACATAAATAAATATTGAAAATAGACCATCACATGGTTCTTATTTTGACCACTGCATCCGTCACTTAAAAGCACAAGATGATCGCAATGTATTTCTTTATTGTTAAAATAATGGAGAATCAAAGAAGTTACATCAGATGCCCCTTTTTTCGTCGTGAATACCAAACACGTAATGCCACATTTGTCTAGAGCAAAATACATCGCCTGTCTTGATATGTGGCATAGGAAGGTTATATGCAAAACCTTCAAAAGATATCACAATGCATTCACCTTTTCTTGCTTTTTCTTTATAGCCATTTTTAAGGTCCCTAAATTTTTTAGCTTTACTCATATGTAGCTGTTTTTGAACAATCAATGAATATTTTGTCACTTTATCACCAGCTGATTGTATTTTTAAAAACTCGTCACATATACAACAAGATCGAGGCAATCCAAATTTTATATTAAAATTGTTGGTAAAGACATTGTAATAAACTTGGTAAGAAACTTGGATTCTCATTTCATCCAAAAAAAGATAATGCATTTTACGAATAGTTAAAGATTCTGGAAGATACATCATGTTAGGACTACCCCTCAAAGAATTATGTGACTGTCTGGCTTTGAAAGATTTGATATGGCACTTTATTTGCTCTAATACTGGAGCGGGTGTTCCATGTGGTCTATTTTCATGCTTTCCCCTACCATCTTTTGGTAAGTTTCTCATTTTTAACATTTTGATTATCAATGTGCGTAGCCGTCCCCTGGTTATGCCGTAAATGTTTATAAAAGCTGTCATACATACTTTTATCTCTTCATGATCAACGCGAACCTTGTAAGAATAAAATGAATTGTATCTTATTCTTACTCATCATCTTCATTGCTGCGTTCAAGTCTCGTGGCTCCTTTGTTTGACTGGTTGATAATATCCTGCGAGATATCCATCCGGATCGTCTTCCGTATTACGATAAATTTAAATATCTGCTTTCGTTGATATAATGAAACTCTGGTATAACATTTTAGTCTAAAACATCTGTAACAATCAAAATATTAATACTGTTATTGTTCCTTCGATTCGGTCGTTAACAATAGATGGATAAATGAACAATGCGATTCGTTAACAATTAAAAAAAAAATGAAAATACAATAGATAGTGCAACTTAACATGTATTTACCTGCAGTCTTCTATAATAGATCCACTTACTGGACGTACTACATGGTTGAGATGGGGTTCCCCAGCAACTTTCGTCTGTTTTATAACGTCTCTTTTGGACTCCTTTTTCTTTAATTTTTAAGTCCACTTGACACCTGAATTTGGGTCTCGTGGTATATCACTGTTATTTATTATTATTATTACAGACACTTATTTAATTAATCGCAACAGCTTGACAGCAACCGAACCAACAAACCGTCAGAAGAAAATAAATTTGTACAATCAGTGCTGCCATAAAATTTCGGAAAAAAACCAATGTCAACTGACATGGATATTGGTTGTTATTCCTCATACCATTGATTTTATTTCCCTGAATATCTCTGGTCATGTGTTCTTTACTCAAAAACAAGATATATGGTTTCGTAAGGAATCTGTCAAACTAACCTTTTTTTTTGACTATGGTTGTTTTTCCAAACATCCCCTCAATTTTCTAGTTTCTTAGTTCATTCTGACCGACTCACCCTTGGTCGACCGGGAAGTGAAGGATACATTGACTTCATTAATTTGTTCGTTTTTATTTAATCGAGTCGTAAACCTTATTGGGTTATTATCCAAGGTCATTACAAAAATCCTGGTGAGTTTCTAGATCTTTGTGTCGACGTTAATTACTTAGTATCCTTATGATTATGAGATATTAATTTCTGTTAGTTGGGCTGTAATATCTGTTACTTCAGCTATAGAGCGACGGAGGTAGCAGGCTTCTTTGTAAGCAGCAGTCAGTGCCATGTAGGGTAAGAGTGGGACAGTTGCCCTACTTTTTGAAGCAGACGTCTCACATCCAAAATAAAAGAATTTAAATTTATAAAAGAATGCTTTTGAATATACCTCTATCGATGAACATAATAATAGAGACTATTTGATATAGTTTAGAATTATTTTTTACAAATCAAAAACCTATTCTTTAAATGAGGATTGATGCCGCGGTACCATTTCAACTGGTGGGATAGTTGCCCTATGGAAATATTAAAAGATTATTATAAAGGGACAACTTTAATCAAATTTAACTAAATGGCACAATCATCTTTGGTAGCGAACTCTTTTAATTAGGTTAAATTATTTATCTCTTATATTTAAAATAATCATGTATTTAAACAATCACATGTGATTACCAATCAGCAACATAAGGCTTGTTAGTTATTTTAGGCTTTTTTCATGCTTCAATTTTAAACGACGACATTGATTACAATAATCCCCATACATTGTGCAAGTTTCATGCAGCCACTTCCTACATATGATACACTGGATCCAGTCCACCTTTGATGAGGTTTTTTCGAAATCTTCATAACATTCTACACATTCTTTTGTCGCACTCAGGGAAGAATCAGATTCATTAGAAATTGTTTCGTCTCTTACAACTTTAACTAGTTTTATTTTTCATTTGAACATCGCGAAAAGGACGCTTTAATCTTTTATCCTTTTCCTTCTTTCGATACTACGTCAGGCTCATTTTCTATGGCAACATCGGAATCACAGGTTGAACTACCACCTAAATCTACTTTGACTCTTTTATTAGTATCTTTTTTAGGTCGCTTGCTTCTCTTGCATGGTATATTTGGAGTAGCTTTACCTTTATTTTTCTTAGAAGTAATATTTTCCTGAGAAGTCAATATTGAATGAATGAATGAATGAGAAATTTATTGACACACACACAACAAAAAAATAGAAAAATTACAAATTAAAATTAAAAGAAAAGAACAAAAAAGTTATATTGCAGCTGATTGTTTTCCTCTTTTAAAAAATGGTACAGGAATTTTTGGTATAGGGGAACATTTTGCAAGTACTTGCTAGGCGTCTCTTTCTCAATTTGTTGTACTGTACTAAGTTGTTGAGAACAGATGATGAATTGAAAGGATTTCGTAAAACAGTGGTCGCAGAAATCACGTCTATTGGATCTACATTAGGTAGTGTAAAACTTCGTGTTTGAGCCAAGGTTGGGCTCACGTGGATTATCTCGTCGTCGTCTAAACTCGAATGTCTTGGAGAGTTGTGTGAAACACCAGGTACTGCTTAATCATCATATCTATCAGTCGATATATTAACTTCTTCATTAGCAGTTGAATTTCTGCTCAAAGACCAATCAAAAATAGCAAAAAAACTTTCAGGTACAGCAGATGGATTATATGGGTAAATACCGCAAGCTTTAAACCCCGAAATAGCATTAGTGGGAGCAGCCGCTCGAATCCATGCGTTACCAATTAATCTGACAGGTACTGATCGATTGATTTATTTGTCTTTAGCAGCATACATCCAGCTTCTAGTCTCGGCTGCGTTAAAAGTTTTAAAAGGTTTGAAAAGCTTCGGTCTAATGGTTGCAAAGCTTGTGTACTATGACTTGGGAAGCAGAATAGAATTATACCATTTTTGTTGGACATCTCTAACATGTCAGCAGAGTTTGTGTGCGAAGAATCCAGAAGCAGAAGAACTTTATCTTGGGGCTTTCTTGGCACAAAATGCTGATCTAGCCACTCCTGAAATAATTCTGCATTAACATAAGCAGATCTCTGGCTCATATAGTGCCGTGCCCCTGCTTTGCGTATGTACTTACGGGGCATTTTTAGAAAAAAAAAACATGATGAATTAGTATACAGATACACAGTGGCGAAATGTGAGGCATCTATCCTTTTATTAAAAAAAGAAATAAGGCAGTACGCGTGCAACGCTCGTACAGGTCGCTACATGTTGACGTAGGCATCTATCCCACATTTTCCCTACTCGGCTACCGGCAAGGACAACGCCACCTGTTGTCCTTGCCGGTAGCCGAGGCTGTTTGTTCGACTCCTAAAATACAGGCCCACTCGATAGCCTGAAATAATAGCCTGTGTATGAGCGTCAATCTCTGACACAATTAAATCAAATCAGTTAATTGCAACTCAAAAGTCATACATGTGGTATACGTAATAAAACAGTAGGTACAATTATTAGAAGAGAGGAGGAATACAATACGAATTTAACGTTAAAAAAATATATTTTAAATTTTTTGAATAGGTACATAATAATATTTTAAAATTTTTGCATTTAAAATGCTTAATTACCCTTATATAAATGAAAAAATGTGTAAAATAAAAATAATGGTTTTAATATGATGTGGTATTTTGTTGAAAATGCTTACCGACATTGCTTGAAGACTTGAGGAGTGTAATGTGAGTTTCGAGTGAGGGAATTGGAGTTTATTTCGATGTTTTAATTCATATTTTGATTTTATTTGTTCTCTTTTTTATGGAATTCTGGATTTTAAAGCACTGCTTAAAAATCCCAGTCTGCGTCAGCGTAACCTAATAGAGGCAAGGGGCTCTTATTATTTACTATGCACCAGTTTATAGAGCCCTTCAGGTAGTAGTACGTTTAGCCGTAAGCCAGTGAGCCTGGCCATAGCAAGTATTAAACTGGTTCAATTAGCTCACTGCGAAAGCAATGTCTGGTCTAGTATTCATGGCCACAAATATCAAAGAGCCAATAAGGCTTTGATACGGGTATGGTTGATACGACCCACCTTGGTTCTCCGCCAACTTCAGATCTTCGACAGGCAACAGAGTAGATGCAATCTGGCAGTCCTGCATCTCGAACTTCTTGAGTACGTTTTTAATATAAGTACTCTGGTTCAAAATAATTCCTTATTTACATTTAACCCTAAATAAAAGTGCGAAAATGCCGAGTTTCGATATTATTTTGTATTGTTGAAATACCTGCATTCACACAATTTACAACACACTTTATCCGGGGAGAGAAAGCATTTCCAGCGTTTGTATAAATTTTAGATATTATTTTATGTTGTTGAAATACCTGCATTCACACAATTTACAGCAGACCTTTTTGGGTTCTTGGCAAATTATGTTCGTTGTTGTAGTGAACAGACTATAAATCTGGTGAAAACATCGGAGGAATGGGTTATATAGTTATTTTATTTTCAGTACTTGTTCGCGATCGCTCTTTACCACAGACTAAATAGGAATACTGCGTATCAGACTGCCATCTAACGAACTGAAATTGTAACATTTTTTTTTTAAGTATATTTTTTTCCATTGAAATGGAAAAGGCAAAGGAATGAATCCATACAGCCATGACTTCAGTAGTTTTTAATCGGAGACGGTAATTCCGGTGCTGGTCTCAAAATTCTTCCACTCCAGCATCTACCAGCATCTTTTTAAGCAGATTCTGGAGGTGAAGTACTAGAAACCCACCCAGAATTTACTTACTCGTATGAACAAACAAAATAATATATTCTAGACAAAAGAAATCAGATCTATAAAAGGTTACGGTGGTTTTTTTACAAGAAGAACAAAGTCAAAAAAGTGACACATAAATAAAATCAAATAAATCCAAGAAAGAGTGCCTTGACTCCAGTTTTTTTTTGGAAGTACCAGAAACCCACACATGATTACTCACTCGCATGAACTAACAAAAAAATACAACCTAGAATACATAAACAAGACATAAATAAAACCTATAAAAGGTTACGATGACCTTACTAGTAGAAGTAAAACAAAAAAAAAAAAAACATCAAAGATTGCCTATTACAGGCTGCCAATAGTTGATTTAATGAAATTATATACATGGTGATAACATTTAATATTTTTAAGAATATCTTCAACTTTGCGCGGGATATTATCTGAAGTTTTATATACATATAAGAGATTATCTATCAAAATGATACGTTCGAGTGCAAATTTAGGACAATCAAATAAAATGTGTTGTAGAGATTCACAACTACTCGTACACTCACAAAACGAGCATAAATTAGAAGAAATAACATTAATTTTGAATAAATGCTCACCAAATATACCATGACCAATTCGCATTCGGCAGAGACAAACATAGAATTTTCGACACATAAATTTATATTGAACAAACCAAGGGGTTCCAATCTTACGATTAATACTGTGAAATTGTGAAAAAGTGATATCATTTTCCTTTTATATTAGATAAATCTATCCAATGATCTTTCCAATCATCAAGTATCCTATTTTTAATTATACCTAAGCAGTCAGTAAAGGGAATTTTAATATTCTTAGTTAAGACCTCTATTGAAGATTCAGTGATGGCTCTTGCCAGTCTATCAGCTTCATTATTGCCTTTGACCCCTTCATGAGCAGGAGTCCAAAATAACACTATTTTAATACCTTTTTGTGCTTTTAAATTACTAATTTTTTCTCGAATATAATTTATTATATGTGGCGTATCAGATGAATATCTAGGATTATTTAATGCAGTTAAAACGCTCATAGAATCAGAAATTATTATCCATTTTTTATTTTGATCGTTTATATTCTCTATGAGATCCAGTGCAAGCAGAATCGCACTCGCTTCAGCTGTATAAATGCTGGTATGTTTATGTAATTTATATCCATGTCCTATTTTAGAATATGCATTATATGCAGCTAGTGCCACATTATCACCTATTTTCGAACCGTCTGTGTACATTTGCCTATAATCTCGCCATGAATCTAAATAACTATATGTGTCAAATTTATTATTTAAATCTTTATAGATGATTATTTTGAAATTATGATATTTACTTGTTTGATCGTTTATATTCTCTATGAGATCCAGTGCAAGCAGAATCGCACTCGCTTCAGCTGTATAAATGCTGGTATGTTTATTTAATTTATATCCATGTCCTATTTTAGAATATGCATTATATGCAGCTAGTGCCACATTATAACCTATTTTCGAACCGTCTGTGTACATTTGCCTATAATCTCGCCATGAATCTAAATAACTATATGTGTCAAATTTATTATTTAAATCTTTATAGATGATTATTTTGAAATTATGATATTTACTTTATATTACTTGATATGAACCTGTGTTGGATTATGTATGCATCACTTAAATTAATATAACATTAATACCTTGTTGCCCAACTGTCAATGTCAGTCTAAGTAAGTTCTATATAAAAACTGTATCGTTTGTGATGTCGATTGTCTTCTCAATTACCTGAAATAAATAGGATTACTTTGCTAATACTGGATCTTTTATTTAAGTCCTGACAACCTGAAAAACAGGGCAGAATTTCACTACGATAAATATTACTACTGTTTATCAAATCAAGTACCATAGATAAATCCTGTTTTAGATAAGAGTCATGTTGTGATATAATTTTAGACAATAAAAGATTATTGGATTTTGTTGCCAGAAATAGTAAAAAATTTCTTTTTAAAAATTTAAATCTAAGATATATGGGCATCAAATTTGTTTCTACTTGCATCGAGATTATGGGCGAAGAATTCATTGCTCCAAGGATAATTCTCATGTTCTTATTGTGGACTTTTTCAATTTTGTCAACTAGACATTTTTATGAAGCAAAACAAAAATCAGGGGGCGTCGACAATGTATAGAGATGATGCAGACTACATACTGGAGACAGAGTGAAGAAGACAGAACACAATAAGAGGAAAAGAGCAAGAATGATACTAGTGTAGCCTATGAAAAAAAATATTCAATCGATTGTTCAAATACATCGCAGTATTTTTTTGAGTTCAACTTATTCATATTTTTCTTCAAGAAATCTTCGCTTTTATTAGAAATAACATTAAACGAAAACTTTTTCATGACTTCTTCATAATTTTTAAATAATTTAACAAATATTTAAAGGGACCGTATTACATAATCGAATGAATTAGCGAATCGATGTTATTTGACTATAGCAAAACAGACATAAAAAGAAATGTCAAAAATTAACGTCTACTTCACAATATGAAAACATTTTTTCGCGATTGCGGTTTTGCGATATTTTGAAATTGTGTTTGTGTTTTAAGTTTTCTTGTGATTTAATCGACTTTTCTCCCCCTGATTGCTTGAAGAAACTCGCGTCAGTGTGAATTTGTATTTTTAAGAAAGAGTGTCAATTTATCCACACCTTTTGTTGTATTACTTTAAACAAAATAAAAGTATCAAAAACTTATTTATTGTTTTACTTATTGTTCATCAAGTTAACCTTATATTTAGCCAGTCGCAATAAAGATAAGCAAACCTTACAGAACTGATACATATGGTATTTCACTTAACAGGTTTGTAAGTATTTGCTTATTTTTATTCCAGCCAGAGCAAGTTGAAATCTCGAAGTCGTTTGAACTGTTTGAAATTCCCGCCATATTAGCTATGTGGACCGTTTTCAGATGGCGTCTAGTCTTAACTTTTAATGTATGAAGTTGTACTTCTTCTCTTGAGTATATGTGTTCTATGACAAAAATACGCATATTCAAAATGGCTTCTCACATATGATTTGTAAAGGGTCAACAAGATTTTGGGGTCAGCTCCCCAGTCTTTGCCAACAAGACACTTCAATATATTAGTGGCCTTGAGAGCACGGTCAATCAAATTAATAACATAAAAATTAAAATTCAGATGTTGATGAAATGTAACTCCTAGAAATTTAAAACTTTCTACAATGGGAATGACATTATTATCAATGTTAAAATGAATATTATCGTTAATTTTCATTCTACTCTTACGAAATATTACAATGTTGCTTTTCTCAGCACTTATAGATACGCCAATTTCATGAAAAAAGGAATTTAATTTGTTCAAAGCATTATTTAAATTTGACTTAACTTTATTAATATTAGTATCCGAGCAATAAATAGCAATATCATCAGCAAATTGTTAATTTGTAACATCTGTGCTTAAAGTTAAATTAATTTTATGTATGTATAATATGAACAATAAAGGGCTCAATATACCTCCCTGATTCACACCCCTGAAAGATAAGCGAGGCCCATGAAGAACATTGTCGTGTCTTACAAATGTAAAGCGACCGTTAAGAAAATCAAAGATCCATAAGACAAATTTTTGCGGAATATTTAAATTAAATAGAAGGTGAGCTAAAACTTTCAAGTCAACATTATTAAATGCACCAACAACATCTATAAAAGCACATGCTAGAAATTGTTTCTTGCTAAAGGCAGATTTTATATCCAGAAGTAGATTACAGATACTCTCTCTGGCTGACATACCTCGGCGAAATCCAAACTGATTATTGGGTAAAATATTGTTAGATTCAATAAAAAATTCTAATCTTTGTTTTATCAACTGTTCAAAAAATTTTCCAACGCAGGACGATAAAGTAATAGGACGATATGAGTTATAATCTGTAGGGTTTCTATTTGGTTTTAATATAGGAATCAAACAATCTTCTTTCCATTCCTTTGGAATAATATTTTGCTCAAAGAGTCTATTAAAAATTGCCAATATTTTCTTAAGATTTTTTTCATTTAGCAATCTAAACATTTTATAACTTAAACCATCTAGGCCTGGAGTAGAATCTTTACGTGTTTTAATTGCAGACTACAGTTCTTTAAAAGTGAATGGATTCACTAAAAAGCTGTTTGTTTTATTTAAGGGTGTATTGGGTTCGGAAGGACGAAAATGAGCAGAGTCCGGTGTGTATTTTAATAGAAACATATTTACCCAACTATTGTCAACCGAATGAGGTGAAGAAGGAGTGAACTTATCAGTCACCCGCACGGCGCTGTCAAGGTTAGCCGTGTCCTTTGTGTTCTCGCGCTCGGTGCGTTCGCGCACTTCGTTGTGTTACAAAAATAATAATGGCGAATACGGTAAAATGTGTCGCTTGTAATATCGTTATAGACGAGTTACTATCTTATGTGCAAAATAAATTGTCTGTAATTGACGAGGAATCGTTAAAACGTATATGTCTATCCGCGTTTACCGGCAGTGAAATTAGTAAATCGAAATCGTTACTGTTTGAATCACTATCTACGGATCAGCGTAAGATTATAAGAAAACGAAAAGGAAAGGAAGAAAGGAACTTAGATGATATTATCTCTGTGCTTAAAACTGTGGATCCGGAGAAAATTCCAATTTTCGTGGCAAGGGAGCTCGAGAGGCTACCCCCTATTTTATTTGACCACCTAGATTGTACAAAGTTGCTAAAGGATTTAACTAAGCTTACGGCAGAGGTTGAATCTTTTAAAAACACCTATGCCACGGTAAAACAATTTGAAGAACTGCGCTCAGATATGCATAACTTAAAATATGCATCGATTCCTCCATCTTTGACGCGAGTTTCAAATGTTAATGTTAGAAGAGGTGGCGGTGTTGGTGCGTGGAACGTCGACAGCGGCCCGATTGGATTAACTATGAGTCATGCCTCGGATGGGTTGGACGAACAAAACCCTCAAAGTAGTTTTCGCACCGACATTGAGCCTGCTGTTTTGGTACCTACTACTACCGAGATGGACAGTTGTACTGATTGCACCAAAGTGTCTACCAGCTGTGGGTGCAATGGCATAGTGCAAGCTGCACCGTTAACTCGGATTGCCGCCGGTACGCCCACACCTACTTCATGTGAGCCTGTGTTCGACGCAACAACAGTTCAAATACAGGATAACAGTATCACATTAAAAACATACTCAAGTCAGACACATAGTTCATTGAAAATTGATAGTAATGAAAATAATAATAACTGGCAAGAAGTGAAAAAGAGAAAGAAAAAGCCTACCTATAGGTATTTAGGCGAAAAAGGCAAAGCTAACACGTCGTCAGTCACGTCGTTTAAAGCTGCGGATAAGAAAATTCCAATTTTCATTACAAATGTACATCTTGACACTGAGGACAGGGATATCGTGGAGTATATAACTGCAAAAACGCAAGAAAGAGTATTTTTAGAGAAAATTAATACGAAAAAAGCCATAAATCACAAAGCGTACAAATTCTTTGTGCCTGAGTCGAAGTTTTCTTTGTTCTTAAATGATCAATTGTGGCCAGATGGAATTATATTTAGGCGATTTGTACATTTCAAGAACAGACGAGCTGACGTGATGACGACAGCAAACGGCCCTTTACCTCTGAAAAATGAATAGCGCGCCCTACAAGTTTGCCAGTTATAACTGTAAAAGCGTTAAAAGAGCAGTACACGAAATTCACAGGCTTTGTGACGAATGTGCTATAATAGCCCTGCAAGAAACCTGGCTACTGCCAGATGAGCTGGTGTTCTTAAACAGCATCGATAACAGATTCAGTAGCACGGGCACCTCGGCGGTTGACACGGCGGCCGGGCTGCTGCGCGGCAGGCCCTACGGAGGAACTGCGCTGCTGTGGAATAAAACTGTGTTTCCTAGTGTAACGGTACTAAGTTGTGATAATCCGCGAGTGTGTGCAATTCGAGTTATGACGGCCGCGAGTCCGTTTATTGTGGTGTGCGTGTATATGCCGGTAAATAAATCGGATAATTTACCGGTTTTCACTGACTGCATGGGAACTGTAAGTGCTATTCATAATGACTATAGTAACGAACCTATTTATATTCTAGGGGATTTCAATGCTCACCCCGGTGAATTGTTTTATAATGAGCTGACCTGTGTCTGTACAGATTTTAATTGGGTAGCAGTTGACATAAAAATGTTAGGTCTGACTTCTAATACTTTTACATATATAGACGTAGCGAGTGGGTCAAAGCGCTGGTTAGATCATTGTGTGTTGTCATTGTCTGCCGAGGTCTCAGTTTCCAGTGTGTATGTAAAGTATGATGTACTGTGGTCGGATCACTTTCCTATTATATGTGAATGTAATTTAAAATGTTTAACGCCCCTCACAAGTATTCCAGCTGTAATAGATAATAAAGTGGGGTGGGGGGAAAGAACATTTGATGAAATTAAATTATACAAAGAAAATTGTCATAAAAGATTACGACTGATTGATTTTCCGATAGAATTTAATGAATGTGCGGATAGATATTGTAATAATTCTAGTCATTTCGCTATAATTGATAAAATGTACTCCGACATCGTATGCGCCTTATCACAAGCTGCTTCGGAGAGTCGGGGGTGCAAGCGTAAACAGTCAAAGCGCCAGTTTAACCGAATTATAGGCTGGAATAAACATGTTAGCGATAGTTATAGGCAGGCCAGGGCGAGTTTTCGAGAGTGGTTGATGATCGGTCGCCCTACTAATGGTAACATCTATAATAAAATGCGTGAATCTAAGAAAATATTTAAATCGCGTCTTAAATGGTGCCAAAATCACCAAGAACAAATAAAAATGGATATTCTTGCTTCAAAGCATTGTAACAAAGACTTCAAAGGTTTTTGGAAAAATACCAACCGTCTCAGGAATCGGCCTGGCCTGCCTGTGACTGTGGACGGTACAAGTAACTTTAAGGATATAGCTGATAAGTTTAAAAATAAGTTTGTTATAAAATCGCCTCTGGGACCATTGTTGCGGGTGTCGAGTGGGGATAGTGGGGAGTGTAGGGGACACGTGAAAACTAAAATAACAATTAAAAATGTATTAATGGCAATTAAATCTGTCTCGAGAGGTAGGTCCCCTGGTCACGATCATTTAAGTATAGAACACTTACAGCATGCTGGTCCTCACCTGTCCAGGGTGTTGGTCTTATTATATAACCTCTGTATATCTCACTCATATTTACCACCTGACATGATGAAAACTATTGTGGTACCAGTGGTTAAAAACAAAACGGCAGATTTATCTGATATCTCTAATTACAGGCCTATTTCCTTAGCCACTATAATTTCTAAGGTGTTTGACAGCATTCTTAACTCACATTTACATAATTATCTAGAGTTGCATGACAGTCAGTTTGGTTTTCGATCAGGGCTGTCCACTGAATCTGCAATATTGTGTTTGAAGAGTGCTGTTAAATACTACACCACGAGGAAAACACCTGTTTATGCTTGCTTCCTTGACCTTTCGAGGGCATTTGACCTTGTGTCATATGAAATCCTTTGGAAGAAGATGCGCGAGTCACATATACCACTTGAGCTTATTAATATTTTTAAGTATTGGTATGGAAATCAAACTAATAGTGTGAGATGGGCGGGCACGATGTCTGATCCATACAGGCTTGAATGTGGAGTAAGGCAGGGTGGTTTGAGCTCTCCTTCCCTTTTTAATTTATATATTAATGCACTGATAGGGGCGCTTAGCAAGCAGCATGTCGGCCTTCACATAGATGACGTTTGTTTCAATAATATAAGCTACGCGGATGATATGGTGTTGCTGAGCGCCTCAGTCTGTGGGTTAAGAAAGCTACTTAAAACATGTGAGAGTTACGCAACTAATCATGGTTTCATATATAACTGCAAAAAGAGTCAGTGTATGGTTTTTCAGGGAGGGGCAAGAAAAGTTACAGACGTGCCCCATCTTTTACTTAATGGTACTCCGTTAGCTAAAGTAGATGAATTTAAATATCTCGGTCATATTGTCACTCCCACCCTAAGAGATGATGCTGATATTGAGCGGGAGCGAAGGGCGCTGTCGGTTAGAGCGAATATGGTAGTCCGGAGGTTTTCGCGGTGTTCAATGGAGGTGAAATTGACTCTTTTTAGAGCATATTGCACCTCTTTTTACACGTGCAGCCTGTGGGCTTTCTTTACGCAAAAATTGTATGGCGCCCTTCGCGTCCAGTTTAATAACGCGTTCAGGATGTTGTTGGGGCTCCCCCGCTGGTGCAGCGCGTCGACTATGTTCGCCTGCGCACACGTCGACTGTTTCTCGAGCACGATGCGCAGGCGCGCGGCGTCGCTGGTGCGGCGCGTGCGGGGGAGCGCCAACACCATGCTGGCTGCGCTAGCTGACAGGTTCGACTCTCCCTACATCTCTCACTGTTGTCAACTACATGTACAGCGGCAGCGGTAAATTAATTATGTATTATTACTTGATATAGATTGTACAATCTTATTGACATTAATTATTAATTGACATTCTTGTTGATAATATTTTTATTTTTATTGTTTTGTAATTTTTCTTTTTTTGTAAAGTGACCAATTGTACTTATTTTATTTTATATTGATATGGATGAATAATGTCTGGAAATAAATGCTTTATATATATATATATTATTACTAAACTTTCTCATGGTGGTCCAAATTCTTGACATTGGTGTTAACCTGTTGACTTTATCACAATATTCTTGCCAGCTATTAAATTTCTCTTGCTTGATAATTAACTTCTTAGCAGCTTGTAATTTTTTAAAGATCAAATAATTTTCAAGAGATATATTTTCTTTAAATGCAATAAAAGCAGTTTTGCTATTAAGTACCGCCTGTGCACACCTTTCATTCCACCAAGGAACATTTGCATGTTTATGAACGCGACCTTCAGAGTTACTGACATTGACATTTCGTCGTTGAGACTTTGACATAAGCGATTCAGAGACCGCATCTAACATAATGTTGCAAAAACTTGAATATGAACTAATAGGATTGTTCAGATCAACGCAGAAATCTTCTAACCTATTATTTGCTAACCTATTATTTGTTAAAGCGTTTATCAACATAGAGTGTACCATTTTGTTGTTGAGATGGAAGGAACCTATTTACAGGAACATCTACACTTATTTCTGTTATAGTAGGCAAGTGATAACTGCCCATCGGATCATCATGAACATACCAATCACAAGACAACGCCAAAGAAGGACTGACCATTGTAAGGTCTAATGCATTTGGTTTCCAGATGTGACTACCAACTGTTGTAACATCGCCATTATTCAAAAGGACAAGATCATCACTATCTGATATGGCATCTAATAAATCTCTTCCACGAGCATTAATGGAGTGACTACCCCAATAATGATGATAAGCATTAAAGTCACCTGAAATGAATACTGGTTTCGGTAAACTTTCAACAAAATTTGTGAATTTAGTTTTATTAAAACCCTGAGCTCCTTTTTCAGAATATATGCATGCTATGGTAGTAAATTTACCATTTATTTTTACTCTAATCACAATATTTTGTAATGAACTATCAAATACTGTATGCACTTTTTCATATTTAATATATATTTTTTTTATATGGTAAGAATAGGACGTTTGTCTTCCATGCCACCTGATGGAAAGTGCGCATGAAGACTATGGTGTTACACGTCCATCCACGAGAAACCTATTCTCTCGACACTTAAAAGTTCCAGGACTGTAGTGGTCAGGAAAAACAGACGCAGGCAGATTGTTCCACTCCTTGGCAATCCGTTCCAAAAAGGAACTATCGAAGCGTTTTGTTCGACTTCTTGGTAAATCCATTATATAGGGATGGAAGTTCTGTCTGCGTCTGGTAGTCCGGTGGTAAAAAGGGGTGGGTTCAATTTGGCCAAAAAGAGCACTCGCACACTCACCAAAATGTTGCCGATAAAATACTGTCAAACAAGCAACCTTACGACGATGCTCCAGCGTCTGCAATTTTTTATTTGTAAGGTTGTTGTTATTTATGATTTTACGGGCTCTTCGGTCAACAGAGTCTAGCGCTTCGAGCTGGTATTTGGCAGAACCATCCCAAAGGTGACTACAGTACTCCCCAACATTTTTGAAGCCGTTTTTGCCATAGACTCAATTTGTTGACCGAAGTTTAATTTGGACGTTATAGTGACGCCCAAAAGCCCTAGTTGGTCGGTGATGGAAACAGATACATTCTGGAAAGTGGGCGTAAAAGTAAAGGTGCTCTTTTTTGCGGAGAATAGACACGCTTGTGTTTTGGAGGCGTTGAATTTGACCAGCTTGGATTCGCCCCAATCGGACACATTCCGCAAGGTCGAATCAACGCGCTCAATCATAGACCTTCTCAAAACCTGGATTTCATGGGCGCTCGTTCGCGCATTGGATATATACCTCTCAACAACAGTGCTGTCATCAGCATATCCAATAATGCCGGGTGTTAGGAGGTCATTAATGTGCAGCAAGAATAAAGTTGCAGAGAGAACAGATCCCTGGGGTACCCCGGCATTAATCGCCATTAGGTCAGAGGAGTAGCCGTCTAAGACTACTCGAATCGACCGTTCCCTCAGAAAATCAGATATCCAGTCGCAGAGCCCGGTCGGTATGCCATATGCTGGAAGCTTGCTTAAGAGACCATCATGCCAGACCCTGTCAAAGGCCTTGGATATGTCTAAGGAAACAGCTATTGCTTCACCGTGACCCTCCAAGGCCTCACTCCATAAGTGTGTGGCATACACGAGAAGATCGCCGGTCGAGCGTCCAATGCGGAAACCATAATGGCTATCGCTTAGGAGCTCGTTGGTCTCGAGGTATGCCAGGAGTCGATTGTTCAATACACGTTCCATGACTTTGCAAAGTATGGAAGTGATTGAGATTGGTCGATAGTTGACAGGATCAGCACGGCTTCCCTTCTTCGGTACTGGTTGTACGTTAGCCAGCTTCCAGGATTTTGGGACTTTACCAGATTCCAAAGAAAGTCTATAGAGACGCGTTAATTAAAATTGCAACACCATTGTGATCATTGCCACAATCATTGCGTTCAATATTGTAACCAGTTAAATTAAAGGATAGTTGAGGCTTAAGCCAAGTTTCACAAATAACTGCGATGTGAATGCCATTACTGTACAAAAATTGTGGTATAATATGTTTCTTAGATGGTAGACTCTGAGCATTCCACTCTACAATTTTAAGTTAATTCATTAATTATAATTTTTTGTTTTTTTTTGTGCTGAAAGTCTCATTGAGTACTTGTATAATGTTTTTTTGTACAAATATTGGTGTTTGTAGTTTTATTTAAAGTTATAATTTTAATTATTGATTCAACTAAAAGGTTAAGAGAATCAGTATCTTTTGTCAAAGTTGCTAAAATATCATTGGGGGACTGTTTTTTTTCCTAAGTTTGGGAATTCATTTGTGTTAGTTATATTGGCAAATGTCCTTTTATTAAATTGTTTGTTTCTGTTTTCTTGATTTATTTTTATTTTTAAGGACATTATGCTGACACAGCAACATGATTTCCTTTGCAATTGTAACATAAAGCTGAATCCAGTGAATGAGTACAATTTTTGTAACAATGGTCACCTGTACATATCGAACATTTAGTTGTGTTTTTGCAAAATATAGCCAAATGTCCAAATCTTAAACAATTAAAACATTGTTTCACTGGAGGAATACATTGAGAAACCCAATGTCTCCAGAAACCCATATCTATATACTCTGGAAGGTCAGTATCGGCAAAAGTTATAGCAATTGTAGTGGTAGGTATAAGTTTCAATCCGTCATTAATATTTGTTTTATCTTTACGCATGAAGCGTCTCACACTAATAACTTTTTTAGCTGTGGCTAAATTTGCAAAGATTTTTTTATTACTCCATCCTATTTGCACATTTTTAATAATGCCTGTCACCTCTGTAGTGGCTGCGGGGATGAAAGCCTTCAATTTGTATTGATTTAATAAAGTTTTATCTATACATATAATAAAATGGTAGGAAAGTCAAAACTGTACATTGAATATTTTTTTAAAAGAATACTTGGGGTATGATCTACAATCGAAACAGAAACAAAAAATATAGTTTTTAGAATTTTTGTCTGTTTGTCTGTTTGTCTTTCCGGGATAAACTCAAAAAGTACTGCATGGATTTACTTCAAATTTGGCATGAAGATAGTTAAGAAGTTGGGTCAACATATAGGCTACATATTATCACGCTAGCAGTGTTATAATCGTAGGTGCGTTTGGTGCTGCATAGCGTTCACGCAGACGACGTCGTGGGCAGCAGCTAGTTATTAATAAAAGAGTTTGCCAAAGATGGTTTTTCAAAGTAAATTCCAATTTTAAACTTATTATTGTTTTTTAGGTATTTGATCCCTTTAACAAATCTTCTCAAACAATTGGATAAGCTGATAAGATCTCTAGTTCCTATTGGTATTTTATCTTCAGTAGACTCTAGGAACACTACAAAATTGGTTAACCCTGAGATCTCCGGGTACATCCTTGAGTAATCGGAAACATTATAAGTCACATACTTGTTAGGTTCCTCTTCATCACATGGCACGTCCGAATCCGAATATGAAGAATCCGCCGACTCGAAGTTTGGTGATGTCGAATCTTCTGTGCTATTAGGCTTACGCTTTTTGGGCTTTTTTTGCCCATTTTAGTACTTACCAATACTACTCACATATGATAAATATTACAACTAACAACAAAACTTAAATATTTTACAATAATTTACAGAAATAGTAATAAAAATTTAAAAAGTAAATTGAAAATCTTTTTTTTGCTTCCTATTTTTCCCGCGCCTAAACCGGAAGACTAAAATTGTAACACTTATGGAACTAATGTGTTTGACAGCTGCTTCGTTTCGTTTTAAACTTTTAGGTCGCTTGCTTCTCTTGCATGGTATATTTGGAGTAGCTTTACCTTTGTTTTTCTTAGAAGTAATATTTTCCTGAGAAGTCAATATTGAATGAATGAATGAATGAGAAATTTATTGACACACACACAACAAAAAAATAGAAAAATTACAAATTAAAATTAAAAGAAAAGAACAAAAAAGTTATATTGCAGCTGATTGTTTTCCTCTTTTAAAAAATGGTACAGGAATTTTTGGTATAGGGGAACATTTTGCAAGTACTTGCTAGGCGTCTCTTTCTCAATTTGTTGTACTGTACTAAGTTGTTGAGAACAGATGATGAATTGAAAGGATTTCGTAAAACAGTGGTCGCAGAAATCACGTCTATTGGATCTACATCAGGTAGTGTAAAACTTCGTGTTTGAGCCAAGGTTGGGCTCACGTGGATTATCTCGTCGTCGTCTAAACTCGAATGTCTTGGAGAGTTGTGTGAAACACCAGGTACTGCTTAATCATCATATCTATCAGTCGATATATTAACTTCTTCATTAGCAGTTGAATTTCTGCTCAAAGACCAATCAAAAATAGCAAAAAAACTTTCAGGTACAGCAGATGGATTATATGGGTAAATACCGCAAGCTTTAAACCCCGAAATAGCATTAGTGGGAGCAGCCGCTCGAATCCATGCGTTACCAATTAATCTGACAGGTACTGATCGATTGATTTATTTGTCTTTATCAGCATACATCCAGCTTCTAGTCTCGGCTGCGTTAAAAGTTTTAAAAGGTTTGAAAAGCTTCGGTCTAATGGTTGCAAAGCTTGTGTACTATGACTTGGGAAGCAGAATAGAATTATACCATTTTTGTTGGACATCTCTAACATGTCAGCAGAGTTTGTGTGCGAAGAATCCAGAAGCAGAAGAACTTTATCTTGGGGCTTTCTTGGCACAAAATGCTGATCTAGCCACTCCTGAAATAATTCTGCATTAACATAAGCAGATCTCTGGCTCATATAGTGCCGTGCCCCTGCTTTGCGTATGTACTTACGGGGCATTTTTAGAAAAAAAAAACATGATGAATTAGTATACAGATACACAGTGGCGAAATGTGAGGCATCTATCCTTTTATTAAAAAAAGAAATAAGGCAGTACGCGTGCAACGCTCGTACAGGTCGCTACATGTTGACGTAGGCATCTATCCCACATTTTCCCTACTCGGCTACCGGCAAGGACAACGCCACCTGTTGTCCTTGCCGGTAGCCGAGGCTGTTTGTTTGACTCCTAAAATACAGGCCCACTCGATAGCCTGAAATAATAGCCTGTGTATGAGCGTCAATCTCTGACACAATTAAATCAAATCAGTTAATTGCAACTCAAAAGTCATACATGTGGTATACGTAATAAAACAGTAGGTACAATTATTAGAAGAGAGGAGGAATACAATACGAATTTAACGTTAAAAAAATATATTTTAAATTTTTTGAATAGGTACATAATAATATTTTAAAATTTTTGCATTTAAAATGCTTAATTACCCTTATATAAATGAAAAAATGTGTAAAATAAAAATAATGGTTTTAATATGATGTGGTATTTTGTTGAAAATTCTTACCGACATTGCTTGAAGACTTGAGGAGTGTAATGTGAGTTTCGAGTGAGGGAATTGGAGTTTATTTCGATGTTTTAATTCATATTTTGATTTTATTTGTTCTCTTTTTTATGGAATTCTGGATTTTAAAGCACTGCTTAAAAATCCCAGTCTGCGTCAGCGTAACCTAATAGAGGCAAGGGGCTCTTATTATTTACTATGCACCAGTTTATAGAGCCCTTCAGGTAGTAGTACGTTTAGCCGTAAGCCAGTGAGCCTGGCCATAGCAAGTATTAAACTGGTTCAATTAGCTCACTGCGAAAGCAATGTCTGGTCTAGTATTCATGGCCACAAATATCAAAGAGCCAATAAGGCTTTGATACGGGTATGGTTGATACGACCCACCTTGGTTCTCCGCCAACTTCAGATCTTCGACAGGCAACAGAGTAGATGCAATCTGGCAGTCCTGCATCTCGAACTTCTTGAGTACGTTTTTAATATAAGTACTCTGGTTCAAAATAATTCCTTATTTACATTTAACCCTAAATAAAAGTGCGAAAATGCCGAGTTTCGATATTATTTTGTATTGTTGAAATACCTGCATTCACACAATTTACAACACACTTTATCCGGGGAGAGAAAGCATTTCCAGCGTTTGTATAAATTTTAGATATTATTTTATGTTGTTGAAATACCTGCATTCACACAATTTACAGCAGACCTTTTTGGGTTCTTGGCAAATTATGTTCGTTGTTGTAGTGAACAGACTATAAATCTGGTGAAAACATCGGAGGAATGGGTTATATAGTTATTTTATTTTCAGTACTTGTTCGCGATCGCTCTTTACCACAGACTAAATAGGAATACTGCGTATCAGACTGCCATCTAACGAACTGAAATTGTAACATTTTTTTTTAAGTATATTTTTTTCCATTGAAATGGAAAAGGCAAAGGAATGAATCCATACAGCCATGACTTCAGTAGTTTTTAATCGGAGACGGTAATTCCGGTGCTGGTCTCAAAATTCTTCCACTCCAGCATCTACCAGCATCTTTTTAAGCAGATTCTGGAGGTGAAGTACTAGAAACCCACCCAGAATTTACTTACTCGTATGAACAAACAAAATAATATATTCTAGACAAAAGAAATCAGATCTATAAAAGGTTACGGTGGTTTTTTTACAAGAAGAACAAAGTCAAAAAAGTGACACATAAATAAAATCAAATAAATCCAAGAAAGAGTGCCTTGACTCCAGTTTTTTTTTTGGAAGTACCAGAAACCCACACATGATTACTCACTCGCATGAACTAACAAAAAAATACAACCTAGAATACATAAACAAGACATAAATAAAACCTATAAAAGGTTACGATGACCTTACTAGTAGAAGTAAAACAAAAAAAAAAAAACATCAAAGATTGCCTATTACAGGCTGCCAATAGTTGATTTAATGAAATTATATACATGGTGATAACATTTAATATTTTTAAGAATATCTTCAACTTTGCGCGGGATATTATCTGAAGTTTTATATACATATAAGAGATTATCTATCAAAATGATACGTTCGAGTGCAAATTTAGGACAATCAAATAAAATGTGTTGTAGAGATTCACAACTACTCGTACACTCACAAAACGAGCATAAATTAGAAGAAATAACATTAATTTTGAATAAATGCTCACCAAATATACCATGACCAATTCGCATTCGGCAGAGACAAACATAGAATTTTCGACACATAAATTTATATTGAACAAACCAAGGGGTTCCAATCTTACGATTAATACTGTGAAATTGTGAAAAAGTGATATCATTTTCCTTTTATATTAGATAAATCTATCCAATGATCTTTCCAATCATCAAGTATCCTATTTTTAATTATACCTAAGCAGTCAGTAAAGGGAATTTTAATATTCTTAGTTAAGACCTCTATTGAAGATTCAGTGATGGCTCTTGCCAGTCTATCAGCTTCATTATTGCCTTTGACCCCTTCATGAGCAGGAGTCCAAAATAACACTATTTTAATACCTTTTTGTGCTTTTAAATTACTAATTTTTTCTCGAATATAATTTATTATATGTGGCGTATCAGATGAATATCTAGGATTATTTAATGCAGTTAAAACGCTCATAGAATCAGAAATTATTATCCATTTTTTATTTTGATCGTTTATATTCTCTATGAGATCCAGTGCAAGCAGAATCGCACTCGCTTCAGCTGTATAAATGCTGGTATGTTTATGTAATTTATATCCATGTCCTATTTTAGAATATGCATTATATGCAGCTAGTGCCACATTATCACCTATTTTCGAACCGTCTGTGTACATTTGCCTATAATCTCGCCATGAATCTAAATAACTATATGTGTCAAATTTATTATTTAAATCTTTATAGATGATTATTTTGAAATTATGATATTTACTTGTTTGATCGTTTATATTCTCTATGAGATCCAGTGCAAGCAGAATCGCACTCGCTTCAGCTGTATAAATGCTGGTATGTTTATGTAATTTATATCCATGTCCTATTTTAGAATATGCATTATATGCAGCTAGTGCCACATTATAACCTATTTTCGAACCGTCTGTGTACATTTGCCTATAATCTCGCCATGAATCTAAATAACTATATGTGTCAAATTTATTATTTAAATCTTTATAGATGATTATTTTGAAATTATGATATTTACTTTATATTACTTGATATGAACCTGTGTTGGATTATGTATGCATCACTTAAATTAATATAACATTAATACCTTGTTGCCCAACTGTCAATGTCAGTCTAAGTAAGTTCTATATAAAAACTGTATCGTTTGTGATGTCGATTGTCTTCTCAATTACCTGAAATAAATAGGATTACTTTGCTAATACTGGATCTTTTATTTAAGTCCTGACAGGTTATGGGCCCAGTGTCCTAATCTGTTTCAGGTGAAGAGAAGAAGACAGGCAGGAAAAATACCGACCGAGGAAGGGACGCGATTGGCGCCATTTTGTGTTCGTCGTCGTCGTGAAACAAATTTTTTCAAAAAAAAAAATTACTCGTCGGGAAGGCAGACAAACAAGGAAACAACCATGGAAAGTCAAGTGTCGTCTTTTATTAGACTTGAAGGCCAAAAAAATTGGAATGTATGGAAATTCCAAGTCACCGTAACCCTCAAAGGAGCAGGGGTGTACGCCATTGCAAGCGGCGATTCGATAAAGCCCGAGAAGAAGGAGGACGCAGCCTCTTGGATTGATAAAGATGCAAAGGCACAGTCAATAATAGTGTCCAGGTTAAGTGAGACAACTATGACACATGTTTTGACGTGTGAAACTTCCCATGAAATATGGAAAAAGTTACTCAGCATATATGAAGCAAAATCATCAACAAGCACGCTGATGCTGCAGCAACGTTTCCTGTCGCTAAAGTATGAGGAAGGTGATATTTCAATGTTTCTATCAAAACTTCAGGAAATGGTATGTCAGTTGAAACAGTCTGGAGAAGAAGTTTCTGATAAGTTTCTCATAACTAAAATTTTGATGTCACTGCCAGATTCATTTAAACATTTCATATCAGCATGGGAATCAGTTGATCCAGAAAAACAAAATTATAATGATCTTGTTGCACGTCTTCTTGTGGAAGAAGAAAGAATAAAAGAAAAAGATGAGAAAACAACCTCATCAACAGCCTTAGTGACAAGAAAACTAAATACTGTGAAATGCAACAAATGTAACAAAATTGGGCATTTAGAAATTTTTTGTAAAATGGACAAAACCTGTTTTTATTGTAAGAAACCAGGACATTTCAAAAAAGATTGTCGCTTCAAAAAAGAATTTTATGACAAGAACAAAAATAAACAAAACAATGCATTTGTGTCTACATCACTGTCAATAACAAGTATAGATATGGTAAAGAAAATGGAAGATAAATGGATCGTAGACAGTGGAGCTAGCGAACACATGTGCTATGATATACAAAAATTTACAAACCTGAAAGAAATTGCAGAGAAAAGATATGTTATTATTGGTGACGGAAACAAGTTAGAGATATGCGGCATTGGAAATGTTATTTTGGAAACATATAATAGTAAAGAATGGATCAAATCAACTCTTAAAGATGTTCTCTACGTACCAAATTTGAAATTGAATCTGTTTTCTGTCACAAGTGTAGTACAAAAGGGTTTCAAAATGGAAATTAAAAAGAATGAATGCTTTTTTATAAAAAAAAATGAAATAAGAGCAAAAGCAGTACTACAAGACAAATTTTATGTCATGCAATTCAGATCAAACAGCTTTGATCACCATGCCAACACAGCTAGTCTACAAATGTGGCATGAGAAATTGGCACACCAAAATAAATCAGCAGTAAAAGAAGTTCTGAAAAATAATTACATACATTATAAAGAAGACATGCAAGATTGTACAGCTTGTCTGAAGGGAAAGCAATGTCGAGAATCATTCAAATCATCAAACACACATGCAACAGAAATATGTGAAATTATACACATGGATGTGTGTGGCCAAATGGAAGTTGATTCATTAGGAGACTCAAAGTATTTTCTATTGATGAAAGATGATTTGTCAAATTATAGAACAGTATATTTTATGCAGAAGAAAAGTGAGACAGTTAAACATGTAAAGAATTTTTTGAAACAAGCAGAAACAATAACAGGAAAAAAGGTCAAAATATTTAGAACAGATAATGGCACAGAATTTAACAATAAAGAAATGCAAGAGGTATTCGAAGAAAATGGCGTAATTCATCAAAAAACAGTACCATACTCACCAGAACAAAATGGTAGAGTAGAAAGAGAAAACCGCACATTAGTTGAAGCAGCGAGAGCACTACTACAAGCTAAAGAAATGAAAAAAATTTTTTGGGCTGAAGCAATCAATACAGCAGCTTTTGTAATAAACAGATCTGGTAAAAGTAAAATTGAAGGCAAAACGCCCTATGAAAGTTGGACTGGAAAAACATACAATATTAATAATCTAAAAGTCTTTGGTTCCAAAGTCTATTGTCATATTCCATCTGAGAAGAGAAGAAAATGGGATGCAAAGAGTGAGGAAGGTATTTTTGTGGGATATGAAGAAAACACAAAAGGATACAGAGTTTATTTTCCTAAAAGAAACAAAGTTGAAATTAAAATAAATGTATTTTTTGAAAAATCCATGAATAAACCAGAAATTACAACACAAAAAGATGAAAACGTTGAACACAAAGTACAGAATGATGAGGAAAGTTATGTTCAGAAGGAATCAGAACAGCAAAAAGGAGAAATTCAACAGCCATTAACTGAAGAAGTACAAGAACCCTCCGCTGAGGGAATGCAGAGGATCTCAACTCAGGAAGCGCAGGGGCCCTCCATTGAAGAGGTGCAGAGACCTGGAGAAGTTCAGGAGCAGCAGAAAGAACCTGGAAATAAAGAAAATGAAATTAAAGAAGATAACATATATGAAAGTTGTGAAGAAAGTACATCAGATGAAGAAGATACAAATCAAGAACAAATACAGAATAGATCAAAAAGAAAGATAAATACTCCAGCATGGATGAAGGACTATGAGTTCAATTTTCTCACCATGTCTGAAGAACCAACAGTTTATTCCGAGGCAATAAAACATGAAATGTGGAGAAAAGCAATACAACAAGAAATAAAATCATTAGAAAGTCTAAAAACTTGGTCAGAATGTGAATTACCCGAAGAAAAGAAAGCAATCGATACAAAATGGGTATTTAAGATTAAATCGGACGGAACCAGGAAGGCACGTCTTGTTGCAAAGGGTTTCCAAAAATCTACAAAAGAAAATGTATACTCACCTGTGGCTAAAATGGCTACTATCAGAATGAGTCTTTCACAGGCACTATCTCATGACTGGGAAATAAAACAATTAGATATTCCAACCGCATTTCTAAATGGAACACTAGATACTGAAGTATACATAAATATTCCAGAAGGCATAGAAAGTACAGGAAAGAACACAGTATTAAAGTTACACAAAGCTTTGTATGGACTGAAAGAATCACCAAAATGTTGGTATGAAAGTTTCAACAAGTTTTGTACACAAATTGGCATGAAAAGGTCATATCAAGATACTTGCTTATACATAGGAAATAATGTATTGTTACTACTATTTGTAGATGACATTTTACTAATTGGAAAACAAGAAGAAATTCAGAAAATTACAAGACAGCTACAAAAAGAATTCAAAGCTAAAGATTTAGGATACATAAAGAATTTTCTAGGAATAAACATAAAAAGAAATAACAATACATTATCACTTTCACAAAAGGACTTTATTGAGAAAATATTGATACAGTTTAAGATGACAGAAGCGAAGGAAGCGAAGACACCCATGGAGAAGAACTTTCAAGTACCTGAAAAAGAAAACAGAATTAATGTACCATATAGAGAGTTAATTGGAAGCTTGACATATCTGTCAATGATCAGCAGACCAGATATCACATATGCTACAGCATATCTTAGTAGATACCTGGATAATCCTACACAAACAACATGGACAGCAGCCAAAAGAATACTAAGGTATCTAAAAGGCAGTAAAGATATAGAACTTATCTATAGTAAGCCAGAAAAACATGAAAATACTATAATAGCATATTCAGACGCTGACTGGGCAGGTGAACACAGAAGCAGGAAGAGTGTGAGTGGCATGGTCGTCTTCCACAATGGTAACCTGGTGTCATGGTCATCAAAGAAACAACAGTCAGTTGCACTGTCAACAGCTGAAGCAGAATATGTTGCAGCAGCTCATTGCATCAGTGAAGTTATGTTTCTCACTGGACTGGCTAGTGCTTATGAATCAGTTACATGTGCTATTGTGTATGTGGACAACCAAAGTGCAATTAAAATGATGGACAGCTGTGAAAATACTAAAAGATCGAAGCAAATAGACATTAAATTTCATTTTGTAAAAGACATTGTTTATAAGAAGAAAGTGCAAGTGAACTATGTGAAAACTGAGGAAAATGTATCGGACATTATGACGAAACCATTGTGTGCAGTAAAGTTCGTTTTTTGTCGCAAATTTATGTTCAATAATTAATTTTGTTTTTGTACTATTTTTTTAGGTTAAGATGTCATTTTAGGGTTGCCAAGTACAATTTCAAGTTTTTGTCTAAAAGTAGAAATAATAAAAATACAAAAATAAAGTTTAATAATTAAAATTTGAATATAAGCTAAGAAATTGTCCCAAAGACTTGAAATTGAGGGGGGATGTTGGATTATGTATGCATCACTTAAATTAATATAACATTAATACCTTGTTGCCCAACTGTCAATGTCAGTCTAAGTAAGTTCTATATAAAAACTGTATCGTTTGTGATGTCGATTGTCTTCTCAATTACCTGAAATAAATAGGATTACTTTGCTAATACTGGATCTTTTATTTAAGTCCTGACAACCTGAAAAACAGGGCAGAATTTCACTACGATAAATATTACTACTTATCAAATCAAGTACCATAGATAAATCCTGTTTTAGATAAGAGTCATGTTGTGATATAATTTTAGACAATAAAAGATTATTGGATTTTGTTGCCAGAAATAGTAAAAAATTTCTTTTTAAAAATTTAAATCTAAGATATATGGGCATCAAATTTGTTTCTACTTGCATCGAGATTATGGGCGAAGAATTCATTGCTCCAAGGATAATTCTCATGTTCTTATTGTGGACTTTTTCAATTTTGTCAACTAGACATTTTTATGAAGCAAAACAAAAATCAGGGGGCGTCGACAATGTATAGAGATGATGCAGACTACATACTGGAGACAGAGTGAAGAAGACAGAACACAATAAGAGGAAAAGAGCAAGAATGATACTAGTGTAGCCTATGAAAAAAAATATTCAATCGATTGTTCAAATACATCGCAGTATTTTTTTGAGTTCAACTTATTCATATTTTTCTTCAAGAAATCTTCGCTTTTATTAGAAATAACATTAAACGAAAACTTTTTCATGACTTCTTCATAATTTTTAAATAATTTAACAAATATTTAAAGGGACCGTATTACATAATCGAATGAATTAGCGAATCGATGTTATTTGACTATAGCAAAACAGACATAAAAAGAAATGTCAAAAATTAACGTCTACTTCACAATATGAAAACATTTTTTCGCGATTGCGGTTTTGCGATATTTTGAAATTGTGTTTGTGTTTTAAGTTTTCTTGTGATTTAATCGACTTTTCTCCCCCTGATTGCTTGAAGAAACTCGCGTCAGTGTGAATTTGTATTTTTAAGAAAGAGTGTCAATTTATCCACACCTTTTGTTGTATTACTTTAAACAAAATAAAAGTATCAAAAACTTATTTATTGTTTTACTTAACATAAAAATTAAAATTCAGATGTTGATGAAATGTAACTCCTAGAAATTTAAAACTTTCTACAATGGGAATGACATTATTATCAATGTTAAAATGAATATTATCGTTAATTTTCATTCTACTCTTACGAAATATTACAATGTTGCTTTTCTCAGCACTTATAGATACGCCAATTTCATGAAAAAAGGAATTTAATTTGTTCAAAGCATTATTTAAATTTGACTTAACTTTATTAATATTAGTATCCGAGCAATAAATAGCAATATCATCAGCAAATTGTTAATTTGTAACATCTGTGCTTAAAGTTAAATTAATTTTATGTATGTATAATATGAACAATAAAGGGCTCAATATACCTCCCTGATTCACACCCCTGAAAGATAAGCGAGGCCCATGAAGAACATTGTCGTGTCTTACAAATGTAAAGCGACCGTTAAGAAAATCAAAGATCCATAAGACAAATTTTTGCGGAATATTTAAATTAAATAGAAGGTGAGCTAAAACTTTCAAGTCAACATTATTAAATGCACCAACAACATCTATAAAAGCACATGCTAGAAATTGTTTCTTGCTAAAGGCAGATTTTATATCCAGAAGTAGATTACAGATACTCTCTCTGGCTGACATACCTCTGCGAAATCCAAACTGATTATTGGGTAAAATATTGTTAGATTCAATAAAAAATTCTAATCTTTGTTTTATCAACTGTTCAAAAAATTTTCCAACGCAGGACGATAAAGTAATAGGACGATATGAGTTATAATCTGTAGGGTTTCTATTTGGTTTTAATATAGGAATCAAACAATCTTCTTTCCATTCCTTTGGAATAATATTTTGCTCAAAGAGTCTATTAAAAATTGCCAATATTTTCTTAAGATTTTTTTCATTTAGCAATCTAAACATTTTATAACTTAAACCATCTAGGCCTGGAGTAGAATCTTTACGTGTTTTAATTGCAGACTACAGTTCTTTAAAAGTGAATGGATTCACTAAAAAGCTGTTTGTTTTATTTAAGGGTGTATTGGGTTCGGAAGGACGAAAATGAGCAGAGTCCGGTGTGTATTTTAATAGAAACATATTTACCCAACTATTGTCAACCGAATGAGGTGAAGAAGGAGTGAACTTATTACTAAACTTTCTCATGGTGGTCCAAATTCTTGACATTGGTGTTAACCTGTTGACTTTATCACAATATTCTTGCCAGCTATTAAATTTCTCTTGCTTGATAATTAACTTCTTAGCAGCTTGTAATTTTTTAAAGATCAAATAATTTTCAAGAGATATATTTTCTTTAAATGCAATAAAAGCAGTTTTGCTATTAAGTACCGCCTGTGCACACCTTTCATTCCACCAAGGAACATTTGCATGTTTATGAACGCGACCTTCAGAGTTACTGACATTGACATTTCGTCGTTTAAATTGAGTCTATGGCAAAAACGGCTTCCAAAAAATTGGGTATCATCTCGAAGGTCCGGCGGTACTTCAGCTCTGAACGGCTGCTCAACTTATACACAGCCCAAGTGAGGTCGTGCATGGAGTACTGTAGTCACCTTTGGGATGGTTCTGCGAAATACCAGCTCGAAGCGCTAGACTCCGTTGACCGAAGAGCCCGTAAATTAATTAACGACGTCGACCTTACAACCAAAAAACTGCAGACCTTAGAGCATCGTCGTAAGGTTGCGTGCTTAACCGTGTACTACAGGATACATTTTGGTGAGTGCGCCAGTGCTCTGTTTGAACAAATTGAACCCTCACCCTTTTACCATCGGACTACTAGACGCAGACAGAACTTCCATCCGTATGTGGTAGATATTCCGAAAAGTCGAACTAAGCGCTTTGACAGTTCCTTTTTGATACGGGTCGCCAAGGTTTGGAATGAACTGCCTGCGTCTATTTTCCCTGACCAGTATAGTCCTAGTACTTTTAAGCGTCGAGTGAATAGGTTTCTCGTGGATGGACGTGTAACACCTTAGTCTTCATGTGCACTTAACATCAGGTGGCATGGAAGACAAACGTCCCATCCATAATTCATTAAAAAAAAAAAAAAAAAAGTTGAGACTTTGACATAAGCGATTCAGAGACCGCATCTAACATAATGTTGCAAAAACTTGAATATGAACTAATAGGATTGTTCAGATCAACGCAGAAATCTTCTAACCTATTATTTGCTAACCTATTATTTGTTAAAGCGTTTATCAACATAGAGTGTACCATTTTGTTGTTGAGATGGAAGGAACCTATTTACAGGAACATCTACACTTATTTCTGTTATAGTAGGCAAGTGATAACTGCCCATCGGATCATCATGAACATACCAATCACAAGACAACGCCAAAGAAGGACTGACCATTGTAAGGTCTAATGCATTTGGTTTCCAGATGTGACTACCAACTGTTGTAACATCGCCATTATTCAAAAGGACAAGATCATCACTATCTGATATGGCATCTAATAAATCTCTTCCACGAGCATTAATGGAGTGACTACCCCAATAATGATGATTAGCATTAAAGTCACCTGAAATGAATACTGGTTTCGGTAAACTTTCAACAAAATTTGTGAATTTAGTTTTATTAAAACCCTGAGCTCCTTTTTCAGAATATATGCATGCTATGGTAGTAAATTTACCATTTATTTTTACTCTAATCACAATATTTTGTAATGAACTATCAAATACTGTATGCACTTTTTCATATTTAATATATATTTTTTTTATATGGTAAGAATAGGACGTTTGTCTTCCATGCCACCTGATGGAAAGTGCGCATGAAGACTATGGTGTTACACGTCCATCCACGAGAAACCTATTCACTCGACACTTAAAAGTTCCAGGACTGTAGTGGTCAGGAAAAACAGACGCAGGCAGATTGTTCCACTCCTTGGCAATCCGTTCCAAAAAGGAACTATCGAAGCGTTTTGTTCGACTTCTTGGTAAATCCATTATATAGGGATGGAAGTTCTGTCTGCGTCTGGTAGTCCGGTGGTAAAAAGAGGTGGGTTCAATTTGGCCAAAAAGAGCACTCGCACACTCACCAAAATGTTGCCGATAAAATACTGTCAAACAAGCAACCTTACGACGATGCTCCAGCGTCTGCAATTTTTTATTTGTAAGGTTGTTGTTATTTATGATTTTACGGGCTCTTCGGTCAACAGAGTCTAGCGCTTCGAGCTGGTATTTGGCAGAACCGTCCCAAAGGTGACTACAGTACTCCCCAACATTTTTGAAGCCGTTTTTGCCATAGACTCAATTTGTTGACCGAAGTTTAATTTGGACGTTATAGTGACGCCCAAAAGCCCTAGTTGGTCGGTGATGGGAACAGATACATTCTGGAAAGTGGGCGTAAAAGTAAAGGTGCTCTTTTTTGCGGAGAATAGACACGCTTGTGTTTTGGAGGCGTTGAATTTGACCAGCTTAGATTCGCCCCAATCGGACACATTCCGCAAGGTCGAATCAACGCGCTCAATCATAGACCTTCTCAAAACCTGGATTTCATGGGCGCTCGTTCGCGCATTGGATATATACCTCTCAACAACAGTGCTGTCATCAGCATATCCAATAATGCCGGGTGTTAGGAGGTCATTAATGTGCAGCAAGAATAAAGTTGCAGAGAGAACAGATCCCTGGGGTACCCCGGCATTAATCGCCATTAGGTCAGAGGAGTAGCCGTCTAAGACTACTCGAATCGACCGTTCCCTCAGAAAATCAGATATCCAGTCGCAGAGCCCGGTCGGTATGCCATATGCTGGAAGCTTGCTTAAGAGACCATCATGCCAGACCCTGTCAAAGGCCTTGGATATGTCTAAGGAAACAGCTATTGCTTCACCGTGACCCTCCAAGGCCTCACTCCATAAGTGTGTGGCATACACGAGAAGATCGCCGGTCGAGCGTCCAATGCGGAAACCATAATGGCTATCGCTTAGGAGCTCGTTGGTCTCGAGGTATGCCAGGAGTCGATTGTTCAATACACGTTCCATGACTTTGCAAAGTATGGAAGTGATTGAGATTGGTCGATAGTTGACAGGATCAGCACGGCTTCCCTTCTTCGGTACTGGTTGTACGTTAGCCAGCTTCCAGGATTTTGGGACTTTACCAGATTCCAAAGAAAGTCTATAGAGACGCGTTAATTAAAATTGCAACACCATTGTGATCATTGCCACAATCATTGCGTTCAATATTGTAACCAGTTAAATTAAAGGATAGTTGAGGCTTAAGCCAAGTTTCACAAATAACTGCGATGTGAATGCCATTACTGTACAAAAATTGTGGTATAATATGTTTCTTAGATGGTAGACTCTGAGCATTCCACTCTACAATTTTAAGTTAATTCATTAATTATAATTTTTTGTTTTTTTTTTGTGCTGAAAGTCTCATTGAGTACTTGTATAATGTTTTTTTGTACAAATATTGGTGTTTGTAGTTTTATTTAAAGTTATAATTTTAATTATTGATTCAACTAAAAGGTTAAGAGAATCAGTATCTTTTGTCAAAGTTGCTAAAATATCATTGGGGGACTGTTTTTTTTCCTAAGTTTGGGAATTCATTTGTGTTAGTTATATTGGCAAATGTCCTTTTATTAAATTGTTTGTTTCTGTTTTCTTGATTTATTTTTATTTTTAAGGACATTATGCTGACACAGCAACATGATTTCCTTTGCAATTGTAACATAAAGCTGAATCCAGTGAATGAGTACAATTTTTGTAACAATGGTCACCTGTACATATCGAACATTTAGTTGTGTTTTTGCAAAATATAGCCAAATGTCCAAATCTTAAACAATTAAAACATTGTTTCACTGGAGGAATACATTGAGAAACCCAATGTCTCCAGAAACCCATATCTATATACTCTGGAAGGTCAGTATCGGCAAAAGTTATAGCAATTGTAGTGGTAGGTATAAGTTTCAATCCGTCATTAATATTTGTTTTATCTTTACGCATGAAGCGTCTCACACTAATAACTTTTTTAGCTGTGGCTAAATTTGCAAAGATTTTTTTATTACTCCATCCTATTTGCACATTTTTAATAATGCCTGTCACCTCTGTAGTGGCTGCGGGGATGAAAGCCTTCAATTTGTATTGATTTAATAAAGTTTTATCTATACATATAATAAAATGGTAGGAAAGTCAAAACTGTACATTGAATATTTTTTTAAAAGAATACTTGGGGTATGATCTACAATCGAAACAGAAACAAAAAATATAGTTTTTAGAATTTTTGTCTGTTTGTCTGTTTGTCTTTCCGGGATAAACTCAAAAAGTACTGCATGGATTTACTTCAAATTTGGCATGAAGATAGTTAAGAAGTCGGGTCAACATATAGGCTACATATTATCACGCTAGCAGTGTTATAATCGTAGGTGCGTTTGGTGCTGCATAGCGTTCACGCAGACGACGTCGCGGGCAGCAGCTAGTTATTAATAAAAGAGTTTGCCAAAGATGGTTTTTCAAAGTAAATTCCAATTTTAAACTTATTATTGTTTTTTAGGTATTTGATCCCTTTAACAAATCTTCTCAAACAATTGGATAAGCTGATAAGATCTCTAGTTCCTATTGGTATTTTATCTTCAGTAGACTCTAGGAACACTACAAAATTGGTTAACCCTGAGATCTCCGGGTACATCCTTGAGTAATCGGAAACATTATAAGTCACATACTTGTTAGGTTCCTCTTCATCACATGGCACGTCCGAATCCGAATATGAAGAATCCGCCGACTCGAAGTTTGGTGATGTCGAATCTTCTGTGCTATTAGGCTTACGCTTTTTGGGCTTTTTTTGCCCATTTTAGTACTTACCAATACTACTCACATATGATAAATATTACAACTAACAACAAAACTTAAATATTTTACAATAATTTACAGAAATAGTAATAAAAATTTAAAAAGTAAATTGAAAATCTTTTTTTTGCTTCCTATTTTTCCCGCGCCTAAACCGGAAGACTAAAATTGTAACACTTATGGAACTAATGTGTTTGACAGCTGCTTCGTTTCGTTTTAAACTTTAGGGTGTTGCAAAGAATTCATTTATACAAACATTAAATTTTCTTGCTTTCAGCAATGTCTTAGTTATAATACTATTTTTTTTAAGGGTCTTTGTTTTGATATAAATAAAATGCAATTAATATTTGTTATGGTGTTTATTTTTTAATTTTTTACAATATTTTACATAAGCTTTTTTTTGCATACTTGGTAGTTTGCGTTGCTTCAAACGAAAGACATCAGTGCCGTTTAAAATTTTATTTATTAAACTGCACCAATTTATAATTGCGAATCTTATAGTGAATTCTATGAAGTAATTTAGAACGAAGGTTCTATGTTCGGTACAGTCAATAAAATTAAATGAATACTTGGATTTCACTTTTTGAGCTATTAAGTTGTTATGAGGCTTTTGTTCCAAGTATTCATTTGTTTCTTTGGTGACTGTACCGAAACATCTGACGGCTCCTTCGGATGAGTAGTTGAGACGGTTTTTCACAGTATTATATTCCCTACTACTGATCCACTCATGAATATTGCATTGGCTACCAGTTAAATTATTTTTACAAGAATTGCAATCAACCTTTAATTTTTCAAAAATTTTCCTTACTACCCATCCAGCCGTGTAGGCCCAAGAATGAACATTAATGCGTTCTCTTCGGGCCTTTTCTAAAATAATTTCTAAACTGTTGGATGGACCTGGCCTGACATTATCAACACTTTTCTCATTAAATAATGATGTTAAATTTATTACTTGATCTGCCTTGATCGCAATTAAAAGAGTCATGTGGAATTTAATATAAGCAATGACTTAAAGGTGCAGTTGAAACTGTGGCAGTTTGGGTTATTATTTCTGTAATTATAGGCCCTTATTTGTCCAAAACAATTTTCAATTGGGTTGGAATTAAAAAACCTGGGCCTCATTATTTTAACATTTTGACTCTTGAAAAACTGCCACAGCCTCATAAAACTTTTTTCAACACACTTGCTCGTAAAGTGAGCCTTATTCTATTGAATTTAGAACTATAAACTGGGCTATAAGTCACGCGTGCATAATATATTATACCCTAGTGCATAATATAACGAATCCTACAAAGTTGAATTGTACCTTAGTGCAAATTACATGCGAGTAAACAGAGCATATTTTATTGATCCGGGTTATACATTAAATATATGAGCGCGCGCGTACAGGCGGCGCGGCCAGCGGACAGGCGGCACAGCGGCCAGGCGGCGCGCGGACAGGCGGCGCGCGTGCAGCAGCAGCGGCACAGCGCCTCCAAGCAACAATAGCGTGTGTACGTGTAATGGAATAAATTTTTGACCACGTATGTCTGTCTTTTACTCACAAGTGTGTTGAAAAACGTCGTATGTAACTCGTGAGCGTTGCTAATTAAAGTCTCGGCTCATTATTAAGCCCTCGCCTGCGGCTCGGGCTCAAATCACAGCCTCGACTGTAATTAGCAACTTAGCTCACTTGTTACATAATATACTATTATAGTTACAATAAAGTTTTTTAATGAAGGCACTGATTTTTGTCTCCGAATTTATTTTTTTCTAATGTTTTAATAGCTTCTTTCCAAAATTCGATGTGTCTTGAATTTTGAGTCACTGTTGTCCACAAAATTTTAGATTTTTTAGAAAATACGGAGGAATCAATATGTCAAAATTTTGCAGTAATTTTCATTGTTTGACTAATTGGTCTAACAATGAAAAATACTGCATAAAAATATTAGGTACTAATTTGATGGCAAATAATGAAGTTTACTTAATATCAGACAATAATTTCCATAGCTCCGTATCCTATTTTGTAGTTTTATAATATATAATGTCATAACCTTTTTTTTTGCAAGAAGTGTATACATTCATTAATATGTTTATTGTAGAAAAGATTTGTTGATGACTCGGAAGCTTATGATATTATCTCAAATCAATATATATAAAACTGTTCCGTTACTGACTGAGTGACTGAGTTACTGGCAGACAACGTACAGCCGTAACTACTGGGCGTAGAAAGCTGAAATTTGGAACATACATTCTTTAGGGGATGTAGGTGTGCACTTAGGAAGGAATTCCCGAAATTCCCACGGGAATATAGGACTTTTTAGTTTGTATGAAAAATCATATTCTTTGAGTGTACGGATGTGATACTTGGTATGAAGGTTCTTCAAAGAGTGACTGGTTGTGCTACGAAAAAAATTCCCAAAATTCCCACGGGCACGGGAAATATATGATTTTTAGTTTGTATGAAAAAAACTTATTCCTTGAGTGCATGGGTGTGATACTTGGTATAAAGGTTCTTTCAGTGAGTGTCTGGTTGAGTTTCTGAAATTTCCACGAGAAGGGTAGTTAATCAACTTATGAAGTTGTGGGATAAAGCTAGTCAAATCGTAAAGTTCTTTTGATTTTGGAAGAAATGTAATGTAAGAGGAATTACATTTTTGTATTTTTTTGCCATCCCAAAGATAGAGAAAAGATATTCAAAATAAAAAAATTTGAAGATTACCTCTTTTTGTAACAAGTTTAAAAGTTGTGAATTAACTTCCGCATTTATCTTTAACTTCGCTATCATTCAAAGTTGACCTGGATGGAAATATAAATATTTTGCGCAGAAATCGATAACATTTTGGACTTTGCTTCATTATCGATAAAGCAATTAGTTTTTCTTCAGTAGACAACCGGCGAGCTTTCTTTTTTTTGAACTAAGCTTGACTTGTATTTGAAATAACTTCTTTGCAAATGGGTGGAAGTCTTTTGTCAATTTTTGAAAAGAATCATCTTTACAAAATTTGAGTGCCCTCTTTGCTCTTCGGGAAAAATTCAATTGCTGTTTTGCTTTAAAATATTCAGCGTAAATCAAGCGAGATGTTGGAGATAAGTTCTTAACTGAATGAAAAAGCCTCTTTTTTGAAGCCTGTCGCTTTGAAACTGCTAAAATGAAAAAAAAAAAAAAAAAATGTTAAAATGTTAGTGTAACAACATAATAATTAGATGTTGTGTATTTTTGGACCTTCAAGTCATTGAAGGTCTTTGAGATCTCATTGAAGGTCTAATATTTAAAAAAAATCAAGATCATATGTAATTATTGAGTTATTTGATGTTTTACCTGGGTCCCAAACAGTTTTCAATGTACCAGGTACAATTTTCTTTTCTAGCGCCCGATGACAGCAGGATGAAGATGCTGGCTGTCGGATATCTTCTATTTGTACGGTAAGGCACTAGCTAGACGCCGACATATATATTATCAATATAATATTTGAGCAGAAATCTAATAACATGTTTTGGTTACAAAATAAAAATACTTTGTAAGTGTTTTAGCTCTACCTAGTGTAACAACCTAGTAATTAAATAATGTGTAACTTAACATCATAAAGGGTCTAGTTAATGACATTCCGCAGACTCCTCCTAAGCAAGGATCTAAATAAATTACTAAAGATTTATATTTTTTCGTATCGATATTACAAGATGATTTTAATCGATTCCTTGTTTGGGCCTTTAATCCTAAATATTTGCCTTTTAGGACGAAAATTTCCAAATACATTTTAGAATATATCTTAATGTAATCTTGGTCAATCCTTCTAATGTCTGGATTTCACTTGAAACTATATATATTTGACTCGTTTAATGTAGTAAAAATCTCACTATTAATGTAGTAAAAATTGTTCGTGTAGTTTTAGAGTTCTGGAATAAACCGACCAAACCCTGCACAATTCCTAAATAAGCAGCTGCAAGATATTAACTAATGAATCGAGGAAATAAAGGTTTAATTGATCTCATATAATTTAATATCGATCCTTCATTATGATTAAGATATTGTAATGCTGATTTCATCACTTCTTTTTTTACTTCTCCCGACCTAGAGATTTAAGTTCTTTTTAATTTCTTCTTTAATCATAGTCAACGGATTTACACTGCCCTTAAGATTCATAGATGATGGATCTTGTAATAATTTCTTGAAAGATGAAATATCTACTTTGTTATAATCAGGAGACCCTATTTGTGAAGCTAATTTTTTTTGTCCACTCAGGTCCAAAATCAAATACGGTTTTCCAAAATGTCAAACTCTCTGTCAATGGATCGGGGAAACTACGTATTAAGAGTCTCGTTAATGACATTCCGCAGACTCCTCCTAAGCAAGGATCTAAGTAAATTACTAAAGATTTATATTGTTTCGTATAGATATTACAATATGATTTTAATCGATTCCTTGTTTGGGCCTTTAATGCGGGATTGTGTACATCTAGTAATATTCTAGCAAAATTTCCTAAAAAATTATAGTGGACCATAACGTTTATTGGATTATTAGCGCAATGAGCGACTGTCAATGCGTTGGAGCTAATACTAGACATTGTATTAGCTAGAGTTGGTAATTGATCGTTCGTAACACATAACTCGAGACCATCGTTTTGTTTCTAAACCTCTAATAGAGCCTCTAAATATAGTTATTTTACCATAAACTAAGTAATCTGCTGATTGTAGTGTTTCATCTTGATTTATAATTAGTCCTAATTTCCTTGTTCCTTTTTCTATTGCCGCCATTATATTATTACTTTCGCGAACAATTCCGTCAATCGCCACACATCATAATCTTCTGTTCTTGTTTTCTTCAATTTATATTTACCGCATATCATCTGATTATCGCCTTGAGCTATTAATGTGGTTCTTGTGCTTCGGTCCATAGATTCTCATCTAATTACCAATAAATTTACAACACTCCATCCTTTTGTCTAAGACCGTCCAAACCTCAGTCTTGTCCATTCCAACAGACTATTTCTTTCTGGAAAGTTGTTCACTTTCAGGCAGTTTTCGAGTTAGTCGTTCAAACATACCAAGCATTATTGAGATATAAATAGAGATAGGTTCATCACGGCCTTGTGTACGATTTCTAATAGAAGTAAGTAATTTGTAATCAAAATCTGGAGTGCTAAAATCTTTAATAAGTTTGCTCGATAATTCATCCCAGGTAATAGTAGGGCAACGAGCTTTTTGGAATCTGAACCAATGTAAAGCATTCCCTGTAAAAATTTCGAGAGCTTTGTCTACTAAACAATTTTTTGGAATGTATCTTGCAATACGGAACTCTTCCACCCTTTGTAAAAAGGAATGAGGGCATCCTGTACCATCAAAAGTAATTTTTTTTATATCTTTTATATAAGAAGTGATAGGTAATGAAGGTTAATCAGAAAAACTAATAATATCATTATTTCTTCTAGGAATATCAGGAGGGTTAGTAGGGATACAAATGTTATGACTTGGAGGTTCTACCAATGGAGTAAAGAAAGTGGAATTTTCGTATCGCTTTTCGAGGATTTCAAATCGAGATTTAAGAGAATCGTAACGTTGTTTAAGTTCAGGAGCTGTGAGTATGTCGATGCGTTCTAATCTCAGGAAAAGATGATTAAGAAAAGATTCAATTTTAGGCGCGTATTTAAAATTGGTAGAGTCTAAGTTATTAGAGTCCAAGTTAATATCTTTGATTCCAAGTAAAATAAAGTTGCTTCAGATTCCGCTAAGTCATCTTCTACGGGTAGGGGAGAGTCTAAAATATCACAGGATAGTATGACAGAGAGACGTTTAATTTGGTGTTTTAATTCTATTACGGTTGAGAGAGGTTCTTCAAGTCTGATCTTAACTTCATATTCCAGTTCTGGTTTATTCAACAACTCAAATTTAATAAGCCTCGCCATTTTAATTAAAATTTTATAAGTAATTGGTAAGTGAAAAAAAAGGTGAAGTATAATTAGTTAAGTGGTGAGTAAAAATGAGGTTACTTCAATAGCCTATTGAGGTAGAGCTATTTGCATGAGATACGTCGTCGGATACTCTCCTTCGATACATTCTGTAAGTCAGTAATCAGCAACCAACCGTGTGACTCAGAAGAGTTTTCAACACGCGGAATGGTCACTGATTTTGTGAGATATTCACGAGGGAATACCGTAAGTGTCTAATGTCTGTTAATATGTTATGAGTAGTGAATATGTTAAGAGTACTGTAAGAGTACCTAACGGAGTAGTGTTTAAAGTAAAGTGGAATAGGTCGGTAAAAGAGAAAACGAGTAAAACGAAAAAAAATTAGGGGAGTGTAATATGAGAGGTGTAACGTGGGGTTGCTTATGTGCTGACGTACGTCGTCGGATACTCTCCTTCGATACCCTCCGTAAGTCAGTAATCAGCAACCAACCGTGTGACTCAGAAGAGTTTTCAACACGCGGAATGGTCACTGATTTTGTGAGATATTCACGTGGGAATACCGTAGGTGTCTATTGTCTGATTATATGGGATGAGTGATGAATATGTAAAGAGTACTGTAAGATTACCTAACGGAGTAGAGTTTACAGTAAAGTGGACTAGATAAGTAAAAGTAGAAAACAAGTAGAATGACAAAAAAAAAGTTTATAGCCAAATGAAGCCGAAAAAAAAGGTACCTATCTAAAGTGGTATTTTAGAATTTAGGGGAAAGCACGACTAAGGGAATTTACGTTGGGCGCCAAACTGTAGTGTTACCTGGAGTAAAGGCCTAAGTAACCTACTATTTAAGAGAAAAGGTTAAAGAAATAAAGGGAAATAAAGTTAAAGTTGGTACATTTACAAATAAAGGTTACAAAGGTGGTATAAAAAAGCACTATTTCACTTACAGTCCACTAGGAATTTTTATATACACCCCGAACTTCCAAAATAAGTATGTATCCAAAATGTTTTCAGGATCCACGGCTCCAAGATTTTATATGAGTATCCACGAATTATTGTATTAAACTTTTAGTATTCCCTTTCTGTATGCTCTCCTTCTCAGATCGATGTTCATTTCAAAAAGCCAGGAGATCAGCTTGCCACTCCTTTTATATCCTCGATTTCGTTCGACAGCCGTAAATTAATTTATGTTTCGAGAGACATCCATTTTTCATCGGCCAGCGGCTGTCACTTCTCGTATCAAGGAGGTTTTAGTTTTTGGAGCAGCGGTTGTGGTATGGTAAAAGTGGAGCCGGTACTTCCCTTGCTTCTAAATGTGCAAGTCTCAGAATAATTTGTAATATAGAAATACAATTTTAAAATTAATTGAGAAAGAAATGAATATAAAACCTAATAACAGTTTATAAATTATCTGTATTGAAAAGTGACATAAGCAACATGACAATTTTTAGAGTTGACAGGGAAATAAACAATCTTTCATAACATAAACAGATACCAAAAATAAAAGGAAACTAACTAAATAGTACTTAAAGATGATACAAAATATAAAAAAAAGCTAAAATTACCAAAAACATACAACGTGACAACATGTAAGTAAAATATTAACAAACTTAAATCACAAACAGTATATTACAAGCCTCAAAATATAGGTACTTTACCATAAACTAAGTAATCTGCTGATTGTAGTGTTTCATCTTGATTTATAGTTAGTCCTAATTTCTTAAAAACTTTCTTTAAAACTTTCATAGATGGAATAGGATTGGGATCTGACTTAATATGTCTTATATTACATCTTTTCGATTCATAGAATGGCTTTTATCTGCATATTCATATTTGTAGGGTCAAGCATATCAGGGACTTCAAAACATTTATCTAAAGGCAAATTTATCTAGTGGACCATAGCGTTTATTGGATTATTAGCGCAATGAGCGACTGTTAATGCATTGGAGCTAATACTAGACATTGCATTAGCTAGAGTTGGTAATTGATCGATCGTAACACATGTAACTCGAGACCATCGTTTTGTTTCTAAACCTCTAATAGAGCCTCAAAATATAGGCACTTTACCATAAACTAAGTAATCTGCTGATTGTAGTGTTTCATCTTCTTTATAATTAGTCCTAATTTCCTTGTTCCTTTTTCTATTGCCGCCATTATATTATTACTTTCGCGAACAATTCCGTCAATGGCACACATCATATCTTATTCTGTTCTTGTTTTCTGCAATTTATATTTACCGCATATTACCTGATTATCGTCTTGAGCTAATAATGTGGTTCTTGTGCTTCGGTCCATAGATTCTCTTCTAAAAAAGCAATAAATTTACAACACTCCATCCTTTTTGTCTAAGACCGTCCAAACCTCCATCTTGTCCATTCCAACAGACTATTTCTTTCCCTTTATTAGATACAATACCATTTTCTACCTTCATTAAATCTGGTCTATTAATTATTATTGTAATATATAAAGCTTTTTTGGAAGGATTCGTGTGTTCTTGAGATTAGATTATCAAATCCTAAAAATTTATCCATAACTGTAAAGTCTGGTTTATTTGCCTCATCTCGTTGATGGTTATTCCACTTAGTATAATCTATATAATTTGCAATACATATATTTTCATAATCTGCATTTCCTTTTCCCGAAGTATTGTCCATGAGTTTCTTAATCACAGTGTCTAAGTCATCAGCCATAGTTAATCCTTTAAACAATGGAACAAAATGAGTTTTAATTAGGTATTCAGTTACAACAAAATATTCTCGTGGTCTCCAAGTCATAAGTGTAAAAAATCTGCCTTTCAATTTTATTTCTCTCTCTTTCCCTTTCAATCCTATAGCAAGATCATAAGGATTTAATCCATATTTATCTATTGTCTCTAACAATTCCTTCCAGTTAGTTGCAGGTTTATTTATTAAAGTCTTTAAAACTTTCATAGATGGAATAGGATTGGGATCTGACTTAATATGTCTTATATTACATCTTTTCGATTCATAGAATGGCTTTATCTGCAAATTCATATTTGAAGGGGCAAGCATATCAGAGACTTCAAAACATTTATCTAAAGGCAACTTATGCTAGTTATACTTCTAAATTCTGCAATATTCCATCCGCTAATTTTGATCCATCTTCGATGAACCATCCTATGGCTGCACGTAATTTGCTGGCTCTTTTGATCTTTGGAATTTTCGCTTCTCTTCCCAAGGTCTTAAAAACATAGTATTGTCTTAAGTTTTCACGATTCATAATTTAATTAAAACTACTTTTTAACCGGATTAATCGCGTGATTAGTCGCTCGTGACCACGGGGTCTGCAAAGACACCGAAACGTCGAGTTAAAATGTAAAATATAAATTATACGCGATTAATCCGGTTAAAAAGTAGTTTTGTCTTAAAAACACTTGTTGTTTCTGAAGTTTTTGAACCCAAATATGCCTTATAAGGTCCGCGCATCGTCTTATACTTTTGTAATCCTTGAGGAACTAAGTTAGATACATAGTAGCTTCTAGGAGGTATTGAGTCACAAAAGACACAATCTGTACTTTGAAGAATCGGATAACTCAATAATTCTAAAGGATGTGGAACTGTAGCCCCGTAAATTTTCTCTCCCCAAGAATCTTGTCTAAGCTTATCTTCCTTTTAGGACGAACATTTCCAAATACGTTTTGGAATATATTATCTTAATGGAATCTTGGTCAATCCTTTTAATGTCTGGATTTCACTTGAATCTAATAATATTTGACTCGTTTATCTTTTAATGTAGTAAAAATTGTTCGTGTAGTTTTAGAGTTCTGGAATAAACCGACCAAACCCTGCACAATTCCTAAATAAGTAGCTGCAAGATATTCACTAATGAATCGAGGAAATAAAGGTTTAATTGATCTCATATACATAAATATCGATCCTTTATTATGATTAAGATATTGTAATGCTGATTTCATCACTTCTTTTTTTACTTCTCCCGACCTAGAGATGAAGTTCTTTTTAATTTCTTCTTTAATCATAGTCAACGGATTTACACTGCCCTTAAGATTCATAGATGATGGACTTGTAATAATGTCTTGAAAGATGAAATATCTACTTTGTTATAATCAGGAGACCCTATTTGTGAAGCTAATTTTTTTTGTCCACTCAGGTCCAAAATCAAATACGGTTTTCCAAAATGTCAAACTCTCTGTCAATGGATCGGGGAAACTACGTATTAAGAGTCTCGTTAATGACATTTCGCAGACTCCTCCTAAGCAAAGATCTAAATAAATTACTAAAGATTTATATTCTTTCGTAAAGATATTACAAGAAGATTTTAATCGATTCCTTGTTTGGGCCTTTAATGCGGGATTGTGTACATCTAGTAATATTCTAGCAAAATTTCCTAAAAATTATAGTGGACCATAGCGTTTATTGGATTATTAGCGCAATGAGCGACTGTTAATGCATTGGAGTTAATACTAGACATTGCATTAGCTAGAGTTGGTAATTGATCGTTCGTAACACATGTTACTCGAGACCATCGTTTTGTTTCTAAACCTCTAATAGAGCCTCAAAATATAGGTACTTTACCATAAACTAAGTAATCTGCTGACTGTAGTGTTTCATCTTGATTTATAGTTAGTCCTAATTTCCTTGTTCCTTTTTCTATTGCCGCCATTATATTATTACTTTCGCGAACAATTCCGTCAATGGCACACATCATATCTTATTCTGTTCTTGTTTTCTGCGATTTATTTTTACTGCATATCACCTGATTATCGCCTTGAGCTAATAATGTGGTTCTCGTGCTTCGCTCCATAGATTCTCTTCTAAAAAACCAATAAATTTACAACACTCCATCCTTTTTGTCTAAGACCGTCCAAACCTCCATCTTGTCCATTCCAACAGACTATTTCTTTCCCTTTATTACTATATACAATACCATTTTATACCTTCATTAAATCTGGTCTATTAATTATTATTGTAATATATAAAGCTTTTTTGAAAGGATTCGTGTGTTCTTGAGATTAGATTATCAAGTCCAAAAAAATTATCCATAACTGTAAAGACTGGTTTATTTGCCTCATCTCGTTGATGGTTATTCCACTTAGTATAATCTATATAATTTGCTATACATATATTTTTATAATCTGCATTTCCTTTTCCCGAAGTATTGTCCATGAGTTTCTTAATCACAGTGTCTAAGTCATCAGCCATAGTTAATCCTTTAAACAATGGAACAAAATGAGTTTTAATTAGGTATTCAGTTACAACAAAATATTCTCGTAGTCTCCATGTCATAAGTGTAAAAAATCTGCCTTTCAATTTTATTTCTCTCTCTTTCCCTTTCAATCCTATAGCAAGATCATTAGGATTTAATCCATATTTATCTATTGTCTCTAACAATTCCTTCCAGTTAGTTGCAGGTTTATTTATTAAAGTCTTTAAAACTTTCATAGATGGAACAGGATTGGGATCTGACTTAATATGTCCTATATTACATTTTCTCGATTCATAGAATGGCTTTTATCTGCATATTCATATTTGTAGGGTCAAGCATATCAGGGACTTCAAAAAATTTATCTAAAGGCAACTTATGCTAGTTATACTTCTAAATTCTGCAATATTCCATCCGCTAATTTTGATCCATCTTCGATGAACCATCCTATGGCTGCACGTAATTTGCTGGCTCTTTTGATCTTTGGAATTTTCGCTTCTCTTCCCAAGGTCTTAAAAACACTTGTTGTTTCTGAAGTTTTTGAACCCAAATATGCCTTATAAGGTCCGCGCATCGTCTTATAGTTTTGTAATCCTTGAGGAACTAAGTTAGATACATAGTAGATATTGTAATGCTGATTTCATCACTTCTTTTTTTACTTCTCCCGACCTAGAGATTTAAGTTCTTTTTAATTTCTTCTTTAATCATAGTCAACGGATTTACACTGCCCTTAAGATTCATAGATGATGGATCTTGTAATAATTTCTTGAAAGATGAAATATCTACTTTGTTATAATCAGGAGACCCTATTTGTGAAGCTAATTTTTTTTGTCCACTCAGGTCCAAAATCAAATACGGTTTTCCAAAATGTCAAACTCTCTGTCAATGGATCGGGGAAACTACGTATTAAGAGTCTCGTTAATGACATTCCGCAGACTCCTCCTAAGCAAAGATCTAAATAAATTACTAAAGATTTATATTCTTTCGTATAGATATTACAAGAAGATTTTAATCGATTCCTTGTTTGGGCCTTTAATGCGGGATTGTGTACATCTAGTAATATTCTAGCAAAATTTCCTAAAAATTATAGTGGACCATAGCGTTTATTGGATTATTAGCGCAATGAGCGACTGTTAATGCATTGGAGTTAATACTAGACATTGCATTAGCTAGAGTTGGTAATTGATCGTTCGTAACACATGTAACTCGAGACCATCGTTTTGTTTCTAAACCTCTAATAGAGCCTCAAAATATAGGTACTTTACCATAAACTAAGTAATCTGCTGACTGTAGTGTTTCATCTTGATTTATAGTTAGTCCTAATTTCCTTGTTCCTTTTTCTATTGCCGCCATTATATTATTACTTTCGCGAACAATTCCGTCAATGGCACACATCATATCTTATTCTGTTCTTGTTTTCTGCGATTTATTTTTACTGCATATCACCTGATTATCGCCTTGAGCTAATAATGTGGTTCTCGTGCTTCGCTCCATAGATTCTCTTCTAAAAAACCAATAAATTTACAACACTCCATCCTTTTTGTCTAAGACCGTCCAAACCTCCATCTTGTCCATTCCAACAGACTATTTCTTTCCCTTTATTACTATATACAATACCATTTTATACCTTCATTAAATCTGGTCTATTAATTATTATTGTAATATATAAAGCTTTTTTGGAAGGATTCGTGTGTTCTTGAGATTAGATTATCAAGTCCAAAAAAACATCCATAACTGTAAAGACTGGTTTATTTGCCTCATCTCGTTGATGGTTATTCCACTTAGTATAATCTATATAATTTGCTATACATATATTTTCATAATCTGCATTTCCTTTTCCCGAAGTATTGTCCATGAGTTTCTTAATCACAGTGTCTAAGTCATCAGCCATAGTTAATCCTTTAAACAATGGAACAAAATGAGTTTTAATTAGGTATTCAGTTACAACAAAATATTCTCGTAGTCTCCATGTCATAAGTGTAAAAAATCTGCCTTTCAATTTTATTTCTCTCTCTTTCCCTTTCAATCCTATAGCAAGATCATTAGGATTTAATCCATATTTATCTATTGTCTCTAACAATTCCTTCCAGTTAGTTGCAGGTTTATTTATTAAAGTCTTTAAAACTTTCATAGATGGAACAGGATTGGGATCTGACTTAATATGTCCTATATTACATTTTCTCGATTCATAGAATGGCTTTTATCTGCATATTCATATTTGTAGGGTCAAGCATATCAGGGACTTCAAAACATTTATCTAAAGGCAACTTATGCTAGTTATACTTCTAAATTCTGCAATATTCCATCCGCTAATTTTGATCCATCTTCGATGAACCATCCTATGGCTGCACGTAATTTGCTGGCTCTTTTGATCTTTGGAATTTTCGCTTCTCTTCCCAAGGTCTTAAAAACACTTGTTGTTTCTGAAGTTTTTGAACCCAAATATGCCTTATAAGGTCCGCGCATCGTCTTATAGTTTTGTAATCCTTGAGGAACTAAGTTAGATACATAGTAGATATTGTAATGCTGATTTCATCACTTCTTTTTTTACTTCTCCCGACCTAGAGATTTAAGTTCTTTTTAATTTCTTCTTTAATCATAGTCAACGGATTTACACTGCCCTTAAGATTCATAGATGATGGATCTTGTAATAATTTCTTGAAAGATGAAATATCTACTTTGTTATAATCAGGAGACCCTATTTGTGAAGCTAATTTTTTTTGTCCACTCAGGTCCAAAATCAAATACGGTTTTCCAAAATGTCAAACTCTCTGTCAATGGATCGGGGAAACTACGTATTAAGAGTCTCGTTAATGACATTCCGCAGACTCCTCCTAAGCAAGGATCTAAGTAAATTACTAAAGATTTATATTGTTTCGTATAGATATTACAATATGATTTTAATCGATTTCTTGTTTGGGCCTTTAATGCGGGATTGTGTACATCTAGTAATATTCTAGCAAAATTTCCTAAAAAATTATAGTGGACCATAACGTTTATTGGATTATTAGCGCAATGAGCGCCTGTCAATGCGCTGGAGCTAATACTAGACATTGTATTAGCTAGAGTTGGTAATTGATCGTTCGTAACACATAACTCGAGACCATCGTTTTGTTTCTAAACCTCTAATAGAGCCTCTAAATATAGTTATTTTACCATAAACTAAGTAATCTGCTGATTGTAGTGTTTCATCTTGATTTATAATTAGTCCTAATTTCCTTGTTCCTTTTTCTATTGCCGCCATTATATTATTACTTTCGCGAACAATTCCGTCAATCGCACACATCATAATCTTCTGTTCTTGTTTTCTTCAATTTATATTTACCGCATATCATCTGATTATCGCCTTGAGCTATTAATGTGGTTCTTGTGCTTCGGTCCATAGATTCTCATCTAATTACCAATAAATTTACAACACTCCATCCTTTTGTCTAAGACCGTCCAAACCCCAGTCTTGTCCATTCCAACAGACTATTTCTTTCTGGAAAGTTGTTCACTTTCAGGCAGTTTTCGAGTTAGTCGTTCAAACATACCAAACATTATTGAGATATAAATAGAGATAGGTTCATCACGGCCTTGTGTACGATTTCTAATAGAAGTAAGTAATTTGTAATCAAAATCTGGAGTGCTAAAATCTTTAATAAGTTTGCTCGATAATTCATCCCAGGTAATAGTAGGGCAACGAGCTTTTTGGAATCTGAACCAATGTAAAGCATTCCCTGTAAAAATTTCGAGCGCTTTGTCTACTAAACAATTTTTTGGAATGTATCTTGCAATACGGAACTCTTCCACCCTTTGTAAAAAGGAATGAGGGCATCCTGTACCATCAAAAGTAATTTTTTTATATCTTTTATATAAGAAGTGATAGGTAATGAAGGTTGATCAGAAAAACTAATAATATCATTATTTCTTCTAAGAATATCAGGAGGGTTAGTAGGGATACAAATGTTATGACTTGGAGGTTCTACCAATGGAGTAAAGAAAGTGGAATTTTCGTATCGCTTTTCGAGGATTTCAAATCGAGATTTAAGAGAATCGTAACGTTGTTTAAGTTCAGGAGCTGTGAGTATGTCGATGCGTTCTAATCTCAGGAAAAGATGATTAAGAAAAGATTCAATTTTAGGCGCGTATTTAAAATTGGTAGAGTCTAAGTTATTAGAGTCCAAGTTAATATCTTTGATTCCAAGTAAAATAAAGTTGCTTCAGATTCCGCTAAGTCATCTTCTACGGGTAGGGGAGAGTCTAAAATATCACAGGATAGTATGACAGAGAGACGTTTAATTTGGTGTTTTAATTCTATTACGGTTGAGAGAGGTTCTTCAAGTCTGATCTTAACTTCATATTCCAGTTCTGGTTTATTCAACAACTCAAATTTAATAAGCCTCGCCATTTTAATTAAAATTTTATAAGTAATTGGTAAGAAAAAAGGTGAAGTATAATTAGTTAAGTGGTGAGTAAAAATGAGGTTACTTCAATAGCCTATTGAGGTAGAGCTATTTGCATGAGATACGTCGTCGGATACTCTCCTTCGATACACTCTGTAAGTCAGTAATCAGCAACCAACCGTGTGACTCAGAAGAGTTTTCAACACGCGGAATGGTCACTGATTTTGTGAGATATTCACGAGGGAATACCGTAAGTGTCTAATGTCTGTTAATATGTTATGAGTAGTGAATATGTTAAGAGTACTGTAAGAGTACCTAACGGAGTAGTGTTTAAAGTAAAGTGGAATAGGTCGGTAAAAGAGAAAACGAGTAAAACGAAAAAAAATTAGGGGAGTGTAATATGAGAGGTGTAACGTGGGGTTGCTTATGTGCTGACGTACGTCGTCGGATACTCTCCTTCGATACCCTCCGTAAGTCAGTAATCAGCAACCAACCGTGTGACTCAGAAGAGTTTTCAACACGCGGAATGGTCACTGATTTTGTGAGATATTCACGTGGGAATACCGTAGGTGTCTATTGTCTGATTATATGGGATGAGTTATGAATATGTAAAGAGTACTGTAAGATTACCTAACGGAGTAGAGTTTACAGTAAAGTGGACTAGATAAGTAAAAGTAGAAAACAAGTAGAATGACAAAAAAAAAGTTTATAGCCAAATGAAGCCGAAAAAAAAGGTACCTATCTAAAGTGGTATTTTAGAATTTAGGGGAAAGCACGACTAAGGGAATTTACGTTGGGCGCCAAACTGTAGTGTTACCTGGAGTAAAGGCCTAAGTAACCTACTATTTAAGAGAAAAGGTTAAAGAAATAAAGGGAAATAAAGTTAAAGTTGGTACATTTACAAATAAAGGTTACAAAGGTGGTATAAAAAAGCACTATTTCACTTACAGTCCACTAGGAATTTTTATATACACCCCGAACTTCCAAAATAAGTATGTATCCAAAATGTTTTCAGGATCCACGGCTCCAAGATTTTATATGAGTATCCACGAATTATTGTATTAAACTTTTAGTATTCCCTTTCTGTATGCTCTCCTTCTCAGATCGATGTTCATTTCAAAAAGCCAGGAGATCAGCTTGCCACTCCTTTTATATCCTCGATTTCGTTCGACAGCCGTAAATTAATTTATGTTTCGAGAGACATCCATTTTTCATCGGCCAGCGGCTGTCACTTCTCGTATCAAGGAGGTTTTAGTTTTTGGAGCAGCGGTTGTGGTATGGTAAAAGTGGAGCCGGTACTTCTCTTGCTTCTAAATGTGCAAGTCTCAGAATAATTTGTAATATAGAAATACAATTTTAAAATTAATTGAGAAAGAAATGAATATAAAACCTAATAACAGTTTATAAATTATCTGTATTGAAAAGTGACATAAGCAACATGACAATTTTTAGAGTTGACAGGGAAATAAACAATCTTTCATAACATAAACAGATACCAAAAATAAAAGGAAACTAACTAAATAGTACTTAAAGATGATACAAAATATAAAAAAAAGCTAAAATTACCAAAAACATACAACGTGACAACATGTAAGTAAAATATTAACAAACTTAAATCACAAACAGTATATTACAAGCCTCAAAATATAGGTACTTTACCATAAACTAAGTAATCTGCTGATTGTAGTGTTTCATCTTGATTTATAGTTAGTCCTAATTTCTTAAAAACTTTCTTTAAAACTTTCATAGATGGAATAGGATTGGGATCTGACTTAATATGTCTTATATTACATCTTTTCGATTCATAGAATGGCTTTTATCTGCATATTCATATTTGTAGGGTCAAGCATATCAGGGACTTCAAAACATTTATCTAAAGGCAAATTTATCTAGTGGACCATAGCGTTTATTGGATTATTAGCGCAATGAGCGACTGTTAATGCATTGGAGCTAATACTAGACATTGCATTAGCTAGAGTTGGTAATTGATCGTTCGTAACACATGTAACTCGAGACCATCGTTTTGTTTCTAAACCTCTAATAGAGCCTCAAAATATAGGCACTTTACCATAAACTAAGTAATCTGCTGATTGTAGTGTTTCATCTTCTTTATAATTAGTCCTAATTTCCTTGTTCCTTTTTCTATTGCCGCCATTATATTATTACTTTCGCGAACAATTCCGTCAATGGCACACATCATATCTTATTCTGTTCTTGTTTTCTGCAATTTATATTTACCGCATATTACCTGATTATCGTCTTGAGCTAATAATGTGGTTCTTGTGCTTCGGTCCATAGATTCTCTTCTAAAAAAGCAATAAATTTACAACACTCCATCCTTTTTGTCTAAGACCGTCCAAACCTCCATCTTGTCCATTCCAACAGACTATTTCTTTCCCTTTATTAGATACAATACCATTTTCTACCTTCATTAAATCTGGTCTATTAATTATTATTGTAATATATAAAGCTTTTTTGGAAGGATTCGTGTGTTCTTGAGATTAGATTATCAAATCCTAAAAATTTATCCATAACTGTAAAGTCTGGTTTATTTGCCTCATCTCGTTGATGGTTATTCCACTTAGTATAATCTATATAATTTGCAATACATATATTTTCATAATCTGCATTTCCTTTTCCCGAAGTATTGTCCATGAGTTTCTTAATCACAGTGTCTAAGTCATCAGCCATAGTTAATCCTTTAAACAATGGAACAAAATGAGTTTTAATTAGGTATTCAGTTACAACAAAATATTCTCGTGGTCTCCAAGTCATAAGTGTAAAAAATCTGCCTTTCAATTTTATTTCTCTCTCTTTCCCTTTCAATCCTATAGCAAGATCATAAGGATTTAATCCATATTTATCTATTGTCTCTAACAATTCCTTCCAGTTAGTTGCAGGTTTATTTATTAAAGTCTTTAAAACTTTCATAGATGGAATAGGATTGGGATCTGACTTAATATGTCTTATATTACATCTTTTCGATTCATAGAATGGCTTTATCTGCAAATTCATATTTGAAGGGGCAAGCATATCAGAGACTTCAAAACATTTATCTAAAGGCAACTTATGCTAGTTATACTTCTAAATTCTGCAATATTCCATCCGCTAATTTTGATCCATCTTCGATGAACCATCCTATGGCTGCACGTAATTTGCTGGCTCTTTTGATCTTTGGAATTTTCGCTTCTCTTCCCAAGGTCTTAAAAACATAGTATTGTCTTAAGTTTTCACGATTCATAATTTAATTAAAACTACTTTTTAACCGGATTAATCGCGTGATTAGTCGCTCGTGACCACGGGGTCTGCAAAGACACCGAAACGTCGAGTTAAAATGTAAAATATAAATTATACGCGATTAATCCGGTTAAAAAGTAGTTTTGTCTTAAAAACACTTGTTGTTTCTGAAGTTTTTGAACCCAAATATGCCTTATAAGGTCCGCGCATCGTCTTATACTTTTGTAATCCTTGAGGAACTAAGTTAGATACATAGTAGCTTCTAGGAGGTATTGAGTCACAAAAGACACAATCTGTACTTTGAAGAATCGGATAACTCAATAATTCTAAAGGATGTGGAACTGTAGCCCCGTAAATTTTCTCTCCCCAAGAATCTTGTCTAAGCTTATCTTCCTTTTAGGACGAACATTTCCAAATACGTTTTGGAATATATTATCTTAATGGAATCTTGGTCAATCCTTTTAATGTCTGGATTTCACTTGAAACTAATAATATTTGACTCGTTTATCTTTTAATGTAGTAAAAATTGTTCGTGTAGTTTTAGAGTTCTGGAATAAACCGACCAAACCCTGCACAATTCCTAAATAAGTAGCTGCAAAATATTCACTAATGAATCGAGGAAATAAAGGTTTAATTGATCTCATATACATAAATATCGATCCTTTATTATGATTAAGATATTGTAATGCTGATTTCATCACTTCTTTTTTTACTTCTCCCGACCTAGAGATGAAGTTCTTTTTAATTTCTTCTTTAATCATAGTCAACGGATTTACACTGCCCTTAAGATTCATAGATGATGGACTTGTAATAATGTCTTGAAAGATGAAATATCTACTTTGTTATAATCAGGAGACCCTATTTGTGAAGCTAATTTTTTTTGTCCACTCAGGTCCAAAATCAAATACGGTTTTCCAAAATGTCAAACTCTCTGTCAATGGATCGGGGAAACTACGTATTAAGAGTCTCGTTAATGACATTCCGCAGACTCCTCCTAAGCAAAGATCTAAATAAATTACTAAAGATTTATATTCTTTCGTATAGATATTACAAGAAGATTTTAATCGATTCCTTGTTTGGGCCTTTAATGCGGGATTGTGTACATCTAGTAATATTCTAGCAAAATTTCCTAAAAATTATAGTGGACCATAGCGTTTATTGGATTATTAGCGCAATGAGCGACTGTTAATGCATTGGAGTTAATACTAGACATTGCATTAGCTAGAGTTGGTAATTGATCGTTCGTAACACATGTAACTCGAGACCATCGTTTTGTTTCTAAACCTCTAATAGAGCCTCAAAATATAGGTACTTTACCATAAACTAAGTAATCTGCTGACTGTAGTGTTTCATCTTGATTTATAGTTAGTCCTAATTTCCTTGTTCCTTTTTCTATTGCCGCCATTATATTATTACTTTCGCGAACAATTCCGTCAATGGCACACATCATATCTTATTCTGTTCTTGTTTTCTGCGATTTATTTTTACTGCATATCACCTGATTATCGCCTTGAGCTAATAATGTGGTTCTCGTGCTTCGCTCCATAGATTCTCTTCTAAAAAAGCAATAAATTTACAACACTCCATCCTTTTTGTCTAAGACCGTCCAAACCTCCATCTTGTCCATTCCAACAGACTATTTCTTTCCCTTTATTACTATATACAATACCATTTTATACCTTCATTAAATCTGGTCTATTAATTATTATTGTAATATATAAAGCTTTTTTGAAAGGATTCGTGTGTTCTTGAGATTAGATTATCAAGTCCAAAAAAATTATCCATAACTGTAAAGACTGGTTTATTTGCCTCATCTCGTTGATGGTTATTCCACTTAGTATAATCTATATAATTTGCTATACATATATTTTCATAATCTGCATTTCCTTTTCCCGAAGTATTGTCCATGAGTTTCTTAATCACAGTGTCTAAGTCATCAGCCATAGTTAATCCTTTAAACAATGGAACAAAATGAGTTTTAATTAGGTATTCAGTTACAACAAAATATTCTCGTAGTCTCCATGTCATAAGTGTAAAAAATCTGCCTTTCAATTTTATTTCTCTCTCTTTCCCTTTCAATCCTATAGCAAGATCATTAGGATTTAATCCATATTTATCTATTGTCTCTAACAATTCCTTCCAGTTAGTTGCAGGTTTATTTATTAAAGTCTTTAAAACTTTCATAGATGGAACAGGATTGGGATCTGACTTAATATGTCCTATATTACATTTTCTCGATTCATAGAATGGCTTTTATCTGCATATTCATATTTGTAGGGTCAAGCATATCAGGGACTTCAAAACATTTATCTAAAGGCAACTTATGCTAGTTATACTTCTAAATTCTGCAATATTCCATCCGCTAATTTTGATCCATCTTCGATGAACCATCCTATGGCTGCACGTAATTTGCTGGCTCTTTTGATCTTTGGAATTTTCGCTTCTCTTCCCAAGGTCTTAAAAACACTTGTTGTTTCTGAAGTTTTTGAACCCAAATATGCCTTATAAGGTCCGCGCATCGTCTTATAGTTTTGTAATCCTTGAGGAACTAAGTTAGATACATAGTAGATATTGTAATGCTGATTTCATCACTTCTTTTTTTACTTCTCCCGACCTAGAGATTTAAGTTCTTTTTAATTTCTTCTTTAATCATAGTCAACGGATTTACACTGCCCTTAAGATTCATAGATGATGGATCTTGTAATAATTTCTTGAAAGATGAAATATCTACTTTGTTATAATCAGGAGACCCTATTTGTGAAGCTAATTTTTTTTGTCCACTCAGGTCCAAAATCAAATACGGTTTTCCAAAATGTCAAACTCTCTGTCAATGGATCGGGGAAACTACGTATTAAGAGTCTCGTTAATGACATTCCGCAGACTCCTCCTAAGCAAGGATCTAAGTAAATTACTAAAGATTTATATTGTTTCGTATAGATATTACAATATGATTTTAATCGATTCCTTGTTTGGGCCTTTAATGCGGGATTGTGTACATCTAGTAATATTCTAGCAAAATTTCCTAAAAAATTATAGTGGACCATAACGTTTATTGGATTATTAGCGCAATGAGCGCCTGTCAATGCGCTGGAGCTAATACTAGACATTGTATTAGCTAGAGTTGGTAATTGATCGTTCGTAACACATAACTCGAGACCATCGTTTTGTTTCTAAACCTCTAATAGAGCCTCTAAATATAGTTATTTTACCATAAACTAAGTAATCTGCTGATTGTAGTGTTTCATCTTGATTTATAATTAGTCCTAATTTCCTTGTTCCTTTTTCTATTGCCGCCATTATATTATTACTTTCGCGAACAATTCCGTCAATCGCACACATCATAATCTTCTGTTCTTGTTTTCTTCAATTTATATTTACCGCATATCATCTGATTATCGCCTTGAGCTATTAATGTGGTTCTTGTGCTTCGGTCCATAGATTCTCATCTAATTACCAATAAATTTACAACACTCCATCCTTTTGTTTAAGACCGTCCAAACCTCAGTCTTGTCCATTCCAACAGACTATTTCTTTCTGGAAAGTTGTTCACTTTCAGGCAGTTTTCGAGTTAGTCGTTCAAACATACCAAACATTATTGAGATATAAATAGAGATAGGTTCATCACGGCCTTGTGTACGATTTCTAATAGAAGTAAGTAATTTGTAATCAAAATCTGGAGTGCTAAAATCTTTAATAAGTTTGCTCGATAATTCATCCCAGGTAATAGTAGGGCAACGAGCTTTTTGGAATCTGAACCAATGTAAAGCATTCCCTGTAAAAATTTCGAGCGCTTTGTCTACTAAACAATTTTTTGGAATGTATCTTGCAATACGGAACTCTTCCACCCTTTGTAAAAAGGAATGAGGGCATCCTGTACCATCAAAAGTAATTTTTTTATATCTTTTATATAAGAAGTGATAGGTAATGAAGGTTGATCAGAAAAACTAATAATATCATTATTTCTTCTAAGAATATCAGGAGGGTTAGTAGGGATACAAATGTTATGACTTGGAGGTTCTACCAATGGAGTAAAGAAAGTGGAATTTTCGTATCGCTTTTCGAGGATTTCAAATCGAGATTTAAGAGAATCGTAACGTTGTTTAAGTTCAGGAGCTGTGAGTATGTCGATGCGTTCTAATCTCAGGAAAAGATGATTAAGAAAAGATTCAATTTTAGGCGCGTATTTAAAATTGGTAGAGTCTAAGTTATTAGAGTCCAAGTTAATATCTTTGATTCCAAGTAAAATAAAGTTGCTTCAGATTCCGCTAAGTCATCTTCTACGGGTAGGGGAGAGTCTAAAATATCACAGGATAGTATGACAGAGAGACGTTTAATTTGGTGTTTTAATTCTATTACGGTTGAGAGAGGTTCTTCAAGTCTGATCTTAACTTCATATTCCAGTTCTGGTTTATTCAACAACTCAAATTTAATAAGCCTCGCCATTTTAATTAAAATTTTATAAGTAATTGGTAAGAAAAAAGGTGAAGTATAATTAGTTAAGTGGTGAGTAAAAATGAGGTTACTTCAATAGCCTATTGAGGTAGAGCTATTTGCATGAGATACGTCGTCGGATACTCTCCTTCGATACACTCTGTAAGTCAGTAATCAGCAACCAACCGTGTGACTCAGAAGAGTTTTCAACACGCGGAATGGTCACTGATTTTGTGAGATATTCACGAGGGAATACCGTAAGTGTCTAATGTCTGTTAATATGTTATGAGTAGTGAATATGTTAAGAGTACTGTAAGAGTACCTAACGGAGTAGTGTTTAAAGTAAAGTGGAATAGGTCGGTAAAAGAGAAAACGAGTAAAACGAAAAAAAATTAGGGGAGTGTAATATGAGAGGTGTAACGTGGGGTTGCTTATGTGCTGACGTACGTCGTCGGATACTCTCCTTCGATACCCTCCGTAAGTCAGTAATCAGCAACCAACCGTGTGACTCAGAAGAGTTTTCAACACGCGGAATGGTCACTGATTTTGTGAGATATTCACGTGGGAATACCGTAGGTGTCTATTGTCTGATTATATGGGATGAGTGATGAATATGTAAAGAGTACTGTAAGATTACCTAACGGAGTAGAGTTTACAGTAAAGTGGACTAGATAAGTAAAAGTAGAAAACAAGTAGAATGACAAAAAAAAAGTTTATAGCCAAATGAAGCCGAAAAAAAAGGTACCTATCTAAAGTGGTATTTTAGAATTTAGGGGAAAGCACGACTAAGGGAATTTACGTTGGGCGCCAAACTGTAGTGTTACCTGGAGTAAAGGCCTAAGTAACCTACTATTTAAGAGAAAAGGTTAAAGAAATAAAGGGAAATAAAGTTAAAGTTGGTACATTTACAAATAAAGGTTACAAAGGTGGTATAAAAAAGCACTATTTCACTTACAGTCCACTAGGAATTTTTATATACACCCCGAACTTCCAAAATAAGTATGTATCCAAAATGTTTTCAGGATCCACGGCTCCAAGATTTTATATGAGTATCCACGAATTATTGTATTAAACTTTTAGTATTCCCTTTCTGTATGCTCTCCTTCTCAGATCGATGTTCATTTCAAAAAGCCAGGAGATCAGCTTGCCACTCCTTTTATATCCTCGATTTCGTTCGACAGCCGTAAATTAATTTATGTTTCGAGAGACATCCATTTTTCATCGGCCAGCGGCTGTCACTTCTCGTATCAAGGAGGTTTTAGTTTTTGGAGCAGCGGTTGTGGTATGGTAAAAGTGGAGCCGGTACTTCTCTTGCTTCTAAATGTGCAAGTCTCAGAATAATTTGTAATATAGAAATACAATTTTAAAATTAATTGAGAAAGAAATGAATATAAAACCTAATAACAGTTTATAAATTATCTGTATTGAAAAGTGACATAAGCAACATGACAATTTTTAGAGTTGACAGGGAAATAAACAATCTTTCATAACATAAACAGATACCAAAAATAAAAGGAAACTAACTAAATAGTACTTAAAGATGATACAAAATATAAAAAAAAGCTAAAATTACCAAAAACATACAACGTGACAACATGTAAGTAAAATATTAACAAACTTAAATCACAAACAGTATATTACAAGCCTCAAAATATAGGTACTTTACCATAAACTAAGTAATCTGCTGATTGTAGTGTTTCATCTTGATTTATAGTTAGTCCTAATTTCTTAAAAACTTTCTTTAAAACTTTCATAGATGGAATAGGATTGGGATCTGACTTAATATGTCTTATATTACATTTGCTTGGTGGTAGGATCCCTTCTGGGTCCGCCTGGCTAGCGACCACCCTTTATATAAAGTCTGCCGCCAAATGTTACCGCTCCGGCGGTAATGTGTTCCGGCAATATTGTATAAAGAGCCAGTTCCTTCCTAAACCCGTGTGCTTTCATCTTCGACCTCATCGTCACTTACCATCAGGTGAGATTGAGGTCAAACGCGGGTTTAGTCGTATATAAAAAAAAAAAAAAAAAAAAATCTTTTCGATTCATAGAATGGCTTTTATCTGCATATTCATATTTGTAGGGTCAAGCATATCAGGGACTTCAAAACATTTATCTAAAGGCAAATTTATCTAGTGGACCATAGCGTTTATTGGATTATTAGCGCAATGAGCGACTGTTAATGCATTGGAGCTAATACTAGACATTGCATTAGCTAGAGTTGGTAATTGATCGTTCGTAACACATGTAACTCGAGACCATCGTTTTGTTTCTAAACCTCTAATAGAGCCTCAAAATATAGGCACTTTACCATAAACTAAGTAATCTGCTGATTGTAGTGTTTCATCTTCTTTATAATTAGTCCTAATTTCCTTGTTCCTTTTTCTATTGCCGCCATTATATTATTACTTTCGCGAACAATTCCGTCAATGGCACACATCATATCTTATTCTGTTCTTGTTTTCTGCAATTTATATTTACCGCATATTACCTGATTATCGTCTTGAGCTAATAATGTGGTTCTTGTGCTTCGGTCCATAGATTCTCTTCTAAAAAAGCAATAAATTTACAACACTCCATCCTTTTTGTCTAAGACCGTCCAAACCTCCATCTTGTCCATTCCAACAGACTATTTCTTTCCCTTTATTACTATATACAATACCATTTTATACCTTCATTAAATCTGGTCTATTAATTATTATTGTAATATATAAAGCTTTTTTGAAAGGATTCGTGTGTTCTTGAGATTAGATTATCAAGTCCAAAAAAATTATCCATAACTGTAAAGACTGGTTTATTTGCCTCATCTCGTTGATGGTTATTCCACTTAGTATAATCTATATAATTTGCTATACATATATTTTCATAATCTGCATTTCCTTTTCCCGAAGTATTGTCCATGAGTTTCTTAATCACAGTGTCTAAGTCATCAGCCATAGTTAATCCTTTAAACAATGGACCAAAATGAGTTTTAATTAGGTATTCAGTTACAACAAAATATTCTCGTAGTCTCCATGTCATAAGTGTAAAAAATCTGCCTTTCAATTTTATTTCTCTCTCTTTCCCTTTCAATCCTATAGCAAGATCATTAGGATTTAATCCATATTTATCTATTGTCTCTAACAATTCCTTCCAGTTAGTTGCAGGTTTATTTATTAAAGTCTTTAAAACTTTCATAGATGGAACAGGATTGGGATCTGACTTAATATGTCCTATATTACATTTTCTCGATTCATAGAATGGCTTTTATCTGCATATTCATATTTGTAGGGTCAAGCATATCAGGGACTTCAAAACATTTATCTAAAGGCAAATTATGCTAGTTATACTTCTAAATTCTGCAATATTCCATCCGCTAATTTTGATCCATCTTCGATGAACCATCCTATGGCTGCACGTAATTTGCTGGCTCTTTTGATCTTTGGAATTTTCGCTTCTCTTCCCAAGGTCTTAAAAACACTTGTTGTTTCTGAAGTTTTTGAACCCAAATATGCCTTATAAGGTCCGCGCATCGTCTTATAGTTTTGTAATCCTTGAGGAACTAAGTTAGATACATAGTAGATATTGTAATGCTGATTTCATCACTTCTTTTTTTACTTCTCCCGACCTAGAGATTTAAGTTCTTTTTAATTTCTTCTTTAATCATAGTCAACGGATTTACACTGCCCTTAAGATTCATAGATGATGGATCTTGTAATAATTTCTTGAAAGATGAAATATCTACTTTGTTATAATCAGGAGACCCTATTTGTGAAGCTAATTTTTTTTGTCCACTCAGGTCCAAAATCAAATACGGTTTTCCAAAATGTCAAACTCTCTGTCAATGGATCGGGGAAACTACGTATTAAGAGTCTCGTTAATGACATTCCGCAGACTCCTCCTAAGCAAGGATCTAAGTAAATTACTAAAGATTTATATTGTTTCGTATAGATATTACAATATGATTTTAATCGATTCCTTGTTTGGGCCTTTAATGCGGGATTGTGTACATCTAGTAATATTCTAGCAAAATTTCCTAAAAAATTATAGTGGACCATAACGTTTATTGGATTATTAGCGCAATGAGCGACTGTCAATGCGTTGGAGCTAATACTAGACATTGTATTAGCTAGAGTTGGTAATTGATCGTTCGTAACACATAACTCGAGACCATCGTTTTGTTTCTAAACCTCTAATAGAGCCTCTAAATATAGTTATTTTACCATAAACTAAGTAATCTGCTGATTGTAGTGTTTCATCTTGATTTATAATTAGTCCTAATTTCCTTGTTCCTTTTTCTATTGCCGCCATTATATTATTACTTTCGCGAACAATTCCGTCAATCGCACACATCATAATCTTCTGTTCTTGTTTTCTTCAATTTATATTTACCGCATATCATCTGATTATCGCCTTGAGCTATTAATGTGGTTCTTGTGCTTCGGTCCATAGATTCTCATCTAATTACCAATAAATTTACAACACTCCATCCTTTTGTCTAAGACCGTCCAAACCTCAGTCTTGTCCATTCCAACAGACTATTTCTTTCTGGAAAGTTGTTCACTTTCAGGCAGTTTTCGAGTTAGTCGTTCAAACATACCAAACATTATTGAGATATAAATAGAGATAGGTTCATCACGGCCTTGTGTACGATTTCTAATAGAAGTAAGTAATTTGTAATCAAAATCTGGAGTGCTAAAATCTTTAATAAGTTTGCTCGATAATTCATCCCAGGTAATAGTAGGGCAACGAGCTTTTTGGAATCTGAACCAATGTAAAGCATTCCCTGTAAAAATTTCGAGCGCTTTGTCTACTAAACAATTTTTTGGAATGTATCTTGCAATACGGAACTCTTCCACCCTTTGTAAAAAGGAATGAGGGCATCCTGTACCATCAAAAGTAATTTTTTTATATCTTTTATATAAGAAGTGATAGGTAATGAAGGTTGATCAGAAAAACTAATAATATCATTATTTCTTCTAAGAATATCAGGAGGGTTAGTAGGGATACAAATGTTATGACTTGGAGGTTCTACCAATGGAGTAAAGAAAGTGGAATTTTCGTATCGCTTTTCGAGGATTTCAAATCGAGATTTAAGAGAATCGTAACGTTGTTTAAGTTCAGGAGCTGTGAGTATGTCGATGCGTTCTAATCTCAGGAAAAGATGATTAAGAAAAGATTCAATTTTAGGCGCGTATTTAAAATTGGTAGAGTCTAAGTTATTAGAGTCCAAGTTAATATCTTTGATTCCAAGTAAAATAAAGTTGCTTCAGATTCCGCTAAGTCATCTTCTACGGGTAGGGGAGAGTCTAAAATATCACAGGATAGTATGACAGAGAGACGTTTAATTTGGTGTTTTAATTCTATTACGGTTGAGAGAGGTTCTTCAAGTCTGATCTTAACTTCATATTCCAGTTCTGGTTTATTCAACAACTCAAATTTAATAAGCCTCGCCATTTTAATTAAAATTTTATAAGTAATTGGTAAGTGAAAAAAAAGGTGAAGTATAAAGTGGTGAGTAAAAATGAGGTTACTTCAATAGCCTATTGAGGTAGAGCTATTTGCATGAGATACGTCGTCGGATACTCTCCTTCGATACACTCTGTAAGTCAGTAATCAGCAACCAACCGTGTGACTCAGAAGAGTTTTCAACACGCGGAATGGTCACTGATTTTGTGAGATATTCACGAGGGAATACCGTAAGTGTCTAATGTCTGTTAATATGTTATGAGTAGTGAATATGTTAAGAGTACTGTAAGAGTACCTAACGGAGTAGTGTTTAAAGTAAAGTGGAATAGGTCGGTAAAAGAGAAAACGAGTAAAACGAAAAAAAATTAGGGGAGTGTAATATGAGAGGTGTAACGTGGGGTTGCTTATGTGCTGACGTACGTCGTCGGATACTCTCCTTCGATACCCTCCGTAAGTCAGTAATCAGCAACCAACCGTGTGACTCAGAAGAGTTTTCAACACGCGGAATGGTCACTGATTTTGTGAGATATTCACGTGGGAATACCGTAGGTGTCTATTGTCTGATTATATGGGATGAGTGATGAATATGTAAAGAGTACTGTAAGATTACCTAACGGAGTAGAGTTTACAGTAAAGTGGACTAGATAAGTAAAAGTAGAAAACAAGTAGAATGACAAAAAAAAAGTTTATAGCCAAATGAAGCCGAAAAAAAAGGTACCTATCTAAAGTGGTATTTTAGAATTTAGGGGAAAGCACGACTAAGGGAATTTACGTTGGGCGCCAAACTGTAGTGTTACCTGGAGTAAAGGCCTAAGTAACCTACTATTTAAGAGAAAAGGTTAAAGAAATAAAGGGAAATAAAGTTAAAGTTGGTACATTTACAAATAAAGGTTACAAAGGTGGTATAAAAAAGCACTATTTCACTTACAGTCCACTAGGAATTTTTATATACACCCCGAACTTCCAAAATAAGTATGTATCCAAAATGTTTTCAGGATCCACGGCTCCAAGATTTTATATGAGTATCCACGAATTATTGTATTAAACTTTTAGTATTCCCTTTCTGTATGCTCTCCTTCTCAGATCGATGTTCATTTCAAAAAGCCAGGAGATCAGCTTGCCACTCCTTTTATATCCTCGATTTCGTTCGACAGCCGTAAATTAATTTATGTTTCGAGAGACATCCATTTTTCATCGGCCAGCGGCTGTCACTTCTCGTATCAAGGAGGTTTTAGTTTTTGGAGCAGCGGTTGTGGTATGGTAAAAGTGGAGCCGGTACTTCTCTTGCTTCTAAATGTGCAAGTCTCAGAATAATTTGTAATATAGAAATACAATTTTAAAATTAATTGAGAAAGAAATGAATATAAAACCTAATAACAGTTTATAAATTATCTGTATTGAAAAGTGACATAAGCAACATGACAATTTTTAGAGTTGACAGGGAAATAAACAATCTTTCATAACATAAACAGATACCAAAAATAAAAGGAAACTAACTAAATAGTACTTAAAGATGATACAAAATATAAAAAAAAGCTAAAATTACCAAAAACATACAACGTGACAACATGTAAGTAAAATATTAACAAACTTAAATCACAAACAGTATATTACAAGCCTCAAAATATAGGTACTTTACCATAAACTAAGTAATCTGCTGATTGTAGTGTTTCATCTTGATTTATAGTTAGTCCTAATTTCTTAAAAACTTTCTTTAAAACTTTCATAGATGGAATAGGATTGGGATCTGACTTAATATGTCTTATATTACATCTTTTCGATTCATAGAATGGCTTTTATCTGCATATTCATATTTGTAGGGTCAAGCATATCAGGGACTTCAAAACATTTATCTAAAGGCAAATTTATCTAGTGGACCATAGCGTTTATTGGATTATTAGCGCAATGAGCGACTGTTAACACATGTAACTCGAGACCATCGTTTTGTTTCTAAACCTCTAATAGAGCCTCAAAATATAGGCACTTTACCATAAACTAAGTAATCTGCTGATTGTAGTGTTTCATCTTCTTTATAATTAGTCCTAATTTCCTTGTTCCTTTTTCTATTGCCGCCATTATATTATTACTTTCGCGAACAATTCCGTCAATGGCACACATCATATCTTATTCTGTTCTTGTTTTCTGCAATTTATATTTACCGCATATTACCTGATTATCGTCTTGAGCTAATAATGTGGTTCTTGTGCTTCGGTCCATAGATTCTCATCTAATTACCAATAAATTTACAACACTCCATCCTTTTGTCTAAGACCGTCCAAACCTCAGTCTTGTCCATTCCAACAGACTATTTCTTTCTGGAAAGTTGTTCACTTTCAGGCAGTTTTCGAGTTTGTCGTTCAAACATACCAAACATTATTGAGATATAAATAGAGATAGGTTCATCACAATCTTCTTTAATCATAGTCAACGGATTTACACTGCCCTTAAGATTCATAGATGATGGATCTTGTAATAATTTCTTGAAAGATGAAATATCTACTTTGTTATAATCAGGAGACCCTATTTGTGAAGCTAATTTTTTTGGTCCACTCAGGTCCAAAATCAAATACGGTTTTCCAAAATGTCAAACTCTCTGTCAATGGATCGGGGAAACTACGTATTAAGAGTCTCGTTAATGACATTCCGCAGACTCCTCCTAAGCAAGGATCTAAGTAAATTACTAAAGATTTATATTGTTTCGTATAGATATTACAATATGATTTTAATCGATTCCTTGTTTGGGCCTTTAATGCGGGATTGTGTACATCTAGTAATATTCTAGCAAAATTTCCTAAAAAATTATAGTGGACCATAACGTTTATTGGATTATTAGCGCAATGAGCGACTGTCAATGCGTTGGAGCTAATACTAGACATTGTATTAGCTAGAGTTGGTAATTGATCGTTCGTAACACATAACTCGAGACCATCGTTTTGTTTCTAAACCTCTAATAGAGCCTCTAAATATAGTTATTTTACCATAAACTAAGTAATCTGCTGATTGTAGTGTTTCATCTTGATTTATAATTAGTCCTAATTTCCTTGTTCCTTTTTCTATTGCCGCCATTATATTATTACTTTCGCGAACAATTCCGTCAATCGCACACATCATTATCTTCTGTTCTTGTTTTCTTCAATTTATATTTACCGCATATCATCTGATTATCGCCTTGAGCTATTAATGTGGTTCTTGTGCTTCGGTCCATAGATTCTCATCTAATTACCAATAAATTTACAACACTCCATCCTTTTGTCTAAGACCGTCCAAACCTCAGTCTTGTCCATTCCAACAGACTATTTCTTTCTGGAAAGTTGTTCACTTTCAGGCAGTTTTCGAGTTAGTCGTTCAAACATACCAAACATTATTGAGATATAAATAGAGATAGGTTCATCACGGCCTTGTGTACGATTTCTAATAGAAGTAAGTAATTTGTAATCAAAATCTGGAGTGCTAAAATCTTTAATAAGTTTGCTCGATAATTCATCCCAGGTAATAGTAGGGCAACGAGCTTTTTGGAATCTGAACCAATGTAAAGCATTCCCTGTAAAAATTTCGAGAGCTTTGTCTACTAAACAATTTTTTGGAATGTATCTTGCAATACGGAACTCTTCCACCCTTTGTAAAAAGGAATGAGGGCATCCTGTACCATCAAAAGTATTTTTTTTTATATCTTTTATATAAGAAGTGATAGGTAATGAAGGTTGATCAGAAGAACTAATAATATCATTATTTCTTCTAGGAATATCAGGAGGGTTAGTAGGGATACAAATGTTATGACTTGGAGGTTCTACCAATGGAGTGAAGAAAGTGGAATTTTTGTATCGCTTTTCGAGGATTTCAAATCGAGATTTAAGAGAATCGTAACGTTGTTTAAGTTCAGGAGCTGTGAGTATGTCGATGCGTTCTAATCTCAGGAAAAGATGATTAAGAAAAGATTCAATTTTAGGCGCGTATTTAAAATTGGTAGAGTCTAAGTTATTAGCGTCCAAGTTAATATCTTTGATTCCAAGTAAAATAAAGTTGCTTCAGATTCCGCTAAGTCATCTTCTACGGGTAGGGGAGAGTCTAAAATATCACAGGATAGTATGACAGAGAGACGTTTAATTTGGTGTTTTAATTCTATTACGGTTGAGAGAGGTTCTTCAAGTCTGATCTTAACTTCATATTCCAGTTCTGGTTTATTCAACAACTCAAATTTAATAAGCCTCGCCATTTTAATTAAAATTTTAAAAAGAATAAAAAATTTATAAGTAATTGGTAAGTGAAAAAAAAAGGTGAAGTATAATTAGTTAAGTGGTGAGTAAAAATGAGGTTACTTCAATAGCCTATTGAGGTAGAGCTATTTGCATGAGATACGTCGTCGGATACTCTCCTTCGATACACTCTGTAAGTCAGTAATCAGCAACCAACCGTGTGACTCAGAAGAGTTTTCAACACGCGGAATGGTCACTGATTTTGTGAGATATTCACGAGGGAATACCGTAAGTGTCTAATGTCTGTTAATATGTTATGAGTAGTGAATATGTTAAGAGTACTGTAAGAGTACCTAACGGAGTAGTGTTTAAAGTAAAGTGGAATAGGTCGGTAAAAGAGAAAACGAGTAAAACGAAAAAAAATTAGGGGAGTGTAATATGAGAGGTGTAACGTGGGGTTGCTTATGTGCTGACGTACGTCGTCGGATACTCTCCTTCGATACCCTCCGTAAGTCAGTAATCAGCAACCAACCGTGTGACTCAGAAGAGTTTTCAACACGCGGAATGGTCACTGATTTTGTGAGATATTCACGTGGGAATACCGTAGGTGTCTATTGTCTGATTATATGGGATGAGTGATGAATATGTAAAGAGTACTGTAAGATTACCTAACGGAGTAGAGTTTACAGTAAAGTGGACTAGATAAGTAAAAGTAGAAAACAAGTAGAATGACAAAAAAAAAGTTGATAGCCAAATGAAGCCGAAAAAAAAAGGTACCTATCTAAAGTGGTATTTTAGAATTTAGGGGAAAGCACGACTAAGGGAATTTACGTTGGGCGCCAAACTGTAGTGTTACCTGGAGTAAAGGCCTAAGTAACCAACTATTTAAGAGAAAAGGTTAAAGAAATAAAGGGAAATAAAGTTAAAGTTGGTACATTTACAAATAAAGGTTACAAAGGTGGTATAAAAAAGCACTATTTCACTTACAGTCCACTAGGAATTTTTATATACACCCCGAACTTCCAAAATGAGTATGTATCCAAAATGTTTTCAGGATCCACGGCTCCAAGATTTTATATGAGTATCCACGAATTATTGTATTAAACTTTTAGTATTCCCTTTCTGTATGCTCTCCTTCTCAGATCGATGTTCATTTCAAAAAGCCAGGAGATCAGCTTGCCACTCCTTTTATATCCTCGATTTCGTTCGACAGCCGTAAATTAATTTATGTTTCGAGAGACATCCATTTTTCATCGGCCAGCGGCTGTCACTTCTCGTATCAAGGAGGTTTTAGTTTTTGGAGCAGCGATTGTGGTATGGTAAAAGTGGAGCCGGTACTTCTCTTGCTTCTAAATGTGCAAGTCTCAGAATAATTTGTAATATAGAAATACAATTTTAAAATTAATTGAGAAAGAAATGAATATAAAACCTAATAACAGTTTATAAATTATCTGTATTGAAAAGTGACATAAGCAACATGACAATTTTTAGAGTTGACAGGGAAATAAACAATCTTTCATAACATAAACAGACACCAAAAATAAAAGGAAACTAACTAAATAGTACTTAAAGATGATACAAAATATAAAAAAAAGCTAAAATTACCAAAAACATACAACGTGACAACATGTAAGTAAAATATTAACAAACTTAAATCACAAACAGTATATTACAAGCCTCAAAATGTAGGTACTTTACCATAAACTAAATAATCTGCTGATTGTAGTGTTTCATCTTGATTTATAGTTAGTCCTAATTTCTTAAAAACTTTCTTTAAAACTTTCATAGATGGAATAGGATTGGGATCTGACTTAATATGTCTTATATTACATCTTTTCGATTCATAGAATGGCTTTTATCTGCATATTCATATTTGTAGGGTCAAGCATATCAGGGACTTCAAAACATTTATCTAAAGGCAAATTTATCTAGTGGACCATAGCGTTTATTGGATTATTAGCGCAATGAGCGACTGTTAATGCATTGGAGCTAATACTAGACATTGCATTAGCTAGAGTTGGTAATTGATCGTTCGTAACACATGTAACTCGAGACCATCGTTTTGTTTCTAAACCTCTAATAGAGCCTCAAAATATAGGCACTTTACCATAAACTAAGTAATCTGCTGATTGTAGTGTTTCATCTTCTTTATAATTAGTCCTAATTTCCTTGTTCCTTTTTCTATTGCCGCCATTATATTATTACTTTCGCGAACAATTCCGTCAATGGCACACATCATATCTTATTCTGTTCTTGTTTTCTGCAATTTATATTTACCGCATATTACCTGATTATCGTCTTGAGCTAATAATGTGGTTCTTGTGCTTCGGTCCATAGATTCTCTTCTAAAAAAGCAATAAATTTACAACACTCCATCCTTTTTGTCTAAGACCGTCCAAACCTCCATCTTGTCCATTCCAACAGACTATTTCTTTCCCTTTATTAGATACAATACCATTTTCTACCTTCATTAAATCTGGTCTATTAATTATTATTGTAATATATAAAGCTTTTTTGGAAGGATTCGTGTGTTCTTGAGATTAGATTATCAAATCCTAAAAATTTATCCATAACTGTAAAGTCTGGTTTATTTGCCTCATCTCGTTGATGGTTATTCCACTTAGTATAATCTATATAATTTGCAATACATATATTTTCATAATCTGCATTTCCTTTTCCCGAAGTATTGTCCATGAGTTTCTTAATCACAGTGTCTAAGTCATCAGCCATAGTTAATCCTTTAAACAATGGAACAAAATGAGTTTTAATTAGGTATTCAGTTACAACAAAATATTCTCGTGGTCTCCAAGTCATAAGTGTAAAAAATCTGCCTTTCAATTTTATTTCTCTCTCTCTTTCCCTTTCAATCCTATAGCAAGATCATAAGGATTTAATCCATATTTATCTATTGTCTCTAACAATTCCTTCCAGTTAGTTGCAGGTTTATTTATTAAAGTCTTTAAAACTTTCATAGATGGAATAGGATTGGGATCTGACTTAATATGTCTTATATTACATCTTTTCGATTCATAGAATGGCTTTATCTGCAAATTCATATTTGAAGGGGCAAGCATATCAGAGACTTCAAAACATTTATCTAAAGGCAACTTATGCTAGTTATACTTCTAAATTCTGCAATATTCCATCCGCTAATTTTGATCCATCTTCGATGAACCATCCTATGGCTGCACGTAATTTGCTGGCTCTTTTGATCTTTGGAATTTTCGCTTCTCTTCCCAAGGTCTTAAAAACATAGTATTGTCTTAAGTTTTCACGATTCATAATTTAATTAAAACTACTTTTTAACCGGATTAATCGCGTGATTAGTCGCTCGTGACCACGGGGTCTGCAAAGACACCGAAACGTCGAGTTAAAATGTAAAATATAAATTATACGCGATTAATCCGGTTAAAAAGTAGTTTTGTCTTAAAAACACTTGTTGTTTCTGAAGTTTTTGAACCCAAATATGCCTTATAAGGTCCGCGCATCGTCTTATACTTTTGTAATCCTTGAGGAACTAAGTTAGATACATAGTAGCTTCTAGGAGGTATTGAGTCACAAAAGACACAATCTGTACTTTGAAGAATCGGATAACTCAATAATTCTAAAGGATGTGGAACTGTAGCCCCGTAAATTTTCTCTCCCCAAGAATCTTGTCTAAGCTTATCTTCCTTTTAGGACGAACATTTCCAAATACGTTTTGGAATATATTATCTTAATGGAATCTTGGTCAATCCTTTTAATGTCTGGATTTCACTTGAAACTAATAATATTTGACTCGTTTATCTTTTAATGTAGTAAAAATTGTTCGTGTAGTTTTAGAGTTCTGGAATAAACCGACCAAACCCTGCACAATTCCTAAATAAGTAGCTGCAAGATATTCACTAATGAATCGAGGAAATAAAGGTTTAATTGATCTCATATACATAAATATCGATCCTTTATTATGATTAAGATATTGTAATGCTGATTTCATCACTTCTTTTTTTACTTCTCCCGACCTAGAGATGAAGTTCTTTTTAATTTCTTCTTTAATCATAGTCAACGGATTTACACTGCCCTTAAGATTCATAGATGATGGACTTGTAATAATGTCTTGAAAGATGAAATATCTACTTTGTTATAATCAGGAGACCCTATTTGTGAAGCTAATTTTTTTTGTCCATTCAGGTCCAAAATCAAATACGGTTTTCCAAAATGTCAAACTCTCTGTCAATGGATCGGGGAAACTACGTATTAAGAGTCTCGTTAATGACATTCCGCAGACTCCTCCTAAGCAAAGATCTAAATAAATTACTAAAGATTTATATTCTTTCGTATAGATATTACAAGAAGATTTTAATCGATTCCTTGTTTGGGCCTTTAATGCGGGATTGTGTACATCTAGTAATATTCTAGCAAAATTTCCTAAAAATTATAGTGGACCATAGCGTTTATTGGATTATTAGCGCAATGAGCGACTGTTAATGCATTGGAGTTAATACTAGACATTGCATTAGCTAGAGTTGGTAATTGATCGTTCGTAACACATGTAACTCGAGACCATCGTTTTGTTTCTAAACCTCTAATAGAGCCTCAAAATATAGGTACTTTACCATAAACTAAGTAATCTGCTGACTGTAGTGTTTCATCTTGATTTATAGTTAGTCCTAATTTCCTTGTTCCTTTTTCTATTGCCGCCATTATATTATTACTTTCGCGAACAATTCCGTCAATGGCACACATCATATCTTATTCTGTTCTTGTTTTCTGCGATTTATTTTTACTGCATATCACCTGATTATCGCCTTGAGCTAATAATGTGGTTCTCGTGCTTCGCTCCATAGATTCTCTTCTAAAAAACCAATAAATTTACAACACTCCATCCTTTTTGTCTAAGACCGTCCAAACCTCCATCTTGTCCATTCCAACAGACTATTTCTTTCCCTTTATTACTATATACAATACCATTTTATACCTTCATTAAATCTGGTCTATTAATTATTATTGTAATATATAAAGCTTTTTTGAAAGGATTCGTGTGTTCTTGAGATTAGATTATCAAGTCCAAAAAAATTATCCATAACTGTAAAGACTGGTTTATTTGCCTCATCTCGTTGATGGTTATTCCACTTAGTATAATCTATATAATTTGCTATACATATATTTTCATAATCTGCATTTCCTTTTCCCGAAGTATTGTCCATGAGTTTCTTAATCACAGTGTCTAAGTCATCAGCCATAGTTAATCCTTTAAACAATGGAACAAAATGAGTTTTAATTAGGTATTCAGTTACAACAAAATATTCTCGTAGTCTCCATGTCATAAGTGTAAAAAATCTGCCTTTCAATTTTATTTCTCTCTCTTTCCCTTTCAATCCTATAGCAAGATCATTAGGATTTAATCCATATTTATCTATTGTCTCTAACAATTCCTTCCAGTTAGTTGCAGGTTTATTTATTAAAGTCTTTAAAACTTTCATAGATGGAACAGGATTGGGATCTGACTTAATATGTCCTATATTACATTTTCTCGATTCATAGAATGGCTTTTATCTGCATATTCATATTTGTAGGGTCAAGCATATCAGGGACTTCAAAACATTTATCTAAAGGCAACTTATGCTAGTTATACTTCTAAATTCTGCAATATTCCATCCGCTAATTTTGATCCATCTTCGATGAACCATCCTATGGCTGCACGTAATTTGCTGGCTCTTTTGATCTTTGGAATTTTCGCTTCTCTTCCCAAGGTCTTAAAAACACTTGTTGTTTCTGAAGTTTTTGAACCCAAATATGCCTTATAAGGTCCGCGCATCGTCTTATAGTTTTGTAATCCTTGAGGAACTAAGTTAGATACATAGTAGATATTGTAATGCTGATTTCATCACTTCTTTTTTTACTTCTCCCGACCTAGAGATTTAAGTTCTTTTTAATTTCTTCTTTAATCATAGTCAACGGATTTACACTGCCCTTAAGATTCATAGATGATGGATCTTGTAATAATTTCTTGAAAGATGAAATATCTACTTTGTTATAATCAGGAGACCCTATTTGTGAAGCTAATTTTTTTTGTCCACTCAGGTCCAAAATCAAATACGGTTTTCCAAAATGTCAAACTCTCTGTCAATGGATCGGGGAAACTACGTATTAAGAGTCTCGTTAATGACATTCCGCAGACTCCTCCTAAGCAAGGATCTAAGTAAATTACTAAAGATTTATATTGTTTCGTATAGATATTACAATATGATTTTAATCGATTCCTTGTTTGGGCCTTTAATGCGGGATTGTGTACATCTAGTAATATTCTAGCAAAATTTCCTAAAAAATTATAGTGGACCATAACGTTTATTGGATTATTAGCGCAATGAGCGACTGTCAATGCGTTGGAGCTAATACTAGACATTGTATTAGCTAGAGTTGGTAATTGATCGTTCGTAACACATAACTCGAGACCATCGTTTTGTTTCTAAACCTCTAATAGAGCCTCTAAATATAGTTATTTTACCATAAACTAAGTAATCTGCTGATTGTAGTGTTTCATCTTGATTTATAATTAGTCCTAATTTCCTTGTTCCTTTTTCTATTGCCGCCATTATATTATTACTTTCGCGAACAATTCCGTCAATCGCACACATCATAATCTTCTGTTCTTGTTTTCTTCAATTTATATTTACCGCATATCATCTGATTATCGCCTTGAGCTATTAATGTGGTTCTTGTGCTTCGGTCCATAGATTCTCATCTAATTACCAATAAATTTACAACACTCCATCCTTTTGTCTAAGACCGTCCAAACCTCAGTCTTGTCCATTCCAACAGACTATTTCTTTCTGGAAAGTTGTTCACTTTCAGGCAGTTTTCGAGTTAGTCGTTCAAACATACCAAACATTATTGAGATATAAATAGAGATAGGTTCATCACGGCCTTGTGTACGATTTCTAATAGAAGTAAGTAATTTGTAATCAAAATCTGGAGTGCTAAAATCTTTAATAAGTTTGCTCGATAATTCATCCCAGGTAATAGTAGGGCAACGAGCTTTTTGGAATCTGAACCAATGTAAAGCATTCCCTGTAAAAATTTCGAGCGCTTTGTCTACTAAACAATTTTTTGGAATGTATCTTGCAATACGGAACTCTTCCACCCTTTGTAAAAAGGAATGAGGGCATCCTGTACCATCAAAAGTAATTTTTTCATATCTTTTATATAAGAAGTGATAGGTAATGAAGGTTGATCAGAAAAACTAATAATATCATTATTTCTTCTAGGAATATCAGGAGGGTTAGTAGGGATACAAATGTTATGACTTGGAGGTTCTACCAATGGAGTAAAGAAAGTGGAATTTTCGTATCGCTTTTCGAGGATTTCAAATCGAGATTTAAGAGAATCGTAACGTTGTTTAAGTTCAGGAGCTGTGAGTATGTCGATGCGTTCTAATCTCAGGAAAAGATGATTAAGAAAAGATTCAATTTTAGGCGCGTATTTAAAATTGGTAGAGTCTAAGTTATTAGAGTCCAAGTTAATATCTTTGATTCCAAGTAAAATAAAGTTGCTTCAGATTCCAATAAGTCATCTTCTACGGGTAGGGGAGAGTCTAAAATATCACAGGATAGTATGACAGAGAGACGTTTAATTTGGTGTTTTAATTCTATTACGGTTGAGAGAGGTTCTTCAAGTCTGATCTTAACTTCATATTCCAGTTCTGGTTTATTCAACAACTCAAATTTAATAAGCCTCGCCATTTTAATTAAAATTTTATAAGTAATTGGTAAGTGAAAAAAAAGGTGAAGTATAATTAGTTAAGTGGTGAGTAAAAATGAGGTTACTTCAATAGCCTATTGAGGTAGAGCTATTTGCATGAGATACGTCGTCGGATACTCTCCTTCGATACACTCTGTAAGTCAGTATTCAGCAACCAACCGTGTGACTCAGAAGAGTTTTCAACACGCGGAATGGTCACTGATTTTGTGAGATATTCACGAGGGAATACCGTAAGTGTCTAATGTCTGTTAATATGTTATGAGTAGTGAATATGTTAAGAGTACTGTAAGAGTACCTAACGGAGTAGTGTTTAAAGTAAAGTGGAATAGGTCGGTAAAAGAGAAAACGAGTAAAACGAAAAAAAATTAGGGGAGTGTAATATGAGAGGTGTAACGTGGGGTTGCTTATGTGCTGACGTACGTCGTCGGATACTCTCCTTCGATACCCTCCGTAAGTCAGTAATCAGCAACCAACCGTGTGACTCAGAAGAGTTTTCAACACGCGGAATGGTCACTGATTTTGTGAGATATTCACGTGGGAATACCGTAGGTGTCTATTGTCTGATTATATGGGATGAGTGATGAATATGTAAAGAGTACTGTAAGATTACCTAACGGAGTAGAGTTTACAGTAAAGTGGACTAGATAAGTAAAAGTAGAAAACAAGTAGAATGACAAAAAAAAAGTTTATAGCCAAATGAAGCCGAAAAAAAAAGGTACCTATCTAAAGTGGTATTTTAGAATTTAGGGGAAAGCACGACTAAGGGAATTTACGTTGGGCGCCAAACTGTAGTGTTACCTGGAGTAAAGGCCTAAGTAACCTACTATTTAAGAGAAAAGGTTAAAGAAATAAAGGGAAATAAAGTTAAAGTTGGTACATTTACAAATAAAGGTTACAAAGGTGGTATAAAAAAGCACTATTTCACTTACAGTCCACTAGGAATTTTTATATACACCCCGAACTTCCAAAATGAGTATGTATCCAAAATGTTTTCAGGATCCACGGCTCCAAGATTTTATATGAGTATCCACGAATTATTGTATTAAACTTTTAGTATTCCCTTTCTGTATGCTCTCCTTCTCAGATCGATGTTCATTTCAAAAAGCCAGGAGATCAGCTTGCCACTCCTTTTATATCCTCGATTTCGTTCGACAGCCGTAAATTAATTTATGTTTCGAGAGACATCCATTTTTCATCGGCCAGCGGCTGTCACTTCTCGTATCAAGGAGGTTTTAGTTTTTGGAGCAGCGATTGTGGTATGGTAAAAGTGGAGCCGGTACTTCTCTTGCTTCTAAATGTGCAAGTCTCAGAATAATTTGTAATATAGAAATACAATTTTAAAATTAATTGAGAAAGAAATGAATATAAAACCTAATAACAGTTTATAAATTATCTGTATTGAAAAGTGACATAAGCAACATGACAATTTTTAGAGTTGACAGGGAAATAAACAATCTTTCATAACATAAACAGACACCAAAAATAAAAGGAAACTAACTAAATAGTACTTAAAGATGATACAAAATATAAAAAAAAGCTAAAATTACCAAAAACATACAACGTGACAACATGTAAGTAAAATATTAACAAACTTAAATCACAAACAGTATATTACAAGCCTCAAAATGTAGGTACTTTACCATAAACTAAATAATCTGCTGATTGTAGTGTTTCATCTTGATTTATAGTTAGTCCTAATTTCTTAAAAACTTTCTTTAAAACTTTCATAGATGGAATAGGATTGGGATCTGACTTAATATGTCTTATATTACATCTTTTCGATTCATAGAATGGCTTTTATCTGCATATTCATATTTGTAGGGTCAAGCATATCAGGGACTTCAAAACATTTATCTAAAGGCAAATTTATCTAGTGGACCATAGCGTTTATTGGATTATTAGCGCAATGAGCGACTGTTAATGCATTGGAGCTAATACTAGACATTGCATTAGCTAGAGTTGGTAATTGATCGTTCGTAACACATGTAACTCGAGACCATCGTTTTGTTTCTAAACCTCTAATAGAGCCTCAAAATATAGGCACTTTACCATAAACTAAGTAATCTGCTGATTGTAGTGTTTCATCTTCTTTATAATTAGTCCTAATTTCCTTGTTCCTTTTTCTATTGCCGCCATTATATTATTACTTTCGCGAACAATTCCGTCAATGGCACACATCATATCTTATTCTGTTCTTGTTTTCTGCAATTTATATTTACCGCATATTACCTGATTATCGTCTTGAGCTAATAATGTGGTTCTTGTGCTTCGGTCCATAGATTCTCTTCTAAAAAAGCAATAAATTTACAACACTCCATCCTTTTTGTCTAAGACCGTCCAAACCTCCATCTTGTCCATTCCAACAGACTATTTCTTTCCCTTTATTAGATACAATACCATTTTCTACCTTCATTAAATCTGGTCTATTAATTATTATTGTAATATATAAAGCTTTTTTGGAAGGATTCGTGTGTTCTTGAGATTAGATTATCAAATCCTAAAAATTTATCCATAACTGTAAAGTCTGGTTTATTTGCCTCATCTCGTTGATGGTTATTCCACTTAGTATAATCTATATAATTTGCAATACATATATTTTCATAATCTGCATTTCCTTATCCCGAAGTATTGTCCATGAGTTTCTTAATCACAGTGTCTAAGTCATCAGCCATAGTTAATCCTTTAAACAATGGAACAAAATGAGTTTTAATTAGGTATTCAGTTACAACAAAATATTCTCGTGGTCTCCAAGTCATAAGTGTAAAAAATCTGCCTTTCAATTTTATTTCTCTCTCTTTCCCTTTCAATCCTATAGCAAGATCATAAGGATTTAATCCATATTTATCTATTGTCTCTAACAATTCCTTCCAGTTAGTTGCAGGTTTATTTATTAAAGTCTTTAAAACTTTCATAGATGGAATAGGATTGGGATCTGACTTAATATGTCTTATATTACATCTTTTCGATTCATAGAATGGCTTTATCTGCAAATTCATATTTGAAGGGGCAAGCATATCAGAGACTTCAAAACATTTATCTAAAGGCAACTTATGCTAGTTATACTTCTAAATTCTGCAATATTCCATCCGCTAATTTTGATCCATCTTCGATGAACCATCCTATGGCTGCACGTAATTTGCTGGCTCTTTTGATCTTTGGAATTTTCGCTTCTCTTCCCAAGGTCTTAAAAACATAGTATTGTCTTAAGTTTTCACGATTCATAATTTAATTAAAACTACTTTTTAACCGGATTAATCGCGTGATTAGTCGCTCGTGACCACGGGGTCTGCAAAGACACCGAAACGTCGAGTTAAAATGTAAAATATAAATTATACGCGATTAATCCGGTTAAAAAGTAGTTTTGTCTTAAAAACACTTGTTGTTTCTGAAGTTTTTGAACCCAAATATGCCTTATAAGGTCCGCGCATCGTCTTATACTTTTGTAATCCTTGAGGAACTAAGTTAGATACATAGTAGCTTCTAGGAGGTATTGAGTCACAAAAGACACAATCTGTACTTTGAAGAATCGGATAACTCAATAATTCTAAAGGATGTGGAACTGTAGCCCCGTAAATTTTCTCTCCCCAAGAATCTTGTCTAAGCTTATCTTCCTTTTAGGACGAACATTTCCAAATACGTTTTGGAATATATTATCTTAATGGAATCTTGGTCAATCCTTTTAATGTCTGGATTTCACTTGAATCTAATAATATTTGACTCGTTTATCTTTTAATGTAGTAAAAATTGTTCGTGTAGTTTTAGAGTTCTGGAATAAACCGACCAAACCCTGCACAATTCCTAAATAAGTAGCTGCAAGATATTCACTAATGAATCGAGGAAATAAAAATTTAATTGATCTCATATACATAAATATCGATCCTTTATTATGATTAAGATATTGTAATGCTGATTTCATCACTTCTTTTTTTACTTCTCCCGACCTAGAGATGAAGTTCTTTTTAATTTCTTCTTTAATCATAGTCAACGGATTTACACTGCCCTTAAGATTCATAGATGATGGACTTGTAATAATGTCTTGAAAGATGAAATATCTACTTTGTTATAATCAGGAGACCCTATTTGTGAAGCTAATTTTTTTTGTCCACTCAGGTCCAAAATCAAATACGGTTTTCCAAAATGTCAAACTCTCTGTCAATGGATCGGGGAAACTACGTATTAAGAGTCTCGTTAATGACATTCCGCAGACTCCTCCTAAGCAAAGATCTAAATAAATTACTAAAGATTTATATTCTTTCGTATAGATATTACAAGAAGATTTTAATCGATTCCTTGTTTGGGCCTTTAATGCGGGATTGTGTACATCTAGTAATATTCTAGCAAAATTTCCTAAAAATTATAGTGGACCATAGCGTTTATTGGATTATTAGCGCAATGAGCGACTGTTAATGCATTGGAGTTAATACTAGACATTGCATTAGCTAGAGTTGGTAATTGATCGTTCGTAACACATGTAACTCGAGACCATCGTTTTGTTTCTAAACCTCTAATAGAGCCTCAAAATATAGGTACTTTACCATAAACTAAGTAATCTGCTGACTGTAGTGTTTCATCTTGATTTATAGTTAGTCCTAATTTCCTTGTTCCTTTTTCTATTGCCGCCATTATATTATTACTTTCGCGAACAATTCCGTCAATGGCACACATCATATCTTATTCTGTTCTTGTTTTCTGCGATTTATTTTTACTGCATATCACCTGATTATCGCCTTGAGCTAATAATGTGGTTCTCGTGCTTCGCTCCATAGATTCTCTTCTAAAAAACCAATAAATTTACAACACTCCATCCTTTTTGTCTAAGACCGTCCAAACCTCCATCTTGTCCATTCCAACAGACTATTTCTTTCCCTTTATTACTATATACAATACCATTTTATACCTTCATTAAATCTGGTCTATTAATTATTATTGTAATATATAAAGCTTTTTTGAAAGGATTCGTGTGTTCTTGAGATTAGATTATCAAGTCCAAAAAAATTATCCATAACTGTAAAGACTGGTTTATTTGCCTCATCTCGTTGATGGTTATTCCTTATAATCTAACTTAGTATAATCTATATAATTTGCTATACATATATTTTCATAATCTGCATTTCCTTTTCCCGAAGTATTGTCCATGAGTTTCTTAATCACAGTGTCTAAGTCATCAGCCATAGTTAATCCTTTAAACAATGGAACAAAATGAGTTTTAATTAGGTATTCAGTTACAACAAAATATTCTCGTAGTCTCCATGTCATAAGTGTAAAAAATCTGCCTTTCAATTTTATTTCTCTCTCTTTCCCTTTCAATCCTATAGCAAGATCATTAGGATTTAATCCATATTTATCTATTGTCTCTAACAATTCCTTCCAGTTAGTTGCAGGTTTATTTATTAAAGTCTTTAAAACTTTCATAGATGGAACAGGATTGGGATCTGACTTAATATGTCCTATATTACATTTTCTCGATTCATAGAATGGCTTTTATCTGCATATTCATATTTGTAGGGTCAAGCATATCAGGGACTTCAAAACATTTATCTAAAGGCAACTTATGCTAGTTATACTTCTAAATTCTGCAATATTCCATCCGCTAATTTTGATCCATCTTCGATGAACCATCCTATGGCTGCACGTAATTTGCTGGCTCTTTTGATCTTTGGAATTTTCGCTTCTCTTCCCAAGGTCTTAAAAACACTTGTTGTTTCTGAAGTTTTTGAACCCAAATATGCCTTATAAGGTCCGCGCATCGTCTTATAGTTTTGTAATCCTTGAGGAACTAAGTTAGATACATAGTAGATATTGTAATGCTGATTTCATCACTTCTTTTTTTACTTCTCCCGACCTAGAGATTTAAGTTCTTTTTAATTTCTTCTTTAATCATAGTCAACGGATTTACACTGCCCTTAAGATTCATAGATGATGGATCTTGTAATAATGTCTTGAAAGATGAAATATCTACTTTGTTATAATCAGGAGACCCTATTTGTGAAGCTAATTTTTTTTGTCCACTCAGGTCCAAAATCAAATACGGTTTTCCAAAATGTCAAACTCTCTGTCAATGGATCGGGGAAACTACGTATTAAGAGTCTCGTTAATGACATTCCGCAGACTCCTCCTAAGCAAGGATCTAAGTAAATTACTAAAGATTTATATTGTTTCGTATAGATATTACAATATGATTTTAATCGATTCCTTGTTTGGGCCTTTAATGCGGGATTGTGTACATCTAGTAATATTCTAGCAAAATTTCCTAAAAAATTATAGTGGACTATAACGTTTATTGGATTATTAGCGCAATGAGCGACTGTCAATGCGTTGGAGCTAATACTAGACATTGTATTAGCTAGAGTTGGTAATTGATCGTTCGTAACACATAACTCGAGACCATCGTTTTGTTTCTAAACCTCTAATAGAGCCTCTAAATATAGTTATTTTACCATAAACTAAGTAATCTGCTGATTGTAGTGTTTCATCTTGATTTATAATTAGTCCTAATTTCCTTGTTCCTTTTTCTATTGCCGCCATTATATTATTACTTTCGCGAACAATTCCGTCAATCGCACACATCATAATCTTCTGTTCTTGTTTTCTTCAATTTATATTTACCGCATATCATCTGATTATCGCCTTGAGCTATTAATGTGGTTCTTGTGCTTCGGTCCATAGATTCTCATCTAATTACCAATAAATTTACAACACTCCATCCTTTTGTCTAAGACCGTCCAAACCTCAGTCTTGTCCATTCCAACAGACTATTTCTTTCTGGAAAGTTGTTCACTTTCAGGCAGTTTTCGAGTTAGTCGTTCAAACATACCAAACATTATTGAGATATAAATAGAGATAGGTTCATCACGGCCTTGTGTACGATTTCTAATAGAAGTAAGTAATTTGTAATCAAAATCTGGAGTGCTAAAATCTTTAATAAGTTTGCTCGATAATTCATCCCAGGTCATAGTAGGGCAACGAGCTTTTTGGAATCTGAACCAATGTAAAGCATTCCCTGTAAAAATTTCGAGAGCTTTGTCTACTAAACAATTTTTTGGAATGTATCTTGCAATACGGAACTCTTCCACCCTTTGTAAAAAGGAATGAGGGCATCCTGTACCATCAAAAGTAATTTTTTTTATATCTTTTATATAAGAAGTGATAGGTAATGAAGGTTGATCAGAAGAACTAATAATATCATTATTTCTTCTAGGAATATCAGGAGGGTTAGTAGGGATACAAATGTTATGACTTGGAGGTTCTACCAATGGAGTAAAGAAAGTGGAATTTTCGTATCGCTTTTCGAGGATTTCAAATCGAGATTTAAGAGAATCGTAACGTTGTTTAAGTTCAGGAGCTGTGAGTATGTCGATGCGTTCTAATCTCAGGAAAAGATGATTAAGAAAAGATTCAATTTTAGGCGCGTATTTAAAATTGGTAGAGTCTAAGTTATTAGAGTCCAAGTTAATATCTTTGATTCCAAGTAAAATAAAGTTGCTTCAGATTCCGCTAAGTCATCTTCTACGGGTAGGGGAGAGTCTAAAATATCACAGGATAGTATGACAGAGAGACGTTTAATTTGGTGTTTTAATTCTATTACGGTTGAGAGAGGTTCTTCAAGTCTGATCTTAACTTCATATTCCAGTTCTGGTTTATTCAACAACTCAAATTTAATAAGCCTCGCCATTTTAATTAAAATTTTAAAAAGAATAAAAAATTTATAAGTAATTGGTAAGTGAAAAAAAAAGGTGAAGTATAATTAGTTAAGTGGTGAGTAAAAATGAGGTTACTTCAATAGCCTATTGAGGTAGAGCTATTTGCATGAGATACGTCGTCGGATACTCTCCTTCGATACACTCTGTAAGTCAGTAATCAGCAACCAACCGTGTGACTCAGAAGAGTTTTCAACACGCGGAATGGTCACTGATTTTGTGAGATATTCACGAGGGAATACCGTAAGTGTCTAATGTCTGTTAATATGTTATGAGTTAAAAACACTTGTTGTTTCTGAAGTTTTTGAACCCAAATATGCCTTATAAGGTCCGCGCATCGTCTTATAGTTTTGTAATCCTTGAGGAACTAAGTTAGATACATAGTAGCTTCTAGGAGGTATTGAGTCACAAAAGACACAATCTGTAGTTTGAAGAATCGGATAACTCAATAATTCTAAAGGATGTGGAACTGTAGCCCCGTAAATTTTCTCTCCCCAATAATCTTGTCTGAACTTATCTGCCTTTTAGGACGAACATTTCCAAATACGTTTTGGAATATATTATCTTAATGGAATCTTGGCCAATCCTTCTAATGTCTGGATTTCACTTGAAACTAATAATATTTGACTCGTTTATCTATTAATGTAGTAAAAATTGTTCGTGTAGTTTTAGAGTTCTGGAATAAACCGACCAAACCCTGCACAATTCCTAAATAAGTAGCTGCAAGATATTCACTAATGAATCGAGGAAATAAAGGTTTAATTGATCTCATATACATAAATATCGATCCTTTATTATGATTAAGATATTGTAATGCTGATTTCATCACTTCTTTTTTTACTTCTCCCGACCTAGAGATTAAGTTCTTTTTAATTTCTTCTTTAATCATAGTTAACGGATTTACACTGCCCTTAAGATTCATAGATGATGGACTTGTAATAATGTCTTGAAAGATGAAATATCTACTTTGTTATAATCAGGAGACCCTATTTGTTAAAGTAATTTTTTTTGTCCTCTCAGGTCCAAAATCAAATACGGTTTTCCAAAATGTCAAACTCTCTGTCAATGGATCGGGGAAACTACGTATTAAGAGTCTCGTTAATGACATTCCGCAGACTCCTCCTAAGCAAGGATCTAAATAAATTACTAAAGATTTATATTACATTCTTTCGTATCGATATAACAAGATGATTTTAATCGATTCCTTGTTTGGGCCTTTAATGCGGGATTGTGTACATCTAGTAATATTCTAGCAAAATTTCCTAAAAAAATATAGTGGACTATAGCGTTTATTGGATTATTAGCGCAATGAGCGACTGTCAATGCATTGGAGCTAATACTAGACATTGCATTAGCTAAAGCATTAGTTGGTAATTGATCGTTCTTACACATAACTCGAGACCATCGTTTTGTTTCTAAACCTCTAATAGAGCCTCAAAATATAGGTACTTTACCATAAACTAAGTAATCTGCTGACTGTAGTGTTTCATCTTGATTTATAGTTAGTCCTAATTTCCTTGTTCCTTTTTCTATTGCCGCCATTATATCATTACTTTCGCGAACAATTCCATCAATGGCACACATCATATCTTCTTCTGTTGTTTTCTGCAATTTATATTTTGAAAAAATGGGGTTTTTGATAGTTCATGATCTATCTCCCTGCGTAGAAACGGACTCCCCTATATTTACCGCATATCACCTGATTATCGCCTTGAGCTAATAATGTGGTTCTTGTGCTTCGGTCCATAGATTCTCTTCTAATTACCAATAAATTTACAACACTCCATCCTTTGTCTAAGACCGTTCAAACCTCCATCTTGTCCATTCCAACAGACAATTTTTTCCCTTCATTAGATACAATACCATTTTCTACCTTCATTAAATCTGGTCTATTATTGTAATATATAAAGCTTTTTTGAAAGAATTCGTGTGTTCTTGAGATTAGATTATCAAATCCTAAAAATTTATCCATAACTGTAAAGACTGGTTTATTTGCCTCATCTCGTTGATGGTTATTCCACTAAGTATAATCTATATTATTTATATTTATTTATTTTTTCATAATCTGCATTTCCTTTTCCCGAAGTATTGTCCATGAGTTTCTTAATCACAGTGTTTAAGTCATCAGCCACAAAATGAGTTTTAATCAGGTATTCAGGTACAACAAAATATTCTCGTAGTCTCCATGTCATAAGTGTAAAAAATCTTCCTTTCAATTTTATTTCTCTCTCTTTCCCTTTCAATCCTATAGCAAATCATTAGGATTAAATCCATATTTATCTATTGTCTCTAACAATTCCTTCCAGTTAGTTGCAGGTTTATTTATTAAAGTCTTTAAAACTTTTTTAGATGGAATAGGATGATTGGGATCTGACCTAATATGTCTTACTACATCTTTTCGATTCATAGAATGGCTTTTATCTGCATATTCATAATTGTAGGGTATACGTATTTTTTCATAATCTGCATTTCCTTTTCCCGAAGTATTGTCCATGAGTTTCTTAATCACAGTGTTTAAGTCATCAGCCACAAAATGAGTTTTAATCAGGTATTCAGGTACAACAAAATATTCTCGTAGTCTCCATGTCATAAGTGTAAAAAATCTTCCTTTCAATTTTATTTCTCTCTCTTTCCCTTTCAATCCTATAGCAAATCATTAGGATTAAATCCATATTTATCTATTGTCTCTAACAATTCCTTCCAGTTAGTTGCAGGTTTATTTATTAAAGTCTTTAAAACTTTTTTAGATGGAATAGGATGATTGGGATCTGACCTAATATGTCTTACTACATCTTTTCGATTCATAGAATGGCTTTTATCTGCATATTCATAATTGTAGGGTCAAGCATATCAGGGACTTCAAAACATTTATCTAAAGGCAACTTATGCCAGTTATCTCCAAAATCTTTGATCTGTTTCGGAGTTGGCCAGGTATCATTTTTAATATGTTCCAATAAATCGCTGTTAGACATATCTAGTTGATCCTTTTTAACTTACCAACGTTTAGTTTCTCTCAATTTATCTTTGAGTACTAAAAATGCTAAATCACTTGCTAACGCATTAGCATATGATTCATCTATATCTTTATCCATTGTAACTTGTTCATTTACCGCTGTTAACCCTTCTAGGTATTCTAAATAAGGATGTCCCCAATGACGAAATGAACCATAAACTGTCAGGACTAATTCAGGAGGTTTTAAGCCTGATATAAAATAATGTAATAATCTCGTTTAGAAGGCATAGTGATTGCTAATTCTTCAACACTAGCATTGATATGAGTTCTGTAGGCATAAGCGCATAGTTTCTAAAATTGAGGTCTCCTCTGCAAACCATTTAATTGCATGGAAAGTACTTTAATTAACTTTCATCTTAAATCTCTTTCTGATATACGACACATAACTAAAGAATCTGAAAACACTTGGAGGTTTTTTGTTGACCATGTTACCAAGAACTTACGTGCACTTTCCAACCTTGGTCAACCCACTGAGTATTGGGAAAACTTTGTTCTGAAGATATAATGAGAATATAGAAACGTCATCACATCTTTGATCTCCTCCTAATTTTAAATCACCATACAAAAATCCACATGCTCTTCCTATATGATAACTCTGTTCTAAAGCGTTTACCAGCTTCCAATTACCAATTTTAACTTTTTTTTTAAATCTAAATTTTGAGACCATGCAATATCTTCAGATTTCCATCTAGACAGAATTTCGGGCACATTTTCATGCTCAAAGTCGACTGTCGTATATAATTAGATCTCTTCTATTTGTCTTAAACAACAAGTACAATTGATATGACAATGAAAGTATCCTTGATTAGGATTACCTTCCATTATCTGAGTTACTGTTGCTTGAGCATAAATTAATAAACTTTGATGCATAAAATCATAATTCACACTATTTAATGTTGACAAAGTATCAGTCGTCATACACATCCAGGTTAACTTTGCGGGACTCATAGCAGCCCATCCAGCTGAACTTTGCCGCGCACATGCAAACCGATGTAATGCTGATCCTGTTCTCTTAGCCCCCTCTAGTTTATTATCCCATTTTTCACCAGTCAATACTTCTAAATTCTGCAATATTCCATTCGCTAATTTTGATCCATCTTCGATGAACCATCCTATGGCTGCACGTAATTTGCTGGCTCTTTTGATCTTTGGAATTTTCGCTTCTCTTCCCAAAGTCTTAAAAACACTTGTTGTTTCTGAAGTTTTTGAACCCAAATATGCCTTATAAGGTCCGCGCATCGTCTTATAATTTTGTAATCCTTGAGGAACTAAGTTAGATACATAGTAGCTTCTAGGAGGTATTGAGTCACAAAAGACACACTCTGTACTTTGAAGAATCGGATAACTCAATAATTCTAAAGGATGTGGAACTGTAGCCCCGTAAATTTTCTCTCCCCAAGAATCTTGTCTAAGCTTATCTGCCTTTTAGGACGAACATTTCCAAATAAGTTTTGGAATATATCTTAATGGAATCTTGGTCAATCCTTCTAATGTCTGGATTTCACTTGAAACTAATAATATTTGACTCGTTTATCTATTAATGTAGTAAAAATTGTTCGTGTAGTTTTAGAGTTCTGGAATAAACCGACCAAACCCTGCACAGTTCCTAAATAAGTAGCTGCAAGATATTCACTAATGAATCGAGGAAATAAAGGTTTAATTGATCTCATATACACTAATATCGATCCTTTATTATGATTAAGATATTGTAATGCTGATTTCATCACTTCTTTTTTTACTTCTCCCGACCTAGAGATTAAGTTCTTTTTAATTTCTTCTTTAAGCATAGTCAACGGATTTACACTGCCCTTAAGATTCATAGACGATGGATCTTGTAATAATTTCTTGAAAGATGAAATATCTACTTTGTTATAATCAGGAGACCCTATTTGTGAAGCTAATTTTTTTGTCCACTCAGGTCCAAAATCAAATACGGTTTTCCAAAATGTCAAACTCTCTGTCAATGGATCGGGGAAACTACGTATTAAGAGTCTAGTTAATGACATTCCGCAGACTCCTCCTAAGCAAGGATCTAAATAAATTACTAAAGATTTATACTACATTCTTTCGTATCGATATAACAAGATGATTTTAATCGATTCCTTGTTTGGGCCTTTAATGCGGGATTGTGTACATCTAGTAATATTCTAGCAAAATTTCCTAAAAAAATATAGTTGACCATAGCGTTTATTGGATTATTAGCGCAATGAGCGACTGTCAATGCATTGGAGTTAATACTAGACATTGCATTAGCTAGAGCATTAGTTGGTAATTGATCGTTCTTATACATAACGCGAGACCATCGTTTTGTTTCTAAACCTCTAATAGAGCCTCAAAATATAGGTACTTTACCATAAACTAAGTAATCTGCTGACTGTAGTGTTTCATCTTGATTTATAGTTAGTCCTAATTTCCTTGTTCCTTTTTCTATTGCCGCCATTATATTATTACTTTCGCGAACAATTCCATCAATGGCACACATCATATCTTCTTCTGTTGTTTTCTGCAATTTATATTTTGAAAAATGGGGTTTTTGATAGTTCATGATCTATCTCCCTGCGTAGAAACGGACTCCCCTATATTTACCGCATATCACCTGATTATCGCCTTGAGCTAATAATGTGGTTCTTGTGCTTCGGTCCATAGATTCTCTTCTAATTACCAATAAATTTACAACACTCCATCCTTTGTCTAAGACCGTTCAAACCTCCATCTTGTCCATTCCAACAGACTATTTTTTCCCTTTATTAGATACAATACCATTTTCTACCTTCATTAAATCTGGTCTATTATTGTAATATATAAAGATTTTTTGAAAGAATTCGTGTGTTCTTGAGATTAGATTATCAAATCCTAAAAATTTATCCATAACTGTAAAGACTGGTTTATTTGCCTCATCTCGTTGATGGTTATTCCACTAAGTATAATCTATATAATTTGGTATACGTATTTTTTCATAATCTGCATTTCCTTTTCCCGAAGTATTGTCCATGAGTTTCTTAATCACAGTGTTTAAGTCATCAGCCACAAAATGAGTTTTAATCAGGTATTCAGTTACAACAAAATATTCTCGTAGTCTCCATGTCATAAGTGTCAAAAGTTCCCTTTCAATCCTATAGCAAGATCATTAGGATTTAATCCATATTTATCAATTGTCTCTAACAATTCCTTCCAGTTAGTTGCAGGTTTATTTATTAAAGTCTTTAAAACTTTCATAGATGGAATAGGATGATTGGGATCTGATTTAATATGTCTTATTACATCTTTTCGATTCATAGAATGGCTTTTATCTGCATATTCATATTTGTAGGGTCAAGCATATCAGGGACTTCAAAACATTTATCTAAAGGCAACTTATGCCAGTTATACTTCTAAATTCTGCGATATTCCATTCGTTAATTTTGATCCATCTTCGATGAACCATCCTATGGCTGCACGTAATTTGCTGGCTCTTTTGCTCTTTGGAATTTTAAAAACACTTGTTTTTTCTGAAGTTTTTTATCCCAAATATGCCTTTTAAGGTCCGCGCATCGTCTTATAATTTTGTAATCCTTGTGGAACTAAGTTACATACATAGTAGCTTCTAGGAGGTATTGAGTCACAAAAGACACAATCTGTACTTTGATTAATCGGAGTACTCAATAATTTTAAAGGATGTGGAACTGTAGCCCCGTAAATTTTCCGTTCGGCAGCGTCAGCTCCAGCCACAGCTGCTCAAGCGCGCCGGGCGGGTGTGGTCGCGTGCGCGCGCGCAGCTCACGTCTTATGTAGAACCCTACACCCCCTCCACGACGCTCGCCCCGAGGATTGTGTTTAAGAGTGTAGCCAGGTATAGCAGTTGTGTATTTTTCTTGTCCAAGCTTTAACCAGGTCTCATTAAGAGCCAGTAAATCAGGTCTAAGGCTTTCAACGGTATGTAAAAATTCATCCTGACCTGTATTGAGCGATCGGACATTAATAAGGCCTATTTTCAAATAATTTTTTGTTTTAAAAGCCATTGAATATAGGTTTAGAAGTCAAACACGTCTGCATCCAAATTAAGTCTAAGCGGTAAATGGCAGAGTTATCATTATATTCAAATATAAAGAGTGGTGGCAAATAATTGCATTTAAATATTATACTATAAATACTAAAATAATATGTTGGTAATATATAATTGTATAATAGATACTGATTTGAAATATAAGGATATATAAAAATATGAAACACCTGAACACAAATATCCGATTGCAAGATTTTGAAAGTAAACAAACAGTTTGAATTAATTTTAAGTTCATAAAAAACACAGCAACATTCATAACTTATGGTGCGTACACATTGCTTGTAATGGAACCTGTAATGTAATAACCAGCGCTCGATGCTGCGCTCGGTGTATTTGTACGTGTATTTCGCACGAACTGAACATACACTGCGAGCATCCTGGGACAAAATGTTTCCGTATTTCGTCGCGAGCACGGTCCGTCGACACGCGTTCTTTTCTGTCCGCGAGACTTCAGAAAATAAAGGATCACACGAGGTACCTACACAAGATAGGTACCTACTTATTAATTTTCTCTCAATAGGTAGGTATAAAGGTTAATACTCACATTTATTTAGAGCTACACTATTGGAACATTATAAATATGAAATAATCACAATACCTTTCTGTCGTAATAACCTACATAACAACTCGACACGATAAAACAATATCAAGTAGGTACCTACATACCTTCAATCAAAATAAGACAAATAAACATATAACCTACATCGGTAATTGTTTCAAGAACAACTTAGGTACCTAACTAATAACATACCTAGTAATAAGATTTTACCGCGTCGGCCATAAGATTTAACAAGAATATTCTAGATATATCAAACAATATTAAAAATAACTCAATTTACAGCTTTACAGCTATCAAGTACGCATTTATTTCAATGATGCGGCCGAGGTGAATTACTGTTGATATCTGTACTGTGGTGTAAATATAATATTGAACTATCACGTCCTCGCATTTGGAAAGTGAACTACCAGTCACCCTACATATATGAAGTTTCACCACAGCTAAAGTTTACACGAGGATTTAAAAATGTTATTGAAGTCGGTTTTTTCAATACATCAACATACAGGGTGTAATCTAATTCCCCTATAGAGCCAGACCACGTATGTCCTAACACATGCATGTAAATACTATGGTGAAGTCAGAATTTGAATATCACGATTTTAATTTTCTAATTTTCTATGTTTTTTATCGAAATAGTAGGCTTTTGGTAATGCTAAACGGTCCTTTAGATACCAGGCGTCCTTCCGCGTTCGCGTTGTTCGTAGCGCAGGAGGTCACATGTCGTCGCGACACTGCACAAGCAACAGCTGACTAGTCGGTACCGAAACAGAGGATATTGTTTTCTTTTTTCGAATATTGTTACCTTTTTTCTTAATACTTAGGCCACATTACGATTAGTAAATTAGTAACGTTAATTCGTTTTTAAAGTAAATTGTACTTCTCTCACTTATTTCAACATCATAGGTTACAACAGGTCATAAGTAACAATTTTAAGTTATCAAACTGAATTAAACTAGACAAAAATGTTTTGTTTTTATCTTCATCAAATTGTAAAAATGTTCAAATTTATCATTTTATTTGCAGGAGCTATTTTTACTATCATATTGTTTGAATCTTTTTTTTTCACTTCATAAAAAGACAGTACAGTTAGTTTAAAGTTTTTAGTTTTGTTATTTGGAGAATTGCTAGAATCAGGACCTACACAATATCGATATCTAGCTTATTATCTACAAAGCGGGGGGCCAAACGCCTCATTCACACCTGATGGAAGTAAGAATAAGCTAAGGGTTATCGCAAACTTATCCATGGGGTACTAATTCGCTCTTTTCTTAAAACTTTCGAATAATCTAAAGCTTTATCCAAACATGACACACGATAAACATGTCTTGGTAGGTACACTAATGGGGACCGTTAGGCGGCAATTCTGATAAGCAGATTTTATCTAATAAAAAACGGTTATTCCAATATCACTTCTTTTATTTAATCGAATTGGTGCACTCTTTACTTTAAGACCATGATTATTTATAAAGATGTGGCGGGGCAGTATCAGGGTCTCGGGATCCTTCCACTTTTCGAGATAAAAACAAACATAGGAGTAAATATTTTTCTGACGGACAACCCGCGTCATTTTTTTTATTTTTACTTTTAATCTTTTCAAATGAAATTCTAACATCTGCCGTAAGGTTGGTGTGCGCTTATAAACTCTTTATTTACAAAAATGTAAGGCACAACCAAACCTTACGACCGCCCCCTTATATTAAATTTATTCAACTCGATGAAGTCGGTTGAATAAATTTCCCCTAGATACATAAATGTTCCTTAATAGTACGATTTCTACCTATAGCGGAAGTTTACAAAAATACGAGAGTGTTCATAGATGAACCCCCTACTGGTAGAGTTTCACGCATGACTACAACCCGAAACAATATCCAGTATATTACGCGGCGTAATATACTTGCTGCTTACTCAAAAACTCTCTCAGTAGAGCCTTGCTCGCAAAAACCGTTAAAAGCGGCCAAGATCTCGTCTAATTAAACTCAAATACGATCATTGACTCCATATCGATCAACCGTGGCATATCATTCGACTTAGATCAACAACAAACAAAACCAATTTTTTTTTTTAAAACTAAATCTCTTCCGAGAGATTCGTTATAACGCCCTGCTATATTTGATAAGTTCGGGCATACTTCGGTAAAGCCTCAACTCCACAGTAAGCGTGGATTAATAAAGCAATCATTAATTAACTCTAAAAAAAAACAAACATTACCACACTATTAACTCCAAACAGTTATCCCGACTTGTAAGTCAATGAACGTCCTTAGGTTATCATCGTCGTTATATATTAAGTTGACGTTGACTCTAAAGTCCAAAATACAAAGAAAGTGACAAACACTAAAATAAAACTAGGCTAGGGATCGAACCTACACCCTCATAATTCAAATTTACAACAAATTAACACCTAGGCAGAATGTCAAGTTCTACCAGGCCAAAGTCAAGAATACATTTACTATGGGTTGTCATCTGTCGTGGGAGCTTGTCAAACCCACATAAATCAAAATAATAAAAATAAACAAGCGGATGACGTTCCACAACGATAATATTATTTTCGTAAACTTTACTTTACTTATTTCTAAAGTTTACAATATACCTACCTAACCGATTTTTACCTGCCTACACTAAGTTCGCGGCGAGCCTACCTATAAGAAGAATACCAAACAGATTCAAGGATATTTTATGAAAAGTAACTGCTTCTTATAGAATGTTACATAATTCAAATTCTAAATTGTAATAGTCACCCATCGTTAACAACCCTTGAATCGTTTTATGCATCGAAACATATTATTCCGCTGGGCAACAATGATACGCTATCGTAAAAACACATAAACCTTAACCGCATAGTCAAATCGACTATCACCCTCTCTCTTATGGAGATTCAATAGGTGTGGTTTTAGTAATATATGTATATACTCCAACGAGACATTGCTGTCCTACATGGGTGTCGGTATTATAATTTTAAGGTTGCATGCAATATATGTCTACATATATTCAGCTGTAAATACGTAATGTTATGTCTACATATATTCAGCTGTAAATACGTAATGTTACGTATACCTGCCGCCCCTTTAGGAAAATTTTCCCACGGAATTAAAAATTCTTTGGGAAAAATCAATAAAACAACTTATCACTAAAGACAACTTAGAGATAATACAAACTTTTGGGAGCTTAAGTAGAGCATCTTCATCTGCAATCTCCGTCTAAAGCATCCCCCCTGGTGATGCCGACGGTTTTGCAGGATGAGTCGCTCCGGTGATACTCGTACATTTACATAAAAAAAAAAAAAAATTATTAGCGTATTTGTTTTTCTCAATAGTACAACGAAACTCTAATCGTTGCCTACAGACTAAATGGACGATATGAATTATTCTACTCAATAGTAATACTATCTATATACCTCTTTTTTACATAGAATTGCACAAGCACCTATCACCTGGATTAAACAGTATTTTCCGAAACGTTTCCTAAACCTACGTTAGAACTATCTCATAGATCGTAGTCAATTTACAATTTTCTGAATAATCTATTTATATTAACAACAAAAATTATATTTTACCTACTATTTTACAATACGACATGCTATGGACGAATTATATTATATTGTGATTTCATCCGATAACATATTTCATCTTATTTGAAATGGTTTTAACCTATTTACATGAACAATTAATTCTTGATTATTTTGTATTTTCTTTACAAGATAATTGTCACGTCCTATATATCTACATACTCTATATAGACCCTTATATGGTCGACTAATTTTTTTACTTTTACCAGATATCCTTTTAGGATAATGCAATAAAACAAATTGCCCTATACGCAATTTTACATTTGCAGCTTTTTTATCGTAGTTTATTTTTTGTACCAAACGAGCTTTCCTTAAATTTTCCCTGGCCTGATGAACCGCACTTATGTATGCATTTCTTTTCTGTCGCACACTCATATCCCTATTAGGATTTAATCTCTCGTCGGATGGGATTTCGGGTTCTCTACCATAAATCAAATAAAAAGGAGAAAATTTGGTAGAAGCTTGTTTAGAACAATTGTATGCATAAATAACAAAAGGTAAAATTCTACACCAATCCCTTTGGGTTGGGTTGACGTACTTAGATAATGTATGTGCAATTGTCTGATTCAACTTTTCTACTAAACCTAAGGTTTGATGGTGCATGGTGGTAGGACTCAATGAAATTACTTTATCGAGTTTCCCGCTTGAAAAGTTACATGGTGCATTATGCATCGGAATTTCGTTTATTGGATCGACCGTAACCTCAACTTGATCTTTAACTTTAAGCGTGAAAGATGGTCGATATTTACTCGACAATTCTAAATGATTATCGCTTTCAGATTCCAATAAATTCGGGGACAAACAGAAATTATCTTTACTCTCAATGGTCGTCACCATGGGCCATTGTTCCTTTGTATTTCTAACAAATAAATTAAAACTATTGAGGTATTCCTCATTGCCTACCTCGGCAATACCCGAAGAATTATCTAAATTATAAACATTATCAAAATTGCAATAAATTGGATTAGTGATAAAATAACAAGTGACTCTCTTTAATTGAATACAGTTATTATTAAAATCTAAAACGGCGTGAGACTTTTGAAGAAAGTCTTGGCCGAGGATCAAAGCCCTCTCGACATTTGCAACCACCAGACATTCGTGGACGAACACTACATTTTCGATAAGGATGCATACTGTAGCTGTACCGGTGACAAACATTTCGGTTCCATTTACAGCTTTAACCTCTAATCCGGCAACGTTGTGTGTTGTTATGTTTAGTTTTTCACACAGTTGCTTGGAGATCACCGATACGGATGCGCCCGTGTCGAGTAACGCTTGAGTTTCACAATCACGCAATTTACATAATATAATAGGCACCGCACTAACCTTTTTTATATCACTTGTTTTCTTCGAACTCTCCATCATATATACATGCCGGTTGGCATTTGGGGGCATCGGTGCATCCCCTGTCGATTAGGTAAGTTCGGCGTAAATCTCGCCCTTGTGTCCCTATATTCTATCCCGGTTGGCGTACGGAAACGGTCGCCGCTCCCTGGTGACGATGTGCTCTGCCCGGTAACTGGCTGCGCGATATTCGCCGCCGTCGCCGTTGAAGAGATGTGAACCGGCAAGTTGAGGTGCGTATCCGGCTGTTTTCCAAAAATGTGACCCATTTGGACGATCGTCTCCTTGAGGGTCTTTTTGTCGTTGTACACTGTCGACGCCAGTCTGCACTTATTTGGGTACGTGCACGTTTTTAAAAAATGTTTGATGAAGACGTTGTCTGTGATCACGGGTGCCGCCTTGGCTGCACATTCTTCCAACGCATAATAGAATGTCAGCAAATCTTCATCAGGATGCTGATTTCGTGCATAAAATGCGGCCACGTAGTCGACGTCTCGTGAGAATTCTGAAATAAATTTATTTTTTATGTCGTCGAACGTCTGGCACGAGTCGACGATTGCTCTGTAGAAATATAGCGGTGGGCCGTCCAGGTAAGCAGCAATCACCACCTTCTTCGCTTCATCATCGTAGCGGTTCACAGCGGCTATCAAATTAAATTGTCTTAGGAAATCACTTACATCGGTGCTGCCATTGAATTTTTCCATTTTGGCGTTCTTTGATTTACCTTTTTTTTATATTTTACCTCTTCTTCTTTTATTTTGACCCGCTCAGCAATACGAGAGGTAATTTACTTTGTGAAAAATTCTCTGCAACAAAAGGAAAGCCCTACACAACATACGCGGCTGCCTCCGCCAACTAATGGGGACCGTTAGGCGGCAATTCTGATAAGCAGATTTTATCTAATAAAAAACGGTTATTCCAATATCACTTCTTTTATTTAATCGAATTGGTGCACTCTTTACTTTAAGACCATGATTATTTATAAAGATGTGGCGGGGCAGTATCAGGGTCTCGGGATCCTTCCACTTTTCGAGATAAAAACAAACATAGGAGTAAATATTTTTCTGACGGACAACCCGCGTCATTTTTTTTATTTTTACTTTTAATCTTTTCAAATGAAATTCTAACATCTGCCGTAAGGTTGGTGTGCGCTTATAAACTCTTTATTTACAAAAATGTAAGGCACAACCAAACCTTACGGTACCTACGTTCAAAAAAATACTTCCTCAAAATAAAACAGTTTTCCTTACCTACCTAAGACTATAATAAAGCTTTAATAAGCTACTTACCTATCCATTCGCTCACCGCCGACGTGCTCGATTTTCACCCAAACTCAAATCAAAACACTTCACTAAACACTAACAAACCAACCGTATCTAAATAGTCGCGTCTCAAATCACTCGATACAAACACATAATAAAACAACTTAATCGTCGTATCGTCACCGGGAGACTAAACAAACACACGAAAACTCAACTCAATATCCGTTACATATTAAAAGTAGGTAATCTTCTATCCTGCTCACTCACCTCGCGGCTAAGCGAGCTGAGTGAGCTTCTAGCCTACTATTCAAACCAAAAAGCGCGAGGTCCGCGCCGCGCTCTGCTCTGACTCATCTCGCGGCTAAAACTCTTCCTTGTCTATGTTGCCCCGGTAACATTAAAAATGTCCTATTATTATTTATTTATACTAAGTTCACTACTTACGTTTCAGGAAATCATGTATTTGAAAATGCGAGCGCTCGCAAATTAAAAAATCAGCCCCGATTTGTAATGTAGGTATTAAAAAAAAAACAAAATCCCCAGACATACACACTAACTGCACGGGCTCAAAGTAAGCTAAAGCTTGTGTTATGGGTTACCGTGCAGCTACCTAGGGGGAACCTAGAATATTAATACATAAATAGATACACATCCACGACCCGCAACGTTTCTTTTTTTTGCCCCGGACGGGGATCGAACCCGCAACCTCAGGCGCTCTAAGCCAACGCTTAATTAAACCACTGTGCCACAGCGGTCGTCGTATTATTTAAAATTAGAATAAAATATGAGTAAAATCTGGTCATTAAGTACCAGGGGAATATAAAATAAAAAGACGTTTCTAACTTAAAACATAGTTATCTCTGCGAGACATATTTTTTTATTTAAACTCTGTGATCTAGGCTATAAGATTCATAATATCTATTTCTATTCATATGAAGTCAATTTGTGGATGGTTGACTTCACCTTCTAAAAATAGTTATGGCAATTTATCTAATTTTGCATTTAAACAAACCAAAGAAAGCGCCGCTTTGTTTCGTTGTTTTATGCTGTATGCTGTATGTAATAAGGTTCATATCATCTTAATACAGTTACCGAAAATCATTGCTCACTGTGCGGCGCGGCGTTGGCTTTGTGTTCTTTGTGTGAACCGACAAACAGAATACCGCGAAAATACCGCCAAAGTCAATGATGCCGCCTGCATGAATTTCACTGAACTTTGTTTTCTAGTAAGTAGGTTTGATTTTCGAAAATGAAGTGAATTTATTATGTAATCTGAAGTCAGTTGCTTGTTCGGTCTTAGAGCGTCAAGTCGCTATTGATAACTGATTACGTGGTCCGCGGTTTTGTTTGAGAATTTAAGTGTTTCGTTACGTTTATGTTTTTAATTTTGTAATTGCTAAGTTTTCGTTTTGCTAGTGAAACTGTAAATTTATTTGGTTTAGTTTATTTTAATCAGTGTTAGTATTTAATTAGTGTTATTACTTATAAGTTTGTAATTATGTCTTATTCTAACGCAGAGTATTATGACATGTTACTATGTGTAGGTAGATGTGACGGTGTTGTATCGATCTGACCCCATTGGATTTCTTTTTATGGGGTCATATTAAGCATACTGTTTATGCTGAAGAATGTTTTACTGAAGAACAGATGCGAATGCGCATAATATCTGCGTTTGCGGCATTGTTTGCGGCGGTGAATTCGGAGATGCTGCTGAGATGCGCGAGCTCCATTCAACGTAGAATGAAACTATGCATAGAACGTGGTGGAGCGCATATCGAGCCATATTTGTAGACACTACAAATTGTGTACCTACTTAGTGCTGTGTAGTTGTGGTTCCTGTTTATTAATGGGAGCGAGTGCCGTTTGAGCCGTTTTCTGCTACCAGGTATGATTTTAAATGCTTCACTTTACTAAATCTATTTTGTTTATATCTAAGTGCGCAAATAACTGGTAATCATTTATGTTGCAAACTTTCATTCACATTAAAACCACGGAAGAAAACGTGTCCAAAGATCGTTATTATCCTTCTGGGAAAATGTTATCTTAAGTATATTTCATGTAATGAGACTAATCCTATCTTCTTAACGTGTTTTCCTATCTACCTACCTACTACCATTGCGCACCTGTATGCGCAAAGATCATTCATTTCCCGCGCATTTTTAGACATCCGTTGCGTTGGGCGCGGCTGGTGGGCGCTCGCAATTTACCAGGCGTTCATAATGTTGCGCTGACTTAGAATTAAGGAGTTTTTAGACACAACGTGAAATTGCTTACAAATAATATTGATTTAGTTTGTTTGAAGGAGAAAAATTTTAAAAATCACGATATTCAAATTCTGACTTCACCAAGATATTTACTTGCATGTGTTAGCACATACGTCTTTCGTCTTTATATGGCAATTAGATTACACCCTGTATACTGATAAATACATCAATTCATAAAAAAAAATGCTGAAGACCTAGACGTTGGTTGCGGCGCACCACATTTTATAAAAGGCGAAAAGGCAGAGAATTGTTTACAGTTGATAAAACAAAAACTTTACAAGTTCTGGTTTGTTTACATCTTTATCATAAAAGTTAATTCTAATTTATCTCCTAAACGATTAAACTGATTAACATCATGCAAATGGATAAATTGGTTTTATGCCTAGAGCTTTCATTTGACATCATAATCATTAAGATAACTTAACAAACAAAATATCACACTTTGAAGTTGCTCTCGTAATTATCCAATATTTATGAAATGCAAAACAATAAAAAATAATTAAATATGAATTGCAATCCGCGTCCCTTTGATGTTTGAAATTGACTGCAGTTGTGGCAGCTCCTACATTGGCCAAACGAAGAGAACTATTTCATGGCGTCTTAAGGAACACATCAAAGCCATAAAAAACTCAGACACAAACAAGTCAGCCATCGCCGAACATCTGTTAGAATCGGGCCCTAATCATTGGATTGAATTCCATAAGACTCGGATCTTATCTACGGAACGACACTACATACCGCGAATCGTTAAAGAAGCGTTAGAAATAAAAAAGTGCGAAAATAACTTTAATCGAGAAGACGGTTTTAAATTGTCTAGTACGTGGAACCCAGTGGTTAGGACTTTTACTAAACCAAAAAACAGCGAAAGTGGTGTGTCCGGTCAAAAACCCAGTGATACTGTGAGCGTGTTTTGCAAAAGTGACATTCATGTGAGTTCCAGTAGTAGCAGTTAAAAACGAATAAGAAAGGGGGTAGATCGATATATCTGCCTCTAACTGTCATCGCCACCTACCTACATCTGCCAGTCCGCGATCATGGTGCTTGTAACAGCATCGAAATATCGGACGTGCGAAAATAAAATCGAAAATCGTGGTAAGAATCCCGTAAATACATTAAATCATAGTGAAAATACCCGCGATAGTTTAAAACAATTTAAATTTATCCTGACCTTGCAAGATGACCTTACGAAATATTCACAAGCTTATCCTATGCAAACATGTTCAGCACAAGAAACAGCTCAACGTCTCGTTCATTTTATCTCTCATCTAGGTATACCTAAAACTATTGTGACCGACCAGGGTACTAACTTTTGCTCAGATGTATTTAAACAATTAGAACGTCTTTTCAACATCAAACATATATTTGCAGCTTGTTATCATCCCCAGACTTGCGGTGCGCTCGAGAGAAGCCATTCTACTCTAAAAGAGTACGTACGGTCGTATATAAACGACAACTCTCACACATGGTCATTATATTTAGAAACTGCCATGCTAGCATATAACACAAATGTCCATTCAACCACAGGCTTTTCACCCTTCGAACTCTTATTCGGTTACAAACCATACATACCTACATCCATAGATCACTTAGAAGGCAATACCTACACTGATTACGTCAGAGCACTGAATCACAGGTTATATTACAGTCGTCAGAAAGCCCTACAAAACATTACAAATTCAAAAGAAAGGTCAAAGAGATATTATGATGTCCATTCGAAGCCGGTTAGCTATAAAATTGGTGACTCTGTTTTTGTGCGATGTCATCATAAGCAAAATAAAGCGCTTTCCCCTACATGGAAAGGCCCATTCACTGTTATCAAAATTAATGGTAACCATACGCTTACATTATTAGTCAATAGAAAACACGTTCGATATCATTACGACGAAATAAAACTAGACCGCTCAAATTAACTCATCCTTTAGTTCTATTTCTCATTTCCAGGTTCGTCGTGACGTCATCACTTACGAGCCAGTTCGTTACTCAGATTCCGTACAGCCCCGGTATCTACTTTGACCAGCTTTTAGATTTAAAATTGTCTCATGTTACTTGGGACGTAGTAACCTACATAGATCTCTCTCATATCCAACCCCATTTAGATAACATAGAGTTTTTATTCAGTAGGGTAAAACAATATTGCAATTCAGTCCAGTCATCTAAAGTAAAAGAACAATGTCAGAATACGTTAACTTCATTAGAAACTCAACATAATAACAACATAAAAAAGTTCTCATCTATATCTTACCTTATCAACGTCCAACATACTCGCAACAAGAGAGGCCTAGTCGATACGGGCGGCTCTATTCTAAAATCTTTATTCGGCACCTTAGACGCCGACGAAATGCAATACAATGACGCTATCACTAAAGTACAGTCGGACGAGAAACAGCTATATTTGTTAATGAAAAACAATATACATGTCATTCAATCTACTATATCTACATTTAATTCTACTATGTCAAGAGTAAAAGAAAACGAAAAAAGGTTAAACCATAATTTAAATATTATAGAAAAAGCTTTCGAAAATTTGATTAATACTACCGATAAAAATGATATCAGAATTCAAATATCCCTTTTATTTAGTTCTATAGAAAAGTATCATACTGACTTTATCCTTTGATATTGACGACATTAATAATGCAATTTTATTTACTCAAATGAACGTGTTGCACCCGACTGTACTTGGGTCGCAACAGCTGTTCGAAGAGCTCCAATTACATATGAATAATATACCTCGCCATTCTCAATTACCTCTTAGCTTAACCTTGCATAATATTCACGACTTAATTAAAATATCAACCTTAGCATCTTATTGCAGTGATAATAAACTTGTTATCGTGATTAAAATCCCGCTCGTGCTATCTCAAGTTTACAATTTATTTCATACTATTCCTTTACCAGTACCTTACGACAACCTATCACCTGACACTTATGTTTTAATTGCACCTAATAAACCGTATTTAGCAATATCAGCAGATCGTCTCTTTTACTCTCAGCTCGACAGTGTAAGTGAGTGCAAAGTGATACAAAACCAGTGCTATGTGTGTCCCTTGACAAACGTTTATTCGTCCATTGCCAATCCTACGTGTGAAAGTGTATTACTTACTGAAATAGTTCATAAGATACCTAGCTCGTGTCAAACAAAAATCATACATGGCTCTATCGATTATTTTCAAAAAATTACATACAACCGCTGGATCTTTGTGCAATCAGATCGGGGCAAGTGTCATATAACTTGCGATAACGAATTATCAACAGCTGATGAGATTTTGTTCGGCACTGGCTTTCTATACCTTCCTAAGTCCTGTACAGCATTTTTTAAAACCCTTAGTTTTACAGCTACTGATAAGTTTGTCTCTAATATTTCTATTTCTGTGTCTGATTTTAATATTGTTAAAGACGACTGCTGTGATCATGTAAGAATTAACAAATCTTTACCATCTCTACCTTTCGTTAAGTTAAACGAAATAAATAATTTAGATTCACTGATACAGGCTAGTTCACATTTGAGTTCACTTGAAAATGATTTAAATAAATTGGAAGAGCCGACTCATTTTGTCAAGTATGGCATTCAGTATCTTTCATTTTCATACTTGATATCTATTATCTTTTTATGTTATATACTTTTTAAGTTAAGAAAATATCTCTGTTCAAACGGTTCTGGTTGTTGTGTAAATATCTATAACGATTGTCATAATAAAAGGATAAAAACCCACAAAGCAATAAATGTGGTACCGAAATCCACAATTATGTTTACTTCCGATTCCTCGGAAGCAGAGGAAGTCGACTCTGTATCTATAAAATCTTTACCAGTTCCCTTAAAAAGAAATGTTTTACGTTAAATCTATTTTTTCTTTCTATTTTATAACTTATGCTTTTGGTTCATCAAGTTTATTCTAAGGTATTATTAGGTAATGACAATGTCATTAAGTATTGTTATGTATAGTTAAGTCAACATACATGGGTTTAATTATATTATAATAAATGGGTTTTATGTTAAGTTTATTAGACTATAAAAATGTTAGTATTAAGTTTCACTATTTCTTTCAATTTCTCATCACTTAAAGGGTGATGATCAATCTTAAGGGGGGGGGGTTGTTATAATGCCTACAACCCTACCAACTTATTGATGCAACCGCGCTGACACTGCATTCTAGTTATTTGATACTTTTGTTGTTTCCTTTATTCTTGTTAATTTTGTAATTTTAGTAACTTGTTTTTCAGTCTAATATTTTAGTCTTAATCCAAATTTCGTCTCAATCAGTCGCTGTATCAATTCTATTCCATTTCTAATTTTGTAATTCTAAGTTTTTGTGTAATATTGATAATAAACTCTATTTTAGCAACTTTAAAAGTGTTTTTTTTAAACTTTCTCCTTACCCGCCCCGTAACAGTACACTCACCGTCACGACCTCCTCCCTCACAGCACCGCCAAGTACGCCGCAAAAAGAAGAGGAGTCCTTGGTTACAAACGCTGCAGAGCGCCTGCTGGCAGCCATAAATTGTGTCCCGGTGAGATCAAACCAATATTTTGTGTCTGATTTTGATCCCAGTGTTCATGACGTCAATACGTGGCTTAGTGAAGTGGATAAAGCGCGAAGTGTAAACCTTTGGGACGATATGGAGTGTCTTGCTCGCGTTGGAAACTATCTAAAAGGCGAAGCTCGCACCTGGCTGAGCCAATGGACAAGTACCCTCCGTACTTGGTCTGCGTTCAAGTTGGAACTCAAGGCATTGTGCCCACGCAATATCGACGTCGCGAACATTCTATGTGATGTGATGCATACGGAATCTGACATATACTCCACTTATGCGGAGTACGCGCGTAAATCTCTTTTAAGGCTCAGAATAGTGACTGGGCTCAGTAACGAATTACTAACAAGTATCATTATAAGAGGCATTACTGATCCTCAAATTCGCGCTATTGCCATGAATTCTAAAATGACGCCTGACAATTGTGGAGTTTTTGTCAAATTTTGTTAAACCGAATTTGAATCTTACAAAAAGAATAGTTCCTTATGCTAATAGTCAATTTAATTATTATCCTTACAACAAACGAAATTTTGATTCCAGTAGCTCAAAACTTAAATGCTATCAGTGTAGTCAGTTCGGGCATAAAAGTGTCGATTGTCCGAAGCGTTCGCGGACACAATATAGCGATAAAAACCTGTCATCGTCGGGACCGCAAATAAAAAGTTGTGCCTTTTGTAAAAAAAAGTAAGTCATTTAGAAACTGATTGTTTTGCTAAAGAACGTTCGAATTCTAGGAATACTACAGGTGTTAATTTTTGTCGTGAAATTATGAACCTTAGAAACAGTGACGTAATAACAGTGAAATTCCTGTCGATGTTTTGATAGATAGCGGATCTTGTATTTCGTTATTGTCTTCCGATTTATTAAAACACTGTCCTTGTAAATTAAAACCTACGCACCTATTGTTGCGTGGATAAGGCGGCATGGAAGTACAAAGTAAATTCTTCGTTACGTTGCATATTTAATTATGTGATATCACTTTAGAAGTTGACTTTTTTATTGCGGACGGTAAATATTTAAATACCCCAATGATTATAGGTACCGATGTTTTAAACAGAAAAGGATTCTGTTCAGAGGGTGAATCTGTGCAACGAGCTCACGGCGGAAACTCTTTGAATGTGAGTTTAATGTTTTGCTTGTGTTTCAGAAGATAGTTACTGGCTTTGCGTAACTGTGTGTGCGAGTATGCAGGTCTATATGTGAGCTATCCGATGCGCACGCACTGCGACTGAGAGACCTGCCTCGCAAACGTTTCTCTGACGTGTGGACGCTCTGCCTCGTGACGTGTCTTTGACGCGTGGAGGCCCTGCCTCGTTACGTGTCTCTGATGCGTGGAGGCCCTGCCTCGTGGACGCTTTTAGCGTGATAGAGCTCTCGGGGCCCTAGCTCCGTAGGAAGGGGCCCTCACCCCATAGACGCGTTCCTAACGTGTGTAGTAAATCGTTAGGGCATAAGTCAGGTAGGACGAGCGAGTGGTGGCCCGAGAGTTGCGCAGCATTTTTCGAAAGTAAGTTACTCTCGAAAGTTTTTAATGTTATTTATGTTTCAGTGGAACGTTTGGTTCTTGCATGCGTATGAGCGCGAGACGGGCGTTTGGTTTGCTGTTCAACAATGGAGAACTGTGAGAACCAATAGCAATGCCCTTCAAGATCAGCAACCTAGTGTTCCTGGCTTGGCAGACGTGTGTTGTATACAAGTATCAGGTGTTGTCCTGGCAGACGTATCTGTTAGATGCGTATCAGGTGTTGTCCTGGGAGACGTGTCTTGTGTACACGTATCAGGTGTTGTCCTGGCAGACGTATCTGTTAGATGCGTATCAGGTGTTGTCCTGGGAGACGTGTCTTGTGTACACGTATCAGGTGTTGTCCTGGCAGACGTATCTGTTAGATGCGTATCAGGTGTTGTCCTGGGAGACGTGTCTTGTGTACACGTATCAGGTGTTGTCCTGGCAGACGTATCTTTTAGATGCGTATCAGGTGTTGTCCTGGCAGGTGCTGTCCTGGTTTTTTTTAACGGGTTCAAAACCTGTAGAGCTCGTATACGAGCTCGATTATGAGCATGTTAGAGATGTCAGTTTGAAGACGTGTGAATTCATCTGAAAGCGAAGTGAATTATCTCTTGTTTTGAAAGTGTGATTTTGTTTGAGGGCCTTGAATGTGAGATGAATGACAGAATAGGCAACGGTGTCTGTTGATTTGATTAATTAACTGTCTATTTTCATTTAAGGTTGCGACGAAAACATCTCCGATGATGCTGATGAGCTCTCAGGTGTTTCCGCTGGCCCTGCTAATGCTTCTATTAGAGGCAAAAGTGACTCGGATGACAGTTGCGATAAGGACGCCTCTGTCGCGACAGCTCAAGTTGGAGGAGAAGACATCTTGGGTGCAGCCGAGGACGGTGCACATTCAGGAGTGGCCGTATAAGCAGAAAACATCTTAGTTATGTTGTGAGTCGCAGCGACCGCCCGACAACCTGCATAAATAGCGCGCGCGCACCGCGCCACGGGTATTTTGTTCGTTGTCTCTCGAGCTGTAAGGTTGTTGGTGGTCGGTGCGATTTGCAGTAAGTCCTTTACTTGTAATTTCAAAGTGATTCATAATGTGTTTGATGATATGTGATTTAAATTAATGGCTGTTTGTGAATTATTGTATTTTAGAGGTTATTTGATTATTTTTGAAGTAAATAATTTAAGTTTGTAAAAGTTGTTCTTTTTTTTATTTTATTCCTGCTTCTGATGGTAAAAATATTATTATTTACTGTATTGTACTGTATTTACAATTCCTAGCTTATATTTTGTGCAAAAGAAGAAAAGTAAAACAACAAATATACTGAAAACACCATTTATTCATAAAAAACATACCTATTTAACATTATTAACACTAAGTTAACTATTTTGCTTGGTGGTAGGATCCCTTCTGGGTACGCCTGGCTAGCGACCACCCTTCAAATAAAGTCTGCCGCCAAATGTTACCGCTCCGGCGGTAATATGTTCCGGCAATATTTTATAAGAAGCCAGTTCCTTCCTTAACCCGTGTGATTTCGTCTTCGACCTCATCATCACTTACCATCAGGTGAGATTGAGGTCAAACGCGGGTTTAGTCACATAAAAAAAAACTTTTTACAGTTAAGGTTCGTGAATTAGTGGTGCATCATGAGTAGTGTAATATTGGGGCTTCTGCATCACTCACCTCGCTTCGCTCGGTTCGCGATGCGGAGCGCCCCAATATTATTTCTAATGCATAGCTACTATGTTTCTATACGATCTCAGATACACAGATATACGATCTCAGATACACAGAAATTTGCTCCTTCATATTAGTATAGATTATATTTCGTCTGTACCTAAGGTTTATAATATTTAGATTTCTGTCTCACACACTTTTTATATAATCTATTCCTTTCACAGCATTCAAATAAAAACATTGAGGAAAGTTTAAAGCATGTTGCATCCAAGGATCGTCGTAAATCTCCCAACCTTCAATAACACCTCCACATGAGAAACATACTGCTCTGTCATTAATTCCATAACCACCATAAAATAATCCCGCATCAACCATTTCCATCACCAGCCTTTTCTGAGAGTCAGTGGTTGCCCAATAATAACCAAATGAATGTAAGCGCATTTCATGCGTATGATACATATCATATCGAGGATTGTAGTTTTCTTTAAACATTTTTATATTGCATTGAGTAGGTAGTTCAAACCAATGTTAATGAAAATATAATGAAGCCGTATTATGTTGCTAACAATTTATATACACATTCATTTGATGCTGAAGGAGGTTTGGGCAGAGAGGGAGGGTCAGTAGTGCAAACTTGAGGATCAAACGAACTTCTAAAGTGAAGTTCGATCCTAATTATGTGAACAGCTTCTTTCGAAGCGATTGAGGTTTACTTTATGTAGTAGCGCCACCTACTGCTAGCCTTTGCACGGATTTTAGAGTCTATGATAAGGGTTCTTTTCTTTTTTTTTTTTTTTTTAACAACTGTCACGTTTCGCTCCCTATGTCAGCATCCAGTCTACAGAACTCATTTTGTTTAAAGTCAATCTGTCTTATTCCTGTTTGTTCATTTCACTATATTGGGGTTGGGTAAAATACAAATATAAATTGAAATTACTCCATGTTGAAACATATTCATATTATGCTTATTTCAAAGCATAATAACGGGTGGGTTTATATTAAATCGCTTCGAAAGAAGCTGTTCACATAATTAGGATCGAACTTCACTTTAGAAGTTCGTTTGATCCTCAATTATATTTCACAGCTTCTTTCTTTGCGATTGAGGTTTACTTTATGTAGGATGTTTAAAGATTAGTTATAGTGAAATGAATTGGCAGAGTAGTAAGGTAAAACTCTTCAATAGTAAATAAACATACTTATTGAAAACAATTCAACAATGATTAGGCAAATTATTTTTCGTTACAAAGTTTGTTATAATTTCTAGCAAGGACTGAGGAAGAATCCGACCATTCTGCAGTCTTTTTGATAGGTCAATAGAAACTCCTAAATAAATAGCTCTTGATGTAGCAGCATGTCATGTACTATGTGCACTAAAAATATTTTCATCAATACCACTGAGAGTTAAAGTGTTTTTAACCCAGTGACTTAAAGTTTGGAAACCTATATGTTTCTTAAAACTAATAAACAAATTATCAGGTTTCCTTAAATTTTCGTTTTATTTATATACCTACATCTGTAAGGTTTTTGCTGGACAAATTTCTGGACGAATATTAAAAAACGGAAACTTTACTAAGGTCTGTTTACTATTAAATTTAGAGGTTTTTATAAACCCTTTTATAAGTACCTTTTTTAGTTATTAAAATATTTTTAATCTTTGTCACGGATAAAATTTGAACACGATGTTCCGTTACAAGAGCTATTAGTGTAACAGTTTTCTTGGAAAAGAGTCTTTAAGTCAAGGTCTTCATTAGGAAATTTTGTAGGTAAGTAGCTCAATACAACTGCTGGATCCCAGGTAAGATCATACTTGATGTGGTTGGTCTTCACATAACGACTCCTTTCATGAAACTTTTTAACCTGTCATATTGGGAATTTATGTTTAATATTAATGATAATACAGATCTATAGCTATTAATAGTACCGTACTTAGCACCTTTTTCGAAAATTTCAGTTAGAAAATGAACAATTATTGGTTTAGAAGTTTGAGTAAAACTAAAATTATTATTTTTGCAATATTCAATCCACGCCTTGATACCTCCTTCACACTGTCTCGGTAAGAATTATCCAACAAAGATGCCAACATAATTTCAACGGACTTTGAAGACAGTGATCTTTTTACTAACGCTTTCTGAACAATTTCGCGGCAACCAAGGTTAATGTTTAATGAAGGTTGTGCGCAGATCTGAAAGGAGATTTCAGCGAATTAGTATTTAGTAAATACAATCACAACACAACCTTTTAAACAATGGCAACCATAGTTGCGTGGGCCAGTATGGTACTACCACAATACCCACAGACTTTTCACTAACAATTTTCTGAAGAGTTTTTGCATCTGGGTCATTTTTCCAGGTTACATAAATAGGACATTATAAGTTGCATCTGTTTGCAAAAAGATCAACCGATAGTATTCCAAACCTATTTGTTATATTATTAAAGGTATAGTCACTTAGATCCCATTCAGTGTCATTAAACTGTTTTCGTGACAAACTCTCAGCTTCTATATTATCTTTTGAAGTAATATAAGATGTAAAGATATTGATCTTACGCATTTCACGCTATTTCCATTGGTCTCGGGTAATATGATCCATATGTGAAAACTGAACACTACCCATTCTATTTATACAGGTAATGGTAATATCTATTCTTAACAAAATATCACAATCGTAACTACCATAATTATGCGAATGTTTTAAGTCCGAAAAAACTGCTTTTAATTCCAGAGTATTAATGTGTAGCGACGACTCGCTTTCCTTCCAATGACCCGCTGCCTCTTTTCCATCACAAAACCCGCCCTAGCCAGTATATGATGAGTCAGGATAGATAGTTTTAGTGTATTGGCCTGTTCTAAGAGGAGAAAAGCCCTCTTCTAGATAATTTAACCACCAAGTAAAATCATCTTTATTATATCTGGGTAAATTCACTACCTGATCATAAGTAGGATTTTTATTTGGTGACAATATTTTAAATTGCTCGAATAACTTTGTGTATTATTTTTTCTATTTTAAGAACTTTTTTTTTTTTTTTTGTGGGTAATTTTAAAATAATTTTCTCTGAATCAAAAATAAACCCAAGGAATTTACATTGTGTTCTAGGAACAAAGCAACCTTTTTTCGTATGCATTATGAAACCTAAATTTATTAAAATATGTTTTGTAATCCAAACATTCTCATTACAATCATCACAATCTTTGCCAATGTAAAATATATTATCTAGATATATTATGGATGAAAAAATTATCCCGACGTAAAAATTCCATGACTGGTTTTAATATTTTAGTAAATACTTATATAAAGAGCGGTGCATAAGTCAAACGTTTAATATTTGAATTCATATAAAACGTTGTTATATTCAAATCGAAGGTACTTTCGGAAAGACTTATCAACATTGATGAAAAAATAACATGAAGCATTGTTTTGTTAACTTATCAGCGGTTCTGTAATCTTCCATTTTGAAGTGTTTTGTAGTAAATTAATTCAAAGATTTTAAATTATGTATGAAGCGATTTTCACCGTATAGCTTGAGCACAAGAAAAAATTTGTGATAAAATTTGCCTGGCTCATGAGAACATACGAATATAGCATTTATTTTTAATAGTTTATCCAACGCTAAAATATAATCTTTATGGCCATGTATTGACCTTGGGTAAACACAAGAGCTACTTTGTTTAGCGGGCAGATATTTAAAAGGTCTTTAGTAACCAGCTATTCACGATAATATTAATGGATCACTCGTTATCTAAGCCCATTTTTGATGAAAATATCGTAAACGTCCATCGCACTGCACCTGGTGGTTTATTTCCGCTGGTTGCTAGTGTTCCACGACCGTTCGTGGTAGGTCCTACGTGGCGGGTACGTGTAGCTCTGCTGTGGAGCTCGAGCCGGCAGCTGTGGCTGCGGAGATGACGTCGTCGTTTTTTGCAATTTGCAGCGTTTCAGCAACATCTCCTCCCAATAGATAATCATCGCAACTTGTATTGGTCAGCGTGTCACGCAGGCATACGTTTATGGAACTCATTATTATGTTACGATGAGTTTTAGTTTCCCTATTCTGGCTATCGCGACAAGCGTAACTCAGCAGTTTTAAAAGTTTTTGCTTCAAAGTTTCATTGAAAATGATTACCATCGCTTGCGATAAAGCTGCCAAGGCGATTCCAATTTGCCCTTTTTTTTTTTTTTTTTGTTGATGTATAGAATCTCGTTTGGTAAGAGTTTCAGCCAATGCTGCTTTTGCTTCTAAATTTAATAAAGGGAGCAAGTAAATATTTGCAAATTGCGGGTACAAGATAGTCCTCAACAGGCTTATCTTTAGATTCTTTAGATCTTCAGCCGACAACTGCTGGTTTTTAGACCTCTTCCGGGACATTAATCGTATCAAAAAAAAAAAGGCTGATAATGACGGAGGTAGCTCGGGCACTTCAAATCTTGGATTCGGCGTGCAAGATCGTCTCCACCGCAAATCAGATTAATCGCCAACGGCGATATTATCTGGTAACTGACTAATCAAAAGAATTAATTATATGCATCGAAACTCGATGACTACACGCACATACCATGTGGGTAGTTTTGTGTCAACGACATTTTTTCTAATATTTATTAAAATTATATTAGAGATTCCCCACCGTACATCAGATTAATCGCCAACGGCGATATTATTATCGAGTAACGGACTAAATAGGAGAATTAATTGTATGCATCGAACCTCGATGACTACACGCACATACAATGTGGGTAGTTTTTGTGTCAACGACATTTTTTCTAATATTTACTAAAATTATATTAGAGATTCTCCACCGTACATCAGATTAATCGCCAACGACGATATTATTATCGAGTAACGGACTAAATAGGAGAATTAATTGTATGCATCGAACCTCGATGACTACACGCACATACAATGTGGGTAGTTTTTGTGTCAACGACATTTTTTCTAATATTTATTAAAATTATATTAGAGATTCTCCACCGTACATCAGATTAATCGCCAACGACGATATTATTATCGAGTAACGGACTAAATAGGAGAATTAATTGTATGCATCGAACCTCGATGACTACACGCACATACAATGTGGGTAGTTTTTGTGTCAACGACATTTTTTCTAATATTTATTAAAATTATATTAGAGATTCTCCACCGTACATCAGATTAATCGCCAACGACGATATTATTATCGAGTAACGGACTAAATAGGAGAATTAATTGTATGCATCGAACCTCGATGACTACACGCACATACAATGTGGGTAGTTTTTGTGTCAACGACATTTTTTCTAATAAGTTCTTCGGAATTTGTAATTTGATGTCTCAACCTCCTCGAATTATTTTCGTGAGAATTTTCTCTTCCTTCGATGCACAATTTTTACCATTTAAACTTTTAAAATTTAACTAGCTAATTAATATATTTTAGTCGACGTGCGCAGGCTACAGCACGGAAACGCAGAATGAGTTCTGTAGACTGGATGCTGACATAGGGAGCGAAACGTGACAGTTGTTAAAAAAAAAAAAAAAAGAAAAGAACCCTTATCATAGACTCTAAAATCCGTGCAAAGGCTAGCAGTAGGTGGCGCTACTACATAAAGTAAACCTCAATCGCAAAGAAAGAAGCTGTGAAATATAATTTAACAATATGTTTGTGTGGAATAAAATACTAAATATTTCATTTAAAACATTTATTCTTAAAAATGCATTTTTTTAAACACAAAACATTTTTTAAAGCACATATTTTTTCATGATAAATACAACTATACAAATCTGGAGAGTGTAAATATTGATCATAAAGACTTAACAAATTAGGACAATTTTTGTCTTCTAAATTATATATTATATCATTATTTTCTAAAATATATTGTAACCATAAAACTTTTTCAACACCTTTGACGTAGATAAATTTATCTTTTACAATATCTCTGATAAATTTCTTATAACCTGAATAGGATACAACTCCTTCACTCCAATATATCTTTCTATTACGTTCAATCCAATTTACTTGCTTTCTTTCTTTTTTTGTCAATTCATGATATGGAAAAGGAGGTTTGATCAATAGCACCTGTAATTTATCATCGCACAAAATTGCGATTTCCTTTACAATGAATTCATTTGTTTCTGTTTTAAAACCTTGAATATCTACAATAGCAGTCATGACAATTTTCGTACTATGTTACTCAAAGGCTTATATTCCAAAAGTCGATCGTTAATTATTAAACAATATCCAGTTGTATTATCTGGTATTGGTGCAGAACATTCAATTTCCAGCCGTACATCTACGGGACCAGATTTTAAACTATCGTTTTGCCTTGAACAGTCTATAATAAAGAGAGGAGCCTTCTCCTTGAAATCTGTTATATCAAGCAACGGATCCGCAGGAAAGTTATAATACGACTGACGAAATTTCACATACATCTCGTATAATATATTATATTTGTTCTCAGCAAACTTTAACCCCAACGGCTCGTACGGATAATACTGTGAATTCAAAAATAATGTTATATTTGTTACTCCACAATGATCAAATAACGAACTGTCTTTGGATTTATTATTTTTTCTATTAGTTTGTAAGCAAAAAATCACGTATCGCGGTTTTTCTAATTGAGATGCAGTCTTAACTGACCATGAATGCTTTGTAGTTTTAGGAAGCAATGGATACTCGTATAAATCCCAATTTCTAAACGCAATCTGTATAGGTTTATCTCTTTCTAAATGTTTTAGAAGTACCAATCGTTCACGGTCTGAGACTTTTATCTGTGGTACACGCCATTGTATTCTTTGTACATCTATTTGAAAATGAGTGACATCATCAGTTAATATGATGCTGTTTAAATTAGAGTTACTTCTATTTAGTATTAACTCATGTTTACAATTTATCACAATTTTATTGTAATCGTCTGCAAACCCTAAAATCTTATTTAGAGGTATGATAGCACTAAAACGACCATCACTTTGAAATCCACTCATATTCCAGCCCCATAAGGCAGCAACTTTATTTTCACCTTCATTCATTGATACGTATGCCTTTATTGTTGATGTTATTCCAGAATTTTTAATACGATCTATTTCAATACCGTTTATTTCGTATCTGATATCTTGAAACAAGAACATAACAGGATTATTACTGAACGTAATAGTTTTCTTAATCGGAGTTCCATCTTTTCCGAAGAGTTTTGCCTGACCTTCGATGTAAATTGAACTGGCTGTTGGTAGTACGTATATGTCTTGCTGGTTAATTGGTATTCTGATTTCATCATTTTCTCTGAAGCTATTGTTGTACGGATTGTAAGAATGAACTTCATAACTTTCAATCGAAGTATCGAAGTGTGGAGACTCGCTAATCTGTAGCATATTCATACTTTAAAACCTAAGGCTTTAAGAAAATCTTTATTTGTGTTTGGTAATAAGGTTCACTTTCGTATGCAGCGCTCTTGGTTAGAAAAATACGTGTTTGCTTGTAGATGATTTATTTGCGACTGGATTTAATAGAATTACATTTGGTTGATATAGTTTAAGGATTCACACACACATTCAAGCAGTTTACTAATACAGACATTTATAACCTAACATACCGCCCACCAAGGGTCTATGAACCCTTAACAATTTTGTATCAAATCAATTTAACACTACACTAGATTTACTATAACTTTTTAAATAGATTAAGTCCAAAAAAAATATTATGTCTCAATGTCTATGGGTAAGTAACAAAGTTTATTAAAGGGTCTTTGCACAACACTGTCACCACTTTTAACACTATACACACGCGTGACTCCGTCAGAGCCCGGGTGTTTTTCAATAATCCTTCCCATCAACCATTTTCCAGGGGGCAAGTTATCAGATTTTATTAGAACAATATTTCCTTTATCAAATTCTTGGACTCTTCTTTGCCACTTCGAACGCTGTTGCAATCTTAAAAGATACTCGTTCTGCCGTCTGCGCCAGAAGTCTGCAAGAATTTTTTGCTGGTGCTGCCATGGTGAAAGGTGACTTATTGGAATGTCTTGAAGGTCGGGTGTAGGTACAGTAATAAGCGTTTCACCGACGAGGAAATGACCAGGTGTAAGTGGTTCTATAAGGTCGGTGTCTGTGTCTTCTAATACAGTAAGAGGTCGTGAGTTAAGGCATGCCTCGATTTGGCATAATAAGGTGCTCATCTCTTCATACGTAACATGATAGGTCATTATACGTTTCAAATGGGTTTTCATGGATTTAATTCCTGCCTCCCATAATCCTCCCATGTGTGGGCTATAGGCAGGGATAAAGTGCCATTCAGTTCCATCTTTAGCTAGCGTTTCAGCGATTAAACCGTCAAATTGAAGTTTAGCATCAGCCCACTCAGCGGTAAGTATTTTGTTTGCTCCGAGAAAATTACGACCTTGGTCGCTCCAGATATGAGCGCATCTTCCACGTCTAGCCACAAACCTTCTAAAGGCACCGATAAATGCATCTGAGGTTAAATCTCCCACTAACTCCAAATGTATCGCCTTTGTCGACATGCATATAAAAAGAGCGACGTAAGCCTTGTTCGTTTTCGCTCCTCTGCCTCTTGACATTAAAATCTGGTAAGGGCCAGCATAGTCCACACCTGTATTTAAAAAAGGTTTAGCTGGTGTGACACGAACTCGAGGCAAATCTCCCATTTGTTGTGCCCTTGTTGAAGCATTAAGTTTCGCACAAATGAGGCATTTTCTTAATCTGCTCTTGACTAGGCTCCTAGCTCTCAATATCCAGTATCTTGTTCTGAGAAAGCTGAGCATGACTTGAACTCCACCGTGCAGCGTTTTCAAATGGGCGTTAGCGACGATTAGAAAAGTAAGATGAGAGTCGTGATCAAGTATTATTGGATTCTTACTGTCTTCGTCTAGATGAGAATGACGCAATCGGCCGCCCACCCTGAGGATATCATCACCGTCAAGGTAAGGTTTTAAGTTTTTTAATTTACTATTTGTTTTAACTTGATTCTTTGTTTTCAGGTCCTGTATGTCTTCTTCAAAGCTATTTCTCTGGGTAAGTTTTATGCAAGTTTTCAGAGCATCGTTTAATTCCGTCGTGGATGCAGGTAATTCTTTGTTTTCTAATTTCTTTCCCTTTAAAAATCTTTTGCAGTATAAAATAACATTTAGCAACTCCTGTAACGTATCGCAGTCTTCCAATTTTGAAAAGAAACCTATCTCTTTATTCATTTTTAAATTTACTTGCATAGAATTATTTCTTTCTAGGTCTGTCATAATTGCGTTAGGTCGGCTGTATTTAATTTCTCCCTTTAACCAAGCTGGACCTTTCCACCAAAGTTCATCGTTCTTTAGATCTATTATTGATTGTCCTCTGAAAGCAGTATCAGCAGGGTTTTCTAGTGTGTTAACATGGTACCAATTATGATTACCTATTGTGTCCAGTATTTCAACAACTCTGTTTCTAACATACGTATTCCATCTTAGAGGATCACCAAACAGCCATGAGAGGACTATCGTGGAGTCAGTCCAGGCAAATATCTGACAGGTAGGTATGTTTATTGACTCCTTTATCTTTTTCAGAAGACCTGCAAGCAGTACAGCACCACTGAGTTCCAGACGAGGTAAGGATTGAGGTTTCGTGGGTGCAACCTTAGTTTTCGCAGCAATTATAGATGATTTCACTTCGCCTTGCTCTGTTCTCACTCTAAGGTAAGCAACGGCAGCGTAAGCTCGGGACGAAGCATCACAGAGTCCGTGGATAGTCACATTACTCATTGTCGTTTCTAGTGTATGTAGCCATCGGTCAACTTCAATATTCGGTAAGTGCAGATGAAAGGAATTTCTAATATCGTACCATTCTGTAGCAATTGTCGCATCTACTTCTTCATCCCATGCAACGCCTTGTAACCATAATCTTTGAATCAGTAGTTTCGCAGGTAAAACAGCAGGTGATAACCAGCCTAGTGGGTCAAACAATCTTTGCAGATCGGCCAGAATTGTTCTCTTCGTAATTGGGTTACTCGTTTCAGGGAAGTTCAGGCTGTATTGAAATTTGTCTCTACCCATATCCCAGTGTAGTCCCAAGGCTCGCGTGGCTCCGTCTAAGGTGATATCGAGTTTTACGTGATTGCTTCTATCAGTCTTTTCAAATTCATTTAGAAAATCTGCATCATTGGAACACCATTTTTTAAGTTTAAAGCCTCCCTTCTGGAGTATCACGTCTATCTCTTTTGCTATTGTTATAGCCTCTGCAGAGCTGTCCATGCCGCACATGAGATCGTCCATGAAAAAATCTCTCTTAATTATTTCAGCCGCTTCAGGATGGTTTTGGCCTTCGTCGTCAGCTACTTGGTGCAAGGTCCTTACTGCCAAGTAAGGGGCAGAAGCAGTTCCGAACGTGACCCTCGTAAGACGAAAATCTTTAACAGGCTCTTCTTCATTACTGCGCCAGAGTATGCGCTGCAGATCTTTGTCTTCTTTAGTCACCATTATTCTGAGATACATTTGCTGAATGTCTGCTACAAAGCATACCTTCTTCATTCTCCATCTCATAATAAGGCTTCTCATATCTCCTTGAAGCTGGGGCCCAACTAATAGTTCGTCATTTAGAGATATGTTATTGGTTCCCCTTTGTGATGCATTAAAAACAGTTCTAAGCTTAGTTGTCTCTTTTTCTTCTTTAACAACAGCATGATGCGGTAGGTATACAGATGGATGGGACATTTCTTCTTCGGGTACTTCTTCCATGTAATTGGTTTTGTAGTCATTCATAACTGTAGTGTAATCATCTTTAAGTTTTGCATTTTTCCTAAATCTTTGTTCTAATTGATGTAATCTTTTCAGTGCTATTGCTTTTGTGTTTCCTTGGGTTGATAGAAGTATATCAGTTTTCTTAGGTAACGAAACAATGTATCGTCCGTCTATGTTTCTGGTAGTCGTATTCTTATATATTTCTTCGCACTTACGCTCTTCCGCTGTAGGCACTAATTTATCATATGCATCTTGTTCCCACATTTGCTTTAGAAGATCATTGAGGTCAAGATTAATGTGCATTACGATTAACTCTTCCGCAGGTCTGTCCTCTACGTTCCCAAACAAAATCCAACCTAGGGTAGTGTTTTGAGCACAAGGTGTTCCAGGTGGTCCCTTAATTACTTCGCTTTTCATAATTTGAGCACATACGTCGACCCCTAGCAGAAGGTCTACTCGTCCTGGTCTATTAAAGCTTGGGTCCGCCAAAGCCAGTCCTTGTAGATGAGGCCATGTTGAAGTAGAGATAGAGTGCGACGGCAATTGGCTTGTTAGTCGCGTTGACATTATGTATGGTTTGATTTTTATGTTAAAACTTGAGTCGTGTCTTGATAGGAGCTCTATTTCCGTGGCATATTTGACAATAGTTTTGGTTGAGCCAACTCCAGTTATGGTGCCATTAACAGGCGTCCTCTTCACTCTCAGCATCTGAGCTGCTCTCTCACTTAAAAATGTCGCCTGAGAGCCGTGATCAATTAACGCACGCAGAACTGTCAACTGTCCCGTTTCGTAATCTCGTACTGGTACTAGAGCGGTAGCCAGTAATGCTGTGGAAACATTTGAAGCGACGTGCGATGAAATTGTTATATTTGATTGGATTGGTTGGGCTAAGGCTTCAGTTTCGTTATTCTTAGCTTGATTCGTCGTGACGTCTTGTTGTTTAGGATATGTCGCTTGAATTGATTGATCTGAATGCGTGAGCGTATGGTGACGTTTGTGACATATTCTACACGACATCTTCAGTCGGCATCTTCGAGCGGCGTGACCTGGGGCCAGACAGTTAAAACACAGGTTGTTTTGTTTGATGTACTCACACCTCTCAACTGGGCTTAGTTTAATGAATTCTTCACAGTGGCACAATGTGTGGTTTTCTTTACATATAGCACAAATTCTTTGTTTCGTAGCAGTCGTGGCATCGTAAGTACTTGTAGATAAGTGAACCGCGTATTCGTTTCTTCTAGGTATTGGTTTGTCTCTGGTGGGTGGCGTGACAAGCTCGAGAGTACGGAATTTCTGTTGTAGAAATTTGTTAAGCGCATCCCAGGTAGGTAATTCTTCAGGGCTATCTTTATAAGCAACTTCTTCCCAATCACGGTGCGTTTCAGGATCAAATTTTTGCACAACGAGAAATATAATCAATGGATCCCAGGATGTGGTGGCTAATCCAAGGTTCTTAAGTGCATTGAGACATTCAGTCGTAGTATCTAATAAAGATTTAATATTAGTTGGTGTTTGAATGTTTATTTTTCTTTGTGTAAATAGTCTCTTTAATATTGAATTAATTATAATCCTCTTGTTGCCGAAACGTGCCTTAAGCATTTTCCATGATTCTTCATAATTCAATGACTTGTACATGTTTTAAAAGTAAGAGTGCTTCTCCTGTTAGACTGCTCTTTAAATAATGTAGCCGTTGTACGTTACTTAGTGTTGTATTGTCATGCACTAAGGATGTAAAGAGATCTTGAAAAGCGGGCCACTCATCGTAAATACCTGAGAAAGTTGGGAGTTGGATCCTTGGTAGCTTAACATGCACTTCTCTTGCACAACTCGTACTAATGTTACTATTATCTGTTTGCATAGGTATTGATGTTGTCGATTTGTTTAACGTAAACAATAAATCATTAAGATCGGCTAGTAAACAAATATACAAATCTTCCTCTATAAAATAATCTTCATTTGCAAAGTACGGTATTTCATGGCGCTTCTCTTTGGGCGTGCACTTTACCAGGTCTTGATGTGCTCCTTTATACGTAGCCCAATATTCCTCAATGGCTTTAATACGTGTTTCAACGTAACCTTTAGTTAGGCGCTGTTTAGGACATTTCTTAAGATTTACTTGAGTTTTTCTCAATAATAATGCCGTATCTTCTAAAACATTAAGTAATTGTTCTATTGTACTCGTCATCTTCAAAAATCATTAATCGTATTTCAAAGTTGATTTTATATTCGTATGATATTATTTTCGTAATCTTCAAATTTCACTAAGATTTCAATATAATTCGATAAGATCATAAAAACTTGTTGACGCCAATTGATTCTTTTGTTCTAAACTCGACGCTCGACCCTTTCTTTTGTTAATGCTCTCGATGTGAAAATGTAACGTCGTATTGCAATCCGGTTCGATATGGACCAAAATGTTTGGTAATAAGGTTCACTTTCGTATGCAGCGCTCTTGGTTAGAAAAATACGTGTTTGCTTGTAGATGATTTATTTGCGACTGGATTTAATAGAATTACATTTGGTTGATATAGTTTAAGGATTCACACACACATTCAAGCAGTTTACTAATACAGACATTTGTAACCAAACAATTTGTTTTAGTCAATTTCTTAACTTTTTTCTTACGTCTTTGCACCTTAGCGGTCTTAGACGAAATAAAGTGCTTTACATTAACTGTAGGGTTTTTATTGTACGATATCATATCGCTTTTTTTAAATGAAGTTGTAATTGAATACACGCTTCTTTGAAGTTAATGCAATAACCAAATTGATCAACAATCTTAATAGATATAGATGGTATTATATTTTTGTTCACGGGAAAGTAAATAACGTTTTGCGGTTTTTCTATGTACTGATTACCGGTCTCAGAATTAGATATGAATTCATGAATAACATGGGTCGGTAATCCGTTGGAGTATGAACCATGGACTAGATCACATTCAATTCTAACGACGGGTAAAATGTTGCTGTTACTGTGCCCTCCTGGTATTGAGTTTAATACTGAAAAATATAGTAATCCGCACCCGTATGCACCGGATAAACTAAGAGGTGGTTGAAAGTATGAATGCAGTTCAAATTTATTTCCAGAGATGGTAACCGTTAAAGACATGCTTGCATACTGGACACTTCTGAACGATACTGTTTATTTTATTCCTTGACCAGACCAAACATTGGTTAAAAACTTTAAACAAAGATGTCCACAATTGAAAGGGTGTTCGCGTTGTATATTATCATAATTATAGTGAACTTCAGTACCTAGGTATTTTATAAATTCTTTCGGAGGTTTAAGATCTCCATAGCTGTCAAAATATTCTATGTAATCATTGCATTTTACATAGGCTACCCAATGTGAACCAGGATTTCTAGAATCATCTAAATTTATTACTCCACACTCAATTTTGAAAGGTTTTTTAGGGAGTTCATCTCTCATAAAGACACCTCTAAAATAAGGAATATTATTACCATACTTCAGAATGTCAATGTTAGTTAATGCTCGTTTGGGTAGCCGGTATATTAGTTTTTTTCTTTAGAAACAAATATTCCAAGACCATTTTTATGAGGTTTAAGGTGTAATCCCCTTCCAATGCAAACAGCTTCCATTTTTTCATTGTGTCGCTTTAATTCATCATAACTCTTTTTTGCCATTTTGAATTCATTTATGGTTTTAGCTATTCCAGCAGCACCTCCTGCTAAAGCTCCAGCCGCTGATAGCCCCGCAAAAATAGGAATCAAAGGTAGAAAGCCGCCAGTTTTTGGTATAGGAATAACTCGCGGAAGTTTTATAGATGAATCATTTACTAATTCTCTTGCAGCAGCCATAGCTAACTCTATTGCCATTTTTTTGCCTTTTGGTTTCAATTTCTGTATGCGTCTTTTTGTTTTATTAATAACATTTTTTAATTTTTTTTTAAAACCATTGCCAGACGATACTTGTTTCAAACATTTTTTATTTCGGGTACGATTTTGTAAGCCCGCTCCAGTTTTAACTTTCGTTAACATAGCTTTGCTTACTAGATGTGCTGCGAACTTTTCTCCTACACTTGCATCAGGGGCTATTGTCCGCTCTTTTGCCATTTGTAATAAGACTAAATCTGCCTTATGTCGATCCCTTAAGCTTTTCGATTTATGATAGGCAATATCGTATTCTTTACAATATTCGTCTAATTTGTTCACACCTTTGTCTCCGCGCGTAAGTCTTTTAATCAGATTTGTGCCGGGACCACAATAATTATATCCAGGAAAATGTAATTCAAACGGTAAATGATTAATAAGCCAATTGAGAAGACTACTCTCTCCAATACACATCGTATGACTGACCAATTATAGATTGAACACATAATAAATATAGCAATTTTTGGTAATAAATAAGAAATGTTAACATTTAATTTCTTTGTTATAATATATTCGACTTATCAATCCAGCTATTTTCAGCGGATGAAAATCCTAGCCATTTTACTAAAACCTTATTTCCTTTCCGTCTAAGAACTTTTTCAACCAAATATACAGTAGGACATTTTGTTTTTTGAAGCTCTTGTACATAAAATGCTCCTAAAATAGGCTGATTTCGGATAACATCTTCAATTAAGTAAGTTATAGGAGTTGTATTCTGTATTTTTCGAATTTTAAATATTTCTGTCGACCAATTTGGAGTATACCCCTTTTCAAATGTTCCTTTGTATTTACTGATACGTACATAATCACCCACTTTAAACTTACTTTTTGAGATGACTTTTTTTTCTGTATTCACATATTTTTCTTATATTAGTTTTTTATTAATATTATTCACATTTGCTGGTTTTTCATCAATTGTTCGATGATGCGTATGATTGTATTTATAAATAATGTCATAAAGAGTATTATTAATCCAGTTGAAGTTACCTTTCATACTAAATTCTTTGTACAACTTAGACTTCAATGTTCTGATGAATCGTTCAACTATTGAGGCTTTTTTTGTTGAGTAGGTTGAATAATGATTGATGCGAAAGCATTCCATGAGTTTATTAAATTTATTATTGTAAAATTCTGTCCCATTATCAGTTTGCAAATTCTTAGGCACGCGACCCTTGTCCAGCAACATCTTAAAAGTGTCACACACACTATCCTTGGATTTGGTTTTAAGAGGAAAGGCCCAACCATACTTTGAAAATGTATCGATAATAACAAGAATATACCTAAAATTCTTATTTTCTAAGGCAAAAGATTGCATATCAATTAAATCTGCTTGCCATAGATCATCTATGTCTCTCATAATAACACGCCTTCGTGGAAAGTTCACTCTTGCGTTTTTATGAATTTCTTTTACCACATCTGCTTTGCTCATGTTGATATTTTTGCAACTCTTGTTATTTACAATCTCTTCAACTTGCGAGTTTTACAAAAAAGTATAATTAAACGTTTTTAATCTAATACACTAATGAGTTTTGCCAATGCTCATGATGAATAAATCTGTTACACTAAATCAGAATCTTGTCACTGCCACTATATATTACTTAATTATGTTAGCTTCTTTTAATTCTTCAATTATAGATAAAATTTCATTATCGTGATTTGTGTTGCCAGCATCTCTCGAAGCTACTAATAACTTTAATCGCTCAACCAATTCATTGGGATCATCCCAGTATACTAAATCAGTGTTGCTTTTATACTTTTTTAGTTTTGGTAAGTTACCACCAAGTTTAATCTCACTTTTATCATTTAATGTTTCAGAAAATAATGGTTTGATTATTTCACGATATTTTATTCCTTTATCTTTTTTTTTTTTTTTATATTGTAAGGATAGGACGTTTGTCTTCCATGCCACCTGATGGAAAGTGCGCATGAAGACTATGGTGTTACACGTCCATCCACGAGAAACCTATTCACTCGACATTTAAAAGTTCCAGGACTATAGTGGTCAGGAAAAACAGACGCAGGCAGATTGTTCCACACCTTGGCAATCCGTACCAAAAAGGAACTATCGAAGCGTTTTGTTCGACTTCTTGGTAAATCCACTATATAAGGATGGAAGTTCTGTCTGCGTCTGGTAGTCCGGTGGTAAAAAGGGGTGGGTTCAATTTGGTCAAAAAGAGCACTCGCACACTCACCAAAATGTAGCCGATAAAATACTGTCAAACAAGCAACCTTACGACGATGCTCCAGCGTCTGCAATTTTTTATTTGTAAGGTTGTTGTTATTTATGAGTTTTCGGGCTCTTCGGTCAACAGAGTCTAGCGCTTCGAGCTAGTATTTGGCAGAACCATCCCAAAGGTGACTACAGTACTCCATGCAAGACCTCACTTGGGCTGTGTATAAGTTGAGGAGCCGTTCAGGGCTGAAGTACCGCCGGACCTTCGAGATGATACCCAATTTTTTGGAAGCCGTTTTTGCCATAGACTCAATTTGTTGTCCGAAGTTTAATTTGGACGTTATAGTGACGCCTAAAAGCCCTAGTTGGTCGGTGATGGGAACAGATACATTCTGGAAAGTGGGCGTAAGAGTAAAGGTGCTCTTTTTTGCGGAGAATAGACACGCTTGTGTCTATTCTCGCAACTCTTATTTGTCCTCTAGGATCAAAATCTCTTTTGTGCGCGTTTGTATAATGTAACATATCCTTATAGACAAGTTTATCTTTGTTTGATATTAACTTTAAGTCGGGTTTTCTGCGTAGTAAAAGTTCTTTCAAGCCAGGGGTCAAATTATAAGATTTACTATTATTTTTATCTCCGATTTTAATCAAAGTTATATTATCATTATTTAAACTTTCAACTGTAGTAAATGATACAACTGAGTTACCCATAAGCAACTTTTTGTGTTCACTTCTTAGTCCAAACGGTATATTAACACCATCGTATATATCATGGATGTCATCACCTTCTAATAAAATTTCAAAATTATCTGTCAATCCTCTTTTAGAATTTAGTTCCGACGGTTGTGCAGAATTAAATTTCGGTTCATTATAATCACTGAACTTTGCAGGTAAGCTAGCATTATTTCCATCAGATTCAATTTCTTCAAAAGTAGTCAAAGTTGTATTTTCTTTATTTTTTATTTTTTCTGTAGAACTACTTGAATCAACTAGAGTTTTAAGAGGATCTGTCACCGGTTTTAGCATTTTGTCAAGTGACAAATTCATTGTATGTTCCTGAGATTTCATTTGTTTTATTTTATTTTTTATTGAATCAACAGACTTCATTAATTCTATTTTTATATTTTTCTCCATGTCACGTAACCACAACTGCGTTCAACTAAGAAAGAAATAACACTAGCAGTGTTTTGTATAGAATTCATTTAAATATGCATGTATCTATATATCAAATTTAAAAAATATATCAAAATTCTGTCTGTACCTTCCATTATTTAATGATGATTCTTTATTAATTAGAAGAAAGTTATAAGGATTACTCCAAACAGTTTTACAAACATCTTTGAACTGATTCCATGGTAGATCAGAGTTGATATGTTCTTCATAAATGTGCTTTAAATTCACATCATCTTGTTTAAATATTATAAGAAAATTAGCATTATCGCGTAACAGCTGTTTTAAATAATTACGGATGTTTATTTGATTTTCACATACAACGTCATCAAATATAAATACAGAATTTGGTAAAGCTTCACTCGGAGATATGACATCTTTATCGTCATTGAACTCATAGAATTTTATCTGAGGTACTCGTCTTAATACTTCTCGCAAAAAACAATACTTTGGTTGAAAATTAGTCTTTGAGTAAAGGTAAAGATTTTTAAACTTCAGCCCATTTTCATGCAACAACAAACTGATCACAACGTTTGTTTTACCACAATTTGAGGGACCACATATTATACAACGAATCGTATTTGGCAACAAAGCGCTGTGTCTAATCTTATGAGGAGACTCGCCAAGATTTATATTTTTAACGTTAAGTGATATGGGTTGTTTGATCAACTTCATCTTGTCTATTAAATTAATTTTTACCTAACATGGACATATATACTTTATTCTGGATCTAACATATCACTTCATAGACTTGTCACTACAGGAATGATTCTATTCTCCTTTTCCAGATTAAATATGAGCTAGCTATTGACTCATATTACGCATCGTGCATCAAATAACTTTTGTATTTATGATAGAATAAACCATCACTTCGCATGTGGTTTTTGGATAAGCAGGTTGGATTTGTAACTTTTTATTCTCAAGGTAAGTGTTATTTTAATGAATATAATAAATTATTAAAATTAATTAAAATATGTAAAATCGCTTGATAAACCTCATCTTGTCATTCATTTTATATGTTGAATTATTTAGATATACTTAATTGTATTATTTCTTACAGAATCATGTCACAGTCACCTTCTTACAGTCCGGTTACAGACATGGCGGAGAATTTACGTGGGGTGAGTAATAAGTCAAGGTCTTTTAAATTTTATGAATTAAAATATTTTATATTATTTATTTCTAACTTGTTCTTGTTTCAGAATTTGATGGAAGACTCAGACCCAATAATGAATCCTTTTTACTACGCTCAAGATAGAGAAAGCTGGTATAATGAAGTAGCAGCAAAATCATGTGAGGAGCATCAAAAACGGAAAGCAGAAGAACAATCTTTAGAAATGAAAAAAAGAAAATCGAATACTTTGAACAATAAATCCTTTGTCATACGTAAGGAGCCTGAACATGTTAGTCATATAATAAAAATAATTGTACTTGATGTGGATGGTCGTAATATGGAGGATATTGAACTTGATAATGCTAGTGTGAATGTGCAGTATTTAGTAACTAGTGATTATGACGATATTATGAATGAAACTGATCATTTAGTATGTAAAATTGTAAAAAAATTTGGCAAATCCAGCATGTAATATTTTATATCTTTCTTTTAAAATATTATTGTTTTGATTATTCTTATGGTATGGGATATGGGTTTTAAAATAAACAATTGTTATTTTGATATTTGCATTTTATTTCATAGTATGATATCATATCATCAAATATTTATTGTATTTAAAAACAAACAAAACAAAACTTTGCTATAATATAAGATTATCATCACATTGATTAAACATACACATACATATACATAACGTCACGCCTGTATCCCTTATGGGGTAGGCAGAACACCAGAGGTTACAAGACCATCTGATGTCACGTTTGACAAATTTGGAGGAAAGTATTATAAAGATGGAGAGAGACTATTGTAGTGACAGGGAGTCAGCCTATCGCCTACAAAATCGCCTTTAAAACCTCTGTCCCTCAACTGACTTTTACAGTATGCCCGGGAAGCGAAGCAGCTGGCACATTCTATGTTTTTCTTTCGCTCCCAGTCCAGCATGGAAGCATTGATTAAACATTACATTAAAATAAATTGATATACTCGTAGGTGTACAAAACCAATAAAACTTAATATTATTACAATAAACTTAGTAATATAAAACTTAATATATCTAATAGGTATTATTTCTTATTAAAATATTGTTTTGTAATGTCCCCATGGCAAAGTTGTTATTTTATCATTCATTATTTGACGCTTGTCATCTTTTTTTGACAATACAATTTTATTTATCTTTTGAGTAAAAATTCTATGATTTTTAAGACTTAATAATACACATATGATCTCTCAGAGTTTCGTTCTTCATCAAAACATTTTTGTATTTTTGTATGTTAAGTTTTCTTGTAATACATTTTTTAGCACCTTTAGCTTTTTTTAAAGTTGATTTTTTTGTAGTTATACAGTACGATTTGGCTCCTAAGCCTACAAATTCCGATACGATTTCGCCACCCATTTCATCTTTGAAGTAACCAGGTACCTTAGCATTAACAATTGGCATAGAATATTCATTACTTTTTTCGAAGTTGCTAGTATCGAAATATTTTAAATTTAATTTCATGTCTTTGTTAAAATCTTTAGTGCGTATTAAATATAAAAGACTGTCAGTGTCTGTGTAGCAAAGTTTCAACTTATTTTCATAATATTTCTTCATGATAGAGTAGTGAAACCTATACAAATGGCATTTCGCTATTTCTAAGATACTAAAACCTATGTAGATCGGACGATCTAAAGTTATTTTTGTTTGATTCATTTGGATTGATACTAAGGACTCCGATATAACAGAAAAGTTCTTGAAATTAGGTGCACTGATATATTTTTCAGCACCGCAGAATTTTTTAGTTTGTTTTGAATCATCTCTCCATATATTTACAAGTTTAACATCCACTTGTTTTCTTTTATTTTCAATGGTTTTACCAAATATAGTTATTTTGTTTCTTAAAAAAGTCTCTTTCAAAATTAGATTCTGCATTTTGTCTAAGCGCGGTATTTAACGAAATATAAGATTCTAAGAAATTACTTTGTTGAAATGCAAGTATTCTGTGTATTTTTAATAATTGCAGACCATTTTTTAAGCATTCCTTTAAGTGAATGTAATGAATAATATATTTATATTTATCAAAAAGATTAGCAACAAGTTTATCGTTTCGGCTACAGAAAGGAACAAATTTTTCAGGTGCAAATGGCAAATCGGAATGATCATCATGCAAGTAGTCAGGGTAATGAAGATCTACTTCTAGTATAAATCCTGTATCAGAATCGGTTGAAACACTTAAGGCATCAAACTTTAAAATTTCATCCTCAGTCAAAAAGTTAAAACCACCTACTGGAAGTTTTTGCATCATAGCATATCCATACAAATTAACACAATCAAGGTAAATAAGAAAACAATCAGGCTCTTTGTTATTGTAGTCAGAAAGATATTCATTATTTGCCTTCGCATATCTAAGTGAACACTGAGCAAGTCCGCCTCTTATTCCTTTTTCTATCATTTGATACATTTCTACGTCAGAGATAAGTTCTAAATTGATTTTAGTATACAAAAGCATAGCGTCCCAGCTTAATGAAGGTGATGAAACGTAATAGCAAGGATCTAAACCATAGTGATTCAAACTCATAGTTCTAAATTTTTCAAAAACATCAAATAGAAGTAATACATCACATTTTAGGTACAAATCTGTATATTCACCCAAATTTTTTATTTTAAAAGTTTTCCAAACCTTTAAAGCATGTTCATAGTCTTTATCAGATATAGACTCCATTGTAAGTTTGTTAAAAAAATGTGATGGTGATGGTTATTCGATCTCATCATATCTTTCCCAAGAGTTTATGTAGTCATAACAATATATTCCTTTTCTTCGAGCAATGTCAAATAATTTATTATCGGTAAAAAAATATTTTAAATTTTTGAAATCCTCAGGGTTCATAGTTGTGACAAGTTTATCCATACTAGAGCTTAAAAAATTAAATGAATCAATAAACTTCAATTGTACAGCATTTGTTGCATTGACTGTCATAAATTTTGTGAAAGAAATATATTTCTCTTTATTTCTCGGAATAAGAATAATTCGACCGCTAATATTGGAAAGTTCTTTTATGAATAAATTACAATCATAGCCGGATAAGTTGTGAAACACTATTGGTATAAAAGTACATTGTTTGGCATTTAAATTGCATGCATTATGAGCAGCTCCTCTATATTTGCCAGTAAAGTGATCATGGTCCTTAACAATAGTATCATTACACGAAAACTTTTTTTTACAAATATGACATTGCGTGCTGCTCATGAAACTTAATCGCTCAGTGTCAGTTAACGGCAACATTTGTTTGCTCTCTAATAATATTTTAAATAATCGTTTTCCATCATTAGTTAGAGATTTAACAAATTTTTTAGAACAATCAGGCCCTCTATAAGAAACAAAATCATTTAACTTCGGATTTGCTTTACAACAAATATAATAAGCGAAACATGTAGCCTCATGAACTTGTATATTTTCAACATATGTGGACTTATTTTTGTCAGAATATTCACGCAATAAACTTTCAAAATCTCCGTATATCACTATAGGGACTACTTGCGTTCTCTCATAATTCGAAAAACTTATTTTACTTCCTGTCTCGGGTAAAATAGTTTGAATTCCGGAGCATTCATGAGAGTTTAACTTCTCTTCAGTGTTAAAATAAATAAAACATTCATCACATAAAAATATTCTACTCTTGTGTTTGGTTAACTGTTTATGCACAAGTTTTTCAAAACTTTTCATTAAACAGAAATGACTTCTACTATTTTCTGTAATATAAAGCAAATTGATGTGGTATAAACGACGTGATTTTGTTTTGTACAAGGGACCTGTAACTTTATCATTAGTATCTAAACCATAAATATTAATACTAATATCAGGATTATTTATTTCAAAGCACTGAATATCCTTAAAACTGGGAGGAAAGCTCATGTTAGAAATATCTAGTATGTCGGAATAATGTGGATATGAAGAAGTTCTGTTTGGATTAATCTTTGTCGGAAATATTTCAGCTATGATACACCAAAGAAAACAATGTTGATCATATTTTTTTATATTTAAACATGATTTAGTATTAGCAATACGTTTAGGCAATTGTAAGTAAGAACCACCTCGCAAAGGATTATATTTTACGATATCAATTTCCAAATGACTGAGGGACTCAATCGTCCAGCCTGACTCTGAAAGTTGAAATTCAGTACATTTACAAATAAGCTTCTCACAAAATAATTTATATAGGTCTGAGATGTCTGTATTTTGCAATACTATATTATATTTTGTGTTAAACGATTTTAAAGACTTTTCATCATTTTTCGGCAATGTATACCAAACAAACAATTCAAAATTAACTTTAATACAATCATGTTTTTTCAATAATTCTTTGATAAGATAACAAACTTTTTGTGAAATCTGTGTCAAAAATATTTCAGGCGTATCGATAACCTCGTATGGATTCACTCTATAACTAATTATTCGGTTTTGAAAGGCTGTGGCTATTATATGAACGTTGTCAAACGTTGTCTGCAATAGGCAATTCGATTTGTGTATATTAGTTTTCTTATGTGCAGAATATTTTGACACTTCTATGTTACAAACTTCACAAAAAAACATGATTAATTTTATTAAATGTAGGTATATAGGCACCTATATCTTTAATTATTACTTTTTTGTAAGCAATGTAATGTTTTATAAAGTAAAGAAAGTTCTACTATAAAAAGATATTTAAATCGAATCTTCTTAAAAGAGTTTATCTTGGAATCGAGTTTATCTTGGAATCGAGTTTATCTTGGTATCGAGTTTATCTTTGAATCTAGGTATTTAGGATAAAATCCTTGTTAAGTTTCCTGTAAATAAACCACAAAAATAACTACATATGTTTATTGTAATAAAAAATTAAATTATTAAAAATAGGATACCCAGACATTATCTAATTCAAAGGCAGGAATATAGATAAGAATAAATGGTTTTAATGCTGAATATAAACCCACAACAGTATTATAAATATAAAATACATTAAATATTGTTATTCGGGTATAAAATAGGCTGTACACCTCTAAATTCTGCTTTAGCTGCAGACACTAGATTGGCAACAGCCCTCCAAGTCGGCGAGTTCGTGCTCACAGAGCCTCTATAAGAGAGAAGCGTTTGTTTCCACCGATCCTTCCCTAGCCGTTCAGCCTCTCTGTGATTGTATATACGAAGTTCGACATAATAATCGCCGCTGCGCGTAAGGTCCTGCTGGTAGGAGTTTCCACTGGCTGTTCTTCTGGACAGGGACGAACGCAGAGCAGATACCTTCAGCGGTTGAAGATCTCCCTCGTCGTCCTGTAATATTGAAATAAAATTGAATTAAATCATAACATTAAAGCATATTCAAAAAATTATCAAAAACTCAAAAAATAAAAATCCTGGCTTGAGCTGGAATCGAACCCGCAACCTTTCGTTAACTAAAAATTGATCTACCGAGGAGGAGGTCTTTAATAAAATAAATAAATAATATATTGTATCGTACCACATTAATTGATTAATTAGGTGAAGGTCCTAGACAATTAATTAATACAGAAAATCAGTAAAATAATATTACATAATATAGAAAAATCAAGGTTTTAAACTTACCGAAGATTCAATCAGTCGGCTATGTTTGGTTGTTTTCGCCCGCTTTATTACTGGAGTATCAGTTTCCGAGTCCGAGTCGCTTCCAAAGAGGTCTTTCAGAGCAGTTTTCTTTGGCTTTTTAGTCTCGGTCTTATTTTTCAAATCCTTTTTCGTTTTTTTAGGTTGTTTTGGTTTTTGAGACGTGGAAGGTGTGTTAAGATGCGACTCTACGTCGGACTCGAAAGGACTCGTGGAACTATGGTGGACTAGAATGTAAATAATAAATCGAAGACTAGCGTTTGGTGTCAATGTATTCTCTTTTTTCCGTGCGGGAATCGAACCCGCTCTTCTGTAAATAACTACTGTTATAAAAAACACAACTATGGACTAGGAATATCTCCCCAAATACAATTATTTTTCCATTTGGGAATCGAACCCTCAAAGGTGACACGATGGTGTAGTGGAAAGGTGACCAATTGAACCATTGCGAGTCTTGTAGTTACTATTCAAAAAGGATCCAACCATCAAGTTATAAAATTGTTCATAAAAATGTAATACGTACTTATATATTTGCTTCAATAAGTTGCTGGTTCACTTTAAAATGTTACACTGTAGGTATTCGTCACGTAAAAACTGTATTCACAATAATTAATCAAATACTAAATGTAATTATTGGCAGAAGAGCAATCGGCTCATTTATATACTCGTAAATCTAAGGTAGTGATTTTATTATTTTTTGCTAACGTTGTCGAAAGTTTTACAAATATAAATTTTTGGAAATTATATTTTACACACTCCTATCGTAAGATCTATTCTTCTCTCTACTATTTAGTTACTACGTACACACCCCGACGTTTCCTTTATTTGGATGTGGCGACGCTTCGTCGCAGACATATGAGACGAAATTCTAAAAAGGAAAACGTGCCATGTTTGGCGGAGCGTCACCGATCTATGAAGAGCGTCCCTTTAGACTGGTAGTTAACGATTACAGTTAACCAAAATAACTGAATATCTTACATTTTTAGTTATTATAATTCCAATGCATTAAACATAAAAACCTTTATCAATATATTAAATACTATGTTTTCATATTAATATTAACTTAACATCATAAACGTTTATCAAATTTAGTTAAAAGCCGCTTCCGAAAATAACTCGAAACCTATCAATTTAAGCATAAGCGTAGGTACCTATTGTAATTTCTAACAAAAAACCTTTACTCATTAAAACATAATAATAAAAATCCCTAAACAATTACAGCAACTAAATAGCCTAAAAATAAGCAACTGTTTGTGTTATAGAATACCATGTAGCGAATTAGAGGGGTTCTATAGCAGACATACATATAAATATTTTTGTTCCGTGAGGGGATCGAACCCACCGCCGCTCCAGCCGCACAGCCTGTCTTCAACCACTAGGGTTCTTTCTTTAACTATTTCATCTAACAAATTGTCAGTCAAGTTTTTAAATTCCAATATTGAAAACAACATATTTCAAATTCAAAATTCAAGACATTCGGGGTACACTTCCTTAAAAGCATATCGTTTCCAAAAAAGATAGGATTATAAATAACTAGCCGACCGCACGCGGTTTTACCCCCCTAACTTTTGATCCCGTAGAATGATCTGCTTATAACCTTCCTCAAAGTTGGGCTATCTAACGCAAAAAGAATTTTTCAAATCGGACTGCTAGTTTCTGAGATTAACGCATTTAACCAAACAAACACTTCAGCTTTATAATATTAGGGCAGATAATGTGTGAGAACGATATATAAACCATAGAGTTTCAACTCTCCACTGTTATTTTAAATAAATAAAATACACTCTTCTCCTATAGGTCAATAGTAATTCACTTAGTGCGTCTTGAAACTCAGTTTGCAGGAATTCCAAAAATCTTGGACCATTCAATGTAGCGGGCAAAATAAGAGGCCCAATTAAGATAGCATTCCAGCCCATACATTTACCGAAAACTTGTGCTGAAAGCTACTGGGTCTCACTGCATGTGGGTTCTCTTGGAGCCACAGATGATCGTTCCGATGATTTGTATATCCTGTTCTCGTAAAAGTTGCTTCATCGGTCCACATAATCCTCTTTAAAAAATTGGAATTAGATCGCACTTCTCGTGATATCCACGAACAAAAAACTGTCCTTCCAGCGACGTCAAGTCCAATTAAACCTTGCACTTTTCCAAAATGGAATGGGTGCAATCCTTGCCGTTTTAAAATCCGCCAAACTGTCTATTTCGTTAAATTGAGTCTAATCGCAATGCGACGAACACTCAGTTGTGGATCTTGCGTTATTAACTCTAACACCTCTTCTTCCTCTCGCGGAGATACCAAACGAGTACGTTCGTTAGCGGGTCTTCTAATTCCATATTCGGTAAGATTCGAGTGTAATCTGATGAACGTGCGAGCATTCGGCGTAGGTCTATTGGGGAATCTTCTCATATACTCTCTCACAACAGCATTCGCATTCCCGTTGCAAAATCCATAGACAAAATGGATGTTGGCCACGTTGTGACTTGTAAAACGACGCTCTTCCATTAGATAGCGAAAAAAATAACAATGCACAGTATCTTTGACAGATAAGAATGTAATCACAACGCTGGGCGAGCGACGACTGCCTGTCAGTGCGTCCTATTCTGAATAGAACCGAAATTTTGTCTCACTCAAACCCTATACACGTGTCTTTCTAACATGTTGTCACAAAGCAAAGCTATCTTAAGACACACCCATTAAAATAATACTTGTAATCTGGGGCATGGAGTCTATTGTTTGACATGTGTTTTTTACTTACGTTTTTAAGGGTCATATTTAAACCAACACAACTTTTGAACTATCTTACATACGCCACTGACAGGCCATGTATCTTAAATCTTACGCCATGGCTTTGGCGTAAGATTTATTTTAAAGAAAATATCTTATACTTTTAGAAAACAATAAAAAAAATATTGCTTGACAGATCCGTTTTCAAGATAAAGATAAAAAACAAAAAAAAATGCAATATAAAATTATGTTTTTTTTTATTACTTCGTGTTTCTTATTTTTGAAAAAGATATTGAATTTAATGGATCATAAATTGACTGTCTACATTGTTAGCTTTCAAATGACACCTTTTTTGTCTGCCTAAGACGTCTACATCGATAGCAAGGATTAAAACATTGCAGACTCCTGAGCTGCGAAGTAAAAAAACAAAATAGCTGCCATTATAGTATGGAGGTGCCAAGAGAAAATTGTGATTTGTCGATAAAAATCCCCATATTTCACCCCCCTAAAGTCTCCGACACCGATGCACAGACACATTGTATAACCATCGCAGCTTACAATTATAAATGGGTTTAAAAGGTTTGCAAACTTATGCAAACTGTATGTTTGTCTTTGGAAAGAATAATTAGAACATTTTTGGATGTAAATGTATGTTCCGTCCATAATTATTATTGCCTTTCTGTCTTCTAATGCTGAGTTTGGGTTTCCAAACAAAGCGTTTGGTACGTAAAGGTTACGTTCAACAACCATTCTTCTGTTCATATGATTAAAACCTAGATGTCTTGGTACGAACTCGGCAAATAAACAATCTCTTCCTTTTTTTAAATGCCTCTCTAGTGTTCTTCTACTTATTTGAAAGAGCGTGGCTAACCTTTCATTGCTTTCGCCACTCCGCAACTTCATTAAATAAATGGCTAGAGCCGTTTTTGAATCGGAACCAGACAAGGAAGGCGTCTGTACTAAGATCTCTAAGAACTGATCACGACCCAGTCGAATATGTATTTCATGGGTATCCATATTTTCTATATTTTCAAAATTCAAAATACTGCTCCGTGACACTGCTGCTTTCATAAGACCCATCATTTCTAGAAAATGAGTACCATTGAAATCGTGACTTATATTGGGGCTATCAATGATTTCATCCCAGTCATTGGACCGTAAATGTGTTTCACACACTCTCTCTTCGTGTGGTATATATTGTTACGGCGCGCGCAAGCAAATCCGGGCAGTATAGCGCCGGAGTATAGAGTTCATATTTCTATGCACGCACGCGCTTGTTTGTTCGGGAAAAAAACCCAAGGTCATAAGTAGTGCAATATTGGGGATTCTGCATCACTTGCCCTCGCTGCGCTCGAGCTGCATGATGCAGAATCCCCAATACTGCCCGCTCAAAACCAGATGTATCCTACACTGTCAACTTCAGTTGCCTTATTTAAATAGTTGTAGGACCTCGGTTCGCAAATGGAGAGTGCCCCAATAACACTACTAATATGAGACAGACACATTATTGATACTATTGGTTCAGACACTTATCGATATAATATCTTCCTTTCACAGCGTTCAAATACAAACAATCAGGAAAGTTTATAGCATGTTGCCTCCAAGGATCGTCGTACATCTCCCATCCTTCAATAACGCCTCCACATGAGAAACATACAGTTTTATCATTAATTCCATTACCGCCATAAAATAATCCAGCATCAACCATTTCCATCACCAGCCTTTTCTGAGTGTCACTTGCCCAATAATATTTAAATGAATGTTTGCGCATTTCATGTGTATTGTACATATCATATCGAGGAATGTAGTTTTCTTTTAACATTTTCACCATGCAATACTTCAAACCAATATTAATGAAAATATAATGAAGTCGCATTTCATTGTTAACAATTTATATAGAAATGTAATAGCTGACGTTCTAGGACGTTTAGGGGGGAGGTGAACTATTATGACAGGTATGTTCAGGAATAAAACGTATATATTTTTTATTTTAAACATTTATTTTCTAAACACCACTTTTTTAAACATAGGACATTTCTTAAAGCACATATTTTTTCATGATAAATACAACTATATACAGCTTGAGAATGTAAATATTGATCATAAAGACTTAACAAACTAGGACAGCCTTCGTCTTCTAAATTATATATATTATTATTTTCTAAAATACATTTTAACCAAGACACTTTTTCTAAACCTTTGACGTAGATATATTTATCTTTTACAATATCTGTGATTAATTTCCGATAATCTGAATAGAATACAAGTCCTTCACTCCAATATATCTTTCTATTACGTTGAATCCAATTTACTTGCCTCCGTTCTTGTTTTGTTAATTTATGATATGGAAAAGGCGGTTTAATCAAAAACACCTGTATTTTATCATCACACAATATTGCAATTTCTTTTACTATGAATTCATTTGCTTCTGTTTTAAAACCTTGAACATCTACGATAGCAGTCATGACAATTTTCGCACTATGTTACTCAAAGGTTTATATTCCACAAGCCGATCGTTAATTATTAAACAATATCCAGTTGTATTATCTGGTATCGGCGAAGAGCATTCAATTTCCAGCCGTACATCTACGGGACCAGTTTTTAAACTATCGTTTTGTCTTGAACAGTCTATGATAAAAAGAGGAGCCTTTTCCTTAAAATTGATTATATCAAGCAACGGGTCCGCAGGACAGTTGTAGTACGTCTGACGAAATTTTACATACATCTCGTATAATATATTATATTTGCTCTCAGTAAATTTTAAGCCTAGAGGCTCGTACGGATAATACTGTGAATTTAAAAATAGCGTTATATTTGTTACTCCGCAATGATCAAACAACGAACTATCTTTCGTTTTATTATTTTTTCTATTAGTTTGTAAGCAAAAAATGACATATCGTGGTTTTTCTAACTGAGATGCAGTCTTAACTGACCAAGAATGCTTAGTAGTTTTAGGAAGTAATGGATACTCGTATAAATCCCAATTTCTAAACGCAATCTGAATAGGTTTATCTCTTTCTAAATGTTTTAGAAGTGTCAGTCGTTCACGGTCAGACACTTTTATGTGTGGTACACGCCATTGTATTCTTTGCACATCTATTTGAAAATGAGCAACATCATCAGTCAATATGATGCTGTTTAAGTTAGAGTTACTTCTGTTTAGTATAAGCTCATGTTTACAATTTATCACAATTTTATTGTAATCCTCTGCAAACCCTAAAATCTTATTAAGAGGTATGATAGCACTAAAACGACCATCACTTTGAAATCCGTCCATATTCCAGCCCCATAACGCAGCAACTTTATTTTCTCCTTCATTCATTGATACGTATGACTTCATTGTTGATGTTATTCCAGAATTTTTAATACGATCAATTTTAATACCGTTTATTTCGTATCTGATATCTTGAAACAAGAACATAATAGGGTTATTACTAAACGTTATAGATTTTTTTAACGGATTCCCATCTTTACCAAAGACTTTTGCTTGACCTTCGATGTAAATTGAACTGGCCGATGGTAGCACGTATATGTCTTGCTGGTGTATTGGAATTCTGATTTCATCATTTTCTCTGAAGCTGTTGTTGTAGGGATTGTAAGAATGGACTTCATAACTTTCAATAGAAGTATCGAACTGTGGTGATTCAGTAATCTGCAGCATATTCATACTTTAAAACCTAAGGCTTTAAGGAAATCTTTATTTGTTCTAGTCAATTTCTTAACTTTTTTCTTACGTCTTTGCACTTTAGTGGCTGTAGAAGAAATAGAGTGCTTAATATTAACTGCAGGGTTTTTATAATATAATATCATATCGTTTTTTTAAATGAAGTTGTAGTTGAATATGTGCCTCTTTGAAGTTAATGCAATAACCAAATTGATCAACAATCTTAATAGATATAGAGGATATTATATTTTTGTTTACTGGAAAGTAAATAACGTTTTTCGGTATTTCTATGTACTGATGAGCTGCTTTAGTATTAGATATGAATTCATGTATTATATGGGTTGGTAATCCGTTTGAGTATGAACCATGAACTAGATCACATTCAATTCTAATCACAGGCAAAATATTGTTCGTAATATATCCTTCCGGTGTTGAATTTAATACTGAAAAATATAGCAATCCGCACTCGTAATGACCAGATAAACTTAGAGGTGGTTGAAAGTATGAATCCAGTTCTGATTTATTTCCAGAGATGGTAACCGTTAAAGACATGCTCGCATACTGAGCACTTCTGAACGATACTGTTTATTTTATTTCTTGACCACACCAAAAATTATTTAAAAACTTTAAAGAAAGATGCCCACAATTGAAAGGGTGATCGCGTTGTACATTATCATAATTATAGCGAACTTCATTACCTACGTATTTTATAAATTCTTTAGGGGGTTTAAGATTTCCGTAACTGTCAAAGTATTCTACATAATCATTGTATTTTACATAGGCTACCCAATGAGAACCAGGATTTTCAGAATTATCTAAATTGATTACTCCACACTCTATTTTGAAAGGTTTTTTGGGGAGCTCATCTCTCATAAAGACACCTCGAAAATATGGAATATTATTACCATACTTCAGAATGTCAATGTTTGTTAAGGCTCTCTTGGGTAGCCGGTATTTTAGTTTTTTTCTTTCGATACAAAAATTCCAAGCCCATTTTTATGAGGTTTAAGATGTAATCCCCTTCCGATGCGAATAGCCTCCATCTTTTCATTATGTCGCTTCAATTCATCAAAATTCTTTTTTGCCATTTTAAATTCGTTTATCGTTTTAGCTATTCCAGCAGCACCTCCTGCTAAAGCTCCTGCTGCCGATAGTCCCGCAAAAATTGGGATCAATGGTAGGAATCCGCCAGTTTTTGGTATAGGAATAACTCGCGGGAGTTCTATGGATGAATCATTAACTAATTCTCTTGCAGCAGCCATAGCTAATTCAATTGCCATTTTCTTGCCTTTTGGTTTTGAATTTCCGTATGTGTCTTTTTGTTTTAGTAATAAAATTTTTTAATTTATTTTTTAATCCATTGCCAGACGTTATTTTTTTTGAACGTTTTTTATCACTGCTATGATTTTGTAAGCCCGATCCAGTTTTAACTTTAGTCAACATAGCTTTGTTTACTAGATGTGCTGCGAATTTTTCCCCTACACTTGCGTCAGAGGCAACGGTCCGCTCTTTAGCCATTTTTAATAAAACTAGATCCGCCTTATGCCGGTCCCTCAAGTTTTTTGACTTATGATAGGCAATATCGTGTTCTTTACAATATTCGTCTAATTTATTCACACCTTTATCTCCGCGTCTAAGTCTTTTAAACAGATTTGTACCGGGACCACAATAATTATATCCAGGTAAATGTAATTCAAATGGTAAATGATTTATAAGCCAATTGAGAAGACTGCTCTCTTCAATACACATCGTAAGACTGATCAATCATAGATTAAACACTTAATAAAATATAACGAACTACATACATCAATGGTTTTAAAGTGTAAAAATGTTTTTCATTGTTATAATATATTAGACTTATTAATCCAGCTATTTTCAGCAGAAGGTAATCCTAACCATTTTACTAAAACCTTATTTCCTCTCCGACTAAGAACTTTTTCAACTAGATATACATCAGGATATTTTGTCTTTTGAAGCTCTTGTACATAAAATGCTCCTAAAATAGGCCGACTTCTGATAGCGTCTTCGATTAAATAGGTTATAGGACTTGTATTCTGTATTTTACGAATTTTAAATATTTCTGTCGACCAGTTGGGAGTATACCCCTTTTCAAACGCTCCTTTGTATTTACTGATACGCACATAATCGCCCACCTTAAACTTACTTTTTAAAACAACATTTTTTTCTAACTTTACATATTTTTCTAATATTCGTTTTTTATTAATATTATTCACATTTGCTGGAATTTCATCAATTGTTCGATGATGAGTATGATTATATTTATAAATAACGTTATTAAGAGTTTCATTTATCCAATTGTAGTTACCTTTTAAACTAAACTCTTTGTACAACTTAGACTTCAATGTTCTGATGAATCGTTCAACGATTGATGCTTTTTTTGTTGAAAAGGTTGAATAATGGTTAATGTGCAAGCATTTCATGAGTTTATTAAATTTATTATTATAAACTTCTGTTCCATTATCAGTTTGTAGATTCTTAGGCACTCGACCTTTATCCAGCAACATCTTAAAAGTGTCACATACACTATCCATGGATTTGGTTTTAAGAGGAAAGGCCCAGCCATATTTTGAAAATGTATCGATAATGACAAGAATAAACCTAAAATTCTTATTTTGGGTGGCAACAGATTGCATATCAATTAAATCTGCTTGCCATAGATCATCTACGTCTCTCATCATAACACGTCTTCGAGGAAAGTTCACTCTTGCGTTTTTATGAATTTCATTTACCACATCTGCTTTGCTCATGATGATATTTTGCAACTCTTATTATTTTACAATCTCTTCGACTTGCATGTGTTACATAAAATGTTAATATTATGTTATTTAAGCTGATTCACTAACGGGCTTTGCCAATGCTCCTGACGAATAAGTCTGTAATACTAAATCAAAATCTTATCAATATCGCTATTTATTATTTAATTATATCAGCTTCTTTTAATTCCTCAATTATAGATAAAATTTCATTATCATGATTTGTATTGCCAGCATCTCTTGAAGCTACTAGTAACTTCAATCTCTCGACCAATTCATTGGGATCGTCCCAATATACTAAATCAGCATTTTTTTTATATTTTTTTAGTTTTGGCAAGTTACCTCCAATTTTAATCTCACTTTTATCATTTAATGTTTCACAAAATAATGGCTTGATTATCTCACGATATTTTATCCCTTTATCGCCTCTTATTTGACCTTTAGGGTTAAAATCTCTTTTATGCGCATTTGTGTAATATAACATATCCTTATAGACAATTTTATCTTTATTTGATATTAGCTTTAAATCAGGTTTTTTTCGTAGTAGAAGCTCTTTCAGACCAGGGGTCAAATTATAAGCTTTATCACCAATTTTTATCAAAATTATATCATCATTATTTACACCATCAATAGTAGAAAATGATACAATTGAATTACCCATAAATATTTTTTTGTGTTCACTTCTTATTCCGAACGGAATATTAACACCATCATATATACCATACATGTCATCACCTTCTAATGAAATTTCCACATTATCTGTTAACTCTCTTTTATAATTTTGTTCCGACGATTGAGCAGAGTTAAATTTTGATTCGTAATTATCACCAAATTTCGTAGATGATCTAACATTATTTTCATCCGATTCTACTTCTTCAGAAGTAGTCAGAGTTGTATTTTCATTATTTTTTATTTTTTCTATAAAACTATTTGAATCAACTAGAGTTTTAAGAGGATCAGTCACCGGTTTTAGCATTTTATTAAGGGACAAGTTTATCGTATGTTCCTGAGTTTTCATTTGTTTTATTTTATTTTTAATGGATTCAACAGACTTAATCAATTCCTTTTTAACGTTTTTCTCCATCTTATGCAAACACAACTGTGTTCAACTGGGAGAGGAATAACACTAATAATTTTTGTAAGTATAAAATTCATTTATAAGTAAGTGCATTTTCATTCAAATTTAAAAAATATATCAAAATTCTGTCTGTACCTTCCATTATTTAATGATGACTCTTTGTTAATAAGAAGAAAGTTATAAGGGTTACTCCAAACAGTTTTACAAATATATTTGAACTGATTCCACGTTAGATCAGAGTTTATATGTTCTTCATAGATATGCTTTAAGTTCACATCATCTTGTTTAAATATTATAATAAAGTTAGCATTATCACGTAACAACTGTTTAGGGATTTTTGAGTAGGTTTGCGATAAGTAAAAGCAATCAATTTGTTTATGTCTACCCATACAGAAATAATTACGAATGTTTTTTTGATTTTCACATACGACGTCATCAAATATAAACACAGAATTTGGTAAAGCTTCACTCGGAGATATGACATCTTTATCGTCATTGAACTCATTGAATTTTATCTGAGGCACTCTTCTTAATACTTCTCGCAAAAAACAATATTTTGGCTGAAAATTAGTCTTTGAGTAAAGGTACAGGTTTTGAAATTTCAGTCCATTTTCATGTAATAACAAACTAATCACAACGTTTGTTTTACCGCAATTTGAGGGTCCGCAAATTATACAACGAATCGTATTTGGCAACAAAGCGCTATGTCTAATTTTTTTAGGAGTCTCGCCAAGATTTATATTTTTAACGTTTAGTGATAGGGGTTGTTTGATCAGCTTCATCTTATCAATTAATTCAATTATTACCTAACATAGACATATATACTTTATTTTGGATTAACTTTAGACTTGTCACTACAAGAACGCTTGTAGTCTCATCTTACAAGATATAATATATCATGCGTTCTTAAATATGAGCTATGTATCATGTTTAAAAATGTATATGTTTGTGCCTAATATTTTTGGAGTGTGTGTAAGTTTATACCTAACAACATTTATTTTTCTTTATGTCATCATTAATTTGTATTATTGGCGAAAGAAATAAAGCGTTTCCATTCATTTCAACGATTGACTTCGAATAAGACAGTTATTGCTTTTGATTGTATTAAAAAAAAAAAACTATTTAAAGTATTATTGGTGAGTGTAATATTTATTTATAAATTTATTCGTACTAGTACTTATGTAATAAGTTTAATATTTATTGTATACTCATGCTACTTAATTTTTCGTTTTTACAGAAAATGTCGCAGAAAGAATTTGATCCATACAGCGTAAGCCAGGACTATCCTGAAATCAACGAATTTAATGCTGGTGGTTATGCTCAAGATGTCGATAGATGGCTGGATAAAGTAGAGAAAAGACGTATGGAATGGCTCGCCACCAAAAAGGAGAAAAATATACTTTTGGCTAGCAAAAAGAAAAAATATACATCTTCTTTTATTAAGAAGGATGAGAATAAAAGTAAAGGAAGATATCTTATAAAAATTAACATTGTTCCTATGGACAAAAATGAAGGTGATCGGTCGGTGCATGCACAATATTTGGTGACGGATTTATATGATGAAGTGTTAGACGAGACTGAGGCATTAGTTAGAAAAATATCTAAAAAGATTTCTGGCAATCAGTGTTAGTTATAGTGTTTTTTGTTTGTTTTAGTTTAGAGTGTGTTATATTGTTATTTAATTATATGTAAATAAATATTACAAATGAACATGAGGAGCATTTTTTTTTTCTTTTAAATTAGTTATGATAGGTAGTTAGTCCAATTGGAACTTCAATAGCCGCTGTGCTATATAATACTTGAATGATATCATAAAATATACATCTTCTTTTATTAAGAAGGATGAGAATAAAAGTAAAGGAAGATATCTTATAAAAATTAACATTGTTCCTATGGACAAAAATGAAGGTGATCGGTCGGTGCATGCACAATATTTGGTGACGGATTTATATGATGAAGTGTTAGACGAGACTGAGGCATTAGTTAGAAAAATATCTAAAAAGATTTCTGGCAATCAGTGTTAGTTATAGTGTTTTTTGTTTGTTTTAGTTTACAGTGTGTTATATTGTTATTTAATTATATGTAAATAAATATTACAAATGAACATAAGGAGCATTTTTTTTTTCTTTTAAATTAGTTATGATAGGTAGTTAGTCCAATTGGAACTTCAATAGCCGCTGTGCTATATAATACTTGAATGATATCAATTAAATTATATACATTGATATAATTTAATAATTATAAAGCATTTAAGTTAAATTCAAATCACTCATCAAATGTGTAAAAATTTACTTGTTTTAAAAGTAACATATTTATTTAACTGTCTACTATTTAAAAGAGTGTAGATAACTTATGTATAAAATAAAAATAAAACTCTGTTTCTATTTAGGATCATTCAATTTATTTCAAATAAAAACCTTAAAAGTATCATTTTACAAAAATAGTAAAATAAAAATATTTATTTTTAATCACATCAATCAAAATACAGCCTAGTACTTAGATAAACATAAGTTGATTAGTAACATTATCTCTAAATTTTTTAAATATGCAAATTATAATTGTTATTAACAGTATACAACAACAAAATAAAAATAAAAAAGTCTCAGAATGTTTCTTAGCGAATTATTAGAATATTGTGGAGTAATGACCCCAAGGTAATGTAGAAAAGCTATCTGGCACTATTTGTCTTTTATCATCTTTTGCATTTAAAACAAGTTTATCAACTTTTTGCGTATATAAATTATGATTTTTAGATCGTATTATGTACATTGAATCTCTAAAACTTTCATTGAACAAAAGAGCATTCTTAAATTTTTTGATATCCAGTCTATTAACAATACTTTTTTTTACACCTTTAGCTTTTTTTATTAAAGACCTATTCGTATGTATACAATACAACTTAGCTCGCAAGCCCACAAACTCGGATATTACTTCACCACCCATTTCATCCTTAAAATAACCTGGAATTTGTTTATTGAGTTGGGAAACACCATATACATTATAAGGTTCAAAATTACTGGTATCAAAGTACTGACTATTCTTTTTTAAATCTTTATAAAAATCTTTTGTATGCAATAAATAGAGAAGACTGTCTGTATCAGTGTAGCAAAGTTGAGCATTTCCACCATAAATATGTTTCATTATAGAGTAATGATACTTGTATAAGTGAGTTTTGGCTAGTTCAAGGATAGTAAAACCTATATAAATAGGTCTATCCAGAACAATTTTTGTAGGATCTAGTTGCACTGCTACCAAACTTTCAGAAATAATTGACAGATTTTTGAAATTAGGTGCACTAATGTACTTTTCAGCGCCGCAAAATTTATTTGTTTTGTTAAAACGATCAGTCCAAATATTAGCAAGTTTCACATCAACTTGATTTCTTCGGTTTTCTATAGTTTTTCCAAAAATAGAGTTATTTTGTTTTTTGAAAAAATCTTTTTCAAATACAGATTTGGCTTGCTGTCTTAGAGTAGTATTCAAATTAATATATGGCGCTAAAAAGGCTGTCTGGTCAAAACAAAGAACTTTATAAATTTTAAGCAGCTCTAAACCATTTCTTAAACATTCTTGTAAATGAACAAAATGTATAATATATTTATGTTTGTCATACAAATTTGCTACTAATTTTTTATTTGTACCTGATGGTATTGGCACTTTTAACTTTTCCGCGGCAAAAGGCAAATCAGAATGATTATCATGAATTTCTGGTGGATAATATAAATCAACTTCAAGAATATAGCCTTTTTCACCATCAGACGGAACAGACTGAACATTGAAATTATGTGTTTCATGATCATCTAAAAAATTGAAATTTCCAATAGGTAATTTTGACATCATAGCGTAGCCATATAAATTCACACAATCTAAATATGCTAAAAATGTTGAGGGAGATGTAGGATCATAATCTGGCAGATATTTGTTATTTGCTTTGGCATGCCGCAAAGAACACTGAGCAAGCCCTCCGCGTATGCCTTGCTCTAGCATTTGGTAAACTTCCACATTTGAAATTAAGTCCATTTCTACGCCTGTATACAATAACATTGCATCCCAGCTTAAAGATGCTGATGACACAAAAAAACAGGGGTCTAAACTGTAAAAGTTTAAACTCATGCACCTAAATTTCTCAAACACATCAGCAAGCAATAAAACATCGCATTTCAAGTAGAAATCAGTATACTCGCCTAAGTTTTTAAACCTAAATGTCTCCCATACATTTACGGCATGAGTATAATCATCATTAGAAATTGACTCGCCAGATAGTTTATTGAAAAAACACTTTATATCTGGTAATTGAGTTTCTTCATATCTTTCCCAAGTGTTCACATAATCATAAAAATATGTGCCTTTTCTTCGAGCCAAATCAAATGATTTTTGATCAGCATAAAAGTATCTTAGATTTTCAAAGTCATTAGAATCGAGCGTTCGTACTAAGTTTTCCAAACTAGAACTTAAAAAATTGAAAGAGTCGATAAATTTTAACTGAGCTATTTTTTGCGTATCAATTGGAATAAATTTAGTGAAGGATATATATTTTTCCTTATTTTTTGCCAACAGATTTATTCGCCCGCAAATCTTTGAAAGTTCGTTTATAAACAAATGAGAATCATATCCAGAAAGATTATGAAATATTATGGGAATAAAGTTGGCTGCTTTGCAATTCAAATTACAACTTTTATGTGCAGGTCCTTTGAATTTTCCGGTAAAATGATCATGATCTAAAACAACCTGATCGTTAAGAGCGAAAGATTTCTTGCAAATATGACAACAGGTTGCATTGTTAACAACTAATTGTTCTTCGTCTGTTAATGGCAACATATCTCTATATATAGACAATATTTCATACAACCTTTGAATGTCTTTGGATATCGATTCAACAAATTTTTGAGAACAGTTTGGACCGCGATAAGCTACATATTCATTTAACTCAGGGTTAGATTTACAACAGACGTAATAACCAAAACAAGTAGCTTCATGAATTTGCACATTTTCTACATGCGTTGACTTGTTCTTATCAGAGTACTCCCGCAGTAGACTTTCAAAGTCACCATAGATTACTATTGGTATACGCTGAGTTCTTTCGTAGTGAGAAAAAGAGAGTTTACATCCTTCCTCGGGAAGAACTGTTTGGATCCTAGCACAACTATGGTTCGATAATTTTTGTTCTGAACTGAAATACATAAAACACTCATCACATAAATGGATTTTAGATTTATGTCTAGTTAGCTGATTTCTCAAAAGTTTTTCAATGTTTTTGATCAAACAAAAGTGATTGTGACCATTTCTACTCAAAAATAACAAATTAACGTGCTCTTGTTTCCGTTTGAGTGTTTTGTATAAGGGACCTGTAACATTATTTTTTTCATCCAAACCATATACATTAACACTTATGTTGTCATTTTTTTTTTCAAAACATTTAATATTATTAAAGTTGGGGGGAAATGATATGTTTGAAATATTTAATATTTCTGAATAATGAGGATACGATGAAACTCTATTTGGATTTTGTTTGGCAGGAAACATATGCGCAACAATACACCAAAGAAAACAAAACTCATCAGTATTATAAATATTAAGACAAGATTTGGTATTTTGAATTTTTTTTGGGAGAGGAAGATACGAACCTGCTTTTAGCGGACTGAATTTAGCAATATTTATCTCTAAGTGACTTATAGACTCAATAGTCTGCCCAGATTCCGACTGTTCGAATTCTGAACATTTACATGAAAGAACATTTGAATGTTTTATAATACAACTTTGATAGATCTGTGTTTTGGAATACCATAGAATATTTTGTGTTAAAAGATTTCAAAGATAAAGCATTATTTTTTGGAAGTTTGAATGTAATAAAAAGTTCTAAATTCACTTTTACTGACTTATGTTTTTTTATCAACTTTTGAATAATATCACATATTATTGGAGAAGCTTCTGATAAAAATTGTTCAGGAAAAATATAGTTCGTAGTAGGATTGATTCTGTAACTAATTATTCGATTTTTAAAAGCAGAAGCTATTATTTGAACGTTGCTAAATTCAGTTTGTACTAATAATCGATAGACTTTGACCTGACAGTTATTACAAAAATCCATTTTGACTTTTTCAACTACAAAAAGTTATAATTCCAAGTGAAAAATGTTAAAAATAGCGCGTATTTTAATCATAAAACCATATACGAAGTATTTAGGTAATAAAAAAATGATCAAGTCACAATAATTAGGCAAATTAGTGAATTATGATAAAATATATGAAATATAAGTTCAATAATATTACTACCTATTACCTAACTATATACTACTACCTAACCTACTACCATATAAAAAATTAAAAAAACTTGAAAGAAAATAAAGTATTAACAGTTTGAAGACATTTCCAATAATATACCAACTCATGAAACATACCCATTGAAAAAATAAAAAAACAAATTAGCAAATGTTAGATGGGTATACTACTGGACGAATGCCTTTAAACGTAGCCTTAGTATCGGTTACTAATTTAGCTACCGATCGCCATACGGGGCTGTCCAAATTTACCGCCGTTTTAAACTGCACCAGGGCATGCTTGCTCTTCTCAAACTCGTTCATGTGCCGATGCTCAATGTCCTTGGTATTGAACACTCTGCATTCTATGTAAAAATCGCCCCGGCGAGCAGGGTCCGTCTGATACGAGTTGCCGCTACCAGTACGTCTTATAAAAAAGTTTTTTAAAGCCGAAACCCTCACTGGCTCCTGTTCATCCTGTAAATATAAAATACTAACATTAAAAAAATATAAAAAAGTCTTCTTTACTTACCTCAAATAAAATTTAATAGTGCCAAGTCTCGACTATCGGGACTCGATGTTTAAGTAAAACAAATCACATAAAGAGCTCTTAAATTCATGAAATACGAATTTTAATAATCCATTCATTTAATATAAAAAAGTTGAAATTTTATAGAAACTCAATTAAAAGTAGGTAAATCAGCCTAAGTATGATATTTGCAGGCAATTCATGAAATTATCAGTAAGTACATTTTACCTTAATAATAATAAACAACAGATAGTTTACGATCTTTCTTTGCGACTTCTTTAATATCTGTTTGCCTATATTTCCTTAAAAGTATAAATATACATTACTAGTTTTAACCATATTATGACAGGTATTTGCTAATTTTTAATCGATGAATATTACCAAGCTTTAAAACCATACACATATTTAAAGACTATCATAAAAGGCTAGTACAAAAAAATAAAATAATTATTTCTAACAATCACAACTTATGAAGCCTAAATTAGATTTCATTTAGAATTTTTGTTATTGAAACTAGATAATCTAATCAATAAAGAACACCGAATAAACTGACCTCAGAATCAGGGAATTGTGAAATTTTCCTTCTTTTCTTGTTGGCCTGCGCACAGGACAGCTCTTCGTCCGACTCGGAATCAGCAGCATCCAGCAGTGGGCTCTCGAGCACTGGGGCGCTGCTCGTAGAAGGAACGATTTTCTTCGCCTTTGCTTTTGTGGCTTTTTTCGTGGTAATGGCAGCCTTTTTCTTTGGAGCAACCGGTGGCTGCTCTAACTCCTCACAGTCCGATACAAAAGGATTGGAAGACCTGAAAATTATTGAACAAAATATAGTTATTGCGTTTACACACTAATGAGGCATTTCAAATAGCTAAAACCAAACACTTATGATACATACATACTTTAAGTCACTAATTTTTTTAAAATTTTAATAGACAGTCGACACAGGCATCTACTAGGAACAGAAAAAAAGCAATGATCATGAAGAAAATAATTTGTAAAGATCGATATCATAGGGCAGCATTCACACTTCTTTTGATAAAATTTATTAGCAATAATTACAAAAGCAATATTATAACTTACTTACCATTCTAGTCCATATCATACAAATACATATGGCTCAGTTTCGTGTACTGTAATTTTACAATATAAGCTTTAGTGCGATCACTTGTTTAGGAGCCGATTTTGGTCGATGTTTACCTAGTGTTTACGCTGAATTTGCTCGACGGCTCCAATTCGATACGAAAATCTAAAAAGGAAGTGGCGTGTAGGTACTGACTTTTAAGAAGAATCGCCAGCAGCACATTGGTTTAAATAAACCGCTTTGATTTAAGGTCTTGGTTTTGATGCCTGGTGAATACCAATGATCCTAGTGCAGCGAGCTAATGGGCCTACAATGTGTATTTTCGGATCGTATAAACGTGAAGTAATAAAGTTAATGTATTTAATACTACTTAATATTTCCTTCCAACCTGCTCGTACACTTTCATAACAACCCGTATCAAGTTTCAGCTCAATCAAATGCTCAGTTCAGGAATTCATACAAGACGAACATACTAAATTACATACTTACAAATGAAAAACTATTTTTGATGTAATATAATTAACAGATAGGTAACAGGTAACAGATTGCATCTATACAAACTTAATAAAATAAAAGCGAAGAAACCGCGTAGAATTACTGTTCGTTGCAGGAGTCGAACCTAGGATCTCTTTCGATCTGGTTTTAAGTTTGTCACTTTTATTCTATTTCATAATTTGTAGTGTGAAATAAATGCATTTTCTTTCATTCTTAGCGGGCAGGAACGCTAAATAAAACTAAAATAAAAATCTTTTTTATTCAATATTGGTACATGCGCTTACAGAACGTCATAATATTGCAATAATGCACTTTGTTGCGCTCGCCGATAATTATGCCAGCCCAACAAACTATCTTATACTGCGAAATTACGGATTCTGTTTGCGCTAGCACCATGGCAGTCCAGGTTCGAATCCTGACCCTGCCTGATAATAAAATAATGTAACAGATGTTTGGACTTGATATAATAATTATCTTTAAAAGTTTACACTTTTATTGTAAAAAAAAAAAAAAAAAAACAGAAAACGTCAGACATTCATATTATCTTAAAAAATATGTCTATGCATTATACATAGTCAGAAAGTTAAATAAAAAAAATCTATTACAAACAGTATGTGAGTTGCAGTATAGAGGTAGTAGTTGCCTACTTGATAATTCCCGATCGTTAGGTTTTGGATTCGATACTTGCAACTATCATGCGCACCGGTGTATTTTTTTTAAAATGTAGGTTTTTTGTTTTTTTTAAGCTGAATGAGATCTTACTTTATTTAGTCAAATCTTAAATAATTGCTTATTTTAATAATTAAAATCAGAATTTTTTAGAAAGCATAGATACATTTTGTGGTGCCATCTACATATTTTTCTCACATACTTACTATGTTTCATGCAATATGATGATTCTTAGAACTAAGTGCATACATTAGGTGGCGTTAAATGATATTTGACGAAAACATTTCAATTATTAATGATTAACCCGTCTTATTTAAATATTATGCAGTTTATTTATTCAACAATAGAAATATATTGAAGCGATGCATTTATAATAAAAAAAAAAAATGATTCAATTTATTACGTTTAATGAGATATTCGCAAAATTCCTAAATCGCGCTATCACTGTTTTTATTGATTATTAGTATATAAGAAAAATAACATTGCTTGTCAAGTGGCAGTTGGATATGAGATTCACTATACGGATTCGCCCAAATCCTATGGAGTTGATCATGTCTGATGTAGTCACGTGCTGTCAGCGAAAGTTAGTAAGACTTGGGCAATCTGAAAACCTTCAATGACATATAGCACAGAAGAAGTCTCTATAACAATTAAACAACAATTATAAAAACATACTTGGTGGTTGCCGTGGTGTGCTTTTACAATATCTCGAACTATAAAGCACACCACGGTGACGAGGGTTTTGCTACTTTTTCCTTTTTTTACGATAACGTAACTGAAGCAGAGGATAAATCTGGTTTTTAAGCTGGCAGTATTGGGGATTCTGCATCATGCAGCTCAAGCGCAGCGAGGGCAAGTGATGCAGAATCCTCAATATTGCACTACTGTCATAACTTCAAGGCGCGCGCAGACGAATTTGTACCTTATACCGCGCGCCTAAGGTTCATGTTTCTCTGGGACCGCGACTTGTTTACGACATGTTGACATTGTTTATTTTTAGTCGCGTTATTTCTAGAACTTTGGATAGGTCTTCTCGGGGATATATAAGGCGAGGATTAGGCCGCCGGGGGGATTCTAAGTTTTGACTTGAGAAGAAAAAGAACTGAAGAAACTAAACTAAAGTGCGTGATAAGTGATCTGTGATAATTTAGAGTTTTGACTGTCTGTGATTTTGTGTTCTTCGCGATTAAAAATCGTCTAACGGTAAAACCGGTGTATTTTAATTTATCCCCGAACCCTAGCTCGTAACATTTGGTGTCAGAAGTGGGATAAATTATGCCAGTGCTACCAAAAGGCGACGGACTTTCTCCAAGAGAAGAAAGGGTCCGCACGAGGAGTCAACAACGCCAACAGGAAACGGACCAACGTCGACTGGCTATGGAGGTCACGGACGGATCTGCGGAGGTTCTGCCGCTTCTCGTGGAACAACCTATCGCTGCCGCCCTGGATATGACAGCATTATTAGCGTTTATGAAAGACCTCAAGGATGAAGTCCGGAGTGTTAAAGAAGAACAGAAGAAACTACTCAGTGCTATCGGTGGAAAAATCACTGAGGTCCAGGAACAGCTCCAATGCCACGAGAGTCGTGTCTCGAAGGCGGAGGCTCAGATTGAGTGCCACCATAGTCGCATTTCGGCAACGGAAAATGAGCTCGCCGATGTGAAAAAGGCTCTCGGTGTTTTGAAGATGGCGGAAGGAGTAGTGGCACCTGCAGTAAGCACAACATTGGGTCGAGGCTTTAAAGTGCCACCTTTCGACGGAAGCTCATCATGGTCGGCCTACAGGATCCAATTTGAGGCCGTAGTTAAGGCAAACGGGTGGACCAAGGAGCAGGCAATGACGGCGCTGACTTTGGGCCTTCGTGATCAGGCCCTTACAATTTTGGAGGCCCTCGGAACAGACGCCTCTTACGAGCAGCTCCTAGAGGCGTTAGAGGCCCGCTACGGAGACGCACACCTAGAACGTGTGTTTCGGGCTCAGTTGAAGGACCGGATTCAGCGAAGCACAGAGAACCTGCAACAGTGGGCCCTAGAAGTAGAGAAATTGGTACGGAAGGCATACCAATCGAGCCCTACAATTATTGGGGAAGTTCTGGTGCAGCACTTCGTCGACGGCATTCGGAACCTGGAAGTTAGAGTAGCCGTGGGACTAGGACACCATGCATCACTTAAGGACGCGTTAGCCCACGCCTTGGAGGTGGAAGCCGTTCGACAGGATCCGCGGTCCCCTCGCATTAGGGAGGTGATTGAAACTCCACAAGAACGACGTCCTAGATTCAGCCCAAGATGTTATGGCTGTGGTGGAAGGGGCCATATCAAGCCCAACTGCCCGAAGCAAAAGGATGTACGAGTGGATAATGTTACCACTCACCAGCCGCAGCAGGGAAACGAGTAAACGCCAGGACTGCGGGGCGGGTGCTGGCTGGTCTAAGGAAGGCCCCAAGAATCAACATCTCACAAGCGCACGACGGGAACAGCCTGATCATCCGAGGCGAGATTAACGGAACACCGTGCAGGCTGACGTTAGATACGGGAGCTTCTCGTACCGTGGTCAGTTCCCAAATTGCTCAACGCTTCCTTGGGGACATCTACCGGGACAAAGAGGGAATACAACTTTTAACAGCGACCGGTCAGCACATAGCCGTCCGGGGCGAGAAGCTGGTGGAGATGAAGCTTGCGGAAAGGACATTTTGCCATCGAGTCATCATCGCAGATATAGTGGATGATTGCATCCTGGGCTTAGACTTCTTGCGTAAACATCGATGTGAGATTGACGTCAAGCAAGGCATTTTGAAATGTGGTACTGAAGAAATCTTCATGGAGGGTGGTTCATCAGGAAAGGTGTACTGTTTAAAGAGAACGGTACTACCACCCAGATCAGAAACCATGGTACCTGTTCTACTATCACGGAATGCTGGCCAACATCATCGATGCGTGTTACTGGAAGGAGGCAACAAGGATCAACCGTGGGTGATGGCAAGAACCTTGGTGAGTACTACGAACGCTTCAGCCGTGCGCTTACTCAATCTTAGTAATGAGGAGTATGTCCTTAAAAAGGGGACTTTAATTGGAACCTGCGAAGAAGTGGATTGGATGCGGGAATGTCAAACATTGACCAAGTGCAACCAAGTTGGCAAATACGATGTCGGTTCACTTCTCGACGATTGCCACAAGGATCTATCTGGAGAAGAAATTGTAAAAGCCAAGAAGATGTTGCTCCGGTACGGTGATGTTTTCTCCAAGAATGACGCCGATATTGGGAAAACTGGACTAGTAAAGCATTCGATAAACACTGGGAATGAACTACCTATTCGTCAGCGACCAAGACGGGTGCCGGTCGCAAGAGAAAAAGAGGTGGAAGCTGCAATCGAAGGGATGATGAGGGACGGGATTATAGAACCCTCATCGAGTCCATGGTGTTCTCCTGTAGTGTTAGTTAAGAAGAAGGATGGCAGTATGCGTTTCTGCGTTGATTACCGTCGGCTGAACGACGTGACAAAGAAGGACAGCTATCCACTGCCACGGATTGACGACACATTGGATACACTGACGGGGATGAAATGGTTTACCACCTTAAATCTGAAGAGTGGCTACTGGCAGGTGGAATTAGACCCTAAGGACAAGGAGAAAACAGCCTTTTCGACTGGGAAAGGATTGTGGCATTTCAATGTGATGCCATTTGGATTGTGTAATGCCCCTGCGACTTTCGAAAGGCTGATGGAACTGGTTCTCTCCGGACTGATTGGGGATGCCTGTCTTGTCTACTTGGATGACATAATAATCGTGGGACGCACGTTTGAAGACCATCTTCAGAACCTGGAACGAGTATTGATGAAGATTCGTGCGGCCAACTTGAAGCTGAGTCCAAAGAAGTGCTCGTTCTTCAGACGACAAGTGAAGTTTTTGGGACACATTGTTTCACAAGAGGGAGTACAAACTGATCCCGAGAAAATTGAAGCTGTCAAGGATTGGCCGGTTCCAAAAGACAAAACACAGGTCAGAGCATTTTTGGGATTATGCTCTTATTACCGACGATTTGTTTTGAACTTTGCAGACATTGCCAAACCTTTGCATAAGCTCACGGAAGAAAAGCGAGTATTCTGCTGGGATGAGGACTGTGACGTCGCGTTCCAAGAACTGAAAAAGCGTCTTTGCAACACGCCTGTTCTTGGTTTTCCTGACGCCGAGAACGAGTTCATTGTGGATACAGACGCAAGTAACACGGGTATTGGCGGCGTGTTATCCCAGCGGAGGGGAGATCGAGAAGTCGCGATAGCTTACTTCAGCAAATCGTTGTCCAAACCAGAGAGGAACTATTGCGTCACGAGGCGTGAACTATTGGCAATAATCAAAACACTGCAGCATTTTAATAAATATCTGTTGGGACGCAAATTTCACCTGCGGACAGATCATGCTGCATTGAAATGGCTATTGCAGTTCAAGAATCCAGAAGGACAAGTGGCAAGATGGATTGAGCAGCTACAAGAATTCGACTTCAAGATAGAACATCGCAGCGGGAAATCTCATGGGAATGCAGATGCACTTTCCAGAAAACCGTGCTCCGAGACTTGCAAACATTGTGTGAGACAAGAGTCCAAGGAGATTGTACAAGTTCGGACGCTGAGGATGGAAGTTGACAATGAATGGAAGGAGACATTACTTCGTGCGCAGCAGGAAGACCATGATATAAGGCCAATACTTGAGTGGATTCAATTGGGTGCCCCTAAGCCCGGATGGAGTGATATAGCCGGGAGAAGCGCAGTTACGAAGAGCTATTGGGCACAGTGGGACAGCTTTATTGTCAAAGATGGAGTACTGTGCAGGAAATGGGAGAACGCACGAGGAGACCAATGTCATCTTCAAATGGTTGTTCCGAAGGTCAAGATTTCAGAAGTTCTGCAACTTTATCATAATGGAACTTCAGGGGGACATTTAGGAGTAAAGAGGACCCTTTTGAAGATCCGTGAAAGATTTTATTGGCTGCACTGTCGCGACGACGTGGAAGATTGGTGCCGTAAATGCACAAGCTGCGCAGCTGTAAAAGGGCCGCAAACGCGTAGCCGAGGTGCACTAAAGCTGTACAATGTTGGAGCGCCTTGGGAACGTATAGCGTTAGATGTGGCTGGGCCATTTCCCGAGACTGAAAGTGGAAACAAGTACTTCATGGTTGTCATGGATTACTTTACGAAGTGGCCGGAAGTCTTCGCTATTCCAAATCAAGAGGCAGTCACGGTAGCGGATAAATTAGTCCATGAAGTCTTCTGTCGTTTTGGGGTGCCCTTGGAAATTCACAGTGATCAAGGAAGGAATTTTGAGTCACAGGTATTTCAGGAGTCGTGTCGGGTATTGGGTATCCATAAGACCAGAACCACCTCTTACCACCCCCAGTCTGACGGGATGGTAGAGCGATTCAACCAGACATTGGAGAGATACCTGGCAAAAGTAGTAGAAAACAGGCAAAGAGATTGGGACAAGCACATCCAGCCTTTTCTGCTGTCTTACCGAAGTGCAGTTCATGAAAGCACCTCCGTCACTCCTGCCTTCGCAAACTTTGGACGACGGAGTTGAAATTGCCTGCTGATTTGATCACGGGAATTCCACCGGATGCACCGAGCAGCATAACAGATTACGCGAATGACCTACGTCAGAAGATGAACGACATACACGACCATGTCAGGCAGTCGGGACAGCAAATGTCTGAGAAGATGAAGACACGCTACGACCGGAGGATCAACGATCCTGGATTTGCTGAAGGTTCGCTAGTGTGGCTACATAATCCAACGCGCAGCAAAGGAAAGTCACCCAAACTACAGCCAAAATGGGATGGACCATACCGCGTGGTGACCAAGATCAATGACGTCACCTATCGGATTCGGAAGGAGCCACGAGGTGCACCTAAGGTTGTACATGTGGATCGTTTGGCACGGTACTACGGGACGAACGATGCTCGGGACGAGCATCTCTTAAGGAGGGGGCAGTGTTACGGCGCGCGCAAGCAAATCCGGGCAGTATAGCGCCGGAGTATAGAGTTCATATTTCTATGCACGCACGCGCTTGTTTGTTCGGGAAAAAAACCCAAGGTCATAACTTCAAGGCGCGCGCAGACGAATTTGTACCTTATACCGCGCGCCTAAGGTTCATGTTTCTCTGGGACCGCGACTTGTTTACGACATGTTGACATTGTTTATTTTTAGTCGCGTTATTTCTAGAACTTTGGAGAGGTCTTCTCGGGGATATATAAGGCGAGGATTAGGCCGCCGGGGGGATTCTAAGTTTTGACTTGAGAAGAAAAAGAACTGAAGAAACTAAACTAAAGTGCGTGATAAGTGATCTGTGATAATTTAGAGTTTTGACTGTCTGTGATTTTGTGTTCTTCGCGATTAACTCGTCAATTCCCAGTGTCACTTGTAGGTGACGAAAGTTTGATATTTTTTTTTAACAAACGTCATTAATATTTTTTTATTCTACCACTGAAGTAGTAAAGCTAATGAGTGACACTATTTATTGTTTTTTTGTGGCAACACTAACTGAACGTCATCTGTCAAATTCAGTCATTTGTTTCGCGCGTGATTGCACTCGTCCTAGTTTGCGTGATTTCTTGAGATATACAGTGAAATAAATATGCCTAAACCGTAAGTATTCTTATTTTTCCTTATTGCATGTAATCAATGAATACGTAAGCTGTAATGAAAATCCATTTTACAATAAAAATAGCCTTTAGCATTATTGGTATAACTATGAGTATGTTGTGTGTCACCTGTAGGTGACACTGGGCAGTATACTATATGTATTATAATAACCTACTGTTTGAATTCATTCAAAGTAATTACAGACTATATTTACATTTCGGCTTATCGTTCTATGAATATTGTTTGAGAGCTTGTATGCGTGTTACAGGTTGTTGACGTTACATGAAATCGTTGAGCTGTTGGAGGCAGAGGACGACCCAGGTGACATAATTTTATTTCCACCTGAAGATGGTGCAGTGACTGACGTAGATAGTGGAGATGAAAATGAAGCTAGTATTCTTCATCTTCCCAGTCGTATGCTACGGTCTCATGTGGAAATACAAAATAGACCTTCGACTTCAAGAGAAAGTAGTTCACGTGACCTGGAAGAAGTCGAAGAAATTGACCTACCTGCACCAACGAAAAAACAAAAAAAAGAAATTGCTATAAGGAAATGGTATGCCAACGACAGCAATATTTCTTTTACTTCTTGCGGGAAAGGGGACTGTGACGAAGATGTTTTTAGTAACTCCCAGGAGGAGATGACTCCTGTGGAATGTTTTGAGCTGCTCTATGGCAACGACATAGTAGAGTTTATAGCTGACATGAGTAATTTATATGCCTTACAGAGAAATCACACTCTAAATGTGACTAGTGAAGAACTTCGAGTATATATTGCAATACTGCTACTTACGGGATATTTGACGCCAAAGTATATGCGAATGTTCTGGGAAGTAAAAAGTGACACACACAATGACCTAGTAGCATCCAGCATTAGGCGGAATAGGTTTTTCGAAATCCAACAATACCTTCATCTTTCAGACAGTACATCTTTACCCCCCAACGACAAATTTGCTAAAGTTCGACAGTACTTCACGAAACTGAACGGAAATTTCGTTGCAAATTTCAAAAGAGCTGGTTCCTCACATATTTCAATAGATGAAACTATAGTACCATACTTTGGAAGACACGGCACAAAACAACATATACACGGAAAACCTATAAGGTTCGGCTACAAGCTCTGGTCAGCAGCTACCCGCCATGGATATCTAGTGAATTGTGAGCTTTATCAAGGCGCGTCCGGCCCTTTGCTCAAAATGCAGTCTGAATTTGGCCTAGGGGCTGCTGTTATTTTGGAGCTTCATGGTAGATTACCACAGGAGCTCGGGCCATACAATTTATACTTTGATAATTTTTTTACTGGATTACCGTTGCTGAAGTATTTGCGAGAGCAGAATGTTGGGGGCACAGGTACAATAAGAGAAAACCGTCTGCAGAATTGTAATTTACCAAATGCTAAAGACATGAAAAAAGAGCCAAGAGGTAAGCTAAGTCATAAGGCTTCTGAAGAAATTGTTGCTGCTAAATGGCATGACAATAGTATCGTGACTATTGCATCCAACTGCCACGGATTAGAACCTATCACAAAAGTGGATCGGATTGGATTTGTGGACAAAAAACGTTCAAAAATTCAAGTTGACTGCCCAGCCATTATCAAGATGTACAATAAGTATATGGGCGGAGTAGACCGTTTTGACGAAAATGTTGATTCCATGAGAGTGTCTCTTCGTGGTAAAAAGTGGTGGTTCCCTCTCTTTGCTTTTGGCTTAGATGCAGCTTGCCAAAATGCATGGCTAATAAAAAGACAGTCTGCAAACAACTGGACTTACTGCGATTTTCGACGAAATGTGGCTACTATATACCTGCAAAAATATGGTACATCTCCTAGCCGCAATTCAGCTTGTGGTGTTCCTATGCAAATGAGAGTACCTGCCGAGGTGAGAAGTGCAGGAAACGCTGACGATCACTCCGCAGTTGACTGTTCCCAACGAAGATGCGGTTATTGTCACCAACGCACTAGGAAAATGTGTGCCAAGTGCAATATTGGTTTGCATCTAAAGTGTTGGTATAGCTTTCACAATAAATAAGCTTTATATCTCTCATTTACTAACAATTATTGTTATAAAACAAAGATGTTTTGCTCCTAAAGTATTAATAAAAAATATCTCGTGTTATTCTGAATTTTAATTGAACAATGCCCAGTGTCACCTGTAGGTGACCCCCCCTAAAAAAATAGAAGGAGGTATTCCATATTTTTTTTATTTTATTTTTTGGCTTATCCCATTACACTTTAGTAATGTTCTATAAAAAAAATGATTTATTTTTAAGTTATTTGGACATGGGAATTGAAGAGTTAAAAATCGTCTAACGGTAAAACCGGTGTATTTTAATTTATCCCCGAACCCTAGCTCGTAACAATATGTATAAATTGGGATCCACCAAAAGTGATACTCGAATATTTTCAGGAATCCGATGACGTGAAACTCTTCTACACCTCTCAAACGTACAGCTTGCTGCGTTGTTAGGTACTCGAGAATACTCTTCAATCTGTAGTACACATTCATGTGGAGCAGGATTTAGATTCGGCTGTGTATGACGTTGAGCTCGCTGCCAGCATGGTCGACAAATATATTCCAGACCATTGTATTCAAACTGAAACAAACATATTGACGTTGTAGTATACTAAACACAGTAGGGATATTACATTAGTTACGTATGTTTTCATAGTAATATAGTAAGGCAGTGTGTATTCATTTGTTTTTTTTTACCCATTTGATTTTATAATTTTTTTGTTAATAATAATAACTAAATCCAGTACTGAAAGATTTGGCAAAGCGCGTCTTTGGTGTTTTAAAAACTACTAGGTGTGACTAAGAAAAGCAGTTAATTAATAAGAATATTCTTAAAATGTATTGGCCCACGTACGCCTACCTTCTGGGATTTCATAGTGCCGAGTTAAAGAAAAGACATTTTTGAATACAATTACGTGGAAATTCTATACAACGACACTGAAGGGACTATGCTTTTTATGGCGTAATAGAGATATGTCGTTAAATGGAGAGATGAAAAATCAGAATAAAAAAAAAATTATAGATAATCCATGACTTCTACATATTAGTCATGGTCAACAGCAGTCTACACGTTCAAGCAATCCCAATTTGTAAACATAAGAACGAATTTCCAAGAAAGTTCGTATGCATTATGCCGACAGTCGAGTTTATTGCGGGCTAGGATAATAAAGCGATAAAAGAACGTACACAGCTGCGCAGTTTTACTAATATTAGCAACTTAAAAAGTACTTTATTACTCAATTGTTATCGTTATTAAGAGTGGGTGTAATGCTATGTAGAATGGAAGACAAGCTAAACCAACCAAAGCCAATTGATTTCGACTCTTTAGGGAGTTGGTCGTTAAATCGAGGGATGTTACATGGGGTTCGCACTGATTTTATGAGGCCTGTTCTGATTCATTGTAAATGATCACGTTCTTACAGCCTACTTGATGGATTTATATCGCCTAATATGAGGAAGAAGTTGTGGATTTTCTAAAATGAATAATCGGTTTGACGACATTACTCTTAATAATAATAATGTACGATATTCCTCTAAGTATAATATTATTACAAAAATACGTACTTGCTGTGGAGCAATAGCTTCAACAAAATATTGCATGACTTCGGCATTTTCCTCGAAAAGAGCATGGGTTATCTCGAATCTTCTTCTGTTAATCACTGTTCGATTGCACAAAACACAGACTGGACGAATATCTTAATATATCTTAAAAAAAAAAAAAAAAACAAGTGAGCGAAGTTGCTAATTAGCAACGCTCACGAGTTATATACGACGTTTTTCAACACACTGTGAGTAAAAGACAGACATACGTGGTCATAAAATAACAAACACACTTGATAACAAAGCTGTGAATTGTGATTGAAAAATGGCGCCGAACTTCGCGCATGCGTCAAATGTGTCAATGGCTGTATAGCATATACAGCCTATTTTACATGAAAATATTTAATTTGGAGTGGTAAATCCAAATATTTTAATATTTTGTAACAAATTATTGTAAATTGTGAATAATTTGTTTGATATACAATTTTGTTTAACTAATATAAGGCGTAAACATTTAAAAATGTATATGGATTTTGAAGTGGTATAAAACCTCTTTGTTGTTTCTGAAAAAAATTAATGTATAACCCGGATCAATAAAATATGCTCTGTTTACTCGCATTTAATTTGCACAAAGGTACAATTCAACTTTGTAGGATTCATTATATTATGCACTAGGGTATAATATATATATATAATACGTATATAATATAATATATTATGCACGCGTGACTTATAGCCCAGTTTATAGTTCTAAATTCAATAGAATTATGCTCATTTTACGAGCAAGTGTGTTGAAAAAGAGCATTGTACAACTCGGTCACATTACCTTTGCACCTCGATGACGTAATTTTTGCGTGCTATAGAAATAGGGCGAGTGCGGGGACGTGAAAGGGGCAGTGGGAGGGGCGCTTCGTTCCAGCTAGGTGCACAGATAATGTGACAGAGTTATAACCATTATCAGAATAAGTTCTGAAGTCTTAAGAAAATGCTTTACTCACAAAAATCATGTCATACTCCATACAATTACATTATCTTTAAATGTTAATATTTTTTTTTCTAAATAGAATACAGAGAAACGTCCATAGTAAAAGTTATTCCTTGGTATCACTACTTTCATTTGGCATAACTTTCATTAATGGCCGCCGACCGCCCAAAAGTGCCCATACTCCTTTAGATAAAGTAAAGGTTTTAAATGAGTATTGTATTATCTTGTGTTATTTTTAATGGCTATTGTATTATCTTGATATATTGCTCATTTTTATGTTAATATTATGTATTAGACTTTCTTTTTAATAGTAGGTTAGTTAAATATAATTTGTTAATGTCTAAATTTATAAAATGAAACTGTTTTGCACGCTATATTTAAAGCAGTATATGATCGAACTAAAATTTTTCAATTGCTGATAGTTTTCGTACTTTGTTTTCTAATAATCTAATAATTTTGCTATGAATTGACCTTTTTAGACTTTATGTAACTCAAAGGTTATTTATTGTATTTTATAGTGATAAAATGTTCATTTTGATCTGTTTCCTAAAACATTTATAAAATAATAAAATCAAAATTCATCTTACCACAGGTTGTTGAAGGTTTTAAGTAAATTATTTTCACGTATTTGTTGAAATCAAATATTTTATATATTACTGTTGCCTAATGCAATTTGTTGAATTACATACTTTGCTTTGATTTGAAAGTAATTATCATTGTTCAGAAAAAGATAATAAAAGGCTTATCCATACTATATCTACTCAAGTTAACATATCATTTGTGATGTTTCGCACCATTTTGTTATTTTAACTTATTTTAATAAATATTTGGACTTGCGTATTTTTATTTTGAATATTAAGTAAAAAATAGTTCAATCTTTACAAATAAAGCCTAAAATTAATATTATTTTATTGGAAAATAGTTTATGTACATGTTTCTTTTGAAAAAAAAAATTGTATTTTGTATGATAAACCTTAAAAACGACAAAGTAAAATTATTTTTTTATGGTTTACTATTTAATAGGTAATTTATCAAGGATTCCAAAAATGTTACTTTTAACGGAAACGCCGTTATTCTCACGCACGGCCGCACGGCTTAAGAACCTGCAAATCAGGCTTGCCAGTTACGCCATATTTACCAAGCAGAGCTCTACCAGTTGAAGGGATACATACGACATCCCGACATCAATCGTCGGGCCGTGGGCCGCGGCCTGCCATCCCCTTTTCTGGGGATTGGGAACAAACACCTTGTTCCCAAAGTGGTGACCCCGAGCTGAACAACCTTCGCAGCCTTCGAAGAAGAGGACCATCATCAGCCTCGTCGTCATCGTCACCATCACTCTCCACCCACCAGCGAGTACCACACGCCAGCCGCCAGCGCACTCCGGGCTACCATTCTTATCTTTGTAAGATATTAAGTATACCTATCCAAAAACGGCTTTTATTGTTTATTCCATTATGCTAGTTTCTTTGTGTTTTAAAGTTTCTCCTTATATCTGGAACGAAACAACAAAATGATTAGGATTTGTATTATGTGTCATATACTTATTAAACTGTATTGGTCAATTGTTAACTTATTACTAAACCTTAATATTTTTATAGTAGGTAACCTATAGATCGACACGTCCTTAGCAAAACTCACTAACTAAATCACTAAATTTTACAGGAGAGCCTATTGAAAGTTGAAATTGCGATAACTTCTATAATATAGCAACTATCAATATGAAAATTGGCAAATAGATTTCTTTTTATATGTAGTTTCGAAAAAAGCCTTTCATTTTCTCCAAATCTTTTTTGGTTTTGAAAAATAGCTCTTAAACTGGAATGTTCGCATATTTTTTTTGGTTATTTACCAGATACTTAGTTGTGCATGGGATAAAATAAGCAAATCAATAAGTTAACTGCATTTTAGAGTATTATGCAATGGAATCATTTCGCTCACTATTAAGAATAAGTGGCAAATTTAGAGTTTTACGGTGGAAAATATATTAAAATTTTATATTTGCATTAGAGATAGAGTAGATAAAATTAATAAAAGACCATAGTTCGTAAATGTTTAATATGTTTATTATGAAACATTTTCTTGTATTATAACAATAGTAGAAGTTTTTGAAGAATTACGTATTAAAATCAATAAAATTATAATTAAACAAAAAACGAACTTTTTTTTTTATTTATTTATTTATTTATTTAACAATTTATGTACACATAAGTTTAGATACAATAAAGAAACACATTGATTACAAAATTTTAAATCTCCTAACTTTTTAATGGAAGGCATTAAACCATGGCACTCTTGATGTATTGTAAAAGTACTGTTTAAAAATAGAAAACAAATACAAAAACTTTAAAGAAACAAAAATAAAACTTACAATTACAACAAAACATACATAAATGTATCAAAATTTGTACTTTGAAATAGTTAAGTACCTTCGAATTAAAGTTATATAATAAAATAGTTATATAAGAGAAAATAAAACTATGTAGGTTATTGAGTATGGCACAGATAACTGAGCTGATGCTTTTGAAAATCAAGCAAGAATTTTTTGAGTTAATTCATAAACACAACTTGCCACCTCCGTGGCACCTTTTTTCCCTGTAGTCTCATCCCAAACGTAGCATGTACCCTTTTTCTGACCAAGACTGTAAAAAGAAAAATTATATATGGACAATTTTCTTTTATAATATAGAATACTGGTTTCAGCATGTGGTATTCCGTGAATTTTTTGGAAATCGTATGTAACGAGTGTTTTGTTAATTTCCTGAATAGACAACTCCTTGTACTTTTTTTTTAAATTCACGGGCTATTTCTTTATTTCTAATATGATCACTGTAGGTTTTAAATTCAGTTTCAGGAACAGGTTTAGGTAAATGTTTGTAGACTTTTTTTTTTTTTTATATTGTAAGGATAGGACGTTTGTCTTCCATGCCACCTGATGGGAAGTGCGCATGAAGACTATGGTGTTACACGTCCATCCACGAGAAACCTATTCACTCGACACTTAAAAGTTCCAGGACTGTAGTGGTCAGGAAAAACAGACGCAGGCAGATTGTTCCACACCTTGGCAATCCGTACCAAAAAGGAACTATCGAAGCGTTTTGTTCGACTTCTTGGTATATCCACTATATACGGATGGAAGTTCTGTCTGCGTCTGGTAGTCCGGTGGTAAAAAGGGGTGGGTTCAATTTGGTCAAAAAGAGCACTCGCACACTCACCAAAATGTAGCCGATAAAATACAGTCAAACAAGCAACCTTACGACGATGCTCCAGCGTCTGCAATTTTTTATTTGTAAGGTTGTTGTTATTTATGAGTTTTCGGGCTCTTCGGTCAACAGAGTCTAGCGCTTCGAGCTGATATTTGGCAGAACCATCCCAAAGGTGACTACAGTACTCCATGCAAGACCTCACTTGGGCTGTGTATAAGTTGAGGAGCCGTTCAGGGCTGAAGTACCGCCGGACCTTCGAGATGATACCCAATTTTTTGGAAGCCGTTTTTGCCATAGACTCAATTTGTTGTCCGAAGTTTAATTTGGACGTTATAGTGACGCCCAAAAGCCCTAGTTGATCGGTGATGGGAACAGATACATTCTGGAAAGTGGGCGTAAGAGTAAAGGTGCTCTTTTTTGCGGAGAATAGACACGCTTGTGTTTTGGAGGCGTTGAATTTGACCAGGTTAGATTCGCCCCAATCGGACACATTCCGCAAGGTCGAATCAACGCGCTCAATCATAGACTCTCTCAAAACCTGGATTTCATGGGCGCTCGTTCGCGCATTGGATATATATCTCTCAACAACAGTGCTGTCATCAGCATATCCAATAATGCCTGGTGTTAGGAGGTCATTAATGTGCAGCAAGAATAAAGTTGCAGAGAGAACAGATCCCTGAGGTACCCCGGCATTAATTGCCATTAGGTCAGAGGAGTAGCCGTCTAAGACTACTCGAATCGACCGTTCCCTCAGAAAATCAGATATCCAGTCGCAGAGCCCGGTCGGTATGCCATATGCTGGAAACTTGCTTAAGAGACCATCATGCCAGACCCTGTCAAAGGCCTTGGAGATGTCTAAGGATACAGCTATTGCTTCACCATGACCCTCCAAGGCCTCACTCCATAAGTGTGTGGCATACACGAGAAGATCGCCGGTCGAGCGTCCACTGCGGAAACCATATTGGCTATCGCTTAGGAGCTCGTTGGTCTCAAGGTATGCCAGGAGTCGATTGTTCAATACACGTTCCATGACTTTACAAAGTATGGAGGTGATTGAAATTGGTCGATAGTTGACAAGATCAGCACGGCTTCCCTTCTTCGGTACTGGTTGTACGTTAGCCAGCTTCCAGGATTTGGGGACTTTACCAGATTCCAAAGAGAGTCTATAGAGACGCGTCAAAACGGGAGACAACTCAGCTGCGCAGCATTTCAACACCACTGCAGGAATACCGTCTGGACCGCTAGCCTTATTCTCGTCTAGGTGCAGCAAGCACTTAAGAACCTCCTTTTGGCGAATATGAACGGTACCCATTGTAGGACCGAACTGAGGTAATTGGGGTGGGATTTTACCTTGGCTATCTAGACGAGAATTTTCCGCAAAGATACTGGCAAATAAATCCGCCTTTTCCTTAGCGGTGTGGGCCAGAGAACCGTCAGGTTTCCGCAGAGGCGGCAGCGACGGGCGACAAAAGTTCGTTTCGACCGACTTGGCGAGGGACCAGAAAGCTTTACTTCCCGAGGGGTATGAGGCTATTCTGTCTCCGATACAGCCTATGTGGGCGAAACGAGCTCTCTTGATCACCTTTTTGCAGGACTTGGCGGCAGCATTGTATCTCTTTTTGTGTTCATGCGAATCCACGGCTTTGCTTCTGCGAGCGGTTGCCCAGGCTTTGTACGCTTCTCGCTTACGCTTTTCAGCGGAAAAGCATTCAGCACTAAACCATGGGCGAGCTTTGGTTTCAAGGGATAGATCAGCGTAGGGAATGAAGAACTCCATTGCTTGACCTATCACACTTGAGACTGCATCAGCGCAGCACGATGGATCGGTTGATGTAAAACAAGCTTGCCGCCACGGATAAGATGCGAAGAAATGTCGCATTTCATCCCAATCTGCCGACTTGTAACGCCATACTCGCCTAGAACCACTTGGTCGGGTGTCAGGTGGCGAGTACTGCGATACAGATTTCACCAGACAGTGATCGGATGTCCCTAAGGGTGCAGTGACGGACACCGAATATCTGTCCGGATCGGTTGTCAGCAGAAGGTCCAGGCATTAAGCAGTGTGGCCAGCAACGTCTGGGATGCGCGTAGGCTCGTCAACAAGCTGAGAGAGGCCATGAGTGAGCGAAAACTTAAAAGCCTCTCTACCAGCATGGTCAGTGTCCTGAAACGGGTATAACCACTGTCCGTGGTGTGCGTTAAAATCCCCCAGGAACACCAACTGCGCTGTGGGAAAACGTTGCTGAACCTTGTCCGCTGTACTGCTGAGATAGTCCATAAGCCTCGTTGTCTCCCGATCTCCGCTGTGTGACCGATAAATACCAGCGTATACCATTTGGTCTAGGCCGGTATCTATGTGAACCCACATAACTGAAAGGTCCGGCACTTCTAAGTAACGGAGACGCTGACAACAGATCTTGTCACTGGCATAAAATAAACGCCAAAGTGTATATATATCCCTTAAACGTAAGAAATTGTAAAAAGGCTTTAAAAACAGTTCTCCAGGAATTGTCGTACGATGAAACCGAGATGCTACTGGCTGTTATAAGTTAATTTTTGATAATGTTTGCATAAATGTGTAATTAGGTTTAATAAATTAAATAATTATGTAGGTAAATCTCTTAAATTTAAAATTGTCACAATTTCCTATTTTATTTTTATTTCTTAAGAATAGTTAAATAGATTCTACTATGTTTGTATAAGATCCATATTTTATTTTATTGAAGTTATATTTAATTTGAATGATTTTTAAATGTTATTTTAGCACGCTCCAGCCTGAAAAACAGGATTATCCTAGTTCAGGCACCAATGTTCTATCCTTCCTTGTATATTTAAGCCAATATTTGTAATTCATGCTTTTCTGAAATTAATAAACATTTTTATTTATTATTATTTTATTATACATGCACACCCCGGCGTGCGGGTGGAATTTGGACTCCAGGATGTAACCTGGGTAACAAAGGTATGCCGAGTCTGACGGATCACAGATCTGCGTCTCCGTTAGGAAGAGTAGGTGGGGTCTCTCCGTCTCGAGGTGGTGGTGGACATCATTGAGATTGGAGTGCACTCCTCGGATGTTACAGAAGTGCACTTTAAACGAGAGGAAGTGCAACCGCTGTGTTACCTTACTCTTCTTTGGACCTTTCATTAGTTTTGGAGTGGAGTGAATAGGGAGGAGAACAGAAGTTGAGTGAAGCGCTGCAAATGGAACCAAGCAACTCGATAGGGGTGACGCACCATTGGGAAATTCGCTTGGAGACTGCGGGGACGCCCGAACCCCCCCGAGTTCGCCATCGGGTCCTCTCAAACCGGTCGCCAACCGGCACGATGGAGCCTCCCGGGATTTTTCGCGAGGTGGCGGGGCAGCCTTTTGCATGTGGCTGGCATGCTACTTGGGCCCCCTACTACCTGCGGTCGGCCAGCGGTGCACCGTGCTTCGGATCCCGCTACCCTCCAAAACGAGTTACCCGGTGAGTCATTATCCTACGAGTTGTAAACAGTTCTCCGATGCAGCACGATTACTCAGACCTATCCTCCTCAATGGCTACACTAGACATCATGCCGGAACGCAACTAGGTTACTTGGCGGCATGGTTTTGTCTAGTGGGTGGTGACAAGCCACGGCCGAAGCCTACCACCAGATTTTACTGCTCGTTTAGCACCACCCAGGGACCACGTACAAGGCATCGAGGGCTAAACCTTGCGGACGCGAGCAGTTTCCAGTCCCCAATATGGCATATATCGCACTGGTCTTTCCGAGGAGCATGAAATCCCAAGTTGAAGTTACTGTTTACGATATCTCGATATTGGCGTAAAGTTTTAGCTGGGTTACTGCAATCTCTTTCAACTATCCAGTCCTTATATAGAATGTACATACGACTATAAGATAGTGATTCGTCCAAATAAAGTTTTGATGTTCGGCTTCGAACAGAGTGTGATTCTACTGGCTGAAAACTGTTGACATGAGCAGTAACGCTTTTAATCATTTCCGTGTCGATTATTAATGGGCGATTATTGTGCCCGCCTCTAGCATCAGGTGTTATTATACCATTGCCTTCCTCCGTCTTTTTTAATGCAGTTGTAACCATTCCAGCTCCAATGCCCAAGGTATTTAAAAACATTAATTTACATACAGGCACTGGGTCGTCACAGGAATCTATAGATGGCAAACTATAAGAAATGGTATTTTGTCTCCTAGACGGTGTTTCTTTAGTTCGCCTTCGTTTGGGGATACTTTTACAGTATTTAGAAATAAAATCCCACTGTCTCGTTACGTTTCCTAAGCGCCAAAAACTTTCAAATATTTGCTTTCTTAATTGATCACTGATTTTTTTCAGACAGAAGAATCTGCACTTGTTACAGAATGGCTTTATTATTCTTGCTGGACGATCAACACCATTTCTACAACGATAACTTTTTCCAGAGTTTTTGTATACTTTTCTTTTAGTATCTTGCCATTCATCTTTGTGTACTCTTCGGCCTTTTCCTTTGTTTTTCTGAATCGCATGATTATTTATCCTTGATCTTTGAGTTTCATTTATAGAGTTAGTGTTAAGGGGAGTCAAAGTGACATCATTATCCAATGGTGATTGTGGAATAGAATTAACGCCATCTACATCTAATAAAGCGAAAAGGCAGGGAGCTAGGGTATTGTTAGATGAAAAAGAAGGTGATGGTGATACCAAAAGAAGGTTTTGTTCGTAGTACATGCTAAATCGTTGCTTTGCAACTGATCATCTTGAACCATTGTGCAGTCCACATTTTCTGCATCACTATCTTCGAACACGTTATTGTTAGCCCAAAATATCCTTTCCTCCTCAGTAAGGATAGGCTCAGGCGGTTCTGAAAATAGAAAATAAGATACTATTTTTATTAATCATAATATTATTACAAGATAGTAGAATTATATTTCCAAATAGTGCAAAAATATCCCCAAAAGAAGGCAAACTAAAGAAATACCGACAAAAAGACATATTATCATATTTATCAATACTTGTAGTTTGCCATCTACAGATTCCTGTGACGATCCAATGCATATGTGTAATATAATGTTTTTTAATACATTAGGCATTGGAGCTGTGTGTCGATTCTGTAAAATTCGAACAACAACGTAAAGCTCGCTTCGATATCCACTGTCACATCGCACAAGGTTCAAAATGACCTTGATTTTGCATTCTGTAAGCATCACACCTAGGCACTTGCGAAGTGATGGGAGCGTCGAAGAGGGCTAGTGACTACCACACACAACAAAATGTAAACCGAAATTTATCGGTTTTTTATTTTACCAGTTCTTGACACAGAATTTTAGCGTTTATGATGTTTAAAATAAAATTTCTTATTTTAAGGAATTTGAGGCAGCTGATAAGTAAAAAAAACAGAAAATTCTAAATTTGTGCCATGAATATAACTTATCTTATCTTACGAAAAAAAATTACTGACAGTATGTATCTGTGGACAATATTCAGCATTGCCATTTTAGTGCTTTCGGCACTAAATCTAGTGCGTTGTTGGTATGTTCAGTGCGCATGTAAGATTTTCAGTGCCTAGTGCTTTTTTCATGTCTGCTCTTTAATTATATATAAATTGATATAGCGACCTTTTCTGGAATCATTTCACCTCACACGACCATGTCACCAGTCACCACACTAGTGCCGGTCGACCCGTGTCGTTGCTCTTTATTATAGTATGATCTATGCCCGGAGAATTTCCTTAAGTAAATTCTTACGAGGGTGGGTTGTCTTAAGTTATAGAGATTTTGATCATTCACGCACACATGGTCAATTTTTGCATTTGTGCACTAGACACAATATATCACCTAGAGAACATTATGGCTGGCCCGTCAAGTACAGAAGAAACCACACAGAAGAAGCATATTTAGACTTTTTTAGGTTTGATTTAATGTCGTAGTTAAACATAAATACGCTTTCGGGCTACGTTCGTGAATAGAAGCTTGCTTCTTTTTGAGCTCAATTGGGGTTATTCCGGTTGCGTACATCATATTTTATAGAAATGAATAAGTGTTCGAGTTGCGCAAGTAACTATACTGAAGGAACAGTTTGCAGCACCTGCAAACGAAATTACGATTTTGCATGTTCCGGCATTACAGAAATCGGTTATCGCAAGCTAGGAGACAGGAGGAGTGGCTGGCGATGTCCGAAGTGTAGGGCGAGTTCCTCGCCATCCCCTGGAGCGTCATTTCCTCAACAGAATCAGCTCGATGACATGCAGGAACAACTGAACAAAATAATGTTGCAGCTTAAACCTCTCAGTTCTCTGGCCGAAGATATCAAGATAATTAAAAATGAGCTTTGAAATCTTAAAGACTCCGTAGAAATGGCGCACGAACTAGTCGCTGGAATTACAGAAAGAATGCAAATAATGGAAAACCGAATAGTCAAGACAGAAAAAGTTATTGATGAGATATCCGTGTTGAAAAGCGAAATTGCTCGACTTAATAAAGAGCTACAGAACAGGGACTAACGTGCAAGAATCAATAATGTTGAAATAAGAGGCGTACCGCTAAAGAACAAGGAAAACTTATATGAGATTGTTCAGAAAATAAGCAAAGTCTCGAACTTTCAATATAAAAAAGAAGATATTAATTATATAGCACGTATACCAACTAACAGTCAAAATTATGAAAAACCGATCGTGGTGGGCTTCGTTAATCAATACATTAAGGAAGAGTTTATAGAGTTGGCACGGAAATGTAAGAAACTGGATCTGCATAACCTTGATTTTACTACACCTGGATTTTTTTTCGTTAATGATCATTTGACACTTGCTAACAAGATCCTTCTAAGTAAAGCAAAACATCTCGCTAAGGAAAAAAACTTCAATTTTATTTGGATCAAACATTGCAAGATCATGGCGAGAAAAACAACCACATCCCATATTTTTGTCATAAAAGAAGAGAAAGATCTTGTAAAAATAACATAAATTTCCCAATATTGAAAATTTATCATAGAATATTCATCAAGTCCACCTCGGGAGTCGCCCCAAAGTCTTGCATTCACTTTTTCAAAACTACCCACGGCATCCATCTCGCCCCGTCGTACGTAAGTTTACTAATTTGTACTCGGATTCCGCACACTAAACCATATAATAGAATGGTTTTTCGGGTCATTTTTGCGTATGCTTGTAGACTCGTTGAGTTTATATTGCTTACAAGTTTGTCAGATCAGTTTCGCTTTGTTATGAATTTTGGTAATTATTTCAAGTATTGGTTCGCTGATTTCAAATTAAATGTGTATAATCATAAAGTTAAACAATATTATAGGCTAATTAGTTTGCTTATAAGTTTGTCGGAACAATTTCGCTTTCCTATAAATTTACGCAATGCCTTGAGGTACTGGTTCGATGAATTTAAATTGAATGTGTATAATCTCAAACTTCAAAAATATTGTGAGTTGATTAATTTAACGAGAATGATAGGCTACAAATATAGATCCACCTTTTTTACTCTGAATTGTGAAACGACTGTATTTTTTAAAACTTGTTTCACATTTAAATGTTTTATAAAACAATCGAAGCGGTGTGGTGTTCAAAATATGACGTTTATGAAAGTGAATGTACTAATTACTTATCAAGCATACTCAAATCTTACTGCTTTTGTGCAAGAATTTGGAATATACTACAGATTCAAAGTTCACTGCCGCTTGCATATTTTTTTACATATGATTTATTTATTTTCTATAATACCAAAATATTATGTGTTCTTGTCTGTATGTATGTATGTGGCACTAGTAGTAGTTTTCTATATTGGATATTCTGGGCATTCCTGGTTGACATTCTACATGGTAAGTTTTGGAAAATCATTTAGTATGGAATGGAAGCACTTACACTTGTTTTTGTTTAAAACTGATATACTTACTATCTACATAACGGTTCATGCCTATTTATTTTATTTCCATATTGATTTTTAGAAAATACATGTCTTGTACTGCAAAGCTCAGACCAATCCTGTTTCATATCTGATAGATAGTCGCCATCTAGTTACCACTTTATTCATATTAAATATAGACCTTATAATGATAATAATGTTATACCTGTTAAATGATGATAATGGGGTGGTCTATTTCTTCCATAACTTAATCATTCCCTTTCACAGAATGCAAAATTTGGATAGCTCTAAATACTTTACAACATGATAAAAAAGATTATCTTGAAATTTATTTTACATTTATTTATTGTGAGTTTAGGGTTCTAATGTATACATATTTAATAATATTATCTGCGAATTGCATACTTCTGGTTCGTTTATACATTTCCAAATATATTCTATCAAAACTACTTACAATGTTGCTAGAGGTAACCATATTAAATCTTTATGAAAAAGCTTATTTTGAATATATTAATTACTGTGGGTTTGGAGTGAAAATGTACTTAATACTTTCTGCGAAGTGCACAATTCTGGTAAATTTTCACATTATTATAATGATACCTTTATTTAACCAAGTGGATAAAAAGCAAATAATTCACTCATACTTTATTGCACTTTTTAATGACTTCAACGATATTCTTATCGAAACGAGTATAAATGAGTTTTTTGTGTACAAGGCTGTTTTCTCTATACTCATTGTGTTATTGATACTGTATACACTTACCTATGCTATCTACTGCAATGTTAAAGTCTTGTCATGGGGGCTTGCTCTGCACTTTTTCTATATGGCACTACTGCGTACCTGCTATTACTTATACTTACGTTTTGTTTACTTCAGTCTTTGGTCTTATTATAATTCAAAATGACACCAACCAAATTATATTACCAAAATACGCGAGGGCTGCGCAGTAAAACCCATGACTTTAAGCGGAACCTACTACTACATTCTTATGATGTTGTGGCACTTACTGAAACTTGGCTATTGGAGGGCATTAGCGACAGTGAGTTGTTTGATGATAGATACTTAGTATGGCACAGGGATAGGAATTACTCTCAGACAAAACAAAAATATGGTGGAGGCGTACTGCTGGCTGTCAAACGGGAATTATCAGTGATAGAACGCCCGGAATGGAACACTTCAGCGGAGGACATATGGGTCACTGTATCTTACCATAAGAATAATAATAGTCCTTTGAACAAACTTCATATTTGTACAATATACTTATGTAATGAGAAGCACGGTAACTCTCTTAATACACAATTGCACAACTTTTCGAATAATTTAAGCATCGTAATAAATTCATGTCCTAATGATATGTTTATAATTATGGGAGATTTCAATCTGAGCAATGTTGACTGGCTCGCCAATAATAATGTACTCCAACCATCAGGCATCGTAGGTGAAACTCAAATTATTTTCTTTGACACATAGGCTGAATGTAACTTAAAACAATTTAACACTTATAGAAACGTAAATAATAGAATCTTAGACCTTATACTCAGCAACGTAGATTTATCAGTAAAAGCTTGTTTAGATCCCTTAGTCTCAGAAGATGTGCATCATAAATCTCTAGAAATCCTATTAAATCTTAAAACTAATAAACCACTAAATATGAAGAATAGGAAAATTTACCTTTACCATCGCGGTGATTACGAACGAATTGAAGTCCAAATAAATAGCATTGATTGGGTTAAGCTGTTGTCAGACTGTCCACTAGATGATGCTGTTGATCGCTTTTATCAATGCCTGTATGATCTTAGAGATAAATATATACCATGTGAACAAATAAGACCATCCAAAGATCCCCCTGGTATAACTCCTGTCTAAAGAAAATGCTAAAAGAGAAAATGAAGTACTGGTCTAAATATCGCATTTATGGTAATACATCCAACTATACCAGCTTTTCCTTGCTTCGAAAAAGAGCAAAATCTTTAGAAAAAGAATGTTATCAATCCTATATACAGAATATAGAACAGTCCATTATTGACAATCCAAAATTATTTTGGACTTTTATTATAACAAATAGGAAAGGTTCTAACAGCCTTCCAGCAAGCTTATCTTACGAAGGCAAAGTGGCAGCCTCAGGTGAAAGCATCTGTGATTTGTTTTCAAATTATTTTCATACCACTTTTCTCTCGTCTCCGTCAACTTCTCAAAACAATATTGACAGATCCGTAAACAAGCTCTCCGATATAAATATTAACGTTAACCGTACCATAGGCGATATATATATTGAATCAATTAAAATATATACACTGCTTAAATCGCTTGATTTGAACAAGGGAGCTGGTCCTGATGATATTCCACCCATATTTATTGTCAAATGCGCAAAATGTCTAACACTTCCTATCGTCGTTTTATTTCAAAGATCTTTAAAAGAAGGGAAAGTACCAAAAATTTGGGAATCTGCTTTCGTTTCCCCTGTTTACAAAAAAGGAAGCAAAAGCGATGTCAAAAACTACAGGCCAATATCAAAGTTATGTCAGTTCGCAAAAATATTAGAAAAAAATATTCACGAGCAGGTTTACAATGCATTGTCTAACACATTTTTACCGGAACAACATGGTTTTTTGAAAAATAAATCTACAACAACCAATGTTCTTTCTTTTCTCGAATACGTAACGTCTTCAATGAACTCGGGTGCACAGGTAGATTCTATCTATACTGACTACAGTAAGGCATTTGACCGCATTGAGCACCAAATCCTGCTCAAAAAGCTATTACTCGCAGGCATACATGGGAATCTTTTCCGATGGTTTACCTCATACATAGAGAACCGATGTCAATCAGTAGCTTTGAATGGCTATTGTTCTTCATGGCGCTTGATCCCCTCTGGAGTTCCTCAAGGATCTTTGCTCGGGCCGTTATTGTTTAATATCTTTATCAACGACGTTGATCGCTGCTTTTTAAACTCGAAATTTCTTCTTTATGCGGATGGTATGAAAATATATAGGGATGTTGTTAGCACATTAGATTGTAAATTACTACAGGAAGACCTAAAACGATTCGAAGAATACTGCGTTGAAAACTATTTAGATCTAAACATTCAAAAATGCCATGAAATAACTTTCACTCGAAAACCAAAACCAATTATATTTTCATATAATCTTAAAGACCAAGAACTGCAGCGCGTTGATAGGATTGCGGACCTTGGATTGATATTAGATTCCAAACTTAGGTACTTTTGAAGAACATATAGACCATCTAGCTAAAAGAGCTAACAAGGCATTGGGATTCGTAATAAGAGCTAGCTCACAATTCAAAGGTGTAAAAATTGCGAAGATCCTTTACTGTAGCTTAGTACGTAGTATTTTAGAATATTGTTCACAGGCGTGGAACCCGCAATATGAAATTTACATAAACAGACTAGAAACCATTCAGCGTAAATTTCTTAGATATTTACAATTTAAATGTATGCAGCACGATGAACATTACGAACTTAGGTGTCAAAGACCTCACCTCTTGCCGTTGAAGAAAGACGTAAGATCGCAGATATATTCCTGATGATCAAAATAGCACAATCAAAGATAGATTCTATATTTCTGCTTTCAAAAGTTAGTCTTAGTGTTCCAAGGAAAACTGTAAGGCACCCCGTGTTTCTGCATATTCCTTACAGTCACACAAATTACCGAAAAAGTTAATTTTTTATAAGAACAGCGCAACTCGTGAACAAATTGGTGAACTTACCAGATTTTGACCTATTATTATCGAGTCCCGGCAATGTTAACCGTTCTTTGTCCAAGGTTGTGGTTAGAGAATGCTAAAGGCATACTTTAAATCTTGCTTTCTTGATTTGTATTTAGCTCCTCAATTACCGTGAATGCATGACTTTTGGGGTTGATTATTGTTTTGTTTGTTTTGATTGAGTTTGTTTCTTGTTTCTGCTTTTTTTTTATCTCTCTGTTACTTAGATTATTTTTGTTTTATATAAGTTTGTTTTTCTACTGTTTTGTAAGTAATTTGCGACAACATTGAAATTGTGTTATATAATTTTTTAAGATATATGTTTAGCAATGGGGAGTTTTCTGACAGCTCATAAAAATTAGTTCAAAACACCTCTATAGATGGCACTTTTAAAAAGCCGAAGGCGTTAAGTCTGTAAACTATAATGTAGGTAAGTGGTATCTACCATCTATGGTTATTTATACGTTCAATTTCTGATACAGACATCAATTAATTTATTTTACTTTTAAAAACGCAGTGTGGAATAAATTCTTCGCCTTCGCCTTTTGTAAAGCGCCATCTATCGAAGCCTTTTGTCCCAATTTTGTACAGTTTTGTTTTTTTAATGAGCTGTCAGAAAACTCCCCATTATATAACTGTTCGTTGTCCAACAAAAAAAAAAGCTAAGTTTTGAATTTTATGTTCCTTTTTTTTTAATGTATCCCAATTTATTTGCTTTGAAGTCGATAAAACCATAGATCTAGTTGAATTCTCATCGCTTTTAGTGCTCTACAGACTTTGCCTTATGGCAACATTGACAATATTTTTATTTATTGCGTTGTTTTGTTTACATACATTTTGATTGCTTTTTGATCGTTTAGTGCCGAAAATAATTGTGAAATAATCATGAAGTAAGTTTATATTTCTGGATGTAAAGTTCAAAGATAATGTTAATGTTATAGTGTTTATTTTGTTTTCTAATCCAACAATAATGTTTCAGTCCAAATGAGACACGTTCCTCTCACCCAACGTCGGCAGGTCTAAGCTCTGCTAGAGTTTATGGAAAGAAACCCTGGCATATCCTGGTGTAAGTACAAACTAAAAATAACTTAATTTTTGAAACAAATGACATCGAAAAGATGCTATTTTGTTATTGCTATTTAAGATTTTTTACTAACGCATCGTAGTAATAGGAAGTGTTCTCTTTTCAGCATCACGTCACACGTCTTCAGTCGCTGCTCCTCCACCATCACAACGGCGAACATAATTCTCCACCACCACCAAGACATTCCTAGGGGTGGAAGAACAGCAGCTGGAATTGCAAAGACTATATGCATAGATCTTGCAGTCCTGTCTGGAGAAGATTGCAGAGCGAGATAAAATGTAAGCTGGAGCTGTGGCTGCAGTTGGGAAAGGGCTGAAAACATTGGCGGAGACCAAGAATAAAGAAAACACTTTTAATGAGTACTAGTGCAGTTTTATTGAAAGACCCGCCTCACACACCACAGAATACATACAATAAACGACACCAACGAACAATTAATTAAGATGTGAATGCTGAAGCTATGATAACTATGTTTCGCCTACATAATTGCTCTAGACCTAAATCGGTGTTAGAAGGCAAATCCCTAGTTTGCCTCCTTTGAACTTCAGCAATTGCTAGGAGCTCTTCTATTCGCTCTTCTTCTGAAATGTGAATTTTATTGTGTGAATGTCAATGCACGTTTGAGCATTCTCTGTAGTAACAGGCACCGAAATCGTCCTTTTAGGAGGCCAATTTTTCTCTTTTCTGAATTGCGAGCAGTTAAATAACAATACCTAATAATAATAAAATTGATTTATTATAGCATCCTGGCCCAATCGTTAGTATTACAAAATAAAACTTAACACTATGTTAGTAACACAATTATATTTCAAATTCAAATAAATATAAATTCAAATACTATGTCAAAAATCGATCCATGTCTTTAGTGAAATAAATACAGTTCAAAGAAATAATTTATTTATTACAATATCCTTAGCTCTTAAACATATTTATTAAGTACATTTAAATTACCACTGACAGCCCGTTATGGATGTTTAATTTTTATAATTATTACAATATTGCTTTAACAGACTTCATGTACAATTACAATTATTATATGCTTAAATTTAACAATATTATTACAGTGGATAAAAGAGAAAAGAAAAAGGTCAATCAATTGTGTATGTGTTTGAGAGTGTATGTGGGGGTGTAGTGTGTCTATGCATATGTGGTAGTAATTTTATTTCATGTATTATGCTAATTATTTGATTCAAATGAATATTAATTAACTCTTAATAAGTACCTAATTGTTTTATTTCTCACTAAAAATTCTCAGCGTTACTGTTATGGAATATATCAGTGACTTGGCTGAAGTATTTTGTTTTCTGTGTGTAATTCCATTATTAGAATAATAAAATAAATAACTAAAACGAATCCTATTTAATTATGTCAAAATAATGTCAATTGCATTTACAATTACAAGCCAGATATATATTACAAGACACATACTATAAAAATCAAAAGTAAAATTGAAAAGAAAAAAATTTGAATTACAATAGGACCTTAGTTACACCAAAATTTACATAAATTGCTTCTATATAGGAAGCTCCGATTTAGAAGTACAGTCATTGTAAAAAGCTTCTGTGGAATTATCTTCAGCATCACTGATGGGTGTCCTAAGGTAGGAGCGCTAAACAAATTCTGAATCACCTGAAAAAAAAAACAAATAACTTTATAGATTTTATACCCAGTAATTAGATTTATTTTCTGAAGTTGGGGCAGGGAGGGATTAGCGAACCGAGCATAACAACTTCTTCACCAGCTTTTGTTAATGCCTCTAAGTGGGTTTTTATAACACCTTAGTTAATAATGAAGCTATCATGAGTAGTTCCACCATATGTTGGATCTACATTTAAAATATTTAGATCTGCATTTGTTATCTGAAAAAACGAATATTAAAAAGACTAATTGAATACCTAATGATAATCGATTACGAAATTGAAATCCATTTTACCAATTGTACATTTCTTGCATGGTAGCCTTTGCGGCAGTAGAAACATTCTTCACTCTGCTGGTTTATTTATTGCCACCGGAGTGCCATCAATACACCCAAGAGCTGCAAGAAAGCCAAATTTTTTGTAGAACCTGTAATTTACAGTAAGCACTGTCACAAAAAATGTAAAAATCAAACGGTCACTTTAATTATAATATACCTATGAGCCATTCTTTTAATATTTATCTTTCTTGTGTATTTTGAGGAAACCTTATATAGTTTATTACTATTGCCGGATTATTAAGAGCTTCACTAAGTACTTCATTTATGCAACAAGATGCTGATGGTTGCCATATTTGTTCTTATATTTTCTTAAATCATTTTCTGATAACTGCCATTAGCCAAGAATTACAAGGTGCATAATAACTGAAACAATACATAAATCAATAAAAAGTGTAATACTACTTAATCTAGATCTAAACAAAATTTATTTTGATACAGACCAATTCATGCTTTATATTGGACATTCTTTGCTCATATTGGATCACCAATATTATAACTATACAAGGTCCTTAGACTAACATGAAAACATATATAGCTAGCGGGGAAACCACCTAAAGGGAATACAGATACTCCTTATTATGAAGTGTTTTTTTTTATAGTGTGCTTGGTTACAAATCTTGCAGCTATAAACTGTGTTACTTAATTAACTTTATACTTGTAAAATGAAGCACTTTTACACGAGTTGAATGTCCTTTGCCTCGACGTCTTGTGGGTTTTATCGGTGGCAATAACTTAAATTTCAGTTGGTCAATTATCTCCTCTGACAAGCAATACACGCTCACATAGTCGTCATTTCGGGTTAATAAAGATAAACTTCGAATTTTGGTAGATTGTTGACGCTTTTCTAGTTTATCCAAAGCATAAGCTTCTTCTAATAATGATTTAAACAAAAACATTTTTGCCATTGTCATTGCTTAAGTAGTTACTCACTTATTCACTTTAAAAACTTTATTTAAACACTATTTAAACAAATGCATTCTTGCGATCGTTATCACTTAGGTAGGTAAGGACTTATTCACTTCAAAAACTTGATTTGAACACAATTTAACTATGATTTTTTCCACTTTCACTCGTAAAATAGGTGATTTAACACTATGAATCGGGTTCAACAGGGTTCAAGTTCGAGAGTGAGCTTCGAATTGACGGTGCATTTACCTTACAGAATACCACTTTTTACGGTATCCCATACTATATCTGTCAAAATCTGGCAATGAATTTAGTTTAAATCGCAGCCACGGTCACAAATGTAGCGCTAGTGTAGATTCAAATTATCAACCGTGTTATAGAATGCCAATCAAGAAACTCACTGCGGATTATGTCACGAGTTTAGAGTTCGAATTTTACAGAATCGACACACTGGTATGGTCACAACAGCATTAAAAAAGATTACAGGTAATGGTATAATAACACCTGATGCAGTAATAACGGCAAAAGTCATAGTTATCTAGTTCTCATTTCGTCTGTTTCTTTTGTACGACTGCGTCAGTTCGAATGATAAGTAAATAAAAGATAGATAATAAATGGAACTACCTAATTTTGGGGTCGGTTAATATACATACTTAAACCTTTTCCATACGTTCTAAAAAAATCATCAAAATCGGTTCAGCCAAACGCGAGAAAATCGAGAACAAATTAATATACATACATGCAAACATACATAAAGTCAAATATAAATACATAGAAAGATACATAAAGGTGAAACAGTGACTGAAAAGCTTATTTTATTTGTAATTCCTTAAATAGTGATGTCCTTGCAGTTAACATATTCCCCAGGAAAACTGTTGATTTGGTACATACTCACGTATGTTTTTTCAATAATCCAACGCATACTTTACTGAGTGGTACTTAACACTTACTTTTTTTAATGCAAATCCTACGCATATATTATTCAGTGGTAGATATAATATTAACTTTAACATTAATACCATGCATAAGTATTTATATACCAGACAGACGACAGCTCCATTGTCCAAAGCAAAACTCTTTAAATGCAAAGTACTTTCCATAATTGCAAAGCAAAAGTCTGTTACTGCAGTAGTTAAGGAGTTATGAGTTGGATTTTAATAATTTAATTAAATAAAAGCTTTAAAATGGATATTAAATCGCTACTACAAACATAAACCCATTTTTTTCCATATAAAAATATCGTAGGATTTGTATAAAACATAAGTTAACTAATTACTATGACACATGCACAAACGCGATCACAAATTAATTTAAAAAAATCAACTAGGTTAAACAAATTTCACAAACCTGTTAATCTTGATGTACTGGCTTCGATCACATGCTTTTTATTTTTTTGTATTTTACAAGCCTCTTTTAGGCTTTCTTTAAATCGTTCTCTTTCGCCGGACATTTTTAGCCAATATTAAATAAAATGCAAAAAATAAAGCACACACACTCGCGCACTACGCTCGCCGCTGCAGGACCAGTGTTTCCACTCTAATGATTGCTTTTCCCCACGCCTCAATTGAGATTTCCCCTTTCTAGGACTTTTTTCCCCTCAAAAATTATTCTGCGTTTTTACACTAAATAAAGTAAAAATCAGCTCAACAGTGATTATAAAGTAATAAATCAGCACAGAATAAAAATGCGCTGATGCATCGCCACAACTTTCGACTTTGCACATCACTAAATCGATATAACTGCTGTCTGCCTGCACATCACCTCCGTGTTTTGTATGTACCATTGAGCGCTCCAAGTAAAAATAATCCTACCTACCGCTAGAAATATTATTGCGACGGTTGTATATTATGCGAAAAATGGATCGGTGGCTAACTAATGTTTCTGCTAAAAAATCGGTGAGTTTGTGCTTCCATTTTTATATTTGTAATGTAAAATACATGGTTACGACTTTAGGTTATGAAAAAATTATAAGTTTTTTTTTATAGATATGCTAATTGACAGGCAAAAATATTCAACACCATACAGCTTACAACTGTGCTACAGGAGAGAGTTTTTCCTTTAATTTTTTGATCGAATTATTTTACGCTACACATAGAAAAACTCGTTATTGCATATAAAATATCCATCAAACCAGTTCCATATTTCCTCGAGAATTGTTCCTTGCATTTTTTAAGATTGAAATGCCAAGAATGTTGCCAACTGGTTTTTCCTGATATTGCTACATGAATTTAAATTAGAGTGAACGCAAATACTAAAACTTTTCAATAATTTCTTTTAGAATGAAGAAAAGGTTCCTGTGAGCTTAGTACTTGCTAATATCAGATCAACTGGGCGATTGCGCACGGTTTACGTTGACTCCGTACTAAATTAATTCTCAAAAATAAGAAAGTGAGCTAAACAGTGAAATTATTTCAAATAACTTTAATAAGTGCTATAATGTTTATGTGTGATTGCTGGTAAATTGTTTTGTGCAGTATTTCCAGAATAAATCGGACATCTAAATCACCGCTCATCAATCTAAAATCGCAAGTAATTCGTCATTAAAAACCTACTTCGCGTTATCACAACAGTAGAAAATCACATTAAAATATTTCTCCTAAGATCAAATATCTGCATAACAACAATTTTAAGTTAAAATAATCATATTTTGTGCAGTAAACGTCTCAGTTAAAGAACAAAGAAGAATCCATATAACGGTCATAACTGACGCGCGATTCGAAGCTTTTATTTGGACTTTGCACCATAAATTGAATTGTGCTCGTTCAACTGATTTGAACATTTCTTTGAAGATACAGTTTGGCTATTTCGTTGTGGCAGCATACGGTACCGGTGGACGATTGGTACGAGACGTCGAGTCGGCGATCGATCGAGAAGGTCCGAGTTCGAACCCCGGCGAGGAATACTTCCATTTGATATTTATGATTTTAATTTTTTTTCAACACATTTGACTATCGAATTTAATCATAATTTAAGACGACAATATAATAAAATAACAAGAATGACACCAAATTTAAAAAAATGTTTTAAGTGCAAAATAAATATTTCTGATAATGAGTTCCTGACATGCACTAAATGTTCACATAAATACCATATTGAATGCGAGAATGTGTCTACACAAAGATTTTATAATACTATAACGGCCGAGCATAAAAAGAATTGGAAATGTTTGAAATGTATTCGCAAACTATCTAGTCAAAAAGTAACTAACACGGAAGATTTAAAGGATACTACTTTACACGATGCAAAAAAAAATATTACACAAAGGAAAAAAACACAAAAAAATAATTATAATAAGACGGAATCTTGTGAGTCGTTAGATCACAATTTGTCTTTAGATTCTGTAGACCTTGACTCGTACTCTAAAAGCTTTGACCTACCAACCAATGTAAACCCAGAAATAGTAATAGAATTAAAACAAGAAATTGATGACTTAAAAACGCAGCTAGAAAGTGCCTATATAGAAATGGAAAATATAATTATTGAAAACCTCGGTCTGAAAAAAGATGTATCACAATTGTCTCGCCAAGTGCATTTGCTAAAGACTGTTTGCACTAAACAATGTGATAAACCACATATACAGACATCAGCAGTAAGGTGCACACCAAAACAAAAGGAAAGGCCGAATAAAGGTCGTCGACAAACACTTGCCTCGAGTTATCAAAAGGCGTCATCAGAAGACTCTGAGCCGCCACTACTTGTGCTGGAAAAAGAAAAAATGATCCCTGCTCTGCAGATTAGTTCTCAACCACTGATGCAACAAATAGTATCTGAAAAGTTAGAAGCACACCAATCAGTCAGTAAAAACTCACCTGAACTGAACTTGAAGTCAACTAAAAGTATATACATTGTAGGTGGGAAACAGTGCAAAAACTTACGAGCTAATATAATGAGATCAAGATTGGGAAGCCCGTACGTGAAATATGAAATATTTTCATTTATTAAACCAAATGCGAAGACAGAAGACATTTTACAAATGTTTAACTGGTTTGAACCCAAAGAGGGTGATCATATTATTATTTCTGTCGGCGAGCATGACTCAAACCCCGCAAAAGTCATTATTGAACTTAGTGCAGTATTAAAAAAACTAACAATGTGTAGTGTTTTAGTTTTAAGTGTATTTAAGAACATATTCCTAAACGAAAATAAATTAAATAACACTTTAAATATGATTAGTAGGAACTTCTTAAATTGTAAATATTTGAACATAAATGACTGTCTAGCTTGGTATGATTTATGTAAGAAAATTAATATTGTTATTGACCAAATTGATTACAACAATAAGTATCTATTTTTTATGAAACATGACAAAGGTGCACATACACATACTAATGCAAAACTAAATAAAACAAGTTTTCCGGCTCCATTTAAAAAAGGTACAATCCCTTATTATTTTCCAAAAATTAAAAAAGATCAATGTTTAAAAAGTGACCATTTTTCTGACAAGCTTTTTCATGGAAAGGCCAAAAATATATAATAATCAAGAAAGCAAACTAATATTATTTCATCAAAACATCGCAGGACTTTTATCTAAATTAAAATTAATAGAAATAACATTAGTAAATTTAAAAAACGACACAAAAATGCCGGATATTGTATGCTTTTCAGAAACTTTTATAAATAAGGCTAACCAGAATAATGTTAACATTTCAGGTTATAGAGTTGCTTCAATATACTGCAGGGAAAATGGCAAAAACCGTGGTGGAGTTTGCATACTCTTGAGGAATCACTTAAATTTTAAACCACTTGACATTATTAATACTTTTGCTAAAGATTTTGTTTTCGAATGCTGCGGTATTGAGGTTTTGGGAATTAATACTTTAATAATATGCATTTATCGCATCCCTAATTCAGGCGTAATTTTGTTTTTAACGCAATTGAACAAATTATTGTTTAGATTATGTAAATCTAAATACAATATTATACTTGTAGGTGACTTTAACATAGACACGCTGAAAACTTCAAAGGGTAGTGATGGATTAAAAGAACTAGCAAAGAACTACAATCTTACAATACATATAAAAGAACCTACACGACTGAAAACGTGTATTGATCATTTTGTTAGTAACATTGAAGATGCCAGGGGGGAACTATTGAGTCTGGAGCTATCCGATCATAACACAGCACAAATGTTGTACGTCCCTGTGGAAAAAACTGAAATATTACCCATGACATATTACAAATTTATAAGGGATTATTCTAATGAAAATTTAATTAAGTTTAAACAGTGCTTAGCTGCTTTATCTTTTTCTGACATTTATAAACACACCGACATGAATACAGCCATGACATCTTTTCTTGACATATTTAATAATTTCTATGATCTTTGCTTTCCTGTCAAACGCTTAAAGTTATCGAATACCTACAAATGCCCCAAATGGGTAACAAAAGGACTCAAGCAGTGCTGTAGGACCAAAAGATTTCTTAGATTTAAATACTACCAAAACAAAACCTCAGTCAATAAGATTAAATACGAGTCTTATTCAAAACTTTTGCGTAAATGTATTAACACAGCACAAAAAATAGCTAATAACAAGTTAATTGCAAAATCTAAAAATAAATGCAAGGCTACTTGGGAGGTAATAAAAGAGAAATCTATAAATTTACTTGATAACCACATCAACGAAATAAATGAAAATGGTAAAATTATCCGAGACCCAAAGGAAATAGCGGAAGAGTTTAATAAATTCTCAACTAATTTTGTAAAAACTCATGAAGCAAGAACTGTTTTCAACACAAACCGTACAGTTATAAAAAATTCTATGTTTTTAGAACCCGTATCACCAGAGGAGGTCGTCCTCATAATAAAATCATTGAAAAACACTAATTCTGTAGGTTACGACAATATAAGTACAAAAGTGATAAAATTTTGTAGTTCTGAGTTGGCAGCGCCACTAGCGTTTCTAGTGAACTTGTCTTTTTCTGAGGGCCAGTTCCCTGATGCATCTAAAAAGTCAGTCGTAAAGCCAATCTACAAGAAAGGTGAAAAATGTAAAGTTTGTAATTATCGTCTCATATCACTAATAACAATTTTCTCTAAGACCTTTGAAAAAGCCATGAAAAAAAGACTTTCAAACTTTATAACAAAATTTGGAATATTATGTAAAGAACAATCAGGGTTTCAAAAGAATAAAAATACAACTACCTCCGTGTTTGAATTAGTCAATGAGGTGGTTAATAATTTGAATAGTAGGATAGAAACCACTGGTATATTTTTCGATATGACTCGTGCTTTTGATTTCGTTTGTCATAACCTACTACTTCAAAAGCTCGAAAATTATGGAATCCGAGGCAATGTTTTAAAATGGTTTGAAACTTATCTAACGGGCAGACAGCAGTGTGTAGAAACACATTTCCTTAACCACAATAAAGAAATTGTACATTACAAATCAAAACTAATGGAAGTTAGGACAGGGGTACCTCAAGGAAGTGTTCTAGGCCCCCTTTTATTTTTACTGTGTATTAATGATCTACCTGATTTGACAAATCACAAATATTTCTTGTTTGCGGATGACATAGCTGTAATTATTACAAAAAATGAAAATATATTCTACGAAGATGACATAAACAATACTATAAAATTAATAATGACATGGCTATCTAATAATAATCTTAGTGTAAACTTGACAAAAACAAATTTTATAAGATTTAATACAAACAAAATACAATCAAAATTAGACATTAAATTTGAAAATGTTTATATAAATGAAGTAGATTATACAAAGTTCCTCGGGATAAAATTGGACAAAAATTTAAAATGGAAACATCACATAGACTATGTATGTAATAAATTAATGAGCTATGTTTATGTATTAGGACGGCTAAGAAAGACATGTTCCTTGTCATCGGTCTTAACAGCCTATCATGGATATGTCGCATCAAATCTCAAATATGGTTTACTAATATGGGGCAATTCTTCTGACAGCCATAAATGTTTTATTGCTCAAAAAAAGTGCATTCGGGCAATGTTAGGTAAGGAGCCGGATGAACCTTGTAAACCACTTTTCAAATTATTAAACATTATGACACTGCCATGTATGTACATCTTTGAAGCTGCTATGTTTGTTAAATCTAACCCAAACTATTTCACTCGTGCTAAAGATGTTGCCAAAGCAACTAGACATGGTGAAAGATTGATATACAATAATGCACCGCGCTTGCAACTATATCACAAGCAGAGCTATGCAATGTGCATAAGAATTTTTAATGCATTACCAGAACAATTTAAATTATTTACGATAAATAAATTAAAACTTGTACTTGTAAAGTGGTTGAAAGATAAATGTTTTTATACACTAAATGAATTTTTGAAATGTAAAACGATATCTTAATATAGACTTACTTAACAAATATTGTAAAATTAAATCATGTTATTAAACCCTAGTATAAGTCACAATATGCATGCTGTTAAACAGTAAAATATGCGGTCAATAGCGAAACACCTAACAACATAAATGTACCATATTTTATGCAATAAATAATTTGAATTTGAATTTGAATACGTGCCCTTATTCAGAACCTCAGCCCGGAACGAGTTTTCAGTCCAGTAATTATGTTGAGGATCAGAAAGAACAATTAGATCCTCAAACTTCGCCTGACATGGAAGTTGAAGATGAAAAATTGGTTAATGATTTTTTTATTTTATTTTATTATTTTTTGTTATTTCACTTAATATAATCAATTCCTATTTTACTAAATTTTTTATATATTTAAATAATGACTGCGTTTTCAATATTAAATGGCCAAGTTTTTTATTATACCTGTAAATAAAATGAAGTGTTTTGCTTATTTTGTAATTTACCTATATAACTTTGTAGGTTGATTACTGTATTGAAGATGAAGAACAGGGATATAGTACTGAAAATGAAAAGAAACAGAAAAAGCAGTCGACCAGTTCAAAGTCTACGGTAAGAGGTGTGAAAAAAATATTTAAAAAAAAATTCATGCATGATTGGCTTAAGCTACCAGAGTTCAAAGCATGGTTGTTAGAGGGAAATAGCGATGACAATGCAATTTGTAAGGTGTGCAATGTGGTTATCAAGGCGGGAAAATCGGAGCTTAAAAAGCATGGTGTTGGGAAAGGTCACAAAAAAAATATGGACGCTTTGCTTCAGTCTAATACGAGTCAACCCAGTATTACAACATTTGTTTCAGAAAATACAAAGCTGAAAAACACTGAAGCTGCCATTTGCTCATATATCATAGAAAATAATCTTCCTATTTCATCTGTTGAACCTTTGATTGAATTGATTAAATCTTTACCAGAGAAGGCAATCACATCGCAAATATCTTTAGGCAAACAAAAAGCTACGAATGTCATTAGGAATGGTTTGCGACCATTTTTTAACGAAAAACTTTTGAGTGAACTAAACCAGCATATGTTTTCAATTTATATTGACGAGACAACTGATGTAAGCGTCAAAAAGCAACTAGCAATACTAATCAGCTACTGCCATAATTTTGAAACAAAAATAGATGTAATCGACGTCGTAGATTGCCCAGACGGGACCGCTGTGGCTTTGTACACACAAATGATTAAAACGTTGCAGGAAAACAATGTGCCTCTGCAAAACTGGATAGGATTTTGTGCTGACACGACTGCAGTCATGATGGGACAGCATAACTCTGTGTCTCAACTAATCAAACAAAACTATCCTCAAGTATTTGTGTCAAAATGCTCATGCCATATGATACATCTGGTGGCGAGCAAGGCATGCACCAAGCTTAGCAACTCCTTAGATTTGTGCCGCAATGTGTATAATCATTTTGGGAGAAGCCCTAAAAACTCTGCTGCTTTCAAAGAGTTTCAAACCTTCTATGAAGTAAAACCTCATAAAATATTGAGAGTTTGTCAAACCAGGTGGCTGTCGCTTCAAGCATGCGTCCGAAGAATTTTAGAACAGTGGGATCCATTGATTAGTTACTGGAGAATATTAAGCTTCGAAGATCCAACGTATGCGAACCGCCACACTCTCCAAACCTTGGAGAACCCTTTGATAAAATGCCAAATGCATTTTGTAGACTACGCTCTTGGACTGTTTAATGATTTTAATTGCATGTTTCAAGCTGATTATCCATTATTCTCAGAACTAAAGACACAAACTGAGGAATTAATCAAGACATTGGCTTTAAATTTCATGAATAGAGTTTATGTCCAACAAACATCTGCTTACCAAATCAATCCTTATCAGATAGAAGAACATCTAGAACTAAAACGTATTTATTTAGGTGTGAATGCGACCCATTTATTAACAGAGGTAGAAAATAAAGAAAACGGTGAAGTTCAAAAAATTTTTCAGTCGGCAAAATTGTTTTATATTGAGTCGATCGTACAGATTAAGAAACGATTTGTGTTTGAAGATGTGCACAATGATTCGTCTTTTTTAAATCCTCAAAATGCCAATAATTTGACACCTACATCATTGTACACAATCGCAAAAAAATACATTCCTTCACACATTACTGTGGATTTTACAGAACTGGACAAGGAATGGAGAAATCAAAGTCTCCTTTCCGATATGGATTCTAACGATTCCACGGACACGGCAGTCTATTGGAAAAAAAAAATTGACAAAAGAAATGTTGATGGTAGACGCAAATTTATTCAACTGCCAATTTTGGTAAAATACTTCATATCACTCCCGTTTTCTAATGCTGCCGTAGAACGGCTATTTAGTGATTTAAAAAATATAAAAACAGATAAACGCAATAGGCTGGATAATGAAACAGTTTCATCAATCCTGTGCGTCAAATCGGGCTTAAAAAGAACTGGAACAACCGCTGTTCAATCAGATGAAAAATCAGTTTGAAATACCCCACCTCAAGTTTATACAGGCCAATGCAACTGCAAGCGAATCAAAAAAAATTAGATTAAGCATGAATAAAGTTTAATTATTTCAACATTCGTATTATTATTTCAAACCTAACTAGAAATATATAAAACCCACCGCCACTGTTTCTTTAGACGATAACATTAGTAACACATACAAAAAGTAGTTCCGAAATTTTCCAAAATATCCACTAGGTTAGGCTTTATCCACGATTTCCCCTTTTCAACTCTTTCCCCTTTTTTTCCCCTCTGGACCCTAATTTCCCCTCAAAAGGGAAATTTCCCCTCATTGTGGAAACACTGTTGACGAGACAACTGATGTAAGCGTCAAAAAGCAACTAGCAATACTGATCAGCTACTGCCATAATTTTGAAACAAAAATAGATGTAATCGACGTCGTAGATTGCCCAGACGGGACCGCTGTGGCTTTGTACACACAAATGATTAAAACGTTGCAGGAAAACAATGTGCCTCTGCAAAACTGGATAGGATTTTGTGCTGACACGACTGCAGTCATGATGGGACAGCATAACTCTGTGTCTCAACTAATCAAACAAAACTATCCTCAAGTATTTGTGTCAAAATGCTCATGCCATATGATACATCTGGTGGCGAGCAAGGCATGCACCAAGCTTAGCAACTCCTTAGATTTGTGCCGCAATGTGTATAATCATTTTGGGAGAAGCCCTAAAAACTCTGCTGCTTTCAAAGAGTTTCAAACCTTCTATGAAGTAAAACCTCATAAAATATTGAGAGTTTGTCAAACCAGGTGGCTGTCGCTTCAAGCATGCGTCCGAAGAATTTTAGAACAGTGGGATCCATTGATTAGTTACTGGAGAATATTAAGCTTCGAAGATCCAACGTATGCGAACCGCCACACTCTCCAAACCTTGGAGAACCCTTTGATAAAATGCCAAATGCATTTTGTAGACTACGCTCTTGGACTGTTTAATGATTTTAATTGCATGTTTCAAGCTGATTATCCATTATTCTCAGAACTAAAGACACAAACTGAGGAATTAATCAAGACATTGGCTTTAAATTTCATGAATAGAGTTTATGTCCAACAAACATCTGCTTACCAAATCAATCCTTATCAGATAGAAGAACATCTAGAACTAAAACGTATTTATTTAGGTGTGAATGTGACCCATTTATTAACAGAGGTAGAAAATAAAGAAAACGGTGAAGTTCAAAAAATTTTTCAGTCGGCAAAATTGTTTTATATTGAGTCGATCGTACAGATTAAGAAACGATTTGTGTTTGAAGATGTGCACAATGATTCGTCTTTTTTAAATCCTCAAAATGCCAATAATTTGACACCTACATCATTGTACACAATCGCAAAAAAATACATTCCTTCACACATTACTGTGGATTTTACAGAACTGGACAAGGAATGGAGAAATCAAAGTCTCCTTTCCGATATGGATTCTAACGATTCCACGGACACGGCAGTCTATTGGGAAAAAAAAATTGACAAAAGAAATGTTGATGGTAGACGCAAATTTATTCAACTGCCAATTTTGGTAAAATACTTCATATCACTCCCGTTTTCTAATGCTGCCGTAGAACGGCTATTTAGTGATTTAAAAAATATAAAAACAGATAAACGCAATAGGCTGGATAATGAAACAGTTTCATCAATCCTGTGCGTCAAATCGGGCTTAAAAAGAACTGGAACAACCGCTGTTCAATCAGATGAAAAATCAGTTTGAAATACCCCACCTCAAGTTTATACAGGCCAATGCAACTGCAAGCGAATCAAAAAAAATTAGATTAAGCATGAATAAAGTTTAATTATTTCAACATTCGTATTATTATTTCAAACCTAACTAGAAATATATAAAACCCACCGCCACTGTTTCTTTAGACGATAACATTAGTAACACATACAAAAAGTAGTTCCGAAATTTTCCAAAATATCCACTAGGTTAGGCTTTATCCACGATTTCCCCTTTTCAACTCTTTCCCCTTTTTTTCCCCTCTGGACCCTAATTTCCCCTCAAAAGGGAAATTTCCCCTCATTGTGGAAACACTGTGCAGGACTGTCTAAACGGCAGATCCCCACCCGCCCGCACCATTTTACCCCTCGCACAAGTATCAATCTGGAAAATAGGTTGATATGCGTCGCTCACATCCGTTAAATATACACTTATACAAGTAGTATATTATTGGGCATTCTATATCAAATTCCAATCGCTCAAGCATTCGCTCTTTCCATGTGATATAGAATACCCAATAACATAAAACTGCGAACAAATTTGTACAAATCAGAAAACATTATAAATATTCTGAACCCAGCGCACACTGAGTGGGATTCGAACCCACCACTCTCGAATATCAGCCGGTGCTCTACCAACTGAGCTAACGCCTTACCTACGTCGAAGATTGAAATAATGCCTTACTTTGGTTTTAAACAATCAAAGCATGGATGTTTGGTCAGCATTTTGAAAGTACTTAGGTATATTATTACTGCTGTTTTGTTATAGACATTCATGCTACTTTAGATTTAATTTCTGGTTAGACTATTTATTTCTTCGCTCATATATTTTTAGAATGATATTTTTTTAACCCACTTCAAAAAAGGATGTAATCAACTAGACCATACATTTCGCGGTACTGTAGGAATTTATTATTAGTTTATGAATGCATTCTAAACCTTTCATAATAAATAAATCAAGAATAAAATCCTCAGACAACCACTCCAACCACATGACCCCATGGTAAGCCTTACTAAAGAGATCCGGAAACATTTTTATGCTCCGAACCCTCGACCTCTCAGCGCCTTAATCCACCACACCACTGAGGTTGTTAATAATTATAAGAGAATGTATGCGTGTTTGTTTGTACACGTATTTCTACGCGCAGAAACTGTAAGTCAGTTAATAATAGTTTTCATAAGACAAGTTTTCACTTAAATCAGAGAACTGTTCAAGTTTCATCAAAATCAATTCAGTAGTTTTCAAGATATTATGAAATCGGTTTGTTAAGTACCTAATTAATATTTAAAACTACATATATCAAAACAATGTCATTAAAGCAATCTTATTTTATACCTTACGCTAGACAAGAGCAAAGTAACCTGGCGATGTAATATTATAAGTGCGAAAGTTTGTTTGAATGTATGTATGTATTTGATATCGTAGATTTTCGATTTAAAGATTTAAAGGTATTTTGTTTGAACATTTGTTACTCTTAAACGCAAAATGTAGTAGACGGAATGATTTGTAATTTTGCATACGAGTGTTGAAAGAATGGTTTGAGATAATACCTACATATTATTATAATAGGCATAGTATTTCACAAAATATTCCCACTGCATCGAGGTTTTCACGGGTGAAATCGTGGACAAATACTAGTTATTGTAATAAATTAATTATATTACAGTACGCTAATAACTCACAGGTAAATACAATGCAGACATTCCGTCAGCAATTTTGTTTTACACGTTTCATTACCTATACCGATGCGGCAATTTCAAAAGAATTCATAAAATTAGGTCGAAAAACATGTTTTTGAAATGATGATTTACCTACCTACTTGTAAAGTTATTTGTGTTGTTAAATTGAATACTTTTTTAAAATAATATTTCTATGGTAGGTAGGTAGGTACTTATAAGATCACTTTATTGTCAGTCTGTTAAGACCCTTTATCTCAGGAATATATGGATTTAAAACAAGGGAATTAAAATTAATAGGGTACTTCCCGCTGTCCTAGAACTATGAAATTAAGCAAGAACTTTGTCATATACAGGGTGACTGGTACCAAACCCGCCATAGCAAATTAGCATATAGAGGAGGTCATTTGCTAATTATTGGACCTTACTTTCCCTAACTAAAGTTTTATACTTTAGGAGATATGTCAATTTTTATACATTATTGAGATTTTTCCAAAATTTGACCTTAAAGCATTCGTAACTTTATTTTTCGTCATTAGTTTAGAGTTTTTTTATTATTTCTTGGTAGTCATTAACATTTGTGAATAAAATACGTCGGAACTTCCCTCAAACTAGGGTTAAAAAATAAGACGCTTATGCTTTTAAAAAAAATCAATAAAGAAAAATTACTTTGCGATCAAATTCAACCGGAAATAATAAAAAAACTACGGCGTTTTAATAATTTATTCTACTCTAAATTAGTTCTCTAGTTCGTCACCTTACCAACGGTACTAAATTTGCAACGGAAAGTTTGATTCGCTAAACATCGGTAGGATTTTCAGGTCAACCAGTCATTTTGATCAAAAATAGTGAAGGTCCCAACGACAGGATAAAGCTAATTTAGCAAAGTAGTTTTTGCAAATTTATGAGTAGGTATTAGATAATAGAAATTGAGTGCTTAGTGTACTTAATTTTTTTTTTTACTTTTACCATGTAAAGCAAGAAATCAGGAAAAGATATCGAGCATCAAAAGAAAAATTTAAATAGAGTTAAAACTAAAAATTCTGCTCGAATTGCTGCCCGCGATTTCTGATACATGCCCGATATCTTTTCCTAATTTCCGTGGTGGTAAGACTGAGTCTAATTTCTTGTTTCATAACAGAAAATGCATTATTAATTTTTTGAATTAACTCATCTTTTGTGGTTACTTCTTCATTGTAGACCAACTCTTTTCATTTGCAATGACAGTTTCAATGACTTTTAGACGTCAAATGAAAAAGATGAGGTCGGACCCATCTCTATGACATTTAAGTTGTTGTCATATATGCTTTTCCTTTCCGTTTCGTGTGCTTTCACAAATAGTTGAGTAGACACAGGTATAAATAAATAAGACATTTCGTTTTAAAATGCCGGGATACACAAGGGAAGAATACGCCGACATGCTGCTGGCGTATGGTGCTGCACACAGTAACGCCCGCAAAGCGCGGCGAATTTACCAGGAGCGATATCCAAATAGACGCTTACCTGACCGTGACACATTTCCTACCACATATCGTCGGTTTAGAGAAACGGGTAACTTGAACGTCAGGGTACCCCAAGCAGCTGTGCGACAATTACCTGTTGAAATTGATCAGCAGATTTTGGCAGCTTTTGAAGAAGATCCCACGACTAGCACTCAGTCTTACCACCACGGAAATTAGGAAAAGATATCGGGCATGTATCAGAAATCGCGGGCAGCAATTCGAGCAGAATTTTTAGTTTTAACTCTATTTAAATTTTTCTTTTGATGCTCGATATCTTTTCCTGATTTCTTGCTTTACATGGTAAAAGTAAAAAAAAAAATTAAGTACACTAAGCACTCAATTTCTATTATCTAATACCTACTCATAAATTTGCAAAAACTACTTTGCTAAATTAGCTTTATCCTGTCGTTGGGACCTTCACTATTTTTGATCAAAATGACTGGTTGACCTGAAAATCCTACCGATGTTTAGCGAATCAAACTTTCCGTTGCAAATTTAGTACCGTTGGTAAGGTGACGAACTAGAGAACTAATTTAGAGTAGAATAAATTATTAAAACGCCGTAGTTTTTTTATTATTTCCGGTTGAATTTGATCGCAAAGTAATTTTTCTTTATTGATTTTTTTTAAAAGCATAAGCGTCTTATTTTTTAACCCTAGTTTGTGGGAAGTTCCGACGTATTTTATTCACAAATGTTAATGACTACCAAGAAATAATAAAAAAACTCTAAACTAATGACGAAAAATAAAGTTACGAATGCTTTAAGGTCAAATTTTGGAAAAATCTCAATAATGTATAAAAATTGACATATCTCCTAAAGTATAAAACTTTAGTTAGGGAAAGTAAGGTCCAATAATTAGCAAATGACCTCCTCTATATGCTAATTTGCTATGGCGGGTTTGGTACCAGTCACCCTGTATATGTCGGAGCTAACGATAAGTTGGCGATATTAAGATGTTAGTATGACTTCATGGTAACGGAAGTATGTTGGTAGCACTGTTAAAGCGGCTACACACGACCCTAAAATCACTGGCGATATCGGGACAGCGGTAGTGGGGATGAAATCGGCTACTACTCTACACACGTCTCTGCCAGTCAGTACGAAACCGACCGTGCAACAGACTGCTCGTTGTTCCGAGATGCCGCCGACACTCACAAAACAGCAGAAAATAACTTAACTTTTCCTTTGATACCTGAAACTCAAAAACATAAGACCTAATACTCTAATTAAGTATTACCATTCCTATTCAAATTAGTCAAACTCAATTAAGATATCATACCATAACTCATTTGAATTCAAAAAACACTTTTCTTAAATTTTCTCACTACTTGTCACATGTTTACAATTTAATCATTTTATTATAAAATCAAAATTAAACATCCTAAGGACTACAAGCAAAATAACAATAAAACAAAACCATAAAAGACATAAAAGAATATTAAAAAACAGTTGTAACTCTTTATCAAAATAAATGCTTACTCCTTTTCTGTTGTGTATTATTTTAAGTTCCATTAATAAACAATTATATCCTTACGTTCACCCCCTTAATTGTTTATTTTTAAAAGACAGACATCCTTCTAATTGTTGAATTATCTTTGTCTGGTTTTCATCAATTTTTTCTTTTCTGTAGTAATGTGCTTTCTTCTTGAATTATTACGCCGCTCCATTATCAACAACTTCTTCAAATACATTAATTCCATGACAATAATAACTTCCTCGAATAACATCTTCTCAAACTTCATAAACTCTCCAGTACTAGTACCCCATATCACCTTCTCGAACTTCATTTATTTCCAGTACTACTAGTACCTTCCTCAATTTCTATGTTTTTTATCCCACAAATATGGTAAATCGTTGAATAGATCGATAGCTTTGGTCGATCTTTCTCCTTCGCCATGTTTTATAGCCGCAAGCACGTCGTCGTATCGTCGCGGCACTCAAGCGCAGACTGCGTAGAAATCAATCCTGATTTCGCTACACACGTACTGACAACGCTCCCTAGACGATAATTGTCCCTAAATCGTGAGCTCGCTCGGAACGATTTAGGGACGATAAAAATCGGGTAGGATTTGCCTACACACGAGACGATTTATGATATGATCTAGGGTCCTCCCCACCACTGTCCCGATATTGCCAGTGATTTTAGGGTCGTGTGTAGCCGCTTTTAAAGAGGGCGCTAAATACAATGACTGACTGACATTCGATTGCAGCGCCATAGGTTATATCTTGAAGTAGGATGATGGCAATTTATTTATTCCCTATTATGAAGACTTAGCTGTCTGTCCGTCTGTCACAAGGCTGTGCTGTATCTCATGAACGGTGATAGTTAGACAGTTCACAGATGATGTATTTTTATTGTTGCTATAACAACAAATACTATAAACAGAATAAAATAAAAATTTTAGGGTGGGCTCCCATACAACAAACATGTTTTTTTTTACTCGTTTTAGCTCGATTTCGATAATAGCAACATGTAGGCACTTGAAATATTCACAAAATACTCAGTTTTATTTTTACTTTAATAATAAATAATTTGGCCGGTTTTTATTAAAAGATAAGATATTATCGTAAAAAGTTAGCGAAAATATTATTTGGAGATTTAATAAAATTGTAGAGTAAAACAATGAAGTAGGTACGTACCTTTATAATAGAATATTTACATTAAATCTATGCTAAGAGTATCATAAATAGGAAATTATTAAATTTATGTTATTTATTAAATAATGTTTATAACGAAAAACCTACTAGACACACTGCAGGTCCTCCCCTTAGCAGAAACAGAGCTAGCCTTAGGTACACATTATTATATACCGTTTAAAATAGGGAGCATTGTAGTTACTACATAGGCATCACTGAAGACGTGAAACTATAACCACTAAAATTTCTATCACCATTAGAATGCTACATTATCCTAGAGCAATAAAAGCATAACTTCCCAACAAATTGAATACTTGAATACTTTGTATCAACAATTTTTTAATAACTAAGAACCTATTTGGGTGAAATGAGTGTTCAATCAAAGTTTGACGAGAGCAAAGCCGTTGGCTAAAGCTAGTTTTCAATACTTAAAGGAAAATTACAAAGATTTTATTTAGTTCAAATAAACAGAAATATTAAATATCACACAAATATATTTTAAATGACGACTTTGCAATAATCGTATGCAACAGGGCTGACACAAATCGAATGAGCGAATACTGCTATGCTGTGGATGAATAAAATATGATAATAAGTATTCTAATCAATAGATTTCACAATATAAAATGAAGTATTATGATTAAAATGTACAAATTGAAAAAAAAAATGCACAATGAAAAATAAAAATAATAAGTATTAAAAAGCTGTGATTAATCTAACATAATTCGCAGCTTACTTATCTAATCTTCAACATCTTTAAAACTATGATACCTGCCAAATTATTTCAAATATAATAAACTATATATAATAAACTGCGCGCGGTTTAACCCGCGTAACTTTTGATCCCGTAGGAATTATGGGATAAAATATAACCTATAGCCTTTCTCAAGAGTTAGGCTTTTTAAATGCAAAAAGATTTTTTCAAATCCGACTAGTAGTTTCTGAGATAAGCACGTTCAAACAAACAAACCCTGTAGCTTATATTATATTATATTATATTGGTTATATATACATATACATAGATTATAACAAAATATTTCTACTATACTTTATTTTAATGTACTTTTTTTTTTAATGATAAGGTTGATTTAGCAGTTTTAAAAAAAAACTTTATGTTGACAACCCTGTGAATTTTAGCAAAATTAACAATATTGGTCAATAAAACCGAGTGTTTCTTTGATTATCGCCATATTCGTCACAAGTCTACAAGTCTCCGAGTGCTCCACAGTCAATAAGTTACTGGTGTTGAAGAAAATCGCAGCTCAAGATCAATTACCCTGTTGTTATCACCTGCAAGGTAAAATGTAAGTTTAAATTATTATTTTATCTTTCACTTGAACTATATAAAAACCTTCCTAAAGACGAAGCCTCTGTTCTGCTGTACCGCACCGTCGTCGCCGCCGCCGCCGCCGCCCTCACCATGCTGGCTTTGCCGTGCAACAGATGGCAATGCATACATTAGGAACGGCGGCGGTGTAGAGGCGGCGTCGTATACACGAAGTTGTAACTTCAGACATACGTTAATTAATTATCTATCTTTAGAGGTCTGACTCAGAGTTTGAAGCTGTTTTCGGAGGGGGCTCATCCTCCACCGCGCGTAAAAACACAAGCAAGAGGAAGAGTACGACAACTGTGGCAAGGTATATTGCGAGCATTTATTTACTTACTTTTTTCTAGTCATTCTAGCAAGGAAAAATGTGCACTAGAGCTGTGTACTTACTGCATACATCATACTTTATTTATTAACTTACTTTATTAATTTTAAACTGAATTAAATTAAATTTTAATGCTTAATATGTGTTTAATGTTTCATACAAGCTTCGTCTAACTTATTGACTCCTTTGTCACCTCTCAAAAGTCGCTTTTGCAATTTGGTTCCAGGTCCACAATAGTTATATCCAGGTAAATGTAGTTCAATCGGCAAATGATCGATTAACTTGTTTACAAGACCTTCTCCTTGCATTGCTTATATTGAAATGGATTTGAGGGCTTAGACTATTTTCTTTTTATCAATCCATGAATTTTCTTGTTCACTAAGCCCTAACCATTTAACAAAAAGATTACTACCCTTCTTCTTTAAAATTTTTTCAATAACATAGATACTAGGACAGTTTGTGTTTTGTAATTCTTGTTCATAAAATGTGCCTAAAACTGGCTGCTTTCGTAAATCCTATATGTAGTATGTCACAGGTGTAGTGGCATTTACTTTAAATAGTTCAGTTGACCAATTAGGTGTGTAGCCCTTGTCAAAAGAACTTTTATATTTACTTATTCGAACAAAATCACCCACATTTATTTTTTGCTTTCTTGATTTGATTGCCTTTTTTTGAAATTTTTCAATATAACTCAAGATTATCATTTCGTTTGCATGGTTTACATCCACAGGTTTATGTTGCGTAGTTCTATGTTTTTTGTTATTGTAAGAGTTTAATATACTTTCTATAGGATTACCAACCCACTTATAGCTGCCTTTTAAATTAAAATGTTTGTACAAGTTTGTTTTAAGAGTTCTAATTAATCTTTCAACTATAGATGCTTTTTTTGTAGAGTATGTAGAGTAGTGATTTATTTTAAATTTATTCATCAATTTTTTGAATTCTTCGTTATAGAACTCTGTTCCCATGTCTGTTTGTAAATTAATAGGACGTCTTTTAGAGGTAATAATCATTTTATGGAATGCTTCTGCAATTTCAGACTTGGTTTTCGTTTTGACTGGAACGGCCCAAGCGAATTTTGAAAAACAATCCACTATGATTAGTATAAATTTGTATCCTTTATTATATTTTTTCAATGCCTTGATATCAATAAGATCAGCTTGCCATAAATCATCGATTCCTCTTAAAATAACACTTCTGCGAATGAAGTTTTTCCTCGCAGGTTTGTGTATTTCGTTTACTACTTGTTCTTTACTCATTTTGGCTGATTATGCAGTGCTTTGATGTTATCAATTTGTTCTTTATTATAATAGTTTGTATGTAAATGGTTTAAAGAGTTAATAATATCCCGTTTTATACTAGCAATTTGATTCTGTAATTCATGTTTACTGCAACAAGTAAGTAAAATTTTATCTACATATTCCTTATTAACTGCTTCATCTGGATTCGATAGAGTTTTGACACCTTTTAAAACTGTTGACTTCAGATCAAATTCGCCGCTGTTTGTCTTTTTCAAGGTATTTTCAGAAAAAAATAAAAACTCCGATAAACGCATTCGTTTATGTACATGATGACCAAATTTATCAATATTCATTTTAAAGCACCTTAATTAAGTATGGTTAAATGTAGAATGAAACGAAATGTACATAAGTAAGTATATTTATTATATAACACCACATTCTCGCAATTCTTCAGTTATTGAGATAATTTCATTGTCCAATCCTGAGTTGCCCGCATTTTTAGACGCGACTAGTATTTTCAGTCTCTCAACTAATTCGTTTGGATCATTCCAATATACAAGATCTACATTTTTCTTCCACTTCTTTAGCATGGGCAAACCTTTCCCATGAGCGATGTTCGTAGTTTGTTCGTTTAACTTGAAGAGTGGTTTTATCACTTCCATATATTTTATCCCCTTATTACTTTTAATAGGTTTGTTCGGATCATAATCTCGTCGATGCGCATTTGTATCTACTAGCATAAGCTTATAATTTTTCATGTCTTCTGCAGTTACGAATTTTAGATCAGGTGTTTTCTTTAGCAATAGCTCTGTTAACCCTTGCGTCCTTTTGTACTTTCTTCCTGCTATTTTAAACCAATTTTCATCAGTTTCAAAAGTACCTGTACCCATTAGAAGTTTTCCACGTTCATTTCTAACACCAAACGGAATGTCTTCTATCACTTCTGAAGAAAGTGACCAAGAAGAAACATCGCACGGGCTATTGGGATAGGATTCAACAGTGTTGAAAGAATCGTCCTTACTAATTTCATTATCTGTTATAATCTCATCCCTTGGCTCAAATATTTCATTTTCAGAGTTCACATTACTGACTTTCTCTTTCATTATCTCAACATTAGGAGAATTTCTTTCATCATCTTGCTTTTTCAATGCCTCATTGGAAGTATGTATGGTTTTATCAACCATTTTATTTAACGGATTAGTTATCGGTTTAAAAACAGATTCAAAAACTTGTTCATTGGATGATTCCATATCACGCATTTTTCGTAATTTCTTTTTCACAGCTTCAGCTGCATTTATAATTTGTTGTTTTAAGTTGCTATTCATTTTAAATATAACGTCTTAAAAATTGTATCAACAAATGAGAAATGACAAAAAATAAATAACTTGTTGACTTATATAGGTAAGAACATTATTCAAATTCTACAAACGTATCAAATTTATTTCGATAACAACCTTTATTTTTTTCACAGTCTTTGTTTATTACCACGTAGCTGTATGGGTCTTTCCATATTTTAGAGCACATTTCACGAAACTCCTGCCAGGTCATATCGGTATTAACATGTTCAACGTACACGTGTTTCATATTTATGTCATCTTGTTTAAACAGAACTATCAAATTAGCATTATCTCTTACAAGTTGTTTAGGGATTTTTGTATAAGTCTGATTTATATAAAAACAATCAATATTTTTATGTCTGCCCATAGCAAAGTAGTCACGCATGTTGTTTTGATTCTCACAAGCTACATCATCAAATATTATTATAGAATCAGTTTCTGCCTCTTGCGGACTAAGTACTTCTTCATTACCATGATATTTTCGATAACTTATATCGGGTACATGTTCATAAACATTTTCGAGGAAAATATACTTAGGTTGTTCAAGTGTTTTTGAATATAAATATACATTTTTATAACATAACGCGTCTTCGTGTAGAAGTAACCCAACAACTAAATTTGTTTTTCCACAATTAGAGGGACCGCATACCAAACAGCGGATTGTATTTGGAAACAAAAGGCCATGGCGGGAAATAATGGGTTTGGAATCAACACAAATTTTTTCAAGCTGTAGTGATGTTGGTTGTTTCACGAATTTCATTTTATAACAGTTTACCCATACGAAAGTCAGAAACAAAATGAAATTTTTCTAGTGTATCTGACGTTTTATTACATTTCTAACGAATAAGGTTTCTGAATTACGAATGAAGTTGCGAGTCTGCAACTGAATGAAATTAATAAGATATTTTATTCCTTTCATGCGGACACGCGACCTCACTCGTAAGTTACAATGCTCAATAACATAAGAATTTTTATAATGTTTTCTGATTTGTACAAATTGGTTCGCAATTTTATGTTATTGGGTATTCTATATCACATGGAAAGAGCGAATGCTTGAGCGATTGGAATTTGATATAGAATGCCCAATAACATACTACTTATACATTTGGAATAATCGTACTAAGGATGCTAAATTAATATTTTTTTAAGTCTATCCTATAGAATCTAGGTCGTAGATTACAAAAAACGACCAATCGTATAACTGTTTAAGTGCCAGTTAGCGATTTATGCTTAGGACGTGTCGAGATGATAAAATTTTATATGATTAAGGTATAAGGTCGGGTGTTGGTGAGGAGTAGTGAAACGAATGAATTCTGATTAAACACTGAATTTATTCATATAACAACTTAAATATATATAAACCTAGATAGGAGTACATACTATATCTCATCTCCTTCCCACATAAAAAAAAATAAAAAAATTACAATATGAATTTATTTTATTTTTGTAGTTATATAATTATATAAAATTTTGTAAAATACACACAAGACATAATTATAAGTCCTAGATAAGTATACCTATATTTATTACATTTATAAAATTCAAGACGTAATTACTAATACAGTTTATATATTTTTTTCTATAATAATGTTTTTAACATACTAAGTAAGGGTTGAAAATATTTTTTTTTTCCAATAAGCATATTTTATCATTTGAATAAACAAAAGTATACCATTTAACACAAAATAAGACAGTATGATTAATATAATACAGACATTGAATAAAAGTTTGATTAACATATTGATTACCTACATAATATTTTATCTTTATCTTTCAGTATTTTATATTTTAATAACTAAGATTTATACATTACTGACACATACAATTTTGTTCTATTCTTATGTACTACATATGGTTTATTATCTTTCATTATCTCAACATTAGGAGATTTATCTTTGATTACCTTATAAGGACCTGAAAAAATGCTCTGAAATTTATTCCCAGTTTCATTCTTAAGTAATATCAATTCGTTAGGCTTATACACTACGGGGTTCATATTACGATCATACTTTGTTTTTCTGTTTATCTTACTTGCAATTAAATTATTTCTCGCTTCCTTTTGTGATAATTGAATTCGATATTTTAACTCTAAAGGATAGCTGTCGTAATTGTACAGTGGATCTACTTGATCCGAGCTTAAATTTGACGGTAAAACACATTTTTTCCCAAAAATTAATTCGTAAGGGGTAAACCTAGTTTCTGTATGCACTGAAGTATTGTATGAGAAACACCAGTAAGGAAGGCAGGTACTCCAGGCATCCGAATGGTTATCGGTTTGTATTCGTAGGTAATTACCGAGATGTTTATGCGAGTTTTCCAATGAACCAATGCTCTGATGATGATACGCCGTTGACTGTAATTGATTAATGTGTAAAAGTTTACATACCTCTTTAACTGTAGAAGATAAAAACTCGGTCCCCCTGTCTGTCGCTATCTCCTTGGGTATCCCGTACCTAAGTATAAAATTATGAACAAAATTCCGAGCTACCTCTTCTGAAGTTTTCGTATACATTGGGTAAGCTTCTATATACTTACTTAATTCGCATTGTATGGTTAAAATATTCACGTAGTTATTAATATCTCTGTCTAATGGACCTACTACATCTAAAAATATTTTCTCGAATGCTGTGTTCGCTGTAGTGGTAATACTCATCGGTTCTTTGGTGTAATGTGATGAATATTTTTGCCTCTGACATTTATCACATTTTTTAACGAACTTCGTAACATCTACTTCAAGGCTTGACCAAAAGTAGTATTTTTTGATGTTATTTATCATTCGCCTTATGCCCGCGTGGCCACTTGTGGGCAGAAGGTAAAAGTCGTTTAAAATTACTCTTTGGTCATCCTTATTTTCTATTCTTTTTACATCATTTAAAATGCATAACCTTGGTCCGGACCACATTTTATTACTTTGTATTTCTTTCCCTAATTTTTTAACAAAAATATTATTATTACAGGTTTTGATAAAATATACCTCTTTTATATCAACTTCAGCACAAAAAATACTTAGTTCTCTCGCAAATTCGCTTGGCGATAATTGCGATCGAGAACTTGCGACTGTCTGGGTCTAAATTGACATTATAATACCCTTGATGCAAATCTAAATGTGAAAAGTACATACAGCCAGATAAAGAGTCTAAAATTTCCGTTATATTTGGTAACGAAAACTTGTCATTATTTATAACATTGTTTAGTTTCCGATAATCTATCACCAAACGCCATTTTTTGTTTCCATTACTATCTTGTTTCTTAGGTACTAATAATATAGGGCTCGACCACTCACTTTGACATGGTTCTATAACCCCCTCTGACCATAAATTATCTATTTGTTTATTTACTTCAGTTTTTAAGGCGTGCGGTAATCGGTAGGGTTTTGAATAAATTGGCTGCGTGTTTGACTTTAATTCGATTTTATGATTGTAAATATTGGTAGTTGACAATTTATCTCCATCTAAATAAAAAATATCCGAGTATTTAGCACACAAAGACTCTATACTAATTTTTTCCTCTTTATTCAAGTGATTTAAATTTAATTTAGAAAATAATTGCTAGACTCTGTATGCATTTTTCACATTTTTATCAAAAACACAAATGTTATAAGACCTAGAACTCTGTATATCAAGGTTTATTTCCGATAAAGATATGTCTTTTGTAGTTGTGTTAAGAATTCGTATAGGTATTTTACCATTACGAGGAGTCACTAATGTACTCGCAACAAAAATTCCTTCGTAAATTTCTTTTGTAAAAACCACACAATCTTCCTTTAAGTTAGTATTGACATAGTGAATTGATTCAGACCTAGCTGGTAAAGTCATTAGATAATATTTCGAACTAATTAATTTAATTATTTTCTCTCTAGAATTTTGTCGTATAGATAAAGTTTTTTTTTCAAAGTTGATTACTGACCTATATTTGCTTAAAAAGTCCTGTCCAATAATGCCATGCGCCTAACAAGGCAAGTATTGAAAAATATAAAACTTATGATTAATAAACTGCTCATCTATCGATAACTGTAAACAAGCATATCCAATAGCTTGGACTTTGCCTCCAATACCATTTATAATAATGTTGTCTCTATGAACTGGAATATTATGTTCGAGAACATGTTTATACTTTAATGCCGTAATCGATGCACCCGTATCTAAAAGGAAACTGAATGCATAGTTATCTTTAAAATATAGTTCTACGAAAAAACTACTATCACATGCTAAAATATTATAATTACTAGCTGTGACCCGCGACTTCGTCCGCGTGGATACCGTTTATTAGAGTTGGATAAATACTATTATTATATCCTCCTTGAAGTTAAAACTTACCTTATTCTACGTCAAAATCGACTCAGTAGTTTAGCTGTGAAAGCGTTACTGATAGATAAAGACAGAATTACTTCAAAAACTGTTACAACAAAGCAGTGATCCGCAGTTTCACCTAGGTTTTGTGAAAAAGTATAGGTACCTAAGTAGGTATATTACATAGATGATGCCCGCGACTTCGTCTGTATTGAATTAGTATTTCGAGTAGGTTATTTTCTTCTCCAAGGTCCTAACTATCTTTAATAACAAAAATAAAAATGAAGAATCTTCACCCATATAATATGTATAACTCCTTACCACAAACATAGGTAGGTAACTATATATTAGGTACAATACAAAGGTACATAGCGTTATAAACAAATCGGGTGCCAAATTTTAATATTGTCTTAAGTTTTCGCGATATCTATTATGTTTGACTATTAAATAATACACTTTTTAATCGGATTTATCGCGTATATTTACATTTTAAATTTTAACAGTCGCTCATGACCACGGGGTCTGCAAAGACACCGAAACGTCGAGTTAAAATGTAAAATATAAATTATACGCCATTAATCCGGTTAAAAAGTGTTTTATTTAATGCCTTAAATTTTACTTAATTCATGCAATGTCTTCATTAATTATACTTAGCTTATTGTTATTCTAGGTAAAGCTAAGTAGTTTTTGCGTGAAAGAATAGCAAAAATCCATCCATCCAGCCATTATCAGTGTACATACAATACTACCTATAGTTATGTATGGCTGCTTTTCACTGCCAAACGGCTAAGCCAATATTAATGTAATTTGGTATAGTAGTTAACACATACGTTACTTTTTATTCCGAAGAAATCTACGGTTTCTGACTTCCAAGAGGCAGAAACGATCATGAAATAAACAAAACCTTGATTTCCATTTTATCTCTGTATATACAGAAGGCAGTACATCAAGCGTTACAAATCTGTCAAATTTTTTTACTTGAATTTGAACTCTATGCCCTCGATAATAAGTTAAAATTGGTTGGGGAAATTTGACAGGTAATGTAACGCTTGTTCCTTCTGTACCTACCTATATTAAATCGCGCATAAGCTTGCGCTCACCTCCCGCCTTTTTATACCCTACCGCCGCGAGCCGCGTCAAGCGCGGCAACCGTTAGCGTTCCTGCACACGATGCCGTCACCGCGCCGTCGCCGCGCCGACGCCGCGCAATTACTCTGTAGATACGAGTCGTGCGAAGCCCGCCACCGCGCCGCTCCCGCGCCGCCACCGCGCGCGTTCCCCTCCCTCCTTGTTTGTTTGATTCATTCCATTACCGGCCGCGTACGAACGTGCAGGTGCGTGAACTTGTTAATTAATTACCATGGATAGTTTTGATTACGAAACGTTTATAAGTTTAGTGGAGGACAGAGAAGTGTTATGGGACAAAACTTTGGAAATATATAAAGACAAGCGTAAAAGTTTAAAAGCTTGGTTTGAGATCTGCCATATAATGAATGAGAACTTTGCAGACCTACCCGATACGGAGAAAAATAAATACGGTAAGTATCTTTTTACAAAATTTTATTTATTCTTGTTAATGTATTTCTATCTAGTGGGGCCAAACGAAAAAATATATAAGTAGCTGACTTAAAGGAAGTTTGGGACAATACACGATCAGTATGTTTTTAATTTAAATCGTAATGCAACAGTGTATTATATGTAAGTGTGTGGATAGTATATCTCGTAAGCAATTTCGTGTGGTAGGTACCTACATTAAACAAGCAATCACTTGCTACTAGTAGTTAGTGATGGGACTCGAGCCGTGTTTCACTCGAGTTACTCGAGTAGTTTTGTTTTTACTCCCACTCGAGTCATATTTTTGATGACTCGGATTACGAGTGACTCGAATGATTCACTCGAAAAAAAAACACTCGAGTCTCATCTTTACTCGAGTGACACTCGAGTAAATCGGTTTTCACTGGCGAGTGACTCGAGTGAAAAAAAGTCACTCGAATCCCATCACTACTAGTAGTAGCTTGAGTATTCCCGCTAGATAGAAACACGTTTCACATACATATTAACAATAATTATTTTGCCATGGTACACTGCCATATTCAGAATTAAAATACTCCTTATATTTGTCACGTATTTCATTAGCTGTTGTAGGCACCATTTCTGTTGAATCAAATGGCAAAATCTCCTCTAATTCACACCCGCTTAGAGATTCTTGGACCCCTTTTACGCCCTCCTCTTTGTGTATAAAATTTTGCAGTCAACAACAAGCTTTCACAACATCAACAGCCAAATCCAATGACACATTTAAAGGTCGATGAAAAATTCGCCACTTATTGGCCAGTATCCCAAAGGTGCATTCTACATATCGTCTCGCTCTTGTTAACCGATTTTTAACCGAATTTATTAACCGAATTTTATTAAAAACGGATTTTTCTGCATCAAGCATTTGACTATTATATGGGCGCAGTAAATTCTGATGTAATGCAAATGCTTCATCACCTACAAATACATATGGCAAGGCAATGTTGGTATTAGGTAAGGAAGTAGGTCCTGGCAAGTTCAAAGTATTGTTAATCATGTTGTGCCAGAAAGCGGTGTCTTTAAAAACACCTGAATCACAATCCTTTCCATAAGCACCGACACTGATATAAATAAAGTTGTAGTCACTATCGGCGACTGCCATTAATACAATCGAGAAGTAATGTTTGTAGTTCAAAAACATCGATCCACTTTTATTTGGTTTTATTACTCTGATGTGCTTTCCATCTACAGCACCGACACAATGAGGGAAATTAGCAGACACTTGAAATTTATTTGCTATTTCTAGCCAATCGTTCATACATGGCATTTTCATATATTTTGGGTAAAGTTCAGACCATATTAGAGAACACGCTTCTCGTATGATTACGCTTAAAGTTGACTTTCCCATTCTAAAACGATATTCAAGATCGGCTAATGAAGTTCCGGTTGCTAAATACCTGCAATTGAAAAAAACATTACAATAATAAAATGGATTATTAATATTAATTATTTCAGGTAAACTAATATCTCAGAAATGGAAGAATATAAGGGATGCGTGGATGAAATGCGACAAAAAGATACGTGAATCGAAATCTGGATCAGGTGCAAAACCAGTACATAAATATCAATATTATGATAATTTACAATTTTTGAAAAAAATTACCCCACAGCCAACCCAATCTGGATCAAACATGCCGGAAGAAAACAAATCTGAAGTTACTAATGTCAACAAAAGAAAGAAAAACGAAGAATTGAATCCTGTAGATAAGAAAATGATTAAGTTTATGGAAACGTTAGAAAAAGATGACGATAGTAGAATGATGTCTTTTTTTAAAGGTATAGCTCCTATCGTGGAACGCTTCAAAGACGAAGATATTGTTGAATTCCAGTACCAAGTATTGAATATTATAAGAAATATCCAATATAAAAATAGTTATAGCGCTCCACATCATTCACGCACAGCAGGCGCAATGGACACCCCGGCACACTACGGTTACCATACTACTGCTGGACCCAGTACGAGAGTTCAATCACAGGCTAATTATAGCAATGAAAACGATTCATTACAAAGCATTCCAAGTCCATCTACTTCAAGCTTGATTGATTTTGATTTTTCTACATTACATCAGAATAATTAAATATATATTATATTTATTTTATTTACCTCAATGTAACAACCAATCTCTCCTTAGCAGATATACTTGCTCGCATATTTGTATTTGTGTGTTGCAGTTTATTCTTTAATAAATCTAATAATTTATCAAATGTCTTGTAATTCATTCGAAAATAATCACAAAACTTGGCCTCGTCTTTTCGGAGATCTTCGTAAAGTGTATGAAATTCACCAAATTGCTCCCGTGCCGACAGCATAGGATGAACCCACAACTTTCTAACTCGACGTTCTTTTTGCCATTTTCTATACATATAGTAGGCAAGCACAAATTTCTTTTTTTTCATTATATAAGACATGTTTGCGTCACGTGCGATCTCGCGGCGTGCACGTTCGTACGCGGCCGGTAATGGAATGAATCAAACAAACAAGGAGGGAGGGGAACGCGCGCGGTGGCGGCGCGGGAGCGGCGCGGTGGCGGGCTTCGCACGACTCGTATCTACAGAGTAATTGCGCGGCGTCGGCGCGGCGACGGCGCGGTGACGGCATCGTGTGCAGGAACGCTTACGCAAAAATAATCCCTATATCATTCAGTATTCACGCGCGATTTCATGTATAAGTTTGGTGTTTCTATACCGATTTCTATCATTCTTTTTTTTATTGAATAGGTTTTTTTTAATTAGGGATTAGAGAGAGGATTATAAACGTAAGAGTAAACAAATATAATCAGAAATCTCCGAACTGCTAAGCTATCGGGATTTACACGTGTTATTGTGAGTCAACCATAAAATATAGACATATACTGTTGTAGGATATTTTTTATATAATTTTATGAAGAATATTTCTGTCATACATGATTTCTACGTAGCTTTAACCATTAAGGCTGCACACGCGACGGAAGCTTAAAAAATGAAGTAACTTCTCCCGTTTTTCCAACATTTCCCTTCACTGCTCTGCTCCTATTGATTGTAGCGTGATAATAAGTATACTATAACCTGCCCAGGAGTATGAAGAATAATTTTACCAAGTTTCGTTAAAATCTGTTCAGTAGTTTTTGTTTCTATGAAGAACATACAGACAAACAGACAGACAAAAATTTTACTGATTGCATTTTTGGCATCAGTATCGATCACTAATCACCCCCTGATAGTTATTTTGAAAAAATATTTCATGTACAGAATTGACCTCTCTACAGATTTATTATAAGTATATATATATATATATATAGAGTATAGATATAGATTAGCCTCGAAAAAACTCATTTTCTGACTCTTGGTGTTCAGCTGACGTGCTGGCGATAGGCTGCAAAGGCTGCTGATCGCCAATTACAGTCCGAATGTGGCCTCTATTGCCTCTATATATGTTATTAAAAACATTACCTCGATGATGGCTTCTACCCCTGTATGACACTCTCGGTTGAGCCTGGGGCCGCTGGGGTGGCGCCGCGGGCTGCGGGGCCCACTGCCGAGCTCCCCTGAACGCTTGAAATGGGCGGCCTTGAGGTCCCTGACCACGGCCACGTTGGTGTCCATATCCTCCTCTGTTAGTGTAGGTCTGTGGTAATCTAAAATTTTTATTATACCTCATTGACATTACCTCATGGGGTGTGTTTATCGACGCTACATCTTCATCGATGGCGGCTTGCACAGCATCTTTCAATGACTGAAACTTCTGAGCTGAAACAATAGTGCTTATCTTACGATTTCGCAACCCTTCACTGAATTGTCTTATGGCTTGTTTTTCATTAATTGTCTTTAAAATATTGTAGTTTTCGGTATTTCCCTCGGATTGTGAGATCGTAAGATCAACAAAAATTTCGGAAATCTTTTTACCAAAGTCGTCAATACTCATTTCATTTTGCCTTAAATTAAAGAACTGCTTTTGTAAACTATTTGCAGATTTTTGTGGCAGTAATAAACGTTTCATATCACATAAAAGCTCTGTAACAGAGTTGTACTGACTTCGCAGTTTCAATTTCGCACCCTGTGAAAGTCTGCTTTTCACGACAAAATTAATTAGTTTACTTTGCGATTCATCATCAATTATAGAACTATAATAATCTATCCCATCAATTATTTGCTTTAAAACGGATAAGTCCTCGGTCATAACTGGTAATAAACTTAGAGCAACTTTCAGATCAAATTTCTCCATTTTTTCAGAATAGTTTAATGTCTTACTACACAACTTAGAAAGAATCATGACCAACGATGTATGGAAATCCGTCTCAAGTTGAATGACAATAAATCTTTATTTATTATTATACAGGGAAGCAGCTGTACAATAGGTCTCTATGTTACTAGGTTATGATGCCACTTGAAATGTCAAGTAATCGACTTTTAATGTAGGTTATTATAACGCTAACTAATAACTTGCAAATTTATGCTTATATTTATAGTTTACCTTTAAGATTAAATAATGAATAAAGTTCAGTGTTAGATCGACTATCTTTGGGTTTGTTTCTTACCATCCCTCATCTCTCACTCATCACATCACTGTAGAAACCCACTACAGTAAATGGTCCTTCGAGCCGATTATATGAAGACTACAGTAATTGGCCCTTCGAGCATCGAAGTAAATGATCGTCATAATCGAAGAATTCAGTAATTGGTCCTTCGAGCGAACAGTGCCAGCAGTCCCACTTGACTAAGTTTCTGGTAATTATTTCTTTCGAACATTGTTGGCGATTCGGTTTTACTGGCTTCTCACCAGCGAGATCCCCCAGTCAAAATTGAGAAGGCGCATAACAACAATTTAGAGAGAGTGATTACCTGGAACTCCGGGACCGCAAGGAAGGATATTCACCTGGAAAACATTCGACGGCGAGATATCCAGTCAACTACTAGCCATCAGCTGCAAGAAATACAGTCGTACTATAGACTATTCGTCGAGTGAACGGACAAGACAAGTTAACGAAGACCAGAACCTGTCCCTGTCTCTCAACGAAGCCACGACTTAAAACCACAATCGAAGACTACCGTGAACTACGTCGAACCTGTGAAACTCCATCGAACATTTGGGGTATGTACAGCAAGACACAGTGGATTAACGCTTACACTACTTTGTGTTCCTAGTGGATCCGTACGAATGCGAATCGGTTTTTCTGGCTTCTCACAAGCGAGATCCCCCAGTTAAAATTGAGAAGGTGCGAAAAGTCGTGCTGGGTTCACGAAGACATAGAGTAAAATTGACCACTGCGTATCCACATATACTGAGAAAAAGATCAGTATTTATTGAGTGACATATCAGTTACATAAAGCTCAAGCGACGTCCAGCGTACCTACATAAACTCTCTGCTTCCTAAGAGGTTTAACGCTACACACGTGAACAAAATGGAGAGCCTTCTTCAGCGACAACAAGAAATCATTGAAGCTATCAAGAAGGTAGAAAGAAACTTCAGTAAAGATTCTCAAAGCCGGAAGACTCGTACATACTTGGATGAAAGACTCGACTCAATTGACAGACTATGGGGAGAGTTCCAAGTCAACAACCATAAATTATCCGACTTTGAGAATGACAAAGAACCTTATTTCATTGAAAACCAGTTTCAACAAGCAAGAGTATACTTTGATGCAGTGCGTAACAAAATTGCGTCATTTGCTCCAATAATCGAGACCTTTCAACTAACTCCAACCAGACGAGAAGAGAAGTCTAGGATTCAGTCAGATTCCGATCAGAGAGAGGCTTCTACGTCGAGAGGGCGACCTATACCCCCGACGCCAATAACAACACTCCAAGGGCCGGTAGCTGAGCTGCTATCCCTACAACGAACCAACTTTAGAGCGTATCTACGGCAAGTAAACAGCTTAAAAGTTGATGAGATGCGTGACAAATGGGAACTCGAAGATGAGCTACGCAGCATCCAAACACGGTGGAATGCAATCGGCGCTCTGCACCTCAAGATTGATAATATTTTACAAGGCTCCGATTACAATTATGATGAAGAGTTCCTCAACTACGAAAAATCATTCAAGGAGGTGAAAAGAGCCCTTAACCTCCAGCTAACCTCTACGGCGCATCTTCAACAAGCAACCCCACACGTCGACATCCCAATATTCACGGGGAAATACACTCAGTGGCCTACATTCTATGACCTCTTTGTAGAGACCATACATAATAACAACAGCCTGACCAACGCACAAAAAATGCAACATTTGAAAGGACGGCTGAGAGGAGATGCTGAGCGACTAATTCAGCACTTACACATTTCAACCGAAAACTATGAAACAGCATGGGAGATTATAACTCACAGATATATTAACCCTCAACTGTTGTTTACTAAGCAGATTGAAATATTTATAAATCAACCTGTCGCGCATAAGCAATCGGCACATGAGATAAGACGACTCTATGACACGACTAGAGAGTGCATCTTTGCGATACAGAATCTAGGTATAGATACAAGTACCTGGGACCCGTTATTAGTACATCTCATTGCCAAAAAATTAGATAGTGAGACGTACAGCAACTACAAGGAAGCGCGAAAGTCTCCACGGGATTTACCGTCGCTATCTGAACTTATGAATTTTCTCGAAGACAAATTCAATGCTTTGGAGCCCATAAGCAAGAAAGATAAAGAGATTATGCCACCTTTTTACAAGTCTGATCTACATAAAACCGTTAATAGCAAGCCGTTTAAACATCTTCATCCACGACTTGGGGGTCATCGTTTTGGAAAACCTCAAAATCGAGAATATCAAGCTGCCGCCACTTGTACTACAAGGTGCCCACTTTGTAACAAAGGCCATCTATTGTACAAATGCAGCAAATTCTATAAATTGAGTTCAGACGACAGACTGATGACCGTCATAAAATTGAGTGTATGCAACAATTGTTTATACTCACACAACGATAATATATGTACATCGACGAGAAAATGCAGAGTTTGTGAAAAAGGCCATAACACAATGTTACATGAAGCGTATGCGAATTTAAACAATGTAAAGCAACCGAATGAGACTGCACATTCATCAGTTTCTCCAACCGCCCCAATAACACAGAAACCTCAAATAACGTCACGACAAGATAACAACCGAGACCTTTGCGTTAACCATGTCGCTGCGGATAACGAAGAGATCTTGTTAACGACCCTGTCAATCAAGATCAAGGCAGCCGATGGAACCCTTGTTACCATGAGGGCGCTCTTAGATCAGGGCTCACAGATATCCCTTATATCTGAAAATGCCGCCCAGATATTAGGGTTGCCTCGGCAGCGGTATCACGCATCCGTATCCGGAATCGGGAATGGAAATAAGCAAGGGAAAGGAGTTATTGTCCTGGAATGTCAGTCGGTTTATGAAGACTACGACTTTACAACACAAGCATTAGTCATAAATAACGTCATAAACAACTTTTTACCTAATATGACTTTCAGTAAACAGTCCTGGCCGCATTTGCAGCACATACAACTGGCAGATCCTGAATATAACGTCTCCCGACCCATAGACCTGCTACTAGATGCCAGTATATACTCCGATATAATCATGAGCGGTCTCATAAAGGGTCCTAGCATGGCACCCATCGCCCAACAGACGAGGCTGGGTTGGATCTTATCAGGCAATGTGAAAACATTTAAGTGTCACGTTGTTATTAATGACTTATCAGCCTTATCTCAATATTGGGAGCTAGAAGAGATAAGCGAATCGAACTCCGAGTTAACGCAAGAAGAGCTATACTGTGAACAGCTGTATAAGTCTACAACGAAGCGCTTAGAAACCGGAAGGTACGAGGTTTCGCTCCCGATGAATCCTGGATTCGAAAAGAAACTCGGTACATCGCGAGCTAAGGCCGTCGCACAGTTCTATAACTTGGAGAAAAAGCTGCATAAAAATGAAGAATATGCCACAGCGTATAAAGATTTTATGCAAAGCTATGAACAACAGGGTTACATGGTTCCAGCAAAACAAAAGGGTGAACCATCGTGCTATCTCCCCCATCACGGCGTGTTGAAACATGAGTCCACGACAACAAAACTGCGAACAGTTTTTAATGCATCGTCAAAAACGTCCAGTGGCTATAGTCTTAATGATTTGATGAAACGGGGTTCTAACCTTCAAAAGGATCTCCAGCATCTCATCTTAGTATGGCGGCAACACAAGTACGTCATAACAGCAGATATTGAACGCATGTTTTGCAGAATTTTTTTGACAGAGTCCGATCAAAAGCTTCAAAAAATCGTATGGAGGAACTCGCAGGAAGTACCTTTGACAGAATACCAACTCCGAACAATCAGTTTCGGGACAAAGGCAGCACCTTATCTTGCTATGCGTACTTTGAGGCAGTTGGCTATGGACGACGCACACAAGTTTCCCTTAGCTGCTGTGACCTTGATGACGTCGTTTTATATGGATGATCTGTTGGCAGGTTGTGATGAAATCTCCGAAGCCAAAAGACTACAACAAGAAATTATAGAGATACTAGCAGGAGCTGGAATGAACATACGCAAATGGTCTAGTAACTCCGATGAACTCACAAAGGATCTATCGGCTGACCAGCGTGACATGCCCCTCCACTTTAAGTGTTCTGAAGATCGGAAGACATTGGGGCTACAGTGGAACCCCTCATCCGACTCTTTCTCTTTCCAAAATAAATTCGAAGATGACACAGGGAACGCTATTATTACTAAACGTCAACTATTATCAAAAATATCGAAGATATTTGATCCCTTGGGTTGGCTTTCTCCGATCACGATAAGGGCTAAGTTATTATTTCAACATACGTGGACAGAAGAAACAGCTGATTGGGATAAACCACATACTGAAAATATTAACAAAGAGTGGATTCGACTAAGAAATGACATGCAAAAGATAAATACATTCAAAATCCCACGCTACTTGGGTGGTAAAGACTATATTATTCATGGCTTTTCTGATGCATCTGAGAAAGGATACAGTTGTGTAATTTACGTAGTCACAAAAAATCCTTACGGCGAATCCACATCAACCCTAGTGATCGCAAAAACAAACTTTTAAAAATAAATTGACTCTTCCAAAACTAGAGCTTTGTGGAGCGCTTTTACTATCACGCCTCATTAAGAAAGTGAAAGAAACCTTTAAACAAAATACTCAGGTCTACGCGTGGACCGATTCCACGGTGGTGCTTGGTTGGCTTCATGGAGATGTCAATAGATGGAAACAGTTTGTGGCCAACAGAGTTCGTACAATACTTAGCATCATCCCATCATCGTCTTGGCACCACGTCCGATCTGAAGAAAACGCTGCAGACTGCGCTACCAGGGGTCTCACTTCGTCACAACTGGCTCAGCATTCCTTATGGTGGCGTGGACCGTCATGGTTACCGACATTAGATCCAAACAGGATCATTAAAAATGAATATGAAGTACCACTAATAGAAACAAAGAAAATCCACGTGAATTCAGTAGTATGTTATAAAAATGAGCTATTTATAAAACTACTAAATGAATGTAGTTCAATTCGACGTCTAACAACAACAATATGCTGGCTATCACGTTTTGTGCAGTGGTTGCATAATAAAAAGACAACTTAACCATTTAACAGCCTCTGAAATGCAAACTTCGCTTAATTTGATTATCAAGGCTACGCAATCAATCGAGTTTGAAGACGATTTATTGTATTTGAAGGCACACGTAAAATTAAAAAGGGAAAGTAAATTAGCGAGTCTATGTGCATACATAGACCCCAGGGATGATCTGCTGAAAGTAGGAGGGCGATTGAATAACTCCATGCTCAGTCAATCTGCTAAGCACCCTATTATTTTACCTAGTAACAGCAAGCTCACCGAACTCGTAATAAATCAAGCTCACTCTGTCACGCTACACGGTGGACCGAGCTTAACGTTATCGTATATTCGAGAGAAATACTGGATAATCAGCGGTCTTCGTGCTGTAAAAAGGGAACTCCGGAAGTGCGTGACTTGTCGGCGCTACAGAGAAGAGAAAAGAATACAAATTATGGCCGATCTACCAGAGCCCCGTGTCACTCCTTCACGCCTGTTCACTCATACCGGGGTTGATTTTACCGGACATTTTGACATCAGAGCCAACAAAGGCCGCGGCGTGCGAACCCATAAGGGTTATGTTGCAGTGTTCGTATGCCTATCAACAAAGGCAGTTCACTTAGAGTTGGTTTCTGATCTCTCTACGCCGGGATTCCTAGCCGCATTTAGACGTTTTTGTGCTAGAAGAGGAGCTCCAAAACATATGTATAGCGATCAGGGACGAAATTTCATCGGAGCTAGCAAACTATTGAAGAAAGAGTACGCTGAAATAATTCAAACTCTCGATGTTCACGCTCTTAACAGTATCGGAGACTACGATATTCGGTGGCATTTTAACGCTCCAGCTAACCCATCTGCAGGAGGATTATGGGAAGCGGCCGTTAAAAGCTTCAAATACCACCTTAAGAGAGTAATCGGCGAGCAGAAACTCACGTATGAAGAGTTTATTACGATACTTCATCAAATTGAAGCCTGCCTTAACTCTCGGCCTCTAATTGCTTTGAGTGAAAGCCCAGATGAGGAATATCTATCTCCAGGGCACTTCATTATTGGTGGACCACTAGTATTCAGACCACAGACGGACCCCGGTCACATGAGCTTGACTACCAGATGGCAGATGATGCAAGATATAAACAAACAATTTTGGAAGAAATGGTCTATTGATTATTTACAACAATTGCAAGTTCGAACTAAGTGGAGGACACCCACAAAAAACATCGAAATTGATGACATCGTTTTGATAAAGGAGAAAAACCTGCCCCCAGGTAAATGGTCGATGGGCAGAGTAGTGGATGTACACCCTAATAAGGATGGATACGTTCGAGTTGTATCCATAAAAACGAAAAATGGGATGTTAATGAGGCCTATTACGAAGCTATCAATGCTACCCGTAAAAGATGAATACCCTCAACCACCTTTACGTGACGCGCATTCATCGACTACTGTTAACGTCATCACTGCCCGACGAGGTCACGATAACCAGTGTTAACAAGGAGGCTTTCGAGTTGGACAAGGTTATCAGCCTACCTCAAACTTCAATTTCGTTCGAATTTAGTTTCCCGTACATTGCATACAACCTACAAAAGAACTTGCTGCTTACTCTAACAGAAACAGATGTTCAGCTCTGTGTACAAACAAACACAATATTATGCTCTATAAATAAACCTATTAATTAATTACAATTAACTCATTCAATTTGTAACGTGAGCATTCCTAACAAAACAATGTGTAAAGACGACGCCGTGCCATGAGCGATGGATCAAATTACACCGCGATAACAGGTGGTTATTCACTTGCTGTGGGAAATGCGTAGTGCGCATATTTTGCCCTGACGTTGGTATGGTTATAAAGTCATTGACTGGAAACGGCCTTCTATTTGAGCCGCGCCCAGGTTCAAGGTGAGATTCCTATATTGCCAAAGATGTCGATATTAAACTCAATATTGAACTCCTCACTTTATACTCCAATCTTTCAACTACCTAATCCAGAAGATCACCAGGAAACATGGCGCCGTATGCGAAACCAGATAAACTATATCAAATACCAAGAAGGTGTCACCCTCAGCGTACACGATGTTCATAAATATTCAGTTCTCTATAGCATATTGGGACTGATAATAGTCACTGGAGCCGTTTGCTTAGTCATGCGACGGCGCAAAAGCAAGAGAGCCCTGGAAATGAGAACGCCGAGCTCTACTGAACCTCCGATCCAGATGGCGGTGATCGCGACCAGCGACGGACAGGTGACGGCCACTTATGCAGTACCCCGTCCGCGAGCCGTACGATTGGATATCCCGGCTACGAATATAGTTTAAACTTAGAATAGAGATAATGAAATATTTAAGATTTTAGAATAATATGTCGTGTAAAATATATAAGTTTTCAATTTCAATTAAGTTTGTTTAAGTATGTTGATTTCTTGTAAAATTTTATGTTGTGATAATTTAACCTTATCTTATATCCATTTTTTTTGAGTGGGCAGAATGTACAGGGAAGCAGCTGTACAATAGGTCTCTATGTTACTAGGTTATGATGCCACTTGAAATGTCAAGTAATCGACTTTTAATGTAGGTTATTATAACGCTAACTAATAACTTGCAAATTTATGCTTATATTTATAGTTTACCTTTAAGATTAAATAATGAATAAAGTTCAGTGTTAGATCGACTATCTTTGGGTTTGTTTCTTACCATCCCTCATCTCTCACTCATCACATCACTGTAGAAACCCACTACAATTATAGACTTCGTTTTATAAACTATTAAATAAAAGTGTTAATTTTCACACAATTACCCGAGATTTGAAGTAATCCAACAAATTCTGAGATAACCTAGAAATTATGTCGTAACTACTCGCAACTTATAAAATGACCATAAATCACTCATGTAGTTACAAAAAAACAGAGTTAGGTAAAAACAAAACAAGAGTTTCTAATTTAACAGTTTCTTATTGAAAAATAAAACATAATTATCGTATTTTTATGGCATTACAGAATTGATGTGACAACATGGAAATAAAACAACTTCAGGCAGATAGAGATCATATTTTATTAACTTCGATTTATCCCAGATCTATAGGACAAATAAATAAGTTACCTACCTAATGTATACAAAGGTATAAAACACATAACTATGAACAGACTTTTCATGTAGGTGGTCATTAGGTGTATTTAATATTAGAACAAGAATACCGGGTGATTTCTGGGTATCAAAAGTGAACCATTGACACATCGGCTTCTCATTATCACCGGTATTGGTTGATCAGAATCAAGCATCGATCATGATTGATTAGGTACAGTAGACTCAAGAGTTCAGAAACACAACACAAAACGTAATAAAACAATTAAATTCAAAACGTTCTGTCGTAAGTTACATGAAACACGCTTAGTTTTTTAAAACAAACACACGTACGAATTTCCGTAAGGAATATTACTATTTAAGTGGAGAGATTAATCGCGGTGACTATTCTCAATCGACAAATAAACAGTAATGGCGGCTACTGCTGGCGCCGGCTTATGGATGATGACAGTGGAAGATGACATCTATCTTGACAGTTGCACCTGCGTGAAACGAAACACAGAAATAAATAATTTCACAACGGTACTATAAAATAAATACATATACAGCACCTACGTTTTGATAATACTAATTATTTAGCTATTTATGAGTCTAATATCATTTTTGTCCGGTTTTTGTGTAAAGGTTCATCAAGCTCATACTTACGTAACTCGTTCAAATAAAAACAATGAAAAGAACGAAACGTCAATCATGACTTTATTATACGAGAATGTATATATAGCAATCGTTAATTTACTGTTTATCTCAAAATCATAATTCCGGATGCGAATACCAAATTCCTGACGTGAAAAGCTTGTAAAAAATAAACCAATAATTTCTATAATTATTTAGTTTTCATACGTGCAACATTTTGAGACTCCTTTTGGTCATGTCCTTTCTGCATAAAGCTTATTAAATTTATTGCAATACGATTGTATCAAAAGATCCTCCTCTTTGCCTCATCTCGGCACTCTACTTATATTTTTCAAATAGTTATTATATTGTTGAACTATGACATTTGCCTCACTAAGTTTTTTATTTGAAATATCACCCTGTCTCCGAGAAGAACCAATTTTTATTAAATATGTTCGTATAGCTAACAAATCATTGTATAATTCCTCTAAAAATTCTGCCATAAAATACTACTAAAGAGTTTTATTAATAAAAAGATAATTGCCTATAAATATGATAATGTTATTACCTTCATTTAACTACGAGTAATTAGAAGCTTAATGTCCATAATACGTAAATTTACCATCGATCGCGCACTTTTGTTTTCACTACACTATTTTCATTTTTATTAAAATACTAGCTGTGCCCGCGGCTCCGCTCGCGATGATTTCGGGATAAAAAGTATCCTATATTACTTCTAGTACCTACCTCTCATGATTCGTCGAGTAGTTTTTGCGTGAAACACGCTTTCATATTTATAATATTAGTAAGGATATGTAAGGATTGACATTTTATAATATTTGACAATTAATTGTTTAGATCACTTTCACATGAGGCTTAAGTATCTATGGAACGAAAATACTTCAGCGCAAAGCTTCCAAGTAAACTATATTGAAAGTTGACCCGTCCGGCACGTGAACATGAAGATTTCTAGAACTGCTAACCCGGAAAAGAGCGACGTATAACTGACCATGCGAGAAACAACTGACACCGAGATCTACTCCAGCAACACGAAAAGTCTGCCCTTGAGCCTTATTAATTGTCATTGCAAAACACACCGATACTGGGAATTGCGTTCTTTTAAATTGGAATGGAAAATTATTTGGTATTATGGGAATTCTGGGAATAAAGACGGTTTCTCCTGCACCGCAACCTGTAAAAATTTGAGATATCCAAATAGAATTATACCCAGAAATATGTACAACTTACAACAGAAAAAGAAATGAAAATAAAGCTGAAACGCCTGTGCAATGTTATCTACCTATACCTACTTCACTTAAAAATAAATACCTATAAGTACAATAATTAATAAAAGTACCTACGCTTTTACCTAAAAAATACAAAAAAAAAACTGAACATAAATTAGCCAAAATTTTGAATTTGACCTAATATTTAAACACTACCAAAACAACTACATAACTTCACGCCTGTATCCCTTATGAGGTAGGCAGAACACCAGTGGTTATAAGACCATCTGATGTCACGTTTGACAAATGAGGTATAATAATGATGGAGAGAGGATATTGCAGTGACAGGGGGTCAGCCTATATCCCACAAAAATGCCAATAAAACCTCTGTCCCTTAACTGACTTTTACAGTATGCCCGGGAAGAGAAGCAGCTGGTACATTCTATGTTTTTCGTTCGCTCCCAGTCCAGCATGGAAGCAACTAATACCTATTTTATAAAATAACAACGAAAGAAATTCAAATAAACTATTTAAAGACTAAAAGTCGCGCTGATAAGCACGGTTTAGTCGAACGCTCTGAACGCATCAACAGTCAAATATTGAATGAATTATAAAGCTTGCGCTCGCCTCCCGCCTTTTTATACCTACCCTGCCGCGAGCCGCGTCGAGCGCGGCAACCGTTACGCAAAAATAATCCTAATATCATTCAGTATTCACGCGCGATGGGTTATTAGCGTATTTCATGTATAAGTTTGGTGTTTCTATACCGATTTCTATGATTCTTTTTTTATTGAATAGGTAATAATGTTATTTTTTTTTAATTAGGGATGAGTGAGAGTATTATAAACGTAAGAGTAAACAAATATAATCAGAAAGCTCCGAACTGCTAAGCTATCGGGATTTACACGTGTTATTGTGAGTCAACCATAAAATAAAGACATATACTGTTGTGGGATATTTTTTATATAATTTTAAGAAGAATATTTCTGTCATACATGATTTCTATGTAGCTTTAACCATTAAGGCTGTACACGCGACGGAAGCTTAAAAAATGAAGTAATTTCTCCCGTTTTCCCAACATTTCCCTCACTGCTCTGCTCATATTGATTGTAGCGTGATAATAAGTATACTATAACCTGCCCAGGAGTACGAAGAATAATTTTACCAAGTTTCGTTGAAATCCGTCGAGTAGTTTTTGTTTCTATAAGGAACATACAGACAGACAGACAGACAGACAAAAATTTTACTGATTGCATTTTTGGCATCAGTATCGATCACTAATCACCCCCTGATAGTTATTTTGAAAATATATTTCATGTACAGAATTGACCTCCCTACAGATTTATTATAAGTATAGAAGATAGATAAAACACTGATTTGACAACACTCATCATTCACACTTTACTGTCTTCGATGTTTTCCGGGCGAATATACCGTCGCTGCAAAAAAGAGCCTCTGCTGCTGCTCTGCTGGAATTCCTGGCGAATCCATCGCAAGTGGCATTTTCGATAAATGCGAAAAATTATGTATAGTACAATTAGTGCTACACAAAGCACCATGAATGCCATCAATACATTGCTGGTATTTAAATGGTTCTGCAACTGCTGAATGTGGGCATCATTGGCACCGCTGCGCTGGCCGCATAAGCAATACACAAGTGGCGTTATAAAAATCTAAAACGTATTTATTTATTTATCATGGAAAATTTTATTAGAGCTTGTACTGACGAACGATGATGTTTACTTTTATGAGTCCATATTGGGCACGGTGGTATTAATTGCACTCGCGACAAGCGATACCTTTAGGCAGGGTCGCCATATAAGGTCGGGTGTTGGTGAGGAGTAGTGAAATGAATGAATTCTGATTAAACACTGAATTTATTCATATAACAACTTAAATATATATAAACCTAGATAGGAGTACATACTATATCTCAAAGGAATAGCATTGTGGAGTTAAACAGAGATTGTTTAACATAGCCTGTAATATAGCTACAGATATGGGAATTCTGTATAAATCAATCTTTCTGCATGTCCAGTAACTCTTGTTCACTCCTAGCCTAGCTTCCAATATGTAAATTGAAGGCAGTGTCAATAAACTCAGAGATAAATAGGGGTCTGCAGGGTTCGTAAGATAGCCTTGCCTAAAATAGTTCTCACACACGATTTCTAAGCAACAAAACAATTTTCAATGTCCGTCGTATTTCCCCAAATTAATAAACCACACCTTAGTATTGATGCTGCAAAACTCTTCAAATGATAGTAGTTAAAATACACGTAGGAACTTACCATTATATGAACAGGCAATCCATTAGATCGTCTCCGCTGCAAATCTTGTTGTAAATTTAAAACAAGGACAGTGGCGATGTCTTTATTAATGCGAAATAGCTTATTATTTGGATTATTAGCGTCCCGTATCAATCTTCTGGATATCATTTGCATCACTGACCTCTATATTTACCACTGGACTGGCTGTTCCGTAAGTTTGACAGCTATTTTTTTGTGCCTATTTGAAGCGCCACTAGCAAGTAGCGAGTGTCCGCAGAACAAATTTTGACGTATATTGTAAGTGGCCGCCAGAGAAGTGCATGCTTATTGTTAAGTGATTTTATATTTTTTAAATATTAATTCGAATTTTATGTTGTTATTGTTATAAGCATTATATAAAAGTTATCAAAAATGAGGAAATGTGTATATTGTAAGCGACTAGTTTTAGTACCACGGACACTCGCTACGTCCGACAGCGCCAAAATGGCGATTATCATACGGGCACAAAAGCACTTTGACAGCCGCCAGTCCAGTGGTAAATATAGAGGTCAGTGATTTGCATAGTAATATATCTCCACCTCTCTTCCTCGGCAAAGAATGCGAATCCAAAATTCATGTTTCACTAAAACAATATTAGCGCAAGTAACATGGCGGCGTTACGATTTTTACTCGACCAACTTTTTGATGTAGAGAAAAATTCGTCTTTACGCGATGACAGTCGCCACTAGTCAGACCTTTAAAAGATCCATGCTAGCACATTCGTGTTTACTCGATAATAATCGTGATATTATCGTCTAAACACGAATCGAGTTGTCTATGCTACAGTTTACAGTTAATTTAAAATATCACGATAAATAACCGTCGTTTTTATCACATTGACGATCGTGAAAAGATCTGCGCTCGCACTGCAGAGTATTGGGAACCAAAAATATTAAAACTACTTCAACAGTTTCATCATTACCAATTTTTTTTGTGTTTATTTTAGAAAACCCAAGACCGGAATCTGAATTTACAAAAGTCTCAATTTCATTTTACTAATTACCCTCGCTCGGCCTTTTTTTTTTCTTGAGGAAAACGTGTTATCACGTCCCCGACCGCCCAAGGGGGAGTGACGGGGTATGTGGGAATGATCCGGCAGAAGGCCAGACCTACCCACTAGAAACCTCAAGGTGTACCTCATCCGCCATAGATGGAGCTTACGGTACCGCCATTGGCATTACCCGCGAGCCCCGGCAGATTGCGCTCAGCCTTAGGATAAATAAATTAGCCTTAGCCGAGCGCCCCCCACGTAGGAAATGGTCCAGCACACGAGACCATTTCCCCACACGTAGCCCTAATAGCCGCAGCAGCTACGTCTGGCTATCGGGAAGGAGAAGGTGAGCGTATGTCCTTCTCCGTCCCCCCCTCCGCCTACGGCGGATCGGTGCCGAAGAGGCGTCGTCTCTCGCTCGGCCTGACCTGACCGTTACTAATGGGGAGTTTTCTGACAGCTCATAAAAATTCGTTCAAAAAACCTCTATAGATGGCACTTTTAAAAAGCCGAAGGCGTTAAGTCTGTAAACTATAATGTAGGTAAGTGGTATCTACCATCTATGGTTATTTATACGTTCAATTTCTGATACAGACGTCAATTAATTTATTTTACTTGTTAAAACGCAGTGTGGAATAAATTCTTCGCCTTCGCCTTTTGTAAAGCGCCATCTATCGAAGCCTTTTGTACCAATTTTGTACAGTTTTATTTTTTTAATGAGCTGTCAGAAAACTCCCCATTGTCGAACAATAGTAAGAAACTTTCTCAACCACAAACATGCATTTTTTTTGTTAATGAAAAACGATTACAGATAAATTAAATTAAAGATTTTAAAGTTTTAGCAATATGTCTAACACTTCATGTACTGTTGTGCTAGGTGACAATACTTCATTAATATAACCTAGAGCTTCGTCAGAGTCTACGAGAAACAGCCGTAGTTTATTTTTATTTTTATCGAGTATCCTTTGATAAACCTTAAGGCATTTAAACGAAATCATAATGAAACCAGTACAAAGCACAGACTCAACAGACACAACAAATAAAGTTTAGATACCGTCAAAAAACTTATTGCTTATACACAACGGTTTAAAATCCACGTGTATGAGCATAATAAAAACAGTTTTCTTCCAACAATGCTTTAATTTCATCAAAATCACACTAAAAACTCAGTACAAAGCGAGTCTTTAATACTCTAGAGCAATAAAAATGTTTGAAATTTCATTATTGCACAGATTTTTTTAATCGCACCAAAAGGTGCCAATCTCAATGGATTAGCTCTATTCAGCCAGCCGATATCAAAACTTTTTTTACGTACGTATTATTCGTTCCTATCCTACTTGTTCCAAATTTAAAAAATGATTGCTGCTCTGATTTAAAAATGAAAGAAATTTAAAAAAGTGATTTGGTGGTAACTTTGTTAATTTTAAATAAAACTACATTTTAACCGGATTAATCGCGTATAATTAATATTTTACATTTAAACCCGACGTTTCGGTGTCTTTGCAGACCCCGTGGTCACGAGCGACTGAGGTGTCAGGCGTCAGATTGATAGTGGAAAAAGTTATACATCATCTCCATCTATTTCTTAGTCTTCGACCGTAGCGTTCGGGGTTAACACAAAATGAGCTGACAGAGTCTTGAGTTTCACGTTCGGATTTTAAGACAGGAGAACTTACACCCATACCATAACGAACCCTAAAATCAGGTAGAGTAGGTACCCCAGGACAAACAATAGAGTCGCTATCTTTTTATCTTTTTTACTCGTTAAATGAAAGAAGAAACCAAAACATTAGCTTTAGTAGGAAAGGCAGGTGCGCTATGATTCCTAGAATTATTATTCAACTTGACGGAGGAGTCGGTTTTATGAACACAAAGGCAGATGAACTAAAACTATTACAAATAGTAATAATTTTGCGCAAGAGAATCTCCTAAGAAAATTGACCTTGACTCACCTTAAATGCAATATTTTTAAATTGAGAGCTAGAAATATCGTAAATTATACTATTTTGGAATCGTAATGAAATAGGCTATTATTTAGTCAATTGGGCACTCATGTCACTGTACATTTTTTTTTACACCACGAGGTACCAAAGTTAGGGGAAAAAATAGAACTTAGCACAAACTGTACGTTTAAAAATAAAAATAAAAAAAACTTTGGCTATCGTACAAAATTGGTAGTTCACGTTTGATAGCACCAATATCACTGAATGCTGTTGAGAAAATTCTTTGTATTGTAAATTTGGCACTTAAAAGAGTGGGTAAAGACCTAACTTTTTTCAAATTTTAAAAAATGCCCAAATACTCGAAAACCGTGACACTTTTACTAAACACAAATTGTCATTTTCCGAACAGCCGCAATGCCCCCCAACCGTCGGTAAAGGATTATCCACTCATTACGCCACACCCTGTATAATATAAAATGTAAAGAATATAGAAAAAGTCAACTAAAACAGAATTGGTGGCGTGAAATTGGAGACTTATTAAATAAAACAGGTTAAGTATATTAGGTTAAGTTAAGTATATACAATTCACAAAAAGTTAATAATTATCTATTTTCATTTCACATTTCAGTACTTAATTAGCTACATTTATCCTATTTAAGAACAGCCTAATGTTGTGTTGCATAATTATGTTGCCACTCAATAGCCTCTGGTCCATTGAAGTAATTTTTCAATGTTTCTCGTATTTGGATAGGATTTGTTTGGGCTCGAACATTGCGATTTGCCAGAGGTATTAAATTTTCAGTAGGTAGTGAAAGTGGGTCATCAACATGATTTTGACCAGGTGCCAGTACTTTTGCTTTCCGTAATATGTTATATAAAATACAAGCGCTCACTACTAGTTTGTCTGTCACAGCTGGGGCAGTAGCAATAGGTACGAAAAATAATCTGAAGTAACCACATAAAATTCCAAATGTATTTTCTGTAGTTCTTCGAGCTCGTGATAATCGGTAATTATATACGGCTTTTGATAAATCATGGATTGATTGCTGTCTTGGATAGGGTTTTATCAAATTTTCGTGGAGAGCAAAAGCTTCATCTCCCACTAAAACATGGGGTATCACATCATTTGTTCCAGGTAGGGCCTTCGATTCTGGTATATTGAATGTTTGGTTTCTTATGTTTTGCCCTATTTTACTTTTTAAGTAAATACCAGAATCTCCTTCTCTTCCATAAGAACCAACATCAATGGCAATAAATTTACAATCCGCATCGACGACTGCTAGCAATACCATTGAATAATACTCCTTGTAGTTGTAATATAATGATCCACTATTGATGGGAGCCTTCATTCTTATGTGTTTTCCATCAATTGCCCCCACGCAGTTTGGAAAATTCCACTTTAATAAATACTGGTCACTGATTCTTTTGAGTTGATGATCTTTTGGCAATTCTATAACTAATTGGAGCATAGTTTTGACAATGGCAGTACTAACTTCTTTTATTATAGCGCTTATCCAGCTATGGCTTACTCGATACTGAAAGGCAAGCGAGCGATAAGACTTTCCTGTGGCCAAGTGCCTGAAATATAGATACAAATTAAATAAACTTTTTACAGATTCCGATTGCTCCAAGAGATGGTGTTACATACGAAACTATTATATTCGACGTAGAGGAAAACCAGGTACTGGTTTAAGTGGAGAAGCAGCAAAGAAAAGATCTGATCTCCTGTCATTCTTGGATAGCCTTCCTTCATCCCAAAGAAGCAGTATTACTAATGTTGTAGATGAAACTCAGGAGATAATATTGTGATAATGGAAAACACTCATGATATCAGCGAAGGAATAGAAACCCCGGAAGACGGAACTATAATAATGGAAAATACTCACAACAGCGAAGAAACACAATCAAACACTCAGGAAACTGAATATAATCACAAAAAAGATAATAAAGCTAAGAGCAGCGATAAGAAACGGAAACATAATGCACACAGTCAAGAACGTCTAAATCTACTTAAGAAAATTGCTGATCGGAATTCTACACAAAGTGGATTAGATGAAAATGATCTCTTTTTTGGTTCAATGGCAAAAATAGTGAAGAAGCTGCCACCTTACGAGCAAGTAAAATCAAGGTTGCAAATAGGATCATTAGTTTGTAATGCTGAATTACGCCAAATTTCAAACAATTCACCTCAAGTCTGTGCCTTATCTCCAAGACCCGGTACTAGCAATAGTGATTATTATGCAAACCTTGTTCCTTCTCCAATGTCTACCACAACTACTACGAGCAGTACTAGTGCTTCACTAATTGTAGCTCCTTCTCCGCAAGACACTTCACTGATTACAATAGATGAACAGCCAGGCACTCGTTTAATTACAGTAGATGAACAAGGACAAATATATTTTGTTTCGCAAAATTGATAATATTAAATAAATACAGGATCAAATAAAATGTTTTTTTATTGACTTACTTACCTAAGAAGTATACACAGTTTTCGTTCTGGGATTATTGGTTTTGTGTATCTATTGTATGGTTTGTAACTTAAATCATATCTTATGTGGTTAAGTACGTTATCAAATAACTGTGTTGTAAGAAGAAAGTATTCTCTGAATTCCTCTTCATTGCTCAGTAAACGGCGACGTACTAAAATCTCAAATGCACCTTCAGTACCACGAGATTTGAATAAATCGTCTTCCTCCCTACGACTATTTTTAACCGAATTCAAAAAAAGGAGGTTATCAGTTTGACCTGTATGTATGTATGTATGTATGTTTGTCCGCGATTTTCTCACGTTTGGCTGAACCGATTTGGCTGCGGTTTTCAGAAAAAGATTTGTCATGTTTAGGAGAAGGTTTTAGTATATGGACCAACTTTAAAAAATAAGGTTCACAATTTATCTGTTTATTTTGTATCAGAGATGAGCCGAATGTTCGGCCGAACATTCGTATTTCGTACAACATTTGTATTCAGCAGAATGTTTGATTGATTTGCCGTATGATTACCGAGTACTAGCAGTTTCCCGCAGATTTACCTGCACAACTTCTGATTAAAAGTAGCCAACTTACAAAGAGGAGTTTAACCTGTATGCTAATTATGTTTGTCATCGATTATCTTGCGTTTGGCTGAACCGATGTTGATGCGGTTTTTAAAAGGATTTTTGTTCCATTTAGGAGAACCTTTTAACTTTTACTTACTTTCAATTTAGGGCTAGCTTTTAGTTTTTTCATATTAAGTTAGTTTCCATATTTGTAGATATAAGTGAAAGATTTTTTAGTGATAAGTTCTTAGCTGACTGTTCACACGAAGATTGTTTTAAGCTTATCTCTTTTCGTTTGTCAGTTTCTGCAGCACGAGCATGCTAGCGATACCTAGACAAGACCATCTGGTGCTGCATCAAGTCGTCGTTATTTTTCGTTGGAATTTAATTCCTTTTTCTTTCTCAAAGCGTCCTTCTCCATAGTTTTCTAGCTAGGCCTACAGGTAAAACGTATATAACAATAGTAGGTAGGTCAAAGTCATGATTTTACAGTACCAAAACATCACATTACCAGAAGAAGTAGGTAGTTACTGATACCAGAACTAGCCCAAAACTTATCACTAAAAAACTATCACAAAACAAAACAAAAACCTAACACTAAAAAGTATGAAATAAAAAAATAAATAGAAAAAGTCATAAAACCAAAACCAAAATGAAAGCAAACTAATTATTTATTTTTAAGAAAAAGTGAACCGCATTCAAAAAACCAACCCACTAAAAATGTTTAAATAATTTTTATAAACGCCATCCTATTCCTGTTTCTATTCCATCTATATTACTACCCCGTATTGTAAATTTCTGCCAAAAATTAATTAATATTAATGAATGTAATAAGAACATTAACAATTTATCTGGGTAGGTAGGTATTATTTACACATTTTTGAAGTCACCGACCAAACAAAATTTTTATAATTTTAGGACAACAAAGCACACTGCATCAGAAGTACTAACATAGTTACATGTTTTGTATAATTATAAATTAAATAAAACCAGACATTTCACTTGGGTGCTACGCTTTTTTTGGCGGAAAAAATACCGAAAGGCACACACTTGAGGGCCACACGTTGTCGTCGTCGCGTCGTCGTGAGTGGATGTAACTTCGTTGATACGTTCGCCTTATAATTTTCTCTGTTTGGCGGCAGTCTTACTTTTATTGGTTTGGCACCGACTTCAAAAACTATGTAAATACCTACCCAGATAAATTGTTAATGTTCTTATTACATTCATTAATATTAATTATTTTTTGGCAGAAATTTACTATACGGGGTAGTAATATAGATGGAATAGAAACAGGAATAGGATGGCGTTTATACAATTATTTAAACATTTTTAGTGGGTTGGTTTTTTGAATGCGGTTCACTTTTTCTTAAAAAGAAATAATTAGTTTGCTTTCATTTTGGTTTTGGTTTTATGACTTTTTCTATTTATTTTTTTTCGTCTTCTGATGATAGTTCATCCTCCAAGTAAATTACTAAAGCTAAATCAAGGTTGTCCATTTTCTATGTTGGATACTTTTCGTTTGACGTTTATTTAAAAAAAAACACTGACGGTGTGTTAAAACGGCCGTGGAACTTTCCACATGTCGTCACCGTAAAGACGGCCGTCTTTTTGCATCCGTAATATTACGGCCGCTATTTGACGGCACCGCTTTCCTAGGAAACCAAAGCTTTAGGGTCGAGGTTTTGACAATATGTAATAAATGACAAAGAATCTTCATTCTACTTTCTGTCACTTGCAACCCTTCCACTGACAATCCACCCGAATTCAGAGTTGACCATAAATAAATTGGAGTTTAACCTTTTCTTCTCTGTCAAAATCAGATTAAAATAATAGTCGTCGCCAACCAGTATGTCCACTCTGTCTCCCAGGGATCCATCATCTGCTAAGGTTTTATCTTCATTCTTCATCTTAGGTGATGGCACCCCTCTTGAGATAGAAGGTACTTCATTTACGCTTCCTATACTTGTTATGATTGTCTGATGTAGATGGTTTTGGCTCGTTGACACTCCTTCCTTTAAAGTGCCTCCTGATTTTACTGAAAATATTCTTGAATTCTCTAGAGTTGGTGAAAACGCTTTGTTTAATGAAAAAAGTGCTACGTCGAAACCTGCGATCCCAAAAACAAGGTAAACCCTACTTCATTTTAGATTACTTCATATTAGATAACGAGAGTTACCGCTGCGCGACATTACAGTGCCACTTTTTTTTTGAAAAAATGCGATAAATATTCATTTCACTTTAACCCTATGGTGTTTAAATATTTTCGTATACTTAGATTTAATTAACTGCTGTAAATATTTAAAAAAAAAATTTAATGCAAACAGTTAATAATGTCTAAAATTTTGACAAAATTGCCTACATTTCTAGTTAACATACTCTAACAAACCCTAACCTATTCAAAGTTTTTAAAAAGAAATGAAGTGGCACACTGAAGAAGTATTTCATTACAAATTAAACTATTCGTTTGAAACACCCAACCGTCGCGCAGAAGAGAAAAAAAGATAAGAGACCAATTTGCCCTTCCTTTTGTTGTCACTGTCAGTGTCACTAGTCGCATTGGAGGGGATATTTGGTAAGAATACTTGTAATTAATTTGATGGGTATTGATATTTATTTTTCCAAAAATCCCCACTGAGCTGAGTTTGTTTAAAAAATATATAATAATAATAATAATCCCAATGGTGGGGACCTCATAGTGGGGATCAATAGAAATATCCCATTTTTTAAGTCACATATTTTCAAGCCAAGTCATAGTCAGGTTAATTCGTGAAGAAAACTATTCATCTTACTGTGGTTTCGAAAAGCCTCGAAAAGTCATTTAATCCGTATCTTATATTAACGATACCTGTGCAAGGATCAGTGGTGTTCTTTCTGGGACTCTTGGTGATAGTGGAAGGATTTTCGATAGCACCTAGAAATTTCACCTCTGAAAGAAAGTTACAAAAAAAAACTGGTTTCAAGAAAATCTATCAAATTAACGAGACGAAAACAACTCCTGTGCCATACCTTCGTTACTCTTTTTAATACCTACGATCAAAAATGGTGGTAAATAAAAAAACGACAGTTTTTCAAGTTTATAATAGCTTTGTTTTGTACATACATATGCCAAAAACTAGCAAAATAACTGAAATTATAAATAATAAATTACCTACAAAACATACATTAAAAAAAGATTCCCAAAATTGTGTCTAAATAAAGTTTATACAAAAAATAACTCGATTCCATTTTTGTATCACTAAATCTACATGTTTGGAAGTAATCCAATCTTCAAGACCTTTTGTAAATTGGTAAAAATCATTATAAAAATTACATTTCCATTATGTGTAAGATTTAAATAACATTTCTTGACTTCAACATCTTTTACGTAAGAATTTGATTCCAGCAGAGTAACTCTTAAAAAATGACGTCGTAATTATTAAATTTATTACATGATTTCTTAATAGAACAGCGCTGAAAGTCAATGTCCTGTGTCCTATTTTATTCTGTCCCTAAATTGACTTTTATTTATTACAAGACTGTCATCTTATATCGTATACCCTAGATACAACAATAACATGCATTTTAAACAATAAAACAGTTTGTTTTACATAGAATTTATCTCTTTCATTTAAGAATTTATGTATATTAATGATAAGATTCACAAATATACAGCTTATTCCTACAGAAATTTCTTCCAAATTTCGCATGAGTGGACAGTTGGAAAAATAAAGTGCGATTACAATAAAAAAATTATCACGTGGCCATATAAAAGGACATGTATTTTGTACTAAGGCATATCTGCAATTATGATTATTATCTTTATTTGATTTATTTTTTTCGTATACTTATTTATTTGATTTTACAAACAACCTTTGCAGATCTTGGTTACTATATTTAAAAATAAGTAAAAATAAAACAATATTTAAAATTAAAATTTGATCATTTTAGAAATTTGCATTTAAAAATAGGTATGGTTAAATCTTAAAACTTTGTAAATCTTATATAATAAAAATATATAGCGAATCAATTTATAAATACTAATTGCAGGAGGCTGTACTTAAATAATATAAAAATCTTAAAATAAAACAACCCTTAGGTCGAATATTCACACAAATATTCCGTCTTGCCACTATTAAAACATACACTTTAGAGGGAAGACATTGGTGTGATCCAGGTACATAGTAAAAATTGATATACGTGTCTTTTTTAGGATCGTATCATAAAAGCTTACTCAGTTTTAATATTTCTCAAGTATAAAACACTATTTTTTGTTTAAAAAAACCTTACATAAAAAGATGACAATTGTTTTTACATCATGTTATATTTTAACTCAATAATCTCTACAGAACCTTAAATAATGTACACATTTACTTACGCGCACATCGTACGCGATCCCAGGATGCAAGTAGATACATTGCATGAAGGGGTTGCGGACGAGGGTGACCACACTCACGCGACAACAGCAAGACACCACAAAAGTCTAGAAACCTGCTGTAGTTTTAGGATAATGTTATATTGTTTTTGTATGCCAATTACTTGAACCAAAATATTAGACCCGTGTGTTAGGTATCACATTAACAAAAAATATGTTGTATATTGAGCGAATATATTCTTGAGTAATGATCAAAGCTAAAGAAAGATTTCATTATACGTTCCTTAAATTCGAATATAATACAAAATAACTCTTAATATATTGTCGATACAGATGATTTGGCAAATGAATAAAAGTAATTCAGCACGTCTCCAAAAACGTTGCTTTTGAAGATGATCCTCAGCAGCAACATGACTATGAAGATTAGAAGACCGAAGTGGATGACTGATAGGCTGGAAAGAACATTAATTATAAGATCAGAAATATTAAATTAAATAAAAATTATATTAGTCAAACTGCCACAGCAACCCCAAAGTTATTCAAGTGTGTAAGGAAAAATACAGCTTGTCCCGGTATGTAGTGATAAAATTTCTGGAGTAGTAACAATAAACAATTTCATCAACGAAAATACCCTACATGTAAAAATCTGGCATTCTGCAGCCCTTTTTATATTTACTTTAGCAAAATTCACCTTAACTTATAAAACAACGGCTGTGTAAGTTTCACGTGTGTTAGGGGCTCAATATTCTATAGACTAACCACTAACGACAATAAAAAAAGTTGGCATACAACTGTTTTTAACTAATTGCAGAATGGCAGAGTTTTGAAATTGACCTCCCAAATATGGTATTTTCTTTGATGAAATTGTGCACTGTTACTGCTCCTAAAATTTTATTACCACAGTGTATAAGCCACACGACAGAGCTAGGGAGTATCCTAGTACCCAGACGCTAGCAAGTCTAGAAAAAGAAAACTCACTTCCTAAATTGCCCGTGACATCTGCCTCAAACGCCAGTGGTTGCGGGTTCGATTCTCGCACGGAACAAAAAACAATGTTTTGTGTCTGGGTGTTTGTCTATTTATGTATTTATATTCTAGGTTCCCCCCTAGTTCGCTACATGGTATCCCATATTTATTTATTATTATTATTTATAACCCAGGACCTCTCACGCCGCAGCCGAACACGCGACTGAAGCACCACGAAGCAAAAAGCACTATTAGCTTTGCCTTTCAATACAGTAAGTGAAAATGAGGTCGAATAAGGACAGCACACGGGTTGAGGAAGGACCTGCCTTTTCGTAATTTTTCCGGAACAAATCACCGTAGGAGCGGTGATATTTGGTGGCATATTTTATATGAAGGGTGGTCGCTAGCCAGGGGTCCTACAACCAAGCGGTGGTCACACGGATGGTAAGTTGCCTTTTACGCCACGGTCTTCGAGTGGCGGAAGGGCAATTCGAAGCCGCCCCTACACGGGCAGTGTAGGTCACATTTCACTAATGAGGCATTTGAAGAGTTCCTTTTATATCAGTAACTAGGAAATCTTATGACGTCACTCGCGCTAGATCTCAATCTCACCTGTAGTGCGATCACAGAACTTTATCGAATCGTAAGTTAACGAATGTTTACGAATGTTCGTATAGTATGGAGACGGTTTTTAAGAAAAAAATTAAATCTATCCAATGCCGCACGGACAGCTTAAATAAATGTGTGCCTTGTTAATTTTGAATGTTTTTTAACATGTACTCATAAATATCTGTAAAATAAAAAATTACATTGTTACTCAAAACTTGCAACCGACTCCATACTATACGAGCATTCGTAAATATTCGTTAACTTACGATTCGATAAAGTTTTGCGATCGCACTACTGATGAGAGTACGATTAAGATCTAGTACAATGTTTTGAAGACATTAGAATTTCTGAGTCTTTTTGAAGCAAAGTATAAATTCAAATTTCCTAATCCGACTGGTGGAATCCATCATTCAAATTCAAACTCTATTTCAAATATTTTTTAATAATAAAATAATAACTTTATAGAAATATCGTATGACTCACATGTTTCTCCTCTTATATGCTTCTTGTCTGCTTTCCTTGTCATCTTTCTCCTTTAGAAGATACTTCCGGGTGCCGTTCACGAAACTTATGTATTGTTCGTCCCAGCTGAAAATCAAAAACAAAATTTTCATGTAATATCAAAAAATCCGGCTTGAATTATTTCTGTGGAATAATTATATTTAGGTCTAATATATTTATGCATACTTATAATTTGCACAATAGTTTTAGGCATAGTGTACAGTCGCTTAATTAATGAGAAAACTTATTAGTTTATTTAATGAGTTTCATGCAAATTTTAAATTTTACATAACCTCCGTATATATATAACAATTCAGTAAGTAATGTATTACAGTTGGTTTATGTAATTTTGCATGTATGTTATGTAGTCATGATATGAACCTAACTGATACGATATTTGCTATATTATCCTACAAATAGTTACTATTGCTCGGTTTGATTTTGAAATATAGCCCTGAGTTGTGCTTCTATCATTTAAAGTCTTAAATTTTAAGACATCTACCTGAGTTTACAAGAAAAAGTCTTTTATGTGAACCAAAATTTTACAAAAAGCTTTTGTTTAACTTTAACTTGTCGGACTGAAAAAAATGTACAAAGCTGTTTTGGCTTTCAGTTTCAAAAGTTTCTCGACTCGGCCAGTCGCTCGTGACCACGGGGTCTGCAAAGACACCGAAACGTCGAGTCAAAAATTTAAAATGTAAATATACGCGATAAATCCGGTTAAAAAGTGTTTTATTTAATAGTATGAATCGCGAAAACTTAAGACGGTATAATACTTATAAAATTACTGCTAAAGTAAAGCAATAATAACAATTTTCTAGAAACCATGCTGAATTTGTCAATTTAAGGCTTTTAATGATAGAAGAATAAGTCAGGGCTATATTTCAAAAATAAACCCGAGCAAAAGTTACTATTCGTAGGAACAAGGCTGAAATGAACATCACAAGGTGTTGATTTTTTTTTTTTTTTAAATACCTACCTATAATTTAATAACCCCTAACAGGAAAAAATATTTCTTTTTCATTTTTCCGATAGCTGTTATGACTTGCTGTTTCTCCTGTATTTCGTCGACTTTTGGGACATCCTGTATAATGTGGAGTACAACCCATAAAATTTAAAAATATACATATATGCTAGGAATTGCGTGTCATTAAAATATCTTTGTTTGATATAAATTGCGATGAAATTAAGCTACGAGAAGGGCTCCCGCACCGGAAGACGGAGTCGGTACGGTTAGGTGCAACGACGAGGGCAGCGAGGGGGAGCATGTTAGGTTGCATATAGTTATATAATTGCGCGAGCCGAGCGAGCGGTGCCGCGGCAGCGGCCCGCGAAGCTCCATAAACCTGGTCAGCTATCATAGTAAACCCTGGACAATCCAGACATGGTCAAACGTGAAGTCATCGAGATAATGATGGTCATAATAGTTTGACACTTTAAAAGGTATGTTTGTAAATTTTCATCTCAAATATGATTATGCTAATTTTATTTATGATTAAGACAATTTTGATTTTGTTATGGATGAAAAAAAAATGCATTAATTAAATGAAATGTATTTTTTTATTCATCATAAAGATCATCGAATGGCCGCTTAATGAAGTCACAATTTTGTAATTCGGCTTGAACAAGGTGATGATAGTTATTATTAACGCTGCAGAATAAGTCTACTCGCTAGCTGTGAGACATAAATATCATTAGTCTAAATTACCATATGCCAAAATATTTTATGGTTATTTTTTATGCAAATGGATAGTGTAACCTAATACAATATCAGCAACCTTTCGATATAAAGAATCAGTGTGATCCTGTGTCAGATTAACGTATTTGTTTCTGTTGGCAATCAAGTTGAAATATATGTCGCCCATTCCTAGATGTACAGAAAATATTTGTCTCGCCTTCATTTATGTGAAAGCACACCAAAATCCATCTAGAATACAGTGTATCACTGTTTGGTCTTAACATTTAACCAGAAGTTACCAAAGATGGATAGACTTAACGAGAAGATGCTAAATACTCACTCGATGCTTGAAGGATCAATGTTGTACAACTGTCTGTCAGCCGGCGACATATTCGCCCACATCCGCGTCATGTTGTTTGTGTCAAACTTCCACTCGCGCAGAGAGAAGAACGCAAGCACGTCTGTCATGGCGTGAATTCTGCGCTCTGTAGCTATGAGACTAAGACTGAAATTGAAACAAAATAAACGTAAGTCATAGCTGTCATTCTATATATCAGGTTAAGCAACATTCGGCGTGATTGGTTGAAAAGATTGCTGATCATTAATTTATCACGACGACTTTCAAGCTTCGGATGGCTTCAAGAGCGCTAAGTAATCGGGTCCGGGTGCTTAATATTTGTATGCAGGATAGTGGACCAGATTCTACTGAGTTGCGAAATACTTTATGAGTAAAAAAAGTCTTAGCAATGTTTTTCTGTGACTCGGTTGAAAATTTAACTGAGAACTTTAGACGGAAAAATTGGTTGATATAGAAGTAGATATTTATCAGCAGGAATATCGTGCGACAAAAGATAAACATAGTCTTCTGGAATTCAAAAATTACCACCTAAAATGTCTACTTACGGCATTTTGATTCCAAGTAATTTCGCGCCGTACTCAGCAAAGTGCATTGGAATCGTCTGCAAGAACATCACGAGGAAACGATGCAGATATCTGGAAATATAACAGAAAATTATGGTATTTTTTTACCTTTTTGACTCGTCTCGAATAATAATGCATTAAAAAAATTGACAACTCAGGGCATAATATGAAAATATTGATATTGGGTCGTGAATGGAAATAATATCAAAATCAAATAAATCATCAACTGGTAGCTAGATGAATCAATAGATCAGCCCATAGTTTAGATGTTTACACCCCACTTTACAGAGGCGTGGGTATATCTCATGAGCCGTTAATTACTTAATGACGTTATTAATCTCATGTCGCTCGCTGGTGTTATATATAGGTACGTCTTTGCGTGTGGATGGTAAGTGGAGATGGGGTAGAAGGAAAAAGCACACGGTCCTAAGAAAGAACTTGCTCTTCACAAAATAATGCCGGAACACATCACCGCCTGAGCAATGATATTAGCAGTTGATTTTATATGAAAAGTGGCTAGCCAGGCAAACCCTAAGGAGTCCTACCACAAATACACGGTCACTCAGATAAGTGGCTTTTTAAGACACGCTAATCCAGGGATGGAAGGGCTATTCTAAGACCCTATACGGTTTCATTTTCAATAAAGTCATTTATTATTGATATTAATGTACAACTATTGTACTGACATAGAGAGAGTCAGCCTATCGCCCACAAAGAACGCCAATTAATTTTTAAGAAATGACCAAATTGGTTAGAAATAACCCACAATATTTTGAGGCACATCCACCTGGAACACGTCGTGAGGGCAATCTAAAGGTTACACATACACGCTAAACTCTTTTGTATAGAATGAGCATAAACAGCATGGCACCCTTAGGGCGGGTTGTATCAAACGGTTGGTTATCGTATCATACGTACGTAACTTTTTGACGATTACATCAGATGTTTAACGTACGTCAAATACAAAACGTTGTTTCATCACAAAAAAAACTGTTCGTCAATGTCTTTTCTCTTCCTTTCCACAACTGAATCATCATCACTATCATTTAAAATATATGAAAATAAAACAGAATCCATAATGTTAAAAGCTTTCAACCAAAGATGTCCTGCCTGTCAACTCAGTTTTCACTAGAAAGTTACGTTAACCAGTGGGTGGATGAACGGTCAACGTAATCGTTAATTTTTGACGTCCGTTATAGGTGAAACAACCCGTTTTCTAGCTTGACAGTGGTTAACGCCATTTTTAACGTTGACAGACACGTAAAGTAGTTGTGATACAACCCGCCCTTAATCTATAATAAAACTCCAGCATCTATTAGGGAGATAAGTTATCGCGCACAATTTACATGTGCACTTAATGGCTTCCTTGTTGAAAAAGCGTATATGACCTTAATGATTTTTTGACCGACAGTGAATATAAATAAATAATGTTTTTTTAATTTCATTTAATTTAATTTTCTAATTTTTGTATTCTTTAATTTTGAATTTTTGTATCTTTGCATACTTATTAATTTTTGTATTTTCATGTTTTTATGTTTACTTTTCTATTTTTTTTAAATATATTGTTATTTCCTGACGTTTGTGTTATTATGAATAAACGAATTGAATTGAAACTTCTGTCCCTTAACTGACTTTTACAGTATAATTAAATAATAATAATAAATTTATTTATTTTCAAATCTGCACATTTTTACAATCTTAATCTAAAAATATCTTATAAAAGAACACAATTATGTCTAAGTGCCTGAACTAGGTTAACCCTGTTTTTCAGGCGAGAAGGGGTCTGAGTGTATACAAAATAAAAATAAAACTTAAAATAATTACTTATGTGTACTATATCTTCTGTATAGGAAGATTAAAAATAAAAGTAAAAAAGAAATTCTTAATTAGTAGTTTTAAATATCAAGGTAAGCAAAAATATTTTCTAAATAAAGACCGGCAGCTCAATTGAATTATGAAATTTAAGAATTTTAAAATATCTTATTACTGCTAACAATTTCTCTGTGTCTTCATAAGACATGTTTTGTAACGCCTCTTGAACATTTTATTTCGTTTCATTAAAACACAGAGAGTACAAATTTAGTTTTGCATTAATTCTATTGTAAAGAGGGCTAAGAAATAAGAAAAATCTGGTACATAAAGCATGTTTGATATCTATATCAGTCCGGTAAGCTATGTCTTTCCTATTAAATAAAACACTTTTTAACCGGATTTATCGCGTATGTTTACATTTTAAATTTTAACTTGAAACGTCGAGTTAAAAAGTGTTTTATTTAATAATATGAATCCTTTTTTTGTTAATAATTTCGGAGTTGTAAGGAAGTGCGGTGTGCTGTTTTAGGACTGAGCGCATTATAAATAATTGCCTAACTTACACCACAAGCTTTGTAGAGGAGGTGCGTTGGAAATAGAAAAGGACGGAAGGTTGAGACTTTTAACACCGCTCGTTGAGCTCTCTCCAAGGATATTATTGTAGTTTTTGTCGCGCCGCCCCATGACGTGATACAGTAGGTTAGTATTGACTGACAAAGAGCAAAGTATTTGTTTAATAGGAACTGAATCAGCCACAGTTTAAAAACAAATATCAATTTTCGTAGTCTGCTGCTTAGCGTGTCAATATGGTGCTTAAATGTAAGAGTCTCATCATTTGTAACCCCTAAGTATTTTATTTTATCAGTGTGGCGTATGGCGGAGCAGTTGCATTTGCTATTAAAAGTCTCTTTACATTCATGAGCATAGAGTTTTGGCATAGGTGAAGCAAAGGTACATTTACGTATAGAGAAGTGCATGTAGTTAATTTTTTCAGCGTTAAGTGATAAGCGATGGTGCTGTAGCCAGTTAATTATAACATTGAGGGCGTGTTGAGCATATAAGTAGACCTCCTCTTCGTTGGATGCGGAAAATAATAGCACAGTTTCGTCAGCGTATGAAACTATTTTTCCACATTATGCCCGAAAAGAGAAGCAGCTGGTATATACCAAAAAAACATAGACTATATAGTCTATGTTTTTTTAGTTTACGTTTTTTTTATGAAATCTTTTATATACGTTGCATATAAAAGATTTCATGCTATCAAACAGTGTATAATTAGGATTCTCTATGCTTTATTACAACCCAGTGTACCATTCCACTGAACGATAAACAATTTTTGAATTAAGAACAAACGGCTATTAGATGAAGTTGCTCACAAGTTAGCGGTGAGGTACCCGCCGGGGCGCCACATGGCTCGCTGGAAGGGGTGGTGTTGCAGCGTGCGCCGCAGCGCGCGCTCGAACTGCGCCCACGTGGGCGCGCTCGCGCCGCTGCAGATGTTGTACACCCTTACTGACGACGGCCTGCAATAAATGCAATTCATATTTGGATTTCAATTTCATAATCTGATAAATAAATGAAAAATGTAATAAATAAAAATTACCCGACCAGGATTCGAACCTGGGACCTCTCGTTTGCCGGACGAGTGCTCTTCCACTGAGCTACCGGGGCCTGGCGGTACGCCTCGAAATTACTTACCACATTTTTGTTTTTACGTTATATTGCTAACGTAGCTCCATCTTATGGTATAATTTTGCAGCTAAGACCACCCGAGAACAATTGATCAGTTGCCATTGTAAATTTTATCTAACACCACCAACTTTAAAGTTCTATTCCCCACTCACCGTTCGCTGTCCACCTCAGCTGCGGCTGCCAACAGCGCATGCGCAGCTAAATCCGCGGGCAGCATGTCCGCGGCAGCGGCGGCGCGGCCCACCATGACGTGCATGAGGCCGCAGCCGGCCGCCGCGATCACCCCCGCGGGCCCCGCGAAGTTGTCCACCCAGCCGGGGAAAGGCGCCGCGTTCGTTGATATTACTGCGGGTAATTGAAAACAATGATGTCCTCCAGACTTAAGAAACCTTTTTTACGCAATTGCCCTTCAAAGTTACGCAATTGACCTTCATGAGTTATTTTTATTTCACACAGAACAGTTAATTTTGTCGTACGAACACGTGTCCCAAATGCATTTCAAAATATTTTCCATCTCGATTACTGTATAAGCGTGTCGTGAAAGGTGACTATCCTGAGTGATCCGTTTGGTGGTAGAACCTCGTCAGGCTATCGACCACCTTTCATATAAAATCTGCCGCCACATATTAACGCTCCGACGGTGATGTATTGCGGTAATATTTGATGAAGAGCCAGTTCTTTCATCTTAGACCTCAACTTCACTGAGTATCGAAAGTATTTTAATTAACTAAGCGTCCATATCAACAGACCTTGGATACGCCTTGCCTTTAAATAGCAAGAAGACAGTAGTCCTACATCCAGCAAACCCTTGCAGGCTTCCCGACCTTCAAACAGTAATCAGTTGGAGGCTTCCCTGCCTTCAATCAGCGTACTTTGGACTAACGTAGGAGGCTTTCTGCAGCAGCGTAGCAGTTAATCGATTCATTGCGGCGGTCATTTTTACAACTTTTGCCCGGTACGGCCATACAATTTTTTTATGACGTTCCTAAGGCGTCTCACGTCACGTTTAAGAAAGATCCGGGCCGTCATCCGCCATTAAGAAAAACTTTTTGTCTTTTTTTCTATTTACGACTTATTTAAACTAGTTTTTGTGCATTTTGCATGTGATATCAGACTTTAGGCCTTTGATTATGAGTTTAAGAGTGTTTCTAAAGCATATATGAAGCATTTTATTCGATATTGAGAACAAGTCTCCGATTAATATCAGTTGTGTAAACCTTTTTGGAAAACCAAAACAAGTTGTTGCAAATATTCCTTTAATATGCAAGTCCTCGGGAGGGGGAGGTTCATGAAGGACGAAGGAACACAAACAAATCAGTAAGTATCATTAAAAATTAAAAAAACCAATTGATGAAAATGGATACATTAATTTAAAACAAGTGAAACCTGATCAAAATAAAATCTATTCTAATCTAAAATCAAAATAAAATATAAGTACCCACATGGCCACTATGTAATAATTAATCATGCTTGCCTTTTATATTATGAAAGGTAGAAAGACTTTACACTCGAAATTAATACTGCGGTTTCACATTTTAGTAATTACTATTTTTATTTTAAGTGTAGTTATAATGTTATACTTAGTTACTTCTTAGCAAATTCGTTTTATATTTTTCCTTAAGTTATATATTTAGCTTGTAGTTTCCCAAACTTTGTAAATATTTTATGTTTGGCTGTTTATTTCATATCTCCATCTGAGCTATTAGAACTCTTTACTCATATACTGGCCTATGTGGCATAAAAAAGAAATTAATGACGTTCGAAGTATGTTGGTAAACAGAGAGAAGTCCGGAGAGTGGACATGTGAGGTTCTGATATAGTGAAGTCTGCGTGAGAACGCTGGAGGCCGGCTGACCGGTCTGGAAAAAGCCGCCGGCCCTCTCCGGCGTCCCTACCACTATTTTAGCGGTTGCGAGTGGCTGCTTCCGACACTACCGCGGCTGCGAGCCGCGGTCTCCTACGGCGTCTACTGCGGCCGAGGGCCGCTAACTCAACAGTGATATAGTGAACTCTAATAGTGAACTCTAAGTTCTTCGTTTCCTTTGTAAATAAATATAAAAGTTTTAAGTGTTATTAAATTGTTTCATTCTCTCCAGCACCCCTTACGGCTGCCAGCGACCAAATAAACAAAGGGATTAAAGGCACACACATCTGCGGTACCTGCAAAGCCACTGTAATTCGTATGATGGCTTATCTCTTCTATTATTCCCTCCTAGTTATTGCTTTTAACTATTCAGGTGCATTTCCAGAAAACTGGCAAAACCAAATCCTTGCGGCTTCTTCAAAAGCTTTTTAAAGTTACCTAATTGGTACTATTATAGTAGTAAGGCTTCAATATTACGTATATATATCACAAAACTTTATACACGAGATATATATTTTCGTTCAAAGAAAAGAAATGTAAGTACTTATATTAGAAATTCATTATACAATTTCCGACACCCTTGCCACAAAATATGACTCGGAAAGTTATAGAAATGAAGTAATACTGGACTAAAAGTTCTATTATTTAATTGTATATGCTACACCGCAATAGCGTGACCGAAAATGTACTCTATGGAATATACTTGTGTTAAGTCATGTGTCAGCTAGGTAAGACAAGAAAACTAATTGAAAATCATGCCCTATTCGCCTGTTTATAGATATGAAACTAAAATAGTTATACATATTACTATTTCAATACTACTTTATGCATTTACTATTAAGATAATATAGATAGCCCACATATTACTTAGTTTTATATAAAGGAATATTACGACCATATCTTTGTGAATTCACCTTTAATAATAATCGGGCATCATTAAAATAGCATATCAAATTCAAGATTTTGAACGGCTTTACTGTTTGCTCTTCAGTATCAAATAGATATTTTGCTTAAGACTACTTAAGGAATTACAAAAAAGGTCCAAGTCGTGAAATTGCTTATTGTAAACATCTATGCTACGGTAAAAGAAATTATTGCGAGAGTAGTTCTTGCGAAGTTCAGGTGGCAACAAGATATTTAATTGTCGTGTCGTGATCTCACAAAAGAACCGCAATACGCCCCTAGGCTGTCATCCGCAACGAATCGGTTAAGAGGAAATACAGCGTACTCCCAGCATCAACAGTAGCAGCATTCAAGAGATGTGAGCGTGATGGCGTTAGATAACCTTATCGAAAACCAAAATACAGCTTATTTATTTACCATTAATCGGCTTCTAATCAATTTGAAAAAAGATGATTCTGAGAGAAAGTCGTTTCTAGATTATTTTAAGCAGATGTTTTCTACGCTCGATAATTTGTGGTCAGAATTTCAGAATATTTATTCTAATATGAAATAAAAGAACATCCATATAAAATAATTATTTCTGAATATGAGACAGCTAACAGACTTTATGATTGCGTCATCAATATACAGTGTGGAAAAAAATAGTGGCCCTGGAGGAAAACTGCCTTAAATCCTATAGTAAGCTTATTTTACTTGAAGGAAACATTCCTTTATTTTTAAAAAGAAACAAAACTGCATTCAAAGATTTTCATAAATTTGCTTGTAACACCCGGGACTCGAACCAGTAAAAATTAAAAAAAATAAAGATTCGTTATTTTACTATACTAATCGATAGGATAATTGTTCAGGATAAAATTTCTCTAACAAACATTTGGTCTTACACTCGTCTGTCGTACAAGATATCCATGAAAAATAACTACACAAGTTCACGTACATTACCTAGTACGGTTCACTTTCAACAAGTAAAAGACACGTTATAATTGTCTTATCTCTAACATTCAAAGAATGAAGTTCAATTCATTCGTATGAAGTACAAGCTTGCTAATTAATTTATTTCTAAGTACCTTGTTGAAGAATTCTACAAGAAAATCGTTTAAAGGTAATAATATCTCTATGCACTTCTTACACGATACGAGGCGTTTTGACGAAAAGTTTAAAAATGGCACTTTTGAATTTGTTTGCAATGCGAGACAGCAATTTAAAATTCGAACGAATATTTCGAACATTTTTATCGATTTTATTTAGTATCTCCATTACGTAATTGTGTGATCATGGTGTATCAAGAACAATTCGACTTATTAGCTTTCTTTGCAAGCAACAAGAACTGCGATTTAGCTCTACTGTAGTATCGTGAGAGGTATCCAGATAGACAAATACCATCAAGAAAAGCTTTGTCGCGATGGTGAAAAATTTAGTCAATATTGGAAGTTTCAAAAAACGTTTAGGACGCCCACAGCAACAAAATCCAGACTTTTCCGATTTTGATTTCAATATTTTGACATATTTTGAATGTTACACGAAAGGTTCTCGTAGAGAAGCTGCTCAAGAGATAGGCACCAGCCATACTCGGGTAATTAATGTTTTGAAAAAATACAAATGTTATCGTGATGGGCGATTGATGCAGAAACCACATCCCGGAGATAGTCAAAGAAGATTAGAGTTCTGTCAGAATATTCAAACAGAAATAGCCCGCAATCCAAATTTCTTAGACTACATTGTATGGTCTGACGAAACAAATTTTAGTAATAATGGAATGTATAACAGACAGAGATCAGATTTTCGTTTAATGTTTGGTGTGGAATCAAAAGCAATATGGTTGTTTTGGTGCACATTTACGAAGGACATCTGAATACGGCAAAATACATTGAAATATTAGAGCTTTTACAAAATCAATTAAACCTTCTACCGGAAGAGGAACGAAATAATATCATTTTTCAACAAGATGGTGCACCTGCCCACAATAGCAGAATTTCCAGGGCTTAACTTAATGAAAGTTTGAATGTCTGGATAGGTACAAACGGGACGATTAGATGGCATGCAAGAAGTCCAGACCTGACGCCTCTACACTACTTTTTATGGGGTCATGTAAAAAATATTATTAATAAAACGTTTTATGAGACCGTACAAGAGCTAAGGGTCGCGGTAAAAAATGTGATTAGGGTCATACACCACAACACTTTGCTGAAGGCTACACGAAATGAATTTCAACGAAGACTAAATTTGTGTATCCGGAACGAGGGGGCTCATTTCGAACAATTTATCAGTTAAATTATTAAAGTGTAACAAATTGATAATAAAATAAAATAATTTTTAAGATTTCACGTTTTCTTTTTATTTTTAAAGACCAAATGTTTGTTAGAGAAATTTTATCCTGAACAATAATTGTTATCCTATCGATTAGTATAGTAAAATAACGAATCTTTATTTTTTTAATTTTTAGCTGGTCGAGTCCCGCGGGAGTTACAAACGAATTTTAGAATGCAGTTTTGTTTCTTTTTAAAAATAAAGGAATGTTTCCTTAAAGTAAAATAAGCTAACTATAGGATTTAAGGTAGTTTCCATCCAGGGCCACTATTTTTTTCCCACACTGTATATAAAAGAGGGTCCAAAATCTTGTGAACAAGCAGGGACCAGCAAATATAATTTACGGACGCTACTAGGAAAAAGTTCGCCGTTAGGTTCCTTAGACCAAAGCAAGGGGATTGAACCCACGTTTTTGACACCTACACAGCATACCCAGCAAAGAGACACTGATATTCATTCTCGACCATCATTATTGAAACAAGAACAATCAGCCACCATTAAAATGAAGGTCAGGGAAATCTTCAAATCACAAAGCATTAACTTAAAAGCCTTTTCGGGGACAAACGTACCATTAACATCGATAGCATTGACGAAAAATGGGAATATGAGTACGCGCGCACGGTGGTCAACAATTGATGCACTTCACCGGGACATAGAAGGTTCCATGAAGAGCCAAATGAGGTTTATCAAGAACTTTTCTCTAAGCATGAAACCACATTTAATAACTTGATTAAGTCCCTTAATAGCAAACTGCGGTCAGCGGCACACAGACAGCAAACTACACCCCAAATAGGTATTCCAATATTCACGGGTAGCTATCAGCATTGGGTATCGTTTAAGGATCTCTTTACGGAGACTATCCATACGAATCCGTCACCGTCAGGAGCCCAAAAGATGCAATATCTTAAAAGCAAAATTAAAGGTGAGCCAGAAACCTTGAATCGTCACTTGCCTATTAGCACAGGTAATTGTAGTATATGTTGGGATATTTTAAATAATGGGTATAACAACAAAAACAAGGGTGTTTTAAGTTTGACGTATCTGTGTGTGCGTATGCTACTCTGTGGCATTATAGCTCCTAAACGGGTGAACCGATTTGGATAATTATTTTTTTGTTAGAAAGATGACTTAATCGATTGTTCTTAGCTATGTTTAATGAATTATTTTTAATACATGATTGTTTTCCTTTTGTACATAAGCTTCGTAAATAAGCTTCACTATCCACAAAAAAATTACTCTATGTATTAGTATTTATATACGACCGGCTGGTGTAGCGGTAACATACATTGTCTTCTATGCCAGAGGTCCTGGGTTCGAATCCCGGCGGCGGCGGCGGATATTTGTGTGATGAACACAGATATTAGTCGTCAAGTCATGGACGCTTATATGTTTATTTAAGTTTATTCTAATAAAAAAATATGTATTTATTCAATATGTATGTTTATATATTTCTTAAGTATATCAGTTATCTAGTATCCATAACACAAGTTCTTTATGAAACTTAATTTGGGCTAGATAATGTTGCGTGAGTGTCAGAAATATTTATTTATTATTATTATTTATTTTAATTGTAACAGAAACTGTTTCAAGATTTTTACCTCAAAACTAGGCAGTAAGATTGTAGAGTCACGTAAAAGTATTGATACCTACTTTCTATGGCTTAGTGTGTTTAGTATTACCATCAGCGCCATCTTAACTACACTATGAATAATATGATTAGTTGAGCACCATTTCTGTAGATACTTTAGAATACAATACATAGATATATGAAAAGTTGTGTAATTAATTTGCCATTAAATGCGAGGTAGAAAATGCTCTACAAAGCCGAATCTCTTTCTTAAGTCCGATCCTCTTATTATTGCTGGAAACTGTACAAACACGTAATGCATGATTAGTGATCATATCAATTGGTTTACCAGTTTTGATGTTTTGGGAGCCAAAACGAAATCATACAATAATGCATTCAATTATTAATTAAATTCTTATTTGAAATGCGAGCGTTGTAAATGCGATAAAATGTTGCGTTCAGCGAATTCAAAATCAGAAGCTGAAATATATTTGCGAAGAGGTAAAAGTGGTAAAACAATAAATAAACAATAGTTCGTAACAACTTGGCCTAAAAAGCAATGCGTCTTGCTAAAACTAAAACTAAAGATTTTCCATGGGAGGAACGGAAATCAAGACGTTTTGCCTTTTCCTTTGGAATGCTAGAACTGCGAGAAGTTTCAAATGGTGCGATAGACCACTCTGCGATTCAAGACGAGAGCCAAAGAGGGCCGGTAAACCAAAGAGCATGGTTAAGTAGGCCACGTAACAAGCAACCTATTGGGTTTTCTAAATCAGAAATGTGATGAAAGTTTTTAGGCGATATTTGCGATTAAAGTTTAGTAACCCCTTTAGCTACAAAGCTGCCCCAGCGAAACGGTGATGATTTGATCCAACAAAGTGCGATAGTTGAATGCATATTAAGAGTTAATAGCTGCACAATTTTTACAAGTATTTTATGATAGTAAGATTAGTAAGCAAGAGCGTTTCCAACAAGTATGTAGCCTAAAGCGGTTTCCAAAGCGCGTGGAAACCGGCGGTGCGCGACAGAACTTTGTTGTGGGGTGCGAGAAATGCGGGAAAAGCGAAGCTCCAATCAACTTATCGATATCTCTAGGTACCCCGTAGGTATCGTCGGCGAGGGGGAGATTTCCAAATTCCGAAAGTAAAGAACTATTCACTAAATTAGTACGTAATTTTTCATTAACTTTGTCTACAACTAAACTATTTACATTAAAGGCGGTGTTACTGTCAAAGCGCGAATAAAATTTTAATTGTCCGGAACCATCAAGGCATTTCAATGAGCCCCCAATACCTGTAACTGTAACTTACAGTCTACTTGCAACTCATTATCATTATCAAATACAGTTAAGCCCTTAATAGTCCATTAAACCTAAAAAAAACTTTATATTCAAATTATTTACTGGTATGTTCTGATATGCAAGTGTCTCAGCTTAGCGAATATTGTTGTTTGGAACGTGCACAAATACCTTACAAGGAGTATTTCTTGGTGTATAACCGTAAGAACCGCTCTTAAATTATAAACTGTAGAAATCATCTTAGTCATATAAAATTAAAAAACATCAATTTCACGCCAGAGTGTTTGTTTAATGTTTTGTTTACACTATCTTTCTATCTATTGATTGAAAGCTGTTGACCACAGACTGTTATCACATTCAGTCAGCGAAAATAGGAGTGACGTCACAAACAGCTAGGCGAGCGTTTTGGAGGGAATGTATTAAATTAAAATTAAAACTCAATTATTTTGAATGAAAAATATTATTTTCAACAAAAAAATATTTGGGTACAAGCATTTTTCAAAATTAGTCACCATGCTTTTTCCCGTGACTCCTGAGAATTAACTGAAGATTCGAAACTGCACACCTGTTTAATATCTCTCCAAATTCATTTTATCTTTTTATATAAAAAATTGTCTATAATGTCAATGTTTAGATCACCAGTATATATGATTTATTCCTATAATCTCCACCAGCCAATCCCCACCAGCCAATCCCCACCAGTAAATGTGATTTTGTAAAGGCTACCTTTAATGCAATTTAATGGCGGGTTTCTATATTCAACTGACTGGTATGAGTAACCGATACAGGTACAAAACGGGTAGAAAAAAAAATAGCGTTTCACTATATAGATACGAGCTGTAAGTTCTCAAAGGCTTTCAGCCATATTTTATATATTTTCCGACTACCAAGTGTACAGTTAGCTACACTACTGAAAATAAAGTTATTGTAATAACGAAATCATTTCATAACCAGCCTGTAACACGCTTTTGTATAAATATGAGTCGTTTTGCTATAATAAAATACGTAAAATTGTACTGAAAAAGAACATATGCCTACCATCAAATAAAACCTTATAGAACATTTTTGAATAGGAGCTTTCTTGAAGTACTTTCTTAATACCTACGTAATACTAGGTAATTAAAAGGATTTTTATACTTAAGGTCAAGATTCAAGGGAAAGATCGCGCAAGGAGACACCCAATATAATTTAAAAAAAAGACACCTTATACATACACACCTATGACGAATATCACGAATGAATCGGTGAATATATATAGCGACAATGGTCTTTTGGCGTGTGGCAAAAAATTTAACTGACTGCCATCATATGAAGTTTGACTTCATGACTTTTAAAACAATTTAAATTCCCTATAAACCCACAAAAAGAGTAAAAATGTTGCCTCTGCAATGTTTACATATTGCCATACTTTGAAAGTAACAATTTTGAAATGTAATTTTTTTGTTATACTTTTATTAAATGAAACTAGAATTACAGGAGATTAGCCACTGCTGTAGGGACTTTATGAAAAGTTAATTAAACTGAGCAGATATTTATATGGACCTTTCACCATAGTTGTGTTATTTTATTCTGAAGAAAGAAATGACAACGATGATTTAGAATTATAGAACCTTTTTTTTATACGGCACTTGTTATAAGTAGCAAATTATTGTAAAATATTCCGACGGTTTCCAATATACAATTTATTATGGAATTAAATAAACATTAGGAAACACTATTTCCGTTGTTTCTAACGGGTTCTCTGTTTTACATCTTAGTTTAATTTAGATAACAGATGTTGCGTTTACCGCCGTACCTATCAGTATGATCTTAACATGATCGAAATAATCAGGGTTTTCATGAAAAGAAAAGTAGCACAAGTCAAAGTTGGAAAGCAACCCTGTGAAATCCCAAAAATGATTGAAAATGCATTGAATGCCATCCACTGGAGCTATGGAAGGCACAGTCAGTGTTCACATGTAAAGAAATTACATGAAGGATTTCGCTATTTATATATCAATATTTATATGGTTAATTTAAAGCAGTATAATGTATAAATATTTAGAATAGGCTGATCATTAGCTTTCATTTGATACCTACATTGTTGAAATCAGTGTGACGTGTACCTACGTGGTCCACACGTGGAGTGAGTGAGTGAATCAAAAAGTGAATTAAGTGCCGGCTATCTATAAGTTTTTTTTAGTTTTATATTAACTAGGTACGTACGTATGAAAAGTTTTTATCGTAAATATTTTATCGTTCCTTATTTTAAATGTCAGATATTGTACTTTTGCATAAACAAATTAAAGACATTAAGGAATATTTAACAAAGTTAAGTAAAATTAGAAGAACAAAACAATTATTGCAAGAGAAATATTTAGAAACGTATCGTTTATACAATCAATATTTAATATCAGTTAGATGTTGTATCAAAGAAGGACAAATAAAACAAGAACAAATAATTGTGACCTTCGAACTTTGTGATGAGATAGAAAGTTAGTATCAAAAATATTAAAGATTTGTTTTGCGTCCCAGGACTCCCAGGGTATACATACTGTTGTAGTATGTATACCCTGGGAGACCTGGGATGGCTGAATTTGACGTTCGAACTGCAAGTTCCCTACTTCCTGTAATGACAGGAGAGGAACAAGTTACGAAAAACCTAATTGAGGCGAAAGATGTTTATAGTAGGGCCTTAAAAGAAGAACAGCAAAACATATTAATTAAATTTGTATTAATGACGCGCTTAACAGAAAATGGTAAACTACGTTTATCATCAAGCTATTCCTCCGTTAAGGCTCTCTTAGACGATATGAAAAAACATCTTTTGGCTAAACAATCATTTACAGCTCTTCAACAACAGTTACTTAAAACCAGACAAGGACCACAATCTGTTGAGGATGATGGTAAGAAAATTGAGAATTTATTTGTTAAATTGACGATTACGCAGGCTGATGGGTGTGAAAGTTCATATAATTTGTTAAAGCCTTTAAATGAAAAATTGGCAATACAGCAATTTACTGAAGGCTTGCGTAATAGTCGATTAAGTACCATTTTAGCAGCCCGAGATTATACGGAACTAAAAGATGTGATTAGGGCAGCAAAGGATTATCAATCGTCTCAACCGAGCGAAGCCAGTACATCAAACGGAGAATTTTTTTCAAGTCATCATAGAGGTCGAGGTAAGTTTTACAACAAAAATATCAATTTTAGAGGTCAGCAGAACTTCAGAGGGAGCATGAACAACCGTAGTCATGGACGAAACTTCCCACGAAATCCGCAGACAACAACAAATTCTCGGGGTACGTTTTACCCCCGCGGACGAGTGTGGAACTCAAGAGGTCGAGAACGAGGTAACAGACATAATGTGCATGTTTTGACCCCAGAAAGCCCAGAAAGTACCGAAAATTCTTTAGAATCTTTGCAGTTTTTTCGATCATAATTTTATTCTCGCTTGTGACTATAATAATTTATTTGAATTATCTGTAAACACCACTAAATATAGATGGCTAGTTGATACCGGCGCCACACTGTCAGCGGTGAAATTTGAAACAGTCCAACAATTAAATATTCCGATACATAAAGAGCGAGTGAACATAAAAGGTATTGGAGGCCAGTTGTATGCAGAGGGTTATGTTCACATTCCTTTATCTATTTGTGGCACCGAAATAAAACAAAGTTTTATATTTTAAAACATCCTTAACGTCATGACGGAATAATAGGCCAAGATTTTTTTAAAGAATACATTTGTGATTTATGGACTATTATGAACTTAATAGTTTAACCGTAAATTGGTTTGAAAACAATTAACTTTACCTTTAGAGACGGGAAAGTTAGGTTTCAATAGTTATTTGAAAATTCCTCCTAGATGTGAAAAAATGTTTGCAATTGATTATGATATGAATGAAAAATGTGTGGTTTTTCCGAAAGAACTATGTGAAGGCGTATTCTTAGCTGGAAGTATCTGTCAACCGAAAAATGGCAAAATTTTAATTTTAGTTTTAAATACTCGAGAAACAGAAATTAGACTCAGTTATTTTAAGCCCAATTTTCAAAGTTTACGGCATACCAAATCTGTAATTTTGAAAAACAAGAATGCAATTCACAGAATTGATATTGTGAATGAGAAAGAATACCATAGATATACTAAAATCATAACAGCTGAAAAGGGAGATTTTGCATATTCGTCATCAGAGGGCATAATATTCGTGAAACTATTTACCCAATCGCAGCGTACACGAGCTGTCTCTGTGAGGGAAATGGGATCATTTTGTGCGTCTCTTAATATTGACACCTTATACGTGATTATGAATGATAACAATCATATCATGATAAAAGAGCTAGCTCAGTGTATAAATAAATTGCCTAAGTGGTCCGGACCCCGCTTATGTATAATAAAAGGTGTTAAAAAGATATCGGATGATGATACTAAAAGAGTGATTTTGAACGACTATCATATTCTTCCACTAGTGGACATGCCGGAATAAAGCGCATGTATAGTAACATACGTAAGAAATATTATTGGCCTAGATTAGAAAAAAACATAACTAACTTTGTTAAAAAATGTGAACAATGCCAGCGTTATAAACATCTAAAAACAATAAAAGATCCCATGATAGTCTCAAACTGTGGCTCCTCAGCTTTTGATAGAGTTTTTATTGATTTAGTAGGACCTTTACCAAAAGATGATAATTACAGCTATATTTTAACGCCCCTGTGCGACTTAACAAAATACGTCGAAGCGTATCCGGTTACAAACAAGGAGGCGACGACCATTGCAACTGCATTTAGCGATCGAAAATGCTCGAGCCTTTTAGCCCTTTTTTAAGACTTGCCGCTTTATAGTGATGGCTAGAAGGCTAAAAGGCTAAATAACTGTCAAGCCCTCGAGGCTAATTGTATTTATAGCTTTTGCTAGCCGTCAAAAAGGCTCAAGCCTTGTAGCCCTAAATTTAAAGCTTGCGAGTCTTTTTTAAAGGCGGACTCACAAAACAGTAGTTCTAAAATGGCTCACTAAAAAAGGGCTCGAGGCTTTTTTTAGGCCTAGGCTTTTTTAAAGCCTTTTTAGAATACTGGCGTCGTGGCGTAGTGGTTAGTGATCCTGACTGCTAATCCAGAGGTCGTGGGTTCAATTCCCACCGAGGACAAATGTTTGTGTAATGAACATGATAATTTGTTCCGTGTCTGGGTGTAATTCTTCTTTTATATGTATGTATTTAGAAAAAATAAAATGTATACGTATGTTTATCAGTTGTCTAGTACCCATAACACAAGCTTTATTTAGCTTACGTTGGGATTAGATGGCGTTATGCGAATGTGATGAAATATTAATTAATTAATTTATTTATTTAATTAGAGTACCAGCTTTAAAAACTCTTAAGCCTCTTTTGAGGATCAGGTTAATAGAAACGTAATGAATTATAAATGTAAGTTTTGTTATGTTATTACAGTTTAATATATTTTAAATCAATTAATGAAAAAAAAACATTTAATACAATACAGTCTTATATTTAAAATAAGTCTATGTTTGACTGGCCTCGTGGCGTAGTGGTTAGTGACACTGACTGCTAATCCAGAGGTCGTGGGTTCGATTCCCACCGAGTAAAAATGTTTGTGTAATGAACATGATAATTTGTTCTGTGTCTGGGTGTAATTTATCTATAATATGTATGAATTTAGAAAGAAATAAATGTATATGTTTGTTTATCGGTTGTCTAGTATCCATAACACAAGCTTTAGTTTGCTTACTTTGGGACTAGATAGCATTGTGTGAATATGTTATGACATATTTATTATCATCCATTCATTATTATTATTATAAATATTGTAGCCATAACTATAAAGCGGTGAGTCTTAAAAAAAGGCATAAAAGCTCGAATCTTTTTGACCGCTAATAAATGATAAAACGCTAATTACGACGCCAGTCATCTAAAAAGGCTTTAATAAAAGCCTCGGCTTAAAAAGCCTCAAACCCTTTTATAGTGAGCAATTTTAGAACTACTGTTTTGTGAGTCCGCCTTTAAAAATGGCTCGCAAGCTTTAAATTTAGTTCTAAAAGGCTCGAGCCTTTTCGAACTCTTTTGTGAGTCCGCCTTTAAAAAAGACTTGCAAGCTTTAAATTTAGGGCTAAAAGGCTCGAGCCTTTTCGACCACTAACTGCATTAGTCAATAATTTTATACTAAAGTATGGTATACCACGCGAAATTATATCAGACAGGGGTACCGAGTTTGTCAATTCTACTATGGAACAGGTGTGTAAAATTTTAAATATTAAACAATTAACTTTTCACCATCAAAGTTTAGGCTCATTGGAGAATACTCACAAACATTTAACTTTTTTCTTAAGAATGCAAGTTAACGAAAGTCCAATTCAGGCATGGAATCCTTGGGTACCATATTGGTGTTTTTCTTATAATACCACAATACACTCAGAAACAAAATTTACACCATTTGAGTTAGTATTCGGCAAACCTAACATACCTACTCATTTATCTGATATATATTTTTTTTTTCATTTAGATCCAATGTATAAGTTCGATAGTTACCCATCAGAACTCAAGTATCGTATACAAAAGTCGCAAATGGAAGCGAAAAATAATCTTTATAATAGTAAAATAATAAGAAATAGTAAATACGATAGATGTGTAAACCCTATTATATATAAAACAGGTGATTTATTACTTGTGAAAAATGAAAATTGAAACAAATTAGAACCAGTGTATATAGGCCTATTTTTGGTTGTTAAAGAGGAGTCACTTAATGTTGTAATATTAGTTAATAATAAACAAAAAAATGTTCATAAAAATAGAACACGACTGTATACAATTTAAATATAAGAACCCTACCTATACTTATATACTCTATTAATTATTTGTGTATTATTTAATTTTTAATAAATGTTAATTTTGTTGCGCAACTGATAACCTTTGGTATATATTTTTTTAATCGTATTTTTCTTGACTTAATGTAAAACGTCAAAACAAATATGTTATACTTACCCATATTATAATTAAAAATTATGAAAAAAAAGCTTTGTATTTAATTTTTTTTTTCTTTTAGGAAGGGCATGTGACCGCCGATCATTTATTTCTCACGACGACTTCCGTGCTTCGGAGGGCACGTTAAGCAGTCGGTCCCGGGTACTGTTTACTTGTATACAGTAGTCGATAGGTTTTATCAAAAGCCATTTCGGCACCCTGAAAATTCTGAAATGCACCAACCAGCACTGGGCCAGCTTGGTGGATTACGGCCTAAACCCCCTCGACACCCAGAGGAGAGACTCATAGCCCTGCAGTGGGCTAATAACACGGAGTTGTGATGAGTGATGAGAAAGAAAAATAAAGGAGATAATTTTGGCTCCATACGTTTTTGGGCCTTTTTCAAAAGTTATAAAATAAAAAATAAAATTATCGGTACGTATCGTTAGTACTTATTGTTCTGAGCCACAGTTATTATTTTAGAAAAGTTGTATGATTACTCTAGGTGAAGTTATACAAGTTTAATTAGTCATTTCCATACATACATTGATTTCGAAAAGTATAGAAAAAACATGATCTGAAGCATTGTTCGATAGTGCTAAGGCTGTTAGGTAATTATTTGCCATAGTAACACAAATCTGACTCACAAAAATAAAGGGTGTTCAAAAAACTACTTTGGAGAAGAATATCCCAAATCTTCCCCATTCGACTACACAAAACCGTTTTTTTATTTAGACTTACAGTTTCCCTATAAAAAATATCAAGACATTTAAAGGAGAGATCATTTTGTTGGAGTTTGAATTTGGCTGTATCTGTGGTTGTATCCTTTTTAGTACTTATAAGCATTGGCAGGAAACACTTGACACATGTTAAGCAGAATCTTGGAATGTATTTAGAATGTCATAATAAATAGTTAGTTAGTTTCTATTTCGCATCAACTATCGGTTTAACAATAATGATCGCAACTTGCGCTCTTCGTCAAATCTCCTTTTAGCGACACCATCACATACTACCACATTTTTGGGCAAGTCGTTTTTTGTCCGATCGGTGTCACTATGGAACGAGCTGCCGATTGAGATCCGCTTAGCTCGCAATCCATACACCTTCAAAAGACTGCTTAAACAGTATTACCTTATGAAATATTGTTCATCATAACGATCTCATTGTGATTATCAATATATATATATGTAATATGTATGTATTATTAGAATGTATGTATATGTATTATTTGAATGTATTTGTATGTATTATTAAAATTTATATGTATTTTTTAGTAATATGTAGGTATATCTATGTAATTATTTGTATGAAGTCTATTTTTATAGCTTGTGTCCCAACGCCCATCCTATTCCCACTACCTAATCCTGTCAAGACTCGGTTGTCTGGAAGAAATCGCTCTACAGCGATAAGGCCGCCTTTGTGCCAATACTGAATTAAAATGTACCTTTTTTACTTTCTTTTTTATAATGTTGGTTTACAATAAAGAATTTATTATTATTATTATTATTATTAGTTGTTATGAAAACACTTCATGTACAGCCATCAAGTTGTTGAGACGAATCTTTATATTTACTTTTATTCTGTTGATGATGTGCTATCAAATATATTAATTATAATCTAAAGTCTCCTGGTCTATTACTTCGTCGTCCCCCACCGTCGAAGAGGTTATGGGCAAATAAAAGACCAGGAGTGATGAAGAATAGAAGGATTTATTTTGTTTTACTTATTGACAATCTTTCGAAAATAAGATAACCACTTAAAAAAAACAAATAATAAGCATAGCAACGAAATTGTTTATCATAGTTACCAACAACATGGATGCTAAAAAACTCAAACATAAATGAATATGATCAAACTGTCAAGAATTGAATTGAATTGATGTTCGTGACGATGTGACTTCCCATTAGTGATGGAGTTTCAGAAGATTATTAAGTGAAAAGGGAAGTAGCAATGTAGAAATTGAGGAAAGTCGAGCGGAAGAAAATGAAAATGAGGAAAGTCGAGCGGTGGAAAATAATTTTAGAAGAGTTCAACCAGAAAGAGATAGAAGGTTACCAGAAAGGTATAAAGATTATGTGATGGATTTTGGTACGAAAGTTTAGATAATTCAACAATTAGAAAGATGTCTGACTTTTAATAAAAATAAACAATTAAGGGGGTGAACGTAAGGAAATCATTGTTTATTAATGGAACTTAAAATAAAGGAGTAAGCATTTATTTTGATAAGAGTTACAACTATTTTTTAATATTCTTTTATTTTTTTTATAGTTTTGTTTTATTGTTATTTTGCTTTTAGTCCTAAGGATGTTTAATTTTGATTTTATAATAAAATAATTTAATTGTAAACATGTGACAAGTAGTGAGAAAATTTAAGAAAAGGGTTTTCTGAATTCAAATGAGTTTTGGTATGATTTCTTAATTAAGTTTGACTAATTTGAATAGGAATGGTTATACTTAATTAGAGTATTGGGTCTTATGTTTTTTGAGTTTCAGGTATCAAAGGATAAGTTAACTTATGTTGCAGAGAGTTAAGGAGGAGTTTTTAAGTTTTTGAATAAACTCGGAGACATTCATGCCGAAGAAGAATTTGAGCAGGAGTTTGTGTTTTCAGGTGAACAATGGATGTTCATGTCGGAGAAGGATTCGAGTGGGAGTTTATGTTTTCAGGTGAACAATGGATGTTCATGTCTGAGAAGGATTCGAGTGGGAGTTTATGTTTTCAGGTGAACAATGGATGTTCATGTTGGAGAGGTTATCGAGAAGGAGTTTAAGGTTTTAAGTGAACAAAGGAAGTTCATGTTGGAGAAGCAGTCGAGCAGAAGTTTAAGGTTTTAAGTGAACGAAGGAAGTTCTTTGGAGAAGAAGTTGAGTAGGAGTTTAAGGTTCTAGGAGTTGGAGTAGAGAAAAGATTGGAGATAAGATAGAGATACTATAGTTGTTGAAAACAGTTCATGTACAGCCATCAAGTTGTTGAGACGAATCTTTATATTTACTTTTATTCTGTTGATGATGTGCTATCAAATATATGAATTACAATCTTAAGTCTCCTGGTCTATTACTTCGTCGTCCTCCACCGTCGAAGACATTTAACATCATCGAATAATCGGAAGGTCGAAATAAAAGCCTAAAATAATGAATAAATTAAACTTTATCACAGCAATTGTTCAAAGTGGACTTCATTTCAAGGAATCGCAGTAAAATCACACACTGACGAAGTTAAATATGTACAAGCTCTAGAAAGAGATGGCAACATAGAGGACATCTACACATCTCATTCCAACTTCACTAAGTTAACGACACATAAGTTCCCTTTGGAGATATGACGTAATTTTGAGGATAGATGAAAGCATTCAAATGTTTAGATTTTTTAATGGTAATAAAGTCCAAAAATACGATTTTTTTGTAGTCGAATAGGAAAGACTGGGATATTTTTCTCCAAAGTACTTTTTTGAACACCGTATACAGGGTGTCCCAAAAGTCGACGATATACTAGAAGCAGGAAATACAACAAGTAATAACAGCTAAAGTAAAAATAAAAAAAAATTGGCAGAATGGTTATGAAATTATAGGTATTTCAAAAAATACTAAAAAATCAACAACCTGTGTTGTTCATTTCAGCCTTGTTCCCACAAATACCAACTTTTGATCAGTTTTATTTTTGAAATATAGCCCTGAGTTATGCTTCTATAATTTAAAGGCTTTTTAAAGGCAAATTTTATGTCATCTGCCTTTAAAAGAAAAAACCTCGTTTATCTGAACCAAAATTTAAAAATAAGTATTTTTTCAACTTTCACCTGTCGTACTTAAAGAAAATGTACCAAGCTTTTAAGGCACGTTCTTTCAAAAATGTCTTCTCATTTAATCAGAATTTCAAAATGATATCATACTTGTAAGATTACTCCTAAACTAAAGCAAAAAATATCAGTTTACTTGAACCCATGCCTAATTTGTCAAAATAGTTATCTAATTATTAGGATACTAGCTTTATCCCGCAACTTCGTATGCGCTTAACTACCTTTCTCATGGAAATTTCAGAAACTATACAACCAGACACCCACTGAAAGAACCTTTATACCAAGTATCACACCCATGCACTCAAGGAATAAGTTTTTTTTACAAAAACTAAAAATCATATATTTCCCCTGCCCGAGGGAGTTTTGGGAATTTTTGTTCGTAACACAACCAGTCACTCTTTGAAGAACCTTCATGCCAAGTATCACATCCGTACACTCAAGGAATAAGATTGTTCATACAAACTAAAAAGTCCAACCCCTTCCCGTGGGAATTTCGGGAATTCCTTCCATAATACAAACAGACACTTATTGAGGAACCTTTATATCAAGTATCACATCCGTGCACTCAAGGGATGGAATTTTTTCATACAAACTAAAACATCATATATTTCCCGTTCCCGTGAGAATTTCGGGAATTCCTTTCATAACACAACCAAACACATATAGAAAAACCTTTACACCAAGTTTCACATCGGTGCACTCAAGGAATAAGATTTTTCATACAAATTAAAAAGTCCTATATTTCCCGTTCCCGTAGGAATTTCGGGAATTCCTTCCTTAGTGCACCCCTACATCCTCTAAAGAATGTATGTTCCAAATTTGAGCTCTCTACGCCCAGTAGTTACGGCTGTACGTTGTCTGTCAGTCACTCAGTCACTCAGTACCTCAGTCACTCAGTACCTCAGTCACTCAGTCAGTAACGGAACAGTTTTATATATATTGATTGATTATAAGAGCTTACTACCATGTTTGTCCAATGATCTTGCGTTCTAAGTGAATGTGAAAGAGAAAGTGCTGCTTCTAAAGCCTTCTTTCATAGTTTCCAGTATAGCTAATTTTACAAAACTACCTACTTAGTAGGCAGATATATACTTTCTAATAATACATTCATAGTTATCTTTTGTACAAAGGATTTAAAACAAATCGTCTAAACTAACTTTTTAAACTTTATTTTACATAAGTTAAATATTCGAAAAGTCTTCCTTCTGCTTGTATGAAAAGATCTGGCGATATCACGTGCAAATTATCCATTGTAGACAAAATCCATAACTTCTGCCTTTCACGTAACTATTCTAAATTAGGTATGGGATTTAAGTACAACTTCCTTTTTATGGATCTCCAGTAAAAAAAATCGATTGGAAACAAATTAAGTATGGTTTCGAGTACTTTCTTTCTTAAGGCGATGTCATGCTTGTATGCAAGCAGAAGGAAGACATTTCAAACATTTAAAGAAGAATGCGGGATGGTGTATCGCCTGTTTAAGTCATCGTTTTGGCACCAAACTTACACTATTGAATAAGCAGATTATTATCTTCATTTTTCACCAATTAGATCATTTTTAAAAGTCCGCAGAAAAGAAAAATTCGAATAGTTTTTGTTTTTCATACACAAATTCAATAACGAAACGTAAATGTAGACAATAAACTAAACGAAAACTTTTACTGTGTCAAATGTGACAACTCAAACTACGTCATACTACGTCACCCACCTTCATCTTCATTCAATCAACATCAATCAATAGCGTTTTGGAGTTCGTCTGTGTAAAAGCTTTTCGTACGTGTTTTCATAAACTTTGTCGAAGCATTTCACAGTAGGACAACCATTTTACAGTAGTATAATTTAGTTTCATTTCAACAAAAACAGTCAGTTATTTAGTAAAATATACTATTGTGACATCTAGCTATGACATTAATAAACGATTTTTATCACAAGCTCACGTTCACGTTGAAAAGTTGTGTTCAGGATTTCTAACAATGCGATGCCAATATTTAAGTACAAATAACTTTTAAGTCCCAAATTCTAAAAATCTGAAAACTTTTGTCATGATTAACCATATACATATAGTATTTATAAAATATATACGTTTGACATAAAATTGTGAAGTTCCAGAAAGAGATACAGAATTCTCATACACGCCTGCCATACTTCTTTAGAGTAAAGTTTAAATCTAAGTTTTTACATTTTATTTGAAACCCTTTGCACAAAAGATAACTATGAAAGTATTATTAGATCATTATGTGATCTGTTTTAAATGTGCGAAACTTAAGTGGTCTACTCATTAACTTGACCTAATAATTATATAACTAGCTTGAAAAATTTTGAATGGTTTTGATTAAATTGTTATTTTTTCTTTATTTTAGAAGTAATCTTACAAGGTAATTAATTGAATAATTGAAATCCTGATCAAATGAGCAAACTTTTGAAAAAAATTGCCAGAAAAGCTTGGTACATTATTTTCAATACGACAGAGTTCAAGGAAATCTTATCTTACAATTTTAAAATAGAATAGTGCAGTTCCATCATTCTAGAACATAATTTCACTGTGATATTTTATTTTCAAAAACTAATATACTTACTTACCTACCTATACTTATTATTGTGTTAAACAATATCAAGCTTAGTGAATGGAAGAAAATAATTGTTTATCGAGTTTTCTACATGCTTCTTATGCATCACAAAGTTTTTATTGGCCTGAATTTTTTTTCATCCATTATCGTGCTGTGAATTTAAGAATGATGTTTTCATTTTAAAATATTATTTTTCTATTTTATTTATACAAAGGTTAAATAGTGGTTAGGTTTATTACCTGCTTTAACATAAGTTTAACGTTTTTAACGTTCGTTTTAGAATTGTTTTTTATCCACTAATTACCTTTTCCTTTGGTAAGAGATTTATTGTCTTTATTATTTGCATCGTGCTTCAAAAATGAGTGTTCAAAACAATGTACTCAAAGACACAAAGAGCTTTCTCGAAAAAGAAAACGTCATGTTCGTGATTTAAGGCTTTTTCGCCTTCACCGTCAGAATCGTAAGCGGAATCATAATCAATATATATAAAACTGTTCCGTTACTGACTGAGTTACTGAGTGACTGACAGACAACGTACAGCCGTAACTACTAGGCGTAGAGAGCTGAAATTTGGAAGATACATTCATTAGGGGATGAAGGGGTGCACTAAGGAAGTAATTCCCGAAATTCCCACGGGAACGGGAAATATAGGACTTTTTAATTTGTATGAAAAATTTTATTCCTTGATTGCACGGATACGATACTTGGCATAAAGGTCAAAAAGTGACTGGTTGTTTTATGAAAGGAATTCCCGAAATTCCCACGGGAACGGGTACTATATGATGTTTTAGTTTGTATGAAAACACCTTATTCCTGGAGTGCACGGATGTGATACTTGGTATAAAGGTTCCTTAATAAGTGTCTGTTTGTATTATGGAAGGAATTCCCAAAATTCTCATGGGAACGGAAAATATAGGACTTTTGAGATTATGCGTGTACGAAGTCGCGGACAAACGCTCGTAACCGCATAATAGAACAGATAATCCATTTTTCAAGCACTTTTAAAGAATCGTTTTGTACCACGTGGCTATGAATTAACTGGCGCACCTGATAAAGTTGAAACCTTCGACGATTCGGTTAGTAGACATCTTTATATTGATAACCCTATAAATATAATAACCGGGATTCACAAAATCTAGAGCCAGAATTTTCCCATTCTTTCGTAACGAAGCTTAAGCTAAAAACATCCAATAATTATTTAGAAAATCTTAAAGATTCACAACGTTTAGACAATCCTAATAGGACAATACGTACCATTTCAGCTTCTGTCAAGGATACTATAAATATGGTCATGTTAAGAAAAAATCCTCCCTCATCTCATCACTCATTTGAGACGCAACAATTTACACCCACACTCAGTAAAAAAGATTCTACACCGCAAACCAATCTAAATAGCTCTGTGGCTCAATGAAAGTTACCTTATAGCGATTCTGCACTGCAGACCGATCTTAACAGCTCTTTGGCTCAACGAAAGTTACCTTATAAGTTTTAAACTGTCATGGTCTTCTACATTAAAATTTACTTTAGAAACGGGATGTCTAACATGTTTGTTTTTTATTTTGAGTACTCGATATTTCAGCACTGTTGCATGCGTCATTATCACGACGGTACTTTAATGAAAGTTATCTTATCAGAACCAAAGAAGCTACGACATGGAACAAATGGGTATGAAACCTAACCAGGTTTCTTATCATAATGTTAGAAAGCCTTTTCGAGGTCATAGAAGCAAGCAAACCTACAGTCGTAAATCTAACGAATCTTCACAAGGCTCTCCATCATCCCACCGGGATAGGAGAGGAAAATCCAGTCGATACTGACATTGCGAGTCTGTTCCATACCGGTTGGGTGAAAATATTTTACAACCGGTTGAAAGAAAGTGACCTGACTACATTCTTAAAATTATATCCGGCTACCGTATTCCCTTTATGAAAAAGCCACCTCTTTAAACCCCCAACCGATCGAGCCAATCAACCAATACGACCGAGCGCATTCCACACCTCCTTCCACGAAGATGAAGCTCGGACTAAGTAACCCTTAGTCCGAGCTTCATCTGGCCCATGTTTCTGGTGCCAAAGGGAGATGGAAAGCTTCAGCCAATATTCAACCCGAAAGCTATGAACCGATCCGTAAGCAATTCCACTTTCAAACTGATCAACATATACAGGTTCCAGAAATTTCTTCAAACCCAAGATTGGATGGTAAAAATAGATTTATCACAGGCTAACTTTCGATTGCCTAATCCCACAGAACTTTCCTGCGCCTCATATTACAATGGCCAACTACCTACTGCAAATGACTTGCCTGCCCTTCGGGCGCAGCTTTGCACCAAAGGCCTTTGCTTCTATATGCAATTGGGTTGCCCAGAAAGGCAATGTTGCCAAATTGAAATATTTATATATAATATAAACACTAGACCACAACGTAGCTAAAATTATGCTGGTATTGATAAAAATATCGAAAAATTACAGTAAGTTTTATTAATGGTGAAAGATAAAGTTTAATGTAAATGGCAACCGGCATGCCTTTACATTTCACCATATTTTTTGACAATATTGTTACTGTGAAAGCTGTTATTTCCATGTCATCTGTCTTGTCATTTGATACAAACCTGTCACTATGCACGTACCAACAACTTACGTAGTAACAGATGCTTCCAAAACCGTTTGAGGTGCCCGATTAAACGACCAGCATATAACGGGAACGTGGACAAGAGTAGAAAAATCTCTGCAGTCCAATCATAGAGATGACTGTCATTCTAAAATCAATGCAGGGATCGGGACTTTAAAGCGGCTACACACGACCCTAAAATCACTGGCAATATCGGGACAGTGGTGGGGAGGGCCCTAGATCATATCATAAATCGTCTCGTGTGTAGGCAAATCCTACCCGATTTTTATGGTCCCTAAATCGTTCCAAGCGAGCTCACGATTTAGGGACAATTATCGTCTAGGGAGCGTTGTCAGTACGTGTGTAGCGAAATCAGGATTGATTTCTACGCAGTCTGCGCTTGAGTGCCGCGACGATACGACGACTTGCTTGCGGCTATAATTGTTTATTTCGCGCGAAAACATGGCGAAGGCGAAAGATCGAGAAGCGTGGACCAAAGCTATCGATCTATTCAACGATTTACCATATTTTTGGGATAAAAACATAGAAATTGAGGAAGGTCGAACGGCAGAAAATGGAAGAAGTATTAGTACTGGAAGTAAATGAAGTTCGAGAAGGTGATATGGGGTACTAGTACTGGAGAGTTTATGAAGTTTGAGAAGATGTTATTCGAGGAAGTAATTATTGTCACGGAATTAATGTATTTGAAGAAGTTGTTGTGTCACCATATTAAGGAGCTCTTCAAAACACTCAAAATCCATTCTTAAAAAGTTTCTAAAATCATCTACTTCTAAATGTCTCATCACGTTCATGTGGCTAAGTTCATGACGTTTCATTAACCAGTTTTTAACCCAGGTCTTCCTTTTTCGTCTCTGGTTAGGTGGCACCGTAGTAAGTGCCAAAACAATGCCTATTTTCTGCTGTTTTGTGAGTGTCGGCGGCATCTCGGAACAACGAGCAGTCTGTTGCACGGTCGGTTTCGTACTGACTGGCAGAGACGTGTGTAGAGTAGTAGCCGATTTCATCCCCACTACCGCTGTCCCGATATCGCCAGTGATTTTAGGGTCGTGTGTAGCCGCTTTTACCTACAACATTTTACACCTTTTCGATTCTCACAAGATTCATTTCACAATTCATCACATCCCAGGAATTTACAACCTTAAGGCAGACAAAATGTCTCGCTTTCAAAAATTCACGGAATGGCATCTACTCCCACAAGTGACCACCATGATATTCGAAAAATTGGGATACCCTCCAATAGATCTGTTCGCATCTCAAAGAGCGCATGTAGTCCCCGACTACTGTACCCTAGATCTCGAAGATCGGTAAGCAATATTTCTATAATAGCCTGGGTATTTCCACCTTCCACCTCCGTTCCTAATGCCAAAAGTTCTACTGCACCTAAACAGCTGCAGAGGAGTTTATCTTTTTATTTAATCATTTATTATCAATTCACAAACACAATTAAAAAAAAAACAAGTTGATAGTGCATAAATAAATCACGAAGGTTTGTGAATATGCAAATCGTCTACTTTAGCGCATAACTTTACAATGTATATAACATTTTTAGCTATTTTATGTTACTACATTTTTCTTAAAAAAGTGTTTAGTTGTCTTGGTTTTATCTCGTGGTGCCGAGATTTCGTTTGAGCTAACCACTTGTTTGTTAAAAATATTCATATAGTCACAACTTTCAAAATATGTTAACGACGAAAAAAGCCAATTTTGTATTCAGTTAAGGTGGCCTAAACTATTCGATTCATTGCAGTTAATTAAACATAGGTATATTAGTATAAAAGACCAAAGAGGTATACAACAAGGTGGCTGGAAGAACATGCCAGAAGAAGATGTGGAATTTATTAAAAAGGTAATAAACTTCTTACCTAAGTACAAGTCCCATTACAGAAGAAAGAATAATAGTGACTGTCACTATCTAAAAGTGGGAATGAGTGTACAAAAATTGACATTTATCTGCAAGAGAACAAAATCCTGCATGGCGAATCTAAGAAAACTGTTTCGTTTGAAACTTTGAAAAGAATATTTTATTAATGTTTTAATTTGCGCTACAAGGAGTTAAAAAAAGACACGTGCAAAAAAGTGTGATATCCCTTTACCCAAAATATTAATAACTGCACATCGACCGATGAGAAGTTAAAATTGCAGGAGTAAAAGGAAGATCATTTAAAACGAGCACTAGATCTGTGAAAAGACAGGAATGACGATTTAGCACGAGCAAAAACAGACGAAACCTTTGAATGTCTAACATTCGATCTTGAGGAAATTCACCCATTGCCGCGGATCCCTACTAATTTTGTTTTTTATGAACGCCAACTTTGTCTGTACAATAGTGGCATACATGCTGGCTTCAACGACACTGGCCACAGTAATATATGATTGGAAGGTGAAGCCGGTCGAGGAGCACAAGAAGTCGGATCGGATACTTTGGAGAAATATATCCTAGATAGGGCTAGTCTTCCCCATTCGACTAGAAAAGTCCGTTTTTTATTTGGACTTAGACACAAGGGTTAAAGAGGTATGGAGTGATTGTTGTGGAGGAAAGAATAGTAATATTAAAATAGTTTTAATGCTTAAGGCTTTACATTTAAATTCTTTGAGTCCGGCCACACATTCTTACCTAATGACACCAATTTCTTAAAAATAGAACACCAACTTAAAATCCACGAGAGGATATACACCGCGCAAGATTATATGAAAAGCTGCAAAAGAAAGAAACCACTAAAAATTTATAGAATGCAGGTGAAGGATTTTGTGTCGACATTTAGAATTGAAAAAAAAATAGTAAATAGAAACACATCTATTTCGAAAGAAAAAGTAAATTGGCTCAAGACAAGATAAATCTGTATGAAAAAGAATTCCACATTAAATTTTTATGAAAATAGATATAGTAGTTAAAGTGACCTCTTGTGACATTAAAAAAAGTAAGAGAAAAAGTTTTAGATATTTCTCTAGATTATTTCAGTTTTCTTTGGCCTGATGGCAAAGAAATTGCACAGTTCCATCTTATCCCAAAAGACCTGAATACAAGTAATTAAAAGGGAAGGAATCTGAGGAAGATGTGGATGGGTTTGGAGGGCTACCAGATTTTGAGGTGGAGCCAGAGATGACAATGATGAGGAAGAATAGGAGTTAGTAATACTTAAATATATCAGCGGAGACAAGTTTTTCGTTCCGTGTTTTTAGAGCGTTTAATAGTCGAGTTTTAGTTCTTAAACATTATTTTTACATACATACAAACATAACTTCACACCTGTATCCTTAGGCAGAACTCCAAAGGCTGTAAAACCATGTGATGTCACATTTGACATTGGAGGCATTATAATGATGGTGAGAGACTATTGCAGTGACAGGGACTCAGCCTATCGCCCGTAAAAACGCCAATAAAACCTCTATCCCTTAACTGACTTTTATCGTTCAGTATATCCGGGAAGAGAAGCAGCTGACACATTCTATGTTTTTCTTTCGCTCCCAGTCCAGCATGGAAGCAATTTTATTTTTTTGTCTTAATAAACGAATAATTTTGATGGCGTCTACCAGTACCTGGTAGCTTAGAGGTTAAAGCACCCGCTTGGCATGTGCAAGACTCGGGTTTAGAAGTGTGCGCCGCGCCGCGCCGGTGACGACATAAAGATCTTACAATATTGGAAAAACCGAGAATCATCGTTTCCATATTTATCAACCTTGGCTATAGGGATTTTAAGTACCTACACAGGCAACTAGTACTCATAGTGAACGAGTTTTTTCGGCTGCTAGACTCACTACAACGGCGAAAAGATCCCTTTTAACTGGAACCATGTCAATTTATCCATGTCAAATTATTTTCGTACACGACAATTAAGAAAGTTGTAAAAAAATAGCAAGCTTTGAACAGTAAACGTATTATATTAATGTTTTTATTAAGTGAATTAACCCACGAAAGGCTTCGCCGATCACGCCGCCGCCGACGATTTTGTCATCGGCACACATGTCTATTCGGGTTCCATCACCGCTCAGAACAAATTAATGCAGTACCTATTTTTCTGATCTAAAACTGTTTTATTTTCAGATCAGCCTTCCATTGAAAATCGTTATCAGTTTCCAGTAACGCGTGATAGTTGGTGGTGGGGATATGACAAGCATTACATGCATTGGTATTTCTGGCACTATCAGTACTGGATGACCTATTGGTTGATGGATACACTAGCTTCTCCAAATCCTCTGCTGATGATAAACAAGAGGACTACCAAGACGATGAGAGTTACAAGAAGGATGGTAAATATTATTTATTTAAATACTGCAATTAGTTATTGCAAGGCAATCAAACAAATTCCGAAAAGAGCAATAAACTTAAGAAAGTCATTGATTCATTTAATAAGAGTGTTGATGGCAATAAAATCCAACCAATTCATAAGTATTTGCGTAGTGTATATAGAAATTTGGTCGCAGAATGCTACGTTTGTGGAGAATATGTTCACAGCAGATCTAAATAGGCAGTGCAGAGTGCATATGAAGACGACATACAGATCTATCTGTCTTTTAATTCCAAACTCGACCGCAGACGCAGTCGAAAATAAATAATGATCTAAACGCTAATTATTAATGGTCCTGTGAAAATACTCTAGCTATAATCCTACTAAATCAAAGTACATGATTCTTGGCACAAAAAACAATGTGATATGGTTAAAAATAGCGCACCTCAATTAAAGTTCAATTCCTTCCCTTATACGGATGGCGCTATATGGCGAGCTTCTAACAATGAGGCAGAGCTCAGAATTTTCGAGGTAGGTACGCAAACCAGCCACAGCGAGGATATCATCATCGTGGTATGTACTATAACAAAAATAATAATTATTCAGGCCAGAACAGGCCAGAACATCAGCCACGAGTATTTCGAGGAATCACAAGAGAATGGCGTGGTCAATCAAACACTAGAAATTCCAGGGGGAGGTCCGTAGCTACTACGAGGGCCGGTACTGGCAAGGAGCCTTCAGATATTTGGAACCCTATAGACAGAATACAAGTTGCAAAATATCTGGGATTAATAATTGATGAACAACTGCACTATGAAGCTCACATTTGTAAAAAAAGTATGGTACGCGTTTTGTAGATTGAAAATCCTATATGAATAACGACAATATTTATCCTTGCAAGTGCGAATTACCCTAACCGAAACTCTTGTGGTCTCAAATTTTAACTACAACGTGTTTGGACCGACAATAAACAGTAAAACCGCAAAAGCAATGCAAAGGTTACAAAACGTTTGCATGAGTTCCTGCTTTGACATACCCAAGCGTAAAGTTATTACTCCATATATGTTACAAAATAATATTTTGGATATGGAAAATCGACGGAAACTACATTTAGATTCACATCACTCTTGACCATAATGATTTGCATTGCAGCAGTACATGTATCGACACAAAATTATATTTATCATCTTATGTATGTACGCTTGTATTGGCAAATAAAGATATCATTTAATAGGTTTATTTATTTAATATTTAGGATGCTCATTGTTTAGAATATCAACAAAAATTCCTCAATATCTGTATAATGAATTGAATTGGCAAAAAATGTGCACACCAAAAACACCAGGTCTAAGTCTCAAAATAAACTTTCTACACCGATACATGGTACGTCAGGTTTTAAAGGAAATTTTCAATTTTCAGCGTCGAAAACTTGTAATGACTTGCCGCCCCCTTTACGAAAAATTAATGGGAAAACCTATTTCAAAATCAAGTTTCGTATTGTTCTGTTGCAACGTTTCAAAGGTGCAATATAAAAAATAAACTGGTATGTACGTATAATTTATTAAATATACATACATACATAACTTCATGCCTGTATCCCTTATGGGGTAGGCAGAACATCAGAGGTTATAAGACCAACTGATGTCACGTTTGACTAATGACGTATTATAATGATTGCGAGAGGCTATTGCAGTGACAGGGGGTCAGCCTATCGCCCACAAAAATGCCAATAAAACCTCTGTCCCGGAAGAGAAGCAGCTGGCACATTCTATGTTTTTCATTCACTCCCAGTCTAGCATGGAAGTAATATTTATTGAATATTATTAATAGTTATTGAATATAACTTAGGGAAAAGTAATTATGTATTAAGTATGTAGATCCTGTGTATTTATTTCATACTCTATATTAAGTTTATACTTATTATTTCACCTTTATTGTTATCCATATTTATTTATTTTAATGAACAAGGTGGGCCAAAACAAATCACCCTATTGGAAAATGCTCTCATTTTTGCAAATGGCCGCCAATGTCAAATTTGTGTCGATATATTTTTTTTTTTTATAAAATATGGATGGGACGTTTGTCTTCCATTTGTGGACTAGACAGATGCAGAGCACATGTGAACATGCCATGGAGCGATAAACTCCACAAGAACGTGAAATAATCTCGAGGAGAGGATTTTTTAGACCAAAATCATAATGAGCGATTTAGCTCATTTCCACTTCAGTGGGTACGTGAACAAGCAAAACTTTCGTTTGTGGGGTACCGAAAATCCACGAGTGATGCACAAGGAGCCATTACACCCGCTCAGTCACTGCTGGGTCGCTGTTCACGCTGGACGAGTCATGGCGCCATTTTTTTTTCGAGAATGCCGCTGGTTTAATACTACAACAGTTTTTTATACCGCAATTGAACGAATTAGGACTGAAAGACATGTGGTTCCAATAGTACGGAGCAACGGTACACACTGCATGACCCACAACCGATAATCTGAAAGCGTTGTCTCATCTCTCGTTTTGGCGATTAACAGTGGCCGCATGCGAGAATCTGTCGCCCGAAGTGATGTAAAATGACATAAAATAAGCCTGAAGAGCAGTCAATTATGAATCTTCTCGACTTGACCAATAAATTCTAAAGGTTCATATAAACAAAATCAAAAAACAGAAAAGAAATTCATTTAGAAAAGAGGGAGCCAAACAACATCGGATTTATTTATAGGGAATTCTGGTGAAAAATTAAGTGCCTAATTTACATAATTATGCTCAGAATCGATTACGGAGTGCTCTTCATCAATATCTAAAATTTTTCACCAGTAAATATACAGGGTGTACCAAAAGTCGACGATATACCGAAAGCAGGAGATACAGCAAGTAATAAAAGCTACCGGAAAAATAAAAAAAATATTTAGGCCGATTGATTATGAAATTATAGGTATTTAAAATAATACTGAAAATTCAACACCCTGTGATGTTCATTTCAGCCTTGTTTCTACAAATAGTAACTTTTGATCGGTTTTATTTTTGAAATATTGCCCTGAGTTATACTTCTATCATTCAAAGCTTTAGATTTTAAGTCATCTGCCTTAGCTTAGAAGAAAAAGCCTGGTTTATCTGAACCAAAATTAAAGATAGGATTTTCTTCAACATTAACCTCTCGCACTGAAAAAAAATGTACCAAACTTTTCTGGAAAGTTCTTTCAAAAATTTGGTCATTTAATCCGGATTTCAAAATTTTATCATACTTGTAAGATTACTTCTAAAATCAAGCAAAGAAATAGCAATTTACTCTCCGTCAGTAGAAACGCAGGCTAAGGAAGCTAAATTGTGTTTTCACAGTGCTTTTTAGGGAAAACACCTAGGACTCTTTTTGAACAGACGATGAACAGAGGCATAATATTTTTAAAATTTTGATTTCGATTCGTGAGTACCTAAAAAGGCGTATTAAAAAATATTCTCCGCATCCATTCGATTTTGAGACGGCGTAAAAGTTTTACGTCGCAACAGTTCACTTAACATTTTGCTCCTTTTTACCGAATTATGATGGGTAAATTCTATTATGAGAAGTCAGCATCAAATGAAAACTGTCACAAAATCTAACAATAAAATCAAGAGATCTCGTTACAATGAAATCAGATAATGTAAATGAATGGTGGGATTCATTGCCAAAGGTACCCAGCCACTATTGCAGATCAAGTAGAGTGTTTGTAGAAGACACATTCAAAACCAAACCTCATTCGTTTTTGAAATGTAATAAAATGGTGTTCCAGTAAGAATATTATAGCAGTTCACTATTAAAAAAAATGAGAAAACATCTTTATTCAAGCCCAGAAAAGATTAATGTGACACTTGTACTGCTTTCAGAAAGGCACATGTATACCAGAAAAATACAAATACCACACACTTAAGAAACAATAAGCTTAGCTGGCTAAAAAAAATACTAAATCAATGTGCTACTCTGATGTACTAGCAGTGACTATGGGCAAGCAAAGTATTTTATACACCACCTTTGTTTAAAATTCGCATTATATATGAGATAAACTCCACCTAAAACAAGATATTAATCCCTTAAGATTAAAAAAGGTATCTTACAGGGAATAAACAATACTTTAATCCTAAGGGTTATAATGTCATTTGATTTTGGAATGTCAATTGGAGCGAAATTTAATAATACCTACATGGACATAGCTGTATGACTAGTTGCTTGCCTAATTAAAAAATATATGGACGTTAAATTTGGCTGTATAAGTTTTTGTACCTTTGCATTTGGAACGACTACCAAGAAATACCGAAACAAAACTAAAAACCCTTGTAAAAAGGGTGGCTGTATGCGACGGTTTCCTTTGCCTTTTGAAAAAGCCAAATAAGAAGTAAAATTGCGCGGTTTTTGAAAAGAAAATTCTTTCAGAGTTTTTATTTCAATAGTATTCAAATAAATAAAATATGTCGAGCTCGAGTGACGATTTAACACCAGAAGATATTAGAAATGAAGCAAATAGTATCGTCGATAATATTTTGCCGTGTAAATCGAAGCATTTGTACATGAAATGTTACGAAGATTTCTTTGCTTGGAAAACTAAAAAAGCCGTGAAAATTATTTCGGAGTCATTGCTTTTAGTATATTTTCAACAGTTGTCTGGTAAAAAGAAATCTAGCAGCCTATGGACTGTTTATTCAATGTTGAAGACAACAGTAAACATTAAGGATAATATCGACATTAGCAAATATGTTAAATTAAAGGCATTTTAAAAAGAAAGTCGGAAGGGCATCGACCGAAGAAATCTAAAGTTTTTACAGCGCGTGATGTGGAAAATTTTCTCAACAATGCTCCAGATGACACCTTTCTTGACAAAAAGGTAAGTTAATCCATGTGATGTAGGTATGTTATATCGACGGTCGGACATAGACAGACTGAATATCAAACAAGAAAAACATATTGAAAATATCAAAATGAATTTTAATAACTTTCGCTTTCGCGCAGTTTCGGTTTTAAGTTATTTATTCTTAAGAAAAATAACCTTATTGTACTAATTAAAATATTTTTTTTTATTGTTCCAGGTAGTGTTAATATTTGGGATTGATGGTGCTTACAGAGGGTGTGAACTAGTAAATATCAAAACTGGCGACATTCAGCAGTATAGCGATGATTTACTTTTGGTTAATATACCAGACACCAAAACAAAACAAGAACGATCTTTCGTGATTACAGGGGAGTATGCAAAAGTAGTAAAAAAGTACCAAGATCTTCGTCCCTTAAATATGTTATCTAACAGATTTTTTATAAATTACACCAAAAGCAAGTGTACACGACAAATGATAGGAAAGAATAAAATCAGTGCAATGCCGAGACAAATCGCTGAATATTTAAATTTACAAAACCCGGAGCTTTACACTGGTCACTGCTATAGAAGAACGTCAGCTTCTTTACTGGCGGAATCTGGTGCGGACATAACCCAAATCAAACGGCATGGAGGCTGGCGTTCTGATAATGTAGCAGAGGGTTATGTTGATAATTCTGTTCACAATAAGAACAAAATAAGCTGCTGCATTGGCAACAACATACAGCTAAAACTGCAGTCCCATTCAAACTCAGAAGACTATCAGAAGACAGATCTCACCGCAGCCTCTACGAGTAGATTAGCACATCCTCAAGCTATCAAAAGACCCATGTCACCACAGCCCTCTACTTCAGCACAATATCCTCAACTATCATCATCGCCAACAGAAGAACTACCGACTCTGTTAACAGGAACCCATACTACAGAAATAAATACCTCTTCCTCGAGCTCTACTATTAATATAGCATATAGAAATATCACTGTCAAATGTTTCTAATATTACCTTTAATTTCTAAATTATTAAATACCTAAGTACTTGATTTAATTCCTGCGTTTCATTACCTAATTATCTTACACGGTGGTGTATAAAGTAGAGTATGCTCCTCGGGGATAACAGTGTCTTACTCTTGGGCAGTCTTGAATCCCTCGCTTCATTCAGGATTCTTACCATAATTCCCTCACTTCGTTCGGGAATTAACATTTTAATTCCCTCACTGCGTTCGGGAATTATCTACAGAATCCTTCATTTCGCTCAGAATTCAATATGATGCCCGTGACATAATACACTGCTTTATCCCCTTGGTGCATAATCTACTATTATTACCACCTAAATAGCAGGTTTCCGTTCAATATTATAAACAAAAACTACAAATTCATAATTTTACCCTGTATGTAAACAATTATAGTTTAGTACATTTGTATGTGCGGCATGTTAAGACTTTTTATCAATCAATGAACAAATAGAAATTACTAAGTACGCAACGAAGATTTTTTTTTTAAATAAGTTATATTTACCATTACTGCAATCTGTAGTTTTTTTTTGTTTTTAGAAGATTGAAAAAATAAAGTGGCATCACTGAAATCACTGAACTTCTCGTATCTTGCGAGTTTTTAAATCTGTCCAGTAGTTACGGAGTCTATTCAATGCAAAGAAACAGTCACCTCTTTGTAACTTTGTTAGTATAATAGTATACATATAAATGACCAATCAGTGGCTAGGGATATCAAGACCTCAAGAAGTCGTTGTGGCACCGTGCTTACTGTGCATATCAAACGAATTCGCAGGTTAAGATAGCTCGCCGCGGCCGGTATTAGGATGGTTGACCGCCGATTATTTATTTCTCACGATGACTTCCGTGCTTCGGAGAGCACGTCAAGCAGTCGGTCCCGGGTGCTGTAAACCCACCACGAATATGAACTGCAGGTTGAAGAATATTTGCGAGTTCCTAATACCGCAGACAGATGTATATTTAGCAGATGTATAATAACAATACGTCATCGCGTTCTACAAAACATTCGGGTATCGCTTTTAGTAGATTTCAACTTGTTTATAACAGCAGAAGCCAGAATATGTGAAACACATCTATTATCCAATGACTGGGACGAGATCGTTGACAGTCCAAATCTATTGCACGACTTCAATAGTATTCATTTCGTAGAGATGATGGGTCTCATGGAAGCAGCGGTGTCAGGAGTGCTTTTTTGGACTTTGAAAATATTGAAAACAGTAGAGTTGGTGTCAGTCGAGAACCCTTCACGAAGATCTTAGTACAAACGCTTATTTTTTTCAGGATCGAACTCAAAAACTGCTTTAGCTATTTATTTGATGAAGTTATGTAGTGGCGAAAGCAATGAAAGGCTAGCAACAATTTTAAAAATGAGCAGAAGAACTCTAGAAATACACTGAAAAAGAGCAAGAGAGTGTTTATCTTGTTTTTTCATCTTAATTGTTTTAGGTCTTGATCACATAGACAGAAGACTGGTGATTGCCTTATTTGTCAACCCAAACTCACCTTTTGAAGATAGAAAAGCAATCGCAAAAATGGACGGAACAAACGCCTACATCCAAAAAATCTCTAATGAATTGTTCCAAAGAAAAACATACAGTTTGCATAATAGAGTAAGATCCCAGGGCCCCCAGACGTTACTTATTTTCTTATAAAAAATATAAATGGGATAAAGTAGTGTTAGTATGTATTTTGAGTGTGTACATACCTGCCAGCTTGGGTCGACGGCCAATTCATGGGTACCAGGTGCTAAAGGTAGATAAATACAGTACTGATTTTTTTTTAATTCTCACTGCTGATTTTTACATATGTTTTAGATAATTTTGTTAAAAATTAATAATCATTATTGCCAGACACTTTCCATCGGCGCTTAGCCTTACCAGACGCTTTAAAGTTTCAAAAAAAAATAACATATTTTTACTTATAATCTCACTCTTGATTTTTATATATGACACTTATATATGAATATATATATATGATACTTAGGGAACTATTTGAACACCCCTGGTTAGCAGCCAGACCAATTGGAGGGGTCAAACATCCCCCCAGACACAAATAAAGTGTCGCTATGTGTATGAGCGCGAGGTCATTATTTGTACGCTTGATGTATAAAATGTTACAAATGGTCACACAATTACCAGCGTCAAGATTCGATGTTATTTTTGATCAGTATTTTTCGTCTTCTATAAAAGATTACGAAAGATCACAAGAAGAATCGACACAACTGGAGTTTAGCATCAGTGGACCTGACCAAGTTCGACCATCTGATTTCGCAAAAGAATTGAAAAATATACGCTTCAAAGAGGCTCTCATTGACTTCTGGTCTACAGACCAGATAGTACCATTTATTGGCAACAAAAACATTGTTGTTAATTTCAAGAATTGTCACTCTTTTTCCGTCATAAATAATGCAGTAGATGAAAATTTAAGTTGCCCTGAACATGAGGAAGCTGACACTAAAATTATCCACCGTATCTGCAATTTTGATGATCAAGCTAATTTTGTTATTCAGTGTTCTGACACTGATATTGCAGTAATTATGCTGGGCAATATGCATCATTTAAAAAATTATAACTCCCATGTGTGGATATTGACTGGCACTGGAAATAAAGTTAGATACAATGCTATCACTGATATTTATAAACATTTAGGACCTACATTAAGCCGTTGCTTGCCAGGATTTCACGCAATAACTGGTTGCGATTACAATCCAGCTTTTTTTAAGAAAAGGCAAGCAAAGGCCATTTAATGTATTGAAAAAAACTGCAGAGAAACTCGGCGACGTAGACTTATTCAGTGACTTGAGCAAAATGTGTTTAACACTATACAAAAATTTATTTGTGAACTGTACAACGTGGCCGGAATAATTGACGTAGATGCTGCCCGACTCCAACTCTTCATCAACACTTATATGGTTTGTGACGTAAATGAAGAGTTCAATCACAAAAATGTGAAAAACTTTGATACAAGTAACTTATCACCATGCAAAAGTGAGCTTTTACAGCAGTTTCGACGAGCTAATTACATCACTAGTCTCTGGAAGAATGCCCATATGAAGAAAATTAGTATTTTTAGTCCTGACAATAATGGATGGACGTTGGAAGACAATAAATATCATTTTAACTGGTTCGAGCTTTGTCAGTGAATCGCTTCAAGAAGAACCAGGTATTATACTTTATCTTTGAATAATTGATATAACCGTGTAACTCTTTGATTCTTAATTATGTTATTTTTGTTACAGAAAATGAAAGTAATAAGGATGACAATGAAGACTGTCAATGCTAACATTGGGTTGATGATGACAGTAAACATCACGCTGAATTGTAAAATGTTCAAACAACAAATAATCCGAAAGAAGAAAGACATGTATAGCTTTGTGTAATTTTAAGATTTAATAAACATGATTTTTTTAAATAGTAGAATTCAATTATACTCGATGATAAGATATAAAACATAGGTTAAAGAAACTTATATTTATTATTTATAAAATTTTCTCAACTCAGATCACTTTAAAATACCTTGTAATCTTCAGATTCGATTCTATTTTGTATGTAACGAATCTTTAATCTCTCTTGATTATATCGAACAGAGCAGAATTTTAGAAGGTATCGTTGTTCCATTGTGTTTACAATATTGATTCTGATAATAGTGCATTACACACCACTGATAATTTTCTTCTTAAATCTCAATCATTTTTATTACTTCTCTAACGGCACATAGATATCTGTCTCACACTCAAGCGACAAATAATGACCTCGCGCTTATACACATAGCGACACTTTATGTGTATCTGGGGGGATGTTTGACCCCTCCAATTGGTCTGGCTGCTGACCAGTGGTGTTCAAATAGTTCCCTAAGTATCATATATAAAAATCAAGAGTGAGATTATAAGTAAAAATATGTTATTTTTTTTGAAGCTGTAAAGCGTCTGGTAAGGGTAAGCGCCGATGGAAAGTGTCTGGCAATAATGATTATTAATTTTTAACAAAATTATCTAAAACATATGTAAAAATCAGCAGTGAGAATTTAAGAAAAATCAGTACTGTATTTATATACCTTTAGCACCTGGTACCTATGAATTGGCCGTCGACCCAAGCTAGCAGGTATGCACCAAAGTACGTACTACCACTACTTTATCTCATTTATATTTTTTATGAGAAAATAAGTAACGTCTGGGGGCTCTGGGATCTTGGACTATAAGTATTCAAACCTTTTAAAACCATTTTTAATTGTCAGCTGTGACAACTCCGATGCCTCAATCTTACAAAGAATGGTGTATGACAAGGAAGGCACATTCCATTGGTACTTTCTATCTGGTATTTTTTTTATTTTAGACCGAGGATTTAGAGATGTCTTGCTCGATTTAACAAGTTTAAATTACTCTGCTTATATGCCTAAAACTAAAACATCGCGGTGCCGATCAGCTCACAACCGAACAAGCGAATAGGTCTAGATTGGTCACCATATACCGCAATAAACGGTAGAAGAGAGACGTAATAAACGGTAGATTTAAGCGTGAATTTAAGTTGTTCCGGCAGGATTATTTTAATCGGGCTTTAAGTCATATGTCTCAGGACTTCAAAATAGCAGCATCATTAATTAATGCTTTCCAGGACCCCATCCGGGACAGCTACATTTGTGGATATTATAAATGACCGCTTAAATCGACCAAATCAACTAGCAGATTTTGTAACTCGCAATAATATAATTAGACAAAGAGCAACGTTCGTAAGTATGACTGGTGATCAACCTATGTTTGAAGATTTTCCAAATCTCTCAGAAGAAGACCTTATGTTGGTTGCTCTTGGTACATACTAAATCAAGCTAGCCCGAAGTTATTATGCTGAGCATCTTATGCAGGGGTTGCATAACATTTAGGTGTACAGAGAGCAACAAATAAGGGAACTTCGCGAGTATATTGAAGAGCAAGACGTTTCGTTCCTACGAGACCGAATTCAATCTACACACGTTCTGGGTTTATAATTCATATATCATCGTCAAAGGAATGGACGAGAAGCGATAGCTCATTATAATTGTTTATGTTTGAGTGGAAGGCGCACGGTCGGATTCTGCGCACACGTTATGTGGTACCTCGGTTGGGCTAGAAACCAAACCGAAGACATAAGATTACCGGCAGCGGAATTAAGTGATATTATAGACACGAGTAAACACTAATAAACGCTGGACCTCCTTATAAACCATAGTATAATATGTTATTATTACTGTGGTCATGAATAATGTAATCAGCATTGTGCTTTTTTTTTTTTATTTTAATTGGCCGTAAGATACTTATTCAATTATTCGTATCGTCTTCAAAAATAAAAATGTATTTAATCCACCTTGAAGTATATTTCGGCGATGAGATTTCTCCACTGTAATTGTAGGACTGCTTAATATGATTATATGTAGGAATTGTTTTCGGCCGCGGATAGCCCACGGTCCATACAATATTGTCCGTTCCCCTTTGACAGTTTTTAAAAACATATTATGCACGGGGACTATCATTACTTACTTATATACTTCAAAATAATTGAATGCAAAGAGAAAAGGTTTTGGAAGAATCTTTTTTTCTGCTAATACTGCATTCGTTCTAATATAGCACATTAGGTACAAAAAAAAACAGTTTTATGTTATCCTGATAAGTTGTTCAAATGCACATACTAGGACTGGCAAGCGTGAAATATTAAAGAAACAATAATATCCAAGCAAAGCAAGTAGCGGTTACATAATATCCAACGCATATTATATTGAGTGCGCAAAGCATGCAACGGTAACATTCTTACCAATGCTAGGTCGACAGATGGCAGCACAGTAACCGTTTCTCTTGTGCGACGCGACGACATGCTCCGCCATCGCTTTTGTAAATGTGTAAGTGTTAGGCTTTGGACTTATGTACCTGAAAGAAATGAATAATTTAAGGAAGTGTTTATAGGTGCTATGGTTACTTTATTTTATTTATTTTATTTTATTTTATTTTTTATTTTATTTTAAACATGGTAAACCAGAACTAAATACATTTTTCTTAATACATAAATAGTGTAGGTACAATATGTTTACACTTATTGAAATAATGTAACATAAACATGTAAGCACTCACTGAAGCAATAACAAAAATTGAAAAGAAGGAAACAAATTAAATTAATTAAGTACTTAAGTTACTTAACTTTCGTAAGACAAAAAAAAGAAAAAAATAAAATATTCCTATGTATTAAACAAAAAATCGCTGAGTAGCTTTCTCGCTGTGGCAGCCTTAGTATTGAAAATATCAATGTCTACTTTATTGACAAGTCTGTTGATGTTGTTGCAAGCTCGCAGCAGAAACGAATTCCTTCTGTAATTTGTAGAAACTACAGGTGTGTCAAATATTTTATTAATCCTAAAACTCCGCGTGGGTACCGAAAAGTTTAATTTATAAAGTAATTCAGGGCAATCAATTATGTTCTGGGCTATTTTTAAAATATATATATAATCCGCTATCTGACGGCGCATGTATAGGGGAAGAAGATGGTGAGTTTTACATATATGCTGGTAGTCTTTGCTATTATATTGTTGTTTCATACGGAAACATAAAAAACGGATAAATCTTTTTTGGATGCGTTCTATGCGTGAAATATACACTTCATATTGAGGGTTCCAGATCTGAGACACGTATTCAAGATTATTACGAACGTACGTGCAGTACAATATCTTAAGTGTTTTTATGTCTCGAAACTCGCTAGAACGACGCATCACAAATCCCAATGAGCGCGAGGCTTTAGTCACAATACTGTCTATATGAGTATCAAACAAAAGTTTGCTGTCGAATGTGACCCCCAGGTCACGCACTAAGTTTTCACGTGTTAAAAACTGGCCGCGCAACTTGTAATTAAATATCAAGGGACTGTTTTTGCGAGTATAGGTGACCATTGAACATTTAGCAGGATTTAAGTCAAGTTTATTAGAAACGCAGTAGTCCTCAAGTAGCAACAGGTCAGCTTGGAGAGCTTCGGCATCGAAACTGGTCGAAACTCTTGAATATAGTTTCATGTCATCGGCAAAACAAAGCAGATGACTTGATGTTAAATATGAATGAATATCATTAGTAAAAATTGAGAATAATAAAGGTCCTAATAGTGATCCCTGAGGGACGCCACTTGATATTTTGGTCCAACTTGAAATATAATTGCTGACAACAACGGCTTGAGATCTGTTATCAATATAAGAAGCCAGCCATCTCAACAGGTTACCAGAAACTCCAAGTTTGAAAATTTTTTGTAGTAGTTTGACGTGATCTATACGATCGAAACATTTGCTGTAGTCCGTATAGATCACGTCAACTTGGTCCCCGGCTTCCATTGCCTCCGTCATAAAATCACTTATCAAAACCAAATTTGATGTCGTCGATCTACCCCTAACAATAATATAAATTGGAAATAATCTATCATGTGAAGGTCTTTTAAATTTGTAAAAATTTTAAATTATATATACACTAGTTTTTTATTAATTTCAATATTTTATAGCAATTGTGTGTTTTTTTTGTATTACCTATTAATAATTCCTTTTTTAACATTGTGGTTGCTTAATTATTATTTGGAGCTTTAGCTATCCGTATTTGTGTTTGCACATATGTTTGAGTTGCAACCCAGCTATATACCTAAGTAATGCTTATGTTTTTTATGTTGATATGGTTGCGATTTGTGATGTGTATGAAATAAATAAATAAATAATTATTAAAAATATCACACATCACCATATTGCCTTCAAATATGCGAGGAAGCCTTTAAGACTCAGCATCGTTTGAGGGTTGATAGGTCGTACAAAAATGAGAAGCAATAATAATTAATCGGCCAAACCGGGAACTTTTCTCAGCTTATATAGGGCAAATACATAAAATGACATACGTCGTAATACACCCAGGCCTATGCTTTAAATGTTCAGACACTTAAATATTTGCATGTTGCTGGTATCGGAGGGACTGGGGTCTAAGCCAGACAGTGTTACCCCATCGCCAAAGTGGTCGTCACATAAACACCGATTTTCAACAATAGGAATGTATTTTTAATTTATAACTTTACTATAGTATACAGCAAGTTTGTGAATAAATAAGTAAACAGTTACCTACCTGTGTGTTATGACAGACAGTAAGTCTTCGGGCAAAGACTCTGTGACAGCGAGCAGTGAAGACAGCGGCACCGGCGGCTCGTATATACGCTCCTCTATATGCTGAAGATCCGCGTAGCTGTATGCCGTTGATACATGGATCAGAACCTGCAATTTTAAGTTAATATTACTCAACTGTAGAAATAGTCGATTTAGAATAGCCCTACCACCACTGGAGTGTGTCACAAAAGGTGACTAGTAAACGTCAGGAATATTTATTTATTTAATAATCATTGTTTGTTACTACCGAACCTTCAGTTTGGGCAGTTTGTCACACATCTCCATAAGTGCCACTACGGGTCGCACATTGAAGCTAACGGCTGTGGCGAGAGGCTCTTCAAACTTGAGGGTTGCCGCTACGTGGAATACGACAGACACCTGTAATTAATAATTTTGATAATATGAATAAACATCATAATCGGCAACACTTTGTAATTTGAAAGAAATGTTATTACTTCCTTTCGTGGCAAAGCGAGTATCCCGAGCATCTGCGTTATTGCGCTTAAACTGCTGGCAGGCGTTTCTGTCACTAGCCAGTAGTCATCATGCAGATGTAAATGTAAATATAAGTGAGTTTGGTTCAATATTAGTAAAAGGGATTTATTTCACTGTATATATCTAGTGTATCAACTTATTTAATGCAAAGCCTTGTTGCACGATTTTTAGGCCTTCTTTTAGATTCATTTGAGCCTCAATGGCCAAAAGTGGATATAATATTTTCGGGCATTTTATATAGTAAGGATAGGACGTTTGTCTTCCATGCCATCTCATGGAAAGTGCGCATGAAGACCATGGCGGTACACGTCCATCAAAGAAAAAAAAACAAAAAACAATTGAACATCCTAAAGTGATACACCAATTACCTTATCACAAATCCAAACCACCTAAGCTTCAATAAGCTTGCATTATGGAGACCACACTTAATTACGTGTACTGCTGTTTGAACTTCTGTTATTCTAAATTGAAACTCATCTCAATATAGATAAGATGAGGGCATAATTAATCAATGAAGTGGAACTACAAATGGATTAGGGCTTGGCAAAATTATCGGCCTCGTAGCTTCGGCTTCAACTTTATGCTGAGCCTTTTGGTCACTGGTTCTTTTTTATTAATAAATATTTTGTGAATTTATACTGTTCAGAAATACTTACATTCTGTAATTCAGCGAAGCTCTGCTGGCTGATACCAAGGTTAGGCTCACAGACGTCACCAGGAATAACCCGAATCTTATTCAACTGCTCCGGACATCTTGATCTGATCTCGTCAAACACCTGCAGTAAGTAGGGTGTTTTAAAAAGTTGTGACAATATAAAAAAATATCATCAATTAGAAAATCACGTACCTACGAGTAAATATCTCTATCCCAATCCAAAAGGTTTCTTACCATAAAGTTGAAAAAAAAAGTTTATTTTTACAGCCCTACCGAGTATCAATGAACGATCTTATATTTTCGCACAAGTGTGCACTTTTATATTATTATTCTGTGAAACACAAGTTTTAAACAGAAATAGGTGTTTCTTACTGTCCAGATTTATGTTAAACATGTAGACGAGACATCAGACAAAAATACGAGTATGTAAGCGATGTTTTATTGCCGGTTGTTAGCCCGGTTGACCAGACTACTGCAACTTTTGGGTAGCAAGAGTTCGGTGATTATTATCAACCGGACTTTTGCTACTCAAAAGTTGTAGTAGTTCGGTATCTTATTGTAAATAAAAATTAATACAATATATGTTTACAATAGAAACTAACTAATATTAAAAAAAAATACATACATTTATATAATACAATAATACCACGTTTTTCCAAGTATGTATAATAAAATATCGTGTAAAGTCGCATGCACGTTATTAGCCGACAATTGCCATCACCTATTAATTCCACAATTATTTTACAGACTAAGTTCAAATACGTTTATGGATAAATACAATTGAAAAAAAAATACTTCTTAACACAAAAATATAACAAACAAATAAAACTGTCTCCAAAACAACAAAACTACAAGTTTTTAAAAGCTACAATGACGCAGTGGGAATTTCCCCACGAGTCACTTGTAATTGAATATTTCTTATAATATTCAATTACAAGTTTTTAATTACAATTACATTTAATTACATTTTAGTTATTAATTACATTTTGAGTAGCAAAAGTCCACTTGATAATAATCAACGAACTATAGCTACTCAAAAGTTGCTGTAGTCCGGTCAACCAGACTAACAACCGAACTACTGGCACTAGACGGTTAATCAACATTTTTTTATGTGTCTTGGCCACACGTTTAACTATCGTAGGCCCAGCAAATTACTAAGATATATTCGTTCAACCCTTGGATGACCATAAGGTTGGTGTTTTGCTTTGTAAAATTATTATGCATTAAGTTTAAGTTTAAGTTTGCCACAAATTTGCATTTAAATAGAAATGTCCTGCTTTGAAAACAAAAAAAAACGCGTTTACTTTTTATGTTTCACGCAGTATATTTCATTGTCCTTGATTAATTGAGGAGGTTCATTTCAAAACTTGACTATTCTACTTTCGACAAAACAGCTTATTTTGTATTTGGTAACATTGAAATGAAAGCGCAGCGAAAGTAAAATGCGACCAAAACTTGATAATTACTTCAGAAAAAAAACATAAAAAAACATTTGTCAAAAGTTGATTTTTCCACTTTAAAGTGGCAAACCTAAAAAAATATTAACTAATTACGCAAAAACACAAAAAGTGGAATAGTCAAGTTATGAAAAGAACCTCCGCAGCTTTGCTAATACCTCTAATCCTGGTTTCTCACCTGTGACTGCGTCAAGTCTTGGAGCCTCGTCTCCGCGGTCTGCTGTCGCTTCTGCCGCACCAGCAGGAAGATGGCTCCGATGTCTGGACACGTGGACAACAGCCTTTCCACCAACACCTGCAATGTTAAATAGTACAATTCAGGTCTCATGTGAGGTGAATGATTTCGGAGAGTCTTTTTAAACCTGCGTTAATCAGTGTCTAAGTATGCATATGCTATTTTGTACGAATTTTGCCATTTTCTACAATTTTATGTATTTTGGTTGTCTGGGAAATACTCACTAGTCAAGAAGCCACATTTAGCCCGGGTAGGGATAACCCTATCGCTCCTGGATAAGCGTGCCGTAAAAGGTGACTAATCCGAGTGAAAACCTGCTTGGTGGTAGGATCCCGTCATGGTCCGACTTGCTAGATCGCCGACCACCCTTCACATAAAATTTCCCGCCAAATATTACAAGCTCCGGCGGTGATGAATTCCGGCAATATTTTATGTAGAGCCAGTTTCTAGGCCTGTTTGCTTTCATCTTCGACCTTATCTTCAAACGCCAAACGCTCGAAGCTCAAAGGTCAAACGCGGGCTTAGTATAAAGGGTGTTCTTTTTGATATCCCATAACTTTGAGGTTTTGTTCCTTACTAAAAAATGATAGTTTTTGCCAAAGAATATATGGTTCAAAAGTGCATATTATATTAAAATAGAAATTATCACACTTGTAAAATCTCTTTAACATTTATTCAATAGACGCGTGTCACTAAAGCCATACAATAAATAACAAAAACATTTTAAACGTTGCATACAATGTACAACGCAAAATGTTGCGAACTTTACCTGTGCATAGCGATAAAATAATAAGTTCAAAAACTTACACCCGACTACTAAAAACACGCTCTAAAAGGTAGGAAACAAGTAGGTAATAGTCTCCGCTGAAATATTTATGTATTACGTCATATTGATAGAGATGTGTTGAAAGGGTAGCCGTGATCGTATGCCATTTTGATTTTATTTTATCATTAAAATGAATTGTTTTGATACAAAAGGTGGCATACGACCACGGCTATGCTTTAAACAGATCTCTATCAATATGACGTAATACTTAAATATTTCACTATTACCTACTTGTTTCCTACTTTGTAGAGCGTGTTTTTAGTAGTCGGTTTTTTGCACTTATTTTTTTTTTCACACGTTTTGGAGTAATAGTGTTTACATATTTGAAATATGCTAACGAAGTTCTTTTATTTAATATCCCACGCAAAACCGAAAATAATGTTTTTTTTAGTTCTTCACTTTAAGTCCCCTAGAGGGCGCTGAAGTCAATTTAACATAACTTTATGTTAAGCCTATAACCAGCAGACTGTGAAGAGGCTTCTAACGACATTTGTCCAATTATGATTAGTAGTTTAGAAGTTCTTAGGGAACAGATGAATATCCATACCTACATACATACATACAAACACTTTTTGCTTCGCTGTAATCGGGTACAAAAAGGGATAGAAAATGCCACGTTGTCATACTTCGCATAAAGATGTTTTGACTTAATTGAATTATTTTGTATGAAAAATAAAAACAAAATAAAAATTTACATTGAAAAATTATTCACATGTTAGTTGATTCTATAACATGGTCCCATTAATACCCTAGAGTTATGGGAAATCAAACGGAACACTTTGTATATGCGTTTATATTAGGATGATGCCTTAAAGTTTTGTGTGCGAGAATTCGACCAATACACTATGGAGGTCGTCTACTTACTTTTCCAACGAAGCCAGTCCCTCCAGTGATGAAGAGGGACTTCCCGGCGTAGAACTTTGGAATCCGTGCATGACTGATGTCCGTGATCTCTGCCATTATTCCTGTAATATGCAACAGAAGAACATATTAACGACATAAGGATATAATATATAAGCTTGTGTCATGGGGACCATACGGCGAAACTAGGGTGTAGTTCCTATGACCTATTACCCTATATAAAAGACAATATAAAGACATTGCCACTTAATAAATTTAAATCCACTCTGCATAGATGGCTGTTGGAAAAATTTTTTTACAGTTTAGATGAGTTTCTCAGAGAATGTATAAAATAAAGATAAATTAATTGTTCAATAAATAATAATGTAAAACTATATTAATTAGGAGATAATGTGTATCTAAATATGGTAAAATAATGAATATGATGTAGATGCGATAACTAGAAATGAACATTATTATACATTAAATTAAAATAAATAAAATAGAATTTTAATTGGAATTATAACATAATAATGTAATAATTGAGACTACTAATGAGCTTAACTAAGGACATTTCTATTTCTGTACAAGCCTATATCTAAAATGTTAGTTTCATGTTTATATTCTATAGATTGTAAGATATGTGTTATTGCATGCTGTATAACAGTGAGATATGTGACCTATATAAATAAATAAATATTTCTAACACTCACACAACATTATCTAGCCCAAATTAAGTTTCTTAAAGAACTTGTGCTATGGATACTAGATAACTGATATACTTAAGAAATATATAAACATACATATTGAATAAATATATATTTTTTATTAGAATAAACTTAAATAAACATATAAACATCCATGACTTGACAGCTAATATCTGTGTTCACCACACAAATATCCGCCGCCGCCGGGATTCGAACCCAGGACCTCTGGCATAGAAGGCAATTTATGTTACCGCTACACCAGCCGGTCGACAAACCTATATATAAACCTATATATAAGCCGACCATCAAAATGTAAACCATATTTGACGCAATAAAATTATTTGATTTGATTTATATTGAGGATTTCCAAAACACAGGGGTGCAAGACGCTACATACCAATTCGTGACGTCGCGGTATCGATCCCCACACATGTTCCGGTTTTTATCTTTACATGTATCTACATGGCTTCCCATATCAAAGGTAGTTTGTGGCCATGTACTTGGAGATTTTATTTATTTTCATTCTTATAAAGTTAAAAAAAACTTCTTGGATAGTGAAAACTTTCTTAGGGTATTTTGATTAAGCTATTTACGACGTAAAAATTGACTTTACGAGAACGGCAATATAAAAAAGTCCTCTAGACAGTACCTACTCTTCTAGTCCACTCATAGACCAACCTTTTAATGGACATACTCTTTGCAATTGACACTGTTAAGTTTATATTGTTAAATAAACAAATTTAAGTAATAAGACTCTGTTATTTTCCACTCTGTGAGATCATCGTTTTAAAATACGTGCTCTTAGGTAAACTGAGTCAAATCGAGTAGCTTTTTAAGTTGATACTTGGCAGCACTCTAGGTTTCAACAAACTCAATGCAGAAACGAGTCTGGGCTGTTTATAAATAAATATAACTAAAGGGCTGTTTTTAACAGTTTGCCGCTTTTTTATCGTATTAAAAATGCAGGACTGGCGGTGAAAGAAAAACATAGAATGTGCCAGCTGCTTGTCTTCCCGGGCATGCTGTGAGAGTCAGTTAAGGGACAGAGGTTTTTATTAGAGGTTTTTTTGTGGGCTGACCGTCTGTCACTGCAGTAGTCTCTCTCCATCATTATTTTTTTTTTTATTTATTTGTCGATCTATGAAATTATATAGTAAGTTTTTCTTCAGTATTGATTTATTTGATATGTCCATCTCCAAGTTTAGATCAGTCATTGCCAAAGGAGGGACGAAAAAGGGACTTCATAGTTTATAATATTGTAAAATATTTACTGTAATTTGCTTCTTATTTTCATAAAATCTGTTCATTTTTTTTTCTTTTTTTTTTAAAGTGTTTAATTACATTAATAATATACCATGCATTAAATGTGTAACCTATCAGTGGAAACTTTGTTGGCAACAAACAGCACAACTTAAAATTTAATTTAAATTTTAAGTTGTGCTGTTTGTTTCCCGAATAAAGTAAAATAAAAACAAAATAAAATTATAATACCTCAAAATTTGTCAAATGTGACAACAGACGGTTTTATAACCTCTGGTGTTCTGCCTATCCCCTAAGGGATATAGGCGTGAAGTTATGTATGTATGTACATTTGAAAAAGATAACGCTTAACTTACCTATCTGCAAACTGGACGGCAGCGACAGCGGCGCGGGTAGCGATGCTGGGAATCGTGTCGCAGAAATCGCTGCCCGCGCCGCTGTCGCTCTCGCTGTATCTGTCGCTTCCGTCCAGTTTGCAGCCTAAGAACGAGCGATCATAAAGATGACGATATTACACGTCTATCTACGAAAATCTATTCACACGATATTTGAAAATACAACGAACATAGTGGTCAGAAAAAAAATACGTATGCAATCCGGTCTATATCTTGGCGAGTGTACGGAATAGAAGATTACAAATAGAAAAAGAAATAGAAGTTTTTAAACAGTCTATAGGCCATAATCCACCAAGCTCGCCCAGTGCTGGGTGGTGGATGCCAGAATTTTCAGGGTGCCAAAATGGCTTCTGACAAACCCTAACGACTACTGTATACAAGTATACAGCACCCGGGACCGACAGCTAAACGTGCCCTCCGAAGCACGGAAGTCGTCGTGAGAAATGAATGGTCGGCGGTCACCCATCCTAGTACCGGCCGCGCCGAACGTTGCTTAACCTGTGATATCGTATGATACACACAGTAACCACGGCGCTACGACGACTTCATTATTTTTTTTCTGTTTATGCGATACCTAATACTCGGGTCAAATATTTTCGTAAAAAATTTGGTTTTATAGCGCGAGTGAGGACACCCAGGGCGCAGCGCTCGCTTACTTGCCCCCTCATGCGACGCTCTTTACATCTGCCGTGAGGTTGGTTTGCGCTTATAAACTTATTCCAAGGCGCACGCAAACCTCACGATACCTACCTACTTTCGTCCTGGGATCGCGTACGATAATCGCAAGTGAGTGTGCAAATTCCGTAAGGTTTTGTAGAGATTTTTGAGTTAAAATATAGCAAAGCATAATATACTATTGCAATCAATTGAGTAAAAAAAAAAAACCGGTTTCATATAAACAAAAAATAACGTTGTATACGCGGACTACCGCACGCTTTAAATATATACAACCTGTAGTACAAAAAAGTGTGTCCGTATCGACCGCGCGGCCACGGCGTTTTTTCTTACATCTAACCATGCCAAGATTATGTAAAAATTTGTAAAAGTCGATTCCTAAAAACATAAATTTGTAAAAGGTATAGTTAAAAAGTTATAAGGGTTTGAACGTGGCCGCGCCATTGAGACAATGCGAACCGCGCGGCCACGTAGATCTTTAAAACTAAACATTGCAGAGACCTGAAGTTTAGGTAAAACACGGATTGAATATGTAAAAAAATTGTAAAAATATAGAAAAAAATCCTGGATTTACATTTTAGAAAATGTAAGCTTATAACACCATGGCCGCGCCATCGACCGGTATAAAATTACGTTATCGTCGATATCTCGATGGAAAAGCATAGCAGAGGTCTGAAGTTTTTTGTAAAACCTGGATTCGAATTTGTAAAAACTAGTAAAAATATACTAAAATATCATAGGTTAACATAATAGGAGCTGTAAGACCAAAAACCCATGGCCGCGCCATCGAAACGTTAGAAAAGTACTTTACCGTCGATATCTTGCTGAAAAAGCATCGCAGAAGTCTGAAGTATTTTGTAAAACCAAGATTTAAATTTGTAGAAACGATTAAAGATGCACAAAAAACTCCTAGGGTCATATTTAAGGAACTTTAGCACTGAATCTTTAGTACGGCTTGAATACGTCGATAGGGTGACCATGGCTTATTGATAATAGAAAACTTTCCACACATTTAATAGATATAATATCACAAATCCATATTTATTTCGCATAGTAAATTTAATTTAATTTTAGAGCTCATCTGACCTGTTACCTGTTACCATGAACAAGAAACAGACATAGTTAGAATAAAAGAAACAGGAAAAACCAGGTGTACAACCCTTATCTTTGTGTTTTTTGGTTTGAAAGTCCATGCCGCTCACTCAAAGGCTTGCCGGCCAATTATCAAACAATGTTATTCGTAGAAATATAGTCTTGCTTTTGTTTACTTGTTCCAAAAGTTTTATGTCATCGACCAAAACACGCACCATAGAATATTATTATTTTAAAATTACATCAAAGTGTCGCTGAGATAAAGTGGTAACCTATAGCAAACTTATTGTTAAGGAAAGTTTTAAAATGAACTGTTTCCTAATTATTTTTACCCGACTACTGCACGCAAAGGAGGGTTATGTTTTCAGCGCGAATGTAACTATGTCTGTTTCTTGTTCATGGTAACAGGTAACAGGTCAGATGAGCTCTAAACTTAAATTTAATTTACTATATGAAATAAATATGGATTTGTGATATAATTTCTATTAAATGGGTGGAAAGTTTTCTATTATCAATAAACCATGGTCACCCTATCGACGTATTCAAGCCGTACTAAAGATTCAGTGCTAAAGTTCCTTAAATATGACCCTAGGAGTTTTTTGTGCATTTTTAATCGTTTCTACAAATTTAAATCTTGATTTTACAAAATACTTCAGACGTCTGCGATGCTTTTTCAGCAAGATATCGACGGTAAAGTACTTTTCTCACGTTTAGATGGCGCGGCCATGGGTTTTTGGTCTTACAGCTCCTATTGTGTATACCTATTATTTTTTATTATATTTTTACTAGTTTTTACAAATTCGAATCCAGGTTTTACAAAAAACTTCAGACCTCTGCTATGCTTTTCCAGCGAGATATCGACTATAACGTAATTTTATACCGGTCAATAGCGCGGCCATGGTGTTATAAGCTTACAGCTTCTAAAATGTAAATCCAGGATTTTTTTCTATATTTTTACAATTTTTTTACATATTCAATCCGTGTTTTACCTAAACTTCAGGTCTCTGCAATGTTTAGTTTTAAAGATCTACGTGGCCGCGCGGTTCGCATTGTTTCAATGGCGCGGCCACGTTCAAACCCTTATAACTTTTTAACTATACCTTTTACAAATTTATGTTTTTAGGAATCGACTTTTACAATTTTTTACATAATCTTGGCATGGTCAGATGTAAGAAAAAACGCCGTGGCCGCGCGGTCGATACGGACACCAAAAAAGTTAGACGCCTGTTCAACCCTAGTAAAAAACATTAAACAAGGATTGAACAGGAGTCTAACTTTTTGTAATAAGGCGGTTAGTTTCCGATGAATGTTCGCTTTATCTACTTTTATTAAAGGTTATATTTACCCGTAATTAACTCTGTATAAAAGCCTTCATAATAAAATTTAAATTGACCTTATTATATTCCAGATTCCGGCTTTTATTTTGAACCCAGCTTCATGTATTCCTACATCTTCACAACGTCACGAAAGGTCAAACACCGCTTCAATAAATAATGCATGAAATAGCTGCCAAGTATACTAATTACCAAAGAAAACAAATTGATATCTTCAGTTATCAACCATCGTTCCTTGATTCTAGACTCCATTATTGTTAGTTTTATATTTTTTTATTTTCCGCTAAAATATAAACTATAGTCCGCGAAAATGTTTTGATTAAATAAAAAATTGACATGACATGACATTAGATCTTTCAAGTTCTTTTTGTCATTGGTCTATGAACGTCAATGTTACGTCTCGATTTGAGTTCAAGATTTAAACGTAAGTTTCCCGTCATTTTATTTCGCATTTCATAACAAAACTACACTTCCGAAAAAAACTGTTATTAAATTAAGATATATTATAAATTTATTATATTTATCAAATTTATATATTAAATTTAGATATATTATAGAGATATAATTTATATATTTGTAAATATATCTAAATTTTGACTTTTCACTTTTGTCATTTAAAAAACACTAAAATTGAGCCCCTATAAGACGTAGAACTTAAACATCCATTGTTTTATTGTTTACTAGCTTTTGCCCGCAACTTCGTACGCGCATAAACATTGTTTATATTTAACACAACCAGTCATTGAAGAACCTTTATATCAAGTATTACATCCATGCACTGAAGAAATAATTGTTCATACAAACTAAAAAGTCCAATATTTCGTGTTCCCGTGGGAATGGCGGGTTTTTTTTTTTCAAGACAATAGCCCCAACTTCATGGCCCCAAGTAAGCATAGCTTGTGTTATAGGATACCATGTAGCGAACTAGGAGGAATCTAGAATATAAATACATAAATAGATAAACACCCAGACACGGAACGTTTTTTTTTCTTGTTCCGTGCGGGAATCGAACCCGCAACCACTGGCGTCTGAGGCAGACTGGTTTACCCCATCGCCAAAGTGGTCGGGAATTCTTTCACAACTGAACTGAACTTTCACTGGGGAACCTTTATACTAAGTATCACATCTGTGCACTCATGGAATTATTTTTTTCATAGAAACTATAAATCGTATATTTCCCGTTACCGTGGGAATTTCGGGAATTTCTTACATAATACAAACAGACACTTATTGAGGAACCTTTATGCGAAGTATCACATCCGCGCAATCAAGGAATAATTTTTTTTCATACAAACTAAAACATCATATATTTCTTGTTCCCGTGGGAATTTCGGGAATTGCTTCCAAAACACAACCAGTAATTTTTTGAAGAACCTTTATGCCAATTATCATATCCGTGCACTCAAGGAATAAGATTTTTCATACAAACTAAAAAGTCCTATATTTTCCGTTCCCGTGGGAATTTCGGGAATTCCTTCCTTAGTGCACCCCTACATCCCCTAAAGAATGTATGTTCCAAATTTCAGCTCTCTTCGTCCAGTAGTTACGGCTGTACGTTGTCTGTCAATCACTCAGTCAGTAACGGAACAGTTTTATATATATTGATTGATGTTAAAAAGCAAAGGGGACTTTTTGATGAACGATAACTTTTAATCTGTAATAACGAGAGCAATGATTTTTACATCAATTTGTTAAGCAACTCAAATTTTATAACATGAATAAATGATGATGCCCTAAAATACTGTAAAAAATTAACTTTGTCCCTACGGCAATTGCAATAGAATCAGTTGTAAGTTGTTTGCTATTTTTTTATGTTACTAGTTACTTTACCCATTTATTAGCCTTTCAAATAACATCAATATTGAGCCAATGCAAGACGCAAAACTTAAACAGCCGTTGTTTTAAAAATCAAGGTGAATTCTATGAAAGTAAAAATAAAAGTTGCTACAGAATGTTAGGGTTTAGAAATTTAGCTACCATAGTATTTTCGTCGATAAAATTGTGCATATTTACTGCTCCTAAAATCCTCTTACTACATGCGCGGACACACTGTACAGATAAGCATCCAGACCCGGACCCTTTTTTCTTGCTCCGTGCGGGCATCGAATCCTCGACCTCATGGTTAGCGCAGTAGGGCCACGGGGGCTAATATTGGGGCAAATATTTTTATATAACGAGTTAGGCCATTCCACAATAATTAATCAAATTAAGTATATTATGTTAAATTATTTTTTGTAGGAAGTTGCCATTTACATGGCTCAAAAGTTGCAGCATTAACAAAAACTTGTTTGATCCTAATTTAAAGGAAATTTATAAAGATCTAATTTTAAAAAATCATTCTTACGACACAGGTTCAGGTTTTTTGAAGGTGACTGATCATTATCATAATATAAATTGTATCATTATCCCTGTATCTACAAGATTAATTCTAGGGTCGGCAGACTAAAGCACTTAAGTCAAAAAGATAAAGTTTTCAGGAAGTAAAAAAAAACTATATTGTAAATTTTATTTATGTATTAGAAAAATTAAAACATTATTGAGTAATTTACAATATAGTTTTTTTTTACTTCCTGAAAACTTTATCTTTTTGACTTAAGTGCTTTAGTCTGCCGACCCTAGAATTATACATATAAATTTCAGAGCTAGAATGCCTGCGCTATTAGGAAACTTTATGTTTCGCGGACTTTATGGAATCTTTACTTTGTTCAAATTAAATAAATAAAATCCCCAGACAATCACACCAACTACATGGTCCCAAAGTAAGCATAGCTTGTGTTACGGGATACCATGTAGCGAACTAGGGGGGAACCTAGAATATAAATACACAAATAGATAAACACCCAGACACGGAACATTTTTTTTCTTGTTTCGTGCGGGAATCGAACCCGCAACCACTGGCGTCTGAGGCAGACAGGTTTATCCCAGCGCCAAAGTGGTCGATGACTTTATTTGTGTAAGTAGTTAATTTTTGTGTACACCACATTGACACGAAGGCCAAAAAACCGTAAATTTTGTCTGGCTCTTAATAAAATATTTCCGGAACACATCACAGCAGCATAAGCGGCGATATTTAGTGACAGATTTTAGATATTGAAGGAGAGCACTCTGTACTTGATTCTGATCATAATTATATAATAAAAGTAGGTACTTAATTTCCACCAGAATTCCCTATCAATATATACAAAACTGTTCCGTTACTGACTGAGTGACTGAGGTACTGAGTGACTGACAGACAACGTACAGTAACTGGGCGTAGAGAGCTGAAATTTGGAACATACATTCTTTAGGGGATGTAGGGGTGCACTAAGGAAGGAATTCCCGAAATTCCCACGGGAACGGGAAATATAGGACTTTTTAGTTTGTATGAAAAATCTTATTCCTTGAGTGCACCGATGTGAAACTTGGTGTGAAGGTTTTTCAATGTGTGTCGGGTTGTGTTATAAAAGGAATTCCCGAAATTCCCGCGGGAACGGGAAATATATGATGTTTTATTTGTATGAAAAAATCCCATCCCTTAAGTGCACGGATGTGATACTTGATATAAAGGTTCCTCAATAAGTGTCTATTGGTATTATGGAAGGGATTCCCGAAATTCCCACGGGAAGGGGTTGGACTTTTTAGTTTGTATGAAAAATCTTATTCCTTGAGTGTACGGATGTGATACTTGGCATGAAGGTTCTTCAAAGAGTGACTGGTTGTGCTACGAAAAAAATTCCCAAAATTCCCACGGGCACGGAAAATATATGATTTTTAGTTTTTATGAAAAAAACTTATTCCTTGAGTGCACGGGTGTGATACTTGGTATAAAGGTTCTTTCAGTGGGTGTCTGGTTGTATAGTTTCTGACATTTCCACGAGAAGGGTAGTTAAGAGCATACGAAGTTGCGGGATAAAGCTAGTAAATAAATAAAGAGACATTACTACACTTTTCATTTAACATAAACATAGAATGTGCCAGCTGCATCTCTTCCCGGGCATACTGTTAAAGTTAGTTTAGGGACAGAGGTTTTAGTCGAAGTTTTTTTTTGTGGCGTTAGACTGACCCCCTGTCACTGCAATGTTCTCTCTCCATCGTTGTAGTGCCTTCAAATTTGTCAAACGTGACATCAGATGGTTTTATAACCTTTGGTGTTCTGCCTACCCCATAAGGGATACAGGTGTGAAGTTATGTATGTATTTTAATAAATAATAACATAGTTTTTATAAACGCAAGTGAATCAAATTATATTAAGAGTTAGTCTGTTCGTTCGTTTACACGCGAAAAGCTCCTAAACTCCATTCGCTTATTTAAATTACATATAAACTACACCCTAAATTTTTAGGAAAGTATTTTATCTTTTAAGCAGGACTCCGCGACGCAATAGACGAGTGGCTGCGGCAAGAAATCCAGCCGGGTCAGCAGTGCTAGCACGGATCTTTTGTCGATCGTAACTTTACGAATGCTCGTATAGTATGGAGACGGTTTTGCAAGCAATAATTGAAATCTATCCATTGCCGCACGGTCAGCTTAAATAAATGTGTTCCTTGTTAATTTTGAATGTTTGTTAACAGGTTCTACTCTTAAAAAACTGTAAAATAAAAAATTACATTGTTACTAAAAACTTGCAACCGACTCCATACTATACGAGCATTCGTAAACTTACGATCGACAAAAGATCCGTGCTAGCACTGCAGTTAAGGAAACGAACTAGTATAGACTTTTAAATGCTCGGGTCTGGATGTATATATGTCTCCATAACACAAGCTAACTTTAGTCAATCTAGCAAATGTAACGGGATCAAAAATTCCACAAGTAAAACCATGAAAAGCAGCTAGTTCATTACAAAACGATTCAAGGACTCAAACCAAAGGCATTAAAGTGTTTTCCACATCGACACAGAATATCTGCCTTTGAGCAAGCACTCGAATGCGATGTTAAAATGCAGTGTTAACTAAATACAGTCATTATTGACACAATACTTGCGCAAGTGCATTACATGTAAAACACGTAATTTTTGAATTCTTTTCATGTGAGATTCCACTCTTAATACTGTTTGTTTTATTAGTTGTCCAAAGTTAATGTTTCGTTGTTTATTTATTTACTAAGGTATAATAACATAAATATAATGCAGGCAGTGTTACCCCATCGCCAAAGTGGTCGTCAAAATTAAATACAAATTAAAACAGTGAAACAACTATTACAGTGTTATCGAACATAAAACTAAAGAATAAAAAAAATACTGTTTGTCACTACTTCCTAAAAAGGGCATGTTCTCCTTCGATGTCTAAAATTTGTCACCCTGTAGATAAACGCCCAGACCCAGAACTTTTTCTTGTTCTGTGTAGGAAAAAAACCCGCAACCTCACAATTAGCGTAGTAGAGTCCACTGCTCCACGGAGACCGTCATATGAGTGTATTAGGGGACGTACGGGACGGAACACTATGCGCTAGTCCAACTCCCACTTAGCCGTTTCTTTTTAAAACGTGACCGTCGTTTATTTTGTTCGTTTTGCATTTTGTTAATGCAACCATATGTAAATTTGTGTACACATTAGCCTTTTGTTAAGTAGCTTAGTTCATCATATTATGTATAAAAAAAAAATGACGTCATCATGACGAGCTCCATAGTTCAGTGGTGTAAGAAGCTACTGCGTATTTTAGAGGTAAGAAGTTAGCGGGATCGATCCTTGTAGGGAACAAGAAAATGTTCTAGGTCTGGCTGTTTAACTAAATATGTATTTGTATGTAAGGTTCGAGGAAGTTAATTCTTCCCAGTGAAAAGAGCGCCAACTGTTTAACTATATTTTTAATCACAAACTATGTTATGGTAGGTATTCTGTTAAAACGCGCGCGTTTTCCTTTACATGATTAGATTTTTTTTTATAAAAAAATCTATAAGGCCGTATACAGAAAGAAAGCTGGAAACTTATAGGTAAGCCCTTACCGGCGCTTAACAGCGCTGGTCCGTTCTACAGGGTTGAGTCTGCCCAAGCAAAATATCGGACTCATCGGACGATGATTTCCCAGCGCTGACCAGCGCGTGTTGAAGCTTGTCGGGACTTGTCGGCACCGTTCAGTGCTTATCGGCGCGCGTTCATATATTTTCCTGCGCAGGTCACCGGCGCTGTCGAGCGCTGGTAAGCGCTTATAAGTTTCCATCTTTATTTCTGTATACGCCCTAAGCCAAATAAAAAACGGTTTTGAGCATTCGGATGGGAAAGACTAGGCCTATCTGAGTATATGATAAAGTGTGAAATAAATAAAAAAATATCGCTCTCGCTTGACGCAGATCATATGTCCACGGACACGGATAAAATAATAATTAACAATAAAATCATAATAAAATGGCTCACTTCAACTATAAATGCCATGAATACGGCTTTATCTCTATAACATAAAATTGTTTATAAACGCTGTGATACGAAAATTAATTGATTTAATAATGTTTTTAAGTTTTTTTGCATTTAAAATGCTCAATTATTCTTGAATAAATGAAAAATGTGATAAATAGAAATTACCTGACCAGGATTCGAACCTGGGACCTCTCGTTTGCCGGACGAGTGCTCTTCCATCTGAACAACTAGGCCCCGGTAGCTCAGTTGGAAGAGCACTCGTCCGGCAAACGAGAATTCCCAGGTTCGAATCCTGGTCGGGTAATTTTTATTTATCACATTTTTCATTTATTTAATTAATAGATTTCCCAAACTGTCACACTAACTTTATACTATCACGATAGATGTACAGGGGTAAGTACATTCAAAGCATTCCTTTTGAGGGGTTTGGGGTTTTACTTTTTGGTAATACTTGCTGGTAAATAGATCAATTATAGTTTAAATCTTCCATGCTGGACTACGAGCAAAAGAAAAATATAGAATGTGTCTGCTGCTTCTCTTCCCGGGCATACTGTAAAAGTTCAGGAACAGAGGCTTTATTGGCGTTTTGCGGGCGATAGGCTGACTCACTGTCACTGCAATAGAGACCTCATCAATATAATACCTCCAAATTTGTCAAACGTGACAGCAGATGGTTTTTAGCCTCAGGTGTTTTGCCTTCCCGATAAGGGATACAGGCGTATATGTAAATTTCATTTCATTTTTAATTGATTGCAAAATAAAACAAATATCATTACATACTTGATTATTGTCCTTGTGAATATTTATTTATCAAATGATCACTAAGCAAAGTCGTGCCTCTATTTATAGCGCTAAGTTTTTAATGACACCTCATTATGACACAAGTGCATATATTTCTAGTTTTATTAAGCATAATCATTAATAAAATAATTCCTACATCCAATAACAACAAAAACTAGTATTGGACTGCAGTATAAATAAAAATACTACCTATACAGGATTATTGATATTTAGAACAGAATCTTTTGACGTGACGAGGTCATTTACAATCATTTAAGCCCAAATTTTGTGATCCGAAAATTGTTTTTGTAAGATTTGGGTTATTCGTTTTTTTTTCTTAAAATACCCACAATTTTACTACTTCAAACTCATTGTTTCGCCTACTCACGCTTCGCTTACAAAACTGAATTATTTTAAAATTACAAGTTTACCCAAAAATTACTTAGGATGTCTACACTTACATGAAATCTTGAGTAGTATGATCTTGTATGAAAAATTAACGAACGCGGAGGAAGCGAAAGAGGTATGTCTGGGTAGCAGTAATTAGTCTCTCCCTACCCCAAAGGGAGACAGGCGTTGGGTACAATGAGGAGTTTTCTGACAGCTCATAAAGATTAGTTCAAAAAACCTCTATAGATGGCACTTTTGAAAAGCCGAAGGCGTTAAGTCTGCATACTATAAAAAGTATGAAATAAAAAATAAATAAAAAAAGTCATAAAACCAAAACCAAAATGAAAGCAAACTAATTATTTCTTTTTAAGAAAAAGTGAACCGCATTCAAAAAACCAACCCACTAAAAATGTTTAAATAATTATTATAAACGCCATCCTATTCCTGTTTCTATTCCATCCATATTACTACCCCGTATAGTAAATTTCTGCCAAAAATTAATTAATATTAATGAATGTAATAAGAACATTAACAATTTATCTGGGTATTTACATAGTTTTTGAAGTCTGTGCCACCTTATAATTCTCTCTGTTGGGCAGCAGTCTTACTTTTATTGGTTTGGCACCGACTTCAAAAACTATGTAAATACCTACCCAGATAAATTGTTAATGTTCTTATTACATTCATTAATATTAATTAATTTTTGGCAGAAATTTACTATACAGGGTAGTAATATGGATGGAATAGAAACAAGAATAGGATGGCGTTTATAAAAATTATTTAAACATTTTTAGTGCGTTGGTTTTTTGAATGCGGTTCACTTTTTCTTAAAAAGAAATAATTAATTTGCTTTCATTTTGGTTTTGGTTTTATGACTTTTTTTATTTATTTTTTATTTCATACTTTTTAGTGTTAGGTTTTTGTTTTGGACTAGTTATTAGTTTTTTCATAATTAGTTAGGTTCTACAGTTATAGATATTAGTGATAGTTTTTTAGTGATAAGTTTTGGGCTAGTTTTGGTATCAGTAACTATCTACTTCTTCTTGTAATGTGATATTTTGGTACTGTAAAATCATGACTTTGACCTACCTACTATTGTTGTATACGTTTTACGTGTAGGCCTAGGTATAAAAATATGGAGAAGGACGCTTTAAGAAAGAAGAGGAATTAAATCCCAACGAAAACTAATGACGACTTGATGCAGCACAAGATGGTCTTGTCTAGGTATCGCCAGCATGCTCGTGCTGCAGAAACTGACAAACGAAAAGACATTCGCTTAAAACAATCTTCGTGCAAACAGTCAGCTAAGAACTTATCCAAAGGTTATCACTAAAAAATCTATCACGTTTATCTACAAATATGGAAACTAACTTACTATGAAAAAACTAAAAGCTAGCCCTAAATTAAAAGTAAGTAAAAAGTAAAAGGTTCTCCTAAATGGGACAAATACCCTTTTAAAAACCGCATCAACATCGGTTCAGCCAAACGCAAGGTAATCGATGACAAACATAATTAACATACAGGTTAAACTCCTCTTTGTTAGTTGGCTACTTTTAATCAGAAGTTGTGCAGATAAATCTGCGGGAAACTGCTAGTATTCGGCAAATCAATCAAACATTCGGCTGAATACAAATGTTGTACGATATACGAATGTTCGGCCGAACATTCTGCTCATCTCTCATACTCGCATAAATAAACAGATAAATTGAGAACCTTATTTTTTAAAGTTGGTTAATATACTAAAACCTTCTTCTAAACATGACGAATCTTTTTCTGAAAACCGCATCCAAATCGGTTCAGCCAAACGTGAGAAAATCGCGGACAAACATACATACATACATACATACATACATACAGGTCAAACTGATAACCTCCTTTTTTTGAATTCGGTTAAAAATGTAGGTAAGTGATATCTACCATCTATGGTTATTTATATGATCAATTTCTGCTACAGACGTCAATTAATTTATTTTACTTTTAAAACCTCAGTGTGGAATAAATGGCTATATCACAGACAAGACTTCGCCTTTTGTAAAGCGCCATCTATCGAAGCCTTTTGTACCGTTTTGTTTTTGTAATAAGCTGCCAGAAAACCTCTCATTGGCGAGCTATATTACGTACTAGCTGCTGCCCGCGACGTCGTCTGCGTGAACGCTATGCAGCACCAAACGCACCTACGATTATAACACTGCTAGCGTGATAATATGTAGCCTATATGTTGACCCGACTTCTTAACTATCTTCATGCCAAATTTGAAGTAAATCCATGCAGTACTTTTTGAGTTTATCCCGGAAAGACAAACAGACAAACAGAAAAAAATTCTAAAAACTATATTTTTTGTTTCTGTTTCGATTGTAGATCATACCCCAAGTATTCTTTTAAAAAAATATTCAATGTACAGTTTTGACTTTCCTACCATTTTATTATATGTATAGATGTTGCGTGTAGGCGTTAGGTATAGATCCGAATAATATCCAATTTAATTAATTAGATTCTGGTTATGTATTTTATTTGCTGTTTTTATTAACATAAAAAAATAATCTTAATTCCCGTTTGCACTTACGTCACAATCAAAATGGCAAATAAAAAAGGGCAACGATGTTATATTTTTGCTGTGGGTCTCGATTTATAATGCATCTAAATATTTAATTTAAAGATCTGGTTTTTGGGTGTACGAAAAGTGTTTTGAGATAAAATCGATCATTTTTATCATTATTAGAGCTTGTCGTTCATCATTAATTATTTAAATATGTAACATTATTGTAATATTGATCGGTAAATAAATAATTCTTAATAGTCTGAGCTTGATAGTCTCATGTATTCAGTATTTATTGACGACAGGCTGGTGTAGCGGTAACATACATTGCGCTCTATACCAGAGGTCCTGGGTTCGAATTCCGGCGGCGGCGGATATTTGTGTGATGAACACAGATATTAGTCGTCAAGTCATAGATGTTTATATGTTTATTTAAGTTTATTCTAATAAAAAATATATATTTCTTAAGTATATCAGTTATCTAGTATCCATAACACAAGTTCTTTAAGAAACTTAATTTGGGCTAGATAATGTTGTGTGAGTGTCAGAAATATTTATATTTAATTTGTGATTTAAAATGAAATCGGTTTTAGCTGGTTTTCTCACGGAACCTAAACCTTGTGATACAGATAAACAAAGATTAAAATAGGTTTCAACCTATTGTTTCCTAATTTTTGTACCTTTTTTATTTTATATTTAAAACTCGATTGTTATTGTAATAATATCATTTGGACTGAGAGCGAAAGAAAAAATAGAATGTACCGGCTGCTTCTCTTCCCGGGCATACTGTAAAAGTCAGTTACAAGACAGAGGCTTTATTGGCATTTTTGTGGGCGATTGGCAGACCCCCTGTCAGTGCAATAGCCTCTCTCCATCATTGTAATACCTCATTTGTCAAACGTGACATCAGATGGTCTTATAACCTTTGGTGTTTTGCCACACCATAAGGGATACAGGCGTGAAGTTATGTATGTATGTATAAATATCGACTGAATGTATGCTCTGCTTCCTCTTTATTGACTAATATATGCATCATTATCGCTTCATTTAGGATCGGCTGGTGAAGTGGTAACGTACATTTTCATCTATGCCAGAGGTCCTGGGTTCGAATCCCGGTGGCGACAGATATTTATGCGATGAACACAGATATTAGCCGTCATGGATTTTAATTTTGCTCATTAAAATATGTATATTTCTTAAGTTTATTATCCATAACACAATTTTCTGAGGAAACTTTATTTGAGTCTTAATATGAGAGATAATGTTGTGTAAATAACAAAAATAAAATATTGTCTTAAGTTTTCGCGATTCATACTATTAAATAAAACTGTGACGCTCGTGACCACGGGGTCTACAAAGACACCGAAACGTCGAGTTAAATTTTAAAATGTAAATTAGCGAAAGGTTAGCGCTTTATTTGTTCAAAAACATCCAACATGTTCAAGGGAATACTATTAAATATAGATATTTGTAAGTATTTAAAGTTGCAAGGATAAAATCGAACGAAGGTGCTATAATATAATCAACGAATGTAGAGCATTAAGAAACCGACTTCACGTCATGACTTTGGCTGAAGTATAAAATCTAAATTTTTCATGGAGTACTCAATCGATTTTGACGAAATTCGGGGGGTAAGCTCTATCAAGAAACAAGAATCATCAAAATCGGTTCACCAAGTCAAAAGTTATGAGGTAACAAACATAAAAAAAAGGGTAGTATTTAATCGAGTAACTGTAAATAAAAATTTTAGGTGACAAAAATAATGAATTTGGCTTACTGTTTTAATTAAGTGAGCGACTGAGAGCAAGTGACGAAGAATCAATGAAACAGCGACTTAAAAACACTTTTGACCATGTCGGGATTGTCCAGGGTTGACTATAATAGCTGACCAGGTTTATGGCGCTTCGCCGGCCGCTGCCGCGGCACCGCTCGCTTCGCTCGCTCGGCTCGCGCACGTGTATAACTATATGCAACCTAACATGCTCCTCCTCGCTGCGCTCGTCGTCGCACCTAACCGTACTGATTCCGCCTTCCGGTGCGGGAGCCCTTCTCGTAACTTATCTCTTTCATCGCAATGTATATGTGTTTTAGTCGCTCACTTAGTAATTCAGTCGCAATATTAATATTTAAAACCGTTCATTTTCATATATTTTTCAAGACGGTCCAAATTTGTTTTTTAGTCGCTCGTTTTATTATTTCCAGTCCAAATTTGTTTTTTAGTCGCTCGTTTTATTATTTCCCTAAAAAAAACATACAGACGAATTGAGTACCTCCTTCTTTTCTTGAAGTCGGTTGAGAAGTGAACAGTTTCTTTAAACGTGAAACCCCTGAAACGGTTTTTTTATCAGTTATAAATCCGCGTTTGATCACCTTCGCACCTGACGGTAAGTGAAGATGAGATCTAAGAAGACAGCACACTTGTTTAGGCAAAAACTGGCTCTTCAAAACATTGCCGGAACACATAACTGCTGGAGCGGCTTTTTTTTCCTGCCAAACAAATAGCACCCTACTGGGACGACCCAAAAGGCAATCTCAGATTGGGAGGGGGTGAATACTCCTAGTACGACCTGAACCCTGCACGGGAATAAATCTCTGCTTACAGTGACAACCGCTCGCCAAAAGATGCCATCTTATATCCAGACAGTGTAGGACTCCCCACAGTGAGCGATCCTACTGCGGAGCCTTACCCACTCAACACCCCCTCTTCTCCGATCCCTGACTCAAGAGCTATTTCTAGACCGTGCAATGAGCTACAGCCCCATGGGTGCGCATCAAGTATACCCGTTGAGAGACACGGTAAAGCAATTTGATGGCAGACTTTACATAAATGATGGTCGCTAGCCATGCGAACCCTGAGAGGGTCTTACCACCAGCTTGAGGGGCTCGCTCGTATTAGTCACCATTTACAACAAGCTCATTTAGGAGCGGCAGGGATATTATAGACCTTACTCGGTCCTGAGTGGACCCTGTTGTCAGTCGAATAAAAAAAGAAATTGCCCAACTTATGAGAAAGGTTACAGAGTATGAAGGATTCCTTGCAGAACCAAATTTGAAGAAATCAAAACCGCATGAAGCCGCTAGTTAGATATAAACTAGAAAGTTAAATTTAGCCCTGTTTCCTTTCACTCAAATCTTATGAAATTTTCTAATGAATATTTTTCTAACGAACCTTCTTGCGGACTTTCCATCAGGTAGCATGGAAGATAAACGTCCTATTACTTTTTATGAAAAAAAAAACGCACGAATAATACATATGAGTTTACCTACTTCCATTTTGTGTGAAGATGCAACCACCATGATAGGATAATCTCACCGGTCCGAGTACCTAAACACTCAAGGGTCTTTCACCTGTTTTACTGTAAAAGTTTTGCACACAAAAATCCTTTCGATCGAGTTTTTGTGTCACGGAATTACGAAATAACTTGGCAATAATAGCTATGATGGATTTCCGCATAGTAACGCTTGATTCAAACTATTATATCTAGTAAGTGTTTTTATAAGGCGTCTTACATAATTAATGCCTCCTGGCGTAGCCGCGATTGCTCTCAACCCTGAAGGATTTCGTATGAATCCGAAACTAGTTAAACATCATCATCAGCACAAACCTTTGTAATGAGCCCACTACTGTCTCTCCCCTGAGGTTTTAGGCAATAATCCACCAAGCTGACCCAGTGTTGGTTGGTGGATGTCAGAATTTGGAGGGTGCCGAAATGGCGCTGCACATTGCTTAACCTGCGATATCGAATGATAGACACAGGAGCTACAGCAACATAAAGACTTAACGTACATATCCGACACTGATCGTGTCGGAAAAACCGCTCCGTTAACAATAAATTTTTACCAACCTTTTTTTTTTGTCTGGAGGAAAACATGCTATCACGTCCCCGACTGCCCAAGGGGGAACGGTGGGGTATGTGGGGATGATCCGGCAGAAGGCCGAACCGACTCACTAAAAACCTCCAGGTGTACCTCCCCCGCCATAATTGGAGCCCACGGTATCGCCAGTGGCATTGCCCGCGAGCCCCGGCGGAATCAACCTAACATTTTTAAATTTAATACATCCAGTATAATAAAATTTACAAAGACATCATATTTTCAAAGTAAACATGACCAAATAAATAAAATACTAAGGTACATACCTCTGTTACTAAGGGCACCAAAACGCGGAGTTCAAACGGAAAATTCAATTTTTCACACAAAAAAACTTATTTATTTAATAAGGTAACTCGAAAAACTCCTTTCCAAAAATTTTTATATTTAGACAAAAAACACAATTTTAAGACGAATAAAACTCGCTAAACCAGATTACAGATTATCATAGAACTCACTGAGTTTACTCAGTCATATTGCACGTGCATATATATTTTATAAATTAAATTAAAAACATAGAAATTATACTTATAACCTATTGAAATAAGTATTAAATAATCGAATAGGTAACCTCAAAGTATTGCGCATACGATCACGTCTCGCCTGCCTACTCATATGTATGTTTGTATGTCAAGTGCAAGCTACTTATCTGATGAACTGTTTGCGTCAAATAATCGATCGTTTAACTTTACGAGCTATTCAAAGTAAATGCACACAATTTGGTAAATTGATTTTTGTCTTAGATTTTTCTTACTCATACGTAACGTCGAGCGAAAAACTTGCTTATTATTAGAATTTCGCAATTAAGATGTTGACGAACTTTGTTTGCAATGTTTTGACGGTCCCCGCGGCGCGGTGGTTACGAAAATTATTTGTATGATCTACACGTACAGTATCAACAAATCTACGCAACTTATTCCTTGGTAATAAGGTTGAAAGTCCAATGAAAATGTATACATTACATTAGACGCGACTGTACCTGTCATGGGTCTGAATGTAATTTCTTTTTGAGTACCGGCTGGTGCAGTGGTAACATACATTGCCTTCTATGCGGTCCTGGGTTCAAATCCCGGCAGCGCGGTGGATATTTGTGTGATGAGCAAAGATATTACATACATACTTACATAAGCCGTCATGTCATGGATGTTTATATGTTTATTTTCTTATAAAATTATGCATATTCATTGTATTTGTTGTTATTTGTTGTTTGTACATAGTTTCTTAAATAAACCGACGACCACTTTGGCGATGGGGAAACACTGTCTGCCTCAGACGCAAGTAGTTGCGGGTTCGATTCCCGCACGGAACAAGAAAAAAAATGTTCGGTGTCTGGGTGTTTATCTATTTATGTATTTATATCCTAGATTCCCCCCTAGTTCGCTACATGGTATCCCATAACACAAGCTATGCTTACTTTGGGGCTCTGTAGTTGGTGTGATTGTCCGTATGTTTATATTTTTCTTAAGCTACTACTTTTTAATAAACTATGGGATACCATGCGATATGGGATACCATGTAACGAACTAAGGGAGAACCTGGAATATAAATACATATATAAATAAACGCCCAGACCCGGAACATTTTTTTTTCTTGTTCTGTGCGGGAATCGAACCCGCGACCACTGGCGTCTGAGGCAGACAGTGTTACCCCATCGCCAAAGTGGTCGTCAAAAATTACCGGAACACATCAAAGTTATTTGATGTGTAACACGATATATCATCATCATCACAACTCTTTGTAATGAGCCCACTGCAGGGCATGAGCCTCTCCCCTGGGTGAAGAGGAGGTATAGGCCATAATCCACCAAGCTGGCCCATTGCTATAATAGGGCTATATTATTGATGTTTATTTAATGATCAGATAATCAACAGTTTCAATGAATTGTCAACTTCAATGTAAGATTTAGAAGTGCAATTTCGTTAGAAAAGTAATGTTTAATACGTCAACAAGTTGCTCTATTATTGAACTTAAAAGATTAATAAATAAAACTGTAAATAATTGACAGGATAGAAGTTTAAGTATTTTTTTCTGAAACAGGTTAAAAACACGCAATTACTTAGTTTACCAATCAAAAGTAAATATTATTACTATGTTCAAGCAGTAAATAATTATGTTAGAAAATACAGTATCTATCTAATTTTCTAATAAAATCGTCGTTTACATGTCCACCATATGTTTTTTTTTCAATAATCAGTTTATTCCGAGCCCTGTCAAGAACGCTCCGAAATGGCGCAAACTCCCGACGAGACAGTCTGCGCGCTTTTGGCAGCTAAGAGGTTTAAGTCAAAAATCTATATTTTAAATGTGAATGTTTGGATAGATGGATGTATCGCTGTTTATTCCTCAATTACGGCAGAACGGCTCAACGAATTTGGATGAAATGAACAAGTTTATAGGACATATTATTGCCTTTTGATCATCGCATTATAAAAATATTATTATGACAGTTTCATTGTTGTTTTAAGGGCTCAGTCGTATCATAACTAAAATTCTATTCTGTAACCATAAAGCAATTGTATTTTAGCTTGAGCGTTTTTAGTTTATTAATCTTATTTCCATTCTCAACAATAAAAAGATTCACACAACACTATCTGGCCCTAATTAAGTTTTTCAAAGAACCTGTGTTACATAGTTACCTAGTAGATAACGGATTATAAACTGTACAAACATAGACATATTTTAAAAGAAAATAAACATATAAACTTGACGGCCAATATCTGAGTTAATCACACAAATATCCAACACCACCGGAATTCGCCTAGGGCCTCTTATAAAAGGCAGTATGTGTTACTACTACACCAGTCCGTCTTCACTAAGATATTGCTTTTAAAATGACACTAATTGCAATTCTGTAACTGCAGTAACGGCTTCTATGGATCTCTCGTTTCCATGTCAAACACCTTTGTACTTCATTTATCTGTTTATTGTTTATATTTTTATAATGTGTGTGGTTTTCTTTTCCAAGAATCGATATTCCGATGAACTGAGTTTCCCAGAATCATTACAAGTCGGTTTTTGTTGGCATTTACGCTGTGTTTGCGCAAACATATTCGATGTATGGATTGAAATCTGATGTTTTAAAATATCAAATATTAATAAATACATACATACATAACTTCACGCCTGTATCCCTTATGGGTAGGCAGAACACCAGAGGCTATTAAACACCTCATGTTACGTTTGACAAATTTTTAAGTATTATAATGATGTAAAGAGACTATTGCAGTGTCAGGGGTCAGCCTGTCGACCACAAAAACATCAATAAAACCTCTGTCTCTCAACTGACTTTTACAGTATGCCCGGGATGAGAAGCAGCTGGTATGTTCTATGTTTTTCTTTCGCTCCCAGTCCAGCATGGAAGCAGAAATAAATAACATAAATAAATAACCTAAACTAACACACTAACTATATGACCCCAATGTAAGCTTTTATTTTATAAGTATAACCTTGTGTTATGGACCACACAGCGGGGTCCTAGTCTACACCCAGACCCGAGATGCATTAGAAAAGTTACCTAAACTGGCCCGTCTAGGAATCAAATTCCAGGACCGCTCTCGCACCCGAAATCTTGACCGATTCAGCACGGAGGCCGACAAAAAAGGACAAAGGCTTTATAATAAATAATTTAAAAAAAATTATAAAAAAAAAAAAGTATAATCCCCAGTCAATCACACCAACTACATAGCCTCAAGGTAAGCGAAGCTTGTGTTATGAGATACCATGTAGCGAACTAGGGGGAGCCTAGAATATAAAATACATATCACCCTGGACTGGTGGGTCACTTTTGAAATTCAAGGACGTACGTAATTGAGACCATACATGAAGAGAAAAATATAGTAAAAAATAAATATTAATTATTTACTGAGTAAACTTAACCGAAAGTTAAAGAAATTATAACTCAAGGCATGGTGCGTTGGCAGTGATCGGGTACAGGTCCGTGCCGCGATCGACTCAGTTGTATGTAAAATAAATAGTAACATAGTAGTATTTATTTATAGGAAATTCTAGTGAAAAATTAAGTACCTACTTTTAATACATAATTATGATCAAAATCGAGTACAGAGTGCTTTACTTCAGTATCTAAAATTTGTCACCAGTCACTCTATCTAGATAAACGCCCAGACCTGGAACATTTTTTCATTTCTTGTTCCGTGCGGGAATCGAACCCGCAACCACTGGCGTCTGAGGCAGATAGGTATACCCCATCGCCATAAATAAGGGGTTAATGGACGTGTACCACCTTAGTCTTCATGTTCACAACAACAATATCTAACAACATTTGTTCTACAACTTTTTAAAAATCTTGATAAATAACACAGAGAAAAAATATTTTGTTCCCTCTGTTATTTAACTCTGTATTTTGTAAGGAGTACCTATTATAAAGAGATATTTTGCCGACGCAAGGTGCGTGGCATGCCTACGTTTTAAGTAAATAGAGATATGCCAGTTTAGATACAATATTTTTTTTATATGGGAAAACCCGCCCAAAATTATGAAAAGATGAAACCCGTAATATAGTAGAAACTAGAAAAAGTTGTGACCTCCCCAAATTTTCAGTCTGCAACCGCGCTTTTGCGCATATTTGAATAAACCTTGTATGCCTATACAATATTTGATTATGCGTCCTTGTAAGAGACTAGCCAGACTACCATGAAAAGATTCCACTACTTTCAAAGTCGTTTTTGAACAAAACACTAATGCAAAACACTAATAAAACAAAAATGCAAATATTTCCTTGACCGTGAACTAAGCGATGAAAAATAAATAAAGTAGCTGCATATGAATGTCATTTATTGTTATATTGATTTTAAAACTGGTTTCTTAAGTTCATAATTTTTAGGTATTGAATTATATTTTTCTATTAGTATAATAGTAATTGTTTGCACTTTAAAAAAATATTAGTTCAATTCATTGATATGATCAGGTTTTAAAGGCATTTTTGTGGGCGATATTACAGTGACCCCCGTCACTGTAATAGTCTCTATCCATCATTATTATACCTCCAAATTCGTCAAACGTGACATCAGATGGTTTGATAGCCTCTTGTGTTCTGCCTATCCCATAGGGGATACAGTCTTGAAGTTATGTACCTATGCGTGTATGTATAAAAGTGATTGCACTTTAAAAAAATATTAGTTTAATTCATTGATAAACTGAAACTGAGGCGTATTTAGATTAAAACGAATATTTATTATGAATATTAAAATGATTCGGCTCAAATAGCCAGCTCGGCATATAATAGAAGTACCGAACCCTATATAAGCGTTTTGTAAAAGGCGACTAATATGAGTGGCGACTAATGATGATGACTTGGTGGAAGGATTCCGTCAAGGTCCGACTGGCTAACCCTTTATACAGGATCACATAATATAAAAAAATATATTGATTATTTACTAAGTAAACTTAAACAAAAGTTAAAGGATTCAATACGCAACGCATGGTTACACTAGCGTTGGCAGTGATCCGCGTGCCAGGTCACGTGCCGCTATTGACTCAGATGTAAGTAAATTAATTAGAAACAAAACTTTATTTATTTATAGGGAATTCCAATGAAAAATTAAGTACCTACTTTTATCACATAATTATGACCAGAATCGAGTAGAATGCTGTCCTTCAGTAAAATAATAATAATAATAAATAATAAAATCCCCAGACAATCACACCAACTACATGGCCGCAAAGTAAGCATAGCTTGTGTTATGGGATACCATGTAGCGAAGTAGGGGGGAACCTAGAATGTCTGGGGCTGCCATTGAATGAATTCGTTTTGTAGTTTTATATTGAAATTTAAAATATTGATGGCAGCCCTCGACGGATTTTCTTGCTCTTCTTATAAAGTTCATAGGGAGTTGAATACCTATGTTATTGCGACATCTACATCTTCGAGAACCGAATAGGTAAGCATAGGGAAGTACTATGAAAACTAATAGTATGTTGTTCATAATATGACCGGCTCTGTGTGAGATCAAGTGAACTTTTAAAAAAGCTTTTCACGTTAATTATCTCTCGTCACATAAATAATTTCAGTCGGGGGATTTTAAATTATTTTATTCTTTTTTAATTACTTTTTAACCGTCGCGTCGTGGGTTTTTCAAAATTTTTATTTTGTTTTTTATTTCAAACTTTTTAAAGAGCATAATATAGGTACCATACATTACATTACACAACACTTCGTTCCTCATCCGCCCTCTAATGTCCCCACCACCGCTGGAAAACCCATGAAGTTTATTTAAATACATAGTGAAGTATTATAATGAGTGAGAAATCAAGATGCGTTGATGAGTTGTTACCGTTAAACCTATTTAAGAACATTATACCAGTCAAATCCAAAGCGATAATTGAAAACGGCATTCAAATCGGACCAATGGTTTGCAAAGAAATATTTACTGCAGCGCCCCCCTGGTGAGTTGTTACTGTAACACCTATCTTAGAACATGCGCTAATCAAATCCAAAGCGATCACCGGAAACAGCATTTAAATCGGACTAATGGTTTTGCAGATAAACGGTAACATTGGCTTTTACAAACAAATGTTTACTGCAGCGCCCCCTGGTGAGCTGTTACCACTACACCTATCTTAGAACATGCACCAATCAAATCCAAAGCGATTACTGAAAACCGCATTAAAATCGGACCAGTGGTTCTGGAGATAAATGGTAACATTGGTTTGCACAAACACCCTCTCACCCCAAACGCATATACCGTCTCCGTTCCGTCGTGGGTAAAAATGAAAACTGGGTTGAAGATAATATGAGCGATCTCTTCAAGGCAACCTTTAACTACATTTCACGTCAAAATACTTCATACCTAAGATGATCAGAGAATTGAGAAAAACACTGTCAGCCCGTTTTAGACTAAGAACGCAGTTGTAGACTGAGAAACAGATAGAGGTGATAATTGATAACTCTGTAACTGTTTAAACAATTTAACGTCTCATACATACATACATACACAACTTCACGCCTGTATCCCGTATGGGGTAGGCAGAACACCAGAGGTAATAAAACCATCTGATGTCACATTTGACAAATTAGGAGGCATTATAATAGTGAAGAGAGACTATTGCAGTGGCAGGGGGTCAGCCTATCGCCCACAAAAAAGCCTCCCATAACACCTTGGTCCCTTAACTGACTTTTACAGTATGCCCCGGAAGAGAAGCAGCTGGCACATTCTATGTTTTTCTTTCGCTCCCAGTCCAGTATAGAAGCAAACGTCTAATAAATCCCTTTTTTAGAGTAAAGAAGCAAGTTGCCTCTGCAATGTTTACATATTGCCATACTTTAAAAAATATACTTTAGAACATAATTTATTTCATTTTTTAAATCTCAATAAAAATTACGAGTTGAGAACGAAACTTACAGAGAATTGTCTCTTTAGAAAGACTGTATGAAAAGTGAAAAAAGATAAGCAGATTTTTTACAAACCTTTCAAAATACGAGCATTTCTAGATACGAGTAGGTACCTAATAAAGAAAGTAGTGATGACGAGGAAAACAATTTATCATAAAAACACTATATATTTTCTTTAATCCAGTGATTTTGTACCACTAAAGGTTTTCTCAAAGTTTACTCGACTTGCCTTTTTGTAGTAGATAAAATGAAATAATTTCTGTTTTCAAATATGAAAAAAACCAAAAGTTTATGCATTCATATTTTTCCCTGAGAAGAGGGAAATTATACTGAATGGTAACCCTTATTTCACCCTTACGCCCCTCTGACGTCATCATTTAAGCGCCAAAAAAACCTTGTCTGACTGTAAATAAAGTAGTAAAGAAACGTCAAATTTAATCTCACTAATATTTTATATGTGTAAGTTTAGATGGTTGTTTGCATGTGTGTTCTTCAATCACGGTAGAACGGCACAACGGTTTTGGATCAAATTTGGCAATGTGATAGTATAACATCTGGAGTAGCACATAGGCTATTTTTTATCCCGACATTTCCGTGGGATTCGAAGTTGCGCGCGAAACAGCTGGTGTAAAATATGATTCAATGTCATTAAATCGGACCAAAAAGTTAACTATTAAAAAACCAATTCATTGATTGCTTGCTAAAACTGTTATTTATTTTCAAAATGAATGTGTACTCAGCTGATCAAAGTAATAACCTTGAAATTATTTCACGTGTGAGCACATAAACGATCCCTAATTGAATGCTAACATTCAAACTTAAAGGTTAACAGGAAGTTGTATGTTAAGTAAGCGAATAAACAAATATTATTAGATAGGCTGGACTGAGAGCGAAAGAAAAACATAGAATGTGCCAGCTGCTCTTCCCGGGTATACTGTAAAAGTCAGTTAAGGGACATAAGTTTTATTGACGTTTTTTATTTAATTTTGAATTGAGTTCTATGCAACTTTGAGGTTTTGTTCCTTACTAAAAAATGATACTTTTTGCTAAAGAATGTGTGCTTCAAAAGTGCATACTTTCCAAGATTTCATCAATGTTAATATAATGAGTTCATAAATGTAAAATCTCTTTAGCATTTATTCAATAGACGCATGTTACTGACGCCATACAATAAACAACAAAAACATTTGAAACGTTGAGGAATGTAGCATACAATGTACAACGCAAAACGTTGCGAACTGTACCTGTGCATAGCTTTAAAAAAAGGGACGTTGTAATACTTCGCATAAAGGTTTACATGAGATGTTTTAATTTAATTGAATTATTTTGTATGAAAAATAAAAACAAAAAAAAATGAAAATTTTTTCACATATTTTTTTATTCTATTACATGGTCCCATTAATACGCTAGAGTTATGGAAAATCAAAAGGAACACCTTGTATATTTTGTCAGTTCTCTTTGTATTGACGGCGATGATATAAGTCATGATGACAAAGCTTCCATAATATGGGGTTATCAAACTGTAAAATAAAGAATGAAAAAACTAGAACCTCTTTTAATTCCAAAAAGTCCTGCTAAACTAGGTTCTATATTTATTCTGTAAATGAGCTAGACGTAACAGGTTGAGCGGCTTCCTCAGGGCCGGCAGGTGGACCTCAAGTTGTGAACTTTATAATGTCAATATCTCGTTAATGGGTCAATGTATACTTCGTATAGTTCTCATGAAGATTTTGTGAAGATTTCTTTTTATAGGTGACAAACTGAGTTTTCCTAAAACGTTGCAGAAACACCACTGTAGGTAGATTTTTTCATGAAGGGTGGTCGCCTATACATGCCTAACTTGATATTTTGGGGTCCTACCACGTTGTATAAAATAAGTACTTAATGATCAACGAATGCAGAGCATTAAAAAACCTACTTCACGTCAAAACTTTGGTTGAATTATAATATAGTCAATGTAAACATTCTCCGATATTGAAAGTACTCAATCGATGTCGATGAAATTTATATAGGACTAACTCTGAAGTATCTTCTATCTTATGAAACAAGAATATTTAAAATCCATTCATAATTGTCCAGAAATCGTGTAACAAAGACAAAAAAAACATATTCACGAAGTGAGAACCTATTCCTTTTGGTAGTCGGTTGATAAATTAGGAAGGTAGCAATAAATTTTAAGTCGCAAAAAGACAATTTCACAGTAAATAACTAAATACTCCCTCCCTACGTCTACATACGTCTCTATCTGCCGTATAAGTGCGATATTTGTCTAATATTGACAATACGAATGAGGAACTTGGAGATGTTAATTACGAAATACCCGCGAAAAGCAAATTTTGACAGTTCTACGCACGCGATTTGTCAGAAACGTCGTCCACTAAAAAGCAACATTTTATCTTATTTACCTTTACGTCACAAAAGACGGAACTATAAAGTGATAATTACAGTTGAATTGATATTGAAAAAAAAAACTAATTTTATTTGTCTGTTCATTAATAGTGGACTGAGTCTCAGTCCTTGTTCTTATAAAAATATAATTAATGATTAAACGAACTTACCTGTACGTGAAGTTCTATCAAAATTATACGAAGGCTTCGTCCGAAGAGATTAACTATATACTTGTAGTAACACCTACTGTGTTGCCAGATTGCACAGTCATTTGAAAGCCAGCTTTCATCCTTTTTTTTTATATTCCCTCCTCACGCACTGCTAGCTGTTTAGTCATTATGTTCAGAGTAGATGATATTTCACGTCAGGGGCAGGGGGGCTGGGTAGTTAATCTCTTCGGACGAAGCCTTCGTATAATTATGATAGAACTTCACGTACAGGTAAGTTCGTTTAATCATTAACTATACTCATGCTTCGTCCTTCGAGATTAACTATACACTTGTAGATGTTGAGATAAGACGTTGACGTGAAATATACATCTATACTTATAATAGTAATAAATATAATACTACCCATGTTTTCTTTACAACAAAAACCGAGAGTTTATGTATCAAATTAATTTATGATTATTAGTGTTAATATTGTTTAAGCATTACAATTTCCCATAAAGTGTAAAAAATGAAAAAATATATATATAATAATATTCAGTTATGCAGAAAATTAAAAATAACAATTTACCTAAATTAAATTTCAATCAAAGTAATTTACCACTCAGATAATATTGATCTGCCAAAAGACAATTGTTCATTAGTATCAAAAATCTCTCTATTTTAAAATCGACCAAATGTTTTTGAGTTACCACTCCACTAAGCCGTCTTTCTAATCAGATCTATATTGACCCCTAATTTACGAGCCTTCGAAGTAGCAGCATGCCTAGTGCTATGCGCTGTAAATATTGACACATCAACTCCGCATTCCTTTAAACTATTTTTAACCAACAACTAAGGGTTTGCGTTGTTACTTTAGAGTATGTCTTTCTCAAACTAACAAAAAGATTTGAATGGTTACAAAGGTAAGTGTAGTATGAAAGGTAGTCATTTAATGCTATTGCAGGACATATTTGGGGTTTGTCGCGAAAATATGGTGTAACAAGTATGGGTTGTTGAGTACCGACTCGTGAGTTCTTAAGGAGGTCTGGAATTTTAATTAAAATTTTATCTGAATATAGTTCTATGTACTCAACCAAAATTTTGGATAATGTTTGAATTTTGTGAGCGGTTTTTTATTAAAGCTATTAAGGTAACAACCTTTCTTGTGAGCTTGTCCAAACTTAATGATTGGTTTGTACCACTGGGCTAACTTATCTAATACTAGTCAGGTATCCCATGTAAAATTGTATTTGGGTAATGGTGGTCGAAGTCTAAATATACCCTTTAAAAAACGTTTGATTCTATCGTCGCTTCCAATATTTGAACCAAGGACTAATGACAATGCTGAACGACAACTATTCAGGATACCATTTTGAGCTCCAGTTTGATATTGTTTAGTTAAAAACAGTAAAACATTGGAAACAGACTCATCAAAACAATTAAGGTTATAAGTGACACAAAATTGTAACCACTTTTTCAAGCTGTTATCATATTGTTTCATAGTATTTTCCGACAGAGAAGCCATAATTACGGGAAGGGACGACGCTGGGACATGTTTCTTAATCATCGCTATGGTGATAAAATCCTGGCAATCAGTGTGAGTTTCTAATGTATGTTGCGGTTGCTAGAATGAGATAATATGAGATTTTGAAATGATTTTAAATATAAAGGTTTTGACATAAGAAGATTATTACAAACCGGAAACCAGGGTTGAGTTGGCCACATGGGTACAACTAAAATACCTCTAGGTTTATGTGTAATATTTTATCTGAGAGATTTTAATATAATGATAAAAGGCGGGAAACCGTAAAAAAAAAATTCAACCGTGAATCATGATACAGTGGGATCTCTTTGCCAGGAAATGTTTTGAGAACACTTTATATTAACCCTGCTGGCAAAGATATCCATATCTGATACACCGAAGGTGTTTATTATTTTTTGATAAGCGTGGTCTGCGAGTTCCCATTCAAAATCAAGATGCAACCGTCTGGACTTGGCATCGGCTACAGCATTATGTACGGAACTTATATAGGAAGCAAAAACTATAATATTTCTTATCTCACACCATTGCCATAAGTCACGCGTTACTTGTGTGAGGTATGGAAACTGCACTCTTCCCGTCCGATTAATATAAGAAATAGCAGTGGTATTATCTGTGCTTCGGAGGGCACGTTAAGCTGTCGGTCCCGGGTGCTGTATACTTGTATACAGTAGTCGTTAGGGTTTGTCAGAAGCCATATCGGCACCCTGAAAATTCTGACATCCACCACCCAGCACTGGGCCAGCTCGGTGGATTATGGCCTAAACCTCCTCGTCACCCAGAGGAGAGACTCATGCCCTGTAGTGGGCCCATTACACGGAGTTGTGATGATGATGATGATGAGTGGTATTATCTATCGTAAAAGTATGTGACGGTTATTAAGGTTATTATATTTTCGCGAAGATTTTCAAGCCAAGAAATGCTGGATTTCGCGCGTTCTTACGGTACGCTTTTGTTATGCAGGTCACACAGAGGAAATGGATTTTATATTATTTATAGTTTGGCTCACACACTGGGGAGTATGCTAGAATACCGCCTAGTTCCACAATGTGGTACATAACATGGCGGTTTTGTGCTCTTATAATTTTTGGTATGTAATTTTTTATTTTGGTAGATTTTGTTATGCAACTTCAAATGTAATAAGGTTAAAAGCACTTAAGGTTAATTAGCAACATTTTAAAATTCGGTTTTTCAATTTCCGTTTCATTAACAAAATCTAAACAAATTAAGTTCATGAGCGAGTCCCTCGCGACTTGTAGCTTATTTTAGGCGTTATTGTGTTGTACTAACTATCGTAATCATTATTACTGGATCCTAAATACCATTTTTGATAATCCAGTTCATGGTCTGCATATGTGCCATTTTTATCCCAAAATCATTTTGTTGTTATAGGTGAAAGAGCAATACTGATTAATTTTGTAAATATATTTGCTTATTAGTTATTTGAGAACCAATACAAATTGTACCAATCTAAGTCCAAAAGAATAGTCAGAAATATTTATTATTTTTATACTTGTGTGAAAAAGAGAACGTAACAAATAAATATCAACATGGCAAAACCAATTTCGAGGTCGATAGTTTTCGGTAAAGTTCGGCAATCACACTAAACCGTTCGACTATCTTCCTGTATCGCTAATTGTTTAGTGTGGAGACTGGGTGGTATACATAATACTATTGCAGACTGTACTTACCTATGTTAAGTATATTTTATTGAGGAAGTTAAAGGGAACACATGACTTTACGTCTCAAAAAAGCAGAGAGTAACCATTAAGAGAAACCAATATGGCAAACTGAGCAGCGTAAACAATTAGCGATACAGGAAGATAGGCGAACGGTCTGGTGCGACTGCCGAACTTTACCAAAAACGATCGACCTCCTGTCATCTCACTTAAATTGGTTATGCCAAGTTGATATGGTTAAGGTCTATTGTTTTTCACATAAGTATAAATGACATACAAAACATTATCTAGCCCAAATTAAGTTTCGTAAAGAAGGATACTAGATAATCAATCAATCAATCAATATATATAAAACTGTTCCGTTACTGACTGAGTGACTGAGGTACTGAGTGACTGAGGTTACTACGTAATTTGTGAGGTCGCAGTTTTGATTCCAGCACGGAAAAAGAAAAGAAAACCGGGTCTGGGTGTTTACCTATATGCGTATTTATGTAGTACATTGGTTGTGATACCTAGTTCGCTACATGGCATCACATATCACAGTTTTTTCTTATAATTGAGAAATGCTGACCTTAGGTTCAGTTGTTTACGTAAACTTGTACAGAAAACAAATATTTCTAATCGTGGTTAAGGTCAGTTAAACCACAGAGTATTTTCGTATGTTTGTCTGTGCAAACGACCTTCAAGGCTTGCAAGTTCATGTGCTGTCAATATTGACATTTAAGTGGTTTTAGATTAGCACACAGCGTGTAGGATCTGTAACTCGGTTCAAGTTTATTTTGAAGTCTTTACATTTCTACCGTTGACTAAACTCGCATTTGACCTTAAGTCACACATCGAGTTACAACAATGGTAAGAAATAAGGAGATCGCAGATCACAAAATACAGAATTAAGGCGGTTACGCACTACATCCGATTCTTATCCCATCCGGAATCAAGAAAAAAAAACTAGAAGTTTTGTATGAAATGACGAATGACGGCTGTAGTGCGTAAACTACCATAGAAATTGTTGGAGAAGTTTCCTATAAAAGCAAGAGATGGTCAGTCTATTAAATCGCGCAAGTACTTTTCGTTATCAACACCATATAATGTAAAATAAAAGTTTATTAGTCAGCACAGAAATCTTATCTAAATGTGTTTAAATACACGGTCGGTAACGGAATCTTAGGGGACAGAAATAGTTCTAGGACTACTTTAACTTTTTCGGATATGGGCACAAATAAGCACGTTTTTGTAACATCGCCAGCTTTACCCTGAACCAGCGGATAGTTCGATAGCCAAGCCGGCGATGTTGTAAAAACGCACGACGCCCTGCGCAACGCGCCGCCTTTCTTTAAAACTGCCCTTGGCATCAGTAACCGCTCATAGGAAGGAATACTCGGCGGTACACTTTATATGTGACACTTTAACATAAGTCGTCGTGGTGCCGTGGTTACTGTGCATATCAAACGATATCGCAGGTTAAGCGCGCTCGGTGTGGCCTGTATTAGGATGGGTGACCGCCGACCACTCATTTCTCACGACGACTTCCGTGTTTCCGAGGGCACGTTAAGCAGTCGGTCCTGGGTGCTGTATACTTGTATACAGTAGTCGTTAGGGTTTGTCAGAAGCCATTTCGGCACCCTGAAATATCTGAAATCCCAGCACTGGGCCAGCTTGGTGGATTACGGCCTAAACCTCCTCGTTACCCAGAGGAGACTCATAGCCCTGCAGTGGGCTCATTACACGGAGTTGTGATGATGACACTTTATAAGATGGATAGTTGCTATCCAGGCTAACTCTAAGTCAAACCCCGCTATGATAACTCACCTTTATGACACATGTATCTAGTGCCGGTAGGTAGGACTATTCTTAACCTGCCCTATGCTGCATGGAATCGTAATACCAGCATAATGGTTGGGGATCAGTAACATGATTCAATCTTGCTATTGCTAAATCTGTGTCTTATCAAGGATTTATCTCACATAACGTAGTGATGAGCAACTGCTAAAATCGATAAATTAAGTTTAAAGTGTTTTATTTAAGATCGTGAATACAAGCAAAAAATTTGAATTCGTGGGAAAATCCCAATTTTTGGCATTTTTGTATGTCTAGATTTTACTAGATTTTGAAACTTTCAAATATACTTCAATATTTAAAAAAAATTATATGTTATTAGAACATGTCTCAATTTAGAGACATTTTATGATATATACTCATAGAATAAGCTTGAAGACCACACAAAGGGACTAAGCATTATCCACACGTGCCTGCTTAGAACATTTCATTTCCCAAACTAGCTCGGGTGGATTCAAGCCAGAAACACCGCACGCCAAAGCCACAGTACAGATATCTACAGTAATTCAACTTCATACAAACGGACGAAACGCGAACTATACCTACGCGGCTCGAGCTTTTCGTTACTATGCGGATTGTTTATACTTTAAAATTTAATAATAAATATTTTCGTACGTCTCAGCCGAGGCGCAAGTACTTTACGGTCGCTAATTTATAAGACCGATTTGTTATTCAAACGTAAACATGGTTTTTTGACACAAAACGTATTTTTGCTGAACACTTCCTGTTCAATTTACAAAGTATTTTATTTGTTTATATTTAAAAAAGTATATTTGCAGTCACAAAACTAAATGGAAGTAAACACATAGTAGGCATAAGTAATTTAAATGCTCAAGGCGGGCAGCCCCATCACATGTGAGCGGACCGCGGCGCTGCCGCTGTAGGCATTTATTTCAAAGATGCGACCGAGTTGAATTATAGTTTACTAATATTATAAAACTACTGTCCTAATCGCTACTTAATCTTAGCATTGAAATTAAATTCTACCCTCATCATTATAATTAATTAATACGATTACACATTAAAAAATTTCAAGATTGATCGAACGATAAGCAAAGAATAAATTAGCCTAGATACTCGTAATACTATATTAAGATTTTGGACTGGCTTTACTTAGTATTGTTTTGTTGTGTTGCTTACATAGAAGACTTTACAATTTTGTTCATGTGTGTTTTGTTTGTTAGTTTTTTGATTGTTTGTTTTGTTTCAATTTAATGTTTTTATTTCAATCATATTTAGTACTGCACTCTTTAAAGAAATTAGTCACCCACAACACAGGGAATCCTAATGTGGGGGCTAGTATGCTCAAATAGTTCAAAACTTTACTTATTTCATTGTAATAAGATAAATACCTACTGTTTTCTGTAAACAAACTTAATTGGAGAAATTAACTTAATTTTAAAAAATAGCACTACTGCACGAAGGCCGTCCAAGAACATAAAAAGAAAACACTGTTTTTTACATCGTCTTTTTCTTGTAAGTACAGTGTATGAGTCTATTTATATATCGAATTCAAAAAAGGAAGACAAATAGTATCAAGATCGTTTAAGCAGAGTAAAGCCAGGGTCGCGCGATCTTAAATTTATAAAATTCCCGCCTTTTTTCTTGGATAACTTTCGTTGGTCAGATTATTTTTTTTTCTTGCCAAAGACGCCACAAGAGAGTGAATACTCCTAGTACGACCTGGACCCTGCACGGGAATAAATCCTCGCCGACAGTGACAACCGCTCACTGACGGATGCCACCGTGTATCCAGACAGTGTAGGACTCCCCACAGTGAGCGATCCCACTGCAGAGCCTGACCCACTAAACACCCCCTTCTCTGATCCCTAACTCAAGAGCTATTCCTATGCCGTGTAATGAGCTACAGCCCCGTGGGCATCCTGACGGATCACCCGTAGTAAGACACTGTAAAGCTCAATAGCAAGTGTAGAGAATGACTAAAAGGTTGGGAGCCCAAAAGGTTAACCAGGTCCGCGGTGAACTGGTTAGGGGGGTCTGAGAGTACGTCTCTCGGTCTGCGGCATGATTGTCACCCTAATAAGATTGTTAGGATGGGACTCAGCACGTTGACTGTGGACAGGACTTTCAGGTGCTGCTGAATTGAAGGGAGCTCCAGGTCCCTGTGCAGAGGTCAGACTCTCTGCTTATGTATTAAGTGAAAAGTTGATTTCTACTCAAAACTAGTTTTAAGCGTTTGGTATCCAAAGGTAAAACGGCACTCTATTACTAAGACTCTGCTGTCTGTCTGTCACGAGTAGGGTAGCCAACTTTTTTATCTAGAAATAAAGTATATTTGAGTCTGAAAAGAACATCAAACAGTAGTTTGGAAAAATAAACAGCATTCAATTTATTTAATGTTTTAAACATATATTTTTAGAGCTTCTCGCACAAATTACTAATTTAAGTCTAGCACATAGTGTTTAGCATTTATCCTGAAAACAGTAATTAGTATACTTTGTTTTTGTTCAATAGTAAACAGTATAATGTAGTGAAAAACAGTATGATTGGTAGCCCTAGCTGTATCTCATGAACCGCGATAGTCAAACAGTTGAAATTTTCACAGATGAATGTATTTCTGTTAGCACTATAACAACAAATACTAAAAATCTAGTAATAAAAAAAATTGCTTCCATAATGGACTGGGAGCGAAAGAAAAACGTAGAATGTGCCAGCTGCTTCTCTTCCCAGGCATACTGTAAAAGTCAGTTAAGGGACAGAGGTTTTAAAAGCGTTTTTGTGGGCGATAGGCTGACCCCCTGTCACTACAATAGTCTCTTTCCATCTTTATAATACCTCCAAATTTGTCAAACGTGACATCAGATGATCTTGTAACCTCTGGTGTTCTGCCTACCCCATAAGGGATACAGGCGTGACGTTATGTATGTATGTACTAAAAATCTAAATAAAATAAATATAAATGCTCCCATCACAACAGAACAGAGATTTTTTCCGTTTTTATAGATTGCTGTAGTTGTTTCGCGTTGTTTAGATAGCGCAATTTAAAATCCCGCGGGAATATAAAGTGTATGCTATTCCAGACTTTCATTATCAGTTTGCCAAATTTCATCCAAATCCGTTGAACCGTTCTGCCGTGATTACGGAACAAACATCCATTCATCCATCCAAACTTACTCATTTACAAAAGGAATATTGTTTTTGAGGCACACACAACTTATAAGGCGATTAACTACTTGGTGACAAAAATAATAGATGAGGTATTAAAAATAATGACTTGGTAGCTTATATTAACAGGAAGACGTAGTCGGTACGGTTAAGTGCGACGATGGAGCATGTTAGGTCGCATATAGTTATATACGTACCATAAGCCAGGTCGGCTATCATAGTCAACCCTGGAAAATCCCGATTTGGTCAAAAAAGCAAGCGTTAAGACATCGAGATAACGACGATTCCAATTCAGTTGCTACACCAAAAAATCACTGCCAATTTAGATTTAAACAAATCTAAGAACTCTAAATAAAATGCTACTTCACAATAGCTGCCAACTTATTATTTTTCAAAACCCTAAATCAGATTTGTTTGTCGCCGTGTTAAATACATGCCTTTATAATATTAATAAGATGGTACGGAATACTTAAAACGAGAGTCCGATTTGCTAGTGTTAGGTCTTTTTTAAACAATTTATATATTCTGGATTTATATAATACGAGCGTTTGCCCGCGACTTCGAACACGCATAAACTCAAAAGTCCTATTTTTCGTTCCCGTGGGAATTCCGGGAAATCCTTCCATTATACAAACAGACACCTATTGAGGAACCTTTATACCAAGTATCACATCCGTGCACTCAAGGAATGGGACTTTTTCATACAAACTAAAACATCATATATTTCCCGTTCCCGTGGGAATTTCGGGAATTCCTTTCATAACACAACTAGACACACATTGAAAAACCTTTACATCAAGTTTCACATCATCGGTGCACTCAATTAATAAGATTTTTCATACAAACTAAAAAGTCCTATATTTCCCGTTCCTGTGGGAATTTCGGGAATTTCTTCCTTAGTGCACCCCTAGATCCCCTAAAGAATGTATGTTCCAAATTTTAGCTCTCTTCGCCCAGTAGTTACGGCTCTACGTTGTCTGTCAGTCACTCAGTACCTCAGTCACTCAGTCAGTAACGGAACAGTTTTATATATATTGATTGATTGGAACATGTTTGAATTTAGCAACATTTAGATGTTTTATATTTAAATAATATCATATGACTGCAAAACATCTTGGGACTCATGAGGTCAATAATACCTGAACTGTTTCTTTTTATTTTTAATAAAACTAGTTTAAGCCGCATGACTGTAAGACCTTTTTAGTTTTTATTGTAACCTGTTTAGTTTCTTTTTGATACCGAAGAGATTAACATGAATAGTCTGTTCTTTTAGTGTATATTCAAAATATACGTATTAAAAAATAAGTAAGTATTATTTTCAATAACCATGTGTATGGGAGCAAACTCTCAAATTATTAAAATTGGCAAATTTGCTGCAAAGAATAAAAATAAACGTCATAATCAAATTTAAGAAATGGTTTGCTGAAAAAAATTACGTACATTTTATGCAATTGACGATGGTGTAGTGGTAACTGGTAACATACATTTCGTTCTATGCCATAGAGATCCTGGGTTTGAATCACGATGGCGGCGGATATGTGTTTGCAATTCATGGATGTTTATGTATTATTAGAAAATATGTATAATATGATCAATATTGACGGCCTTCGTGGTGCAGAGGTGTAGACGCTACTGCACCAATCGTGAGGTCACAGGTTCGATTACCGCGCGGAACATAAAACATATTCCGTGTGTGCGTGTTTATTTGTATATGTATTTATATTCTAGGTTCCCCCCTAGTTCGTTACTAAATTAGTTATCGCGTATCACAAGCTATGCTTACTTTGGGGCCAAGTTTCTGTGATTGTCTGGGTATTTTATTTTATTTAATATGGATGTTTATGTATTTCTTACGTTTATTATCCTTTATCTAGTATCTTTAACACGAGATATTAAGAGATTTGGGCTAAATAATTTTTGAATGTCGGAAATATTTATTTATTAATATTATGATCAGACTGGCTTCCATGCTGGACTGGGAACGAAAGAAAAACATAGAATATACCAGCTGCTTCTCTTCCCGGGCATACTATAAAAGTCAGTTAAGGGACGGAGGTATTATTGACGTTTTTGTGGGCGACAGGCTGACCTCCCGTCACTGCAATAGTCTCTCTTCATCATTATAATACTTGTAAACGTGACATCAGGTGTTTAATAGCCTCTGGTGTTCTGGCTACCCCATAAGGAATACAGGCGAGAAGTTATGTATGTATGTGTAAGTTCAGACCTTCACAGATTCATTGTACAATAATCGTCGGATCTCGAAGGTATTCCCAATGGTCACTCGCTGTATATAGAAGTCTTAAGTACATCGTAGCAGGCATGGTCGAAGTCGCAGGTGGTCGCTCATTGAATATTAAGTGATATACAAAACTGTTAGTTAGGCTTCACTGCAAAAACGAAATTAATCATGTTTCTTTATATATAATTATTACTTATTATTATTTATTATACTTATTTACTAGAAATAAGTATTACCGAGCTAGCAATAACAGCAGGCTACGTAAAGTTATTCATTAATGCGTAAATGTGTAAGATTTTATAATAAGGTTTTCACAAATCAATATATATAAAACTGTTCCGTTTCTGTTCGGGGTACTGATTAAAAAAGTGCAATGTGTCTGGTCGCGCTATGGAAGAAATTCCCACGGGGACTTTTTATTCAATGCGCGTACGAATTCGCGGTCAAATGCTCGTCTAAAATAAAACACTTTTTAACCCAATTTATCTTATAATATTTCACATTCTAACTAGATATTTCGTTGTCTTTACAGTATAGTGATAGGGTACAGTCTGGAAGCAGACAGGCTTACTGATATTCCAAATCGCGGAAAACAACAAGTCTTGCATAATCTATAATAATATTCTATGTATGTTTAATCTAGAAGTATAATACAAGCAGTGTTTTTAAATTGATTGCGTTCAAACATGCTAAAAAAAAATTGTAGATAAATGTTAAAGTAATATAGACCTACGACATTACCGTCTTTAGCATTCTTATAAAAACAAAACTACCTACTAAATAATTTTGAAGGCTTCACAGCAAGGACCCGGTAGCTTAGTCGGTAGAGAACCCGCCTTGCGGGCGTGAGGTCCTGGTTCGAGTCCCTGTCGGGACGATTTTATTTAGTAGTTAAATATATACATAACTTCACGCCTGTATCTTATGAGGTAGGTAGTACACCAGAGGCTATAAAACTACTGATCACGTTTGACAAAGGAGGTATTGTAATGTTGGAGAAAGACTATAGGAATAACAGGGAGTCAGCCTGTCGCCTACAAAAAACACAAATAAAACCTCTTTCCTACTGACTTTTACAGTATGCCCTGGAAGAGCAGCAGCTTGTAGTGAGTGACGCACAACCTCATTATGTATTTGATTAGTTAATAATATACAGTCAACTTTTAACCTCTTTTAACTCATCTTTTATTTGGCTCCCGGTCATCTAACATTACATGGCAACCTTGCCAAGATGTACGATAGGGAGCTGAATGAAATACGAGGACTCTGGTTCAAAGTTGACTGTATATTAATAAACTAATCAAATACATAATGCGGAGGCGCGTTACTCACTACAAGCTGGTACATTCTGTTTACTTTTGCTCACAGTCCAGCATTTAGTAGTTTTATCTATAAAACAAGATGTTTATGTAGGAATAAAAGTCCAAAATTTTTACCCGCGTATCTTTTCGTCCTATAGGAATTTCGCGATAAAATAAGTAATGCAAAAGTATTTTTCAAATCTTACTAGAAGAGGTTCCCGAGATAAACACGTTAAATGAAACGAACTAAGAAACCTACTAGCTTTATTATATTATGAGAAATTGTTATCTGTAACTCTCTGTTTGCTTCTATACTGGACTGGGAGCGAAAGAAAAACATAGAATGTGCCAGCTGTTTCTCTTCCCGGGCATACTGTAAAAGTCAGTTAAGGGACCGAGGTGTTATGGGAGGCATTTTTTGTGGGCGATAGGCTGACCCCCTGTCACTGCAATAGTCTCTCTCCACTATTATAATGCCCCCAAATTTGTCAAACGTGACATCAGATGGTTTTATTACCTCTGGTGTTCTGCCTACCCCATACGGGATACAGGCGTGAAGTTATGTAGGTATGTATGTAACTCTTTGTAACTCGCCCACTACAGTGACAAGGAAGTTTAGGCCGTAATCCACCAAGCAGGCCCAGTGCTGGCAGATTAGATTTATTTACATGGTCTTTGAATGAATTCACAAAAAGCGTTATATTTTGTGTTATCCAGACTGATTATTTGACTTGGACATTTTAAAAGGGAAAGGTTTGATTTTAGAGGGCAGATTCAGAGTAGTAGTTTTAAGTAGTTAGTTTACTTTGTGAATTTATTTTGTTTGCCATAATATGTGTTGTTTAATATTTTTTATTTTATTATTACGTATGCTTACAGCTACACGCCTTTCGGCGGAAATAAATAATCTGATGTGGCTTATAATTTTATAAGAAAATGTGTTAACAGCACCATCCCATTGGAAGTATTCTATAGAGGTGGCTGATATGAGTTTTGTTATAAATAAATGTTAAATTTGAACTATTTTAAAGCGTGAAAGTGTTACAAACATCTTAACAAACTTTTACATAGGTATTATAATAATAAAAAATAAATATTTCTGACACTCACACAATATTATCTAGGCCAAATTAAGTTTCTTAAAGAACTTGTATTATGGATACTAGATAACTGATATACTTAAGAAATATATAAACATACATTTTGAATAAATACATTTTTTTTATTAGAATAAACTTAAATAAACATCCATGACTTGACGACTAATATCTGTGTTCATCACACAAAATCCGCCACCGCCGGGATTCGAACCCAGGACCTCTGGCATAGAAGGCAATGTATGTTACCACTACACCAGCCGGTCGTATTTGTAGGATTGTATATCAGCAAAACATATTTATGATGTTATTTTTTTTCAACAATGGTGTTTTGACATTCCCGTAACCAGCCATTTTCTTAAGAAATGTTGGAATCATTTTTATACGGAAACTGACAATAAATACTCTTTACTGTAGTTAACAAAACAATCGCTACATTTTTATAAGAAGAAAAAGGCAGTTGCGGCGGCCTTATCAATGCAAGCAATATCTTTAAGTCAGAAGAAGTTTGTAAAGATATAATAATATGAAAATAAAAAAAGACATCAAAATAAGTTACGATGTGGTGGTTGTCTAAATAGAAAAAAATCCTAAAATTAAACAAGATTACAATACTTAAAAAAAAATATGAAAAGTAGATTCGACAGAAAAACTAATTAAACAGATATTAAAAATGCCTGATAATCGATACTTATCTTTAACTTTGTAATAAAATGATTGATTTATATTAACTGTACAGTTTTTTTATCACCGAAGCTTTACTTACAATTCGTTTATTAAAGCCTAGGTAGTTTATTGTAACTATCATTAAGTATTATCTATATTATCATACATATTAGTGAATTATTTTATTTTATTACATTTTTCAGAATCTACAATATTTATGACCTTTAAAAATTTAGAAGAGATCCATTTAAGATAATTCCATATTAATCGGTTTTTACACAAACAAAATCAGAAACCGAAAAATTTGCGGTCGAAATTTAAATAAAGCTAGCGTATTCGAAACTAAGTTCTGATACATTTATTTACCACAGTACCAATAAATTAAAAAAACAAGATCCAATATAAAAAAAAACTAAAAACTTTTTGTAAAAAAAAAAACACTTACCTTTAAAGCTTCAATTAAAAAAAGAACACTAAATGATTCGAAAATCAAAACTGGACGTGCACAAGACTAGCGCGATCAGTAAATCTCTCACGTCGATCACGACCGTTGTTTTGCAAGTACTGCGACCGAGGCGAGCGCCTGTGATCGTTTTAATGATGAATTTGGTACAGGGATGATGGCCGACATTTGTGTGTCAATGAATCATCATTCATACCTAAGTCACTAAACTACGAAAACTACGATGCCGTGTAAAAAGTACACTACGTATAAGGAAATCAGAAATAGCACAAAGATAGGCTTTTAAGGATTTTTTTAAAAGAAAATGCTTTAATATATTTCATTTCTAAAAACGATATTATATTTAAAAATATTATTTCGAATAATTTACATTCAATTTATACTATATTTTAATATATTTTTTTTTTTTTATAAAAATGACGCATAGATCTTTGGACATAGACTGAAAATATCGTATTAAATGGGAAAGAAATTGTTAATTTATTTTTTTAAGTTTGTTCTGAATAATATTATCTTTTTTATAAACAATTTTGAATATTTATAATACAATTTTAAATTGAAAATAGAATTGAAATTTGATTTGCAGACATTTATTTATTTATTCATAAGGTACACCAACAGCACAACATATATACCTAATAGAATTTACAAGTAAAATTGTTTAGGTACATTTTTTATATGTACCTAAACAATTTTAAATACATGCCTATTATAGGCGCACACAGCTTTGGTAAAAAAAGGAGTAAACAACAATCATAATTAAAATTAAAAATAAGAATAAAAAAATAAAATTTATGAATATAAGAATTAAATTAAAAATTAATAATAATAATGACAGAATAATACAGCGATATTATGAGCTAAAAAAAAATTGAATATTTACAAATTAATAACTTTTCTTACAGATTTAGGATTTAAATTTAACAAAAAGTTTATTTTTGAATGTCTCCAAATTGTCATTAAAAATATCCAGCTTGGGTAGTTCAGCAGAAATGTAATTGTATTGGGATAGTATTCTCGAGATTGGGTGATGATAGCCCATATTTGTTAGACACTTAGGAATACTAAAGATTTTGGTAATACGGTGTCTCGGGTAATTATATGATATCGATAAATTTATTTTATTGAGAATAACACAGGAAATTCTGCCATTGAGTACTTTATGCATATAGTACATTGATATTGAAGGTTTTATAGATTTAAGAAGAAGAAACTTTTACTGGCATATTCTGCATACTTCTATTGTTGTTAAAAATAAATTGTATAAAAATTCTTGATTGTGGTATCGTAATATCCCTTTATAAAGCGTCAGTTTGAGGCTGCAAACTGGACGGCAGCGACAGTTCTCGACGCCAGCGGGCGTGAGAGCGATTTGTCGCTGTTTCATACAAACTCAATACTTTCTGTTGTGTCGCGGAAATGCTCGCGCCGCTACCCGCGCCGCTGTCGCTCTCGCTGTCATCCAATTTGCAGTCTATCATCAACAACTATTCTGCTTGTTTACACTGCATATCAGTATATTTTTGAAAATCTTATGTAGGTACGTAAAATACCTTATTCACGGTCCTTAGATATGAGACTTGCAGTGACGATCAGCTGGTGTAGTCGTAACACACATTGTTACGACAATGTCTATCCCTTGGTTCGGGATTGAACACAGATAGGTAATAGCCGTAAGAAAAAAATAGCGCATTACCTCTTACAGGCAGCCTCTCCACATCAATCCCAACAACATTTGTAAATAAATAAATTTGTAAACAAAATCTAATTAAAAATAATAATGATGATGATAATAACATGATAATTTTGTTTAAATCCTAATTTAGTTTTAATTAAATAAATCTTAATGTAATTATTTCTGTCCTTATTTTTATTTTATGTTTATTTTGTTAAATGTATCTTGATTTGTGTTTTTTTTTGTATACTCTTTAGTCTTATATCCGTTATATATTTTTGTATTGTAATATCCCAAGGGAAGAAGCGGGTCATTTCCAACACGAGTGTCATTGACTACTCACTGGAAAGTCCCAGCATATCAATGTAACTAAATTATTGAAAAAAATAAAATTTTCATTTCATTTCATTCATTTGTTCTACGACTTTTATTTATTGGCTCTAAACTGGCGTAACTTTATTTACTCTAAGAGTAGGTATGCCACGCACCTTGCGTAGACAAAACATCGCGTCATAATAATTATAGGTCCTTCTTACAAAATACAGAATTAAATAACAGAGGGAGCAAACTCAAACTCAAATATTCTTTATTTCGTAAGTATTTAAATACATTTGAAATAAGTCAAACAATTTACAAATTGAACTGAATCTACCACTACTTCGGAAAGTCGATCTGTTGAGAAGAAGTGGCAAGAAACTCAACAGCAATCATCTTTTAAAAATATTTCTTTATTATTTCTCATAAACCAAATAATTTTTTAAAAAGGCCACACTATGCTCGGCTCGACTCCTCACTCCTACTCGATTCATGGCTTCATTCCTTTAGAGACGTATAATAGTGTTCTTAAAAAATCCTATAGGGATGGGTGGGTTGGGTTGTTATATCCTCGAATGGAGCGACTCATATAATCACAATCTAACTTCACTTTAGGTAAGTTCGTTTGATTATATATTATACTAGCTTTATCCCGCAACTTCGTATACGCTTAACTACCCTTCTCGTGGAAATTTTAGAAACTATACAACCAGACACCCACTGAAAGAACCTTTATACCAAGTGTCACACCCATGCACTCAAGGAATAAGTTTTTTCATACAAACTAAAAATCATATATTTCCCGTTCCCGTGGGAATTTTGGGAATTTTTTCCGTAGCACAACCAGTCACTCTTTGAAGAACCTTCATGTCAAGTATCACATCCGTACACTCAAGGCATAAGATATTTCATACAAACTAAAAAGTCCAACCCCTTCCCGTGGGAATTTCGGGAATTCCTTCCATAATACAAACAGACACTTATTGAGGAACCTTTATATCAAGTATCACATCCGTGCACTCAAGGGATGGGATTTTTTCATACAAAGTAAAACATCATATATTTCCCGCTCCCGTGGGAATTTCGGGAATTCCTTTCATTACACAACCAGACACACATTGAAAAACCTTTACACCAAGTTTCACATCGGTGCACTCAAGGAATAAGGTTTTTCATACAAACTAAAAAGTCCTATATTTCCCGTTCCCGTGGGAATTTCGGGAATTCCTTCCTTAGTGCACCCCTACATCCCCTAAAGAATGTATGTTCCAAATTTCAGCTCTCTACGCCTAGTAGTTAAGGCTGTACGTTGTCTGTCAGTCACTCAGTCACTCAGTACCTCAGTACCTCAGTACCTCAGTCACTCAGTCAGTAACGGAACAGTTTTATATATATTGATTGATTTCGTCGCTCTATTCTTCAGATATAATTAACCAGGTAGATGTTTAGAGACCTATTTTTTAAGAACATACTTAAAGCAAAACCAAACTTCACAGGTCTTAAGCAGAGCTCTTTTTTTTTTACATCTAAATCAAAATTATCTAACAACCGAGCAAACCAGTCGTTTTTTATGGTTACTAATAACATAATTTCAAAACTCTCTTTATTATATAATATAGCAAAATGAGGTATGATCCACTATAAGAAATATTAACTTTATGCACCTGCTTATCTATACTTTGAGAAATAATAGGTTTCTTAGACGACAAAAGGAGATTGTTACAGTTCTTATACTTTCTATAAAATCATTATCATAACGGAGATTAGATGAACAAATACCTATCAATATTTCTATCAAAAAAGAGTAAATAAATAGAAGAGGTTGATCTCGTCCTGCAGCCAATGTCTTAATATTAATCTTGATACTAATAATATTACATAATAATCTTAATAATAATAATATTATATCCGTTGAATATTGGGTTGGGGAAAAAGTTTCTTCGCATTTTTTAAGAAAATTGAAAACATTTTTTAATATGTTTATCGACATTTAACTAAAGTATGTATGTACCATTTTGTTCGATAACCTTTTGCCATCTTGTAGGTAGGGACATGATCCCGTTGCTATAAAAATTTTGGGACCTCTCATCAAAATACCGCGACAAGTGGATTTGGCAGTCTTCTCGTGATGTTAACCTAACACTGCCTAAAGAATTCTGAAGAGACCGAAACAGGTGGAAATCTGAAGGTGCAAGGTCAAGACTATACGGCGGATGCATTAACACCTCCAAACTCTCTTAATTTTTGCTGCGTGGCTATAGATGTATGAGGTCTAGCGTTATCATGATAAAACACCACACCCCTTCTGTTGATCAATTCCGGCCGCTTTCTCTCAACTTCTTGTTTTAATCTCATAAGTTGTTCGCAGTGGAGTTCAGAATCGATAGTCCTGCCTGGTGGTAACAGCTCATAATGAATAATGCCCTTCCAATCCCACCACACACACAACATCACCTTATTGCGAGTTAACCCGGGCTTCGCCACAGTCTGTGAAGCCTGACCAGCCGTTGACCACGACCTTTTTCGCACGTTCTTGTCGTACGTGATCCACTTTTCATCACCAGTTATCAGCTTCTTCAAAAATGATTCGGTTTCGTTACGTCGTAATAAAGAATCACAAATGAGTACACGGTTCATTAGGTTTCTTTCAGTGAGCTCGTGAAGTACCCAAATATCGAGCTTTTTTGTGTACCCAGCTTTTTTCAAATGCGCCAAAATTGTTTTGTGTTCAATTCCCAGTTCTTCAGCTACGTCGTTACTACTGATATGTCGATCTTGCTCCACTTTTTCAAAAATGGCATCAATTTTATCCGTAATAGGGCTACCAGAGCGAGGTGCATCTTTGACATCAAAATTTCCGGATTGAAAACGCTTAAACCAAATTTGTGCTACTCTCACAGACGCTGCACTAGGTCCATAAACATCGCAATTTTTTTCGCGGCTTGCGAAAAAAAATTTTTTACATTCTTACCTTTTTTGTAGTAAAATTTTAAAATGTATGGAATTTCTTCATTAGATTCACTCATCTTGACAGTACGAAAAACAAATGAAAATCACACATTTTCCTTATTTGAATTTGGAATTATGTTCTTTAAAATTTTAACTTTCAATGATACCAAAACCAGCCAGATACAAATACTATAGCCAAAGAGATTTTATTACAAGTTCATACATACTATAATGCGAAAAGAGTTTTTCCCCAACCTATTATGTATACCGTTGTATAGTATTTTAATATAAGTAACCTATTTAGGTGTCTAATTTAATAAGTAAAGACTCTTAACCCGTTGAGCATTAGACAACTCTAAAAGTATTACTAACTTTTTTATGTCTATAAAAAATAATTGACTATTAATGCTTTATTTCGAAATATTCTCATACTACCTAATTATGGATCCCATGGACAAATTGAGATTTTAAATGATTACAATTAAAACTCATTTTTATCGTCTCTTTTCATATTCGTTGGCACTCATATTCCTACTAGAAAGAAAAGAAAATGTTGGCTAATGGGTGTTATGTGCGCTGTGGCTGATATTTCAATGAAATTAAAGAACCAAGAAGGATATAACATCGAAAAACCGAAGAATAGAAAAAATATATAAATGAGCATATTTGTTTACCATTGAAAAAAAAATTGCAACCACTTTTGTATTACTAAGACTTGAAATTAACAACAACAGCTTCAAATGAGATATTTTTATTTTATTTTATTTGGCTGGTCGACAGCTATCATTACCATAATAGATTTTTACTCCACTCAATTCATCATTACATTATCTAGGCTGAGCGCAGAAAAAGGAGTTGGTGACATTGTATGGCGGCTTGGAATCCCGAGGTTTTTGCACGAGGGACATCTCCAGGTTGCTTGACGGTCGCCCAGCTGTCTACGTCGAGTCCCTTTACGGTGAGTTTCGTAACGTCGATCGACGGTTGTACAGTCACGAAGAATTATTATCTTAACGTCGAGGGCCATACATTGACTTCTTCTGTGGCTTTGTCAACGATGTTAGAAGTTCCCGTAAGGAAGTACGGCTTAAACGGTGCGCACCACGAACTGTTAGAGGGCTGCACGTTTCCTCCGGAGAAGAGGTCATCTATGCCCAAAGTGTAGGTCCAATGACTGCCCTACTCTGTATGTTGAGGTCGGAGGGAATATATAGAACAAAATGGGCATCCGCTGTTAAGAGGGCATTCAATCACATAGCGGTAATTGACGACATTAAAGAAATCACGAAGACACAAAAGGCTTCGTCGTCGGTGAACAATGCAGGGAACTGTATGAACAATTTAACGTAAAATGTACTACCGTCGAGCAAGTTTTAAATAAATTAACAAAAAATATTTTAAACAAAAGAAAAATGTAACCGTTCAACGTCATCGCTTTTTCACAAGAAATCAAGGTGAAAATGAATCAATCGAACAGTACGTGTATGATTTAAAAAAGCTAGCAAGTACCTGTTTAGTCTAAATGTCAAACTGTAATGTCATGCATGAGTGACAGTGACATGACAGTGACTTATGCTCATGCTGTATCATTTGGTTATTGTACGTACTTGCCTTTCTATGCTAGATATTAGATATGTAATGTATGTGGTGTTATAAAATAAATGTGCATCCGTTAAAATCAAGTGTTTTTCTTAAATTTAACAAATATATAAAACATGGCGCAGTCGACAATGTAAAGCAGCAAGCAAGTTTGCAGAATATTTTATGATTAAGTCCTATAAGTTTGAATGCACGCGTTGTTGAAGCATGGAGACCACGGTGAAATTACCACCAAATTTTGATCTTCGATCACCTACCGCAGCGTCGGAGTGGCGATTTTGGAAATGTCTTTTTAACGATTATTTAACAAGTATAGGCCGGGAACATGCAACAGATAATGTGAAACTATCACTACTAAGAAATATGATGGGCCCCGAGTCCGCTAAAGTGTTGATGACGTTCAAAATGTCTAACGAAGACTCTAAAAGCTATATGAAAGTGATTGCTGCTATTGAGAGGTATTGTAATCCTAAGCTTAACGAAGTCTTTGAGAGGTATAAATTTAACGAAAGGAAGCAAGAGCCAGATGAGACGTTTGAAAATTATTTTACTACTTGAGACAGCTCATTTCTTCATGTAATTATGACACTAAGTTTGAAGATCAGTTATTGAGAGACAGGATAGTACAAGGAATAGCTGACAAAAGAGTACAAGGTTTACTCAAAATAGAGGATCTTACATTGGACAAGGTGACACAAATTTGCAGAGCTAGTGAAATTAGTAGGCTACAGGCTAAAGAAACGAACCCTACTGTTGATGTTGATATGGCAAAACACAAGAAAAAGAAATCCCACAAGCCAGAGATTATAAAATTTAAATGTAGAAGGTGCCAGAGAGAACATGGTCCGAGACAATGTCCAGCTTATGGAAAAACATGCAACAATTGTGGTCTGAAAAATCACTATGCAGTGAGTTGCAAGGTGAAGCGAGGAAATAAAAACAGAAACATGCAGGAAGTCGTTCAGATACAATCGACAAGTAGTAATGAAGATCTATATTGTGGAAGTGTTTCCAGCGACAAAAGTGAATGGTGCGAAACAATTTATATAGAAAATATGCCGATTAAATGTAAGTTAGACACAGGTGCTGACATAAGTGTTATGCCAGAACTAATTTTCAATAAATTTAATAAAAATCTAAACATTAAGCTACTAGAGACACAATTTAACATTGAAAGTTTTGAAGGTAAAAAAGTAAAACCAATTGGCATGGTAAATTTAAGGTGCACTTATAAAGATAACCACATATATGAAAATTTTGTAGTTGTAAATTGTAATGCAATGTTGTTAGGTCTCCCAGGTTGCATTTCTTTAAATTTAATTAAAAGGGTTAATAACAATACTTAACAATACTAAGTTTTTGAAGGAATTGGTTCTGTGCCTGGAAAGTTTGATATACCTACTAAAAACATTGAGGAAAAAATCTGTTATCCATCAACTAGAATACCAAATACTAGGTTATTACCGTTAAAACAAGAATTAGAGAGATTAGAAAACAGAAAAGCTAGAGGATTTAGCCATTAAATTGAAAAATAAATCTTTTTTTAGTGTTCTAGACTTATCAGAAGGCTTTCATCATTTAAAATTGACAGAAAATGCTTCTTGGAAGTGTTGTTTTGCGACTCCTTATGGAGTTTACAGATATTTAGTACTTCCCTATGGTTTAAGCAATGCCCCTGAACTATTTCAAGAGGTAATAGAGAATGAGTTCAATAGTATGGAAAATGTAATGGTATGGGCCGATGATATTTTAATAATGGGCAAAAATGGAAAAGAACATGATATTGCTTTGCAAAAAGTAATGAATAAGGCTAAAAAGTTAGGTATAGTGTTTAACAAAAATAAATTCCAGTACAGACAAAAACAAGTTAAATATGTTGGTCAATTTTTTAATGAAAAAGGCATGTCATTGGATAAAAATAGAGTTGAATCTTTAATTAAGTTAGAAATACCTAAAACAAGAGAAGAATTGCAAAGGATTATAGGCTTATTTAACTATGTTAGAAGGTATGTACCAGACATGGCAGAGGTTATGTCGCCTCTTTGTAAGTTACTAAAAAAAGATGTAGAATTTACTTGGTTACCTATACATGATCAGACATTTAAATTGTTAAAAGAAAAAATTTGTACAACTCCAGCCTTAAGTCCTTTTGATCATAATAAAAAGATAAGTGATGTGATGTGATGTGATGTCTTACAATGTGATGCTTCTAAAAATGGATTAGGATGTTGTTTGTTTCAGAAAGATGACAATGGTATTTTAAGGTTAGTGGCATGTCAGTCTAGATCTATGAATGATTCTGAATTAAACTATGGACAAACAGAGAAAGAACTGCTAGCTATTTGTTTTGGTATCAAAAGATTCCACAAGTATATTTATGGTTGTAATATAGATGTCCAAACAGATCATAAACCAATTATTGCTATAATGAATAAACACATTAATAAGTTAGGTTCTCCAAGGTTAAAACGTTTAAAACTTAAGTTGTTACCATATGTCGTAAATGTATATTATGTACCTGGGAAATTGATACACTTTGCCGACATGTTGTCACGTAACAGTCTCAAGGAGACTGAACATGATGATGAGAATGGTACATTCTGTGTCAAAACATCTACCGATGTCTATTGAAAGAAAAACAATGTTTAGAAACAGTACTTATAATGATCCAATTTTAAGCAGAATAATTAACTTTTATCATTATGGTTGGCCTAAAAATTTTGATAAAAAACTAAAACCTTATTACAATCTTAGGAATATTATATACTTACAGGATGGATTGCTGTTTATAGGAGATAAAATTATAGTACCAGATTGTATGAAATCTTATGTATTAAAGTTAGCCCATAACAAAAGTCATTGTGGTATAAATAAAACTACAAATTTATTAAAACAATTATTTTATTGGCCTGGGATGAAAAATAGTGTTGTTAAGTTTATAATGCAGTGCAGAAGTTGTGAAAAATATAGTAAAGACAATTTTAAAGAACCACTACTACCTCATACAGTACCTAAAGAGAGATTTTACAAAGTAGGATGTGACATATTAGATTTTAAATGTAAAAGTTACTTGGTTATTATCGACTATTTTTCTCATTGGATTGAGTTATTACTTATGAAGGATAAAACTTCAAATTCTGTTATCAATGCTATGCAAGATGTTTTTATTAGGTTTGGATACCCTGTAGAATTAATTTCAGATAATGTTCCTTTTGCCTCACATGAATGTAAAAAGTATTTTAAGTCTAAAGATACAACATTAATTACCTCTACTCCTCGGTATCCTAGAAGTAATGGTCTTGCTGAGAAAGGAGTGCACATATGTAAACAGATATTAAGGAAATGTAATGAAAATAATGTAGATTTTAGAGAAGGATTAATGTCATATAATAATACACCTTTGGTTGGATAAGATGTCACAAATATTGAACAGTAGAAGAGTAAGAACAACTTTACCATGTACATCTGATGTCTTAAAACCCAAAATTCAATATGATACATATAAAAAACTTCTTGTGAAACAGTCTTGTTACAAAAATGTGTATGATAAGTATGCTAGAAAACCTGTTAGTGAGTTTAAGCCAGGAGATGCAGTTGTGTACAGACATAACAATATTTGGATGAAGGCTAAAATTATTAAAAAGTGTCAACAGCCAAGATCTTTTATAATCTTTTATAATTAAAAATGAATGTTTTGATAGCTGTACTTAGTAAACTTAACCCTAATAACTTCACTGCCGTGTCCCGTTTCACAGTCTCTCCAACCATTGAATATATGTTCATCGAAATAAATGACTCCAAAAATAGAAAGAAAAACATACTTAACGTTACTTACATTCCTCCTAAAACAAGTGTACAAGTATACTCCTATTTTAATTATATCATTGATGCTTTAACTGACGTGAACTTTGAGAATTTTATGATGGTTGGCGATTTTAATCTGCCAGACGTCACATGGACAAATAGTACTATCCTTGAAATCGGACTAACTTGTTGTGACTCTTCTGAAGTATGTGAATATCTTTCTAATTTTATGGCTACATTGGGCGCGGCCCAATTTAACAATAATAAAAACTCTCTTAATAAGATATTAGACCTTTCGATTTGTAACACTGAATGTACTGTTCTTTCATCAGATGACACTTTGTGCAAAGTGGACCCCTATCATCCCCCCTTTATTGTTTTACTCCCATTTAACATTAACACGACCTGCATGACAAGATTACCGATGGTCAAATATAATTTTAATAAATGTAACTACGAAACTATTAATATGAAGTTATCAGATATCGATTGGATTTCGTTATTGAGCCCTTTACCGGTATCTCAAGCCGTAGATGTGTTTTACGAAAATATAGCATGTATTATACGCGAAGAAGTTCCAATCAAGCAAGTCAGAAATACACACTATCCTATTTGGTTTTCGAGGTCTCTCATACACATTTCAAAAAATAAAACTTCTGCTTGGAAAAAATGGAAGAAATATAAAAATATCTCTGACTATGAGGTCTTTTCCCTTTACAGAAAACGAATGCGATCAGAGTCACACAAATGCTACACGAAATATATAAACCACGTGCAGGACAGCATCCGTACAGATGTGAATTATTTTTGGCGTTATGTGTCTAATTTGCAGGGAAAACAAAACTTTCCATCAAAAATGCATCTTAACAGAACCTATGCTCAAGATCCCCAAGCTATTTGTAATTTGTTTTCAGATTTCTTTAAATCAGTTTATGAACCTTCTTCTACTCTTCACACGCCATCCATTGAGTCCGAATCCAAATTAGGTTGCAATAGCATCTCTGATATTGATATATCTTTACAACAGGTTAAATATGAACTAAAAAAACTGAATACCTCTAAAGGACCAGGTCCAGGCGGTATACCTCCTTTGTTCCTTAAAAACACCTGTGAAACGATACACAAACCGTTGCACATTATTTACAATAAATGTCTCAGAGAAGGTCACTTTCCAAATGCATGGAAGGAGGCTTTCGTTACTCCAATATTTAAGAGTGGATCACGCCAAGACATAATAAAATACCGTCCAATCTCTAAACTTTCATCCTTGTCAATGCTTTTCGAAAGACTCGTACACAAGACTATCTATCCCATCTTGCATAATATCATAATTGAACAACAGCACGGTTTTGTCCGCAAACGCTCAACTTGTACGAATTTAATGATTTTCACAGATTTTCTCTTTGGTAGTATGGACCGCCGAATTCAAGTTGATACAGTTTATACCACAAAGCAGATACATAGTAGAGCTGCTGTAAGCAAAGTTGCACAGCTTCAATTTGGGTTGTCCTGACGTCACAGCCTTTAGTTCAAGCTATTCCTCGCTAGAGGCACTGGAGTCAGTTCGTCGCTGACTTCTGTGAAGTATGTACACGCGTAGATATTTAAAAAAAATTAAATCCTACATTGTTTCTCGATGTAAAATTTAGTTTTGTATACTTTTATAAAGGAATTACATTGACAATCCAAATAAAAATAACTTACCACGAAGTTAATTCCATTCATAATTATTTTTTACAAATTTGTTTGTTTTCCAGTTATTTGTGTCCAAAATTCCAGATTGTTATTTGTTGCCTAGGTGATTTTTATGCCGCAAAAAAATGTTGCGCTATCTAGCGTCAAGCAGAAATACTTTTATTTCGCGGTTTTTTCTGACAATTTGGAACGTATGAAATTTCGTTAAAAAACTAGAGCCACCTAGTAACGTATAGCTGAACTTTTTTGATGATCATGTGAATATTTTAACCTTATGTCTCAACCGGTTTTTACTACTCGCTACTAGGTGACTAATGCCATCGCCTGTTTGGCTATGATTGGCCATAACCCACCGCTTACCCCTCCCGCACTCCGCGCGTAGGCTTCACTTGAGTCCCTAGAAAAAACTGGATAGGGCAGCTCCTCTATATATTTCCTCCGTGGTTTATACCGACTTCCGAAAAGCCTTTGACAGGGTTGATCACCAACTACTACTCAACAAAATCTACTTTAATGGCATCCGGGGTAACTTACTTCGCTGGTTTACCTCGTACATTACAAATAGAACTCAAACCGTCGTTATTAATGGATTCTACTCTAAAAAAATTGTTGTCACTTCCGGTGTACCTCAGGGGTCCATTCTAGGCCCACTACTGTTTTTAATTTATATAAATGATATAAATACATGTTTCCTTAATTCCAAATTTTTACTTTATGCCGATGATCTCAAGATTTTTCAAACAATTCATAGCATCAACGACTGCCATCTTTTACAACAAGACTTAGATCGTCTGACTGACTATTTTATTCGTAACAAACTATCTCTAAACATACCTAAATGTAACTTTATCCGATTTACAAAAAAGAAAAACAGTGTTATCTCCACCTACAAACTGAACAATATTCCACTGTCATGCGTTTCAGCTATACGTGACCTCGGTGTGGAGCTTGACTCAAAACTTCACATGGATACACACATACTAAAAATTGTAAATAAAGCTCTTCAAATGTACGGGTTAATAATGAGGAACTCGAGAAATTTTCATAAGGAATCGGTGTATCTCGCTCTATACTGTTCACTTTTAAGACCTCAGGTTGAATACGCAACCCAAATTTGGAATCCCTATTACAACAAATATAATGATATGATAGAAAGAGTACAAAATAAGTATTTACGCGCCATGAATTATCGGTGTAATAGAAATGAGCTTTCCTATTCGCAAGTAATGCTCAAATTTAAATTATTATCTTTACAAAAGCGCCGAATATTGCTAGGAGCAGTAATGTTATTTAAAATCTGCCGAGCCCAAATCGATTGTAGAACGCTAATAAATAAAATTTGCTATGTTGTGCCCCGCAATTACCATCGTCGCAGGGCGCGCGCGTGGCAGCTGTTCGCCACAGCTCCATGTCGCACCAACGCTGGCGCGCGCGCGCCTTTGCATCGTCTTATCAACACCTATAATAAGCTTTTTGAAACTGTAGACTTATTTAATCTTTCACCATCTTCTTTTAGAAGTCAAATAATATCCTGTTTGTTAGAAGAGTAACAAATATATTTACTTATTGTACTACGAACATAATTGTAATTTTGCACTAATTATCACTCACTACTCCACATTGATTTATAAAATAATAACCTGTATTCATCCGTGGATAATGTCGTTGATCTACATTAAGTCTAACTTATTAAGTAAGTGTTTACAAATTGTAATGTTTTAATGTAAGATTGTTTATTGTCCCAAATAAATAAATAAATAGTGGTACGATTTTAAGAAGGAATACTTCACAAATGAAAATGTCTTACACTAAGCCTAATGTTAAAGATAATTTAAATAATTCTTATATTACCGATTTAGATAATTTTGTCGAACCTAATAAGTTTCCTAATGACTGTACTTCCAGCTCTATTCCTAATGTTACTCAACAAGAGTATTTTACAACAAAAAGTGGTCGATCTGTTAAACCACCCCAGAGGTTGAATCTTTAAGGGGAAGGTGTTTAGTCTAAATGTCAAACTGTAATGTCATGCATGAGTGACAGTGACATGACAGTGACTTATGCTCATGCTGTATCATTTGGTTATTGTACGTACTTGCCTTTCTATGCTAGATATTAGATATGTAATGTATGTGGTGTTATAAAAAAAATCTGCATCCGTTAAAATCAAGTGTTTTTCTTAAATATAACAAATATATAAAACAGTACCTGTGAGTTTGAGCAACTAAGTGATTCGCTGATAAGATATAGATTAATTTGTGGAGTTACTCATGCGGGCATACGAGAACGCCTATTAAGAGAAGCGGATCTATCTTTAGAACAGGCATGCGAGATTTGCAGATCAGTTATTGTGTCAAATGTGTACTCAGAAAATTTACTAATACAAAGTTGACTTCAATGAAACGAGAGGCAAGGAAGGACGGCGGCGGCGGCAGTGCGTGGAGTGGCAGCGGCAGCGGTGCGGCGGCGGCGGCCGGGTGAAGAGCGCCAGGCGGTGCGCGCCGGCTGCCGGGAGTCGCGGGCGCCGCGGCCATGCCCCGGCGGTCTCAGCTGGCGCGCGCCGTCTGCTCCAAGTGCGGCACGACACATCCGTGGTATCAGTGTCCCGCGTACGGCAAACGTTGTGTTAAGTGTTCAAAACCAAATCATTTCGCGCGAGTGTGCAAAGTGAATAGCTTACAGGATAGTGATAATCAGGTAATTCTAAGTTTAAATAATAACGACACCTGGTCAACTATTTTAAATATTAATGGTATAGGTATAAGATTTAAATTAGACACAGGTGCGGACGTTAATGTGTTGCCAGAGAGGTACTTAGAACGGTTAGGTTTAAACCGTAGACACATAGTAAAATCACACACTAGATTGCATGAATATTCGGGGTCTCAGATAAAAATTATAGGAAAATGTCATTTGAAAATTAAATATAAATAAAAAAAGTCATAAAACCAAAACCAAAATGAAAGCAAACTAATTATTTCTTTTTAAAAAAAAGTGAACCGCATTCAAAAAACCAACGCACTAAAAATGTTTAAATATTTTTTATAAAAGCCATCCTATTCCTGTTTCTATTCCATCCATATTACTACCCCGTATAGTAAATTTCTGCCAAAAAATAATTAATATTAATGAATGTAATAAGAACATTAACAATTTATCTGGGTAGGTATTTATATAGTTTTTGAAGTCGGTGCCAACCAAACCAATAAAAGTAAGACTGCTGCCAAACAGAGAAAATTATAAGGCGAACGTATCAACGAAGTTACATCCACTCACGACGACGCGACGACGACGACGTGTGGCCCTCAAGTGTGTGCCTTTCGGTATTTTGTTCCGCCAAAGAAAGCGTAGCACCCAAATGAAATGTCTGGCCCCTAAATTAGACAGTCTGTATTTTAGAGAACAGCGCCCTCCCCATTTCGATTTCCTTACAATATTAACAGTTTTATTTAATTTATAATTATACAAAACATGTAACTATGTTAGTACTTCTGATGCAGTGTGCTTTGTTGTCCTAAAAATTTGGTTTGGCACCGACTTCAAAAACTATGTAAATACCTACCCAGATAAATTGTTAATGTTCATATTAATTATTTTTTGGCAGAAATTTACTATACGGGGTAGTAATATGGATGGAATAGAAACAGGAATAGGATGGCTTTTATAAAAAATATTTAAACATTTTTAGTGCGTTGGTTTTTTGAATGCGGTTTACTTTTTCTTAAAAAGAAATAATTAGTTTGCTTTCATTTTGGTTTTGGTTTTATGACTTTTTTTATTTATTTTTTATTTTATACTTTTTAGTGTTAGGTTTTTGTTTTGGGCGAGTAATTCGTTTTGTCATAGTTAGTTAGGTTCTACAGTTATAGATATTAGTGATAGTTTTTTAGTGATAAGTTTTGGGCTAGTTCTGGTATCAGTAACTACCTATTTCTTCTGGTAATGTGAAGTTTCGGTACTGTAAAATCATGACTTTGACCTACCTACTATTGTTATATACGTTCTGCCTGTAGGCCTAGGCGGAAAACTATGGAGAAGGACGCTTTAAGAAAGAAGAGGAATTAAATCCCAACGAAAAATAACGACGACTTGATGCAGCACGAGATGGTCTTGTCTAGGTATCGCCAGCATGCTCGTGCAGCTGAAACTAACAAACGAAAAGAGATTCGCTTAAAACAATCTTCTTGCGAACAGTCAGCTAAGAAAGGCAACGTTCATTTGCGGTTCTGGATAATAACACAAAATGAAACTTACATCTTTGAAAAGCTCGTTTAATCGCGGTTTAGAATACAGTTAAATGAAAATTCAAATCATCCCCGTTTATTTTTTTTTTCAAATACAAAGTGATTGATAGTAACTCATATTCCCTCTTAGTTGTGCATACTTTATACAAGCGAAATGTATAAAGTATACCCACGTTTTCATTTTATTTTATTCATTTAAGCCTTTTTTCAGTAAAAAGCATTGTTATTCAATTCTTTTTCCCAGGAGATATTCGTTAATTTTTGTATATTTAATAATTGTACATTAACGGAACGCATGGCTAAATGAGCGGTTATCTATCACCATCTTTTAAGGCTGTTTGTAAAAAGTATCAGTTAGTTAATTAATTGACAATTGACATTGTTGAAGTCAAGAGCAGTCACTTGTCATTAACTTTTAAAATAAAATAAATAAAAGCATTCTTTCCTAATTTATCTTAAGCTCGTTAGAGTAATACTTTTCTATGCTCATAAGCCGTACATAATGAAATAAATTATTATGATAAAAACCAAGGCAATAAGTATGAATATAATATTGTGGTTTAAACACTCATCAACGAAAGTTATATCGTTAATTTTGAAAAGTACCAAGCTCTCAATCTTTTTGATTCATTTAACATATGATTAGATGTGCTTAATAAGGCAACCTTAAGTCTTGGTATCGCCCCCTTGTTTTGAAACATGTTTAATAATCATATATTTCTTGTGAAACTTTCAAGATGCAGTAATCTTTAGGATCACAAAGAAATTCATGAAGATTCCATGTAGTATAACTGCTTGAGCACTCTACTACTAGAATGGTATTCCTGCCTTCTGTTAAAAGCTTCTCTTTTATGAGATACATTACTTTGCTAAAGAATCTAACTTCACATTCCTGATGTATCAAGTAACAATGACAGGTTTAGTTTTTATGTAAAAAAATAAAAGAAAACAAAAATATATTTACATCAATTAATTTTATTCATTTTCTACATCATAGTCATTAGGGCATAATAAAATATTGTCCAAAAAACTAGCAGGTGGTAGAATCCTCTCTTCATGACGTGCCCATCCCAAATACCACACAATTGTCATTATGTGGGCACAGCTCCCTACAGTACGTTTTCCTATTATGCAACTGCAGTAATATCCAGCAATCCGTTGTCTCCATTGATTCACCTGAGCATTTAAATCTAGTAATATATATGTATAATATACTTTTGTGCTCAGGTGTCTAGATTTTATTCTACCTCTCAATATCAATGAATTGCTGGAATACCTTTCTAAGTTGTCATCAACCTCTATGAGGAAAGTACCATTATGTCGAATGTGTTCCCCATAGTAGGACCGTGCTTGTTTTATTTGGTAACTGCCAAGGGCAAATAATATTAAATCTTCAGGGTCCATGATGGGGAACACATCCAGTTGAGGAAGCTGGCCATCTATAGTAACAAAATTGGCTCTGTGCCTATTAATATTTTGTTCTATTATATAAGTAGCTAAAGCATTTGGGGTATTTAACCTTTCTAATGCTCTCTCCAATATTGCTTCGGCATTGGGATGGTTGGTAATCAGGGGTTGAAAGTTATTTATTAAAGCAGCTGCAATTCTGAAGTCAATCATGAAGTTTTTAGATGCTACATTAAAATATTCACCCTTGAATACCTTAAAATCTCTTTTAAATCTGCCACCCACCTACACATTGTAACTAATCTTGATTTGTTTGCTTTTACAGTGGACAATTGTCTTTCACCTACACCCAAACTCTCAGGCTTATAAATTGAATACCCCAAGGAATTTAATAATGGTAATGAATCCCTAAACCCTCGATCTAGAATGAATACATCATTTGGTTGAAAATAGGACCTCAGCGGCGAATTTTCACTTTCAAATAAAGTTTTCATTATATCAGCATCTGATTGTGTCGCCGCATAAGGTCCTAAAGCATCGACTATATAGCCATCACAAGTTACCATTAAAAAAGGTTTAACCAAGTTTCGGTACTTGTGAAGACTATATGTCTTTTTTTGGAACAAATAGTTTGACGATTTCTGAAAATATATATAGGTCCCATCACAAATTACAATGGGATTATTATCATTTGTTCCAAAAATTCCTTGAGGTATTATAAGATTATGAGCACTATGTTGTTCTCTACTCAAATGATTAATACCAAGATAAGATGGTACATAAAAATTATTTAGACAATTGCGTGCCTTGTTTATGTAATTAAATATTGTAGTCTTTGAAAGCAAAAATAAACTAGCTATTCTAGCAAAGGACTCCCCTGTTCTTAATTTAATTAAAAATATGCCAAGGGCAGTTTTGGGCTCTTTTACCATGACCTCTAATTGAGGTATTCTAGAAAATAGCTCCAAAAAATTAAAAACTGTAAGACCAGTCCAATATTTACATGTCATATCTGAAATACTCTCAATATTTTCAAAGCTTAATATCACTGCAGGCGCATTATTCAATAGATTAAACATTTCTTCAATTTGATTACTAGCGAAACTGTGTGTAAAATCTTGATCACTTAAAATATCCCAGTTATACAATACCGAATGTTCACTACACACTCGCGCATTAGGAGTAATATATAGTTTATATTTGGATAATAAAAGTCGCCTCAAATAATGTGGTACCCTTAACCTTTCCACTTTCCACATTTCCACATTGAGCAACAAAACAATGTCCTGAAGTATCAGCAGTCCGTTTATAACTGGGTAATATAATTGGGACAAGTTCAGGCTCCTCTCTTTCTTCAGTCCAATTATTTTCATCAATGTCCTGAATCATAGTTGGGCTGGTTGGCAACTCTTCAGGAACAGGTTCTGGTTCTGGTTCATTCGCCTCAGGTTCAACCAACACTGGTTCATTCAATTGAATTGAATGATGAGTGCTTCGTCGAACCCTACACTAACATGTATTACATGCCCAGACTTCATCTGGCATCTAAAAGAAAAATAAAAAATATTAGGTAACAACAAGTGAACCTTTTTACTATTAAGTATGTATGGAAAATAAAAATAAGTTTATAATTACCCGTCGGGGAAGTATATCGTTTTCTAAAAAGTTTCTTTCCACACTCCCAACTACGACTCTAAATCGACGTCTTTGAGACCGTGTCCACAGGATATGCAAACGCAAGTATGCCCCAACTGTCGAGGTCCACGAGTAGAGTTTTCACTCCGATTTATATTTTCAAGTATGATAAAATGAAGACACTGTTGACACAGCTGATCATTTTCAGAAACCTGCAACAATTATTTTATTGCTTATTTATAAGGTTATAAAAAAGTTATTTAAAGAAACCAGAATAATGTCACATATCTAAGAACTATCCATATATCATGAATATTGCATTCCATTAATAGATTTTGAATTAGAACTCCTTATTGATAAACATAGTTTTTAATGCTATTATTTATTGTTGGTGTAGATACCGTATACTGAGAGTCCAAATTATGTAGCAATTTGTGAACTCTAAAGGTCACCCTGGTAAGAAAGTAGTATATTCCTTGCCTTGGTACTTATATATTCCAGAGAGAGTAAGCTTTGTAATCGACTTTAGCTATCTCTATAATAGTTATTTGGTAGGAACTTAATCACAGCACAGACAACTTTAAAGTAGTCAGTCAGAATATGTATATCAGGTATTTGCCTAACACAGATTATATCATTCTGAAATAACAGATCATTAAGGTTCACAGAATAACATACCTCATGACGACACCATTCTTCAGTGATTTGAACTAATTCAGAGCTTAAGTCTACAACCATATATGTATACGGCTGCAGGTTGGGTAGTATCCGAATGTGGCAGGACACACAAAAAGCCATGGTGTCTAAAATTGTAAAAATACAAATATTAACGACATTCGGTCAATATTCAATATAAAAGCTGATTCAAATGATTCTAAAATACATTGTATTTCAAGTTTATTACGTTGGTAGGTAGTGTTTACTTTCATACCTTATACAAATCGCAAGCAAAGTATATCGGCGTCCAGGAAACACAGCGGATTCGGACAAATATAGAAGGTCAGTTGAAATCATAGAACACATATACTCAAGAGAAGAAGTACAACTTCATACATTAAAAGTTAAGACTAAACGCCATCTGAAAACGGTCCACAAGCTAATATGGCGGGAATTTCAAACAGTTCAATCGATTTCGAGATATCAATTTGCTCTGGTCTGAATAAAAATAAGCAAATACTTGAAAACTTGTTAGGTGAAATACCATATGTATCAGTTCTGTTAGGTTTGCTTATTTTTATTCCGACTGGCTAAATATAAGGTTAACTTGATGAACAATAAGTAAAACAATAAATAAGTTTTTGATATTTTTATTTTGTTTAAGGCAATACAACAAAAATTGTGGATAAATTGACACCCTTTCTTAAAAATACAAATTCACACTGACGCGAGTTTCTTCAAGCAATCAGGGGGAGAAAAGTCGATTAAATCACAAGAAAACTTAAAACACAAACACAATTTAAAAATATCGCCATACCGCAATCGCGAAAAAATATTTTCATATTGTGAAGTAGACGTTAATTTTTGACATTTCTTTTTATGTCTGTGTTGCTAAATTCAAATAACATCGATTCGCTAATTCATTCGATTATGTAATACGGTCCCTTTAAATATTTGTTAAATTATTTAAAAATGATGAAGAAGTCATGAAAAAGTTTTCGTTTATTGTTATTTTTAATAAAAGCGAAGATTTCTTGAAGAAAATATGAATAAGTGTAAACTCAAAAAAATACTGCGATGTATTCGAACAATCGATTGAATATTTTTTTTCATGGGCTACACTGGTATCATTCTTGCTCTTTTCCTCTTATTGTGTTCTGTCTTCTTCACTCTGACTCCAGTATGTAGTCTGCACCATCTCCATACATTGTCGACGCCCCCTGGTTGAAATGCCAGGTCAAAGGGAAAAGAAAACGGAGAACACTAAGGATCACGGAGCGCAACGAAATCACGAACCACACAGAGGAAAGCCGAAAAGTCGTCTGCTTGCTGAGTTGATTTCGCAACTTGCGATCGATGAAAACAATCAATGGCATTGTCAACAACGTCAAACTTGACATTTGCTGTCAATTTGACATTGACGACGGGACTCATGATGTTCCTACAAATGTTTCGGTGTCTTAGTTTTAAAATTATTTTCAATCTGATTTTATATGAATCGGGGATGCAATTTAATTTTAATTTAGGTTTATCTTTAATAAAATAATACGGTCTAACTTGTTCAATTAAATTTTTAGTGTGTTATTGCCCAGAACCGCAATGTAGGGCCTCGATGGTACTCGCCTTTAGATGCCTCATGTGGGTTTTGGCAATTAAAATTACATTCAAGTAGTACAAATTATTGTGCATTCAATACCCCGTTTGGTAGGTACAAATTCCTAAGGATGCCATATGGAATATGTTCCGCAAGTGAAGTATTTCATAAAAAAATGTACGAAAACTTCGATGACATGGAGGGAGTATGTATGTTTGTCGATGACCTGACATACCATTTTATATCATCATACTGGTGTCAGATGGTGGCCACAATTTACGTCCAAAGCATTTGGTGATTTCTCCCACGAATGGCGATTTACGCATGTCAAATTATCACCTTATCACCATCAGTCCAACGGACAGGCAGAGCGCGCCGTGCAGCTTGTAAAAAATATTATGAAAAAATGCGCGCATTCGGCCTCAGACTACCGTCTTGCACTCTCAGAGTATTTAAATACCCCGCTAAGTCAAGAAATACCATCTCCCTCAGAGTTATTACAATCAAGAAAACTGCGTAGCACGCTGCCTGATCCTAAATATTTCATTAAAACACCCGATACACAGGTTCAATTAAAACTCAGACAAAAACAAAATATTTATAAAAAGTATTACGATCGAGGTGCACGAAATTTATCGACGTTAAAAATAGGACATAAAGTAAAAATAAGAGATTTCATAAAAAATACATGGGTATCTGGGGTCATCAAGGAAATACTGGGGCATAGAACATATAAAATAATACTTTCATCCGGTAACATATTAACAAGAAATAGGAAATACATTATTTCCGACTGGCGGTCGAAAGATGAGTCATATCATTACTATGATTACGATGACGTCATACCATCTGGCAGCACAAACTCCGGACCCGCAACTGCACTACCCAGCAATAGTCACAGTAGTTAAATCAGTAACCGGGTAACTCGTTTTGGCAGGGCAGTGATGCCTCCGGATAGATGGGTTCGTGCCGGGGTCACAGCACCGTAGGTAATTTGGTTTGTAATGTAGGTATAAGTTATTAATTAAATATATGAATGTAATAAGTTTTCTTGTGGTTAATGTAATTTCAATGAATTCATGAAATTCAATGTAAATTAAATTATAATCTCGATTTCAATTTTTTTTTATTGTAATAATTAATTTTATTCAATCACATATTTAAATATTATAACAAAATTAATAATATATGACAATTTACTTGAACTCTTTATCATTGTGTTTTCCATAAATTTATAATCATTAAAAATTATGTTTGTTAATAATTGTTTTGTCAAATTTCTTATAATGTTATAGATACCTATATATTTTTGTGGTTTTTTTTTGTATTTTTTTTTGGAGGGAAGATGTCAGTTGTATGTCAATGTGCGTCTACCCTCCTACCATGTTTAATGAGGAATAAATCAGTTTTAAGCTAACGCTCTTGTTTCATTGACAGCGGTAATTGACGACATTATAGAAATCACGTAGACACAAAAGGCTTCGGCGGAAGTAAGTACGATGGTAGGGCTTTTAGCGGAAATCTGTTTAATAACTACGACGAGGCAGGACACGACTCTTCATACCTTTGTCGATGTTCAGTCAGGTGTTAATTTCAACGCCAGAACAACACAAAGACAAATTTTTAGAATTTTATATCACTACTGGTTCGGGTGCCTTCTACACATACAAACGAGCACTCGAGTACAACTGGTTACTTACCTGCAACATGACAGAGGAAACGGCAGGACAGGTGTTAATTTCAACGCCAGAACAATACAAAGACAAATTTTTAGAATTTTATAACACTACTGGTTCGGGTGCCTTAAATAAATAAATAAGTTTAGATGAGTTTAATGATTTAGTAGTTGAAACTGGAATGTCAGCAAAACAGCTCCCAAATGCTGTCGCAACATTTTCATCTGCTTTCAAATTCAAATTAAAATTTCTTTATTGCGTATCACTGTACAGAAAGGATCTTAAAATAATTGGTGGTTCTAGTGACGCCCTGCAAGGGCATTGCAATATCATACAATTAATGTAGATGAGAGGACATTTTTCTTAACCTTAGTTTATCTAAATAGTTATAACACTTAATGCTAGTTTTAGTTGGTATGTATATACAATATACGTTTATATTTCTTTATTAAATAGTTACAGTAGTGACAAAGTACCTATTTAATAAAGTCAGGTTTTACGGACTTTACGATAACTGTCGAGGGTCAGAATGTATCACGTGACAGGGAATCGTTGAATGCTTCATGGTTACAGATAACGACAGATCTAGGCTTGATCTACAAGAACTTCAGCAGATCCGAGGACGAGGAAAACTGGTACGGGACATTTGGGCCATACGTTGACTTCTTCTGTGGCTTTGGCCTTCGATTGAAGGAGGTGCGAATGGGACATGACAAAATGCCTGTGACGAAGAAGGGGGAAACGATGTTAGAAGTTCCCGTAAAGAAGTACGGCTTAAACGGTGCGCATCACGTACTGTTAGAAGGCTGCACGTTTCCCCCGGAGAAGAGGTCATCTATGGCCCAAAGTGTAGGTCCAATGACTGCCCTACTCTAAATGTTGAGGTCGGAGGGAATATATAGAACAAAATGGGCATACGCTGTTAAGAGGGCATTCAATCACATAGCGGTAATTGACGACATTATAGAAATCACGAAGACACAAAAGGCTTCGGCGGAAGTAAGTACGATGGTAGGGCTTTTAGCGGAAATCTGTTTAATAACTACGACGAGGCAGGCCACGAGAGTCTTCATACCTTTGTCGATGTTCAGTCAGGTGTTAATTTCAACGCCAGAACAACACAAAGACAAATTTTCAGAATTTTATATCACTACTGGTTCGGGTGCCTTCTACACATACAAACGAGCACTCGAGTACAACTGGTTACTTACCTGCAACATGACAGAGGAAACGGCAGGACAGGTGTTAATTTCAACGCTAGAACAACACAAAGACAATTTTTTAGAATTTTATAACACTACTGGTTCGGGTGCCTTAAATAAATAAATAAATAAATAAGTTTAGATGAGTTTAATGATTTAGTAGTTGAAACTGGAATGTCAGCAAAACAGCTCTCAAATGCTGTCGCAACATTTTCATCTGCTTTCAAATTCAAATTCAAATTTCTTTATTGCGTATCACTGTACAGAAAGGATCTTAAAATAATTGGTGGTTCTAGTGACGCCCTGCAAGGGCATTGCAATATCATACAATAAATGAAGATGAGAGGACATTTTTCTTAACCTTAGTTTATCTAAATAGTTATAACACTTAATGCTAGTTTTAGTTGGTATGTATATACAATATACGTTTATATTTCTTTATTAAATAGTTACAGTAGTAAAGTACCTATTTCATAAAGTCAGGTCTTACGGACTTTACGATAACTGTCGAGGGTCAGAATGTATCACGTGACAGGGAATCGTTGAATGCTTCATGGTTACAGATAACGACAGATCTAGGCTTGATCTACAAGAACTTCAGCAGATCCGAGGACGAGGAAAACTGGTAAGGGACATTTGGGCCATACGTTGACTTCTTTTGTGGTTTTGGCCTTCGATTGAAGGAGGTGCGAATGGGACATGACAAAATGCCTGGGACGAAGAAGGGGGAAACGATGTTAGAAGTTCCCGTAAAGAAGTACGGCTTAAACGGTGCGCACCACGTACTGTTAGAGGGGTGCACGTTTCCCCCGGAGAAGAGGTCATCTATGGCCCAAAGTGTAGGTCCAATGACTGCCCTACTCTGTATGTTGAGGTCGGAGGGAATATATAGAACAAAATGGGCATACGCTGTTAAGAGGGCATTCAAGCACATAGCGGTAATTGACGACATTATAGAAATCACGAAGACACAAAAGGCTTCGGCGGAAGTAAGTACGATGGTAGGGCTTTTAGCGGAAATCTGTTTAATAACTACGACGAGGCAGGCCACTAGAGTCTTCATACCTTTGTCGATGTTCAGTCAGGTGTTCATTTCAACGCCAGAACAACACAAAGACAAATTTTCAGAATTTTATATCACTACTGGTTCGGGTGCCTTCTACACATACAAACGAGCACTCGAGTACAACTGGTTACTTACCTGCAACATGACAGAGGAAACGGCAGGACAGGTGTTAATTTCAACGCCAGAACAACACAAAGACAAATTTTTAGAATTTTATAACACTACTGGTTCGGGTGCCTTAAATAAATAAGTTTCGATGAGTTTAATGATTTAGTAGTTGAAACTGGAATGTCAGCAAAACAGCTCTCAAATGCTGTCGCAACATTTTCATCTGCTTTCAAATTCAAATTTCTTTATTGCGTATCACTGTACAGAAAGGATCTTAAAGTAATTGGTGGTTCTAGTGACGCCCTGCAAGGGCATTGCAATATCATACAATAAATGAAGATGAGAGGACATTTTTCTTAACCTTAGTTTATCTAAATAGTTATAACACTTAATGCTAGTTTTAGTTGGTATGTATATACAATATACGTTTATATTTCTTTATTAAATAGTTACAGTAGTGACAAAGTACCTATTCAATAAATTCAGGTCTTACGGACTTTACGATAACTGTCGAGGGTCAGAATGTATCACGTGACAGGGAATCGTTGAATGCTTCATGGTAACAGATAACGACAGATCTAGGCTTGATCTACAAGAACTTCAGCAGATCCGAGGACGAGGAAAACTGGTAAGGGACATTTGGGCCATACGTTGACTTCTTCTGGGGTTTTGGCCTTCGATTGAAGGAGGTGCGAATGGGACATGACAAAATGCCTGTGACGAAGAAGGGGGAAACGATGTTAGAAGTTCCCGTAAAGAAGTACGGCTTAAACGGTGCGCACCACGTACTGTTAGAGGGCTGCACGTTTCCCCCGGAGAAGAGGAGGCTTCGGCGGAAGTAAGTACGATGGTAGGGCTTTTAGCGGAAATCTGTTTAATAACTACGACGAGGCAGGCCACTAGAGTCTTCATACCTTTGTCGATGTTCAGTCAGGTGTTAATTTCAACGCCAGAACAACACAAAGACAAATTTTCAGAATTTTATATCACTACTGGTTCGGGTGCCTTCTACACATACAAACGAGCACTCGGGTACAACTGGTTACTTACCTGCAACATGACAGAGGAAACGGCAGGACAGGTGTTAATTTCAACGCCAGAACAACACAAAGACAAATTTTGAGAATTTTATAACACTACTGGTTCGGGTGCCTTAAATAAATAAATAAGTTTAGATGAGTTTAATGATTTAGTAGTTGAAACTGGAATGTCAGCAAAACAGCTCTCAAATGCTGTCGCAACATTTTCATCTGCTTTCAAATTCAAATTTCTTTATTGCGTATCACTGTACAGAAAGGATCTTAAAATAATTGGTTGTTCTAGTGACGCCCTGCAAGGGCATTGCAATATCATACAATAAATGAAGATGAGAGGACATTTTTCTTAACCTTAGTTTATCTAAATAGTTATAACACTTAATGCTAGTTTTAGTTGGTATGTATATACAATATACGTTTATATTTCTTTATTAAATAGTTACAGTAGTGACAAAGTACCTATTCAATAAATTCAGGTCTTACGGACTTTACGATAACTGTCGAGGGTCAGAATGTATCACGTGACAGGGAATCGTTGAATGCTTCATGGTAACAGATAACGACAGATCTAGGCTTGATCTACAAGAACTTCAGCAGATCCGAGGACGAGGAAAACTGGTACGGGACATTTGGGCCATACGTTGACTTCTTCTGTGGTTTTGGCCTTCGATTGAAGGAGGTGCGAATAGGACATGACAAAATGCCTGTGACGAAGAAGGGGGAAACGTTGTTAGAAGTTCCCGTAAAGAAGTACGGCTTAAACGGTGCGCACCACGTACTGTTAAAGGGCTGCACGTTTCCCCCGGAGAAGAGGTCATCTATGGCCCAAAGTGTAGGTCCAATGACTGCCCTACTCTGTATGTTGAGGTCGGAGGGAATATATAGAACAAAATGGGCATACGCTGTTAAGAGGGCATTCAATCACATAGCGGTAATTGACGACATTATAGAAATCACGAAGACACAAAAGGCTTCGGCGGAAGTAAGTACGATGGTAGGGCTTTTAGCGGAAATCTGTTTAATAACTACGACGAGGCAGGACACTAGTCTTCATACCTTTGTCGATGTTCAGTCAGGTGTTAATTTCAACGCCAGAACAACACAAAGACAAATTTTTAGAATTTTATATCACTACTGGTTCGGGTGCCTTCTACACACACAAACGAGCACTCGAGTACAACTGGTTACTTACCTACAACATGACAGAGGAAACGGCAGGACAGGTGTTAATTTCAACGCCAGAACAACACAAAGACAATTTTTTAGAATTTTATAACACTACTGGTTCGGGTGCCTTAAATAAATAAGTTTCGATGAGTTTAATGATTTAGTAGTTGAAACTGGAATGTCAGCAAAACAGCTCTCAAATGCTGTCGCAACATTTTCATCTGCTTTCAAATTCAAATTTCTTTATTGCGTATCACTGTACAGAAAGGATCTTAAAATAATTGGTGGTTCTAGTGACGCCCTTCAAGGGCATTGCAATATCATACAATTAATGTAGATGAGAGGACATTTTTCTTAACCTTAGTTTATCTAAATAGTTATAACACTTAATGCTAGTTTTAGTTGGTATGTATATACAATATACGTTTATATTTCTTTATTAAGTAGTTACAGTAGTGACAAAGTACCTATTTAATAAAGTCAGGTCTTACGGACTTTACGATAACTGTCGAGGGTCAGAATGTATCACGTGACAGGGAATCGTTGAATGCTTGGTTTCAGATAACGACAGATCTAAGCTTGATCTACAAGAACTTCAGCAGATCCAAGGACGAGGAAAACCGGTACGGGACATTTGGGCCATACGTTGACTTCTTCTGTGGCTTTGGCCTTCGATTGAAGGAGGTGCGAATGGGACATGACAAAATGCCTGTGACGAAGAAGGGGGAAACGATGTTAGAAGTTCCCGTAAAGAAGTACGGCTTAAACGGTGCGTACCACGTACTGTTAGAGGGCTGCACGTTTCCCCCGGAGAAGAGGTCATCTATGGCCCAAAGTGTAGGTCCAATGACTGCCCTACTTTGTATGTTGAGGTCGGAGGGAATATATGAAATGAAATGAAATGAAATGAAAAATATTTATTCACACACAATGTACAAATATAATAAAAATGAAAGTAAGTTTATACAAGTAATTAGGTGTGAACAGGTCCAACTCAGCATATGCCAAGAGAGTCACCTCAAGGCGCTGGTTTTCAGTTGAACCTTATAATGGAGGGTATAGAGTAACAAAAGTAAGGCTTATTAAAATAACACAATAAAACAAAACAAAATAAAAATATGTACACAAGGCATGCAGGAATAAACAACAACAAACCTTAATGTCATAATAATTATAACTGGAGCTAAATTGATTGCATAATAATCCATTACAAATGTGTGTGTGTGTGTATGTATAAAGAATATAAAATACGATATGTAAAATCAATAGATATAAAAATAAATTAAATAAATAAATGAGTATTAAATATATTAGATAAACGACTCGCTGCAAACAAAGTTTTCATATTGGACTTGTTTTTTAAGAAAGAATTTTTTTAGATTTAATTTAAAACTAGCTAATGTCTTAGATTGTTTTATTGGAGGCGGGATGTTGTTCCAACACTTTGTTTCAGCGTATCGGAAACTGCCCTTGAACGCCATCGTACGATGTGATTGTGTACTTAAAGTCATTTTCTTGTCAACTATGCGGTTAGAGCGTGAAAAAGATAATTTATTGAACAAATATGGTGGATTTTCAGACTGTAGAACACCAAAGAGAATAGTGGCTAAGTGAATTTTACGTCTGGACTTCATTCGTAACATATCATGGTCATTCTGTATAGGAGTTGCATGAGCCCTAAATGGTATGCCAAAACAAAAACGTGCGCATGAATTTTGTACTTTCTGTGTTAATCGTTCAGTTTTAGAAAGAAGCCGAGGTCCATACACTGTGTCTGCATAACTTAACTTGGAAAGAATGAGTGATTCTACCAGTTGAACCCGTAACTCTTCACCGATGTAAGGACGAATTCTATATAAGGTTTTAAGGCGGTAATAACAGTTCCTGACTGCTTCATTGACGTGCTTCTCGTAACGAAGTTCAGAATCCATTACTAATCCTAAGTTACGGGCTTCCCACACTCTCTCAATCGGCTCATTCTTTAACATAACGGGATGGTTACCAACGCATTTTTCCATATGATTTTTGGATCCTAACAAAATATATTTAGTTTTTAGTGGGTTTAGAATCAGAGAATGTTCACAAGACCAAGTTTCGACACGCTTAAGATCGCAATTAAGTTTATGGACTGCGTTCATGTAATCCTCTGACCTGAAAGAAATATAAACTTGTATGTCATCAGCGTATATATGAAAATTACAGTGTTCGAAACATTTGATGACGTCCGCACAATATAACACAAAAAGTAGTGGACCCAGAATAGAACCTTGTGGAACACCTCTACCAACCTCAACAACCTCGGAAGTGTATGTTCGGCCGTCATCAAGTGTGTATTTGACAAATTGTTTGCGATTGCTAAGGTAACTGTTAAACCATTGGATTGTAGGAACATCAAAACCATAATATTTCATTTTAGACAGTAACAAGTCTATATTTATAGCATCGAATGCGCGGGTATAATCTAACAGGACAAGAATAGTACACATGCCGGCATCCTGAGCAACCAGGATGTTATCAGTTACATCTAGTAGCGCTGTAGAAGTACTGTGTCCCTTTCGAAATCCAGATTGCATCTCAGGAAGTAAATTATTTTTGGACATGAATTGCTGCAATTGGGTGCTAACTACTTTTTCAGTAGCCTTCGATAAGCATGGCAGGATACTAATCGGTCGCAGATCAGTAACTGTACACGCATCAGATTTCTTAAGAAGAGGACGTATGATGCCAGTTTTCCATGCATCGGGAAAAGTGCTGGTTGATATGGATGCATTAATTATTGTCGAAATAATTTCTAATGTATGTGGAAGAGTTAAATGTAACATCTCGAGGGTTAATTGGTCACATCCTTCCGCATTTGAGTTTATGGAACTTAATATTTTACCTATATAAAAAGAAGATACAGTATTAAGCGAAAAAGTAGCATTATTAAACCTATGATGTTCATAAAATGTCAAAGTTGAAATATTAGTAATTAAATTTCCTGGCACATTTAAGAAATGGCTGTTAATGTCGTTAGGGTTATTAAAATGTGATGGAAGACTAATTTCAGATTTTGTGGGCAAAACTGTATTTTTTAGATTCCTCCAAAGTAGCTTAGGGTTTTTGATGTTATTATTTATATTAAATTTAAAAAATGCCTTTTTTTCAAAATGAATTGATCTATTGACTAACGATTTAAGCTCTTTGTAATAAGTTTTATGCGACTGAGATTTTGATTTTCGAAATCGTTTAAAAGCCTTATCGCGTAAACTGATCATAAATCTTATGTTATAGGTAATCCATGGCTTGGTTTTGTGTTTTAATTTCTTTTTTAAAATAGGTGCATGAATATTAAAAACTGATAGTATGATTCTGTTAAATTCAACTACTGTTCGATTAACATCTCTGTCGAAGGTAATGTCAGTCCAATTTACTTGGTCAATCGTTGAGGTAAACTCTTTTATGTCAATCGTACTCAAACATCTATAAGAAAATAACTGTGGTTTCACCCTTTCCTTTTTAATTTTTATATCACAGGTTATAAATGCATGTTTACTTAAGTCCGGAATGTAATCAACATTAACGTTAGTTAAATTAAAGTTTGAACAAACAACATCTATAAGTGATTCACTAGTTTCGGTAAAGTGTGTAGGAGAAGTTATGTGTTGTTGAATTCCATTAGTATTCAAAAATATATTGAACTTAGCAAATTTAGCATTATCTTTATGGAGACAGTCGATATTAAAGTCACCAAGTAACAAAATTTTGTCCGAGGGTAAACTTACTATAGTATCAGTAGTGACAAAGTACCTATTTAATAAAGTCAGGTCTTACGGACTTTACGATAACTGTCGAGGGTCAGAATGTATCACGTGACAGGGAATCGTTGAATGCTTGGTTTCAGATAACGACAGATCTAAGCTTGATCTACAAGAACTTCAGCAGATCCAAGGACGAGGAAAACCGGTACGGGACATTTGGGCCATACGTTGACTTCTTCTGTGGCTTTGGCCTTCGATTGAAGGAGGTGCGAATGGGACATGACAAAATGCCTGTGACGAAGAAGGGGGAAACGATGTTAGAAGTTCCCGTAAAGAAGTACGGCTTAAACGGTGCGTACCACGTACTGTTAGAGGGCTGCACGTTTCCCCCGGAGAAGAGGTCATCTATGGCCCAAAGTGTAGGTCCAATGACTGCCCTACTTTGTATGTTGAGGTCGGAGGGAATATATGAAATGAAATGAAATGAAATGAAAAATATTTATTCACACACAATGTACAAATATAATAAAAATGAAAGTAAGTTTATACAAGTAATTAGGTGTGAACAGGTCCAACTCAGCATATGCCAAGAGAGTCACCTCAAGGCGCTGGTTTTCAGTTGAACCTTATAATGGGGGGTAAAGAGTAACAAAAGTAAGGATCAAAAATCTTATGTTATAGGTAATCCATGGCTTGGTTTTGTGTTTTAATTTCTTTTTTAAAATAGGTGCATGAATATTAAAAACTGATAGTATGATTCTGTTAAATTCAACTACTGTTCGATTAACATCTCTGTCGAAGGTAATGTCAGTCCAATTTACTTGGTCAATCGTTGAGGTAAACTCTTTTATGTCAATCGTACTCAAACATCTATAAGAAAATAACTGTGGTTTCACCCTTTCCTTTTTAATTTTTATATCACAGGTTATAAATGCATGTTTACTTAAGTCCGGAATGTAATCAACATTAACGTTAGTTAAATTAAAGTTTGAACAAACAACATCTATAAGTGATTCACTAGTTTCGGTAAAGTGTGTAGGAGAAGTTATGTGTTGTTGAATTCCATTAGTATTCAAAAATATATTGAACTTAGCAAATTTAGCATTATCTTTATGGAGACAGTCGATATTAAAGTCACCAAGTAACAAAATTTTGTCCGAGGGTAAACTTACTATAGTATCAGTGAGAGTATCCAGAAACTTATCCACGTCGAACCAAGGTGGACGGTAGGCAGTTCCTATTGCAATGTCGATGCATTTAAATTTTACTAATATCCACATTTGCTCGATGGAGGTATTTACATTGTTTATAATTTGGAAACTCAGGTTTTTCCTCAAATAAAATCCGACGCCTCCTCCACGGCCGTTCAGGACATCAGATGGGCGTGGAACATGTCGTAAGCGGTATTCAAAAGGCATAGGAGCGCGCGCCTCTTCACCGGGTCTGAGCCATGTCTCGCCGATTGCCATTATATCAACATCATGGCGTTCTAATGCGACTAAAAACTCTTCGTGATTGTTTCCGAGGGAGCCTAAAATACACTAGACACGCAACATATTTTAAACTGAGACCAAGACCAAAAACTAATAAGAAGTAGCTAAAAGGGCAATTATGGATAGAATAAAATGTTATCTTGTGTAATTTGATAAGGGATAAAAAGTACATATAAATAAATAATATGGGTAAAAATATTGAAGAAAAAAATAATATATATAAAATTGTGTAAATCAATTTAGAATACAAATGAATTTGAACTGATAATTTGTAAAGTGGATCATTACTGTAGATTAGACACAAAGACATAATATTTTTTGAAGTAACGTACAAATAAACAATCACAGACTGTGCGGTATGGAATAAAATATACGTAAATGACAATATACAATTACAAAATGGATTTGCTAACAAGAGAACTTTCAAAAAAGGCGATCTAAATCCTGTTCCCTTTTTACGCGAAATACAGGCTGGTTCTCTTCTTTACGAGCGAAAGTGGTGCCATCGCGAGTCCAAACAAATTTCCACTTAGCTTGACGTGCCTTTTCCCTTGTTTTTTGAAAAATTCTTCTATTATTTGAAGTTAATCTTTCATTTATATACACTTTATGTGAATCTCCGGGAACTTCTATATCAGTACTTGTGATGTTCCTCCGAACTCGGGCATTCTTCAGAAATTCTTCTTTCTTTAACCGTCGTGATAATCTGACGATTATATTCCGAGGCCTTAGATTATCTGAGTTTTGATTACGACGAATACTTCCATTCCGTTGAACGCTGACCACGTCTATAGGATCCAAGGTAATGCCAAGCTTATTCGCAAGCGTACAAACAGTGTGATACGAATTTTCACCTGATCGTTCAGGGATACCTGAAATTTCAATATCGTTAACTAGGTTGTCCTGTTCCCGATTATTTAACTCACACTTCAGGTTCTCTATACTGTTTTGTAGCATATTTATATCATTTTTGTTCTCACAGTTATGTCCATCTGATTCCAGTTTTGTTAATCTAGTTTCAATTACAACAATCTTATCTTGGCATTCGTGTAGACTCTTTTTTAAACTTAATAGTTCATCTCTAAAACCTCGAAGATCTTGTATAGTTTGCTCTAATTCAGTATTAAATATTTTGAAATTGGACATTATCACCTCTAGCGCTTCTTTATTTTCATCGGATACTACGCAAGATGTCGACATACTCGACATAATTTCAGCAGATAAGGCCTTGATAGGAGTCTCAGAATTATTAGAAGGGCGCGGGATTTTCAACTTACAAACCGGACATAGCCAATCTTTATTAATATTAGTTGTGGCCTGCAAGTTTACACAACTACGATGGTATGAATTTGCACATTTCGTACATGTAGCGACACCTGCCGCCGCCGACGTAGAAACAAATTTCCCACAAGCTCCACATTTGCTATTCGGAGCCATTTGGAGTATAAATATGGTTTTATACAAGTTTTAATGTAAATACAAAAGCGTAAAAATACTTAAATAAAAAATAAAAAAATCTTCACCACGGTGGGGTTTGAACTTGAGTCTCTTGATTGACGTGCTCGATATAAACCGAAATAAGCGTAGCGTATTAAAAGATGTGACGTAGATGTAATAATCAGTTATGGACAGGTGATTGGTCTGTTAACTTTTAACACTGATACACAATATCACTCAGGTTTCCACTTCGTAAACACGAACCATACACACTCCGTGAACACACTTTTACGAAGAAATGCACCTTAATTTCAATTAAAATGAATTTAAAAGCGAAGAGCAACGAAATAGCGTGTGATTAGTTTGAAATCAGAACTACCCTCTGATTTCGAATGAATATATAGAACAAAATGGGCATACGCTGTTAAGAGGGCATTCAATCACATAGCGGTAATTGACGACATTATAGAAATCACGAAGACACAAAAGGCTTCGGCGGAAGTAAGTACGATGGTAGGGCTTTTAGCGGAAATCTGTTTCATAACTACGACGAGGCAGGCCACGAGAGTCTTCATACCTTTGTCGATGTTCAGTCAGGTGTAAATTTCAACGCCAGAAATACACAAAGACAAATTTTCAGAATTTTATATCACTACTGTCCGGGTCCGGGTGCCTTCTACACATACAAACGAGCACTCGAGTACAACTGGTTACTTACCTGCAACATGACAGAGGAAACGGCAGGACAGGTGTTAATTTCAACGCCAGAACAACACAAAGACAAATTTTTAGAATTTTATAACACTACTGGTTCGGATGCCTTAAATAAATAAATAGGTTTAGATGAGTTTAATGATTTAGTAGTTGAAACTGGAATGTCAGCAAAACAGCTCTCAAATGCTGTCGCAACATTTTCATCTGCTTTCAAATTCAAATTTCTTTATTGCGTATCACTGTACAGAAAGGATCTTAAAATAATTGGTGGTTCTAGTGACGCCCTGCAAGGGCATTGCAATATCATACAATTAATGAAGATGAGAGGACATTTTTCTTAACCTTAGTTTATCTTAATAGTTATAACACTTTCGGTCGCGCGCACTCAGCGAGCGGACGTGTTTTTATTGTCATACTTCTTAAGCGAGTAAATCGTACATTGATAGCTATTAAAAATGGTGCAGTGCAAAAAATGTAAACTCTTTTTATCAGTAAATAAGGACGATATAATCAAGTGTAAAGGGAAATGTGCCGGAGCATTTCATAGCAAATGCGTAAAGAAAATGAGTGTTAAATTCCAAAAAAGTGAAGTGTGTGACGATTGTCAAAATACTGATGAATTTGAGAATCCACAACTAAGTTTTGATCTCAATCTTTCGTCAGCCGAGAGTGTTTTGCAAGAAGTGAATAAGAAATTGGAGATAATTTACAACATGGAAAAGAAATTGAATGAAGCCGTTGATGCAATAGATTTTTACGCGGAACAATATCAGCAGCTGGTAGAATTTAAACAAAAGACTGAGAAAAAATTAACAGATTTAGAGCAAAAAAATCCTTTAGTCCATATTCCTAACTATGTTTCTTAACTATCTATGAAAGAAGAATTTTTATTCGCTTTTTCTTAACTGGTTAGTAAATAAGAATATTTTATCCATTTTCAAAACTGGTTAAGAAAAGCAGTTAGGAAAAAAGAGAAAAAAATCTTATTTACTAACCGGTTAGGAAAGTGGAACAAAAAATCTTACTTCCTAACCAGTTACAAATTACGATAGAGTAAACAAAAAGTCCTTAATTATATTGCATATCAAAACTATTATAAAACACCTACTTAGATACTGGTCACTATGATTCACACGTTATCATATTTAAATGTCATACTAAAGTCATTTTGTGTCAAACTTCATTTCCCTTCAATAAAGTTGAATTGATTTTCAAAAAACTACATTTATTGATTTTGTTCAAGAATTTGTGACAAAGATACAAACATGGATATAACTGAAGAAAAACATTTCGATTTTATACCAACAAAACGAGGAGGCATAAAATTACTTTACGGAGGTCGTCAGTATCACAATTCAAAAAAGTTCAGTAACGGAAACAAATATTGGCAATGTTATAATTTTAAGGGATGCAAGGGCAATATAACACTTAATAGTGATAATTGTTTTATTAAGGAAAATTCGCATAATGGCAGCTGTGTACCAAATACTTCCAAAATTAATATCATGGTTAAATGTAGCGATCTAAAAAAAAAGTCTGTGCTAACACAAAACCTATACAGAAACAGTTTGAAGATATGATTTGTCAACTTCAGGATGATGGTGAGCATTTAGTTACTGACCTACCGAAATTTAACCCTAGATAGCTAACCTTCTGGCGAAACCTGTTTAAGCTAACCATCCGTCGAAACGACGGGTGTTTTAAAAAGGCTAATTTTTTTATGAAGTACTTAATTTTTTTAACTTTTATTTAACTATATGGTTAAAACTGATTGTTTTAAATAAAACACTCGTTTTATTAATAAACTTTATTTATTTATTAAAATATACCTACTTTTTCTAAACATCTAAAAAAAGGAACTTTTTGTTATTTATAATTTAAATTTGCAAAATTAAAAAAATAATTCTAAGCACATGTACTTTTTTTGCCATAATTGGACACATAGGAACACAAGCAGTACTTATAACATAAAAAAATATATTTTTCTTGAGCACAAGTGACACAAAAGTCAACTTTACGTTCACTACCTACATATCGGTAACTTGCAGTTGGCACAGACACTTTTAGTCATACGCTTTTTCTTATGGTGGCATTTCCCACACGTTTTTCTTTTGCGATTTTCATGAGAAAACGCCGGTGTTTCCTCGTCAGGTATTACAGCAGTGGAAGTCGATGCCTGCAGGTCTCGGCTGGTGGATGGATGCATCGGATGGACTGGCGCTTTGTGTCGCGGTCACAGTTTGATACAAACATCTTTTCACAGATATTTCAACGTTCGTCCATTTCACGATTTCTTCGCGAAATTTCGTTTGTGAAAAACTTTCCGAAACAAGTTACTTCCTTCACAAATCCTCTACATGAACGGTTAGGTCCCCTTGCAGTGCGGACAATTTTCCTCGCTGACGTTCTGTTCGAGATGTTTCCTTTACTAGTAGCCCAAACATATCGATTTTTACCTCGAATATTCCTTTGAGGCAATTGAATGATGTTGTTCTCCAAAGTTTCAGAAGCAGGAGTATCAGGGCTTAAGTCTTGAGATGGAATCACACATGATTCTTCGGAATCAGACGGTTGATAATTTTCATCACTTTGTACCTCGTCTTCCACCACAATATCTTCGGTCTCACTGGCTGAACTATCATCCAGAGCATCATCACTAAGTCCTTGCCAAAGCAGCGGTTAACTATTGCATCATCTTGCAATGAAGACATGATAAAAATCTAAAAATAAATAACAGATTTTGTTACACACTCACACTAAAAACTAACAGTAAAGCTAACCACCCGTCGAAACGACGGGCAAAGGTCTTGTACCTTAGAACCTATGACACTTACCTTACCAACGCCTGCGCCACTACAACGCCAGTGGTGACTACTTAGTTGGCTAGGCTAAACAAAACCATTGAATGCACCGTTAAAAAGATATAGCGATATTATTTTACGCTGCCCGTCGAATCGACGGAGGTTAGCTTTCTAGGGTTAATAACATAAAAAGTGGATTGTACAACGCGAGAAACACTAGCTTAGGTGTAACTAAGCTTAATTTTAAAGTGCCTACTGTCGGCGCTAACGATAAGTTGGCGATATTAAGATGTTAGTATGACTTCATGGTAACGGAAGTATGTTGGTAGCACTGATAAAGAGGGCGCTAAATGCAATGAATGACTGACATTCGATTGCAGTGCCATAGGTTCTATCTTGAAGTAGGATGATGGCAAGTGACACAGATACGGTTAGGACGGCTAGGTGCGCGGACGTATCTCGGACTGACGGTCGATAGTAGCTCGGTATTAATTGAGTTGGTATTGTTGGTATTGTAAGCCAGGGTTTTACCCAAGCCCACAGACTCGGTACTAAGTAACTGTCCAGCGATTAATTCTATCGTGTTTTGCGAGTAACGCTCCTTTACGTTTTGTTTGTTTTCCGACATCAGAAGTGGGATAAGCCTAAATCCTAATATTAATTAGTGTTTCGATTTATTTTTGCGAATAGTCTTCTCGGATCTGCCCAAGCTTAACTTTCGTTTGTGATTAGAGTGAGTTGTGGTAACCTCCGACATACAATCATAGATCTGTTGAAATAAGGCAGTATATTTCCTAAGAATAAAGGTGTATAACTGAAACTTATCGGATGCTGCCTAAGTCTAAAGGAGCTATCTGACGGAAGGATCTGTGGTTGTTTGATTATCATACAATCATAGATCTGTTGAAATAAGGCAGTATATTTCCTAAGAATAAAGGTGTATAACTGAAACTTATCGGATGCTGCCTAAGTCTAAAGGAGCTATCTGACGGAAGGATCTGTGGTTGTGTGATTATGGAGAGAACTATAATTAATCCCTGACTAAGTCTAAAGAAGTGATTAATTATGGAAACAGTTTTAGAGTGAGAGAGTCAGTGATTAGAGTAAATTCACGTGCCTAAGATAGTTCATCATTTTTGTTAGTTTTGTATAGCTTGCACAGATGTGACAAGGTAAAATTGTTTTGAAATAACGTACGGTTTGTCGAGACGTATCAAATGGTTTTTCGTAACTTTAGTTGATATAGATGAAGTTCAATTTAAGGCGAAAGATAATATTCAAAAGTTTTGATATTGCGTTTTAAGTACTTAATGATGATGAAAGTAAATTTAACGTAGAAGTTGTAGATTTTCTTTCTGATTATCGTGTATCCGTGACTCGGTAGAAATCGCTTTGTATCTTGCCAATCTTAGATTATTTTGCTGCGATTCTTAGGAGACACGTTTTCTTATGTTTTAGTAACAGTAAACTTGTTATTATTTTGGCAATTGAAACGTAATATTACGATAGTGTGTGTTTAATGAGTCACGGAGATAGGTAATAACGTCGAGATTGAAAAGATTGAAAATTGAAAATGCGTTGAACTTGTTGCGATTGACAAAAGAGCTGGATTTTACTGTCGAACTGTTTGCAGTTGTCGAACAATTTTAGTACTTTGTTGTTGTGAATTATGAAGTACAATGCAATGCTCTTATTTTTTGATATACGCCATAACCGGATGGAGGTTATGAGTGTGAGTTGATATAACCGGATAGAGGTTATGAGTGCGAGGTGATGTAACCTAGTGGAGGTTACATTACGTTTTGTGACGGGATGGACGTCACTGCAGAAGAGCTTTGCATTGTTTGCTAATTAATTGGGTTATTCTAGCAGCTTATGCTTGCTTTGTTTATTGTTCGACCGCTGTCAGATTGTTTGATGTTACATTCAAAGTAAATTTCATTGTTTAATGTGCGGTTTTCTTATCGAAAGTATTGTGGTTCGTACAATGCGTTGACGTTAGCCGATTCCTACTGAGTTTCTTGCTGGTTCTTCTCAGTAGATGGATCTTCCGAACCAGTGGTAGCTTTACGTAAATTGTTAAATCGTGGATTTAGAATTTTGATGGAAATATTAAATTGAAGTAAAATTAAAAAAATCTGTAGCGGTTACAGTTTTGAAGTTGCCAAAAGTACAAGTATCCATTGCAGTTGTAAAGAAAGATGCTATTTTTGGTGTTTGGAAGAGATTTAATGTGTTGTGGATACAGGTTCTCGTTCGTTGGTTTTGTGACTACCCCAGAATGATTATGGGTAGTGTGTTGAAGGAGTCATTGGTTGACTCAGGTTTCCCGTGGGGAAATGATGTAATTGCTGTTAACCACGAACGATATACCTTGTTGTTAATAATGAAATTAATGGATTTCAATGTTTGATTTGGAGATAATTGTTACTCAATGGTGCTTGAAACTTGGTTAACTAAAACGGTATTTTTGTTGTTGAGTATTTTAAAAAACATTCATAATGTAAAGAATTCAAACTTGTGTTTTTTCTTTTAAGGATTTGCCTGACTTCATTGTTAGGAGTGGCCGAGCCGCCACTTTGGTATGATTGTTTCAGAATATCACACGAGGACGTGTTCCATCGCAGGATGGCCGTGTCGGCGCTAACGATAAGTTGGCGATATTAAGATGTTAGTATGACTTCATGGTAACGGAAGTATGTTGGTAGCACTGATAAAGAGGGCGCTAAATGCAATGAATGACTGACATTCGATTGCAGTGCCATAGGTTCTATCTTGAAGTAGGATGATGGCAAGTGACACAGATACGGTTAGGACGGCTAGGTGCGCGGACGTATCTCGGACTGACGGTCGATAGTAGCTCGGTATTAATTGAGTTGGTATTGTTGGTATTGTAAGCCAGGGTTTTACCCAAGCCCACAGACTCGGTACTAAGTAACTGTCCAGCGATTAATTCTATCGTGTTTTGCGAGTAACGCTCCTTTACGTTTTGTTTGTATTCCGACACTACTGAAGTAATAATACCAGAAAAATTCAAAGCATTTCTATTAGCAGACTACAATGATATGGTTCAGGGGATGAGAATTCTGGTGTTTTGCAACACCGACAAAAAAAATATATATGATGACTTTGATCACTTTTTATGTGATGGAACTTTCAAGTCCTGCCCGCTACCAGTCTCGCAAATTTATACCATCCATGGATAGAATGAAATAACAAAGAAAGTGGTCCCACTTTATTATGCATTTCTTCATGGTAAAAACGAGAAGACGTATGATATTGTAGGGTTCTACTTATTGTTTGGGAGATGATTAAAACAGTAATTATTATTGCGTTATCTTATATTATTATACCAGCGATATTTGTACAATTTAGCAACTTCATAACATAACACGATACAAGAGCGAGTAAGCCAGGTCAGAGTTAGTCAGCGTCCGCGGCTCTCGTTACGGTATTGCTGTCTGTTACTACTACCACGCTGTGTGAGCGAGATCTGAGCGAGACAGCATGATGGCTCTCGTGACGGTATTGCTGTCTGTTAGGACTACCACGCTGTGTGAGCGAGATCTGAGCGAGACAGCATGATGGCTCTTGTAATGCATAAATAGGACCCGACCGCGCGCGCGCCAGTGTGACCATTTGTGGCAGATTTCTGCCATTTTGGCAGATTTGGATCCAAAATTTAAGCTGTGGCATATTATGCTGACGATTTACAAATGTGGCAGATTTTGGCAGATTTCAAATTTAAAAATGAAAATCATGCTAATTTTAAATTACATTACATTATAAATAAGTAATAAAAAATTTAAATAAGGTAAATGTAAAAATATTTAGTAGAAAATTATTTCTCAATCTGGCAACCTATGCCTTTGTTTGATACCCAGCCCAGAATACACAGGGATTCCCCGCTTGATCTGTTCATACATAGGTATTGTCATTTGATTGTGGGCTGTAAGTGATAACTCATAAGGTTCATATTCTTATAAACTTTCTTGATTGAGTTTTCAATCATCTTTGTTTTTACTTCATTTCATTCTCTTACGGCGCTTAGCGTGTATGTGAAGTGCAGTTCTAAATTTGAAAAGCAAATACATAATGAAAAGAAAATACGAGCGGTCCTATCGACCGGAATGGGAGCAAGATCCTTTGCTCTCGTCCTGGGTCAGTCGAGCTAAGGATGACCAGGACGTTGCATTTTGTAAAGCCTGTAACTGCAAATTAGTTACTAGGTTATCTTCTTTAAAGGAACATGTTTCATCCCAGAAACACAAAAAAAACATAATCGGGTTTAGTGGCCAATCTTCGGTAAGTATTTTACATTTAGTTGTTATAAATATTATGCTGTAAGTAATAGATATTTTATCGTCGTATTTTATTAGGGATTTGTGACTAATTACATTAAATTTGTTTTAGGTGCAACAGTTTTTCAAAACATCTCCATTAGAAGAGGAAGTAAAAAAAGCCGAACTTCATTTTTGTGCCATGTTAGTGGAACACAATTTGCCATTCCGTTTAATGGATCATTTGAGCGAAGTCATCTCAAAAAGCTTCCATGATTCTGAAATCGCCAAGCAATTTTCTTGCAAGAGAACCAAAGCGGCAGCGGTAACGTATAATGTTTTAAAACCAAATTTAGAAGCAGAGATGCTTGCTGATCTAAAATCCTGTGAAAATATTAAAACACGTACACCGATGTTTTCGTTGGTTATAGATGAGACCACAGACGTTACAACCACATCAACGCTTGCAGTTGTAACCAAATATTATTCAGAAAAAGATCTGCAGGTAAAAACAAAATTTTTGACCTTGGTTGACTTGAACGGAGCTGATGCCCAATCATTGTTTGATGCATTATCCACGTCTTTAACTAATTCTAACCTTAATATTAAAGATGCTATTGGTTTTGGGGCTGACACTACTAACGTTATGTTTGGAGAACATGGTGGTATCATTGCAAAAATAAGGCACGTCAATCCCCACTGCATGTTCATTAAGTGTGTATGTCATTCCACTGCTTGTGTGTATCTCACGCTAGTAAAAACACCATACCACGAGCTATTAACCAAATGATACAAGAGGTTTACGGATATTTTGCCCATAGCAGTAAAAGACAAAGGGAGTTTGTTGAATATCAAGATTTTATTGGTACTGAAAAGCATAAAATATTAAGACATTATGAAATTCGTTGGCTTTGCTTGCACGCTTGCATTAAAAGAATTTTAGAGCAATGGGATGCCCTAAAACTTTTTTTTCAGTCGCAGTTTTTGGAAGACAGAAATATTTCATCAGAGTTCTTGTTTAACAGTTTGAATGACAAGATACACAAACTTTATTTTTATGCATTGGATTATATATTGCAGTCAGTCAACAAACTAAACATTATATTTCAAGGAGATTATACAACTGTCCACACAGCATTCAAAGACATTTCTGAAGTGTACGTGTGCTTATTGAGTTGTTATATCAAGGGAAATTATTTAAAAACCGTACTTGCAATTGACCCAAAATCTACCGTAAACTTTTTGCCTCTAAAAGATATGTATTTGGGTGTTAACGTGAGTACTGAAATCGATCGCTTGTCCACAGACGTGAGTCTGAAACCTGGAATCCAGACGTTCCTTCAACGAATCCAATCATTTTTAACTGAACTATGTAGTCAATTAAAAACACGTCTGCCACTTACTAACATTTTCAAAGATTTACAGTTTTTGGATCCACAACATGTCGTATACAAAGAATTTACGTCAATTTTAAGCGTTGCGAAGTCATTTCCCAACATTGTAGACGGAGACAATATTCAAAAAGTTGATGACGAACTCCGACAGATGAAGTTTGACAAAAGTGTAAGCGATTTGTTAGAAGCAGGCGGAAGTGGAAGTAGCGCCGGTACAATTTTGAGCGTGGACAAGTTTTGGGGAGCGGTTGGAAAAATCAGGGACGCAGATAGGGCAACAAAATATCCAAATATTGCAAACTTTGCAAAAGCTCTCTTATGTTTGCCGATGTCAAATGCGTCGTGCGAAAGGATATTTTCTCAAGTCAATCTAAATAAAACAAAAATAAGGAACAGGTTTTTGAATAAACATGTCTCGGCAATAATTACTACAAAAGAGGGAATAAAGGAACACGGAGACTGCGTCTCCTTTAAACCAAGCAAGGAAATGTTAAAAAATATGTCGTTAAAATCCATGTACAAAGAAAATGAAGACGAAAATTTTGAAGCCAATATTGATTAGGTGTATTGTTTTTTTGTACGTTTAACGTAGTTATAATGTTGATTAAAAATATTATGAAAATACGTTTTTTTTTTATTTTCATGTTGGCATATTTTTACCCACGACGGAACGGAGACGGTATATGCGTTTGGGGTGAGAGGGTGTTTGTGCAAACCAATGTTACCATTTATCTCCAGAACCACTGGTCCGATTTTAATGCGGTTTTCAGTAATCGCTTTGGATTTGCTTGGTGCATGTTCTTAGATAGGTGTAGCGGTAACAACTCACCAGGGGGCGCTGCAGTAAACATTTGTTTGTAAAAGCCAATGTTACCATTTATCTCCAGAACCACTGGTCCGATTTTAATGCGGTTTTCAGTAATCGCTTTGGATTTGATTGGTGCATGTTCTTAGATAGGTGTCGCGGTAACAACTCACCAGGGGGCGCTGCAGTAAACATTTGTTTGTAAAAGCCAATGTTACCGTTTATCTGCAAAACCATTGGTCCGATTTAAATGCTGTTTTCAGTGATCGCTTTGGATTTGATTAGCGCATGTTCTGAGATAGGTGTTACGGTAACAACTCACCAGGGGGCGCTGCAGTAAATATTTGTTTGCAAACCATTGGTCCGATTTGAATGCCGTTTTCAATTATCGCTTTGGATTTGATTGGTATAATGTTCTTAAATAGGTTTAACGGTAACAACTTATCAGGGGGCGCTGCAGTAAACATTTGTTTGTAATAACAACCATTAAATCTGCAAAACCATTGGTCCGATTTAAATGTGGCTTTCAGTGATCGCTTTGGGTTTGATTGGTGCATGTTCTTAGATAGGTGTTACTGTAACAACTCGCCAGGGGGCACTGCATGTTACCATTAATCTTTAAAACCGCTGGTCCGATTTTAATGCGGGTAACAACTCATCAGGGGGCGCTGCAGTAAACATAAAGCCATCACTAAAAACCGCATTAAAATCGGACCAGTGGTTTTGAAGAATGGTAACATTGGTTTGCACAAACCATTCTACGTAATATGATATCGAGTTACATTACAACAAAGCCCCAGCAAAGTTGAGCCACCAGCAAAGTTGAGTTGTAAATACTTATTATAATACTTCACTATGTATTTAAATAAACAACATGGGTTTTCCAGCGGTGGTGGGGACATTAGAGGGCTGATGAGGAACGAGGTATTGTGTAATGTAATGTATGGTACCTACATATATTATGCTCTTTAAAAAGTTTGAAATAAAAAACAAAATAAAAATTTTGAAAAACCCACGACGCGATGGTTAAAAAGTAATTGAAAAAGAATAAAATAATTTAAAATTCCCCAACTGAAATGATTTATGTGACGAGAGATAATTAACGTGAAAAGCTTTTTAAAAAGTTCACTTAATCTCACACAAAGTCGGTCATATTGGGTGGGGTCTTGATAGCGGTGAATAAAAGAATTAGATCACAAAGGGTCAGGAGCTTTGAGACTGAATATGAAGATATGTGGATCGTAATTGATGTTTGCGAGGGTCAGATAAGAAAACGTCTCGGATTATGTGTTGTGTACATTCCTCCACCATTAAAAGAAGAGGTCGTCAATAAAATTTTTGATCGTTTTAGTGACATTGTTGAAGACCTTGATCACTATGTTATCTTGGGTGATTTTAACATGGGATTCATTACATGGTCTAAGGAAGATGATAGTGATGGACTTAAAGCAAATAACTTTCGGAACAAATTCGGGTTCAGATTGATAGATTTTATGTCTTTTAATAACGTATATCAATATAATAGTGTTTCCAACTGCGACAATAAGACCTTAGACTTAGTGTTATCAAACATGAATTCTGTAAATGTTGCAGGGTCAGCCACTCCCTTAAGTAAAATTGACAAATACCATCCGCCCTTGGACATTATTTTCGATGCCCAAACTTATAATTCCTTAACTAGTAAACCTAGATCTGACTTTAATTTTTACAGAGGAGACTATAGCAAAATCAATAATCATCTTAAAGGGATTGACTGGCCTAATGTTCTGTCTCAAAGTGACAATATTGATAATATTGTGACTATTTTTTATGAAAAACTATGGGAGTCTATCGCGGCAAATATACCAAGACGAAAATCAACCAGAGCAAAATATCCACCTTGGATTAACACAAAAATCCAAAGACTTCTGGCAGAAAAACATAAAATCAGGCTCCGGTACCGCAAATACGGTAATCCTCGGGATAAATATGAGTTTGATCTGCTTCGAGAACGCTGTGACGTATTGGTGCGTAATAGCTACAAAGAATATATTTCCGCTACCGAATCTAGTCTTTGTAAAGGAGACACTAAAACTTTTTGGAGATTTATAAAGAACAAGCGATCTTCATCTCACGCACTCCCATCGACTATGCATAGCGATTGTGAAACAGCAGATAGCGGGGAAACGATATCTGAGCTGTTTTCGAAACAGTTCCGTTCTGTTTTTAATGCAACATCCCATGGTCACTCTTGTGATGTAAATAGCTTTGAAGCATGTAACTCGCTACCTCTCCACACTATAAATCTAACCCACAGGCAAGTCTTGGGCAAAATTCTTAAAATAGACCCCAATAAAGGCTGCGGCCCGGATGGCATACCACCATTATTTATCAAGAGATGTGCAACAGCTTTAGCTACTCCACTTACAATAATCTTTAACAGTTCTCTTCATTGTGGCGTCTTTCCAAATGAATGGAAAAAAGCTCGAATCGTACCAATTTATAAAAAAGGAGAAAAGCACTTAGTAAAAAATTATCGACCCATTTCTATACTCTCCGCCTTTTCTAAATTGTTTGAGTCTCTAATATGTCCCTACCTTTTTTCCCACACAAGACATCTCGTGCACAGTCAACAACATGGATTTCGAGAAAAAAAATCAACTGTCACCAATCTCGTTACATATGTCTCTGCCTTGTCTAACGCGATAAATAGCAGAGGACAAATAGACGCCATCTACACGGACTTTAGTAGCGCGTTCGACAAGGTAGATTATAATTTACTTATAACCAAGCTTGAATATCAATATGGTGTAAAAGGCTCAATACGTGACTGGTTCGAGTCGTATCTTAGAAATCGCACACAAAAAGTAGTGGTCAGTGGTTTTCAATCCACACAATACCTTGCGACGTCTGGAGTGCCTCAGGGTTCCCATCTTGGCCCTATACTGTTTACATTGTTTGTCAACGATATAGTTAATTGTGTCAAAAATAGCAATTGTTCACTGTTTGCGGACGATATGAAGATATATAAAGAAATAAAATGTCATGAGGATACGAGGCTTCTTCAAGAGGACATTGATCGGGTGGGTGCATGGTGTTTAAAGAATAAAATGCTTCTCAATGTATCAAAATGTCACTCAATATCATTCACCACGAAAAAAAGACCCATAATAGTGGACTATATAGTTGACAAACAGCGTATTCAGAGAGTGGGCAGTGTGAGGGACCTTGGAGTGCAATTGGATTCCAAATTAACCTACACCGAGCACTACGATTGTATTGTTGAGAAATCTGCCAAGATGCTAGGTTTCATTAAAAGATCATCTAAAGATTTTAAGCACATTAAATCTAAAATAATACTGTTCAATTCCTTGGTCATGAGTGTTTTGGAGTATGCTAGTGTGATTTGGAATCCAAATTATGCAATACATTCTCACAGGTTGGAACGTCTGATGCGTAGTTTTACGAGACACTTGGCCTTCTGTTCAGCTGGCATCAGTCACAGAGCATCGTATGAGGATCGCTTGTCATTCTTTAAATTAAACAGACTAGAAGACCGCCGCTTGATGTTGGACTTGAGTTTTCTATACAAAGTAATTAATAACATGATTGATAGTCAAGAATCTCAAGATCTAACAAATAGCATTTCCTACTGCGTTCCTCTGCCTAATACCAGAAGAAAACGCCATGCATTTTTCTACATACCACGTACCAACAATAATGTAGGGGCTAATGCGCCGCTTATCAGACTTTGCCGGTCATATAATAAGTTAGATATCAGCGACTTGGACATTTTCTGCGATAGCCTCCCAAAATTTAGGCGAAAATTTAGGCGACTTTTTATTGGGCGCTATCGGGGTGCCAATTAATATATATATTTTTTAATTATACTTAATCCCTATTTATTAATTTTTTATAATGTTCTGTCACTTCTTTTTTGTTTTATAATTTTTATATATTTTTTGTGTATAATTAATTCACTTCTAAGTTGATTGTATTTTTTTTTATTTGTTTAGATTTTTTTTAGGTATTTTTTATTGTTAGAAGATCAATTATTTCATCTTTACATAAGGGCCTAGTAATAGAATAATGCTGTGCAATCCTGTCATTAATATGCTCCCCAGAAATTATACCTAATGTATGTTAGTATAAAATGTTTTGTGTAGCGTATAGTTGGTTTGCCTTAATTAAATAAATAAATATTATGAACAACATACTATTCGTTTTCATAGCACTTCCCTACGCTTACCTATTCGGTTCTCGAAGATGTAGAAGTCGCAATAACATAGGTATTCAACTCCCTATGAACTTTATAAGAGCAAGAAAATCCGTTGAGGGCTGCCATCAATATTTTAAATTTCAATATAAAACTACAAAACGAATTAATTCAATGGCAGCCCCAGACGGATTTTCTTGCTCTTCTTATAAAGTTCATAGGGAGTTGAATACCTATGTTATTGCGACTTATTATTAATGGAATAAAACTTTATAAGAAGAGCAAGAAAATCCGTCTGGGGCTGCCATTGAATGAATTCGTTTTGTAGTTTTATATTGAAATTTAAAATATTGATGGCAGCCCTCGACGGATTTTCTTGCTCTTCTTATAAAGTTCATAGGGAGTTGAATACCTATGTTATTGCGACATCTACATCTTCGAGAACTGAATAGGTAAGCGTAGGGAAGTGCTATGAAAACGAATAGTATGTTGTTCATAATATGACCGACTTTGTGTGAGATTAAGTGAACTTTTAAAAAAGCTTTTCACGTTAATTATCTCTCGTCACATAAATCATTTCAGTCGGGGAATTTTAAATTATTTTATTCTTTTTCAATTACTTTTTAACCGTCGCGTCGTGGGTTTTTCAAAATTTTTATTTTGTTTTTTATTGGCATTTTTTAAGGTCGAGTGTGGCAGATTCGCCATTTTTGAGATGGTCACACTGGCGCGCGCACTTCAGTAAGCGCCTAGCGGCGGTGCAGGCCGGTCGACTCAGGAGCTGCGTGCCACGATGCTATGTATGTCCCACAGTACCCCCCGTCAAGTAAACCGTACAGTATGTGTAGGTTTACTAACTCTTCCGTAGCGGGAGATGTATGGAACTTCTGTGTTTTCTGTAGCTTCAGTAGCAATAAAAGCAGGCTTTAGACGATCTAATGTGACGATAGCTTCTCTGTTTTGAAGTCGGATCTTGAAATACTTGTCATGCTTTTCTATTACTTCATACGGGCCTTCATATGGTGGTGATAGCGGCTTCCGTGTTGCATCTATACGTATAAATACATGAGTACACGCATCGAGCTGCGTAGGTACGTAGGTATACTGCGATGTATTTGGCGTCTCGCTCTGGCACGTGAATGACGCCATAGTTTCAATGAGTTGTCTAGTAAATTGTGTTTCTTCGGTTTTTGATTTTGTAGGCGTAAAAAAATCTGCTGGCAGCCGTAGCGACGTTCCGTAGACCATTGTAGCAGGGCTGTTGTTGGTTTTTTTGTGGATTGTAGCACGTAGGCCTAGTAACACGGTAGGTATTTCTTGTGCCCAGTTCAAACTGCATTCTCTTGCCATTAAAGCTGCTTTCATTGTGCGATGCCAGCGTTCGACTAAGCCATTAGATTGTGGATGATAGGCTGTAGTTCGTAGTCTTTCTATGCCTAGTTTCTTTAATAAGTTATGAAACAGTTGGGCTTCGAACTGCCGCCCTTGGTCTGTAGTAATACGTAACGGACAGCCAAATCTTGAAATCCATCCGTCGTAGAGGGCCCGCGCGACTGTCTCTGCGCAGATATCTCTTATCGGTATAGCTTCCGGCCAGCGAGTACATCGGTCGATTATGGTTACTAGATACCGATAGTCTTCAGATGGAGTTAGCGGTCCGACAATATCTATGTGTATGTGTTCAAATCTTCTGGATTCTGGAAACCGTGCTAGTGGCGTTACGGTATGTCGATGAATTTTCGAGCGCTGACAGGCTAAGCAGGCTTGCGTCCATAATGATATATCTTTATTCATGCTTGGCCAGAAGTATTTTTCGGTTATTATTTTTCTTGTTGCACGAACGCCTGGATGGTTAATGTCGTGTAATGCGTTGTATGCAATTAGACGAAAGGCTTGAGGTAAGTATGGACGTGGATTGCTTGTTGAATTTTCACAGTATATAGGATGTTTCGAGCCTGGCAGATATATTTGATTGAAACGAAGATTAGGTTTGTTTTTCAATATTTTTAACTCTTCATCTTCGGCTTGTTTTTGAGATAATTCATCGAAGTCAATTACCGAGGGACAGTCGATCGTAGAAATGCGAGAAAGTGCGTCAGCTACTATGTTTGTTTTGTTTTTCCGCCACAGAAAATTTTGGCACCCCCTAAAACAAGCTTTAACCAGTAAAGCAAGCTTTAGCGGGAGGAGGATGAATCCTATTACGGACGAATGGGCATTCTATAAGCTGTTAACCCCAGTGGCTAACGGAAAATAGAATGCCCAGACAGTGTGGAGACTCACTCAGTGAAGCCGAGTATACCCAGTACCCACTAAACATCCCCCTTTACGACCTACCTTAATCCAGGTTCTTGATCATTTATCGGAGCGACAGCCAATTGGAGAGAGAGGCTGCGCAGTGAGCGGCATCCAGACGGCTGCCACCAAAAGGAACTGAAAGTGAGAAAAACAAAGCTAAGATTAGCAGAAATGACAAAGCTGAAACTAAGATATTATCTAGAGTGATCAGACTCACTCTGAGATAGGAATGCTGGAAAGAAGGACTACGTTTAGAAACGTTGAGCTTGCTGGACTTTCCTGATAAGGGGAGCGAACTTGGTTAGGACCGGAAGAGCACCGTTGAAACCCTCTGGGCTGGCGTCGAGAGCGGCGCCGAAAGCCAGGATCTCGTCGATGGGAGCGAGCTGGATCCAGAACGCCATGCGGTCTTGAGACCCTTTTGCGTTCTGGCACTGGGAAGCTGATTTTGCGGCCGGTTGCGATTGAGTCGCGTCCCGGCTGCGCTGACCTGAAATGAAAGAGGTGAGGGCCTTGGGGGCCTTTGAACTGACTGGAGGAGCGTCCGAGCTAGGCTGCGGTCGCTCTCTCCAGTTCTCGATGGGCTTCACGGTAGCCCTGGCAGCACGCGGTGCCTTGGGGCAGCCGCGAAAGTTTGCTGTGTGGCCTGACTGGCCGCACAAGACGCAGGACGGAGCGGTGGGCGATTCGGGAGTGCGAGAGCACTCCTTGGTCCCATGCGGATCTAGGCACTTGACGCACCTAGGGGAAGCAAAACAATTTGCCGCCGCATGACCATACAGTTGGCAGCGGTGGCACTGACCTGGGAAACCACGTTTGTGTGGAACTTCGACTCGGATGTTGGAGAGACCGCACACGGTGAGCTTGCCTCTGAAAATGGACTGCCCTTGCGGGCTCCTCGCTAGGATTACTAGCGCTAGTGGGAACTGCTTGCCTCGGCGACTGTGCATTTTGTGCACAGATTCGACGGGGAAGCCTTGAGAAGACAAGTCCTCTTGGATTTGCTCGTTCGAGAGTTCGAACGGCACGTTCCTGAGGACGGCACGAATCTTACGCTCCTCAGGGAGGGCGTAAGTGTGGTACTCGAGCTTCTTGTCAGCAAGAAGCCGAGTGAAATTCCTGAAATCAGAAATTGAGCAGACAACGACCTTAATAGAGTCACCCACATTGGATGCCTTACTATACTGGATCTTCGGGGAGTGCGTTCCGCAGAGAGCTGAGACCTCGGTCCAGCGGCTCTTGTCCCGTAGAAAGACGGGGGGCGGAGACTTGACTTTTGGCGGAGCCGAATCTGATTGCGACGCAGGCTGGGACGCCAGGATCGCTGAAACAAAAGGCGCAGGAGCAGACGCCGGTGCGACATTTTGCGGAGCAGGAACAGCGGCTGGAGCAGCTGAAGCGGATGGAGATAAAGTCGAAGAAGCCTCTTTCTTCTTCTTCTTTGATTTGGATTTTTTGCGAACCTTGGTGAACGGAGCAGGAGATTCTGGAACTAAAAGAGCGGAGTCGGAATCGCTACCCGGCGGGGTAGTTTTCCGTTTGCATGCGGAAGAATCGACCGACATGAAATCTGGTATAGTATTGACATACTCGACATCTGGGGACGCCGGAGAATCTGTGGGAAAGCTGAGAGAAGGTGGAGTGGCTGGGAGGGCCGGGGTGGATTCCTGCCTGGCCAAGATGGACGCAAGTTGTGCCTGCATAGTAGCTGCCAATGATGGATTCGATGCAGATACGACTGAAATGAGGATTTTTATCATATTCCGAAGTTCTTGTCTAAAAATCTCGTCGGGATGAGCCCCCGGATCGACGGAGGACTCCATCGCACCCGAGGAACCTAACCGACGTGCCGATGAACGGCGAAGGGGCTACGCAAACTGCGCTGAAAGAAAGATCAACCTAACACAGACCTATAGCCGGTGAACGGCGGACGATCAGGCTTCGTTGGCACGGTTACGTATCCACCTGACCAGCGATGCTTCGGCCGGCAGCAGTCGGGTCCGCCCTGAAAAGGGCAGATGAATTAGCCCCGACACCACAAAGCCTCCACAAGAAAAAACTTTCCGAAAGAGCTTAACTTAGCACCTGACCCGCACGAGTGCGGGGGAGGGAACAAGGGCAGCGCAATACGAACACTCGGGAGCGGCCGCAGACACGACCGTTCGGGAGCGAACGCAAACGGGAAGTCTATTATGTTTTTTTTTTTGTTTTTCCGCCACAGAAGACAACCCCTCAGAGCACCCGCAGGCCTATTGACCGTACGAGAGTTCACTGAGAGGAGGAGGAGAATACGTCAGAAGTACGAAGGGGCACTTGCCAGGGGGTATTAGTCCCCGGCCAGATGACACCCAACAGTGTGAGACTTCTACTCACTAAACTCCCCCTTAATGATCTTTTGTCTTTCTACAGACAATCGACCGAAGAAATGAGCGACAGCCAGTTGGTGGTGCAGGCTGCGCGTAGAAAAATTTATAGGAAGCACAACGTGCTGAATCGACTACTTACATCAGCTATGAGCTGGCAGACAGGAGATTGTCCAGATCAGAAGAGAGCTGGTATGGAGGATCCGAGAGAACGTCCTTGGGCCTACGACAAGAGCGTTTGAAACATTTTGGATTGGGTTGGTACCCGACAGTCGCACGAACTAGCCTATTTGGATGATTTTCGCACCGTTGGAAGTGGGATACGGATAGGGACTTAAGGTATTGCTGGATGGTGGGGAGTTTGAGGTCCCTGTGTAAGTCCGCGTTCCTAACATAGTACGGGGCGTTTGTGGCCCTCAGACAGAAGTTATTTTGAACTACTTGGAGTTTGTAGAGCAAACGAGGCTTGGCGTGGGCAAATACGGGACCGGCGTACGTCATGACTGGTCTGATACAGACCTTGTATAGGGTACATTTATTGCGCAGTGACATTTTACTGAGGCGACCTATCATGCTATTGAGTCGGCTGAGGTAGAATTTAGCCAGTTTGGTTACCCTGGTGATATGGGGTTCGAACGATAGCGTCCTATCGAGTGTGACGCCGAGATATTTGACCGTAGCTTGCCACGGAATGGGGACTCCACGCATGCGGACGCAAGGGTCGGACGCGGCCGCCCTTCGACGTTCTTTGTGAGTGAAGCAAATCGCTGAGCTTTTTTCGGGGTTTACTTCAATACGCCACTTCGAGAACCAGGTGCTGAGGTTGTTGACAGCCTTTTGTAGCTTTCTAACTATTGTTGACATTTCGCGACCGCGATAGTAGAGAGCAGTGTCGTCGGCAAAGAGGGCGAGTTGGACACCTTCGGATGGTTTGGGGATGTCGTTAGTGTATACCGAGTATAGTAACGGCGCGAGGACGGAGCCTTGAGGGACTCCGGCTTTTAGCGGATGGGGGGACGAAAGCGTGCCTTCGAATCTAAAGCGGAAGGTGCGATTTCTGAGATATGACGAAATTATACGGACTAACCTATCTGGGAGACCTATACCGTATAAATTGTGTACTAAGCCTGCGTGCCAGACCTTGTCGAAGGCCTTGGCTACGTCGAAGAAGACGGCGCCAGTTTTGAGGCGTCCAGGGTAGAAGCCGGAGAGAGCGTGTTCGGTGATACGTTGAACCTGCTGAGGGCAGGAGTGTTGAGCGCGGAAGCCGAATTGTTCGGCTATGATTAGGGGATCACCGTCTATAGGAAATAGGTGATTTTTGATACGCGTGAGTATGATACGTTCGAAGTTTTTACCCAGAGCCTTGAGGAGGCTGATGGGTCGATGGTTGGATGGGATATGATGGGGTTTCCCAGGTTTGGGGATGCCTATAACGATTGCCACTTTCCAAGCTTTTGGAAAGTGACTAAGATCAAGGCAGGCGTTATAGAGTATTGCCAGAATGGCAAGAATCTGATGGGGGAGGTGCTTGAGCGCCTGGTTAGAGATACCATCCGCCCCCGGTGCTTTTTTAGCATGGAGGCGATTGATATGAAGGCGAATCTCGTCTTCGGAGACCTTGACGGGTTCGCTGGTCGGGGGTAGGGAGTCCTTGAAGAGGACGTCGTCTTCTACCGCCTTTAGGTGGGCGGGGTCGACGGGTTGGGAGCTGGGGGAGCATTGAGCGGCAATGCTGTCGGCGAACGTTTCAGCCTTTTCATCATCTTCGAAGGCTAAGGTGCCGTCTGGGCGGACCAGGGGAGGGACGTGGGAGACTGTGTCAATACGAAGGCAGCGTGCCATTCTATAATAGGCCGTATGAGATGGAGTTATGTTTTCCATAAGCTCGTTCGCTTGAAGTTCTCTGTATTCCGCGAGGGACTTTTTGACTTCCCGCTGAAGTTGATTTGCCGTTAACCTATTCTCGGGTGTTGGATAGCGCCTAGCCCAGCGAAGTGCAACGTTTTTTGTTTGATTAAAGCGAGGATGTGAGGAGGGAGTTTGGGTTTGGGAACCGGAACGGTTTTTTCGTTTTCACTGATGGCATTGGTGATGGCATCGGTGATAACGTCAACCGCACTGTCAATCCTGTCGGGACTATTGAAGTAGTCCGGAGGGAAGGCCAGTGGTGAGTCGGGAGCGCCAGAGAGAGTGGCAAGAGATTTCGTAAACCCTTTCCAGTTGGTAAAGGTTTTCGAAGAAGGGGTTGGATCGGAAAGACTGCCTAAAGTTAGGCGTACGGGGCGATGATCAGAGCCGAGGTCGTCGAGCGAATCAATAGAGCGTAGGTCTAGAGAGACGTTTTTGACCATGGCGAAGTCTAGGATATCTGGAGGGTGGTTAGGATTGGCAGGATAGTGGGTGGGAGAGTTTGGACATAAGATATCAATATCTATGTTCAGTGACTCTAGGAGCTCGTCGAGTTTGGTGCCATTACTGTTGATTGAGTAGCACCCCCAGTCAGTATGTTTGCAGTTAAAATCTCCAAACATAATGACTGATTGGCCCAACCCCAGTATGGCCTCAATGTCGCTGCGAAGGGGAGGCTTCTCCCTATCGCTAGGAAGGTAGATGGAAGCAATGATGATGGAGGGGTGGCCTGTGATGGCTACCTTGCATACCGTTGCTTCGAGGTTAATGAGAGGAGGAGTAGGGATTTGGATACAATGGAGACCACGCTTGTAGTAAATGGCAGTGCCGCCGCGATCAGCGTCGACTCTGTCATTCCTTACCAGCGAGTATTTGGGAATGGAGAATCCTCTGCGGTTCTTGGGTTTGAGCCAGGTTTCCTGGACTAGAAAGAGGTCGAAATCGTGCTTTTGAAGAAAAAGTTTGACTTCGAGATGACTGGAACGGAGTGAACGCGCGTTAAATGACCCGAGGGTTAAGCCCTTAGGTTTGGTCTTGGAGCGACCAGACGTAGTTGTGGGAGCACGGGGGACACTATTGTTTACCGCCATTGAGGAGGTTTTCGATATGTTTGATGACGGGTGCGTATTTGCTAAGGATTTGGGTGACGGCCCTTATGGCGTTGTCTATCCCTTTGGTCGTGATGATTGCGGCTAGCTCGGCATCTATGGCTAGGTAGGTGTCGAGACTAGCAAAGCTAAGGAGGTTATCTAGATTGAGTTGGGTTTGGAGGGCGGGTTGAGTGGGTGCCCTAGCGGGTGCTGATATTGGGGTGGCCTTGCGCCAGGCCGGTGCTAACAGAGGAGAGGTGGTGGCCTGAGGGGCCTTTTGGGATGTCGGAGGGACGCTGACGGAGGGTTGCGGAGGGGCGGGCTTTTTAGGCACGGCCGCCGACGGTAGTTGGGGCTTCGGAGCCCTGGGACAGCCGCGGTAGTTGGCTGTGTGGCCCGAGTTGCCACACAATACGCAAGCCGGGTCGGTGGGGGTGTCGCGAGTGCGGGTGCAATCGCGAGTTGCGTGTGGTACCAGGCACTTGACACACCTGGGGTCTGCACGACAATTGGCCGAGGCGTGGCCATAGACTTGGCAGCGGTGGCATTGGCTGGGAAACCGGTTTTGCGCGGGCCTTCCACGCGGATTTTGATGTGACATACGTCTTGGAGATCACGAAAGATGCTCTTCCCCTTTGGGGAGTTTTCCAAAATAACTAGGGCTAGAGGGAATTTTTTTCCGGTGCTGGATTGAATTTTGTGAACGGCTGTTACCGGGAAGCCTTGGGTTGTGAGACTATCTTTGATGTCTTGGTTTTCGATTTCATAAGGGACGGCCTTAAGTATCGCGCGCACTTTGCGCTCTTCCGGGAGAGCGTACGTGTGGTATTGGTATTTACCGTTGGATAGGAGTTTTGTTAGGGCACGGAAGTCATTGACCGACGAGACTTCAACTTTAAGGTATTCGCCGACGTTGGTTGCTTTGTTGTAGCTGATTTTTGGGTTGCTTGTATCGCATTTTTTGGAGATGTCGGACCACTTATTTTTGTCTTTTATGAAGACAGGTGGGGGTTTTTTTTCGCGGATGAAGGTTCGGGTGCGGGGGCCGCGTTATTAGGGACTGCTGTTTTTCTCTTTGGAGAGTTTGGGGTTGGGGAGGCCTCTGGAGACCGGGGGGAGGATTCGTCATTGTGACGTTGTTTTTTGTTTTTTTGCGCGAGGCGGAAAGCTAGTCGTTGCCGGTGTCTGGGGCGAGGCTAGGCCTGGGATACGTTTCTTCTTCACTATCCGAAACATGAGGGGACGCGATCGACATCCGGTCGATTTCCGAGTCCGAGGCATCCTGAGTAGTAGGAGCCGCGGGAGCCTGGGTGTCGGGGGACGCGGGGGAGTCGCCAAATACCACGGGGAGTTGCGACAGTGGTAAGGACTGCGAGGCTTGGGTGAGGTCCAGAAGGGACTGTTTGTGATCGCGAGGTGGACAACGTGCTTTTATGCGGGAGTTGCGTTTGCGAGCTTTTGATGAGGTGTTTGACACCACTGAAGGTGATGGATTGGGATATGGTGCGGCGTTGGACCGGGGGTCGTGGCGAGACTGGGAGCGCGACACCGAGCGACTCGAGGCCTGAGTGGCCGGGAGGGACGCGGGGGGGACCTCGGTGGTCTGGGGTGGTGAAGCCTGAGGGGCCAGGGAGAACGGTGCCTGAGGGGCCGACGCGGTGGAGGCCTGGGTGGCCGCGAGTGATGCGATTTGCTGACTTATTAACGCGAGCGTTTGTTGTATTTCGGTTTGGAATTGATGGAATTGACTCTGACTTACCGGATCCCGGAGTTCTTGAACTTCTCCGGGCCTAGCCCTGGATTCGATGGGGGCCTCCATCGAATCCGGGGAACCTAACCTACTCTGAAAAAGAGCCCTAATCCTAGCTGGGGGGGGGCCTACGTGCCGGTGAACGGCGAAGTGGCTGCACAAACTGCGCTGAAAAAAAGATCAACCTAACACGGACCTATTACCGATGAACGGCGGACGATCAGGCTTAGTTGTCACGGTTACGTATCCACCTGATCAGCGATGCTTCAGTTGGCAGTGGATGACTACCTTGAAAGGGCAGAGAGTCCACTCAACTTCCGCAGAGAACTTTCCGAAAAGAGCTTGACTTGAGGCCTTACTCGCACGAATGCGGGAGAGGGAACAAGGAAAGCGCAGTACGAACACTCGGGAGCGGCCGCAAACACGACCGTTCGGGAGCGAACGCAAACGGGAAGTGTGCTACTATGTTTTCTTTTCCATTTATATATACGATTTGCGTGCAAAATTGACTGATATAGTGCAGTTGTCTCTCTCTTCTTGGTGTGTCGCTCGATGTAGCCGATTTTTTCAAGGCGTACGTAAGTGGCTTGTGATCGGTTAGGACGATGACGTCATTGCCTTCGATTAGTCTCCTGAAGTGTTTGACAGCCATGTAGATTGCTAATAACTCGCGATCGTACACGCTGTATCGCTTCTGTGTATCACTTAACTTTTTCGAAAAAAATGATAGTGGCTTCCAGGAATGGTCGATCTTTTGGTGCAGTGCGGCGCCAACGCTGACGTCAGATGCGTCGGTCATGATGGATAGTGTAGCGCCTGGTAGAGGATGCGTAAGCATGGTAACATTCAAGATGCTTTGGCGGCATTTCTCAAATGCTTCGGTTGCGGCTTCTGTCCATATAATCATCGTCTTGTCATTCTTCTTTTTATTGTGAAGCATTTCGTTAAGTTTTAGTTGAAGTTTTGCTTGATTAGGGAGACAGTCATGATAGAAGTTAAGCATGCCGAGAAATCGACGAAGATCTTGGATATTCTTTGGCTTCGGATAGTTAAGTATAGCTTGTACTTTTTCTAGTGTTGGCTTGATCCCATCGCTTGTGACTTCATAACCGAGAAAATCGAGTTTTTGTTCGCCAAATATGCATTTTTCTATGTTGATTCCAATGCCGTAGTCGCTGAGTCGCTTAAGCACGACACGGAGGTGCTCGGCGTGCTTCTTATCGTCTTCTGAGTACAAAATAAGATCATCGACAAAACAGTAGCAGCAGTAATCGAGGCCTAGGAGTACCTCATGCATAAACCTCTGAAATGTTTGAGGCGCGTTCCTTAGTCCGAATGTCATTCGTTTAAATTCGAACAAACCAAAGGGAGTTGTTATAGCGGTCTTCTCAATATCTTCTTTAGCCATGGGTACCCAAAAAAAAGCTTTTTTTCAAATCTATTTTTGAAAATATCTTCTTGCCGTGTATTTGATAGGTGAAATCTTGAATGCGCGGAATTGGGTAGCGATCCGGCAAGGTAACGGCGTTTAAACGGCGGTAGTCTCCACACACTCTTAGTGATCCATCTTTCTTTTTAATGACGTGCATGGGGCTCGCCCATGGGCTTTTTGAAGGTTGACAGATGCCCATCTCCATCATGGCTTGAAATTCTGCTTTGGCGGCTTTGAATTTATCAGGCGGCAGCGGGCGAGGGCGGGCGAATAGCGGCGGTCCGGTTGTGTCGATGTGATGCTTTACGTTGTGTTTGATTGGTGTCTTCGGCGTCAATGGTTTCAATAACTCGGAGAATTCTTGCAATAGGTTGTAGTATTTGTGGTTGCGATCGAGAAGTGATATTGTTATAACTTGGTCAGTTACGAAGTCCATTGTGTCGATTGATAGTTCAGTTAGGCTATCGACCAGTCGCTTGCGATGTAGGTCGACCAGTAGTTGATGGTAGCGAAGAAAGTCAGCCCCCAATATCGAAGTCTTGACGTCGGCTATGATAAAATTCCACTTGAAGTTTCTTCTTAGGCCTAAATTCAACTGCAGCGCCTTCTCACCGTAGGTTTTGATTGCTGTATTATTTGCGGCGAACAGTTGATAAGTCGACGTAGTCGGTAGTTGCTTGTTTTTTACGGCTAGTACCGATACGTCCGCGCCGGTATCGACTAAAAAGAGTTCTTGAGTGTTGCAGTCTCTAACACATAGGCGGTTACTTCGCTTCAGTACACCGACTTCCGCCACAGTCGATGTAGTTTTTAGTTTTCCTGTCTCTTCGTATTTTTCATGCATTGTGGTTCACATCTCTTCGCTCTTTCGCCAAATTTTCGATGATAATAGCAGACCCAATCAATATCACCGGGTTTTTTTTCATCGTACGCTCTTGGTCTCGATCTTGATCTTGAGCGATCGTAATAGTGACGACGATAAGGACGGCGATATCTGTGTGTCGCACTTTGTCGAAGTTCCGCGATCTCCATTGAAAGCTTCTCCATTTGCTTAGTCAATGTTTGAAAAAAAATATCTTGAGCTGTTGTTGATGATGACGAGGGTGTTTCGGTGCTGACTGCTGCAATAGTTCTGCCCGTGTGCTCCATCATCTTATCTGCCATGTTTGCCAAAGTATCTAAGCTTGATTCCGTGCTTACAGATAACACAGCTCTGACTTGCGGTGGTAGGTGTCCCATCCATAGAACTTTGAGTGCGTCATCCCGCACCTTGTCTCCAGCCAGGTCTCGCATAACTCTGAGCAACTGCGACGGTTTCTGATCACCCAGCTCGAGTCCACTGAGTAATTTTTGAAATTGTTGCGACTCTGATTCTTCATACACCGAAAGTAATCGATTTTTGAGTGCTAAGTATTTTCCCGTTGACGGTGGTTTGCAAATAATGTCACTTATTTGTTCGATGTCTATTCTTTCTAGTACTGGAATCACGAGGTTGTACTTCTGTTCATCGCCTGTTTTGTATGATGCTACGACGGCTTCGAATTGTGCAAACCAAAGCTTGGGCTGCGCGCGCCAGAAGGGTGGAATTCTTGCTTGCAGTGAAATAGTAGCGACTTCGGGTTTCGTAGTGTGGCTTGCTGCTGCGTCTTGGTATTCTTCCATTTTGTTCACGTCGGGTTCACCACTGTAGGGTTCTACTTATTGTTTGGGAGATGATTAAAACAGTAATTATTATTGCGTTATCTTATATTATTATACCAGCGATATTTGTACAATTTAGCAACTTCATAACATAACACGATACAAGAGCGAGTAAGCCAGGTCAGAGTTAGTCAGCGTCCGCGGCTCTCGTTACGGTATTGCTGTCTGTTACTACTACCACGCTGTGTGAGCGAGATCTGAGCGAGACAGCATGATGGCTCTCGTGACGGTATTGCTGTCTGTTAGGACTACCACGCTGTGTGAGCGAGATCTGAGCGAGACAGCATGATGGCTCTTGTAATGCATAAATAGGACCCGACCGCGCGCGCGCACTTCAGTAAGCGCCTAGCGGCGGTGCAGGCCGGTCGACTCAGGAGCTGCGTGCCACGATGCTATGTATGTCCCACAATATATTATTAGAATTAATTAAAAGTCGCTTACCTACCTGGTATCCCAAAAAAATTACCATGGACTATGAGAAGTCAGCTATGAAGGCAATTCATAAATTATTTCCGAAGACTGTGATCAAAGGATGTTTCTATCACTTTTGTAATAGTTTATTCAAAAAGGCAAAGGCACTAGGACTAAAATCCAGAGTCCAAAGACGTCATGTTGCTAAATGTGCTGGTTTGGCGCGTTTGCCATTAAAATAAATAATGTCGGGTTATAAATATATAATGAGACGAACGCCTAATTGTGAACAAGTGCTAAAATTTAACTCATACTTCAATTCGTACTGGTTAAGCGATATTACATTTATTAAAAAGTGGTGTTGCTATCAAGAAAATAAAAGAACCACAAATGATCTTGAAGGGTGGCATGCTAGATTAAATAAATATTTGGGACGTAAAAATCCGTCTATGGCAGAAGTTCTAGAAGTTCTGAGCAAAGAAACAAAAATTCATTTACATAGTAAGAAGAATAAATCCAAAAACTATGAAACAATTGACTTGGAAATTAACTCCTCAATTGAGGACATGAATGCTGATATAATAACTGTTGGACATTGTCTAGAGATAATTGCTCCTTATAGTTTTTAAGACAATCTATCGTTTTTGTTTATTTCACTGAAAATGTTGTAAATGTTTACATGAAAAAAAATTATTATGAATATTGAATTGTCTTTTACTTTATCGTAACTGGTTAGGAAGTAAGATTTTTTGTTCCACTTTCCTAACCGGTTAGTAAATAAGATTTTTTTCTCTTTTTTCCTAACTGCTTTTCTTAACCAGTTTTGAAAATGGATAAAATATTCTTATTTACTAACCAGTTAAGAAAAAGCGAATAAAAATTCTTCTTTCATAGATAGTTAAGAAACATAGTTAGGAGTATGGACTAAAGGAAAAAAATGTGTATCTCGAAAAATGTAATAAAGCGCTTGAGGAAAGAGTAGAAGTTTTAGAGCAAAGAGAGAAGGATAAGAATGTGGAAATTATTGGACTAGAACAACAAAAAAATGAGAATATTACTAACTTAGTAAAAATAATGTCCGAAAAGCTCAATTTGAATCCAAATAACATTCAAGATGCAAAGAGGGTAGGCAGAGAAAAAGCGGACGGTAAACCGCAACCCGTCATTGTTACACTGTCTACCAAGATGGCCCGTGATCAGTGGTTATTGGCACGGAAAATCTAAACTAACAAACTCTGTGGTTCAAAATACAAAAAGCGATAAAATTATATATATTAATGAAGAACTGCCACAGTTTAAGCGTCAACTAGCTGCGTGCCACGATGCTATGTATGTCCCACAGTACCCCCCGTCAAGTAAACCGTACAGTATGTGTAGGTTTACTAACTCTTCCGTAGCGGGAGATGTATGGAACTTCTGTGTTTTCTGTAGCTTCAGTAGCAATAAAAGCAGGCTTTAGACGATCTAATGTGACGATAGCTTCTCTGTTTTGAAGTCGGATCTTGAAATACTTGTCATGCTTTTCTATTACTTCATACGGGCCTTCATATGGTGGTGATAGCGGCTTCCGTGTTGCATCTATACGTATAAATACATGAGTACACGCATCGAGCTGCGTAGGTACGTAGGTATACTGCGATGTATTTGGCGTCTCGCTCTGGCACGTGAATGACGCCATAGTTTCAATGAGTTGTCTAGTAAATTGTGTTTCTTCGGTTTTTGATTTTGTAGGCGTAAAAAAATCTGCTGGCAGCCGTAGCGACGTTCCGTAGACCATTGTAGCAGGGCTGTTGTTGGTTTTTTTGTGGATTGTAGCACGTAGGCCTAGTAACACGGTAGGTATTTCTTGTGCCCAGTTCAAACTGCATTCTCTTGCCATTAAAGCTGCTTTCATTGTGCGATGCCAGCGTTCGACTAAGCCATTAGATTGTGGATGATAGGCTGTAGTTCGTAGTCTTTCTATGCCTAGTTTCTTTAATAAGTTATGAAACAGTTGGGCTTCGAACTGCCGCCCTTGGTCTGTAGTAATACGTAACGGACAGCCAAATCTTGAAATCCATCCGTCGTAGAGGGCCCGCGCGACTGTCTCTGCGCAGATATCTCTTATCGGTATAGCTTCCGGCCAGCGAGTACATCGGTCGATTATGGTTACTAGATACCGATAGTCTTCAGATGGAGTTAGCGGTCCGACAATATCTATGTGTATGTGTTCAAATCTTCTGGATTCTGGAAACCGTGCTAGTGGCGTTACGGTATGTCGATGAATTTTCGAGCGCTGACAGGCTAAGCAGGCTTGCGTCCATAATGATATATCTTTATTCATGCTTGGCCAGAAGTATTTTTCGGTTATTATTTTTCTTGTTGCACGAACGCCTGGATGGTTAATGTCGTGTAATGCGTTGTATGCAATTAGACGAAAGGCTTGAGGTAAGTATGGACGTGGATTGCTTGTTGAATTTTCACAGTATATAGGATGTTTCGAGCCTGGCAGATATATTTGATTGAAACGAAGATTAGGTTTGTTTTTCAATATTTTTAACTCTTCATCTTCGGCTTGTTTTTGAGATAATTCATCGAAGTCAATTACCGAGGGACAGTCGATCGTAGAAATGCGAGAAAGTGCGTCAGCTACTATGTTTGTTTTGTTTTTCCGCCACAGAAAATTTTGGCACCCCCTAAAACAAGCTTTAACCAGTAAAGCAAGCTTTAGCGGGAGGAGGATGAATCCTATTACGGACGAATGGGCATTCTATAAGCTGTTAACCCCAGTGGCTAACGGAAAATAGAATGCCCAGACAGTGTGGAGACTCACTCAGTGAAGCCGAGTATACCCAGTACCCACTAAACATCCCCCTTTACGACCTACCTTAATCCAGGTTCTTGATCATTTATCGGAGCGACAGCCAATTGGAGAGAGAGGCTGCGCAGTGAGCGGCATCCAGACGGCTGCCACCAAAAGGAACTGAAAGTGAGAAAAACAAAGCTAAGATTAGCAGAAATGACAAAGCTGAAACTAAGATATTATCTAGAGTGATCAGACTCACTCTGAGATAGGAATGCTGGAAAGAAGGACTACGTTTAGAAACGTTGAGCTTGCTGGACTTTCCTGATAAGGGGAGCGAACTTGGTTAGGACCGGAAGAGCACCGTTGAAACCCTCTGGGCTGGCGTCGAGAGCGGCGCCGAAAGCCAGGATCTCGTCGATGGGAGCGAGCTGGATCCAGAACGCCATGCGGTCTTGAGACCCTTTTGCGTTCTGGCACTGGGAAGCTGATTTTGCGGCCGGTTGCGATTGAGTCGCGTCCCGGCTGCGCTGACCTGAAATGAAAGAGGTGAGGGCCTTGGGGGCCTTTGAACTGACTGGAGGAGCGTCCGAGCTAGGCTGCGGTCGCTCTCTCCAGTTCTCGATGGGCTTCACGGTAGCCCTGGCAGCACGCGGTGCCTTGGGGCAGCCGCGAAAGTTTGCTGTGTGGCCTGACTGGCCGCACAAGACGCAGGACGGAGCGGTGGGCGATTCGGGAGTGCGAGAGCACTCCTTGGTCCCATGCGGATCTAGGCACTTGACGCACCTAGGGGAAGCAAAACAATTTGCCGCCGCATGACCATACAGTTGGCAGCGGTGGCACTGACCTGGGAAACCACGTTTGTGTGGAACTTCGACTCGGATGTTGGAGAGACCGCACACGGTGAGCTTGCCTCTGAAAATGGACTGCCCTTGCGGGCTCCTCGCTAGGATTACTAGCGCTAGTGGGAACTGCTTGCCTCGGCGACTGTGCATTTTGTGCACAGATTCGACGGGGAAGCCTTGAGAAGACAAGTCCTCTTGGATTTGCTCGTTCGAGAGTTCGAACGGCACGTTCCTGAGGACGGCACGAATCTTACGCTCCTCAGGGAGGGCGTAAGTGTGGTACTCGAGCTTCTTGTCAGCAAGAAGCCGAGTGAAATTCCTGAAATCAGAAATTGAGCAGACAACGACCTTAATAGAGTCACCCACATTGGATGCCTTACTATACTGGATCTTCGGGGAGTGCGTTCCGCAGAGAGCTGAGACCTCGGTCCAGCGGCTCTTGTCCCGTAGAAAGACGGGGGGCGGAGACTTGACTTTTGGCGGAGCCGAATCTGATTGCGACGCAGGCTGGGACGCCAGGATCGCTGAAACAAAAGGCGCAGGAGCAGACGCCGGTGCGACATTTTGCGGAGCAGGAACAGCGGCTGGAGCAGCTGAAGCGGATGGAGATAAAGTCGAAGAAGCCTCTTTCTTCTTCTTCTTTGATTTGGATTTTTTGCGAACCTCGGTGAACGGAGCAGGAGATTCTGGAACTAAAAGAGCGGAGTCGGAATCGCTACCCGGCGGGGTAGTTTTCCGTTTGCATGCGGAAGAATCGACCGACATGAAATCTGGTATAGTATTGACATACTCGACATCTGGGGACGCCGGAGAATCTGTGTAAAGAGACCTTTAGTAACAGATGCGACTGCCCCGCCATACGCTACACTGATAAAATAAAATACTTAGGGGTCACAATTGATGAGACTCTTACATTTAAGCACCATATTGACACGCTAAGCAGCAGACTACGTAAATTGATATTTGTCTTTAAAAAGCTACGCACTGTAGCTGATTCCGTTCTCATTAAACAAATATACTTTGCACTTTGTCAGTCAATACTAACCTACTGTATTACGTCATGGGGAGGCGCGGCTAAAACTACAATAATATCCTTGGAGAGAGCTCAACGAGCGGTATTAAAAGTCTCAACCTTCCGTCCTTTTCTATTTCCAACGCACCTCCTTTACAAAGCTTGTGGTGTACTAACAGTTAGACAATTATTTATAATGCACACTGTCCTAAAGCAGCACACCGCACTTCCTTTCAACCCAGAAATTAATAACAAAAGAAGGAAAGATATAGCTTACCGGACTGATATAGATATCAAACATGCTTTATGTACCAGATTTTTCTTATTTCTTGGCCCTCTTCTTTACAATAGGGTTAATGCAAAACTAAATTTGTACTCTCTGTGTTTGAATGAAATGAAAAAAATTGTTCAAGAGGCGTTACAAAACATGTCTTATGAAGACACAGAAAACCTGTTAGCAGTAATAAGTTAGTGTAAAATTCATAAATTGCATTATTCAATTAGAAAATATTTTTGCCTAACATTAGTTTTATAACCACCGATTTAGGACTCCTTTTTTTTGCTTTTCTTTTTTACTCATCCTTATTCAAAAGATTTAGTTACATAAGTATTTATTTTAAGTTTTATATTTATTTTGTATACACTCAGACCCCCATTCGCCTGAAAAACAGGGTAATCCTAGTTCAGGCACTTAGACAATTGTATTCCTTAATATTATATTTTTTAGGTTAAGATTGTAAAAATGTGCAGAATATGAAAATATGAAAATAAATAAAAAAAAAAAAAAAAAAAAAAGTCTCCCAAAAAAGTTGACGCTTAAACTGTGGCAGTTCTTCATTAATATATATAATTTTATCGCTTTTTGTATTTTGAACCACAGAGTTTGTTAGTTTAGATTTTCCGTGCCAATAACCACTGATCACGGGCCATCTTGGTAGACAGTGTAACAATGACGGGTTGCGGTTTACCGTCCGCTTTTTCTCTGCCTACCCTCTTTGCATCTTGAATGTTATTTGGATTCAAATTGAGCTTTTCGGACATTATTTTTACTAAGTTAGTAATATTCTCATTTTTTTGTTGTTCTAGTCCAATAATTTCCACATTCTTATCCTTCTCTCTTTGCTCTAAAACTTCTACTCTTTCCTCAAGCGCTTTATTACATTTTTCGAGATACACATTTTTTTCCTTTAGTCCATACTCCTAACTATGTTTCTTAACTATCTATGAAAGAAGAATTTTTATTCGCTTTTTCTTAACTGGTTAGTAAATAAGAATATTTTATCCATTTTCAAAACTGGTTAAGAAAAGCAGTTAGGAAAAAAGAGAAAAAAATCTTATTTACTAACCGGTTAGGAAAGTGGAACAAAAAATCTTACTTCCTAACCAGTTACGATAAAGTAAAAGACAATTCAATATTCATAATAATTTTTTTTCATGTAAACATTTACAACATTTTCAGTGAAATAAACAAAAACGATAGATTGTCTTAAAAACTATAAGGAGCAATTATCTCTAGACAATGTCCAACAGTTATTATATCAGCATTCATGTCCTCAATTGAGGAGTTAATTTCCAAGTCAATTGTTTCATAGTTTTTGGATTTATTCTTCTTACTATGTAAATGAATTTTTGTTTCTTTGCTCAGAACTTCTAGAACTTCTGCCATAGACGGATTTTTACGTCCCAAATATTTATTTAATCTAGCATGACGTCTTTGGACTCTGGATTTTAGTCCTAGTGCCTTTGCCTTTTTGAATAAACTATTACAAAAGTGATAGAAACATCCTTTGATCACAGTCTTCGGAAATAATTTATGAATTGCCTTCATAGCTGACTTCTCATAGTCCATGGTAATTTTTTTGGGATACCAGGTAGGTAAGCGACTTTTAATTAATTCTAATAATTGATGGGCATGGACATTGATGGGCATAGAGTTTAGGCATGGGTGAAGCAAAGGTACATCTACGTATAGAAAAGCGCATGCTGTTAGTTTTCCCAGCGTTTAGTGATAAGCAATGATGCTGTAGCCAGTTAATTACAACATTGAGGCCATGTTGAGCATACTTATAAACCTCCTCTTCGTTTGATGCGGAAAATAATAGCACAGTGTCGTCAGCGTATGAGATTATTTTTCCACAGGTCAGTGTTAGCTTACATAGGTCGTTTATGTACACTAGAAATAGGGTAGAAGATAATATACTTCCCTGGGGCAAACCATAGGGTGAGGTATTTAATTCATCGCTGAGAACATTGTCTATTTTGACGCGTTGGGTACGCCCTTGTAGGTAATCTGCGAATAATTTAAGCTGTGTACCTCTTATACCTAATGTCTCTAATTTGTGTAGTAGGATAGATTGGGACACAGTATCGAAAGCTTTGGCGAGGTCTATAAATATACCTAAGGTCCGGTTATTCTTATCAAGCTGTTGAACAATGTAGTCCGTTAATTGGTGCACAGCGTTGGCAGTAGAAAGTTTAGATCTGAAACCAAATTGTGTTTCTGCTAATACGTCATTTTTATCTAAATATTGAGTGAGACGAATATTGATAATCTTTTCAAAGATTTTGGATATGGAGGGAAGAATAGAAATAGGTCTATAATTAGATATTTCCTTTTTACTGCCAGATTTGTGCACTGGGACTACAATTGCTTTCTTTAAGCAAGTGGGAAAAGTACCTTTCTCGAGGCATCTTTGAAAAATGTGGGTAAGCGGAGCTATAAAAATATGTTTGAAGTGCTTAAGGATCTTGTTTGATATACCGTCCCACCCAACAGCAGAATCATTCTTCAGCCCTGAGATAATTCTTTCTACCTCAGATTCATCAGTTTCTAAAATAACGAAAGAATTTAAGGTGGATTTAGAGGTAGCTAAAGGTAGAGAGGCATGATTTTGAGTTTTATTCGTTAGATTTTTTCCTATATTTATGAAGTAATCATTGACTTGGTTAGCAATGGAAACTTGTGAAACCTGCCCTTGAAATAAACTTGAGGAGGATTCTTGGTTTTTTCCTATGGATGTTACGGTTTTTATACACTTCCAGAGCCGTTTACAGCTAGATTTGGACTTTTCCAACTCGTTTTTCTCGTAATCACATTTAATACGTTTAAGTAGGTCATTGCAGAAGTTTCGATACCTCTTATAGGTCGTTTGCAAAGCCAAATTTGACGGGTTCGCTTTTGCCTTGCTATGTAATTTATCCCTGTGTTTCATACAACGAATTAGCCCTGGAGTAATCCACGGTTTAATATTATGAAACTTTTTATTTATCCGGTATTGTGTAGTGTTATATAATATTGCATGTTGAACACATTCAACAAAGTAAGTCATGGACTTGTTAGCGTCAGCAAAATTGTAAACTGGGCTAAAATCAATATTGCATAAATGTTCCTCAAGTTTATTTATGTTTAATTTATTGAAAAAGTGCATGCGTGTTTGTTTAGGCATTTTTTTATCAAAGGTTAGTAGGACGGCTCTGTGATCGGTTACTGAGGAATTATTGACAAGAGTTATTGACGATAATTTTGATTTTAGCATGACATGATCTAAGCATGAGCCGCTTTGGTGCGTAGAGAATGAATGTGCAGGGAGAAGGCCATGGAATGAACATAAGTTGAGGTACTCTTGGGCGTTGTGGTCTAAATGCCCGGGAAGAATGTTTATATTTATGTCTCCTATTAAAATAACGTTATTTAAAGACGATAGTTTTTGCAATTGCTCATTTAAAGATGAAATAAAGTGACTGATATTTTTAAAAGCTGGGGGTCTGTACATAGCCAGGATAGCAATATCATGCCCAATTTTTAAAAGCATTCTATTACAGTCTAGCATATTTGGCTCTTCAATCGAGATATTTAAATAATTTTTGACATAAATAATTAATCCATCATTTTGATTAAAGGTAATTTGACTTCTATGCATATTATAGCCGTCAATTATAGGTATAATAGAGTGTTTGTCAATACGACATTCTGTAAGTATGATTACGTCACAGTTATATTGAAGTCTTTGGAGCAAGGTGCTAAAATTATCTAGGTTTTTGTTAATGCTGCGGATATTTTGTGTTATTATTGTAAGCGGGTTTTTGATATGGGAAAGATATAGCTTGCACTCTTCAACTTCGCAAATTTTTGAATCTGATATAGATAAATTATCCAGATCGGTCATAAGATTATGGGACATAGTAAAAGAAAATAAAATAAAAAATAAAAATAAAGTTAGAACTAAGTTAATACCTCAAAACGGCGCTCTTAGGCGCCCACATAATCAATTGAGTTGACGTAGCGCTTTTCAGCCATTTGTTTGGCAGGACACTCGGAGTCGCCAGTAGTGTGATCGCATGGCTTCTTAAAGTGCATGCATGTGGCACATTTTGGAGGCTCTGATTTCTTTTTGCAGTCCTTATTAGAGTGACCTACTTCACCACAATGTCCGCACGTGTCAATCTCCATCCGACAGGTCTTGGCAGCGTGGCCGTATAACTGGCATTTGTAGCATCTTGTTACTAGGGTAAAATCTCTAACAGGACACGATGACCAGTTCACAAACACCCTGTCATTTTTTATTAGAGCTAAGCGTATTTGTGCAGATACTTCCAGGATGTAGTTGCAGGACTCAGCGTCTTTTCTGCCTGACTTATGGCTCAACTTGATTGAAGTCAAAAAGGACTCGTATGTCATATCCTTTAGTTTATCGGCGAGGTTTTGTTCGTATATGCAGCTGAGTACGTCTGATTCCTTCATTGATGTTGGAACACCGATGACAACAATTCTAGGTCTGCGTCTTTGGGGTTCGTCCACTGTTAGGCCAGAGGAAGATAATTGGGCCGACTGCTTCAACTTGTTAAGGTCGTCTTTAGAGTCAGTACTAATTATAACACCGCCATTCCTTGTTTTACGAAGACCTCTAACTTGTAATTTCATTTGTCCTGGTTTGATAATTTCTTGAATTAGGGACTTCGTTTCTTCGCTGGTCTTTAACTTGTCAGTTGGGTAAATTGCGACTAAGTTGGACTTCTGCGGCTGAATAAATTTATTGGCACCCTTTTTCACCATTTCGGCGAATGAAACGGTTTGTGCTGTAGCTTTAGAGGTCGTTTCAATAGCTTTTTGTAGATTAGAGAGGCGTTCTGAGAGGTCTTGTTTTTCTTCATAGGCTTGAATTGTCGCTCGGTATTGAAGGGCATGTGACTTGGTCGACTGATATTGGACAGCCATTTGTGAAGTGCCATGAGCAACTTTGCGGCAAAGTGCGCTAATTTTCATCTTTTGCTCAGTATTGAGTTTTCCTTCTGAAGCGATATTGCATACTTCATTAAGGCACTGCTCTATAGTTGATAACCAATTCTGTATCTCTGGAGTAGAGATAACAGTTGGTGAGTCCTCTTCCAGGTGACGGGACGGAAGCGGGGGTGCGGGCGCCGGCGAAGTAGGTGGGCTACGCCGAGTAATCATACTGCGATTAAAGGGGCTGCCATCCATTTTTAAACATAATATAGAAGAAATCTTCTTTAATGAACACTAAATATTCGGGTGGCACTATTTCAGTTGTTCTACTTACTGAGTAGGTCACAGTTACATAAGCAATAATTTTAATTTAATAAACTTATTTATTAAGCACGTCTGATCACGATAAAGATCGAAACATGTCTCGAACAAGACTAAACAGCATCTCAAATCCATATTTAAATACATATGGATTCAAAATTCAAATATATTAATTAAGAAAAACGATGCGACTCTCGTCACATAAATCATTTCAGTCGGGGAATTTTAAATTATTTTATTCTTTTTCAATTACTTTTTAACCGTCGCGTCGTGGGTTTTTCAAAATTTTTATTTTGTTTTTTATTGGCATTTTTTAAGGTCGAGTGTGGCAGATTCGCCATTTTTGAGATGGTCACACTGGCGCGCGCACTTCAGTAAGCGCCTAGCGGCGGTGCAGGCCGGTCGACTCAGGAGCTGCGTGCCACGATGCTATGTATGTCCCACAGTACCCCCCGTCAAGTAAACCGTACAGTATGTGTAGGTTTACTAACTCTTCCGTAGCGGGAGATGTATGGAACTTCTGTGTTTTCTGTAGCTTCAGTAGCAATAAAAGCAGGCTTTAGACGATCTAATGTGACGATAGCTTCTCTGTTTTGAAGTCGGATCTTGAAATACTTGTCATGCTTTTCTATTACTTCATACGGGCCTTCATATGGTGGTGATAGCGGCTTCCGTGTTGCATCTATACGTATAAATACATGAGTACACGCATCGAGCTGCGTAGGTACGTAGGTATACTGCGATGTATTTGGCGTCTCGCTCTGGCACGTGAATGACGCCATAGTTTCAATGAGTTGTCTAGTAAATTGTGTTTCTTCGGTTTTTGATTTTGTAGGCGTAAAAAAATCTGCTGGCAGCCGTAGCGACGTTCCGTAGACCATTGTAGCAGGGCTGTTGTTGGTTTTTTTGTGGATTGTAGCACGTAGGCCTAGTAACACGGTAGGTATTTCTTGTGCCCAGTTCAAACTGCATTCTCTTGCCATTAAAGCTGCTTTCATTGTGCGATGCCAGCGTTCGACTAAGCCATTAGATTGTGGATGATAGGCTGTAGTTCGTAGTCTTTCTATGCCTAGTTTCTTTAATAAGTTATGAAACAGTTGGGCTTCGAACTGCCGCCCTTGGTCTGTAGTAATACGTAACGGACAGCCAAATCTTGAAATCCATCCGTCGTAGAGGGCCCGCGCGACTGTCTCTGCGCAGATATCTCTTATCGGTATAGCTTCCGGCCAGCGAGTACATCGGTCGATTATGGTTACTAGATACCGATAGTCTTCAGATGGAGTTAGCGGTCCGACAATATCTATGTGTATGTGTTCAAATCTTCTGGATTCTGGAAACCGTGCTAGTGGCGTTACGGTATGTCGATGAATTTTCGAGCGCTGACAGGCTAAGCAGGCTTGCGTCCATAATGATATATCTTTATTCATGCTTGGCCAGAAGTATTTTTCGGTTATTATTTTTCTTGTTGCACGAACGCCTGGATGGTTAATGTCGTGTAATGCGTTGTATGCAATTAGACGAAAGGCTTGAGGTAAGTATGGACGTGGATTGCTTGTTGAATTTTCACAGTATATAGGATGTTTCGAGCCTGGCAGATATATTTGATTGAAACGAAGATTAGGTTTGTTTTTCAATATTTTTAACTCTTCATCTTCGGCTTGTTTTTGAGATAATTCATCGAAGTCAATTACCGAGGGACAGTCGATCGTAGAAATGCGAGAAAGTGCGTCAGCTACTATGTTTGTTTTGTTTTTCCGCCACAGAAAATTTTGGCACCCCCTAAAACAAGCTTTAACCAGTAAAGCAAGCTTTAGCGGGAGGAGGATGAATCCTATTACGGACGAATGGGCATTCTATAAGCTGTTAACCCCAGTGGCTAACGGAAAATAGAATGCCCAGACAGTGTGGAGACTCACTCAGTGAAGCCGAGTATACCCAGTACCCACTAAACATCCCCCTTTACGACCTACCTTAATCCAGGTTCTTGATCATTTATCGGAGCGACAGCCAATTGGAGAGAGAGGCTGCGCAGTGAGCGGCATCCAGACGGCTGCCACCAAAAGGAACTGAAAGTGAGAAAAACAAAGCTAAGATTAGCAGAAATGACAAAGCTGAAACTAAGATATTATCTAGAGTGATCAGACTCACTCTGAGATAGGAATGCTGGAAAGAAGGACTACGTTTAGAAACGTTGAGCTTGCTGGACTTTCCTGATAAGGGGAGCGAACTTGGTTAGGACCGGAAGAGCACCGTTGAAACCCTCTGGGCTGGCGTCGAGAGCGGCGCCGAAAGCCAGGATCTCGTCGATGGGAGCGAGCTGGATCCAGAACGCCATGCGGTCTTGAGACCCTTTTGCGTTCTGGCACTGGGAAGCTGATTTTGCGGCCGGTTGCGATTGAGTCGCGTCCCGGCTGCGCTGACCTGAAATGAAAGAGGTGAGGGCCTTGGGGGCCTTTGAACTGACTGGAGGAGCGTCCGAGCTAGGCTGCGGTCGCTCTCTCCAGTTCTCGATGGGCTTCACGGTAGCCCTGGCAGCACGCGGTGCCTTGGGGCAGCCGCGAAAGTTTGCTGTGTGGCCTGACTGGCCGCACAAGACGCAGGACGGAGCGGTGGGCGATTCGGGAGTGCGAGAGCACTCCTTGGTCCCATGCGGATCTAGGCACTTGACGCACCTAGGGGAAGCAAAACAATTTGCCGCCGCATGACCATACAGTTGGCAGCGGTGGCACTGACCTGGGAAACCACGTTTGTGTGGAACTTCGACTCGGATGTTGGAGAGACCGCACACGGTGAGCTTGCCTCTGAAAATGGACTGCCCTTGCGGGCTCCTCGCTAGGATTACTAGCGCTAGTGGGAACTGCTTGCCTCGGCGACTGTGCATTTTGTGCACAGATTCGACGGGGAAGCCTTGAGAAGACAAGTCCTCTTGGATTTGCTCGTTCGAGAGTTCGAACGGCACGTTCCTGAGGACGGCACGAATCTTACGCTCCTCAGGGAGGGCGTAAGTGTGGTACTCGAGCTTCTTGTCAGCAAGAAGCCGAGTGAAATTCCTGAAATCAGAAATTGAGCAGACAACGACCTTAATAGAGTCACCCACATTGGATGCCTTACTATACTGGATCTTCGGGGAGTGCGTTCCGCAGAGAGCTGAGACCTCGGTCCAGCGGCTCTTGTCCCGTAGAAAGACGGGGGGCGGAGACTTGACTTTTGGCGGAGCCGAATCTGATTGCGACGCAGGCTGGGACGCCAGGATCGCTGAAACAAAAGGCGCAGGAGCAGACGCCGGTGCGACATTTTGCGGAGCAGGAACAGCGGCTGGAGCAGCTGAAGCGGATGGAGATAAAGTCGAAGAAGCCTCTTTCTTCTTCTTCTTTGATTTGGATTTTTTGCGAACCTCGGTGAACGGAGCAGGAGATTCTGGAACTAAAAGAGCGGAGTCGGAATCGCTACCCGGCGGGGTAGTTTTCCGTTTGCATGCGGAAGAATCGACCGACATGAAATCTGGTATAGTATTGACATACTCGACATCTGGGGACGCCGGAGAATCTGTGGGAAAGCTGAGAGAAGGTGGAGTGGCTGGGAGGGCCGGGGTGGATTCCTGCCTGGCCAAGATGGACGCAAGTTGTGCCTGCATAGTAGCTGCCAATGATGGATTCGATGCAGATACGACTGAAATGAGGATTTTTATCATATTCCGAAGTTCTTGTCTAAAAATCTCGTCGGGATGAGCCCCCGGATCGACGGAGGACTCCATCGCACCCGAGGAACCTAACCGACGTGCCGATGAACGGCGAAGGGGCTACGCAAACTGCGCTGAAAGAAAGATCAACCTAACACAGACCTATAGCCGGTGAACGGCGGACGATCAGGCTTCGTTGGCACGGTTACGTATCCACCTGACCAGCGATGCTTCGGCCGGCAGCAGTCGGGTCCGCCCTGAAAAGGGCAGATGAATTAGCCCCGACACCACAAAGCCTCCACAAGAAAAAACTTTCCGAAAGAGCTTAACTTAGCACCTGACCCGCACGAGTGCGGGGGAGGGAACAAGGGCAGCGCAATACGAACACTCGGGAGCGGCCGCAGACACGACCGTTCGGGAGCGAACGCAAACGGGAAGTCTATTATGTTTTTTTTTTTGTTTTTCCGCCACAGAAGACAACCCCTCAGAGCACCCGCAGGCCTATTGACCGTACGAGAGTTCACTGAGAGGAGGAGGAGAATACGTCAGAAGTACGAAGGGGCACTTGCCAGGGGGTATTAGTCCCCGGCCAGATGACACCCAACAGTGTGAGACTTCTACTCACTAAACTCCCCCTTAATGATCTTTTGTCTTTCTACAGACAATCGACCGAAGAAATGAGCGACAGCCAGTTGGTGGTGCAGGCTGCGCGTAGAAAAATTTATAGGAAGCACAACGTGCTGAATCGACTACTTACATCAGCTATGAGCTGGCAGACAGGAGATTGTCCAGATCAGAAGAGAGCTGGTATGGAGGATCCGAGAGAACGTCCTTGGGCCTACGACAAGAGCGTTTGAAACATTTTGGATTGGGTTGGTACCCGACAGTCGCACGAACTAGCCTATTTGGATGATTTTCGCACCGTTGGAAGTGGGATACGGATAGGGACTTAAGGTATTGCTGGATGGTGGGGAGTTTGAGGTCCCTGTGTAAGTCCGCGTTCCTAACATAGTACGGGGCGTTTGTGGCCCTCAGACAGAAGTTATTTTGAACTACTTGGAGTTTGTAGAGCAAACGAGGCTTGGCGTGGGCAAATACGGGACCGGCGTACGTCATGACTGGTCTGATACAGACCTTGTATAGGGTACATTTATTGCGCAGTGACATTTTACTGAGGCGACCTATCATGCTATTGAGTCGGCTGAGGTAGAATTTAGCCAGTTTGGTTACCCTGGTGATATGGGGTTCGAACGATAGCGTCCTATCGAGTGTGACGCCGAGATATTTGACCGTAGCTTGCCACGGAATGGGGACTCCACGCATGCGGACGCAAGGGTCGGACGCGGCCGCCCTTCGACGTTCTTTGTGAGTGAAGCAAATCGCTGAGCTTTTTTCGGGGTTTACTTCAATACGCCACTTCGAGAACCAGGTGCTGAGGTTGTTGACAGCCTTTTGTAGCTTTCTAACTATTGTTGACATTTCGCGACCGCGATAGTAGAGAGCAGTGTCGTCGGCAAAGAGGGCGAGTTGGACACCTTCGGATGGTTTGGGGATGTCGTTAGTGTATACCGAGTATAGTAACGGCGCGAGGACGGAGCCTTGAGGGACTCCGGCTTTTAGCGGATGGGGGGACGAAAGCGTGCCTTCGAATCTAAAGCGGAAGGTGCGATTTCTGAGATATGACGAAATTATACGGACTAACCTATCTGGGAGACCTATACCGTATAAATTGTGTACTAAGCCTGCGTGCCAGACCTTGTCGAAGGCCTTGGCTACGTCGAAGAAGACGGCGCCAGTTTTGAGGCGTCCAGGGTAGAAGCCGGAGAGAGCGTGTTCGGTGATACGTTGAACCTGCTGAGGGCAGGAGTGTTGAGCGCGGAAGCCGAATTGTTCGGCTATGATTAGGGGATCACCGTCTATAGGAAATAGGTGATTTTTGATACGCGTGAGTATGATACGTTCGAAGTTTTTACCCAGAGCCTTGAGGAGGCTGATGGGTCGATGGTTGGATGGGATATGATGGGGTTTCCCAGGTTTGGGGATGCCTATAACGATTGCCACTTTCCAAGCTTTTGGAAAGTGACTAAGATCAAGGCAGGCGTTATAGAGTATTGCCAGAATGGCAAGAATCTGATGGGGGAGGTGCTTGAGCGCCTGGTTAGAGATACCATCCGCCCCCGGTGCTTTTTTAGCATGGAGGCGATTGATATGAAGGCGAATCTCGTCTTCGGAGACCTTGACGGGTTCGCTGGTCGGGGGTAGGGAGTCCTTGAAGAGGACGTCGTCTTCTACCGCCTTTAGGTGGGCGGGGTCGACGGGTTGGGAGCTGGGGGAGCATTGAGCGGCAATGCTGTCGGCGAACGTTTCAGCCTTTTCATCATCTTCGAAGGCTAAGGTGCCGTCTGGGCGGACCAGGGGAGGGACGTGGGAGACTGTGTCAATACGAAGGCAGCGTGCCATTCTATAATAGGCCGTATGAGATGGAGTTATGTTTTCCATAAGCTCGTTCGCTTGAAGTTCTCTGTATTCCGCGAGGGACTTTTTGACTTCCCGCTGAAGTTGATTTGCCGTTAACCTATTCTCGGGTGTTGGATAGCGCCTAGCCCAGCGAAGTGCAACGTTTTTTGTTTGATTAAAGCGAGGATGTGAGGAGGGAGTTTGGGTTTGGGAACCGGAACGGTTTTTTCGTTTTCACTGATGGCATTGGTGATGGCATCGGTGATAACGTCAACCGCACTGTCAATCCTGTCGGGACTATTGAAGTAGTCCGGAGGGAAGGCCAGTGGTGAGTCGGGAGCGCCAGAGAGAGTGGCAAGAGATTTCGTAAACCCTTTCCAGTTGGTAAAGGTTTTCGAAGAAGGGGTTGGATCGGAAAGACTGCCTAAAGTTAGGCGTACGGGGCGATGATCAGAGCCGAGGTCGTCGAGCGAATCAATAGAGCGTAGGTCTAGAGAGACGTTTTTGACCATGGCGAAGTCTAGGATATCTGGAGGGTGGTTAGGATTGGCAGGATAGTGGGTGGGAGAGTTTGGACATAAGATATCAATATCTATGTTCAGTGACTCTAGGAGCTCGTCGAGTTTGGTGCCATTACTGTTGATTGAGTAGCACCCCCAGTCAGTATGTTTGCAGTTAAAATCTCCAAACATAATGACTGATTGGCCCAACCCCAGTATGGCCTCAATGTCGCTGCGAAGGGGAGGCTTCTCCCTATCGCTAGGAAGGTAGATGGAAGCAATGATGATGGAGGGGTGGCCTGTGATGGCTACCTTGCATACCGTTGCTTCGAGGTTAATGAGAGGAGGAGTAGGGATTTGGATACAATGGAGACCACGCTTGTAGTAAATGGCAGTGCCGCCGCGATCAGCGTCGACTCTGTCATTCCTTACCAGCGAGTATTTGGGAATGGAGAATCCTCTGCGGTTCTTGGGTTTGAGCCAGGTTTCCTGGACTAGAAAGAGGTCGAAATCGTGCTTTTGAAGAAAAAGTTTGACTTCGAGATGACTGGAACGGAGTGAACGCGCGTTAAATGACCCGAGGGTTAAGCCCTTAGGTTTGGTCTTGGAGCGACCAGACGTAGTTGTGGGAGCACGGGGGACACTATTGTTTACCGCCATTGAGGAGGTTTTCGATATGTTTGATGACGGGTGCGTATTTGCTAAGGATTTGGGTGACGGCCCTTATGGCGTTGTCTATCCCTTTGGTCGTGATGATTGCGGCTAGCTCGGCATCTATGGCTAGGTAGGTGTCGAGACTAGCAAAGCTAAGGAGGTTATCTAGATTGAGTTGGGTTTGGAGGGCGGGTTGAGTGGGTGCCCTAGCGGGTGCTGATATTGGGGTGGCCTTGCGCCAGGCCGGTGCTAACAGAGGAGAGGTGGTGGCCTGAGGGGCCTTTTGGGATGTCGGAGGGACGCTGACGGAGGGTTGCGGAGGGGCGGGCTTTTTAGGCACGGCCGCCGACGGTAGTTGGGGCTTCGGAGCCCTGGGACAGCCGCGGTAGTTGGCTGTGTGGCCCGAGTTGCCACACAATACGCAAGCCGGGTCGGTGGGGGTGTCGCGAGTGCGGGTGCAATCGCGAGTTGCGTGTGGTACCAGGCACTTGACACACCTGGGGTCTGCACGACAATTGGCCGAGGCGTGGCCATAGACTTGGCAGCGGTGGCATTGGCTGGGAAACCGGTTTTGCGCGGGCCTTCCACGCGGATTTTGATGTGACATACGTCTTGGAGATCACGAAAGATGCTCTTCCCCTTTGGGGAGTTTTCCAAAATAACTAGGGCTAGAGGGAATTTTTTTCCGGTGCTGGATTGAATTTTGTGAACGGCTGTTACCGGGAAGCCTTGGGTTGTGAGACTATCTTTGATGTCTTGGTTTTCGATTTCATAAGGGACGGCCTTAAGTATCGCGCGCACTTTGCGCTCTTCCGGGAGAGCGTACGTGTGGTATTGGTATTTACCGTTGGATAGGAGTTTTGTTAGGGCACGGAAGTCATTGACCGACGAGACTTCAACTTTAAGGTATTCGCCGACGTTGGTTGCTTTGTTGTAGCTGATTTTTGGGTTGCTTGTATCGCATTTTTTGGAGATGTCGGACCACTTATTTTTGTCTTTTATGAAGACAGGTGGGGGTTTTTTTTCGCGGATGAAGGTTCGGGTGCGGGGGCCGCGTTATTAGGGACTGCTGTTTTTCTCTTTGGAGAGTTTGGGGTTGGGGAGGCCTCTGGAGACCGGGGGGAGGATTCGTCATTGTGACGTTGTTTTTTGTTTTTTTGCGCGAGGCGGAAAGCTAGTCGTTGCCGGTGTCTGGGGCGAGGCTAGGCCTGGGATACGTTTCTTCTTCACTATCCGAAACATGAGGGGACGCGATCGACATCCGGTCGATTTCCGAGTCCGAGGCATCCTGAGTAGTAGGAGCCGCGGGAGCCTGGGTGTCGGGGGACGCGGGGGAGTCGCCAAATACCACGGGGAGTTGCGACAGTGGTAAGGACTGCGAGGCTTGGGTGAGGTCCAGAAGGGACTGTTTGTGATCGCGAGGTGGACAACGTGCTTTTATGCGGGAGTTGCGTTTGCGAGCTTTTGATGAGGTGTTTGACACCACTGAAGGTGATGGATTGGGATATGGTGCGGCGTTGGACCGGGGGTCGTGGCGAGACTGGGAGCGCGACACCGAGCGACTCGAGGCCTGAGTGGCCGGGAGGGACGCGGGGGGGACCTCGGTGGTCTGGGGTGGTGAAGCCTGAGGGGCCAGGGAGAACGGTGCCTGAGGGGCCGACGCGGTGGAGGCCTGGGTGGCCGCGAGTGATGCGATTTGCTGACTTATTAACGCGAGCGTTTGTTGTATTTCGGTTTGGAATTGATGGAATTGACTCTGACTTACCGGATCCCGGAGTTCTTGAACTTCTCCGGGCCTAGCCCTGGATTCGATGGGGGCCTCCATCGAATCCGGGGAACCTAACCTACTCTGAAAAAGAGCCCTAATCCTAGCTGGGGGGGGGCCTACGTGCCGGTGAACGGCGAAGTGGCTGCACAAACTGCGCTGAAAAAAAGATCAACCTAACACGGACCTATTACCGATGAACGGCGGACGATCAGGCTTAGTTGTCACGGTTACGTATCCACCTGATCAGCGATGCTTCAGTTGGCAGTGGATGACTACCTTGAAAGGGCAGAGAGTCCACTCAACTTCCGCAGAGAACTTTCCGAAAAGAGCTTGACTTGAGGCCTTACTCGCACGAATGCGGGAGAGGGAACAAGGAAAGCGCAGTACGAACACTCGGGAGCGGCCGCAAACACGACCGTTCGGGAGCGAACGCAAACGGGAAGTGTGCTACTATGTTTTCTTTTCCATTTATATATACGATTTGCGTGCAAAATTGACTGATATAGTGCAGTTGTCTCTCTCTTCTTGGTGTGTCGCTCGATGTAGCCGATTTTTTCAAGGCGTACGTAAGTGGCTTGTGATCGGTTAGGACGATGACGTCATTGCCTTCGATTAGTCTCCTGAAGTGTTTGACAGCCATGTAGATTGCTAATAACTCGCGATCGTACACGCTGTATCGCTTCTGTGTATCACTTAACTTTTTCGAAAAAAATGATAGTGGCTTCCAGGAATGGTCGATCTTTTGGTGCAGTGCGGCGCCAACGCTGACGTCAGATGCGTCGGTCATGATGGATAGTGTAGCGCCTGGTAGAGGATGCGTAAGCATGGTAACATTCAAGATGCTTTGGCGGCATTTCTCAAATGCTTCGGTTGCGGCTTCTGTCCATATAATCATCGTCTTGTCATTCTTCTTTTTATTGTGAAGCATTTCGTTAAGTTTTAGTTGAAGTTTTGCTTGATTAGGGAGACAGTCATGATAGAAGTTAAGCATGCCGAGAAATCGACGAAGATCTTGGATATTCTTTGGCTTCGGATAGTTAAGTATAGCTTGTACTTTTTCTAGTGTTGGCTTGATCCCATCGCTTGTGACTTCATAACCGAGAAAATCGAGTTTTTGTTCGCCAAATATGCATTTTTCTATGTTGATTCCAATGCCGTAGTCGCTGAGTCGCTTAAGCACGACACGGAGGTGCTCGGCGTGCTTCTTATCGTCTTCTGAGTACAAAATAAGATCATCGACAAAACAGTAGCAGCAGTAATCGAGGCCTAGGAGTACCTCATGCATAAACCTCTGAAATGTTTGAGGCGCGTTCCTTAGTCCGAATGTCATTCGTTTAAATTCGAACAAACCAAAGGGAGTTGTTATAGCGGTCTTCTCAATATCTTCTTTAGCCATGGGTACCCAAAAAAAAGCTTTTTTTCAAATCTATTTTTGAAAATATCTTCTTGCCGTGTATTTGATAGGTGAAATCTTGAATGCGCGGAATTGGGTAGCGATCCGGCAAGGTAACGGCGTTTAAACGGCGGTAGTCTCCACACACTCTTAGTGATCCATCTTTCTTTTTAATGACGTGCATGGGGCTCGCCCATGGGCTTTTTGAAGGTTGACAGATGCCCATCTCCATCATGGCTTGAAATTCTGCTTTGGCGGCTTTGAATTTATCAGGCGGCAGCGGGCGAGGGCGGGCGAATAGCGGCGGTCCGGTTGTGTCGATGTGATGCTTTACGTTGTGTTTGATTGGTGTCTTCGGCGTCAATGGTTTCAATAACTCGGAGAATTCTTGCAATAGGTTGTAGTATTTGTGGTTGCGATCGAGAAGTGATATTGTTATAACTTGGTCAGTTACGAAGTCCATTGTGTCGATTGATAGTTCAGTTAGGCTATCGACCAGTCGCTTGCGATGTAGGTCGACCAGTAGTTGATGGTAGCGAAGAAAGTCAGCCCCCAATATCGAAGTCTTGACGTCGGCTATGATAAAATTCCACTTGAAGTTTCTTCTTAGGCCTAAATTCAACTGCAGCGCCTTCTCACCGTAGGTTTTGATTGCTGTATTATTTGCGGCGAACAGTTGATAAGTCGACGTAGTCGGTAGTTGCTTGTTTTTTACGGCTAGTACCGATACGTCCGCGCCGGTATCGACTAAAAAGAGTTCTTGAGTGTTGCAGTCTCTAACACATAGGCGGTTACTTCGCTTCAGTACACCGACTTCCGCCACAGTCGATGTAGTTTTTAGTTTTCCTGTCTCTTCGTATTTTTCATGCATTGTGGTTCACATCTCTTCGCTCTTTCGCCAAATTTTCGATGATAATAGCAGACCCAATCAATATCACCGGGTTTTTTTTCATCGTACGCTCTTGGTCTCGATCTTGATCTTGAGCGATCGTAATAGTGACGACGATAAGGACGGCGATATCTGTGTGTCGCACTTTGTCGAAGTTCCGCGATCTCCATTGAAAGCTTCTCCATTTGCTTAGTCAATGTTTGAAAAAAAATATCTTGAGCTGTTGTTGATGATGACGAGGGTGTTTCGGTGCTGACTGCTGCAATAGTTCTGCCCGTGTGCTCCATCATCTTATCTGCCATGTTTGCCAAAGTATCTAAGCTTGATTCCGTGCTTACAGATAACACAGCTCTGACTTGCGGTGGTAGGTGTCCCATCCATAGAACTTTGAGTGCGTCATCCCGCACCTTGTCTCCAGCCAGGTCTCGCATAACTCTGAGCAACTGCGACGGTTTCTGATCACCCAGCTCGAGTCCACTGAGTAATTTTTGAAATTGTTGCGACTCTGATTCTTCATACACCGAAAGTAATCGATTTTTGAGTGCTAAGTATTTTCCCGTTGACGGTGGTTTGCAAATAATGTCACTTATTTGTTCGATGTCTATTCTTTCTAGTACTGGAATCACGAGGTTGTACTTCTGTTCATCGCCTGTTTTGTATGATGCTACGACGGCTTCGAATTGTGCAAACCAAAGCTTGGGCTGCGCGCGCCAGAAGGGTGGAATTCTTGCTTGCAGTGAAATAGTAGCGACTTCGGGTTTCGTAGTGTGGCTTGCTGCTGCGTCTTGGTATTCTTCCATTTTGTTCACGTCGGGTTCACCACTGTAGGGTTCTACTTATTGTTTGGGAGATGATTAAAACAGTAATTATTATTGCGTTATCTTATATTATTATACCAGCGATATTTGTACAATTTAGCAACTTCATAACATAACACGATACAAGAGCGAGTAAGCCAGGTCAGAGTTAGTCAGCGTCCGCGGCTCTCGTTACGGTATTGCTGTCTGTTACTACTACCACGCTGTGTGAGCGAGATCTGAGCGAGACAGCATGATGGCTCTCGTGACGGTATTGCTGTCTGTTAGGACTACCACGCTGTGTGAGCGAGATCTGAGCGAGACAGCATGATGGCTCTTGTAATGCATAAATAGGACCCGACCGCGCGCGCGCACTTCAGTAAGCGCCTAGCGGCGGTGCAGGCCGGTCGACTCAGGAGCTGCGTGCCACGATGCTATGTATGTCCCACAATATATTATTAGAATTAATTAAAAGTCGCTTACCTACCTGGTATCCCAAAAAAATTACCATGGACTATGAGAAGTCAGCTATGAAGGCAATTCATAAATTATTTCCGAAGACTGTGATCAAAGGATGTTTCTATCACTTTTGTAATAGTTTATTCAAAAAGGCAAAGGCACTAGGACTAAAATCCAGAGTCCAAAGACGTCATGTTGCTAAATGTGCTGGTTTGGCGCGTTTGCCATTAAAATAAATAATGTCGGGTTATAAATATATAATGAGACGAACGCCTAATTGTGAACAAGTGCTAAAATTTAACTCATACTTCAATTCGTACTGGTTAAGCGATATTACATTTATTAAAAAGTGGTGTTGCTATCAAGAAAATAAAAGAACCACAAATGATCTTGAAGGGTGGCATGCTAGATTAAATAAATATTTGGGACGTAAAAATCCGTCTATGGCAGAAGTTCTAGAAGTTCTGAGCAAAGAAACAAAAATTCATTTACATAGTAAGAAGAATAAATCCAAAAACTATGAAACAATTGACTTGGAAATTAACTCCTCAATTGAGGACATGAATGCTGATATAATAACTGTTGGACATTGTCTAGAGATAATTGCTCCTTATAGTTTTTAAGACAATCTATCGTTTTTGTTTATTTCACTGAAAATGTTGTAAATGTTTACATGAAAAAAAATTATTATGAATATTGAATTGTCTTTTACTTTATCGTAACTGGTTAGGAAGTAAGATTTTTTGTTCCACTTTCCTAACCGGTTAGTAAATAAGATTTTTTTCTCTTTTTTCCTAACTGCTTTTCTTAACCAGTTTTGAAAATGGATAAAATATTCTTATTTACTAACCAGTTAAGAAAAAGCGAATAAAAATTCTTCTTTCATAGATAGTTAAGAAACATAGTTAGGAGTATGGACTAAAGGAAAAAAATGTGTATCTCGAAAAATGTAATAAAGCGCTTGAGGAAAGAGTAGAAGTTTTAGAGCAAAGAGAGAAGGATAAGAATGTGGAAATTATTGGACTAGAACAACAAAAAAATGAGAATATTACTAACTTAGTAAAAATAATGTCCGAAAAGCTCAATTTGAATCCAAATAACATTCAAGATGCAAAGAGGGTAGGCAGAGAAAAAGCGGACGGTAAACCGCAACCCGTCATTGTTACACTGTCTACCAAGATGGCCCGTGATCAGTGGTTATTGGCACGGAAAATCTAAACTAACAAACTCTGTGGTTCAAAATACAAAAAGCGATAAAATTATATATATTAATGAAGAACTGCCACAGTTTAAGCGTCAACTTTTTTGGGAGACTAAACAGCATCTCAAATCCATATTTAAATACATATGGATTCAAAATTCAAATATATTAATTAAGAAAAACGATGCGGAGAAACAAATCTATAAGATCCGAAATAGCAGTGACATTCAGAAGTACATTGACAACATTGCAAAGTAAACAATTATGCTGCGAGTACACACTAGGTGATTAATATTATTTTCAAAATTCGATTCCTTTATCGACATACCAAATGATTTTGAATTTCAGAGATATCGAAATACATGTGAATGGAACGACCAAAATACAGCTCATTTAACTAAAAGTAATATTATGTATCTCAACATTAGATCTCTCAGAAAATATCTTAATGAGTTACTAGTTCAGATTAAACAGATAAACTACAAAATGGACATCATAATACTTTCTGAAATAAACATAAAACATCATGAACTTTACTTATACAACATTCCTGGATACACAATGTTTGCTACCACGAGAGAAACAACCAGGGGAGGAGGAATTTTGTTATATACAAAAGAGAACTTAAAAATAATATCATCGACTGTAATCAATATTAAAACCGCTGAAATAATTTATGCTAAAGTACAAATTAACTGTGAATGCATTAACCTGATATGTCTATACAATCCACCCACAAAAAATAAAAAAGTTTTTGTTCAAGAACTAGACTTAATTTTGAAGGAAACAATACCAAGTAAATAGAATGTCATTATAATAGGAGACACGAACATTGATCTACTAGATAATAAAACAAGTTCAACTATCTCATACTATAAAACCACCTTGTGTGAACGGGGCTTATACAATACTATACCAACTGAAGAGGTTACGCGGGAAGCTATAGTAGGCGGCCGACTGCAACGCTCGTGCATAGATCACGTATGGGTGCGAAGAAGACAGAATGATTCAACTGCGTCTGCATTCATAATAGACAACTACCTGTCAGATCATCACATCGTAGGAATTTCATTAGACACGGGATTGGGTAATATCGAACGCTCGGTTTGTGATAATGTAAACAATAAAAAACAGGTGATAAGTGATAAGCTAGTTAAAAAAAGGTTAATTGAGTATAATTGGTCGAATTTATTACAAATTAATTGTCCCTTATTGTTGTATGACAAGTTATTTAGTGTTTTTAGTGAAATTTATAAAGACTGTACAATTACAATTAAACTGAAAGAAAAAAGAATCACACAGCCCTGGATTGATTGTACATTAATTAAGATGATAGAAAAAAGGGATACGTTATTTCGAAATTGTAAAGCTGCGCCAAAAAATATGAATAAAAGACTGGAATATACGAAATATAGAAATAAGGTTAATAAATTAATAAATATTGCGAAAAACAGGAAAGGCAAAATCAAATAAAAGATTGTAATGGTGATTTCCGAAAGGTGTGGTCTTACATCAACTCCTGGTTAGGTAAAAATGTCAATAATTTAGACAGTACAATAAAAACATATTTAGGAAAACAAGACACTTTATTTAAAGTTTGTACAAAGTTTGCCGAGACATTTAGTAAGGAAATACAGAGTATAAAGCACACATGTAATATTAAGTTTTTAGATAGACAGCAATATATTAAACAGTGCGAAATGTCATTCAGATATCAGCCTATAAGTGCAAGAAAAGTAGAAAATATAATTAATAAACTGCGTCAAAAAAAAGCTCCTGGTTTAGATTTAATTAGAGTACAAGATATAAAATATATTAAAAAACAGATAAGTCCTATTCTGGCAAATTTAGTGAATATGTGTATAAAGCAAGGAACATATCCTACGTTATTAAAGAAAGCAATTATTCGTCCCATATATAAGAGTGGCTCACACACAGTGTACAGCAATTATCGCCCCATCGCAATATTATCTGTTATCAATAAAATAGTTGAAAAAGTTATAGTTGGACAAATAAGTAAGTTTCTAGAGCGTTATAACATATTATCTGAAAGTCAGCACGGGTTTAGGCAAAATCGAAGTACAATTACTGCACTCACAAAATTTACAGATACTATCAATGAGAGCCTCAATAGTGGCAAACAAGTTATGGCACTATTAATCGACTATAAAAAAGCCTTTGACACTTTAAATCATGATGTTCTATTGCAGGCAATGGCCGAGTGCGGTATTAGAGGACCGACTAATATTTTTTTCAAACAGTACCTACGAGAAAGAACCATACGTACTCTAGTAGATGGTGTCAGCGGAGAGGAGTGCAGTGTCAACTTAGGTGTACCGACTGGGTCTGTGTTTGGACCAGTAGGTTACATCATGCATGTAAATAGTGTTGCTAATGTTATACTTTCCTGCCAAATGTACATGTATGCAGATGACATGTGTCTTATATATGCCTCAAAAAACATTAATGAAATTAGAACTAAAATTCAACAAGACTTTGAAAATGTAACCAAATGGGCTCATGATAATGGAATTATTATTAATATAGCAAAAACAAAGTGTCTGCATTTATACTCTCCTTATAATCAAGCTGCAAAAGTTACTCAATACACTGACATCGGTATACAGGGTCATAGTTATGATTGTTTACATAAAAGTAAGTTAAACTGTAATTGTGAAAGAGTTGCTTTTGTAGAATCCTTTAAGTATCTAGGTCTAACCGTGGAACGTCATTTCAGTTGGAAAATTCAAATAAATGAAATTTGTACCAAGTTATCTGTTTTGTTAGGAAAGTTTTACCATCTCCAGTTATCATCTAGTCCATCTCCTTGACAAAAAAACCCTGCATATTGTATATTATGCATTAGTAGATTCACTTATAAATTATGGAGTAAGTGTTTATGGCAGGACTTTTAGTACATATACACAAAATATAAAAAACTTACAAATGAGAATATTAAAGTTTCTGGTTAGTAAAAATAAAAAAGAAAATTGTCAGAATGATTACAATAAGCTTTTCCCTATGTGTAAGGTATTACCAATAGAATATAAGACTCAATATATGTTAGCTATTGAACAATATCCTATTCATGAATACAAATTTAAACAAACTAATAGGTATAATACAAAAAATATGAGGGATGGCAAACTAATGCAACCAACTGCTAAAAACTATTATGGAGAGAGATGTACATTTAGTTCCTGAAATATATAATCAAATTGATATTCTTAGAAATAAATATAAGAAAAAAAGAGCAAAGCTATAATTAAAAATAACTTAAAGAAATATTTTTTGCAAAACCTACCATAATAAACTAAGCCTTTAAAAAATAAATATTGTTAAGTACTATAAAAATAAATATACATGTATATAAGATATTATCATATTATATAAAAGTATTATCAAGTTTATAAAATGTTTAAAAGCATTGATTATCTTAAAACTTTGTTTGGTAAAACCTAATAAAATAACAATACCTATCAGATTGTGTAAAATTGATGTAGTTGACATTAAGATGTATGTTACATACAAGTGATACAATTTGAAATTGAGTACTTGTTCGCCAACAAACTACTTTGTAGTTTGGCGACATTTTGTGTTCTGTAACTATCTGTATTTATTGATATGATATTAAATAAATAAAAAGATAAAAAAAAAAACTTAATGCTAGATTTAGTTGGTATGTATATACAATATACGTTTATATTTCTTTATTAAATAGTTACAGTAGTGACAAAGTACCTATTTAATAAAGTCAGGTCTTACAGACTTTACGATAACTGTCGAGGGTCAGAATGTATCACGTGACAGGGAATCGTTGAATGCTTCATGGTTACAGATAACGACAGATCTAGGCTTGATCTACAAGAACTTCAGCAGATCCGAGGACGAGGAAAACTGATACGGGACATTTGGGCCATACGTTGACTTCTTCTGGGGTTTTGGCCTTCGATTGAAGGAGGTGCGAATGGGACATGACAAAATGCCTGTGACGAAGAAGGGGGAAACGATGTTAGAAGTTCCCGTAAAGAAGTACGGCTTAAACGGTGCGTACCACGTACTGTTAGAGGGCTGCACGTTTCCCCCGGAGAAGAGGTCATCTATGGCCCAAAGTGTAGGTCCAATGACTGCCCTACTCTGTATGTTGAGGTCGGAGGGAATATATAGAACAAAATGGGCATACGCTGTTAAGAGGGCATTCAAGCACATAGCGGTAATTGACGACATTATAGAAATCACGAAGACACAAAAGGCTTCGGCGGAAGTAAGTACGATGGTAGGGCTTTTAGCGGAAATCTGTTTAATAACTACGACGAGGCAGGCCACTAGAGTCTTCATACCTTTGTCGATATTCAGTCAGGTGTTAATTTCAACGCCAGAACAACACAAAGACAAATTTTCAGAATTTTATATCACTACTGGTTTGGGTGCCTTCTACACATACAAACGAGCACTCGAGTACAACTGGTTACTTACCTGCAACATGACAGAGGAAACGGCAGGACAGGTGTTAATTTCAACGCCAGAACAACACAAAGACAAATTTTTAGAATTTTATAACACTACTGGTTCGGGTGCCTTAAATAAATAAATAAGTTTAGATGAGTTTAATGATTTAGTAGTTGAAACTGGAATGTCAGCAAAACAGCTCTCAAATGCTGTCGCAACATTTTCATCTGCTTTCAAATTCAAATTTCTTTATTGCGTATCACAGAAAGGATCTTAAAATAATTGGTGGTTCTAGTGACGCCCTGCAAGGGCATTGCAATATCATACAATAAATGAAGATGAGAGGACATTTTTCTTAACCTTAGTTTATCTAAATAGTTATAACACTTAATTTATTTATTTATTTATTTATTTAATTCTCACAGAACCAACAGCACTTTAGATTACAATAGAAAGAATCAGATACATAAAACTTACTGCCAATAAAAGGTTCACAATTTTTAGACATATTTTTTCTTTTTAGAGTAGGTAATCAAACAAAAGTACACTAAAGAAATAAATTAAATTAAAAATTAGAAATATGGTAATTATTAGTTCTAGAAATATTGAATGCATAACAATAGGTAAGATTTAAAAACAGAACATAAATTATTAATATCAATATCGATCAATACGAGCGGTGTTGTGCGTGTGTGCGTGCGTGTGTGTGTGCGTGTGTGTGAGCGTGTGTGTGCGTGTGTGTGTAATATTGTTAGTTCTATAAGTTAGTTAGATTAATATGAGTGACAAAATAAGGTATATAAGTTTTACACAGAATTATAACATAGATACAAATAAATTAATTAATTAATACGTTTAATTAATAGGTACATTAAGTATAAGTATAATACAGTCATGAACTTTCATTACTTAGTTTCAACTTAATATAATTTTTGACTAGATTTTTAAAAGATTGCTTCGTGTATTGAAAAATGTCTAAGGATTGGAAATGATTATTATAACAATCCAGTATTCGGCCAATAACTGCATGTTTTCCATAATTTGAGCGACTAAATGGGACGTGAAATAATTTGCAATTCCTAGTACGTCTAGTAGGTGTTCTAAGATGCATAGCTAAAGAATTTAAATCAATGCTCTTTATACTATTACTGCAAATATCGTGTAAGAATAACATCTGCAGCAAACATCGTCTTTCTTTCAATGGAAATAAGTTATAATCACCGCATAATGCGTTATAGTTGCTAGCTCTTTGCACATGCATACGATAATTTAGAGCATTTAGGAACTTAGCCTGAATATTTTCTAATTTATCGATATAAGTCACGTAGTGTGGACTCCAAACAATGCAGCAGTATTCAAGCACGCTACGTACATAGGCGTTGTATAATATTTTCATGCATTCGGGGTCAGAAAACGGCTTACTTACACGGAGAACAAATCCTAGACTTTTGTAGGCCTTTGAAACCGTGGCTAATATGTGTTCTGACATAGTCATTTTTGAATCAAGGAGCACCCCAAGGTCCTTTACAGTGTTTGTTGCAATTATTCCTTTACCATCTAAAACATACTGACATACAATCTTTGCTTTTTTGCGCGTAAAAGATATTTGCTGACATTTTGCAACGTTCACATTGATACGATTGTCTTTGTAATACTGGCAAAGACTGTCGAGATCAGCTTGGAGTTTGGTAGTATCTTCGGTAGATTTAATGTGGGCATAAATTTTAGTGTCATCAGCGTACATTAAATATTTTGCAAAACTGAAGCAATTACCAACATCGTATAGGTAAGCTACATACAACAGGGGGCCTAAAATTGAACCTTGAGGTACTCCAGATGGGACGATTAAAAATCTAGAACGATGACCCGCCAAAACCACAGCCTGTGACCGGTTCCTCAGATAAGAAGCCATCCAACGAAGTAGATCCCCACGGATTCAAAGCTCTTGCAACTTTCGTAGAAGGATAATGTGGTCAACGCGGTCGAACGCCTTCTCAAAATCTGTGTTTATACAATCGATTTGACCACGATTATCCATTTCACGAATTACCTCATCAACAAATAAGGAAAGATTAGTACACGTCGAGCGTCCTCGCACAAAACCATGTTGCTGAGAAGGTATGTTGCGGACAATAGCTGGATAAATATGCTGATGAACCACCATTTCCATGACTTTTCCTAAGATATTTAGCTTTGAGATCGGTCTATAATTTTCAATCACTGTTTTAGGGCCTTTTTTATGTACTGGCACTATGTATGCTTTTTTCCAAATGTTAGGATAGTATCCTTCTTGAAAGCAGCGATTGAAAATGATAGTCACCGGAATAGCTAACGACTGTGCGCAACTAACAAAAAAGTGAGGTGGTATCTCATCACAGCCTGCGCGTTTAGAACGATCGAGATTTTTTAAGATCTTGAGTATGTACTCGGAGTTTATACTTATGTTAGTAGTGATGTCACAGTTCATCGATGGATCCTCTACGAATTTTGAGTAGTCATGAGCAGGGGGACTGAAATTGGCACTAAAAAAATCATTCAACGCGTTGCATATATCGCGCTCATTTGAATAAGTTACATTATCATAGGTCATTTCATTTGGATAGTTTGACTTATTTTCTCTTTTTGATTTAACATACTGCCATAAAAGCTTTGGACAGCTTTTAATATTCATTTCTGAAAATTTGATGAAGGCCGAAAAACATTCAGATTGTAATCTTTTTACACGGGACCGTAAAGCTGAAAAAGACTCATAGTCAACTTGATTTTTATATTTTTTCCAACGTTTATGATACTTTGCCTTTTCTCTTATTACTTTTATTAATGGTGTAGTATACCATGCAGGATAGGTACCTATAATTAGAAGATACTGGTTTTACCGGAACGTATGAAGTAATAGCTAAATTCAAAATATCATAGAACTTTTCGACAGTTGTTTGTATATTTAATTTATTTAAAAAAGACCAGTCGTAATTTGAAAAAAATGTATTGAGACCCTGATAGTCTCCCTTATAAAATAATTTTTTGAGTCTGTTTGGGGGTTTAATACAGTTACCGGTAATATCATTAGTGGTAATGTCAATAGCAGGGTGATATTTGTCCTCTTTTACAAGTGGCAGATGGGACTTGGTTATGCTTAATGGTGTATTAGAAAAGATTAAGTCTAATAATTTACTTTGTGAATTTAGAATGTAATTGTGTTGGGTAAAGCCCATATAGCTTAAACAATTAATTAAATCACATGCAGCGGACTGACTTTCCGCAGAGCCAACCTTAAGAACCGTGGGAGGAGTACTATTCCAATCTATATTAGGTAAATTGAAATCTCCCGCTAAAACAAAGAAATCTTTTCTACTGTTACTCATTATAGTTGACAGAAGTGCTGTTAACTTTTGAATTCGAGCAGGAAGCGCGCGGTTCGGTGGGACGTAAGTACAAATAATATTGAGATCAAATTTTAATATACCAAGCGATCGCGCAGGTATTGTAACTCCTATACATTCGACGTCATCGAGGCGCACATCGTCGCGGCGGCGGGCCGAGAGGCGGGAGGCGCAGGCGATCATCACTCAACCGCCGCGCGAGCCGCGGTCCGCACGGAACACATCGTACTTATCGGAGCTACAAAGTTCAGTGTCTAAGATGCCGCTGCACAACCACGTCTCAGTTAAAATAATTATGTCAGTATTGGATAAAAATAGATTATTATAAAAATCATTAGTTTTGGTACGTAAGCCTCGTACATTCTGATAAAAAAGTTTCAAAGTGTTCTTAGGCATTAAGGTTGTTAGTGATCTCCATCAGGTATATAATTGTGTTTGTGAAATGCAACTCGGACAAAACTATAAGCAACAGCCTGCAACTAGCGAGGATTACGAGTGATATGAACTTAGGAATAAATGTCATTTTAAAATAATACGAAACTATTAGTGGTATTAGATATATGTACATATGCAGGTTATTTTTAATGAGCTTAATATAATAGTTGGTTAAAAAATATACCAGAATAAGAGATGAATAAACATAAATATTACAGAGTAGTTGCGTATTTACGGAAGCTAGGTTTATAGCTAGGTTTATATTGTTTATAATAGCGAAAAACATACTTGTTTTCTGAACGCAAAATTTTGAAGTAACAGCGAAAGCGTAAGCAATTGTGTTTATGTGTCTAGGTGGATATTGCAAAAATTCTGTATTTAATAGTTTTACTTAAAAAAAAGTGTAATACGGTAGTTGGAGTGTAGTGTGAAGTATGTATGATTTGATAAATGGCGATTTAGTGTAGTGTTCAATTGTAGGGGTCCAAACTGCACCGCTCGATTTTATGAATTTATAACAAACAGAAGACAATACATTTAAGCTATTTTTTGCAGGCAGGCCGATGACATAATAATAATACAAAATAATAATAATAATAATAATACTCTTTATTGTACACAAACATGGTTACATAGACTACACGAAACAATAATTATAATTTACATACAAAGGGCGGCCTTATCGCCGAAACGCGATTTCTGCCAGGCAACCCAGGCATTGATGGACAAGAATGTGGGCGAGGTGTACGGCTCGTAAAATAAACTACATACGAATAATTACATACACATACATAATGATAGCATACATATTTACATAATATACCTAAGTACATATAAATAAAATACATCCCAAGTAGCATTCGGGGTTCTATATAAGATGTCTAGTCGTTCACATGTACTCTACAAGCTGTGTATGTCAGCTGTATATGAGCTGTATAGCTTGCTATAATGCTTTTATTGAACCAGTTTGGGCACAAATTAGACAGCCTTAAGTTCACTATGGCTGTACATTAGAAGTATAATAGATGATTAAACGAACTTCTAAGTGAAGTTCTATCGCTATTATATGAGTCGCTTCATTCGAAGATATTATATAACAGGTAGTCCCTTTTAGGTACTAGGTAACTTCGCATAATTTAAAGTATCATAAAAAAAAACACTGTGGTGGGGCGCCGCGTGGCATGATCCACCCGGTTCGCGCCAAGCCCTCATTCTTTAGAGACCCTAAACGAAACTTTTAAATGGGTTCTGGGGTGGGTGGGTACGTCATATCTTCGAATGAAGCGACTCATATAATAGCGATAGAACTTCACTTAGAAGTTCGTTTAATCATCTATTATATTTCGTCGCTTCATTCTTCAGATATTATATAACAGGTAGATTTTCAGAGATAGAAAGTTTTGTTTAGGTATATACTTGGAATTGAAATAAGTAAAGATATAAATATGTAATTACGTATTTTATTATTATAGTACTTAATAATTAGTATTATTACATAATGAGCTTCAAATAATCTTACTTTATTTGGGTCGCTAAAAATTATAATCAGCTTAAATTAATGAAACTTAGTGATAGTCTATTTATAGACACATAATTTTTAATGTAGTAATTTACTTAATATCAAAATACGTAATATTCAATAACTATTTTTAATATTAGGTTAAGTATTGTTCATGTCTCGATTAAGTATCGACAAAGCAAAGTCATTTTGTTGATCATCTAAAGGCCGATGGTAAAACTTTGCGAACACCTGTGAGTTTTGTGTCCACCCAGCCGTTTTTCGAATGACATCGACACTGATACCGAGCGCGCGCGCGGCTGAGGTCGACGCGTGTCGTGTGCTGTGCGCACTAAAACGCTCATGTCAATGCCGCTCGTGGCGAGCGTTTGCTTAATGCATCGACTTAGCGTCTGACTTGATGCAGTTCTGTGGGGAGCTTTGAATGTTACGAAGAGATTCCCGGAGTTTGAACCTCAGATATTTTTTGTAATAAAAATATATTCTTTTAAAGTTGATACTGGGCATATGTTGATATTGCTTTGAAAGTTTGGGAGAGATAATAAGGGCTGTTCACGATTTGGAGCGGAAGTCTTGATTATATCTGTTATAATAATATTTACTTTATCAGATTGAAAAACAATATTTTCTAATTTAATTAAAGACAATGTCTGTACTCTTTGACCGGTACATAAAGCTAATAATGTAACGAGTTTTTTTTTTTTTTGTAATAATTTATAATGATAAATTAATATTTGGATACCAAGAAGACAGTTGATTTAATACTAAATTTGGATCCCAAGTAAATGAATATTTAGGCTTAATATGTTTAGTTTTATAGGCTCCTATTAAGAGGCGTTTAACACAACTATTATCACTTATCTCTTCTCCTAATAAAAGAGATAATGCAGATCGATGTGTATTTAATGAACCGTAAGAACATCCCTTATTAAATTGCTCGTTTAAGAATCAAAGAAATAATGGAATGGATTTTTCGAAACTATTAATTCATAACCACACTTCTTGAAACCATAACTTCAATGAGACGTTGTACTGGCGAACAGTAGTGTCTGCGAGCGAGGCGAGCATCAACGTGAGAGCCTCTGGTGGGCAGCTGCGCCGGCTGAACGACGCCCGGAGAGCCTCGCGGCACCCAGGGTAAGGCTGGAGTGCAGTGGATGCTGACTCCATGGCTGGGAAGGCCAGAAGGGGAATACAAGTACCCCTTCGGCTTTATCATCAATGATTTTTCGTATACATTTTAATACAAGAGAAAAGGGAGGAAATGCATAAAAATCCAAGTCAGCCCAGCTTATTGTAAATGCATTAACTGCGACTGCATCAGGTTCAGGCTTCCAGGTGACAAATAATTAACATTTGGCATTGGCTCGACTTGAGAACAAGTCGATCTTAATGGGCCCGAAACTATTTACAATAAGTTGGAAAGCGCTATCCGAGAGGGCCCATTTCTGGACTCGAAATCTGCTCGATTTTCTTTGGTGTCAACATAAGAAGCAAATATCCATAAATTGCGTTTTTCACACCATTGCCAAATTTCTCTACTTAAAATATTCAAATGTGGGAACTGAATACCTCCCATCCTATTAATGTAGCTAATGGCGGTAGTATTGTCAATACGTAATAATATTGCACAATCTTTTCCTTCACTAGCTATACTTTTGAGACCTAACAAAACCGCGAGTAATTCTAAAAGTTCATGTGATTTTCTTTTTCACTGTTCGTCCATGAACCACTATATTTATTATTTTTGCATACTGCTCCCCAGCCTGTCCTAGATGCGTCGGTGTAAATTTCTGACTTATAATTTTGGGTAATGATTGGACAAGAAATAATATTATTTTTCCACTACCATAAATCTTTTAGTAATATCTTATTAAGATTCATTTTCACCTCATAGTTTCCTCCGAACTTATTTAAGGCTAAAAACTTTTGTCTCTCTAATATTTTTGTATATAAGAATCTATATTTTGTGGCTGGACAGGCTGTGATCAATACACCTATAAGTTTAGCGAAATTTCGTAATGAACAAGTTTTAAGATTAATGTACCTATTTATTAACTGTGCAATGTTATGCCGCTTATCGCCAGGTAACGTAATAGACATCTGTTCTGTGTTGAACATAAAACCTAAGAATTTGATTGACTTTTTGGTACAATGTGACTTTTATCGAAATTTACAATAAAACCTAGACAATGTAATAACTTCAAAGTTTCTCGTACATTAATCATGCATTCTTCATATGTATCTCCAATAAGAAGATCGTCTTAATAGGTAGTAGACTTAAAACCTTGTTTTCTCAAATGACTCATTACTTCACGGATAATTTTTGTAAATACCCACGGAGCTACCGATAATCCATACGGCATTGCTGTGAACTCGTAAGTGATCGGCTCAGACGAATCATTTTCTTGGAATTCGAATCGTAGGTACTTTCTGTCACTAACAAAAAACGGCATAAGTAGATATGATTCTTTCATATCTATGTTGGCTAAGTATCCATTACGAGGAATTAATTTCGAGGCTGTTTTATAAGATTCCATTTTAAAATGTACTATTGTTACGAACTTGTTTAAAGATTTTAAATTTAGTATAAACCTTTTTTCTCCGTTAGGTTTCGGAGCTAAAAATATATTTGAAATAAATTGATCATTTGAAGGAGAACAAGGTTTTATAGCCCCTAAGTCTAATAATTTATTTATAGCTATTTTCATGTCTCTTTTTTCACATGATGACAAATTATTTTTAGGAATAGAATACTGACAAATTTGAGTATCAAATGGTATTCTAAATCCATAATTTATCCACTTCAATATAACTTCGTTTTTAGTTACTTTTGTCCAACAATCATAAAATAAATTACTTCGACCTGCATGTACCTTGATTAATGTTGGGTCGGAGCACGCGTCCTGGACTAAGTCTGCGGCTGGAACTTGGCGTTGAACGCAGAGTTCGATTGAGGGCGCCGCTGTGTTTGAGCTGCTATCGGTTTCCTCTGACCTCCCCGCCCCCCCCTGAACGACGGGTAACGAGGAGGTCCTGTCCAGTTTCCCTGCTGAGACGACCGGTTGACCGTTGATATTTGAGAGGAGACTGTTTTGGCTGGGCCTTTTTTAATTAGGGCTCCCTACTTTTCAATGGCTTTACTTGCCTTTATTTTTTCCGGCAACGAACTTCCGAATAAAGTTTCGTCTCTTTCGGAGTCTTGTATAACATGTTTAAAGTTTGTATCCAAATTAGGTAAAATCAGTTTTACCCTATCTTTGGTGAACATAAAGTGGAGGTCTGATAATAGGCAGCATCCATCACTTACGTGACGGAAGGCCTTCATTTTGTTTTCTTCCTTCCCAGGGAGGACGTCCATCTCTCGATTTATGGTGGTAATACCGTACCCCAGCTGTTGCTGAAAGTTTTGGATTTTTGTTTTTTTTTTTTTTTTTGTCACGTGTTCGTGCTTTGTCAGTTATGGCTGCTGAGATTTCAGCATTTATTTCAGCTGTTATCGTATTGAAAACAAAAGGTGATCGATAAGATCAAATAAAATTTATTAAATTTTACATCATTACGATATTGAGCGGATAACGTGATATATCTATTATAGATTACACGCATTTTCTGCTCTGATTTTTTAAATAACCTTGGAGGCGACATGTTTATGTCTAATTCATATCAATATAACGCCCATAACGTATTACAGACAACGAGATAAATCTCCTTGAGATTACCCGCATTTTCTGTAATCGTATTGAAAACAAAAGGTGATCGATAAGATCAAATAAAATTTATTAAATTTTATATCATTACGATATTGAGCGGATAACGTGATATATCTATTATAGATTACACGCATTTTCTGCTCTGATTTTTTAAATAACCTTGGAGGCGACATGTTTATGTCTAATTCATATTAATATAACGCCCATAACGTATTACAGGCAACGAGATAAATCTCCTTGAGATTACCCGCATTTTCTGTAATCGTATTGAAAACAAAAGGTGATCGATAAGATCAGATAAAATTTATTAAAGTTTTCATCATTACGATATTGAGCAGTTAACGTGATATATCTATTATAGATTACACGCATTTTCTGCTCTGATGTTTTAAATAACATTTTTAAACCGAATAAGTAGGTCTTACCTTGTAAGATTTCTTCTTCATCGGAAGAAATAATTCGCTGTTTCCGTTTTTTATTTATTTTTTGTTCCAACTTTTTTATCTTTATATTATAATGTTGAAGCTGTTCTTCTGCTGTACGTTTAGGCATTTTGTAAAAACTTAAGTAAATGATTAAAGTAAATGACGTATGCTTGTTACCACGCACGAAAAAAGAATGAGGGCTTGGCGCGAACCGGGTGGATCATGCCACGCGGCGCCCCACCACAGTGTTTTTTTTTATGATACTTTAAATTATGCGAAGTTACCTAGTACCTAAAAGGGACTACCTGTTATATAATATCTGAAGAATGAAGCGACGAAATATAATAGCATTATAATAGCAGTTTAAGTAGTAACATCGATCTTAAGGCTGACTTACGGCACTATATGGAACGCAGTGTGAACCATACAACGTACATGAGTGCAATAAAGAGTAATAAGTGGCTAAATACACAGCCTACACAGTTAAAATCGGACAAAAGTACTCCAGTAAGCTACCTTAAATTCACCGCGGTCCTAAATTATTTCCACGTGGAAATCATTTTAAAATTTAGTTTGACAATTGTACGGAGTGCAAGGATTCGGGGCAAAACTAATAACTCCGGCGGATTATGCGGTAAGTACCTGTTTTATATAATATATCATGTTAATGCCATGGGAATGCAACTTTATCGTGAAATGTATACATATTGCCAACTAAAACTTTCACGCGCCTCTGTAAAAACGCTTTATTCATTTTGAAATATTTAAAACTGGCTAAGAGGAAAATTTACATTTTCAGTTTTTGATATTTTATTGGCATTATAATTATACTACGGTAATTAATTTTAACATGAAACCAAAACTCATTCGCTCTATCTGCGTATTTTGTGATAAATCTGCATTAATCTTGTAGATTTATTTGGTAAATATTTTAGGTTACGTAGAACAAAATGGTGGAAATGAAATACGGCTATGTGAACTGTTATAACTCCTATTTAATGCGGTAAGCGTATATTAGGTTCACATGTGTTCTGTTAGAATGCTGTTATCTATATGAAGTCCCACATTTGTACACTACAGCGCCAAGGTCGATTAATTTATTCTAATGTGAACTTATGTACAGCCTTAAGATGTAGTTCAGGGCAATTGTGTATCTTTAATTCTTTCTTCAAATACTTAAATTTTAGAGATCCGCAATAAAAATTATTAATGTCCGTTAAATGCCCAGTTAAAAATGCCCAGTTACTAATAGTCAAGTATGAATACCTAAAGTACAAATTTTGTAACAAACTAACAAAAATCACCTTTTCGTGTGAGACACACAGTTGGCGTCAGAGTAGTTACATTACAAAAACACTACTCTGTTCAAGGAGGTATTTAAAATAATGTAAACAAACTAGATAAACAGGGACAACATTATGCCCTGCGACAGAAAAGGACAGAAAATAATAGTTGTCACTCAGCCATAGTAACAAACACTGTTTACAATCTTTTAAAGGTGAAATACACCTGTCAGCACCGTAAGCGCCGCCGCGCCGAGTCGGCAAGTGTAATAGTGTAACCATATTTTCCAGCATTTATCAGATAAATAACTGTTATTCCTGTTATTTATGTGATTAATAACTGATATTTCTGATATTTATCTGTTAAAATTCTGTAAAATATGGTTACACTAGCAGACTTGGCGCGTACGGCGCTGAGGGGTGTACTTTCACCTTAAATATCTACTTAGACAAAGTTTATGCTATTTATTTCTGACAAGTAATCATGCGCATTCCTTCTAACAAGTAAGCGAGAAATAGAGGCAGGAACGGGATAGGTATAGATCCTCTGATCATTCACGTGCAACGTGCGCCCGTGACGTGCGTGATGGCCAGATTAGTTATTGTATTGTTTTTAGTTGCAAAATAAATACCACGTGAAGTGCATGTTTCTGTGAGTGTCACCGTTATCTGTATTTTAGAAAGGTACCTATTATTTGTTATTTTGTTTTAAGGAGCGTGTGTGTACGTATTATTTGTTTATTAGTATAAATTCATTTATATGATTGATTTCATTGTGGTTTTAGGTCAGTTTTATGTTAGGCTATGAAAATGTGAATCTATATAAGTAATAAATACTTGCTAGGTAATTTGTATTCATATGGAGGTTTAATATCACGCAATATCGTCTCTGGATTTTTTTCCAAACGATCAAAGCGAATTTTGAATAAAGCAGCGATAACACGTACCAATTCAGAATACATTGCTGGTTATCTTGACTTTATTGTAAATAATTCCATCCATAATAACCAGCAATGGAATGCTGAATCGGGATGAGTAATCGCTTCTTCAAATTCGTACATGTTGGTATTTTGGCTTAAGGGTAATGCTTTGTTGTGTATATGTTGATGTGTGTCTCATATTTAATTTTAATTATTAAAAACAGATACTATTATTTTTTTAATGATAATGAATGTACTAGTAGGTATTAATCCAATTATTCTCTTTCAGACAATGCCGTTTAAGATTGTACAGACTGTGGAAAAAGGACGACCCACATTAAGTATTGTACCGTATGTTTGGGAGGACGATGGAAAACTATTCTGGCCTACAGAAAAAGTTAAAAACCGAGCACGACTCGCAAGAGACGAAAACTCTTTTCCAAATCCAAATTGGGACATTTTGGATTGCGTGGTAAAACGAAGTAATATTGCAACGTATGCCGAAGCGCAAAACGAACTACGCATCATGGAAAATTATACAGACACGGACAATGAAACAAGTGAATCGCGCCCTAGCCCAGCACCTGTAAGACCAGCGGCAATACCACCAGCAAACCGTTTTGAAAATATGGTGCAAAATTTGGTAAGTGATTAAATTTTTTTCAGCAACACATATAAACATTTAATAAAAACTTGTGTATTGCACCGAGCGCAGGCTGCCGGAGGGTTACAATTTAGTGCCTGTGGTATTTTGTTTTAGTAGGCTAGGCCTAGGCACCCCTAAAACGGAGAAAATTGTTTGATTTATGGCAACACTGCAATTAATTTACCTATTTATGATTTAATATATTTTTTGGATTTTCTCAGATAATTTTATTTCAAGAAGACTAATTTGGCACTAAACAGATTTAGATCAAACTCTTTACCTACATACTAAAATATACAAAGCTTAACTATCAATTCTCTGAAAATATTGAACGGATTCGTTGGCTCGTGGTTTTGTCGGCGACTCATCAACCGCGGATGTAAATTCGACTATCTAATTCCATATGTAAATTATTATTGGAATAAAAATAACAGCCCAACTTCAAAGTTTTATTATCGTACAAGACAAAAGTTATGATTTTTTGTTTGTTTCAGATGCCAAGTGCCATCAACGCGGGAGCTACAAGCAATCAGATCGAAGCTAATGATGAAATGTCATGTCTAACCTTCTTCGACGGCGAACAGTGTATTACAAATCAAAACATTTTAATTCAAAAAGTTAATAACCAAGAATTAATACTGCAAAATCTTGTTGAAAGCGTTCAAAAACTTACTCAAAAAGTGTCTGAGTTGTCTGTACAATTAGATGAATGCATGTTAAAATTTGTGAAAAAAATCGAGCAGCCAGTGTCTGTTACTTTATTAAACGACGCTAACCAAGTTGATAAGGAATCGTTTATTTTTAAACAAATAAGTGACAAGCAACAACTAGACAATCTGGAAAGAAGTTTAATAAATAAAACTGAAAGATCAAAACTACAACAACAGCTGGGATTTTTGTTTCAACCATGTGAAGGAAATGGCTTGACCTTTGCCTATAAATTGATCGACTCAATGGTTTCACGGGAGTTTCTGTGTGAATGCTCCTGGTCTGGGGGAAGCCGTGGCAACGTTTCGAAGGTCCCTATAAAAGACTACAAAAACTTTGTCAAATTCTTCTGTGATATGATACGTTCATGGGATTGTAAATTTACTATGGGACAAACTGAAAAGTTTTTTAAGGTCATTCTGAAAAATGCTGTTAAAAGGAAGTCTATGAAAGACTTAAGATCCTCTTCAAAACGAGTCAGAAAAATGAAATCAAAACCAAAAGACCAGGCAAGCACAAGTAAGCAAGAAGTTTCTGCTGATTTAAAAATTAATCAAAATAAAGAATCAAATGAAACATTAGAGATGGAAATAGCAGAAGTGGAGGATGAAGACGAAGAAAGTTTGCGCTAATATTTTTTATGCGTTTTTTGTCAATATGGCATTCTTTTTTTATTATTATGTCTGGTATAGTACATATAGAAATTTAATGACACGGTAGTTTTTTCCTACTATAACTTTGCGAATGCTTTTTTTGTAACATTTCACCGTAAGCCTCGTTACAAAACCGGTCATGACCAGTACTTGCCTTTAGTTGATTTTTGTTTCTACTAGGCTGATTACAGCTTAAGTAATAATTATTTTTTGGTAATGAGACTTAAAAATTTTTAATATCTCCGTTTATTAGAACTTATTATATGCTGATTATACAATGTGTTAGGGTTCCGACTTTTGATACTTTACCTACGTGATATACATCAAATTTCATCGACAAAAGTCACCTTAGGGGGGGGCGCACCCCTCACCCCTCGTGATGGGGGTGATTTAAAAATTTCGTTTCTCTGGTTTGCTTTAAGTTCGTAAAACCATTTTTTTTTCATATTTATTGTGTGTATCTTGTTGAATTACATCTCATTTTAAAGCTTATTAAATTTACCAACTTTTGATACCACATTCACTAAAAAGTCATAAGAAGAAAAGAATTAATTTTAATGACTTAGAAAAAAAATCTTACTTTTTTGTAGTATTTTTTTAGTTTTTTGTCATTAAAAAAAAAACGAAGCCCTTAACAATGCATTTTTTTCTTCTTAACTAGTACTATTTGAGTTTATCTTTCTAACGATGCCAAAATTTAGGCCCGGTTCAGTAATTAGTTAAAAGGAAACACGAAATTAAAATATCAAAAGTTTATTTTACTAAGGTAATACGTCCTAGTTACAAAATTTAAGTACTATCAAGACTCGCGAGTTAGAGCGCGCGCGCAATGCGGTAGCAGGTTGCTTCAGGTTTTCGCCTGACTGCCTCTGCGCTCGCTGCGTTGGCGAGGGATGATCAGGGCGAGGCCCGTGCCGAAAGGCTAGAGCGCACCAATCACGTCGCCCCGCGCATCATACGAGTCGAAACATAAATCTCTTTCAGTCTAATAGTGAATGAGATAACAATACTAAGGTACTGGTTAGGATTTCTACTTGCTAATCAGTTGTTCTTCGTTTCTCGTTGCGATTGCTACAAAGTTTTACTTTCGAATTTAGCTAAGTACTACTTACTCGATACTATGGCAGTTAATTATTCACCAAGTGAAGTGGCCGACATTGTATTTATTTATGGATACGCCAATGGAAACGCTGCGGCTGCTGTTCGGGAATATCGAATTAGATTCCCTACAAGACGCATACCTTCTGCTCCAACTTTTGCAAGCGTTTTTGCAAGATTCATGGAATCCGACAGCCGCCTAATGAACGTGCTGTTGTGGGGAGACCAGACATGGAAGAAGAAATCATTGAAATGATTGCCAGTGACCCGCGACTTAGCACTAGAAATATTGCCAGAAGACTTTGGATTTCGCATTGGTCGGTGTGGCAAGTTCTACGTCGGGAAGGATTACGGCCGTTTCATTTTCGTCGAGTTCAGAATTTAATTGAACCAGATTATGCTGCTCGCTTTGTGTTCTGTGCGTGGCTTAATAGGAAAGTGAGACATGATGCAAACTTCGTACGGCGAATATTATGGACTGATGAAGCCAAATTCACAAGAGCTGGGATAACCAACCACCGAAACCATCATTTGTGGCTTAATGAAAATCCCCATGCTGTGAGGCCCGCCTCGTTCCAACACGAATTCTCAATCAACGTGTGGGCAGGCATTATTGATGATGAGCTGCTAGGTCCCATCGTCTTACCAGACAATCTTAATGGTGAGAGATTCTTGGAATTTCTAAGAGGGGATTTCCTACATGAGCTACCATTGGAGTACAGACGTGAACGCCGGTCTTTTTATTTGCAAATGGATGGAGCTCCTGCCCATTTTGCCCGGAATGTACGAGCATATGTGGATGAACACTACACCCCCTGGATTGGAAGAGGAGGAACAATTGCCTGGCCGGCTCGTAGCCCTGATTTGACACCTCTAGATTTCTTCCTGTGGGGGACCATGAAACAGCGGGTTTACCTAGAGGTGCCTACAACAAGAGAAGAGCTGCTGCAAAAAATTATGACCGCAGCTGATGAATTAAAAGCCGACAGAGCTATGATTAAAAGAGCTACACAACAAGTAGCATTAAGGGCTACTTCTTGTTTATTAAACAATGGTGGTCACTTTGAACAATTGTTAAATTGACTTCAAATCGGCAAAACTAAATAAAAAAGAGATTGTAAATTTCGTGTCTTTTATTTTGATGTCATTTTAGCTTAGCAGTTAGGACTGTTTCTTTGAAGTTAAACTGTCGTATTCTGTATCGTTAGAAAGATAAACTCAAATAGTACTAGTTAAGAAGAAAAAAATGCATTGTTAAGGGCTTCGTTTTTTTTTTAATGACAAAAAACTAAAAAAAAACTACAAAAAAGTAAGATTTTTTTTCTAAGTCATTAAAATTAATTCTTTTCTTCTTATGACTTTTTAGTGAATGTGGTATCAAAAGTTGGTAAATTTAATAAGCTTTAAAATGAGATGTAATTCAACAAGATACACACAATAAATATGAAAAAAAAATGGTTTTACGAACTTAAAGCAAACCAGAGAAACGAAATTTTTAAATCACCCCCATCACGAGGGGTGAGGGGTGCGCCCCCCCCTAAGGTGACTTTTGTCGATGAAATTTGATGTATATCACGTAGGTAAAGTATCAAAAGTCGGAACCCTAACACATTGTATAATACGGGTACTTTATGCTCAGTTATGTACGTAACAAATTAGGCTTCATGTAAATACACAAAGCCTTGTTTGTTAGGATAGTTAATTTCGAAAATTATACAGGAAGCAACAAAACGGGTAAACAAGCCGAAAGAACCTAGGTACTCATGAAACTGAACATCTTTTCCCATGGAACATAATTGTTAAATACTTAAAATAATTGGACCTCCCAAAGCAAATTAACTAGCTGATCAACAATTTTGTATGGAAGGTCCCAATTTTTTTACTATTACGACCTATGTTCTATAGCCGTTCAGTTTCATGAGTACCACTTTGTCCTCTTTTCGGCTTATTATACCCTTTTTATTACTCCTGTTTTTGAAAATAATTTTATTACTTAAATGTTGTTTGATACAAAGTGCTATTTTTATTAAAAAAAATTAGAATACTTAAAATAGTTAATTATGTAAGTATAAGTATAATGTCTCCGTTTTATAAAACTCATACTGATTATACACGTTTTCGATGTATAAGGTAGGTATTTTAAGCTTAGTTTCATAACTAAGCTTATGTTGTTGTGTAATGTTGATTTGCAAAAAGCCTTGATAGTTGTTTAAGTTTAATTTTGTTAAATATTTTTTGTTATACTTACCTGATTTTGTTACAATTATTTTATGTTATAATAATGTTGTTTGCTACCAAGTGTTATTTAGATAGAAATATTTAGACTGATTAAAATAGGTAGTTAGCTAGTATAAACTAGTCTTTACTCTGTTTTATAAGAGACAGCCCACCGAAAAATTTGTGTGCTACGTTGGAACTGGACAATTTTCCATTTTTTGTCGGTATGTTGATATGTTAATTGTGTGAAAAAAAGGTAATAAAAGCCAATAATATCACATCAAACAGTATTTTATTTATATGTGTGTAACAAAGGGATAAAAAAATTAAATTCTTTGTGTTCAATACATACTAATTTACATTTAATCTCTTTTGGTTCTAAGACGATCAAAGTATGGGTACTATTCTGCTGACATCTTGATTTGTATATCGCAAGATGAGACGATTTTATTGGATATTCAAAAACGTCTTCTGTGTTGTTGATTTTATTTCCTTTAATCAAAATCTTATTGTGGTTGAATTTTACGCAGCAAATTTTAACAACCTCGTTGCATTTGGTAAGTAAATAACTGTCTTTTTCTTTGCTGGAAAGTTTAAAATCTTCAAAATTTAATACATTATTGTTTTTAATTGTGTTCACAAAAGGATATTTCTTGTCTTTATGTGTTTGAAAATGAATATCATCCATATTTTCAGCCAATCGTTTGGCAACTTGAGACAGTGGTTTTCTTCCTGATCTCAACATACTTTTGATCATAAATAACATATTCTCGAAGGGATATGCGTTGAATGTCATCAGAGGGCCAAACATTTCAATTTCATTCGTCAGGTGTAGTAAGTTGTGTATGTTGCTTGTAACGTAGCCTGAACCATAGAAGTCTTTGTAAAATTTTACAAAATGTTCCAGAAGCTCCTTTGCTAATGGCAACAAAGTTCGGTATGTTTCTGTTGAGCAGATTGTTATACTACAATATAGTGTTAAGAAATGATTATAAGCTTCATTGTTCATAACATCAGGCAAAATGACAATACTTAAATAATGAAAAAATGCTCTAAATTCTGACGCTTTCCAATGTGCTAATGAATCTAAACCTCGCACTGCTCGATGCACTTCTGAAGGCAGTTTGCAGTTGCATAGAAAATTTGAAACCAGTGCAATATCACTTGCCCGCATTTTAGTAATATATTTGCCAAAGTTGCCGTCACGCCAACCAATCAGTAATCTCTTCATAACACCCAAGTCGATCAAATGAAGTGAATCGGCTACAATAAATTGGTTCACCATGTCAATAGGAAGATTTAATAAAGGAGAGTCATTTTTATGATGCAAGCCATAAATTTTGTTTCTAAATCCTTCATTTGTCCTTTCAGGACACAAAGACTCAGAAAATGTGACGGTATGTGTGGTATGCGAATATTCTCCAACTGTAGTACATTTATGGCAGCCGTGTTTACCGTTAAAATTGCAGACTCCTGCAAAAAAATATTTTAAATCAAGTTATAATAATATAAGCAAAAAGTTAATAAATTTCAAATAATTGTGTCATGTGCGGATCGTACCTACGAACCACAGAATAGAAGGCAGTTTCACTACCAACCATCTGAGCTATCAAAGTTATCTAGAAATACTAAGAGATGCATCAATAATTTCAACTAGTTATTTATCGATATTGGGTGCATAATGGCGATAATATGCGACACTAATGGTCGTATTACAGAACAGTACTCATGTATTGATACTAGTTTTGAAACTAGTATCAACGACTTTCTTTATTACAAAACGTTGCCTAATACTAGATTCAATGATCAGATATCACTTGAGTACTAAATGATTTGAACTGTGTTCACGCTTATTATAGAACTTTACTTATGCATATGCCAATGATTGAAACTAGTTTCACAACTGTATTCACTTGAGTGTGCTGTCTACCATACTTGAGCGTACTTCAAAATAAGTTTTTGATGTTGTGAGCTGTGGCTTAGAGAAAAACTAGATAGGTACGCGATTCGTGCCTTCTTTAATAGTGATCTGTATTAACTACAATAGATCCTTTCAGTGATATTGACCATTACGATAATATTTTTATAACAACTTTGAACTTTTTAAAACAAGTTTGAACTTGCTTTTCGTAAATAAAAACTATATTGGAATTTATAATTTTAAGTGACTTTACTTAGTAGTTGGCAACATTACATTTAGCTTTTACGTTTCGTATTATTTTTGAGTGATAAATATAAATATATTTTCATAGTAAAAAGAAGCGACAGTTATAATTTAACGGTACTGCTTCTATCGAAAAACAGATAAATAATTCAAAACATTGGCAATTTTGTCATATATCATATAGAATTTAACGTAATTTATAAGACATTATAATCTAAACGTTGCGTATAACGTAACAGACCATTAGTTTTTGTTATTAAATGTAATGGGAAACAAATTTTTTTCAAAGAAAACCCAGTATCAACTGAGTCAGATATTTGAAACTAGTTTCAGGTAATCTGGTTTTGATAATTGTTTTGTAATAAGACTAAAGCTCAAGTCAAGAATCAGCTGGTGAACAACGCTTACGTGAAACGAGTATTAAGTCTCGTTCTGTAATACGAGCATTAGATAGACTTACCTTTAATATAAGCTCTAGCTGGCGAGTCACAAATGAAGCATCTGATTTGTATCTTTATAGTTTTCTCTAAGCGCTCAACTACAAGACCTTCTTCTAATAATATCTTCATGTCATTTACAAAATCTTCTAAAAATTCATTTAATTTTTTTGGTTTTCCTTTCCCAAAATAGATTCCAATAATAAAAGGCCGAATCCTGGGATTTTCAAAAATGTTACCTAATATGGGCCAAAATTCATTTGTGGAACTTTTAAAAATAGGCAAACCATCCACATTTATGTTAATTGAAATCATATCTGGAATATCCGTCCAATTTAGCAAAATGCTCTTCAAAGGTTTTGCTATCCCATTGTGCCAGTATTGACCTCCTTCTACATTTTTTAAAATGACATTAACGGGAGTGCATAAAATTGTTCTAGCATCAGAAGGTAGTGTTCCTGGTTTAAATTCGTTTATTATGTTTGACAATTTATTCAAAGCAGAATGAGGAATACGATTTTCATTAGCCCATGTTCTTATTTTTTTGCGAAAGGTTAAACAATTATCCGAATCAAAATTGTATTCACTATCACTAGAACTGCAATCACCACACTCAGATATCTGTATATTTTGAAGGGAACTTTCAAGTTCAGGCATAATATTTTCCTCTGGATCATGTACGGAACCACCAACAACGGTTGAAGTCGCACTTGTTGAAGGCTTATCGACGGGCTCATTTCCGGGCGTCGTTGTCAATCGACTGTTTATTTTCAAATATTCTTTTGCAATTTTTCTTCTTATTCCACCGGTTCTCGCTCTTATTTTCCAAGATTTTTTATACATTTTCACAAATTTTATTGCACGTGACGTAAAAACATACATTTGCAATGGCGCTTGGGAAAAAGTGTAATAGAATATCACATTCACATTCATGTTCAGCTTACAGCAAATAAAAGTAGTACTTGTGGACAAATAAACTGCTATTGATGTTAATGGACAACACATATAGTCCTTCTAACAGCCTACAGTCCACATGTGAATTATTTAAACACTTCTATACAGATAGTAAAAAAAGGTTATTTTAAGTATCACAAACAAGTCCTTATACAGCAACTGGCTGTATAACAGTCTAAAACAAGTAAACATAACAGCCTTGGGCTTTATAAATGACCACAAGTGTTCTATTAAAATGCTAGCTCTATAACATCGAACAAGTAGGCCGTTAAACAGCGGTTGCCGTATCTCTACCCTCCTATAATGCTCTTAGTCAGAAAGTTGACTAAAGGGTAGTTGTTAGAGTATTATAACACCCATAATCGTATAAAAGTATTACTCTACACTCCTATACGTCCCTTAGAAAGGTATAGGTGTAATTAATTGCAATAATGCAGCTAATAAATCACGAGTGAACTGTAGTAATGCTTTAAGTTCACCTTGGAACTAAATGTGTACTCTTAAATGGAATAAAATGCTACTTGGGATAATAATATACATCACATAAATATATAAAGATAGTTAAGATGGACAGTGTTTTGCCAGGTAATACCGTTTCAGCATTCGTTTAAAAATGCGCGGTGTGCGCGCCAAGCGGATCTCAATCGGGAGATCGTTCCATAACGACACCGATCGAATGAAAAAGGATTTACCTAAAAATGTGGATGTGTGCGATGGTGTCGCCAGGAGCAAATTTGATGAAGAACGCAAGTGTCGGTCGTTATTGGTATACAGATAATTTAAACGGTCTTTTAGGTACGAAGGTATCGCTTTATCGTACAGAATACGGTAGACAAGAGAAAGAATGTGAGTATTCCGGCGAAGGCGAATGGGAAGCCACTTGAGGTTATTGCGGAAATCAGATATGTGGTCGTATTTGCGTAATCCAAATACAAACCTTATGCAGAGATTTTGTAGATTTTGTATAATAGTAATGGGGGGTGAAGTTTCGTTTCGACGGATATATATTCGACAGTTTTTTGTCCATATAAATTTAATATTACACTCTCTGCATTTAAGTTTACATGCTTTTAGGAGCGTCTTATTGTATTTAGTAAGATGTTCATTTATGTATATTTTCGAGTCCGTTTTGTTGCCCACCATGTCAACATCTGCGGGTCTAATCCCACGGTGCTTGCGGGCGGCGGCGACGATCGCGTCCTTGGTGCTGCGGTGGCGGAGCCGGGCGACGATGGTGCGGCCGCCGGCGGCGCTCGCAGCTCGCTGCGGCTGCACACGATGAGCAAACTCAACCTCAGACCTGTCAATATCGATACCCACTTTTTGAGCCAGCTTTATTACGACACTATTTGTATCTTCATCTTTATTTTCGGGGACGCCGACGATCTCAATGTTTTGCAAACGGCACCATTGCTGTTCTCGTGCGTGCTCGATTTCGAGGTGCTCAATTCGCGAGATATTAGCATCTACCTGTTTTCTTAGGCGGGAGTTATATTCCTTTAGGGATTTTATTTCCGTGTTAGTTACTGATAGGGCTTTGCTAAGGTCATCATACTTGTCGCTTAAGAACTGAAAGGCAGATTCAAAAGATGCCAACTGCTTTTTGAAGCAGTCGACTTCTGTTTTGACCGCGTCGCGAACCAGTAGCTGCAGTTCTTGTTTAGTGGTGAGGACAGTTTCCGTCGACTGTATAGACTCACTTACACAACATTTAGGCTGATTAAGTTTTCTGGTGGTGACATTATCGACGGCGACGGGTGGTGGACTCTGCTCCGTTACTGATCGTTTTACGGGAGTGTCCGAGTTGTCTCCGATCTTAGGCTGTTTGTTTACACATAACGGACAGGTCCATGAAGTTTGCTTCTTAGCGGCGTCAAGACTTAATCCAACACAGAGATAGTGATGAAATGTAGAATTATGTTTTAAATTCCTATTTTATTTTTTATGTTTAGAATGTAGGTACCTTATGAAATTCCGGCAGTTATTTGGTAGAAGTAAAGCTAATGGTACCCGGCGCAAGTATAACGGTGCGTAGAAGGAGACAAAAACTGCATCAGCCTTACTCTTCCACGGGGGTGAGGTGCAGGTGTGCAGTAGATCCGTGTGCCTCCCGAGCCCCGCAATCCACTTGTTTTCTTATGGCACAATGAACTTTACTTTTAACTCGAATAAGGGGTACTATTGCGTATCAACAGATTAGAAATTTACTGAGAATAGTAGTAACACGTCTACTCTGAACAGCATCTATGCGAGGTATGCTAGTTTTAGTTGGTATGTATATACAATATACGTTTATATTTCTTTATTAAATAGTTACAGTAGTGACAAAGTACCTATTTAATAAAGTCAGGTCTTACGGACTTTACGATAACTGTCGAGGGTCAGAATGTATCACGTGACAGGGAATCGTTGAATGCTTCATGGTTACAGATAACGACAGATCTAGGCTTGATCTACAAGAACTTCAGCAGATCCGAGGACGAGGAAAACTGGTACGGGACATTTGGGCCATACGTTGACTTCTTCTGTGGTTTTGGCCTTCGATTGAAGGAGGTGCGAATAGGACATGACAAAATGCCTGTGACGAAGAAGGGGGAAACGTTGTTAGAAGTTCCCGTAAAGAAGTACGGCTTAAACGGTGCGCACCACGTACTGTTAGAGGGCTGCACGTTTCCCCCGGAGAAGAGGTCATCTATGGCCCAAAGTGTAGGTCCAATGACTGCCCTACTCTGTATGTTGAGGTCGGAGGGAATATATAGAACAAAATGGGCATACGCTGTTAAGAGGGCATTCAAGCACATAGCGGTAATTGACGACATTATAGAAATCACGAAGACACAAAAGGCTTCGGCGGAAGTAAGTACGATGGTAGGGCTTTTAGCGGAAATCTGTTTAATAACTACGACGAGGCAGGACACTAGTCTTCATACCTTTGTCGATGTTCAGTCAGGTGTTAATTTCAACGCCAGAACAACACAAAGACAAATTTTTTGAATTTTATATCACTACTGCATTCTACACATACAAACGAGCACTCGAGTACAACTGGTTACTTACCTGCAACATGACAGAGGAAACGGCAGGACAGGTGTTAATTTCAACGCCAGAACAACACAAAGACAAATTTTTAGAATTTTATAACACTACTGGTTCGGGTGCCTTAAATAAAGGTGTAAGGGGCCAAACCACCATCTTCTTGGCCCAAGCCAACCTCACCTGCCCGCGGTGCACCCTGCCAAACAGCGAACGAGGCTCTGGCGATCGCCAACACGCATTTGCCCAGCGCGGCGATTATGGGCAAATCCTCCCAAAATGGAAAGTCCCGTCCCCGATCGGCCCCCAGTTCCCGGTAGTTACATTATTCCTAGCCAAGGTAGCGGCTTAGGTAACGGTGGAACAGGGGGTGCTAAGAATCCCCGGGCTACGGCAGGCTACCAAAAATAACTGACCCTGGCGATGTACAACGGACGAACATTGAGGCTCGACGCTAGTGTAACGGAACTCGAAGTAGAACTGGAAAAGATTCGGTGGCACATACTTGGGTTATGTGAAGTCCGAAGAGAGGGCGAGGATACCATAACTCTGCCATCGGGTCATGTCCTCTACTTTCGAGAGGGCGACCAACTCTCCCAAGGCGGTGTCGGTTTCCTCATCAACAAATCTCTCGCTGACAACATCGTAGAAATCTCGAGCGTGTCGAACAGGGTCGCGTATCTTGTACTTAAGCTCACCAAAAGGTAGAACCTTAAGGTTGTACAAGTATACGCACCGACCTCGACATCCTCAGATGATGACGTAGAATTGCTCTACGAAGATATCGCTAAGGCACTGCACAACACCACAAGAGCTCACTACAGTGTTGTCATGGGAGATTTCAATGCCAAAGTAGGAGTACACAGCCACACCGAATCTAGTATGGGATCCTTCGGATATGGAAGCAGAAACCAGAGGGGGCAGATGCTAGTAAACTTTCTGGAGAGCGAAGGATTGTATTTGATGAATTCCTTCTTCAAAAAGAAGCCTCACAGAAAGTGGACTTGGCAGAGCCCGGACGGTGTAACACGGAACGAGATCGACTTCATTCTTACGGACAAAAAGCAAATATTCAGGGATGTCACCGTGGTTAACAGGTTTAATACCGGAAGTGACCACCGCCTCGTCCGCGGCACCCTGAATATCGATTTTAAGCTTGAACGTGCCAAACTAATGAAGCCGATACTCCGCCCGTCTGCTTTCCAAAGTTCCTTGGGATCCGAAAGATTCCAACTGGAACTAAGTAATAGATTCGGTGCATTGGAAACTACTGGCAACATCGATGAGGATCACCAAAATGTAGTTAACACCATACGGGAAGTGGGTATGAAAATCTGCCAGGGACGGCAAACGGGCCGTAAGGGCAAACTCTCGGATGAGACCTTGGAGGCCATGAGGGTTAGACGGGAAACACACTCTGCCACGTTGTTGGAGCGCCGAGTGCTGAACAAACAGACCAGGAAACTGATCCAACGCAACCTTCGGAGGTTCAATACGACTCTTATCGAAGAGACTATTGAGAAGAACCGAGGGTCGAAAGTGTTTGCTCAGCAGCTCGGCAGAAGCGCTTTGACAACTCTCAAAACATCACAAGGCACGACCGTCACCTCTAGACCTGAAGTCCTCTCCGAGATAGAGCAGTTCTACGGCAAACTGTATGCTTCCCAGCAATCACGGCAGGCGCCCACAATCACAGACCCCCGTGCTACATTGACCCGCCACTACACCGACGAACTCCCCGACGTCAGTCTAGACGAGATGCGTTTGGCTCTCAAACAGCTTAAGAATGGAAAAGCCCCAGGGGATGACGGAATCACAGCAGAACTACTCAAAGCCGGTAATACACCGATACTGATCGAGCTACAAAAGCTCTTTGATTCCGCCATCCACAACGGGAGAACTTCAATGGCGTGGAGTCAGAGCGACGTCGTCCTATTCTTCAAGAAAGGTGACAAAACCCTATTGAAGAATTATCGACCAATTTCGCTCCTAAGCCACGTATACAAGTTGTTTTCGAGAGTCATCACAAATCGTCTAGCGAGAAGACTCGATGACTTCCAACCTTCAGAGCAGGCCGGGTTTCGATCGGGTTACAGCACCATGGACCACATCCACACGCTGAGGCAGATTATCCAAAAAACCAACGAGTATAATCTACCTATGTGCGTAGCATTTGTGGACTATGAGAAGGCTTTTGACACGATCGAGACCTGGGCTGTGCTGGAGTCCTTACAGCGATGTCAAGTTGACTGGCGATACATAGATGTTTTGAGATGCCTGTACGAGAACGCCACAATGTCCGTCCAAGTACAGAATCAGCGATCGTGTCCTATCCAATTGCGAAGAGGAGTGAGGCAGGGTGATATTATTTCACCGAAACTGTTCACTAACGCATTGGAGGACGCATTTAAGACGCTCAGCTGGAACGGACGTGGCATCAACATCAACGGCGAATGAATCTCACATCTCCGCTTCGCGGACGATATTATCGTTTTGGCAGAATCGCTGGAGGATCTCCAAGAAATGCTGCACGATTTAGCTGTGTCTTCTCGGCGGATTGGCTTGGGAATGAACTTAGAAAAAACAAAAATCATGTTTAACAAACATATTACCCCAATGCCGATAACCGTCGCAGATACGCCTCTCGAAGTTGTTACCGAATACACCTTTTTAGGGCAGATTATACATCTGGGTAAAAACAGCTTCGAGAGGGAAATCGACAGGAGGATACAGTTGGGGTGGGCAGCATTTCGGAAGTTACGCCACGTCTTCTCGTCGCCTATTCCGCAAAACCTGAAGACCAAAGTCTTCAATCAGTGCGTCCTGCCTGTGCTCACGTATGGAGCCGAGACGTGGACCCTAACAGTAGGGCTAGTTCACCGACTTAAAGTCACACAGCGCGCTATGGAAAGAGCTATGTTAGGTGTTTCGTTGAGAGACCGGATCAGAAACGAGGTTATCCGACGGAGAACACGCTAAAGTGGCAGTGGGCCGGCCATATATGTCGAAGAACTGACAACCGTTGGGGTCCAAAGGTTCTCGAATGGAGGCCACGTCAAGGCAAGCGTAGTGTGGGACGCCCCCCGGCACGTTGGGAAGACGATTTGCGGAAGACAGCTGGCAGGGACTGGATGCGCAGCGCTAGAGACCGAATTCGGTGGCGCGCGTTGGGAGAGGCCTACGTCCAGCAGTGGACTAGCGCGGGATGAGATGATGATGATGAAATAAATAAATAAGTTTAGATGAGTTTAATGATTTAGTAGTTGAAACTGGAATGTCAGCAAAACAGCTCTCAAATGCTGTCGCAACATTTTCATCTGCTTTCAAATTCAAATTTCTTTATTGCGTATCACTGTACAGAAAGGATCTTAAAATAATTGGTGGTTCTAGTGACGCCCTGCAAGGGCATTGCAATATCATACAATTAATGTAGATGAGAGGACATTTTTCTTAACCTTAGTTTATCTAAATAGTTATAACACTTAATGCTAGTTTTAGTTGGTATGTATATACAATATACGTTTATATTTCTTTATTAAGTAGTTACAGTAGTAACAAAGTACCTATTTAATAAAGTCAGGTCTTACGGACTTTACGATAACTGTCGAGGGTCAGAATATATCACGGGACAGGGAATCGTTGAATGCATGGTTTCAGATAACGACAGATCTAAGCTTGATCTACAAGAACTTCAGCAGATCCGAGGACGAGGAAAACTGATACGGGACATTTGGTCCATACGTTGAGTTCTTCTGTGGCTTTGGCCTTCGATTGAAGGAGGTGCGAATGGGACATGACAAAATACCTGTGACGAAGAAGGGGGAAACGATGTTAGAAGTTCCCGTAAAGAAGTACGGCTTAAACGGTGCGCACCACGTACTGTTAGAGGGCTGCACGTTTCCCCCGGAGAAGAGGAGGCTTCGGCGGAAGTAAGTACGATGGTAGGGCTTTTAGCGGAAATCTGTTTAATAACTACGACGAGGCAGGCCACTAGAGTCTTCATACCATTGTCGATGTTCAGTCAGGTGTTAATTTCAACGCCAGAACAACACAAAGACAAATTTTCAGAATTTTATACCACTACTGGTTCGGGTGCCTTCTACACATACAAACGAGCACTCGAGTACAACTGGTTACTTACCTGCAACATGACAGAGGAAACGGCAGGACAGGTGTTAATTTCAACGCCAGAACAACACAAAGACAATTTTTTTGAATTTTATAACACTACTGGTTCGGGTGCCTTAAATAAATAAATAAGTTTAGACGAGTTTAATGATTTAGTAGTTGAAACTGGAATGTCAGCAAAACAGCTCTCAAATGCTGTCGCAACATTTTCATCTGCTTTCAAATTCAAATTTCTTTATTGCGTATCACTGTACAGAAAGGATCTTAAAATAATTGGTGGTTCTAGTGACGCCCTGCAAGGGCATTGCAATATCATACAATAAATGAAGATGAGAGGACATTTTTCTTAACCTTAGTTTATCTAAATAGTTATAACACTTAATGCTAGTTTTAGTTGGTATGTATATACAATATACGTTTATATTTCTTTATTAAATAGTTACAGTAGTGACAAAGTACCTATTTAATAAAGTCAGGTCTTACGGACTTTACGATAACTGTCGAGGGTCAGAATGTATCACGTGACAGGGAACGGTGCGCACCACGTACTGTTAGAGGGCTGCACGTTTCCTCCGGAGAAGAGGTCATCTATGGCCCAAAGTGTAGGTCCAATGACTGCCCTACACTGTATGTTGAGGTCGGAGGGAATATATAGAACAAAATGAGCATCCGCTGTTAAGAGGGCATTCAATCACATAGCGGTCATTGACGACATTGAAGAAATCACGAAGACACAAAAGGCTTCGGCGGAAGTAAGTACGATGGTAGGGCTTTTAGCGGAAATCTCTTTAATAACTACGACGAGGCAGGCCACTAGAGTCTTCATACCTTTGTCGATGTTCAGTCAGGTGTTAATTTCAACGCCAGAACAACACAAAGACAATTTTTTAGAATTTTATAACACTATTGGTTCGGGTGCCTTAAATAAATAAATAAGTTTAGATGAGTTTAATGATTTAGTAGTTGAAACTGGAATGTCAGCAAAACAGCTCTCAAATGCTGTCGCAACATTTTCATCTGCTTTCAAATTCAAATTCAAATTTCTTTATTGCGTATCACTGTACAGAAAGGATATTAAAATGATTGGTGGTTCTAGTGACGCCCTGCAAGGGCATTGCAATATCATACAATTAATGTAGATGAGAGGACATTTTTCTTAACCTTAATAATAATAATAAATTATAAATTTATTTATTTTCGCATCTTGGCCCAATTGATACAATTATTTCATTAAAACCTATGTACTATGTTATAAATTACAAATGTCACCGCAAGATAAACAGCATAATTTAATTTAATTAAAATATTAGATAAAATAATAATAATAATAAAAGATCTTGTCGAAAAAAAATAACAATAAATAGTATACCTAATTCAAATTCAAATCAATTATTTCAATTAATTAAAGATCATAGTGAATACATATTAAAATTAAAATAATAATAAATAAATATAACAAATTGTCATGAAAATAAACAGTATTACAAATTAAATGTTAAAGTGAAATGTCAATATAATTAAACCTAAACCTTATAAATAGTCAATTATAATAAAAATCAATTTTGAATGTCACTAAATTAATAATCCTTTTAATATTTATTTCAAACAAATTCAACAATCATAATTACAAGTATCATGTGAGGTAGTGACAAGTAATCATGAGCATAAAATAAAATTAAACAGAAATAATACCCAAGCAAAACAAAACTTAAATCCTAAAATAATATTTTAACGTCAGTCCGCATATGTATCATGTTACAGTGATATATGTACTGGCAGTCGAAACGTTCGGAAAACGCACGCAGGATACTATTGGGGCTGGCGCGCACCCTGCACACCAGGGATGTGCCCCGCTTGCGCATGGTTGTATTGAAACAATCCACTCGCGCCGCAGCAAACATCCCCGAAGCGCTACAGAAGCGAGGCAGCCCCAACAGCACCCTGAATGCATTATTGTATTGGACGCGCAGAGCGCTGTACTGCTTTCGCGTATAACTCACCCACAGACTGCTTGTGTAAAAGGACGTGCAAAAAGCCCTGAACAGGGTGATTTTGACGTCCCTTGAACAGCGAACAAATCTGCGAGCTATCATATTCGCTCGAACAGACAACGCCCTACGCTCCCTTTCAATGTCAGTATCATCTTTTAGGCTCGTGGTAAGAATGTGCCCCAGGTATTTAAATTGTTCTACTCTATTCAGGAGGTAGCCATTCAGTCTAAGGTTAGGTGTTTGGCTGAGCGACCTTCCTCGAGCCTGAAAGACCATCCATTCACTTTTCCGAACGTTATAGGTCAAACCGAGTTTCCCAGCATGTTTTTCGCAAATGTCAAGCAGCTGCGACAGCCCACCCACAGAGGCACTCAGCAGCACCACATCATCAGCGTAACTAATATTATTAAGGCAGACTCCATCAATATGGCAGCCAACATGTGTGCTGCTGAGCTCCTCCACAAGCGCGTTCACATAGAGATTAAATAGTTTTGGCGATGTCAGCCCCCCCTGCCTCACGTCGCACTCCAACCTATATGGTGTCGAATACGCCCCAGCCCATCGAACAACGTTCATCTGGTTTCCATACCAATACTTAAATGTACGGATTAGTTCCTCGGGCATCGATGTTGTATATAGTTTTTGCCATAGTATATCGTAAGAAACCAGATCGAACGCTTTCGACAAATCAAGGAAACACGCGAAAATGGGCGTATTTTTATCCGTGTAGTACTTGACAGTTTGCTTCAGACACAATATAGCAGTTTCAGTAGAGAGACCTGACTTGAAACCAAATTGGTTGTCGTGTATGACTAGGTGTTTATCAAGCTGAGTGTTCAGCAAACTATCAAGCACCTTCGCGACAATAGTCGCCAAGGAAATCGGTCGATAATTACACTTGTCACTAATGTCACCAGTTTTATTTTTGACGATTGGTACCACTACAGTCCTCATCATCGGCGCAGGCAGGTACGAATGTCCCACACACAAGGAGTAGAACATTGATAGCACTCTGGGCAGGTGATGTCCCGCGTACCTTAGGTGTTCAATGCTCAGGTCGTCATGGCCGGGAGACTTACCCCGAGACATCGATTGTATGGCATGTCGAACGTCCTTGGCCGTAAAACGAACGCTGACTTCCCGGCCACTACAACCCTCATCGCCCGTGAACTGTGCTGGTCCCAATGGCGACTCTACTGTAAAATGGTCCCTAAATAACTCTACTATTTCCGGCTGGTCACAGGCGCCGTTGACACTCACAGGTAGACCAGGCTTACTGTTAAGTTTATTTGTTGATTTCCAGAAACTGCGAAAGTCACTCCTGGAATGATGCGACGCCAGGATGTCCATTTTAACCTGGTCGGTATGATTCTGACACCAGCGTAAACGCGATTTGAAAATCTTACGACTCTTCTGCATGTCGTCCCACACGCGACCCTCCGCCGGCCTCCCGTACAACACCCACAGATCATATTTCTCCCTGGCCGCCCTGTGAGCATCCCGAACGTGCCTGTTCCAACCGAGTACCGGCTTTCTGTAACTAGGAACACTCGAAGAATGACTATCGCAAGCTGCCTGGCATAATATATGAATTATTTTATTGTACATATTATCAATAACAAGTCGGTGGTTCAAATCATTGCATACATAATCACAACATTTTGTCATTTCAATCGGAAAGTCAATTAATTTTAAATAATTATTACATAAATTACTATACGTGTCACATTGTTCATAGTTTCTCTCACCCCGAGCGCACTCCGTTATAATGCGTAAAATTATTGTAAAATTTGGGTTTTATGCTCTCTAACAATATTTCAATCTCGAGAGGAAAGTGATCGGACCACAGTACGTCTCCTTTAACCTTTACATTTATAATAGACTCCCGAGCTGATTTAGTGACTACACAATGATCAAGCCAGCGTTTCGAACCGTTCGCCTCACTTATAAATGTATAGGTTCCGGAATTCAACCCTAGAAGCTCGATATCCGCGCATATCCACTGTGATTCCACGCAAAAACTCTCTAACTCCAAATAAAATCGTTCGTGGGGATGAGAGTTAAAATCCCCGAGTATGTATACCGATTCTGCACTACTATTGTTTATTATCGCGCTTACCAGACTGAGACAATCCGTAAACTCCGTCAAATTCACATCTTTATCTGTTGGCATGTACACACTGAAAACCAAGAATGACCTTTGACCCGCGTTTACTTGCACGGCACACACTCGCGGGTTATCGCACTGCACAACCGATACGTCATTGAACACACTTTTCCGCCACAACAGCGCAACTCCGCCATAGGGGCGGCCGAGCAGCATGCCGGCGCCGGTGTCCACCGCCGACGTCCCAGTGCAGCCATACTCCACGTCAATCTCGCTCAGGAACGGAATATCTCCCGGCAGCAACCATGTCTCCTGTAAGGCTATTATATCAGATGTGCGACATAACTGCCTTACACTTTCCACGGAACGCTTCACGCTCTTACAGTTGTAACTAACAAGTTTATAGGTAAACTTTATATCCATTGGGAGTTTCTATGAACCGATTACGGTGCTTTTGTTTACACCGTTTACATACGAATTTTTGAATTTGAAATTCACAAACTGTCTGAAAATAACTCCTTCAGGCCATAGTTCGCTATTCATATATAAAGATAATTTAGATTCCGGCACAAAGAATTTAAATGCGCTATAGGGTTTCGGATATTTAAACGATATTTGTTCAAGCGTAATAGGCTCCTCCGTTTTCTGATAGATATAATCAGTAATATCTTTCTCTGTCGTATCTTTATGCACCTTCGTAATAAATATTGGCACTTTTTTCTCGGCGGCTCTGAACTTTCCTTCGCTATCTCTGGCGATGCCGGCCGAGCCGTGATAACGGTAATTCATATGTCTTTTACGATAAGACACTTTATGCCATCCTTCACCATCTCTGCGAGCCGGCTCGGATTGGCATGCTGTGATAACTTTACTCGCACGCTCCGTAGTTCTCTGTTTATTTTCTGAAACAGCATTATTGTTACCCGCTGATACGAATTGTCTTTGTATCGGCGACGACGGAGCGGGCGGCGCTGTGAGTCGCTGCGGTGACGTCACGGCCGTCCGCCGTAGTTCGGCTGTACTCGGGTCGGCGAATGTCGCGGCTCGAGGCGGGGGGCCCCCGCTCTCACCCCGCGCTCGCTGCGTCATCGCAGCCGTTATATTTTTGTCGGATATTTCCCCGTCCACCCTCTTTATGTTTCGATAATTCGGTATGTTTTTCTCTAGCCTAGGTGGCGATGATTCATCTACACTTCGACACTCATCGAAAGACGAATTTTGGACGTGTGATAATCCAATAGGGCCACTATCCAGTAACCATCCGCCTCGCTTCATATTAATTTTACACACAGACGCCGGTATTAACGAGTCATTTTGCGTTTTCAAAATCTCCGTTTTAACTTCATCTAATTGTGCCTGCGTCACATACGTTTCTTTCACTTCTTTAAGTTCGTTCTGTACTCGAAGTAGGTCTTTAAGTAACTTTGTGCAATCGAGATGATCAAACAGAATAGGCGGCAACCGTTCCAGATTTCTTGCAACAAAGATAGGAAACAAATCAGGTTCCACGGATTTAAACACGCTCACTATGTCCACAAGATCTCTTTGCTCCTTTCCCTTTCCCTTATTTCTACGTTTTATTTTTGCCTTCGCCACAGGAACTGCTTCGAACAATAGCTCCTTAGATTTTTCGATCTCTTCACTGATGAATGCAGAGGAACATATTTTCACCAGTGTATCTTCGTCAATCACTGATAATTTGTTTTGTATGTATGATAACATTTCGTCAATAATAATATTGCAGGAAATACATTTCACCGCTTTCGACATTTTCTTTGTTATTTAAATCTAAACGTAACTCCGTTCGTTTAACACGCACCCGCACGGGGGGAATGCGTGCGCGATAATGAAAATCTTTATTGCGTATCACTGTACAGAAAGGATCTTAAAATAATTGGTGGTTTTAGTGACGCCCTGCAAGGGCATTGCAATATCATACAATTAATGTAGGTGAGAGGACATTTTTCTTAACCTTAGTTTATCTAAATAGTAATAACACTTAATGCTAGTTTTAGTTGGTATGTATATACAATATACGTTTATATTTCTTTATTAAATAGTTACAGTAGTGACAAAGTACCTATTTAACAAAGTCAGGTCTTACGGACTTTACGATAACTATCGAGGGTCAGAATGTATCACGTGACAGGGAATCGTTGAATGCTTCATGGTTACAGATAACGACAGATCTAGGCTTGATCTACAAGAACTTCAGCAGATCCGAGGACGAGGAAAACTGGTACGGGCCATTTGGGCCATACGTTGACTTCTTCTGTGGTTTTGGCCTTCGATTGAAGGATGTGCGAATGGGACATGACAAAATGCCTGTGAAGAAGAAGGGGGAAACGATGTTAGAAGTTCCCGTAAAGAAGTACGGCTTAAACGGTGCGCACCACGTACTGTTAGAGGGCTGCACGTTTCCCCCGGAGAAGAGGTCATCTATGGCCCAAAGTGTAAGTCCAATGACTGCCCTACTTTGTATGTTGAGGTCGGAGGGAATATATAGAACAAAATGGGCATACGCTGTTAAGAGGGCATTCAATCACATAGCGGTAATTGACGACATTATAGAAATCACGAAGACACAAAAGGCTTCGGCGGAAGTAAGTACGATGGTAGGGCTTTTAGCGGAAATCTGTTTAATAACTACGACGAGGCAGGCCACGAGAGTCTTCATACCTTTGTCGATGTTCAGTCAGGTGTTAATTTCAACGCCAGAACAACACAAAGACAAATTTTCAGAATTTTATACCACTACTGGTTCGGGTGCCTTCTACACATACAAACGAGCACTCGAGTACAACTGGTTACTTACCTGCAACATGACAGAGGAAACGGCAGGACAGGTGTTAATTTCAACGCCAGAACAACACAAAGACAAATTTTTAGAATTTTATAACACTACTGGTTCGGGTGCCTTAAATAAATAAATAAGTTTAGATGAGTTTAATGATTTAGTAGTTGAAACTGGAATGTCAGCAAAACAGCTCTCAAATGCTGTCGCAACATTTTCATCTGCTTTCAAATTCAAATTAAAATTTCTTTACTGCGTATCACTGTACAGAAAGGATCTTAAAATAATTGGTGGTTCTAGTGACGCCCTGCAAGGGCATTGCAATATCATACAATTAATGTAGATGAAAGGACATTTTTCTTAACCTTAGTTTATCTAAATAGTTATAACACTTAATGCTTGTTTTAGTTGGTTTATTACGTATATATTTACGTCTATATATATACACGTTTATATATATACGTATATATATATACGTTATATATTTACGTTTATATTTCTTTATTAAATAGGTACAGTAGTGACAAAGTACCTATTTAATAAAGTCAGGTCTTACGGACTTTACGATAACTATCGAGGGTCAGAATGTATCACGTGACAGGGAATCGTTGAATGCTTTATGGTTACAGATAACGACAGATCTAGGCTTGATTTACAAGAACTTCAGCAGATCCGAGGACGAGGAAAACTGGTACGGGACATTTGGGCCATACATTGACTTCTTCTGTGGCTTTGGCCTTCGATTGAAGGAGGTGCAACTGGGACATGACAAAATGCCTGTGACGAAGAACGGGGAAACGATGTTAGAAGTTCCCGTAAGGAAGTACGGCTTAAACGGTGCGCACCACGTACTGTTAGAGGGCTGCACGTTTCCTCCGGAGAAGAGGTCATCTATGGCCCAAAGTGTAGGTCCAATGACTGCCCTACACTGTATGTTGAGGTCGGAGGGAATATATAGAACAAAATGAGCATCCGCTGTTAAGAGGGCATTCAATCACATAGCGGTCATTGACGACATTGAAGAAATCACGAAGACACAAAAGGCTTCGGCGGAAGTAAGTACGATGGTAGGGCTTTTAGCGGAAATCTCTTTAATAACTACGACGAGGCAGGCCACTAGAGTCTTCATACCTTTGTCGATGTTCAGTCAGGTGTTAATTTCAACGCCAGAACAACACAAAGACAAATTTTTAGAATTTTATTACACTACTGGTTCGGGTGCCTTAAATAAATAAATAAGTTTAGATGAGTTTAATGATTTAGTAGTTGAAACTGGAATGTCAGCAAAACAGCTCTCAAATGCTGTCGCAACATTTTCATCTGCTTTCAAATTCAAATTCAAATTTCTTTATTGCGTATCACTGTACAGAAAGGATCTTAAAATAATTGGTGGTTTTAGTGACGCCCTGCAAGGGCATTGCAATATCATACAATTAATGTAGGTGAGAGGACATTTTTCTTAACCTTAGTTTATCTAAATAGTAATAACACTTAATGCTAGTTTTAGTTGGTATGTATATACAATATACGTTTATATTTCTTTATTAAATAGGTACAGTAATGACAAAGTACCTATTTAATAAAGTCAGGTCTTACGGACTTTACGATAGCTATCGAGGGTCAGAATGTATCACGTGACAGGGAATCGTTGAATGCTTCATGGTTACAGATAACGATAGATCTAGGCTTGATTTACAAGAACTTCAGCAGATCTGAGGACGAGGAAAACTGGTGCTGGACATTTGGGCCATACATTGACTTCTTCTGTGGCTTTGGCCTTCGATTGAAGGAGGTGCGACTGGGACATGACAAAATGCCTGTGACGAAGAAGGGGGAAACGATGTTAGAAGTTCCCGTAAGGAAGTACGGCTTAAACGGTGCGCACCACGTACTGTTATAGGGCTGCACGTTTCCCCCGGAGACGAGGTCATTTATGGCCCAAAGTGTAGGTCCAATGACTGCCCTACTCTGTATGTTGAGTCGGAGGGAATATAAAGAACAAAATGGGCATACGCTGTTAAGAGGGCATTCAATCACATAGCGGTTGTCAGGTGTATGTCAATGTGCAGGGTAGACGCATGTTTAATGAGGAATAACCCAGTTGTAAGCTAACGCTCTTGTTTCATTGACATGGCGCAGCCGGTAAATTAAAATATTATTAACACAGTATAAATCAGATAGTTCAAAGTGTTTACAATCATGGAATCGGTACTAACACCGCCCTCTGCTTTTATTTTCGATCAGAGTATCCTTAATGTGACAAGCGGTGGTTTGAGTGAAAGTTGGAAAAATGGAGTAACGGTTTTAAAATATACTTCGAGGCATGCGAATTGACTAAGAAGATTCCGGAGATTCAAGTAAACATTCTTTTTCATGTCGTCGGTGAACAATGCAGGGAACTGTATGAACAATTTAACGTAAAATGTACTACCGTCGAGCAAGTTTTAAATAAATTCAAAAAATATTTTGAACAAAAGAAAAATTTAACCGTTCAACGTCATCGCTTTTTCACAAGAAATCAAGGTGAAAATAAATCAATCGAACAGTACGTGTATGATTAAAAAAAGCTAGCAAGTACCTGTGAGTTTGAGCAACTAAGTGATTCGCTGATAAGAGATAGATTAATTTGTGGAGTTACTCATGCGGGCATACGAGAACGCCTATTAAGAGAAGCGGATCTATCTTTAGAACAGGCATGCGAGATTTGCAGATCAGTTATTGTGTCAAAAGTGTACTCAGAAAATTTACTAACACAAAGTGAAAGGTGCGAGAACATTTGTAAAATACAAAAGAGAACTGCAATGAAACGAGAGGCAAGGAAGGACGGCGGCGGCGGCAGTGCGTGGAGTGGCAGCGGCAGCGGCGCTCGGGTGGAGAGCGCCAGGCGGTGCGCGCTTCAAGTGCGGCACGGCACATCCGTGGTATCAGTGTCCCGCGTACGGCAAACGTTGTGTTAAGTGTTCAAAACCAAATCATTTCGCGCGAGTGTGCAAAGTGAATAGCTTACAGGATAGTGATAATCAGGTAATTCTAAGTTTAAATAATAACGACACCTGGTCAACTATTTTAAATTTTAATGGTATAGGTATAAGATTTAAATTAGACACAGGTGCGGACGTTAATGTGTTGCCAGAGAGGTACTTAGAACGGTTAGGTTTAAACCGTAGACACATAGTAAAATCACACACTAGATTGCATGAATATTCGGGGTCTCAGATAAAAATTATAGGAAAATGTCATTTGAAAATTAAATATAAAAAATTAAACACAGTGTTAGAATTCGAAATAGCAGCCGTTAATTCCTCACCTATTTTAAGTAAACACTCTTGTGAACAGTTGAATCTTTTAAAACGCATAAACAGCATATCAGTGACAGATAAACCAAACATTATTAAGGCATACAGGGACGTATTTGAAGGGTTGGGCTGTTTGCCGGGTTCCTATGGAATAGTGTTAGATTCCTCGCATAAGCCCGTAGTTCATGCGCCGCGAAAAATACCGTTAGCCATAAAAGAAAAAGTACGCACAAAATTAAATGAGATGGTTACACAAGGAATAATAGAAAAAGTAGAGGGTGGAAAAAAATAGAAAAGTAATGGTGATTTAAGGATATGTTTAGACCCCAAGGAGTTAAACTTAGCTATTAAACGAGAACATTTCAGGTTACCCACGTTGGATGAGATTGTGGCCAACCTGTCTGGTGCTAGGTACTTCTCAACTTTAGATGCCTCATGTGGGTTTTGGCAATTAAAATTAAATTCAAGTAGTACAAATTATTGTGCATTCAATACCCCGTTTGCTAGGTACAAATTCCTAAGGATGCCATATGGAATATGTTCCGTAAGTAAAGTATTTCATAAAAAAATGTACGAAAACTTCGATGACATGGAGGGAGTATGTATGTTTGTCGATGACCTGACATACCATTTTATATCATCATACTGGTGTCAGATGGTGGGCCACAATTTACGTCCAAAGCATTTGGTGATTTCTCCCACGAATGGCGATTTACGCATGTCAAATCATCACCTTATCACCATCAGTCCAACGGACAGGCAGAGCGCGCCGTGCAGCTTGTAAAAAATATTATGAAAAATTGCGCGCATTCGGCCTCAGACTACCGTCTTGCACTCTCAGAGTATTTAAATACCCCGCTAAGTCAAGAAATACCATCTCCCTCAGAGTCATTACAACCAAGAAAACTGCGTAGCACGCTGCCTGATCCTAAATATTTCATTAAAACACCCGATACACAGGTTCAATTAAAACTCAGACAAAAACAAAATATTTATAAAAAGTATTACGATCGAGGTGCACGAAATTTATCGACGTTAAAAATAGGACAAAAAGTAAAAATAAGAGATTTCATAAAAAATACATGGGTGTCTGGGGTCATCAAGGAAATACTAGGGCATAGAACATATAAAATAATACTTTCATCCGGTAACATATTAACAAGAAATAGGAAATACATTATTCCCGACTGGCGGTCGACAGATGAGTCATATCATTACTATGATTACGATGACGTCATACCATCTGGCAGCACAAACTCCGGACCCGCAACTGCACTACCCAGCAATAGTCACAGTAGTTCAATCAGTAACCGGGTAACTCGTTTTGGCAGGGCAGTGATGCCTCCGGATAGATGGGTCGTGCCGGGGTCACAGCACCGTAGGTATTTTGGTTTGTAATGTAGGTTATTAATTAAATATATGAATGTAATAAGTTTTCTTGTGGATAATGTAATTTCAATGAATTTGTGGGCTTCTCCCACCAACATCAAACAGTTTACATCCAAGTACAAACACATACACACAAACATTAACAACCACCCAACTTATACACTGCACACAATTCATACAAACATATAGCAAATCAAATAGACTCAATAGTAACAAACCACATACAACTCGCTCGGCACAAGTCGAACATAGCCGAACGCCGGCCGCTCGCTGCGCCCACGCAGGCATTCGACTCGCCAGTCGGAATCCTCTCGCCTCGCGAAGCGCACGCCGCCTTGCCGCTCGCTTTTCTCCCGTAATTTGTTTATCCTAGTTATCCCCAAACAACGAACATTGCTTACGCTTACCGGACTACTGTTTTCTGCTTGTGAAAGTTAAATTGTGCACCTTCTTGTTTGTAAACTTAGTGTTGTGAATGTGGATATTAAACTGTGTAACTTATATGGATTGTCACTTGTTATTTAAAACGTAAGTTATCCACCTCCTACTTTAACGCTAAATTTTATGGTGTCCACTCCTATTGTAGAAATTATGACCCTGTTCAAAGGGATGTTCGATGAAGTCAGGACAGGCGTTACTAGGTTCAAGGTTAGAAAGTCTGTTTACAAAAGGGGTTTGAAGAGAGATGCCAGTGGAAAGCCTGCGGGGAGAGATCAAGGGGAAAAGGAGACAACACAGAACATAACACAATATGGCTTGGTCAATCACCACATACCGCTGTTGCAGGGAATAACTTTGCCTCCTGAGCGCAGGACCGGGGTGCTCCGAAGTTTGGGTCCTTTGGCCCAAGCGATACTCATGGTAATGGAGGACAAATATTATACTAAACTCACCAGCGCCATGAGTACAAGCCTCCAAATGTTACCAATGGCCTCGGAGATCATCTCATGTTTGAAGGAGGCTAATACTCCAGGAAGCGTGTCTGGAGTATTGAAAGAGTTGGGAGATATTTTATTGATCACTACTGCACGCTCTACTCAGAAAATTTATCTTCCACTCTTCCTCTGCATTCGCATGTGGTCTCTGAGGCCAGCGGATTTCCAGTGGAGTTTTTCAGGGGCCCCCATGATAAAATACTACTGCGAAGCCGCAAAAGCTATAAAGTTCAGGATCAGGTCAGGAGCATCCCCGCTTCTAACTTCAGAGGCAATATTCCACGCCATGTTTGGGACGTATTTGGAGGACTTAAGTATACTTCAGCAAATAACGACTCATCCAAATTCCACCAAAGGAAGGATATGAATAACATATTCTTAAAACGTGGGGATAAAAATCCTATAATAGTTAACCCTATCACCTTCAAGTACGTTTCAAAGATGGCACAAGCGCTCATGACTAAAAGTTTAGGGAACATAGACCCTGTTTCAACGAGCAGGCCTTCGTTTTCGAAAGCGCACATTTACTCAAGAATTTTTGTCCTATTTATCGACCGGGAAGAGTGCTGTGAATTATAGTTCAGACCCCTTTCAGCTGCAATACGCTCTAAAGAAAGTTAAGGATACGTTGTTAGAAGAAAAAGATTCGGACAAGGTGTTGTCAGCTGGTACCAAGAGTTGGAAGTCATTATCGGGCGGAGTTTGGGTGGAGACAAACTTTGTACCTATTGAAGGGAATATTAAGTTCTTCGGTATTAATAATTTTATTTTTTCACTCAATATAATTTCTAATTTTTGTTAAAATCATTTTATATGTTTCTTTCAATAGTAACTGTAAATAAAATAAAAAAATAAAATGTGGGCTTCTCCCACCAACATCAAACAGTTTACATCCAAGTACAAACACATACACACAAACATTAACAACCACCCAACTTATACACTGCACACAATTCATACAAACATATAGCAAATCAAGTAGACTCAATAGTAACAAACCACAATCAAGTACTTTCGGCACATGTTAGAAGCAAGACACTTCATCGTCTATACTGACCACAAGCCAATAAGTTTCGCTTTTCACGAAAGAACACGTAACTGTTCGCCGAGGCAGTATAGACACTTAGACTACATAGCCCAGTTCACGACCGATATAAGGCATATTTCTGGCAAAGATAATATCGTAGCCGACACCTTATCTCGCGTCGAAGAATTGGAGAGCCCAGTCAGTCTAACCCAACTTGCCGAAAGTCAGTCAACCGATGCAGAGCTGGCGGATTACCTTTCGAGCACGTCATCTTCGCTTCGTCTAAGGAGAATGGAATTTCCCGGTACCGTAACCCCCTTGTATTGCGATGTAAGTACGCCTACAGCCAGGCCTTTTGTCACCAAAGCCTTCCGGAAACCGATCTTTCGCAGCCTACACTCACTTAGCCACCCTGGCGCCAGCGCTACAGCTAAACTCGTGGCAGAACGATTCGTTGGCCCGGGATTCGTAAGGACTGTAGGGACTGGGCTCGAACATGTATAGCATGCCAGCGAGCTAAGGTGAGTCGACACGTTTCCACCTCAGTGGGAAATTTCGAGCTACCTCGCGCTCGCTTCAAGCACTTACACATCGACCTCATCGGACCTCTCCCGATTTCCAATGGCTTTCGGTACTGCTTAACAGCTATCGACAGATTTACCAGGTGGCCCGAGGTAGTACCCATAGCTGATATCACAGCGGAAACAGTCGGGAAGGCACTACTGTCGGGTTGGATATCACGTTTCGGTTGCCCGACGGATATTGTTACAGACCAAGGACGTCAGTTCGAATCGGTTCTGTTCCAATATCTGTCGAAGGTCATCGGATTCCAACACAAACGGACAACGGCATACCACCCGGCATGCAATGGACTCGTCGAACGCTTTCACAGGCAGTTGAAGGCTTCCATTGCAAGCCACGCAGATCAAAACTGGTCTGAAACCCTACCACTTGTTCTGCTCGGCATTCGCAGCGCATTTATATTGCATGTGTGCCTTTGTATTGCAGTACACTTCAAGATAAATTGAATTATTTAAGTTGTAATTATTCTTTTTCTATTATTATAAAGTGTGTGTATTGTTCTTGCTGTTATGTTTTTTTCCTGTATGTGTACTGTATTTACAATAAAATGATTTTTACTTACTTTACTTTTTACTATTTAAGGAAGACCTCCAGGCATCTTCCGCCGAGCTCCTGTATGGCGAACCATTAAGACTTCCCGGCGAGTTCTTTCAATCGAGCATACCTGGTACATCTGACCTGTCGGAATTCACTGCCAGGCTTCAATTATTTGCCAGAAACTTACAACCAGCCCCAGCATCTCGCCACTGTAAAGACAAAATTTTTGTTTACAAAGACCTCGGTGATTCGGAACATGTTTTTCTACGTGAAGACGCCACGCGTGCTCCACTACAGCCAGCATATACAGGCCCTCATAAAGTCCTAGCCAGAAATGACAAAACTTTCAAGATTTGCTTAAAAGGTAAACCGGTCACTGTAAGTATTGACCGGTTAAAACCAGCGTACATCATGGCGGAGGAAGGCCCAGCCACCAGTACCGAGCCACAACCTGCTCAGCTACCTGAAACTCCTCGCGAACGCGTAGTGAGTTTAAAAACAACTCAATCAGGTAGGCATGTACGGTTCCCAGACTATTATCGCCCCTAACCAGATCTCTGGGGGGGAGTAATGTGGGCTTCTCCCACCAACATCAAACAGTTTACATCCAAGTACAAACACATACACACAAACATTAACAACCACCCAACTTATACACTGCACACAATTCATACAAACATATAGCAAATCAAATAGACTCAATAGTAACAAACCACATGCAACTCGCTCGGCACAAGTCGAACATAGCCGAACGCCGGCCGCTCGCTGCGCCCACGCAGGCATTCGACTCGCCAGTCGGAATCCTCTCGCCTCGCGAAGCGCACGCCACCTTGCCGCTCGCTTTTCTCCCGTAATTTGTTTATCCTAGCTATCCCCAAACAACGAACATTGCTTACGCTTACCGGACTACTGTTTTCTGCTTGTGAAAGTTAAATTGTGCACCTTCTTGTTTGTAAACTTAGAGTTGTGTATGTGGATATTAAACTGTGTAACTTATATGGATTGTTACTTGTTATTTAAAACGTAAGTTATCCACCTCCTACTTTAACGCTAAAAATTCATGAAATTCAATGTAAATTAAATTATAATCTAATTTCAATTTTTTTTTTATTGTAATAATTAATTTTATTCAATCACATCTATACATATAATAAAATGGTAGGAAAGTCAAAACTGTACATTGAATATTTTTTTAAAAGAATACTTGGGGTATGATCTACAATCGAAACAGAAACAAAAAATATAGTTTTTAGAATTTTTGTCTGTTTGTCTTTCCGGGATAAACTCAAAAAGTACTGCATGGATTTACTTCAAATTTGGCATGAAGATAGTTAAGAAGTCGGGTCAACATATAGGCTACATATTATCACGCTAGCAGTGTTATAATCGTAGGTGCGTTTGGTGCTGCATAGCGTTCACGCAGACGACGTCGCGGGCAGCAGCTAGTATTTAAATATTATAACAAAATTAATAATATATGACAATTTACTTGAACTCTTTATCATTGTGTTTTCCATAAATTCATAATCATTAAAAATTATGTTTGTTAATAATTGTTTTGTCAAATTTCTTATAATGTTATAGATACCTATTTTTTTTGTGATTTTTTTTTGTATTTTTTTTTGGAGGGAAGATGTCAGGTGTATGTCAATGTGCGTCTACCCTCCTACTATGTTTAATGAGGAATAAACCAGTTGTATGCTAACGCTCTTGTTTCATTGGCAGCGGTTATTTACGACATTATAGAAATCACGAAGACACAAAAGGCTTCGGCGGAAATAAGTACGATGGTAGGGCTTTTAGCGGAAATCTGTTTAACAACTACGACGAGACAGGCCACTAGAGTCTTCATACCTTTGTCGATGTTCAGTCAAGTGTTAATTTCAACGCCAGAACAACACAAAGACAAATTTTTAGAATTTTATAACACTACTGGTTCGGGTGCCTTCTACACATACAAACGAGCACTCGAGTACAACTGGTTACTTACCTGCAACATAACAGAGGAAACGGCAGGACAGGTGTAAATTTCAACGCCAGAACAACAAAAAGACAATTTTTTATAATTTTATAACACTACTGGTTCGGGTGCCTTAAATAAATAAATAAGTTTAGATGAGTTTAATGATTTAGTAGTTGAAACTGGAATGTCAGCAAAACAGCTCTCAAATGCTGTCGCAACATTTTCATCTGCTTTCAAATTCAAATTCAAATTTCTTTATTGCGTATCACTGTACAGAAAGGATCTTAAAATAATTGGAGGTTCTAGTGACGCCCTGCAAGGGCATTGCAATATCATACAATTAATGTAGATGAGAGGACATTTTTCTTAACCTTGCTAGTTTTGGTTGGTATGTATATACAATATACGTTTATATTTCTTTATTAAATAGGTACAGTAGTGACAAAGTACCTAATTAATAAAGTCAGGTCCTACGGACTTTACGATAACTATCGAGGGTCAGAACGTATCACGTGACAGGGAATCGTTGAATGCCTCATGGTTACAGATAACGACAGATCTAGGCTTGATCTACAAGAACTTCAGCAGATCCGAGGACTAGGAAAACTGGTGCGGAATATTTGGGCCATACATTGACTTCTTCTGTGGCTTTGGCCTTCGATTGAAGGAGGTGCGACTGGGACATGACCAAATGCCTGTGACGAAGAAGGGGGAAACGATGTTAGAAGTTCCCGTAAGGAAGTACGGCTTAAACGGTGCGCACTACGTACTGTTAGAGGGCTGCACGTTTCCTCCGGAGAAGAGGTCATCTATAGCCCAAAGTGTAGGTCCAATGACTGCCCTACACTGTATGTTGAGGTCGGAGGGAATATATAGAACAAAATGGGCATCCGCTGTTAAGAGGGCATTCAATCACATAGCGGTAATTGACGACATTATAGAAATCACGAAGACACAAAAGGCTTCGGCGGAAGTAAGTACGATGGTAGGGCTTTTAGCGGAAATCTGTTTAATAACTACGACGAGGCAGGCCACTAGAGTCTTCATACCTTTGTCGATGTTCAGTCAGGTGTTAATTTCAACGCCAGAACAATACAAAGACAATTTTTTTGAATTTTATAACACTACTGGTTCGGGTGCCTTCTACACATACAAACGAGCACTAGAGTACAACTGGTTACTTACCTGCAACAGGTAAACACAGAGGGAACGATTGTATTGTCAATAATAAGCTTAAACTCACTATTGCGATTCTTAACTTTCCCAGTTTCGTTATTAATTATATTCCAAGTACCTAGTTTTAGTCTTATTAGCACTATTTTTAATCTTATTGATTTGGCTGTGGCACAAACTTTTTTAAATAACTTTGAGTAAGTTCTGACATAGTTGCAAAAGGTGTCATTTTTGTTCTATGATTTCTCATGATAGAGATCATATAGGTGCTTTCTACTGATATGTATACCTGTGGTAGCCCAATCACTGAATGATTTACACTGGTTTAGAGAGTTTTTTTTCGGAATAAACACACTGTCATGTTGTTTATTTATTAATCTACTTAAGTTACTGTATTGTAAATTTACATTATTGGAGTGGGCTATAGTAGGCATATTGTTGATTAGACCACATCGAAATCTCTCCAAACGTTTGTCATTGACTGGAACAACCATTATACTCTTATTTACCTGTTTTTCCTTTGAGTATTTAAATGTAACCAACTGACCGCTGTGATCAGAGCTTAGTTTATTTATTACTGATGAATATACTGGAGTTGCATCAGAATACACATTATCTAGACAAGTTGCAGTGGTCTTTGTTACCATAGTTGGTTGTAGAAACAGGTTAATAAGATTGTGACATTTAAATAAATTTATTAACTTTTTACTCAAGGTTGAGTTTTCTAACAAGTCAACATTAAAGTTGACAGACAAATATTTTCTGAGTTTTATTACTTAATTTACCCAATAATTCTTCCAAAGCAAGTTCAAAACTATCATAGTTTGATTGATAGTTTGATCAGTTGTCTTTTTAATATCAATTGTCTTAAATGTTTTAATAATATCCCCAGTGTCTATGGGTTGGAACTTGAAAGATAACTTGCATTCACTCACATGATTTTTGAGCAATGATTCAGCCGCCACAGGTGATGAGTTTAATGATTTAGTAGTTGAAACTGGAATGTCAGCAAAATAGCTCTCAAATGCTCTCGCAACATTTTCATCTGCTTTAATTATTGTATTGTCAATAACAAGCTTAAACTCACTATTGCGATTCTTAACTTTCCCAGTTTCCTTATTAATTATATTCCAAGTAGTTTTAGTCTTATTAGCACTATTTTTAATCTTACTACCTAGATATATTGATTTGGCTGCGGCACAAACTATTGTTAACTATTTTACCTTAGTGGTTTTCTTATGCTAATTTTAATTTATTTTCCTTAATTTGATATTGTAAAATGATAATAAATGAAAAAAAAAAAAAAAAAACTTTTAGTAAGTTTTGACATAGTTGCAAAAAGTATCATTTTTGTTATATGATTTCTCGTGATAGAGATCATATTTATTTATTTATTGCATCCAAACATACAGCCATCCTTACAGGTGCTTAACCTAATACAATGGCGTTGCCAATATACAATTTTCTTAAACAACACAACAATTTAAACAAAACCAACAAATATAACACAAACAATGATAACAATTAGGTAACTACAATATAACTACACACATAATACGCTGCCTGAGTGAACTCATTCAGTGAACAAAAAAACAGATCTACGCGATCAGACACTGTGTTGAGCGTCCGCAAAGCTCGCGTGAATGGCGCGCGGTGTAACTGTGCGGTGCGCGCGCGATGTATTAGGAACAGCGCTGACTGCCGACGTCTACCTACGTACCCATCCGGCACACAGAGCTGCATACTCTCATATAGGTGCTTTCTACTGATATGTATACCTGTGGTAACCCAATCACTGAATGATTTACACTGGTTTAGAGAGATTTTTTTCGGAATAAATACACTGTCATGTTGTTTATTTATTTTCAACACACTTCCTCGTAAAGTGAGCGTTATTCTATTGAATTTAGAACTATAAACTGGGCTATACGTCACGCGTGCATAATATATTATACCCTAGTGCATAATATAATGAATCCTACAAAGTTGAATTGTACCTTTGTGCAAATTACATGCGAGTAAACAGAGCATATTTTATTGGTCCGGGTTATACATTAAATATTTTCAGAAACAACGAAGAGATTTTATACCACTTCAAATCCATATACATTTTTAAATGTTTGCGCCTTATATTAGTAAAACAAATTTGTATATCAAACAAATTATTCACAATCTACAATAATTTGTTATAAAATATTAAAATATTTTCTTCTTTTTCAGTCATAATTATCAAATTAATACAAATAGGTACAGTACAAATTGACCGTGACATGAAAAAAAAAAACAAACACAAGACAGCTAATTGTAAGAGCCAATGTCATGCAACAACCAAATTGCTTACATAGTAGGTGCAATGAGCTATTGATGCACAATACGAACATGACCAACTGGGACCAGAGTATTTGAACAAGAATGGAATAAAATAGTCATAGTATCATTAGCAAAACGACGTAGCACCGCTAGTAGCACCCGTTCGCGAGTATAACGCAAGCACCAGCCATCACCCTCCTCAACCATATTTTAGGGAAGAGGATGACCCAATACCCGACGCTACCACTAGCCATGCCTCCTGAGGGAGCATGACGTTCTTGCTGTTATCTCGACAAGAAAATAAGTGAGTGGGACAGCCCCCCGTATGTCATATGTATACTGCACAGCCAAGCCGTAAACAAAATTATTGAGTAATAAGAAACTTTTAGAAATATCCTGTTGTGCTTAATCCCATGCCTTTTTATCATCTAAGTAATCTTTAGTTTTATAATAAGCTTTTCGAGGAGTGTTTTTAATGATTGATTTAAATTTATTGAATGGCAGGGATTGAATTGACTTCGGAATTTTGTTATATATACGTATTGATATTCCAATAAATGATTTGCTGCTTTAAGCCAGCCTTAATTTAGGAAACTTATGGTCGTTCCTATTCCTTACAGAGTAATTTGTATCATGATTATCTTTCCTAGTTTTAAATTTATTACTATTCTTATAAATATTGAAATCATTATATTGAAGTCATTGAATCTTGCAACAACATCCTCAGGGTCCGCACCTACTAGTGCAAATATCTAAGTATATCACTGTAACTTACTAAAGACTTTGTTTTTTTATATTTAATTAGTGTAATTTGTATAAATGTAATTTATGCTGTAACTTCATACCACAATACTACAACACAATTCTATAACACATGTTTTGGCTTACAGTTAGATTTAAAACTTAATTGTATCTATATAATTTGTGTGAAGAAGACTGTAATCTGTTTTGTCTTTTAATAAATAAATATACATAATGTTTTCAAAAATATATTGTGATGCAAGGGTCAAGATACCAATCTCTTTCAAATTTTCTTGAAGAGATTCTCTGTTTCAAAGTTTATACATTCCCTTTTCAGCAGTGTCAATATCTGCGTGTCAATATCTGCGGCATTGCCCCAAAGTAGGATGCCATAGGACATTATACTATGAAAATAACTAAAATATACCAGCTTCGCTGTATTAACATCAGTCAATGAGCGAATTTTCTTTACCGCGAACGCTGCAGAACTAAGTCTACACGCTAGTTGTGAGATATGGGCGCCCCACTGCAATTTAGAATCTAAGGTAATCCCAAGAAAAACAGAGTTATCTACTAGATTCAACCTGTTAATAGTGTACTTAATGTATAACCCGGATCAATAAAATATGCTCTGTTTTCTCGCATCTAATTTGCACTAAGGTACAATTCAACTTTGTAGGATTCATTATATTATGCACTAGGGTATAATATATTATGCACACGTGACTTATAGCCCAGTTTATAGTTCTAAATTCAATAGAATAAGGCTCACTTTACGAGCAAGTGTGTGGAAAAAAAAATATGAATTTGACAGATATCACCGTGTGAAATATTTTTTTATTGGCAGTTTTATTAGGTACAGTTTATTGAAATAAGTTTCTAGAACATAATTCCCACACGTTGGAGCGATACACGACTATGCGCGCCAAGCTGACGTCAGAACGGCGTGTCTATGTCACTATTATATAAGGGAGTGGTCTTAAAAAATGCAAACTTTTCAGATTACTATATTTTAATGTGATACTCAATTACAGAAATATTAATAAGAACCCACACATTTATATGTTTCTCCCCTCTCCTCAACTTTCGCACCTCTCCTCTCCTCTCCTCTCCTCTCCTCTCCTCACCTCTCCTCTCCTCACCTCACCTCGCCTCACCACATCTCGGCTTACCACACCTCGGCTCAACTCTCATCGCAACAAACGCCATCTATCCACTACTTCCGTTACATTCGGCCGTCCTGAAACAATTGCGCCGCAATTGGCGCAAAAAATATGTTAATTAAACCCTTCAGCAAGTCTTTTAAGTCATCTCTTGTAACAATATCTTTGTCGCTACTATTTCGCTATTTGATGGGGTACTACCATATGATCTTAAGGCATCGGCGGTCGATATCCCCGTTAATTTCATGAATAAAATTTCATTAATGCCGTTCTTATACACACATCAGTATGAACCTCACAAGTTTGAACGTTAAATAAATAAAAATATCGTTTTAGTTAGTTCCAATGAGTGACAAATTATCTCCAAATTAAACAACCATTCAAATCCATTAATGTAATCATTAACAGCAAGGTTCGTTAGTGGTTTACAGCAATCATAATTGCAATGAAATCTTTCAACCAATGACCCCTTCAACACACTACCCAGAATCACTCTGGCGTAGTCACCCAACCAACAAACAAGAACCTGCATCTAAAACACATTAAATCTCTTTCCACAACAAAAACTTTCTTTACAACTTTAATGGATACTTGTACTTTCGGCAACTTCATAACTGTAACCGCCACATATTTTGAATATTGCTTCCATTTAATATTGCGGGTTACTCAACTTTAAATCCAAGATTTAACAATTTATACAAAGCTACCACTGGTTTGGAAGATCCATTTACTGAGAAAAACCAGCAAGAAACTCAGTAGGAATCGGCTAACGTCAGTGCATTGTACGATTTGCAATACTTGCGATAAGAAAACCCCAACAACAATGAAATTTACTTTGAATGTAACAACAAATAATTTGACAGCGGTCGAACAATACAAACAAGCATTCATAAGCTACTAGAATAACTCAATTAATTAGCAAACAATGCAAAGCTCGTCACAAAACGTAATGCACCCGCCCTCCATTAGGTTTCATCTCCTCACACTCATAATAACCTCTCTCCGGTTATAGCATTTATCACACCAATAAGAGCACTGCATTGCACCACATCAATCAATCAATCAACTTTTCTTTGAGTGGCAACCAGCCCTCGATGCACCACATAATTCACAACAACAAAGTAGGTATTAAAATTTTTTTGACAGTAAAATCCAGCTTTTTCTGTTAATCGCAACAAATTCAAGGTATTATTTAAACGCATTGGCTTTAGACGTTAAAACGCGTTTTAAATAATCTAGTTACTTCTCGACGCCATTAGCTATCTCCGTGGTTCACACACACTGTCGTCATGTTACGTTTCAATTGCCAAAATAATAACAAGTTTACTATTACCTAAATAGAAAAAAAAAACGTGTATCCTAAGAATCTCAGCAAAATAATCGAAGATCGGCAAGATACAAGGCGAATTCTACCGAGTCACGGATACACGATTATCAGAAAGAAAACCTAAAACTTCAATATTCAGACTATTTAAAAAAAGCAATATGTAGGCCGCTTAACAACAAAATTTCATCCGCTCCACCGTGATATCATTACTATCCACCAAGTAGGTACATACTGTAGATTCGACAAAACCCATTAATCCACAACTAACGCATCAAGATCGCGCAGTAGGTACACAATATTCTAACACACAAGGATTACTTACATCCTTTAAGTATTAAACGCACGCCACTCACAATCGTGGCCTCACTGAGACGCAAAATGAAGGCAGCTTATCAGGTAACTTGCAAGGGCAAAGCGATGACATGAATTGCGCAGGATTTGCTAAAAAAGAACTAATTCAAATTACGTTACAGCAAAAACAAAGCCATGGCAATCCGACGACTGTGCTGCCTCTATCGTACAATCGATGTACTAAAAGTGCATATAATCCCTTTGACTCTCATACTTTTCGTGTGTACTTTTCTGCGAAATTTTAAAAGCAAAAATCTTTTTCCCATTGATTAGTTTCTTTTTTAGCTACTAAATTGTTTTTGGCACTAGTATCGTAGCAATAAATGCATTCTGCGATCAACGAATGATTGAACAGATATCGCTTACATAATACTATGTAAAGCAATGGATCGCGCGTCCATGGCGTGATGACTGCGCCATTATAGCTGATCGCTTATATTTACGTGACAAGGCAGCCGATTTGACACCTACTTCTACGAATGCACTGAGGGTGTAACAATCTGAGCGACTTGTATACTACCGATCCAAACAAACAAACAGCAAAAATTTCTAGTTTTATCCAACCTAATAAATCGTGACGCAAAACGAGAACTTAATTCCTCAAAATCTAATTGATCAAAATAATAATAACGAAATTCATAACCAATTCTCACAGCCAAATTGTCATAGTCCGTACGTAAAATAGTCTCGATAGTTTTTCAATATGTCCGCAGAATAAACTCACTCGTAACTCACAGTTTTTACAACGTTTAATAGACGATAAGTTATAACAATAGAAAGTATCAAATCCGAACAAAACACCATTTCATCTAGATTACCTCGCACGAAACAAAATGGTAAGAAAACAATTGCAACGTAATTCACCGTATTCTAATCGTAGGTACTTATTTTTACAAAATAATAACGAACCTCAATTAATTTGAAATCAAATCCGATCCTAGAAGATTTTTACTAAGTAACACCATACTGTGATTCTTATTTCAAAATAGTTAAACCTTATTTTTAACATAAATTGTAACAAGATAAATCGAAACACAAATCAGTTTTAAACCTGGGCTGATCCGATAAACCATTTGCTATTCAAATCGTACGGTATTTTAAAACAATTTTACTTTGCCACAGCAGCGCAAGTCATAACAAAACTACCGCAAAATATATTGATTAATCTTATTTTGATGCCATGTTTCAAAAACTCGCACGCAATAGAAACGAATCCATTAAAACGCGTAATGAAAATAACAACATTAACGTATTGGATCTTTTTAAGTCACACAATAATTTATCACGAATTTTATCCACAGCACGTTAAGAACATTTTTGCACAATCACACTATTACGGCTTACAAGACATTAGATACCTAGTTCTTCATTTTTATTTTTACTGATGTTAACGCATAGTTTTAATCGGGCTCTCGTATTATTTTAAGATCTAATAATTCTTGCACCTTTTTATTCCGACTTCCCTTTCAGCATACGGCAAACAATATGGTTCCCTATTTATAGGTTTATCACCATTAAGCTTAATAAGCATCTTTCCCGAATCATTAAGTCTATTTCGCCCAGAAAACCAGCAAAACAGAGTATCGTTCTAACAAACCGAATAACTGTTTTGTTAATTTAAAATAATTTCCGAATATTTTACATAACGATAGTATTATTTAATTCTCTACTTAACTCTTCGCTCCTCAAAGGTGATAAATTCGCAGTAATCTCTCCAACAGATTCGCCCTTCTTCCAGAACTTTGGATTGTTGCTAATATTGCATACACGGGCATATCCAACTCCATCATGAAGCATCGAGCTTGATATTGCGTATGATAAACCGCCCATCCTGTATCGACGTTGTTTTGTACATAGCTTTCTACAGAAGCATCGTTGGAAGTGACGCGCACCAAACTGCTTCTTACAAGAACTTCCGGGACTCTGTATTTACCAGCAACATTCTGAATATTTATAACCACACTCTAGCCTGTCCTGGTAATTTGGATTACCTACATCTTAAAAGATTTTACTTCATCTGACCAGTTGTATATATTGCTTAATTGTTCGATTTTCTTGATTCAACTTTTTACATTTACGTCATTATTGTACGGATCGAAATCAGGAATCAATTTTACAGTATTGCGTAACGACACAGTAGATTTAGTATCTTGATATTCATTAAATCCGATATTCTTTTGTCCACTTGCTCCAATATGCTGGACAATGAAGAATTTGATGTTGAATCAGAATTTTCATAATTACTAGTTTGGCCTGGAAACTTCCTTTTCTTGAAAATAAATCTTCTCGGGTTACCGCCATTACAATTTCTCTTCATCTTGAAGCGTAGGTTAATAAAAATCCCACTTCTGATTATAAGGGAGTGGTCTTAAATAAATGCAAACTTTTCAGATTACTGTATTTTAATGTGATACTCAATTACAGAAATATTACTAAGAGCCCACACATTTATATGTTTCTCCCCTCTCCTCAAATTTCGCACCTCTCCTCTCCTCTCCTCACCTCACCTCACTTAGCCTCACCTCGCCTCACCACATCTCGGCTAACCACACCTCGGCTCACCTCTCATCGCAACAAACGTCATCTATCCACTACTTCCGTTACAATTAATTTTTTATTGAATTGCTTGAGGTACAGTTTTTTTCACATAGGTACAGTTTAGGTAGAGTTGTTTGGTGCAAATTTTGGGACTATTCAGATCTTCAAAGTGCATCCCTTGCTTGTTCATTCGAAATTTGAATTGATTCAAACCTGTAAATTATACAGGGTGACTAGTTATAAATTTTACATATTGAAGGAGTCACTCAGTCGACACGCACACAGTAGTGTTCCCGCAACACGCACAGCACCACCGGCTAAGTATCTATTGTATTACGCTTATGAAGCCATGCGTTGCGTAATATGAAATAAATTAAAAAATATTTATTAACCAGGAACACAATTTACAAGAAATACTTAATATCTAGTGGTTGCTTCACTAGGCCATAGCCTAACTTTCATAGCTTTAACTTTCGGTTAAGTTTACTCAGTAAATAATTAATAATTGTTTTTTATTTTATTTTTTTCTTCATGTATGATCTCAAACTATCACGTCCTCAAATTTTGAAAGTGACAGTCAACTCGTCTTCAATTTCTGTAGTGTCAGCAGTTGTCGTTTCCAACAGAGAATATCTGCACGGAAAATCCGCAATGACATTCTCTTTGCTAGAACAATGAACAATATCTAATAAAACAATGAACGCTCTACTGACAACTTAATGTTCTCCACCCCTTTACTGTTTGCATCTTTCCCCCTTTACATTAAACGAACTTCTAAAACCAATCCTTTGCAGTTCGGACAGTGTCACTTTGGAATATCAGCTTCCCACTGCCTCATCTCACTTTCTCACCTCAATGAAATCTGCTTCATCTCTTTCTTTTAAAATTAAATTGAGTCAAATACAACCATTAAGAATTACTTCTTGTAATATTTATGTAATATATTTATACAACGTGTAACAAAATGGAGAGATAAAACTTAAAGGTTAGCTTCTATACCATACGTAGAATATACAGTGAAAGAATAAGCATGATCAGTGCTGGTATAGACTTTCATAGAAAATTTAATTATTTAGAAAAATTTGTAGAAAATATTTATTATCTGTAAAAACAAGTGAATGGTTTGACTTATTGGCATTTTTATACTGTGCTGGCTGTGACACATTACAGTGAGTGATCGATCATTAATGCAGCAGGCAGGGCAAAAAAAAATACGATCCAAAACTTAAAATACTGGACGGCTGGCTGCCCTAAAAATTTTCGGTTGGTTTCCGAGGGCCAGTTGTCCCTACTGCTGGATCTCCTTGAAGGAGATAGAGATCTAGCCGTAGAGCGACTTGCGGGCATGCCCATGGGCCATGCCGACGTTACGAATAGGTGGGCCGGTATTGCCCAGACATTAAATTGTCTGGGAGAAGGCGCCACCAAAAGTGGCCCGGAATGGAAGACCGTAAGTAACTAATGGTACTAGTGGGTTGGTTTGTGTGTTAAAGGTTCATGTTTTCTTTAAGCTTAACACATAACGCTAAATGCATTGCATGCATGCTTGTTTACTAATGCTAATATTTTGTCTAGTATTGGCATGAACAAAAATACAAGGCGAGGAAGAGGGCAATGGATGTGCGGCAGCATGCCTCAGGCACTGGTGGTGGCCGAGCTAAGAAACCGCTGAAGGAGCTGGAGCTGAGGATAATTAGTCTTATAGGGCAAGTGGCAGTATATGGGAATGCAGAAGTGCGCTTGCCATTTCATGTTGGTATAATTGCATTAGTTCTATATTTTTTTGTGATTTTTTTTAAGCATAGATTAAAAAGTTGTGGTTAACCCAGAGAGACAAAATGTGTGCTTGAAAGAAATCACTGTGTTTTTTTTTTATAGGATCCTCTGCTACCAGCAACCTCTGTGGATGAGCTCACTTCAGGCACTGCCATGACAACAAGCCAAATAGATTCTGTCATGGCAGTGCCTGAAGTGCTGCTAGATGGAAAAGGTTATTCAAACAGCTCAAGTGCCGCACCTCAGTACAGTCTGGCACCAGAGCCAACTGAGGAATTTGGTAAGTAGGTGGTACATAGTTTTTAAACTATAAATTGTAAATAGATTTTACTGGAAAATTATGTTATATTGAATATCATAGACATAGCTTGCACCCGTAAAAGCCATACAAAATCTGAACCCCCATTTCACCTCTTGTGAGAAAACCTCTTGATTTTCAAAAACTCCTTTCTTAGTAGACAACATTATTATGTCATAGAGAACACACCCTCCAAATTTCATGTCTCTAGGACCAGCACAACATGATCACACAATGATTGGGTTCTGCAATCAAGTCCGTCTATAAATTATATTTACTTTCACCTATGTTAGTGCAAAAAGTACTTAAGTTGAATGCCCTGGAGTGTTGTTTTGAACAATCAAATGTGACACAAACAATCCAAGTTCATAATTCATTCTCGCTCAAGTCGTCATTTGAAGGAGACGCGTGCAAATTAAATCTAAAATAAATCAATAGTTAATTTAAGCTATATTGTCAAAGCTTAAAGTTCAATTTCGTTTGGTGCTCGGGATCATCTTACTGCTTTTTGCTATCGGTGAACTTAAAGTAATACGTAGTATATTCAACGCAAACAGATAAAATGCAGAGATCACCAATAACTGGACAAGCGACCAAGTTTTCTTCTCAACCAGACCTTACAAGAACACCAGATGAAACTGATCCTATCTGTAAAGTCAACTTAAGAAAACGAAAAAATCCAGAACAATAAAGTTTATTGGAAATAAAGAATTATATGCAATCTTTCAAAGCAATGATGAATAGTGAAATAGCCGAGCTAAAAAATCAAAACTGCAAAATCTTGGAATCAAATGCTCAAATTATAAAGTTGCTGGAGACTAACTCAGCTACCAGGAAATGTGTAAAAAGGTGAAAGTCCTTGAGAATCTAAATGTAACAGCCGTGGAGTGTATATGCGAATTAGAAAGTCAACTAAACGACGTACAGAAACAATTGCTTAAGAAAACAGTTGAAATAAGAAATATTCCCCGGATTGAAAAAGAAGATGTACACAACTTAGTAAATACAATATACAAGATTGTCAACATAGAACCTAGTGATGCTACAGAAAATATTTTTAGAAAAGGCAAAACAAATGGTCCGATTCTTAAAGAATACCAAAGTATACAGAAAAAGGAAAAATTCTTAAAGGCTGCTAAGAAATACAACTCTGATAATAAATAAATGCCTTTGAGCACTGATAGCCTGGGGATAGGCAATACTAATTCAAGGATTACTCGTACATATCGGACTCACTGACACCTCAGTCAAAAAAGATTTTGTTAGCTGCTCGAGAACTGGTTAAACAAGGAGCATACAAGTATTGTTGGTCAACACATGGAAATATCCTTTTGCGTAAAGAAGGACAGCCTGCCATAGTTATTAAGTCACTTAGCCAAATCAATAACTTAGCCATGGTTTGACTATCTGTTGGGATGTGTCTTTCCAAGTTAAGGTATATTTCTTTACTATTTGTAATTACTAACATTTCATATCTGTTAATTTTTTTCACTCTATATATGATGGAAATTTTGTGTTATCTACTACTTTTATATTCATTTTATTTATTTATATTGTTATTTTATCGATTTATCCTATTTATATATTACATTTACCAAAAGTCTGTTTACAATAAAAAGTCCATGAATTCTAAAAATACTTGTGTTCATCGCAGGATTTTGAGTCCCCAATCTAAACTTGTATACTGCAGCAATAGCAATTTTTTATATGACTATGGCTAATTGTATATTGGATAATGTAGTCACCGAAGTTGACAACATCAATATCGGTGACTCATTTCTGATTGGGGACCCAGAAGCTTTGCGACACTACACACATGATGGTGAACTAAATCTAAAGGTTATTGTACAGAATATCAGAAGCATTCATAAAAAATTTGAAGATTTTACTGTATTTCTTACTAGAAGTAAAATGGAGTATGATATCAGTTTACTTACTGAGTGTTGGCTAAAGAAATCCGATTTAATACCTAGAATGCACGGATATAATACTTTTTATACTCAACACCATATCAATCAAAGCAGTGGTGTTGTCGTTTATGTCAAGAACAATCTGAAGGGTATCACTGTTTATGAACCTAATGTTGAAGAAGCGGACTGTTTGGTTATGAAAATAAACAACAGTCATGCTTTCATTTTTATATATTGTTCTCCGTCCTTCAATATATTAACTAAATTTTTGGATTCATTAGATATTCTTTTGACGAGCCTTAAGCAAGTTCCTAATATTTACCTAACTGGGGATATCAACATTGACATTTACCCAAATAACAGTGACTCCAGAACCGATGAATATTTGGAGTTGCTTGCCACACACTGTTTATTACCAAGTCATCTATTTCCTACAAGATTCAATAAATGTCTTGACCATTGTTTTGTGAAATCCAATATTAAAATCCTTACTATTATATGTGAATCTACCGTCACTGACCATAGCAGTGTTTACTTTTGCATTCCTTTGGAGTATCGGAATTGTAATGTTAGGCAAAAAAAGACTATTCAGACATTGAACTATAAAAAAGCTCACAAACTTCTTGAAAATGAAAATTGGAATGATACAGTTTCTTCAAATATACCTGACCAAGCAACAAACAATTTCATTCAGACTATTTCTGAAATAATCAAAAAGAGTACTGATACAATGTGATACCAAATAGACAAATTACTTATCAACCTTGGGTTACTCCTGGTATGTTACGTTGTATGCGTTTCAGGGACATACTTCATAGGAAATACTTAAAGCAACCTAATGATAAAAACATAGAAACAACGTACAAACGATACAGGAACCATTGTAATAAGATCTTGCATAAACTAAAAGCTGAACATAATAATACAACCTTGAATGCTTGTAAAAATTATATAAAAAGCACATGGAACGTGATAAAACAAGTATGCCACTTAAATTCCTCTGATAATGCCCTAGTACCTAGTGAACTATTAAAAATAAAATCAACGCCATATGAATCTGCAAATTATGTGAATAATTCCTTTGTTAACGTAGGTGCTAATTTGTCGAACAATATTTAACAAAAATCAAAAATTTGTGAAAGAGACCTAGTCAAAAATTATAAATTTAATAGTATACCATTGAATTCATTTATGCTACTAGAAACTGACGATTCTGAGATATGTAAAATAGTTGGATCACTTAAAAATACGAAATCTTCCGGTTGGGATGGTATATCATCGGCTTTTATTAAGTCATATATAAAATTTCTCACTAGGCCATTAACTCACATCATAAATTTATGCTTATCATCTGGAAAATTCCCAAGTCCATTAAAAGAGGCAATCATTTTGCCAGTTTACAAATCTGGAGATAATGTTAACAATTACCGTCCTATTTCACTTTTACCAACTATTGCAAAAATCCTTGAGAAGGTCATTAATATTAGACTCGTGAACTATCTAGACACTAGAAATATCCTTTCAAAAAATCAATATGGGTTTAGGAAAAAGAAATCAACTGTCGATGCTATAGAAGATTTTGTAAAAAGTGTGACTGAGAATCTTGACAACAAAAATAAATGTATAAGTGTATTTCTAGATGTATCAAAAGCATTTAATACGGTTTCGATTCCGTTATTGTTATGTAAGTTAGAATCAATTGGTGTGAGAGGTGTGCCACTTGAACTTTTTAAAGATTATCTAACTGATAGATCTCAAATGGTTAAAATAGGAAATGTCCAAAGTTCTAAGTTACCAGTACATTTTGGGGTTCCTCAAGGATCTGTACTCGGACCAACACTCTTCCTAATCTATGTAAACAGTCTATGTGATATTGATACACCGTATTCAAGAGTTATTACATTTGCCGATGATACCGTTATCTTATTCAAAAATTCATCATGGTCTGCAGTTAAATCATCTGCCGAAAAAGGCTTCCAGAAAATCACCAACTGGCTAGACAATAATATGCTTACCTTAAACATTACAAAAACCAAGTTTATAACGTTCAGTATAAGGAAAAACTTACAACCTTCTGCCGACTTTCACCTGAAAGCTCACTCAACTATATGTGTGGATCATTTAGACTGTACATGCTTAAAATTGACAAAGACGGATACAGTTAAATATCTTGGTATTGAAATTGATAAGAATTTGAATTGGAAGCAACACATAAATAATTTAAAATCTCGTATACGTAAGCTTATACCTATATTTAAAAAAAATAGAAATCTGAGAAATAACAAAACAAGTAAAACAGTATATATAACTCTTTGTCAATCGATTATTATGTATGGAAGTTCTGTCTGGGGTGGTGCTACGAAAGGTACTCTAATTACCGTAGAGAGGGCACAGAGATGTATTTTAAAAGTAGGCTTTAAGAATTTTAGGTATAGCACAACTCAACTTGACAGGGAGTTCCAAGCATTAACAGTTCGACAACTTTTCATTAAGACGATTGTTCTTAGGCAGCATACCCGTGAAAAACTACGTAGTACCTCTAACAGAAGATTGTTTGCTGTGTATGATGTACCTACATGCAAAACAACTTTTGCACAGGGATTCTCTTATTTTTTGGCCCCATTACTATATAACCGTATAAGCAAAATAAAACCCATCAAATACCTAACAAGATTCGTTTGTAGTAGAACATTGGAAGAATTTCTACGTACCTTGGATTACGAACGGACTGAAAATATAATACAAGTATATAAATAGTTATATATTTAAACATATATTTAATAAATATTTTTGATAATATATTTAATCGTCTATATAAATGTATTGAAACTATACTATATTTTATTTACATTCTATATAAATATTAACAAGTATATTGTATTCTAAATATTTACTGATGTTATTATTATTTTTTATTTTGCAACTTCATGGATCATTCAAAGTAACAATAATAATTATAATACAAAATAAAGAACATGCTAAAATTAATACAAATAACTTATTGTTAAAAGAAAGAAAAAAAATGTAATTGTTTTATCTCATTGCTCTGGTTAAACTACGTGTTTACGTCAAACACTTTGAATAGGCGCCTTTTGTATTAAAATTTTTGTGAATATTTTATAAAGAGTCATAAGTCAATTGTTGCTCTTTCGAACAATGTAGCGTAGTGACATTGTTATAAAGAAGGTAATGCTATGGTGAGAATCTTACCTTGCCGTAACTCAGTCCTCGGACTAACACGGGAGGTAATGATCTTTTAACAGTATACCCTCAATGTTTTTTAAAAAAAAGTAATTCTCGGTTAAAATGTTATGTTTTTTGGTAACTTTGTTTATATTTTATGTTTTAAACACATTTATCACCTGTCAACATGATGTCAGCTTATTTAGGCAATAAGTTTATTTAGTTGTTTTATTACTAGTTGTATAGTGGAAGTGGTGTACTTACTGCATTATTTTTTATGAATAAAGATTTCTTATTTATGAATTTCTTATTCTTATGAATAATGTTTAATATCTTTGTATATTGTTATTAATACTTAGTTAATTTAAGTATTAATTTCTCCAGCAGGTCCAAGTGGCAGCTCCCCTACTGCTCAGCGAGGAGGTCAACGCCGTAGACGTAGATGTAAGTAGTGTTTTAACTATAGATTATGACGACTTATTTCTTTAAACATAAATGTACTTAGTGAGTGACTTTTGCTATGTTGTGCAACCTAAAGTCCACTTTGACATAGTAGACAAAATCCACTTAATTTTAGCCCCTTCCCATAAAGTAGCATGTTCTCTATTTATCCAATGTAATATGGTTTTGCACATTTTTTTTTTCATGTTTGATCCCTTTTGTTAATAGTTAATGATTGTGTTGCAGATGCGCGAGCAGTTACTGCTGCACCACCACAATGGGCCCAGGATTTCGAGGAGAGACGCTTGGTTGTGGATATGCCGACATCTGCTGCAAATGTTAGCATTGCAGAGTCACTAACTGCAATGCGTGCTTTGTTGGCAGAAGTTGTCAGAGTAAGGATGTAATAATAAATAAAAATAAAATAAATAAAAAAGCTTTATTTGTTTCATTCTTAGGGTTAGTAATAATGATATATATTTTTTGTTAGTAATTTTATTGTTGTACAATCTCCCATAATGATCCCATTTGGGTAAAAGCCTCCTCCATAGATTTGCATGAGCCTCTGTCCATACCTTTCTTCATCTAATTTCTGCCCCCAACAGATATAATATCGGTTTATTCCACCTTGATCACCTGGGTGCACAAAGAGGAATGAATTAGTCTACCTTAATCACCTCGGAAATAAATCACCTGGGTGATATTACCCAGGTGCACAAAGAGGAATGGATTAGTCTACCTTAATCACCTCAGATATAAATCACCTGGGTGATATGACCCAGGTGCACAAAGAGGAATGGATTAGTCTACCTTAATCACCTCGGAAACAAATCACTTCACCTAGGATGCCTATTCTGATAAATTCCAATTTTTGATTTTTATTTTGTACTAGCTGTGACCCGCGACTTGGTCCGCGTAGGTACCGGTTATTGGAGTTGGATAAATACTATTATTATATCCTCCTTGAAGTTTAAACTTACCTTATTCAGAATTTCGTCAAAATCGATTCAGTATTTAAGCTGTGAAAGCGTTACTGATAGATAAACAGACAGAGTTACTTCAAAAACTGTTACAACAAAGCTGTGATCCGCAATTTCACCTAGGTGTTTTGTGAAAAAGTATAGGTAGGTAGGTATATAAAATAGATGATGCCTGCGACTTCGTCTGTATTGAATTAGTATTTCGAGTAGGTTATTTTCTTCTGCAAGGTCCTAAGCACCATCTTTAATAACAAAAATAAAAATGAATAATCTTCGCCCATATAATATGTATAACTATTATTATATTAGGCACATTGCTTTATAAAAAAATCGGGTGCCAAAATGTCTTAAATTTTACATAATTCATGCAATACCTATCTTCATTAATTATAGCTTATTGTTTTTCTCGGTAAAGCTATATTACTGTAAAGTTTCAGAAGAATACATTCGGCAGTTTTTGCGTGAAAGAGAAGCAAAGATCCATCCATCCAACCATTATTAGTGTATAATGTGTATCTATCTATAGTTATGATTGGCTACTTTTCACGGTAAAATGGCTGAGCCAATATTAATGTAATTTCTTTTGGTAGTTAACACATAGGTACCTGCGTTACTTTTTATTCTACTTCTAAATCTACGGTTTTTAACTTCCAAGAGCTAGAAATGATCACGAAATAAATAAAACCCTGAGTCCCATTATTTTAAGTTTAACTTTCTTTCTTTCTTTTTTCTGTGTGTACAGAAGGCAGCACATCAAGCGTTACATATCGGTAATTTTTTTTTACTTGAAACTGAAATCTGTGCCCTCGACATTACCTAAGTTAAAATTGTTTGGGGAAATTTGACAGGTAATGTAAAGCTTGACCTGCTGCCTTCTGTACCTACCTGTATTAAATCGCGCAAGAAGCTTTATTATTGATTAGCCCTATCAATATAGCAAAATTTTCTACTGCATACCAACTATTTTTCAGTTTTATTATTTTTAAGCCCCTAGTACTTTTACCGGGAGAATTTCCTTAGAATTCTTATTCCTATGTTTATTTTTAGTGTAGTTCAGTTTTTTTTTCTTCTGGCTATCTGAACGCTTTTACATCTAATCTACTAATGCCGCTACAATATCAAAAACACTGTTCGTTCGTTGCTTCCACGCTGGACTAGGAGCAACAGAAAATCAGAATGTACCAGTTGCTTCTATTCCCGGGCATACCTTAAAAGTCATTTTAGGGATAGAGATTTTATTGGATAGAGGTTTTATAACGGATAAAGGCGTGAAGTTATATGTATGCATGTTCGTTTAGTCTACGAACAGTAGATTTAGCTATCATACACTATATTTTGAATATTGAAGCGTATAAAGCGGTTCAATATTCAACGTCTTGTCAAATTACTACTTACTATTCTTATAACTACCTACCATTCGTTTGTAGTAGCTTTTATTCATGTAAAATATTGGAACCCAGCATTTATTTATTTTGACGACAATTTAGTTATAATTTACCCCCAGAATAATCCTACCGCCTCTGAATAATTGTCTAATCCGAGTGAGCCCCGCTTGGTGGTAAACTAACTGTCTCGGCTGACTGAAATTTGCCGTCAAATATCACTACTACCACCGGTGACGCGTCCCGAAAACATTTTATAAAGAGCCAGTTCTAGAGCCGCAAACGGGTTTTTCTTTTTTTTTATAATTGACTAAACCCGCGTTTGACCTCAATCTCACCTGAGGGTTTATGATAGAACTGGCTTGGCTTCGGTATTCGACCTCATTTATACTTACCTTCAGGTGAGAATGAGGTCAAATTCGGGCTTATTCACCGATTTGAAAAAAAAACTTAGTATTTTTAATATTTTGGAATAGAAAGTTATAAAATTAAACTCGTAGGTAGTCTGACTCTCAACCGTTACACAAATTTGGTGTTTCATTCAGAGAAATCTCTGGGTGCCTGAGTTTGGTAGGTATCTCGAACAATTAACAGCGTGAGTGGCCGGCCACCATGCCAGCGAATCACTCGCTCGCCCGCCAGCGGCTTATCGAACATACCTACATATTTTATTACGGAGTTATTTTAAAATTATTACGATATCTCTTTGGATCTTGATTGAAATCAAGTGGTGTCAAAGACAATTTTGTTCACAATTAAATATTTATTATTTTTTAGTAGGCAACGATCCGATGATATCAATGTGCACATGTGCGAATCTTTCGACTGACTGCGGTGTAAACAGTGCTGTCTCACACTTCGTATGCCGTTGTATTTTCACACGTTGACAAGGTATGCAGGTTTTCGCCCAAATACCAACGTCGATGTTCATTTGTGGCCAAAAATACCTTGATTTAACTAGTAGGCATGAAGTTCTAATACCAGGGTGGCTTATGTTATGTAACTGTTGGAAAACTTTCTTTCTGTACTGCGCTGGAATATAGGGTCGAGCTTGAGATGTTGAACATTCGCAGTATATTTCAGCGTCGAATTCGGGCATGTAAATTTTCTTTAGGTATATGTTGTCTCTGTCTTGCCGTAGTAATGTTTGTAGTTCGCTGTCTTGCTCTTGAGCCTTGGATATTTCTTTGTAGTTTATCGGGCTGGGAAATGTAATCGTCTCGACGCGTGAAAGTGCGTCTGCAACGATATTAGAGCTCCCTTCGATATGTTGTGTATCCGTAGTAAATTCACTGATGAACATAATCTGTCTCATTCTTCGCGGTGTTTCTGTGTCGCAGCGTGTCTTGGTAAACATGTAGATAAGAGGTTTGTGGTCTGTGAATACTATCAGATGGCGGCCTTCGTAGGTTTTTCTAAAGTGCTTCATAGCCATATAAATCGCTAAAAGCTCGCGATCATAGGTGCTGTAGTTTACTTGAGCGGGTAATAATTTCTTTGAAAAGTACCCGAGCGGTTGCCAAACATTATTAACTCATTGTTGTAGTACTGCACCCACCGAAGTATTAGAGTACGGCCGTTGCGAGAATGCGTTCCTGACAGCTCCTTGTGTCCACTGAATAAAGTTTATTTCCGATTCGAAAGTTAAAAAAGCTATGATTTTGACAGCTGTCAGGAATGCAAACTCCCACCGGCCGCACTATAGAAGCGTCGCACATGAGTGCGAGCGGGAGGGAGTGATGCGGATGAGCTAGTAGAGCGGCGTTTTCCATCTCTTTCTTGCATTCGTTGAAAGCCGACTCAGCCTCATTTGTCCATTTAATTTGAGTTTTATCATTTTTCTTCGAGTTATGCATATACGCAGTGAGTGGCGATTGCGTTTTCGCGGCGTTAGGTATGTGCTCTCTATAGAAGTTTATCATACCGAGGAATCTTCTTAGCTGTTGAATGGTTTTAAGCTTCGAATAGGTTTTCAAAGCTGCTATTTTTTCTTTAGGTGGCTTGATTCCGTCGCTGTTTACAGTGTAGCCTAAGAATTTCACTTCTTCCGCGCCGAAAACACATTTGGCTGGATTTATTGTTATTCCGTTTTCTTCGAATCGTTGTAGTACTATGTGGAGATGCTGACGGTGCTCTTCCTCATTCGTAGAAGCTATCAGTGCGTCGTCGATGAATGGGAAAATGAAGTCTAATCCTCTCAGCAAGTCGTGAATAAAGCGTTGAAAAGTCTGCCCCGCATTGCGCAAACCAGGGCACATTCGAGTTAATTCAAATAAACCGAAAGGCGTTATGATGGCAGTCTTCTCTATATCCCTCTCGTGCACGCTCAATTGTCCGTAGGCTCTATTTAGATCGAGTGTAGAGAAGATCGTCTTGCCGTAGAGTAGATGGTTGAAGTCTCGAAGTCGTGGTATCGGGTAGCGGTCTAGCTTAGTCGCGGCATTTAAGCGACGATAATCTCCAACAATGCGTAAATTGCCGTTCTTTTTCGGTACGACGTGTAATGGACTCGCCCATGGCCTTTTGCTAGGGCGGCATAGGCCTTGTTCGATCATGGACTCAAATTCTTTCTTGACAGATTCGTATCTTTGCGGCGGTATTGGTCTGGCACGGGAGTTGACTGGCGGTCTGCTTGTTTCTATAAAATGTTCGACTGTAATCTTCGGGTTCAAATTCATAGAAGTGAGTCGCGTTGTTCCGGGATACTTCGCTAGTAAATCGTGAAATGGTTGTTGTTGATCTATGCTTCTTATAGTTGGCGTTGCACATTTGTAAGCAATCGCGGAGACAGCTAAGCTTGTGACGTTATCGATAAACTTTCGATTTTTCAAATTCACTAACAGTTGGTGGTAGTTTAAAAAATCTGCTCCAAGTATCGGCTTGTTAACTCCGGCGACTATAAATTTCCATTTGTACGGACGGCGTAGTCCGAGATCCAGTTCCAGCGTTTTTTCACCGTATGTAGGTATGGCAGTGTTGTTGGCGGCGTATAGTTTGAACGTAAGTTGCTGATAAGATGTTCCTTTTATTTTCGGTATAACCGATATATTTGCACCGGTATCTACCAAAAATTGTAGTTTTGAGTTCTTGTCCCTAACGAAAAGGCGGTTTGATTAGATGAACGCTGGTATCCGCCGCTGCCAGCGCTGAATTTAGTTTTCCGAGTTTTCACTCAAAAATCTGCAGGGTGCTGTACATTTTCGCGCGCTTTTTCCGAAACGTCGGTGATAAAAACAGTACGGCGACGGTGTTGCAGAGTGGCTGCGAGAACGATATCTGGGTGAGGCCGCCATTTTTTGCTCATTTTACAAACTTTTTTCTCCGACGTCAGTATTTTGAAAAGTACGATATTTATCAAAATTTTGATAACGGCATCGGATTAAGCAACAAAGAGGCTCAAATAGACATAATGATTATTTATCTTCAAATAATAAACTTAAAATCTATTTCGAATTAAACTTGAAACAAGGTGGGAACATTCCACAAAAACTCCTATCCGCTGAGGTAGAGGTGCGGTTTGATCATTGGTGTAGCAAAAGTGTGAGAGTTATTAGGATACGGTTAATATGTTAAGAATTCTTATATAAATGGCTATCTATGCTTTTAATTTAACAATGTTAATCCTAAGACTTTCTTTGAAAAAACTTCTGAATCAGTTATGTCGACAAAAACTAAACTTCTACGCCACTTTGTCAACGCCACCGATATTTTCCATGTCTATTAAAGTTTGGGTTCAGCGAGGCTTAAATCGGGAGGTGGCAACACTGAGTTTCTATAATCTATGGACAGCTGCTCGCCGGCGGCAATTTTTTTGACAGTTGACATTTGAACATCGGAACCGGTTTGTGTAAACATTTTTTTCGAGAGAGGATTTTACCGTATAAAAAGGTAAGTTTAACTGTTACAATAAAAATTATCAGTGCATCATGTAATTACGAGTAAAAGCCATACTAGGAGCTATAATGCAACTCACATTGTACGTTATTTACAGATATATGAGTGGTTTTCTCACCGCGACGATAGCGTTGAAGTAAAAATTCGCCACCATTTTGATACTTCTACGCCACGGTAGCGCAGATATTCGCCACCTCCTCAAAGCCACCAAATTAAGGTGAGTATCCACTTGTTTTTTATTACTAAATGTAAAAGACAATATATTTTACAAACAAATAATCAAGTGATATTAAAAATATTACTAAGTTAATCATATCAGTAGGCATGAATATCATACTATTAATTGTAGTAATTAATATATATCTATCTCTGCCCGGAGACGTCCACTGCTCCATAAAGGTCTCCCCTAAAGATCTCCACAGCGATCCGTCCTACGCTACCCTCATCCATCGCTTCCCAGCGATCTTGACCACATTGTCGGTCTACTTGTAGAGGGCTGCCAATACTGCGTCTTTCGGTCCATGGTCGCCACTCTATATAGTATAGTAATAATTACTAATATTTATAAACCCTTTTATAAAATTATAAACGTTTGTCTTATGTAGCCGTCGCTCGCAACAGCTACGACCGCGTTGTTTACTATTTTCCTATAAGAAAACAATCTACCAATTATGAAATCTCTTGAGAGGTTTGGGCTAAGCCAAAAAGCCGGTATTATGTTATAGTAGACGCATTACGAACTGAGTCGTCGGGCCATAAACGTCAATAACGATAGGAATGTGCAACGCAATGCAGTTCGTTATCGATAAAGCTACCTGCGTACGCGCTGTCGACATAGTAGAAAGAGGGAGGAAGTAGGTTAACTCCGGCCCAATCCGCGATATAATTGACTACTGTCTCAGGGTTGTCACTTTTAGCTAAATTTTAATTCAATCAATGTCTATAAATTGGCAAGGGTCGGAAAGTTGTGTTTTTTACTTGTATTATCTGGGTATTGGGTTTGTAAGGTCAGTTTTATCTAAACGATGATGAAACTTTTTACGATCAAAAATAGGGCGACGGGCCAACAGACGGATGGCGGCGGCGCGGGGCGGTGATGAGCACGATCATTAGTTTAAAGCCCGGCCCTTGCCAAATACAACAACTCATGTCTGTATAACTGATTCAGGGATCATTAGTCAATCAAGTTCAACAATGGTTTTCCTACAGAATTTTTGTAAAGATTCAGAGCAGTATTATTTATGAAAAAGGGATAAAATAAACCGATGTTTCGTCGGCTTCGGTTGTCGTCCAATCCAAACGGCTAATAAATATTTATAGACTAAGAGCTTGTGTTTAAATTATTTGATTAGTTATATACTAGTCAGTTTTTTTATGAGTGTTTGTACACATAAAAGACAATAAGTATTTGTTTTTATTTTTAATAATTACAAACATAAATAATACAAACATATCTATTGAATCAAATCACACATTTATTCATTATCATAACGCGCGCGTGAACCTCGTGCGGAGTTAGCCCCGACTGGCGCTTCGATATCACCGCGAGATTTTGTGTATGTGTGCGTGCGGCGGTGCATAGATACTATGGCGCGCACATACTCGCCGCGCGCGGTGCGTTTGTATGAAGATAACCTACTTCCTCCCTCTTTCTACTATGCTGTCGATGAGTCACTGTGACCCTCATTAGCACTCTGACTCCTGATTGGTCGTTACGATGCGCCGAAAGGGTTGTTGTTTTGCTATAAATGTAATTAATGTAATGAAATGTACACAGTCACCTATGACACTTTCTTGTGCACAATGGAGAATTTATTTTCTAACGTGGGTTTGAACAAAGTAAAAGGTGACATCAACGCTCTAGCTCGGACTGTAATTCACAACGTGTTCCTGTCTTTAAACGAATTGAAAAGTGATCCCGAGAAAATAAGTTTACTCAACTTCAATAAACCACGTGACATGGCAGCGCTATTTTGTGGAGTTAGTAGAGCGACCGTGGACCGCATAAAGACAGAAGTCACCCAATCGGGCAGCCCGAATATACCGAGAGCAAATTATAAGAAACCTGCGACTGTCACCGATATAGACAGTTTTGATATAAGTGTACTGCGACGCACGATTGATTCATTTTATGACAACGGAGAGTATCCATCCGTGACTAAAATTTTAGAAAAATACCGAGAACAGATGCCCGATTTTAAGTGCGGGTATTCTTCAATGAGAAAAATTTTAAAGAAAGCTTTAAATATAAGCAAAATGCCGAAGGACGGAAGTATTTAATGGAAAGAATCGACATAGTCTGTGCCAGAATGGACTTTTTAAGAAAACTGGACATGCTCAGAAAAACAAATGATCAACGGCCCCGATTTTATCTTGACGAGACATGGGTTAATCAAAACCACTCAAGAAAACGCATGTGGCTTGGAAACAATGATGAAGGTGGTTTCAAAAATCAGCCCGTAGGAAAGGGCCAGAGATTAATTGTTTGCCATGCCGGCTCTGGAAAGACTGGCTTTGTTCCGGAGGCAAAGTTAGTCTTTAAAGCCGTTAAATCCAAGGACGCTGACTACCATACTGAAATGGATGGTAACACATACACAGAATGGTTTTCTGATTTATTAAATGTGCTTGAAGAACCTTCTGTCATTGTCATCGATAACGCCAGCTACCATTCGATGCAACTGGAACGGATACCTACATCGTCTACAAAAAAAAGTGACATTCAAGAATGGTTGACAAAGAAGAACATTTATTTTTTAAATACAGATATAAAGGAAGAATTGTTAAGAAAAGTGAAAGCTAGTAACCCGAAGAAGATTTATGCCTTAGATCAGCTGGCAAATGAACGGGGTCATGAAGTCATAAGACTGCCACCATATCACTGTCAATATAACCCCATCGAACTCATCTGGGCTCAAGTCAAAGGAGAAGTTGCTGCAAATAATCATACATTCAAGATTGCAGATGTTGAAATCCTTCTCCACAACGCTATAGATAATGTTACGCAAGAAGACTGGGCCAAATGTGTGAAGCATGCCGAGGAGCTCCAGGACAAAGACTTACAGAAAGCCATTTTAAGAGACGAAGCCCCGCCACTGATAATAAATCTACAGGAAGATGACACAGATGATGAGGATTCAGATGAGGATGAATAATTAATAATCCCCTAAGGATATTTTTTATTTATTAATTTATTGTAAAAAACGGCCCTTTTCAGGGCCACAACACGATCTACAGTGTTTCATTACGTCTGATCAAATTCTATCAATATAATAATAACCTCATTTTTTTTCTAACTAAACAAAAACGCTTATTTGTTAAAAGATTCTATTAATTTACTTATTTACTGATGAAGTTTATAATTCAATTTTTATTATTATAATATGTACATAGCTAAAATTATTGTATCGATATGCACCTCGACCACTCTTACGCACATCAATATGCCGCTCTATTGTTATGGACGTATTTCTATAGGTGCGAGCGAGATAGACAGATAAAAATGATTTATGGCCCGACGACTCAGTTCGTAATGCGTCTACTATAGTCATATACTTAGTCAGTTTCATTTTTTATATTTCGATGGATCCATTACGTAATATTTTATTACAGATGCCTTTAACCACAGCAGAAAAATCTAAAAAATACAGGGAGCGACTTAAAAGCAACCCGGAAAAATATGAGATTTCTAAGAAAAAAAGCAGAGCAAGATCAGCTAAACATTATAAAGAAAAAATTAAGGCATTAGATGATAATAAGAAAATTAAGATGAGATCAAGATGGCGCCAGAAATACGCTTCAAAGAAGGAATCACAAACTGAGGTAAGTAAAATACTAGTTATAAGTAACTTAATGGTAACATTGGTAAAAAAAAATCTTATAATTAATTTTGTTATCAGGTGCAAAATATCGAGGGTCAGAAAAGAAGTAATGTGGATGAGGCAGATGATGTGAGTAGGACATAATATTTTTATAGAATATTAAAAAAGGTATGAAAGTAAATATCAATGAAACTAAGGTGATAATGTTCGAACGGGATGAATGCATTACTGGATGCAGTATAATGATTGGGGGTGAAATACTGGAACAGGTAAAGTTTGTTGGAGTTTGTTTATCTTGGAAGAATGTGAATTAGGAATGGAGAATGTGTCAGGGATATAGAAATGAGAGCTTAAGCTGGAACGCAAGCAAAAAGTGACACCATCGCACTTGTGGGGAGCATTAATGTATTCTACTAAAGCTCGTTTGGCTGTACACAATAGCGCGTTGGTTCCGACATTGATGAATAGGGGTGAAAGTTGGATGTAGCAGCAGAATAAATGCAGTTAAAATGAGGGCTTTACGCAAGATGAATGTTGTGATTATAAGGGATGAGGAAAAGTGATAATAGAATGAGGAATATTTTGACTACATTTATATAGTCTATAAAAAATGTCAGGTTAAAAGTAGCCGAAATTGACGGGAATTAATGACAAAATGTATAGACCTAGAGGAAGCAAGAGAGGTGTATCAGAACCGCCCAAAATTGAGAACCATAGTCTTTGTTTAACTCTCTGGAAAAAAGGCGTGAGATTGTATATGTATAATATACAGGGTGTAAAAAGACCACGACCTTTAACTTTAGGGTATGATTATACTACGTATACTGATTACGGAAAAGTAGTTTTTTTTCAAATCTGAGACCTTTTTTTTGGACATTTTTTAAATATTTTTTTTACATTTTTCATGCTTGGACACGTATAAATAAACGTATTATCGAAGAATTTTAATGAAATTCGCAATTTTATTTTTTCAAAACTACCGGCAATGTATCGCGTACAAGTATTTTTGTCGAACCACGAGCGCTCCGCAAACCATTGAATCCTGCGGGCTGAGCGCCCCTCCACAACCGTAGTATGCATGGCACCCCGCGCCCTTCTCGCGCCCCGCCCGGCCAGCGCGCGCGCCCGCCCTGTGCCGCCGCGCCGCCGTCTCAAAGTTCAACGAACGAAACGTAGTGGTGAACACTGAGCATCAACCACGATCATCCATGGCACTCAGCAGGGTAGCTCGTATGTTTTCAAAATTAGCATTTTGTTATGCCTCATCATGTGTCAAAGCCGTAGTTTACATTAATTTCATCAACGTATAACTACGGAAAAGCTACGGACAACAGCAGCTGATCAAAGCAGCTTAAAACGAAGTTATTTTTAGATAGATTATTTTTAGCTTACTTTGGGACCGTGCAGTCGGTGTGATTGTCTGGGGATTTATTTATTTATTATTATTTATTATCTACCTTAAGTATCTACTGACACGCTTAAAGTACTGATCCGATTTGAATAAAATTTGATACAGAGATAGACCTGACCCTAAGGATGGACATAGGCTACTTTTTATCTCGAAATTGTCGTCCCAAAGTTAGGTAAACATAGGTAATGTTGTAAAAGAATTTTAACTCATTCAAAACGACGACTGTGAAGTAGGTACCTACCTATCTGAGAAAATAATGACATTAACCTCTTGCTTTTTCGCCCAGTAAGGTAACTTAGCCAAAAAGCCATGCGTATTTTATCCACGTAACCTCAAAGTACCTTCCTACTTTCTGTACGCAACCCAAACACTTAAACTTTCAAAAACACAAACATTTAACTATAGCCGTTTCCCCCGTACGGGTTCTAAAGCCGATCCCAATGCCGAGATAAGATCAGATTAAAAGTATCTACCTAGGTACATATCATATTCATATGTGTAATCCTTAAAATTTAAGCTGCATCCTTCTAGCCACTTCAACGTAAAAGAATAATAAAAATTCATCGTCACAAAGTTTATCGTTTTTTATAGTGAAGTAAGATGGTATTTTAAAGTACAAAACGGTATTAGTTAGGTATTGTAGTACATGTATAGTTCAAAAACCCCGTAAGTATAACCTGATAGATAACTAACATCCGTAGTTTGTACATTATTTAAAAAAAACACTCACTTGACACTAAAACGACAAATGAATGAGCCAATGAAAACACATCTTTATTAACCGACTTCAAAAAAGAAATCTATCCCGTAAGTGAGTTGTTTTATCAGTTTTTGTATTAAAATTTCTTAGCCTCGAACAGCTTCCAAACACATAGATACTTATGCCAAACATAAGTGTACCTATGTAGGTATGTTTGTCCATGCATATCTCGAAAATTATAAGTTTGAGTGTATACCTAACATATTTTTAGTTGATTAGTTTTGGTTTAAATTCATCTTATTATGTACAGCAGTTTTTAAATTGAGATTAAAGTGTTTCTTAATCACAAGGCTCAAATCATAGTGTGTAAGTTGTAAAATAATTTAATACAAAGTCGGTTTTTTAACGCTTTGCATTATTTTTTAAAGAATTACGTATGAAGTAAGGAACTTACCTATGTTGTGAAAGAACTGAATCAGTTATCTAACTAAAGATCCAGCATGACTGTCTTTACGTCCTTAAAAAGTACGTTCCATGACATACCTACTTAGGTACCTACCTATCACCTCGCGAATAGTCGGCGGCGGTTGAATACATAAAACTTAATTGCAACATAGTTCAAAGGGTAGGGTAGGGTCCGCTACAGTTAGCCAGACGTAAACAGTTAACCACGGTTGTATCTCACGAAAGCGACGTTGCCGTTCTGTGCAATCTAGTCGATTCGGCGCGTCTACGGAGTCCCCTCCCACTCCTCAGTTAGCGGCGAGACAGCGCGGGCGTCGGTGTTGTGACAGACGATTTCTTAAAAATCACACCCAAAAGTAAAAAAAAAATAGTGAGTACTTTTTTGTATTGTATCTGTTAGTTCAATATTATAGCAAGCTTGATATATTTACTTAATACATGTACTTTTAAGACCTCTTTTAACATAAGTTTTATGCATGTAGTGTTTGTCATTTAAAAACTGGAGGTTATAAAACGTGTTCGGGGTGGGGTATGCAACAGTTAACCAAAACACTGTGTTCAACAATTAGCCATGGTTAACTGTGTACCATAGGGTGGCTGTGTAACGTTCTTTTAAAATTACAGATGGGTCGAGAAAAAACAACAGATCGGAAGAAGGGAGGGCATTCTGAAGAAGCAATGAGAAAAGCTATTGAATTAGTAAACGCTGGAATGAGTATCAGGAAAGCAAGTAAGGAGTGCCAACTCAAATACCCCACAGTCCGATTATATGTGAAAAGACTAAAAGCAAATCCAGAAGAAGTACGCTTGACACCAAATTACGAAGTAAACAAGATTTTCTCAAATGAAGAAGAGATTAAAATAAAGGAGTACGTGCTGATGTGTGCTGATCTATTTTATGGTCTCTCGACTAAAGACTGCCGACGACTAGCTTACCAAATGGCTGTCGCCAACAACAAGAACGTGCCACCGAGATGGACAGAGTTAAAAATGGCTGCGTTTATTCAGGAAAAGGCATCCTGAAATTTCCTTGAGGAAACCAGAGGCTTGCAGCTTAGCCAGAGCAACATCATTCAATCAGCATAATGTCCGGGCATTCTTTGATAATTTGAAGTCTGTTATGAAAAGGAACCCTGGCTTTGCTGATGGCACTAGGTTATATAACTTAGACGAAACATCCACCGGTACTGTTCAACGATCTGGAAAAATACTATCACGTAAAGGTTTAAGTGCAATAAAAGTGACAAGTGGCGAGAGAGGTACGCTAGTCACAACATGTTGCATAGTTAGTGCGACTGGACAAGCTATACCGCCAGCTATGGTTTTCCCCAGAAAAAAATTTCAGCCACATATATGGAGCGCCAGCGGGCACTTTAGGTCTAGCAGCATCTACGGGATGGATGAATGCCGAAATATTTGTCGATGTGATGAAACATTTTATAAAGCATGTGTCAGCATCAAAAGACAACCCCGCCCTTTTAATTATGGATAACCACGAAAGCCATCTTTCTATTAAAGCGCTAGAGCTGGCAAAGGCGTCTGGAGTTACTGTTCTGACCTTGCATCCACATACAACAGCAAAGCTTCAACCACTAGACGTTGGGCTCAACGGACCCTTCAAAACCTTTTATAATGCTGCAATCGATTCTTGGATGTTAAGAAACCCAGGACAGCCGCTAACGATTTATAATGTTGCTGAATGTGTCGGCAATGCCTATATGAGAGCTATGACCCCTATAAACATAGTTCACGCCTTTCAGAAGTGCGGGATTTTCCCTTTTAATGATGCAATTTTTACGGAAATAGATTTTTTACCCAGTACCTTAACGGATAGGCCATATATTGCACCTCCAAATGAAGTAGAAGCTTTGCCTCCACAAGAATCAGCAACACAAGGGGACAATGACCAAAATAAAACCCCTATGTCACCTTCTATTATTAACAATGATACCATAGAGCTCGATTATTCCACAAACAGGCAAAATTATAACGCATTCTCTTTGCCAGAGGCCACTAATTCTCCAGCCCTACCACAAGCTCTTGATCAATCCAGCAATTACCATCAAAATCTTGATCTGCAGCGGAATACCAATCTTATTCAACTAGAAGATATTACGTCAATTATAGCATCTCCAAATAAATTACCTTCAGTATCAGTTCCCATTAATAGTGGTCGTAAGACTGTTGATTCTATACTGGATTCTACCAAGACTTCCGATATATTGCCGGTTTCATCTCCAAAACTACACCATAACTATGCTGCACCATCTCCTTCAACCAGCAAACAGATTATATCACCCATGGATTTCATGCCACCAATAAAAGCTAAGCCTCGCAATCCAAAAAGACGTAGAACACCAGGAAAAAGTCTAATAGCTACAGATACTCCAGAAAAAGATGCCATTGCCATAAAAAAGAGTAAAATACCTAAAAAGCAAATTAAAAACACAAAGCAAGACCTACAGTACAAGACAAAGTAAATACAGACAAGGATAATAAAAAATCTACCACTAAAAATAAGAAAAATCCTAAAAATAAAGAAAACAGTGATACATCAGAGGAAGAAGAATTTTTAGCCAGTGGTTCATCGTCGGGTGGTGAAGAATATATTTTGAGTGAAGAAGATGATGATGATAAAATTGTATTGGACGGGGCCTTTTTACCATTGAAACGCGATCCAAAGGAACACGAGTTTGTTGTCGTCTATTTTCCAATGAAGAAGATGGATGTTTATTATATTGCCAAAATACTTGAAATAATAGATGACAACGACGAGGATTCTGATTTTTTTGTCAGTTTTTTCAGACTGAAAAACGGGGCACGTCAACCTTTTTATGAACCTTTAGTGCCTGATACTGCAGGAGTTCAGATAAAAGATGTTAAATATATTTTACCATATCCCAAAATTACTGGCAGCAGTCGAAGGCAAGCTGCTTTTTCATTTGACGTTTACTTTGATTTGTCGCGGTTAAATCTGCGTTAAAAATTACGATATTTTGATAATGCTAATTTGATTGATAGTTTTTTATTTGACTATTCCATTGTGTTAAGAGCAAAGAAATTTCTATTTTAATACCTATATTTAGATTAAGATTTGAGAAGACTTACTATGTGATTTTTAAGATTACTAAGACAATTATTATGTTGTGAGTTTAGACTGATTTTGAGTGCCATGCCTATTACCTATTATGTACAAGTAATAAGTATCTAGTTTTAAGTTAATGAACCATGGATCTCCATTTAGTAGTTACCTAACTATTTTAATTATTGATGTTATTTATCGAGGCTAAGAATAATATTATGTAACTGTTTGTTAATTATTGATCTCATGTAAGAAGACTTTAAAAGTTCCTAAGAAGTAAACATTGTTATCTAGTTACTTAAGTATTAGTTATTTTGTGATTTCGACAATAAATGAGGCAAAATTTTCAATTTGTTTTGTTCTTATTTTTCAAGATATGAACATTTCCTACTAGTTGGCTAATTGTAAACACCATGGTTAATTGTAACAGACCCCCCTGGTTAATAGTGGACCATAGGGTGGACACAGTTAGCCAAATGGAAATTTAAAAAAAAAGTCACATATCTCTTAAACTTCACTCATATTCATAACTTTTCAAATGCAAATATATAGCCAGATAATATACCTATCAAATATTACAAAAAAAAACAAAAATTATCCTTAATTCAATCTGCTAAAGTGGTTTGAATTTTAGGTGGTTAACTGTCGCGGACCCTACCCTAAACTAGCTACCTACACCAAACTAGTATCAATTAGTTGTACATAACATAACATGTGTCTCGTATTAGATACCTACCTGGCTATCGTAGTTTGTTTATCGCAATAATGCACTCATACAGGTATAACATTCTATTAATCACACATTAACCTCCAATCACCGTGATCATCACTGCTCCACAAAATAAAATACTGTTAAAATAGCTCTAACCGTCTTTAAAAAGAATAGGAAACGGAGAACTTAATCCTTTCTCAGAATATTAAATTTACTTGTTAATCTTATTTTGGTAGCCCGTGCATCGCAAAAAACTTACGTTAGTACATAGTAACTCAATGGCGCTCACTCACACTAGTTGAACACAAAACATAGTCACAAAACCACACAATAATCCAAAAGGACCTACATTTTCATTCTAACGATAACACTCTCAATCTTAACGCAAAACACTTAGCCGCTTCGCCACCTCCTTTTAAAACAGCGGAAAGCTAAAATCTATTTTCAAAAATAGTAGGTACCTATCAATTCTCAACAAGAATCGTCGACTCAAAAGTCCGGAGCCGCTCAGCCGCTCGGCGGATGTCTTGCCGAGGTTTGTTTTCGTGCAATAGTCAACGAAATGCGTTCATACAACTTAGAACTTTAAACTATTATCTTTACATGCGTTTTAGATATTTACAAATGCTAGAACGAGTGACACCGTGAAGATTTTCTTTAGTGGAAGTGGTTGTCCAGTAGTGGGCTGCTTTCAGCTGATGATGATGAGGTGAATCAAAGCATAATCAAATCATCGATAACTTCATACTTATTCGAAGGTTCTGTCTGTGTGAACTATGCATCCATAACCGCGCGCGAATCTGCTTGATCAGTCAGTCAGCCTGGTCAGCCAGTCCCTTGTTGGCCGCTGTGATTAAAGTAAAGTGTACCTATGTAGGTACTGCGTTTTTCTATCGTTTTCCGTTTATTAAGTAGGTATGTAGTTTGTTGTTGAGTAAATAGAAGAAATATCTTTTTTGCTACTTATACCTACCTACTTGGGCATTGAGACGAGAGGTGTGTAATACATAACATTTACGTTTTCACATTAAATTATTAGAATAGGTGGATACCTTAAAGCATTAGCGGCATTCCCACATGCTTCTCCTAAGCACATCAACATCATGCCATATTCCCGTGGGCTGTACACATATGAAGAAGGCATTTTTGATTAAACACAAAACAGGTATAAACAATTATAAAAGTAAAAACTTACACTAGATTATTAACAAAAATTAACACTAATTTACAAACACTTAAATAATAGAAATTAAACAAGAAACAAAAGAATTAACACGAATTACACGGCGGCGCGGCGATAGCGTCACCTGTATGACAGCGCGGCAAACAAGGAACTGACTGACTGACCGAGGCCTACACATTGCAGATTTTTTAAAATTTACTTTAACCCTTAATTTGACAACGACATTTTTTCAAGCAAGCATTATTTTGATACCTTTTAATCATCAAGGGTATGCTAAAAACTCCTAAAAAATTTAATCTTTTTCCATAATTGGGAAAAGTCGTGTCCTGCCTGATAATACATCAAACTTAATTTGAGATTTATTTTAATATTAAAAATCACAAAATTCAGAACAAATTGGCCGACAAATTGTTTTCTTTTGGTAAAAAAATAAAGTTAGTATAATATTAATATTTACCAAAAAAGTAACATAAAAAATTATTTGGTATGGATCTAGTTAGAACTAGCAGTAAGATGGGTGGGTGAAGATGGAATCGAAACAATTGCAGATAATTATTTGTAGATATACCCCCTTATGCATAATGAAATGTAAAGTTAAAGGTTAGAAACATAAAGTGTTTTGTTTAGAGCTAGCATATTTAAACAATGTTTAAACTAAAATAGGTTTATCTTGCGATTATGAGTAAGAGGGTAATTGTTGTCAACATAAAATTTTATTTCCTACCCATATTTTGAGAGACTTTCATAAAAAGTAATCGTGAAAAATAAAAAATAAAAACATTTATAGCACACACAGGTTTTTTGAAGATTGTGTCCGCTCCACCGTGCAACGTCAAATTAAGGGTTAAAGAGCCGAAAGTCGAGCAAAGTAGCATTAGTACGTTAACATCATACAACTCCGCTAAACATCAGACAACGCCGACAAGGCATCCGCCGAATTGTGGACTTTCGCGTCGACGACGACGACGACGCGGCGACGGCGAGCGAACGAAATGATAGGCATTAGGTATATTATTGTTTTAAATATTGAAAATAGATTTTAGTTTACTGCTGATTTTTAATGGAGGCGGTGGCGCGGCGGGGTAGTGCATGCGTTCAAAGTGAGTGTTATCGTGTAGTGATAAATTGTTTTAGTGTGTGTTGTGTTCTACTAGTGTGAGAGAATGTTTTGTGCGATGAATTGACTACGAAAATAAGGTAGGTTAACAAGTACATTTAAAGAATTAAAAATAAAAAGTATTTTTTAACAGTTTAGGTTGGTTCGAAGTTGAAGTATCGTTGTAGCCCAAGTAGCATAAGATTCGTTGGAGTTGGAGGAGCACTAGTCGAGTGAACGAGAGTTCACAAGTTCAAAGCACATCTTAGTCATAATAAGACTGTGGCACATCCGAGGCTAACCTAGCTCTTATTTCAGAATATTCATTTTTAGTGGCCTACTGAGGTTGTGAATGTGGTAATTTCTGACGTTCATTTAGTATAAGTATGCCACAGTGAATAAAATGTATTTATTGATTTCGATTTTATTATTTGATTAACCCTTAATTTGACAACGACATTTTTTCAAGCAAGCATTATTTTAATACATTTTAATCATCAAGGGTATGTTAAAAACTCCTAAAAAATTTAATCTTTTTCCATAGTTGGGAAAAGTCGTGTCCTGATAATACATCAAACTTAATTTGAGATTTATTTTAATATTAAAAATCACAAAATTCAGAACAAATTGGCCGACAAATTGTTTTCTTTTGGTAAAAAAATAAAGTTAGTATAATATTAATATTTACCAAAAAGTAACATAAAAAATTATTTGGTATGGATCTAGTTAGAACTAGCAGTAAGATGGGTGGGTGAAGATGGAATCGAAACAATTGCAGATAGTTATTTGTAGATATACCCCCTTATGCATAATGAAATGTAAAGTTAAAGGTTAGAAACATAAAGTGTTCGAAAGTGTTGTTTAGAGCTAGCATATTTAAACAATGTTTTAACTAAAATAGGTTTATCGTGCGATTATGAGTAAGAGGGTAAGTGTTGTCAACATAAAATTTTATTTCCTACCCATATTTTGAGAGACTTTCATAAAAAGTAATCGTGAAAAAAAATAAAAAATAAAAACATTTATAGCACACACAGGTTTTTTGAAGATTGTGTCCGCTCCACCGTACAACGTCAAATTAAGGGTTAAATGATTAAAATTAATTTGGATGGAACTTGGGATGTTTTTTAGTCTTTCCCGAAATAATTGCTGTAAAACTTTAAAGGTAGACTAGACACAACACATTTTTAATTGTTAAACGCTTTATTAACGGTAAGGTTAAGGTTTTTCGTTACATAAGGGGTTTACGAGGTACCTTACCACCATAGCCACTGTATAATTTTTTTCAAATAATTAGGTAGTAGATGTTCCAAAGTAAAGTGCTTGAAGTAAATTAAACTTTTATCTTAACGCAATCGCTTATTAAAACGGCGCTAAGTGACTGAGTCCTGAAAAGAAATTAGAAAGTACCTACCTTTGTTTCGCTGGATCTTTACTATGGTTTTCAGAAAAAAATAACATCATGCTTACCTACCTAGGTGCCTAAATTCATTCTCATGTATTAAAACTAAGTTGTATGATTAACAAAATGATGTATTTATTTGGAAAGCTAACAGCTGTTCTTACAAAACTTATTTAGCAATATTTGTATCTTAAAAGCTAATTATAAGCTTACACATATTTAGTTGTATTTGCATGTTTTGCGATTTGTGTTAGTTTGAAACGTGAGATATTTCATTTTATTTACGTACCTGCCTACCTGACTATTTCAAGGCCATAATAGCTATTACATATTCTACTTGATTAATACATGTAAATTTGATCTAAGGTAGGAAATTAAAATTATAAACGTAAAAGTTTGTTTGGATGGTGGTTTTTTTGTTAGGTACTCTTCCATGCTGAAGTGACTAAACGGATTCAGTTGAAATTTTGATCTAAGGTAGGAAAAAGCCTAGAATAACCCGAAGGGTGCTTTATTTAGCACCAATGAAGCATTTTTTTATATCCCGATAAACTAAACCCACGTTTGACCTCATGCTGACCTTGTGAAGATGACACGGTTTAGCTACACGGGCTTAGCAATGAGGGCTCCTTAATAATCATGCCAGAACACATGACCACTGGTGCGGTGACATTTGGTGGCATATTCATTATGAAGGTTGGCTGCTAGACAGGAGATCCCTGCATGGGGCCTGCCACACAGGTTTATAATACGTGGCAAATGGGCACTTGTTTTTTATTACTGTTGTTATGAAGTTGTAAGTGTTTATGTTGCAAATTTCCGTCGCATTCCCGTACATCAAGTAGGCACTTTGTAGTTACGTGGACAGAGTAGGTACTTATGGCTTTTTGGTTAGGTTACATAATTGGGCAAAAAGGCAAGAAGTAGGTACATGACATTTTTTTTACGTCATTAAATCGTAGTTTTGAATGCGTTAAAATTATTTTACAACTTAGGTACCTTTAGAACCTTTGCTTAGACGGATTTAGAGAAAATGGGTCTTTTACAAAGTAATTTAAAACTTATTTCTAAAAAAAGGTAGGTAAGTATATCGTGAAGTGCGTAATAAACGTTGTTGTTGAGTTGGATGACTTTCAATACCTACTCATTTGGTTTGTGCGTATAACACAACGAAGAAAGTAGGTACTTTTAAAACTAATTTAATAGTCGTTATTTATGCTAGTCTTCTATTCAAGGTTTTCAATAGGAATGATCGTCATATTTTGATAAAATGAATGTTTAAATTAATATCGTGTTACTGGATATTTTATTTAATATGAATTGAAAAAGTTTGTGTTGCATAGGTAGGTAGGTACCTATTACCGAAATATTCGCGCACACAAAGAACTTCATAGTTACTTGAATAGAGTAGATACGTTTTTTTGGTAAAGATAGGTAATTAGGTAGGTAGAAGATACCCACCATATTGGGCGTTAAGCCGAGAAGTGGGGTTGCATGACGACTATTTTCAAACTCAATAAACTTTACACGTTTTACACGTTATTAACTACCTAGGTAGAATATGCAAAATCAAGTGCTTCGACTTTTTCTCATTTTAACCGGCTCGATAATACCCGGGATTAAATGTAGTTGTAACTTCTTTTGAAGAAGGAAGAAATTTAACACAAATCTAGGATAAAGCGTGAACAACAATTAGATGTGTAGTTTTATCCTGGTATTCCTACGGGATCGAAATAAACGCGGGTAAAATGCTTGACTCCGACCCAGACAATGGATAAGTACGTACCTACTTACTGCTACTACGTTAGGTGACTTGGCAACTTAAATGGAAGAGCGTCTGTTTGACAAATGGGTTCATGGCCCGTATAGCAAAAACATTTTTTATTAATTGTGCTAAAAAATTAAAGAGTTCTTTTTACGCATTTTCACCGAATTCCTGTACACAAACTACCTACGTACCTACTTTGTAGTTATGTTTTAACAGATAAGTTTTTGGTAAAGATTGGACATTGAGATATGGATAACATTTTTTTTTCAAGATACTTTTTAAATTATACCTACCTACCTAACTTGACTTTTTTCGCAACATAAGAAGGTACCTAATTTTGGAACCTTTTATACCTTGTTTCCGATGATGGTGTGAAGATAGGTATAACGTGCGCGTGGCCAATTTCTTTGATAAAAAGATGTGACTTTGATCTCCACACTGGATTCGGTATTTACGTTACTACACTATGAGTAACATTTCGATAATTCGAATGAGATCTTATTTTAACAATAATCTATCTACCTACCTATCTAAAATGATTTCGTTTGTAGCTACTTTGACCAGCTGCTGTTGTCCGTAGTTTTCTAATCACGGTTTTCAATGGGAACGAGTTCAATACTCATACGTTGATGAAATTAATGTAAACCACGGCTTTGACACATGATGAGGCCTGACCAAATGATTATTTTGTAACATACGAGAAACCCTGACTAGTGCAATGAACGACCGTGATGATGTTCGCTTCGTACGTTGTTTGAACTTTTTTCGCGCGCTGGCCAGCTGGGGCGCGGGAAGGGCGCGGGGTGCCATGCATACTACGGTTGTGGAGGGGCGCTCAGCCCGCACGATTCAATGGTTTGCGGAGCGCGCGTGGTTCGACAAAAATACTTGTACGCGATACATTGCCGGTAGTTTTGAAAAAATAAAATTGCGAATTTCATTAAAATTCTTCGATAATACGTTTATTTATACGTGTCCAAGCATGAAAAATGTAAAAAAAATATTTAAAAAATGTCCAAAAAAAAGGTCTCAGATTTGAAAAAAAACTACTTTTCCGTAATCAGTATACGTAGTATAATCATACCCTAAAGTTAAAGGTCGTGGTCTTTTTACACCCTGTATAATATTTGTATATAGCTAATGGAAAGAAGAGGTCAGGTTGACTCAAATAACCTTATTTAATTTCGTTATCAGGTGCGTGATATCGGCGCAGAGGGACCAAGAGATACAGATGAGCCAGATGAGGTGGGTAGGATATTATAGCAGACTCTTCTATATTCAGGGTTACTTAAAATATACTGTTTATTTTATTATCAAGTACATGATATCGGCGCCCAGGGACCAAGCACGATGAGAAGAACGGAACTTCTAAATGATTTAGAATTGATTAAGCCGAAAAACAAAATTGACATAAAACCAGTACAAAGAAATGTTGTTAATATTTTACGAAGGGACAACGCAAAGTTGCAAGAAAAAGTCTTTACTCTGGAAAGAGGATTAAATACACTCAGGAAAGAAATGCGTGAATTTAAAAAGAAATATCAAGAACTAGCAGAACAATTTAGACAAAAATTCGCAATAGATAAAGAACAAAATGAAACCACCGATATCGCCGTCCTACGCGAAAACAATAACACTCTTTTCAAAAGAAGTGATGAATTTGTGGAAAAGCATCTTGCTGAGGCTGAAATAGAAACCCCTAAAAAGGAAGCAATAAAAAAGAAAATATTTGAATACAACGTTCTCACTGACTCATTAAAGCAAACTTATAATACATGCTGCAATTCTGAAAAAAAGGTGCTCAAAGAGGTAGTGAACAATAAATTTGTGAAGAAATACAAAATCACTACAAACCTTACCCAGAATCTTGCCTTTAGGTAGTTAACGACCATTTCCTTATTTGTCATTTTCTAGATTTGACTATTTCCGGATTTGACAACATTTTGCTGTGACCAGGTGGTAAGAGGCCCATTTCCTGTTATGACCACTTTTTTATCCGTCCACTCTTAGTACAGTATACAAACTAGGTAATTCTAAAAAAATATTAATTGTTAATTATTTAAATAAGTTAAATTTACTTCGCAAGTGGCTTACCTACTATGCTACTTTTTTTTTTGGAGGGTAGGCAGTGGAATCATTGGAAGCAAAAATAATCTCTCAAGATAATTTAATAAATTTAATTAGATATCTACATTTATCCATATATTAAAGTACATGAATCACTTGTAAAAGGCAAGTTTTACCTCCCAAGCTTAAATTCTCCAACTTCTTTACTTCACTTCACTGTTCATCACATTTTGTTTTTCTCCTTAACCTCACTTCTTGAAAAAATGCAATCCATTGAAAAGTCTGTGGTGGCAATGGCGGACCTTTTCAACAAGGAAATGTCAGAGTTTCGCAAGCAACTTAACAAGAACACACCGGAAAACCCTGCCTCAAGTTCTTCTTCACTAGCACAAGATTTTGATCGATTTCAATTATTCATCACTGGAGCTGTAGAGAATCTTCAGAAGCAGGTACAATATCTGGCGGCTGAACTTGATAAGATCCAAACACACAGCCGAAGAAAATTTCTTCTGTTACATGGTGTACCCGAACACAAAAATGAAGATGTGGCTTGTGCAGCAACAAAAATCATCACGGAACAGATAAAAGTTACTGGATTCGCTCAGACTGACATAAGTAGCTGCTATCGGTTGGGTAGCTCTCATAGGCAAGGCAAGGCTCGTCCCATACTAGTCAAGTTTATAAATATGCAAGTGAAGGATAAGGTATGGAAGTCTAAGACGGCCCTCAAAGGTTCCGGTATAACGCTGTCGGAATTCTTGACAAAACTAAGGCATGACACGTTCCTCGCTGCTCGTGAAAAGTTCGGCGTGAAGCGGTGCTGGACCAGGGATGGCTCTGTATTCGTGCTGCTGCCTGATGATGTAAGACATCGTATCGTCACCATGGCCGACCTCGACGCGATATCACTGAATCCCTGCGAGGACGACGATAGAAAATCTCCGGAGCAGTCGAAGCAAACAAAACCGGCAAGAAGTAGACGTCCGACTCGTAAATAGTTATCTTTCCTTTCCTTATTTCTTGCTATGTATGTATAGACATATATTTATTTCTTCTTTTTTTACTAACTTTGTCTGCCACCGTCAAATTGATAACATTTATTTATTTATAACTTGTTGAGTACTCATCCATACATCCATCAATCAAGTCAATAAATAATTAATTATTACTTGATCACTCGCCTGTCAGTGACAATGTATTGACAATATTATTGATAACATATATTGACAATCCGTATTGCATACATTTTTTTACGTAAATATTTAAATATTTTTTGTTTTTACTATTTTAATATGTAGCTGGAGGTAGAACATGTTTTTATTTTCGTTGTTTTTTTTTTTAGTTTTATTAATATTATTTTATTATCTAAGTAGAATAGTATAACAATATATAAGTAATTAATAATTATCTATTGAAAAATATACATGTATTTATCTGATATTGAAGATAATGATGATTTACCAGGCTATGTTTCATGTACTTCACCCTCATCACAGAGTACAGGTAGCTACCACAGTCTATTATCTCCTACATTAAGTACTAAACTCGACACTCAATTCTCTGGTTATCCCAAAAACTTTAATGTTGTTCATATAAATGCACAGAGTATTCCAGCTCACTATCCCGATATGCTGGCAGCTTTCGATAGCACTAATATACACGCTATCCTTATTTCTGAAACTTGGCTTAAGCCATGTCTCTCCTCTGTTTCCTATTCATTACCAGGTTTTCATCTTATTCGCAGTGATCGACCAGACCGAAATGGTGGAGGTGTAGCAATATACTTACGTTCACATATTCCATTTAGTGTGATCAATACATCATCCACATCACCGACTAGTGCAGTCGAGTACTTATTTATAGAGATAACGTTGAGCCACACTAAAGTGCTACTGGGGGTTATGTATAGTCCACCAAATGTTAATTACTTCGCGAATTTAGAAGATATCTTAGAAGACCTGGTACCCTCCTATGGGCACTCCATTTTGTTGGGTGATTTCAACACCTGTCTCCTCAAAACTGATTATCGCTCTACGAGACTTCGCACATTAATTAGGTCAACCAACCTTAATATTATCCCGTCTAAGGCCACACATCGTTACCCTCACAGTGCTCCTTCTCTTATCGATTTAGCCATCGTCTCCTCCTTAAACCACGTGTCCCGTTTTGGTCAGTTAGACGCGGACGCTTTCTCCTATCACGACCTACTGTTTCTTTCGTACAAAATCCGTCCCCCCAAAGCAAAGCCGAGAATCCTTCTGCGGCGCAATTTTAATGGCATTAATTTAGAAAAACTTATTGATGATGCTTCGAATATTGATTGGTCAGTTGCCCTATGTAACTTATCTGTTGACGGCCAAATAAGTACATTTAATAATCTCATCACTGACCTTTATGACAGACACGCGCCGTAACGTCCTGTTAAAATTAAACATCTCCCGGCTCCTTGGTTGACTGATGATATCAAACTATTAATGCGCAAAAGAGACTGTGCCAAAGCCAAATACAAATTAAACACTTCTGACGAAAATTTGCTAGTGTATAGAAATTTGAGGAACCGCTGCAACACGATGTGTAGGGACGCACAACGGCGCCATATTCATAAATCAGTTTCAAATGGTGATCCAGCTAAAGTCTGGAAATTCCTCAGAACGCTGGGAATCGGTAAATCTAAAAGTGAAAGCTCCCTCAAAAATGTTAATCTGAACTTATTAAATATTTCACTTCTTCTAGCTCTATAGACGCTTCTACAAAAATCCATACTCTGAATCACATATCTAGTTTACCGACGCCAAATATTCCTTCTTTTTCAATAAGTCAATTTTCGGAATGTGATGTTAAAAGGAAAATACTCTCCGTGGCCTCTAATGCTAGTGGATCAGACTGCATTAGTCGTAAGATGCTCATCCCTATCCTAGACATTATCCTTCCTATAATGACCTCCATACTGAATAACTCAATTGCTAACAGCGCTTTCCCTGATGTATGGAAGGATGCTAACATTATACCACTCCCCAAAAAAGCCAATCCTCTTTCCTTTTCTGATTATCGTCCTATTGCCATCCTACCTTTCCTTTCTAAAGTACTCGAGGGACTAGTTCATCAACAGCTCAGCACTTTCCTTTTTGACCATAAACTTCTCAACCCTTACCAATCTGGTTTCCGTCCTGGGCATAGTACAACTACGGCTTTACTTAAAATTACGGAAGATATTCGCATGGGCATGGAGCAGAAGAAACTTACTATTCTGACACTGCTGGATTTCAGTAATGCCTTTAATACAGTAGATTTCGACATCCTTCTGCAAATGCTTCGTTCTCTTAACATATCTCCATCGACTATTGACTGGTTTCATACTTACCTGCATGGACGCCGGCAACGTATATCTACTGAGTTGGATGTTTCTGACTGGTGTGATATTAATGCCGGTGTACCACAAGGTGGCGTGTTGTCTCCACTCCTCTTCGCTTTATTCATCAATTCGATTACTCTTGATATATCTTCTTCCTACCATCTGTATGCGGACGATCTTCAAATCTATACACAAAGCAGTCTTGAAGAGCTGTCAAATGCTGTAGTGCTACACAATGCGGACTTGAAATTTATATCGGATTGGAGTCATGACCACGGGCTAACTGTCAACCCTCTCAAGACGCAAACGATCATCATCGGCAGCAACAAAATGATTCCTCGAGTCAACTTTAACACACTACCTCAAGTAGAATTTAATGGCATTTCAATTCCTTTTAGTGAAACTGTAAAGAATTTGGGAATCATATTTGATCGCACACTTTCCTGGATACCACAGATCACTGAAGTAAGTAGGAAGATGTTTGCCGCGGTGAATTCGCTCAAGCGTCTTCGCAATTTCCTCCCCGTTGCCACTAAAATTGCGCTAGCACAATCTCTCCTACTTCCTATTCTCGACTATGCTGATGCCAGCTATCTTGACCTAACAGAAGAACTTCTTAATAAGCTTGAGCGGCTCCAAAATCTCTGCATAAGATTTGTATTTGGATTACGCAAATACGACCACATTTCTGAATTTCGATCTAATCTCAAGTGGCTTCCGATTCGCTTTCGCCGGAATACTCACATCCTATCTGTATGATAAAGCTGTACCCGATTATTTGAAAAATCGCATCAAGTATCGGTTTACAAATAACGATCGCAACTTGCGGTCTTCTTCGAATCTCCTCCTAGCGACACCATCACATACCACCACCTTTCTGGGAAAATCGTTTTTTGTCCGATCAGTATCATTGTGGAACGAGCTACCGATGGAGATCCGCCTAGCTCGCAGTCCTTACACGTTTAAACGAATGCTTAAACAACATTACCTGGTGAAACATTGTTTACCTTAATGCTCTCATTGTATATTTTATTTTATTGATTATCATTATGTATTAATGTCACGTGTATGTCATATGTATTATTAGAATGTACCTATTTGTATATATTAATATGTGTATGTATGTATTATTAGTAAGTATGTGCATGTAATTATTCGTACGTAGTCTATTTTATAGCCTGTATCCCAACGCCCATCCTCATTTCCACTACCTTATCCTGTCAAGACTCGGTTGCCTGGTAGAAATCGCTCTACAGCGATAAGGTCGCCTTTGTGCTAATTTTAAATTAAAATGTTTTTTTTTTTTTTAATTTTTACTTTATGTTGGTGTACAATAAAGGATTATTATTATTACTAGTGGTTAAAAAAAAGTACGGTATGAAACCTCTTCCTTGAATGCTGGCCACTTATAAATCTTTAAATAAATATGAGTCATAAATTGACATGTTTCTATTAGTCATTGCATTGTTTGTGCTTTGTGATTATAAAATAAAATAATTTTATGATGTCGGAACAGAAATGTATATTTACAAAAAATAAGAGAGGCAAAGATACATTAATTTATAAGGACCACTGATATAATTTAAGTTCAAAAAATAAAACCGGATCAAGTCGCTGGAGATGTGTAATGAGAAGTGATTGTAGTTCAACTATAACATTGAATAAACAAAAAACCTCATACATTAGAAAAAGTAAGCATACTTGCTCACCATGTGGTATTAAAAACAAAATGTTAATGGCGCTTAACGAGTGCAAAGTTGAAGTGTGCGAAACCAGCGAGCCAGTTCAAAAAAATTTTGAAAATAAATTTGAAACATTAAAACAACAATGTTCATCAGATGACGTTGAGGATATCCCAAATTTTTCATCAGTAAAATCTGGTCTTTATGATTGCAGAAGAAAATTTTTGAATAGCAAGAAACTAGATTTCAAGAAAATTCAAGATGTACATGTACCACCAGCCTATGGCAAAGACTTTCTAATTTGCGAAGATGGGGATGATGAAAAAATTATTATTTTTTGTTCTAAACAGTCAAAGTTATTGATTAAAGATTCTTCAAAAGGATTTTTTTTTGGCGATGGTACATTTGCTTGCGTACCTAGGGTATTTTACCAATTATATACCATTCATATTGATTTATATTCTGATATCAACACTACCAACGTCATTCCTATTATATATGGATTACTGCCTAACAAAAGTCAGGACACCTACACGCGTTTTTTTAAGCTGATTAAGGAGAACTTGGGAGTAGTAATTGAAAATTATAAATGTGATTACGAAATAGCCGCAATGAATGCTATTCAATCTGTGTTCCCTAACTGCCAATTGAGCACTTGTTATTACCATTATAATAAAAACATTTGGAAGAAGGCAAAATCAGTTAATTTAACTTACAGTGCAGATGGACGAAATTTAACGAGGATGGCGTCATTATTACCATTATTGCCATATAATCACATTGTAAATACTTGGTATGATATTATTAACTTAACGCCAAGAAGTGACGTAACGTTGGCTTTTAAAAAATACTATGAAGAGCAGTGGCTGAAATTAGACCCGAATATATTAAGTTGCGCCTATCTGAGACATCGTACTACAAATTCGCTAGAAGGATGGCACAGGAGAGTAAATGCCAGGATATCAAAAAGACCCACGTTCTTTGCCTTTGTTCATGGTATAAAAAAGGAAGCTACTCATTATGATTACAGAATTAAAAAAAGTTTATTTCTTCCTCTTAAAAAAAATAGAAGGCTTCGGGATATTAAGTTTGATAAGGAGTTAAAGAATTTACTACAGCAATTAGAAGAAAAGGAAATCTCTTGCATTGACTACCTTAAAAAAATAATTTACAAGAAACTTAAGTAGTTATTGAATAAACTTCAATACTGAAGTTTCTTGTAAATTATTTTTTATTTAAATAATAATAAAATAAATTTAATTATATAAGATTTTTCAAGTAAAGAAAGAAAGAAGGAAAGTTTTCAAGAAAATTATTTTGTTTTTGTTCATCGTTTTTGTATCTCTTTAAGCTCAATTTTTGTTTTCACCAGACACAATATGTTACCCACATTTCTTTTGTTTACCTTTGTTTAATAAATTATTTTAAGTACTTAACTACTTTTTTTAACCACTAGTAGCATAGTAGGTAAGCCACTTGCGAAGTAAATTTAACTTATTTAAATAATTAACAATTAATATTTTTTTAGAATTACCTAGTTTGTATACTGTACTAAGAGTGGACGGATAAAAAAGTGGTCATAACAGGAAATGGGCCTCTTACCACCTGGTCACAGCAAAATGTTGTCAAATCCGGAAATAGTCAAATCTAGAAAATGACAAATAAGGAAATGGTCGTTAACTACCTAAAGGGAATCTTGGACTTAAAAGTAACATAAGACAAAACGAAGAAAACAAAAAAGCAACGAAAGAGTTGAAAGAAAGATTAAGAGTTTTTTATGAAAGAGACGACGTAAGCAGAGCAAGCGCTGGGAAAAAAGAATGTCTTACTTTTAAAAAATGTAAAAAACAAAAGCGATACTTATCAGACAAACTCAAAAACCTCTATAAAAAATATGTCACCGAAGTTGAAACAATAAGCTTTAGCACATTTAAGAAACATAGCTCTTAAATGTGCTAAAAAAACTTGGTAGAAATTTCTTTTAGAAATAAGCTTTGCCTTTGTACCTTGTTATCAATTTAATTGTTTGTCTATTTAAGTTTCCTTGTGTGTACATAAATTATTAAATAAATAAATAAAATAGCTCCTTTTATGTGGTGCCTCCAAATTTAAAAAATCTAGAAACTTGCGCTTGTCTTAAACATGCAAACATGCAGTTTATAGTCAATGGCCTTAAATCTGCTGGTGTATTTCAATATAATGATCTCAATCTTGTAATTTCAAGTCTTGTTTGCGACCAAACATTCAAGCAGTGCATGTATGCTGAGTGCAGAGCATGTGCAGAAAAATTGACTGAAGTTGATGACAAAATTGAGATCGAAAAAACTGTGAAATGGTATGCTTGGACTCTAAAAGACCATGTTTATAACGATAAAGATACTCCTAAAACCGCTAAGCGCATGGTAAAGACAGAAAATACTGGAAGCATTAAAAAATTATTGGATTTGTTTCACGCCGAACTAAAAGCTTTTAAGAGACACGTTTATAATGTACGTCACCAATGCCAACAATATAAGCAGTGTATAGAAAACTTGTAAAATAGTGAAGCTGCAATTCATATCGATTTCTCCGAAAATTGGGTGTGCAAATATAATGAAGAAGTACAAGCAATGCATTTCGGTGCATCCAAAAAGCAAATAACGCTGCATACGGGAGTTTTATACATAAAAAACGAAAAACCGTTCCCGTTCTGTTCTATTTCAGAGGAAAACTCGCATGGCCCGGAAGCTATTTGGGCGCACCTTCATCCCATTTTAGAACATATAAAGTCAGCACATCCAAACATCAATAGTCTTCATTTTCATTCAGACCGGACCCACATCGCAATATCGCCAGAAAAAGAACTTCTTTCTTTTATGTAAAAAAATGTATGAACTGGGTAGATAGAAATATTTCTAATGAAGCTACTGCGCGATTGGTTTATTTTGGTTATTTTCATAGCTTAATGACATACGGCATTCTCCTTTGGGGAAATGCCGCCGATATTAAAACTATCTTTGTGCTGCAGAAACGGGCTATTCGCGAAATCTACAAACTTAATTCCAGAGCGACACTTAGAAATAAGTTTAAGGTAATAAATATTCTCACGTTTGCGTCACAATATATCTTTGAAAATCTTATGTTTGTAAAAAAGAACTTAAACATGTTCCGTAGAAAATGTGACTTACATAATGTTAATACTAGAAATAAGTATAAGCTAGCCGGCTATGATAGTAGACTTCATAAAGTCACTAACTCATTTATGGGTCAATGCATACGTTTTTATAATAAGGTTCCCACAAATATTCAAGACTTACCGCTTGATAAATTATTATAAAGGATTCAACGTGCCTCCAAATTAGTATAAGAAATAATATTATTCTGGGTATTTATCGTTCGCCATCTTACCGTAATGCTATAAATTTCATACATTCTCTTAATTCATACCTAGACACAATTAAAATACATACAAATTTAATTATCACAGGTGACATAAATATAAATCTCTTGCCAAAATCGAATGAACTCGCCGAGGAAAACAATAACAGATTGATCTACTTAAACATGCTTGCTTCGCATGGTATCCTACCTGGTCACACCTTACCTACCAGAGTTAATAGTTGCCTTGACCATTTTATGATAAAATTGCAATCGAAAAAATATACAGCAAATATAGCAGTGATGAATACTGCTGTCACCGATCACTCTACGATATTCTTATCAATATCCCAAACTAAAAACACTAACAACCATCCTAAAATGATTAACACTATTGATTATGAGGAGGCATTACAGCGCCTTGAAGAAAAAAACTTACATGACCTGCTGCTGTGTAATGATCCAAATTTTGTCGCCGAAAACCTAACTAAACATTTGAATGATTCTTTGACAGAAAGCAAAAAAACAAAAGCAATACCAAAAACTAAACGAGTCATCAAACCCTGGATAACTTGTGGCATTCTAAGATGCATTAAAAACAGGAACAGCATGCAACAAAAACTTAGATCTGATCCATATAACGAAGTTCTAAAGTTGACATTCGTTAGATATCGAAATTACTGCAACAAACTGATAAAGAAACTGAAACACAAATATGAAAGGGAACAGCTTAACCAGTGCATTAAAAACTCCAAGGCACTATGGAGTAAAATTAAAAATATCACCAACCTGAATCCCCCTAAAACTCAAAGCAATGATCTACTCCACATCAAACCGAATCCCATCGATTCCATCAACCACGTCAACCAGTTTTTTGCAAACATTGGAAAAAATCTTGCCAATAACATAACGGACAAAAACCAGACCTCGCAAATTAATTATTCACCTTCCCTAAATCATTCTCCCTCATCCTCATTCGTTCTCCTTCAAACAGATGTAGAAGAAGTAGATGCTGTGCTAATGAGTCTAAAATCCAATAGTGCTCCAGGTTGGGACAACATAAATACCAGATTCCTCAAGATGACTCGAAGTATTGTTGTTCCAATAATCAGTCACCTGGCTAACCTTTGTTTTGAACAGGGAGTTTTTCCACTGCCACTAAAAAAATCGATAGTCACACCTGTGCATAAGACTGGAAACACAAATGATGTTAATAATTTCAGGCCGATTTCAGTGCTAACTGCGATATCAAAAATTATTGAGAAACTTATTAACACACGTCTTATTGATTACCTCGAGAAGTTTAATCTTTTATCAAATTCGCAATATGGATTCAGACGAGGGAAATCCACTGAAGATGCAGTTTTAGCACTGACTTCGCTTATCACTGAGAAGTTAGACCAACGCAAGAAGTGTCTCACAGTATTTATAGATTTGCAGAAAGCATTCGATACAGTGTCGCACTCCATCCTTGCGCATAAAATGGAACAAGTAGGTATACGAGGTACAGCATTAAAATTACTAATTGACTACCTCTGTGATCGAACTCAAAAAGTAAAAATAGGTAATTATGTCAGTAGTGATACAAAAATTTCATTCGGTGTCCCTCAGGGTAGCGTTCTGGGTCCTACTTTATTTTTAATTTACCTTAATGAATTAACAGACATTAAAATTGCAAACAGTAAAATTTATTCTTACGCTGATGATACAGCTATGGTTTTCTATGGCCCGTCCTGGGAAACTGTTTTCAAAACCGCCGAAACTGGACTTCATAAAGTATATAAATGGATGAATTCAAACTTACTGTCACTAAATATATCGAAAACAAATTTCGTATGTTTCTCAATTGATAAACGCACTGAACCTAAATCATCCTTAAAACTTAAAATACACTCCTGTGACATAACTGATGCAAAAAACTGTTCCTGTAACTTTATCACCAAACTACCCCTTGTAAAATATTTAGGAATAACCCTTGATCACAGACTTTCCTGGCATCCACATATCGAAATTATTACAAGCAGAGTCAGAAAACTTATTTGGATGTTTAAAAAACTAAGATATGTTGCTACAACTAAGTTGCTGAAACAGATCTATTTGGCACTAGGTCAGTCAATTATTGGATATTGCATACCAGTATGGGGTGGTGCTACGAAAGCAAAATTTCTAGAAGTTGAACGGAGTCAGCGCTCTCTCTTAAAAGTTATGTTTTTTAAACCTTTCAGGTTCCCAACTGACGACTTATACCGTTTCTCTGAACTTTTAAGTGTTAGAAAACTATATGTGGTCAGTACTATCCTGAAGCTCCATAAAACCCTACCGGGTGAATGCACGGTTATCTCACGACGAAGGAAAGACAAAATAGCAATCTTTCCTTCTTGCAAGACCTCATTTGCACAACGACAGTTCTTGGCTCAATCTGCCCATTTGTATAATACGTTGAATAAACGCCTGAACTTCCACAAACTCAAATTGTTTGAATGTAAAAACACCCTAAACAGCTGGCTTAAGTCTATGAATTACGAAGAGGTTGAGAGTTGCCTACAATATATTTCATAATTCAAAAATAACCCTTCCTGTCATACACACACACACCCACCCACATACACATCCATACACATACACACACACTAACACACACACACTCATGTACTTAAAAAAAAAAATATAGCTTATAATTTTTTACTTAGTTTTAAATTCTTTTAAATGTACATAATCAACTAACTGAACTGTAATTAACTAGGTTGTGATTATTTAAATTTGGTTGTACTTAAAATCAAAATTTTGTCATCTATGTTTTTATTTTATATGTATACTTAGTTGTTATTATGTTATTATTGTTAAGGAAGAGCGGGGCCTCCTGTCACAGGTGTCATTGAACACCTACTAGGCAGGTCCCAGCCCTGGATTATTGTAAATTTAATACTTGTAAAGGAAAATAAACAATTTATATTATATTATATTATATTATTTATGGGTCAATGCATACGTTTTTATAATAAGGTTCCCACAAATATTCAAGACTTACCGCTTGATAAATTTAAAGAAACTATTAAACAAAAATTGTGTAATAAAGGCTTTTATACAATATCTAAATATATGGACGATAAAAGTCCTTGGTTGTAAACTGTTTTTCTAAAGCGCTCAATCTCTAACTCCTTCTCCAACTCCATCTCCTTCTTATCCAACACCACCACCATCTCCTTCTTGTCCATACAACAGCAAGAACGTCATGCTCCCTCAGGCGGCAAGGCTAGCGGTAGCGTCGGGTGTCGGGTCACCCTCTTCCCTAAAATATGGTTGAGAAGGGTGATGGCTGGTGCTTGCGTTATACTCGTGAACGGGTGCTGCTAGTGGTGCCAGGTCGTTTTGCTGATGACTTTATGACTTTTTTCAACTTGACTCCGACTTCCCCATTTCCATGTCCACGTCCTGTCTTTGTCCACGACTATCCTCATCCCCATCCACATTATCTGTATTCTCTCTCACCTCTATCGCTACGTCTATCTCTGCTTCTATCTTTACCTCTATATCTATGTCTACGTTTCTGTCTAGTACTTGATTGCCCATTGTATAAATATAATAGTAGACTCCAGAAGATCAACTCGTTCATGGGTCAATGTGTACGCTTCATTTTATAATAAAATCCTAAAATATTTAAGATTAACCCTTTGTTAGATTTATGGATAAGTGTTGATGTGAAAAGTGATATCCGGATGCAAGAAGATGATTTCTCTTATTTTTAAAAGATGATTGCTGTTGAGTTTCTTGCCACTTCTTCTCAACAGATCGACTTTCCGAAGTGGTGGTAGATTCAGTTCAATTTGTAAATTATTTGACTTATTTCAAATGTATTTAAATACTTACGAAATAAAGAATTTTTGAGTTTGAGTTTGAGTTAATGACGAAAGTACAGAAGTAACTGATGAGAGTACAGAACTGAATGATGAAAATGATTTTAAAAACAATTATTGCGTGAATTTAGAAATAAATAAAGGTTCTTATGTTTTGGTTAAGTTTTTCACAGATAAAAGGACTAAATACTATATTGGAGAAGTCGTAAATATAACCGATAATAGTTACACAGTGAAGTTTTTACGAAACAAAGGTAATGGAAGATTTGCTTGGCCAGTAAACGAAGACATATCTGTCGTATACAGAAACGATATCGACCAGATCATTCAAAATCCAATATCAGAAAGGAGAGGAATTAAAAACTTTGACCTACAATATTTGAGCATAAAAATTGAGTAGATTATATTTGTTTCAGATAAAGAAGGTACAAAGATTACTGTACCTCTTCCCCCCGGACCTCGAAACGAGACAGTTGTCTACTAAACGCTACATATTTTTTCCTTTAATATTAAAATATTTTATAATAATTTAAATAAACTACAAAATAGGACATCATAACAGTGTAGTAGTCATTTTGGTTAAGTGCAAAGTGAGTGAGTCTGTGAATACAAAAGCTATAGTGCAGTGTAAGACGACAAGGTGTGCGTGGAGCTCAAGATACGGTGGACGGAAAGCGATATTGTTCCAAATACTCGATAGCGCCCAGTGTACGTTGACCCCTCATCAATCTTTCGTACGTGAGACCTCTACGACACTACTACTTCCCTGGTACTTTTACTATAACAACATGCCTCTACGACGTACCCCACCGACGACACCTACCACAGACCATCGTGACGTCAGTCGCCTAACTCCTGCGCCCGTGCAGTCAAACGCTAGTTTGGCGCCAAATTTAAATAGTCCGTATTTACATGAATTGGACTCTAATGTTACGACACGACAGAAAGTCTCATTGAACTCAGATATAAGGAAGTTTATTGGAGATATGATCGATGTTCTTCGGGATGATATGCAGCAAAGACTTCTTACACTTCATGAGAGTATAATTAAAATTGGAAACCAAAACGAAGAGCTACATAAAAGCATTTGTTTTCTATCCGAAACGCATGACCACTTCATAAAAAAGATAGAAGTTCTAGAATCCGCGCAAAAAGAAGACAGAAAGGTGATTAAACATCTAGAAGAAAAACTGGAAGCTGTGGAACGCAAGAGCTTATTGTCATGTGTAGAGTTAAGAAATATTCCAACTAAGAACTCGGAAACGAAAAATGATTTAAGTGACATTATAAATACTTTGAGTACATCATTAAATGTTCCAGTAAACAAATGTGAAATAAAAGATATCTATCGTTTAAAAACACATAAAGAGTCACAACAAACTATTATTGTGGATTTTTGTTCCGTGTTGAAAAAGGAAGATTTTCTGACAGCGGTAAAAACATACAATAAAACCCGTCCTACGCACGATAAGCTGAACACAGATTGTTTAAAACTTAACGCACCAAAAAAACCCATATTTGTATCTGAATACTTACCTTATAAAACAAGGAAGCTCTTTTTTATGGCTAGACAAATGGCTAAAGAAAAAAAATATGCTTATTGCTGGACATCCAACTGCAATATTTATTTAAGAAAAAGTGAAGGTGCACCATACTTAAGAATAAACTGCGAGGATGATCTGTGTAAGTTGAAAGACTGACTAGTATCGAAAAATTGTAAACATTTAAAAACCACTCTATTTTTATTTTTACTCTTTAAATTTGTTTCTTTTAGATATAATAATTTAACTCTTTGTAACATAAGCCGAAGACCTCTTTCTAAGGTAATGCATAAAACTTCATACAATTTAAAACTACACTACACACTCAATCATATTAATACATTATCTACAATTTTATTTCTAATCACAAGTAGGAAATTCCTTGACTTCATTGCATTTCAAATTTTAAATACTCATATATTGAATTCTCCTCATATCAAAGTGCTGTACATGAATTACACATCCCATATTTATAAATTATACATAATTATTAACATAATATTTTTAGTATCGGGTACAGTTCACTTACTAGCTAATCTCTTTTACAATTTTAAAATTCACTGACTTAGATACAATTAATGATATAGACTCTGTCGCTATATCAAAAGCTTCTGAATCCAGTGTTGAAAACTGCCATAAAATCATAATGTCACAATCGAGCTTGAAGATGATAACGCAAAATATTAGGAGCATTGGTCATTGCACTAGGTTCGATGATTTTGCGGCGTTACTTATGAGATTGAATGTTGTTTTTGACATAATTATTCTAACAGAGTGTTGGTTATCCAGCTGTTCTGCTGTTCCATCCCTTGACGATTACTACAGTATTACAACTAACAAACACTATTATCAAAATGATGGTGTGGTAATTTATATAAAAAATCATCTTAAGTTTTTAACTGTAGATCACTCTTATAAAGGCTGCAATTGCTTAGTGCTTAAGTCTGATACTCTGGTAATTATCTCAATTTATCGACCTCACGCCTACGACAAAAAATATAGTTCAAAACAAGAAAGCATTGATTTATTTTTTGAATTTATTAATAATATTCTGGTGCTTTACTCTACCTACAAAAACATTGTTTTGTTGGGCGACATAAATATAAATATTCTACCAAACAATGATAACAACGATTCTAATTGCAACAAATACTTGAATCTATTAGCTTTCCACGGGTTATTGTCTTGCCACTATTTTATAACACGTGATGAAAGCAACACATGCTTAGACCATGTCTTTCTCAGGTCTGTCTATAATTCATCAACCATTGTGATTCAGGCAGATATAACTGACCATAAGCCAGTAGTCTTTGAATTGATGAATAATAGGACAGCTGATATGCCATCTAAGGTAAGGTATAAAATAGATTACGTAGGAATTAAAAAAACTCTAGAATCTCATAATTTTCAAACTTTGCTAACCAGCGATGACCCTGTTTTTGCAATCGACACTTTAATTTCCTTCCTTCAAAAAACCATTAAAGAAAACTCTTCTACAGTAATAACTAAAAAGAGAAAAATATTAAAAAAACCTTGGATGACTGAAGGACTTCTTAGATGCCAAAAGAATAAGGATAGGTTATACGCTAAATGTAAGCTTGATCCTTCAAATGTTGTTTTGAAAAGCACCTACAATCGTTACAAAAGTTTTTACTTTAACCTACTTAAAAAATTGAAACGACAGTATGACAGAGAACAAATAGTAAAAGCCGGCCATAACTCCAAACTACTCTGGAAAGCTATTAAAGCCATTACTTTCAATAAGCAGAAAGAAAACTCAGCACAACAACTTATTGAAGAAGGCTCTGAAATTAACTCGATAAATGATATTAATCAACACTTTGTTAATGTTGGCAGATCTCTAGCTGAAAATATTTCACGAACCTCTACTATACTCGGTTATGAACGATTGGGAGATAATATCAAAATTTCAAATTCCTTTACATTAAGGCCTACAGATTGCGTAGAAATCAATGATATAATTACTGGTTTTAAAAATGATTCCTCTGCAGGGTGGGATGATATACCTACTCAAATATTAAAACAATTTAAATCTATTCTTACCCCAATTTTAGTACGGATCTTCAATTTGTGTTTGGATTTAGGTGTCTTTCCACATAACCTTAAAAGGGCTATCGTTATTCCAATCCATAAGAATGGGGACCGTGCTAGAGTCAATAACTATAGGCCAATCTCTTTATTATCAGTCTTGTCCAAAATTTTGGAGAAAATAATAAATATAAGACTTGTTGATTATCTTGAAAAGTATTCTTTGCTTTCAAAAAACCAGTTTGGGTTCCGCAGAGGTAAATGTACTGCTGATGTAGTCCTAAACTTCACTTCGTTTGTTGCGAAAAATCTCGATAAACATAAAAAAGTTATCGCCATTTTCCTTGACCTAGCAAAGGCGTTTGACACGGTCTCCATTCCTATCTTATTATGTAGATTGGAACACATTGGCATAAGATGCACCCCACTTAAACTTCTAACAGATTATTTATCGGACAGACGGCAATCGGTGAGGATAGGTGAATATATCAGTGATGAACTCCCTCTCTCTTACGGCGTCCCACAGGGCAGCATTCTAGGCCCCACTCTTTTTCTTATCTACATCAATAACCTTTGCTCACTAAAGGTGGGTGGTGAAATTTTTTCGTATGCCGATGATACGGTTCTGTTGTTTGCCGAAGATGCTTGGGAGGATGCCTTCTCAATTGCTCAATGTGGGGTAAACAAAGTGATGTTATGGTTACAAAGTAATTTTTTGACTTTGAATACGTCAAAAACCAAATACCTAACATTCTCAATACAAAATGCTACCCAGCCCTCCCAAACATCTAATCTAAGTGTTCATCTGCCACAGTGTACCACACTGGAAGAATGCTCGTGTCCAGCACTGGAGCGGGTCTCCAATATCAAATATTTAGGAATTATTATAGACCAAAATTTAAACTTTAAATCTCATATAGTACAACTTAGTTCTAGGATTAGAAAGCTAATCTATACTTTTAAAATCCTTAGACATGTGATGGAACCATATCTGCTTAAGCAAGTTTATTTTGCCTTATGTCAGTCCCTCATTGCATATTGTGTTACGTCCTGGGGAGGTACACATAAAACAACATTATTGGAACTAGAAAGATCCCAAAGAATTCTGCTCAAAGTCTGCACCTTTAAACCGTACCGTTTTCCTACCGAGTCAATCTATAACTACTGTGAAGTTCTCTCAGTGAGGAAACTTTTTATACAGTCTACGGTTCTGCACCAGCATAAAAATGCAGTGTTTGATGCAAGCTTACCGCGGAAACGTAGAGCTGATATCGTGTGCATCAAAGAAAAATACAGCACCAAATTCATTAACAAATATTATCCATTTCTTGGTCCGTACCTATATAATCGCCTCAATAAAATTTTAAATTTATATAGCTTAAGTAAATATGAATGTAATCACAAGGTTACACTTTGGCTCCTATCGCAATCCTACGAACAAATTGAATCAATACTGACTCCAATAGTTTAGGGAATAAAAAAACACAAACTCACACTCGCAAATACACAACATATACATTCTCCACGTGCTTATACACTATACTACTTAATTTACACTTTCTTAAACCACTTCGTGCTTATGCTACATACCTAACTATATGTTTATTTCAGATTTCTTTTTTGTTTGTTTTTAAATTTAATGTAATGTTTTTCTTTTTTTTTGATTAAAAATAATTGTTTATCCTTAAGAATTTCAAGTATACGAAAAAACTGCTATGTATTGTTTCCTCAATCTGGCAAATACAGCTACAATTATTTGGGTCGAGCATACTACTCATCCTAAGCTTACAGGGCTCTGCCCTTTATTAGGGAGTAGTGAACTCAGTAAAATAAAATTATATTACTTATTCTTAGATTAATCAAATATTGTAAAACTTTTACTGTTTTTTGTGATGCTTATATCTGTAATAAACGATTATTATTATTATTATTATTATTAGGTACCTACCTCATTATAAGTGTTAAATTATTATGATTATTGAAAAGTAAGACTGAAAGTGTGCCATAAAAATTACATGAGACTAAGAAGTAAATAAAGTTGATTTTATTCATTCAGTGGGTTTCATTTTCCATTTGTTTACCTACAAACTTATTACTTTATATGTATACAAGATTCATAAAATATTTGGCATGTGTACGCGAACCTTTACATTTATTCGTCACTATTATACGCTACTCAACGCCACCGACGCGTAGAAGTTCTACGCTATCATCACAATACTTCTGCGCCACATCAGCAAAAAATGGCGGCCTCACCCATCTTCTGTCTCTCTCTCGCGCGATGTATGGACGACGGCCGCGCCCGTATGTTTGATGTTGTGTTTTTAAAGCGGCGACTTCTAATGTTAATTTTCTTATTTCTTGAATTAGTAGCAGATTTTCATTTGAGTGCCGATGGCTGCACGAAGCTGAAGTTTCTGGAACGGTTGAGACGGCGTTTACTTCTCGGCTTTGCTCTATTAGTTTGTCGGCTAATAAAGATAGATCTTCTAACTGAGCCTTCGTTGAAAATGTATCGCTGACGACTAGTACCGAGCGAACGTGTGCAGGCAAGTGGTTCATCCACATCATTTGAAGTGTAGAGTCGGGAACTTTGTTTCTCGCAAGATCTCGCATTTTTCTAAGTAACTGCGATGGCCGTTGGTCGCCAAGCTCCATTTCTGATAGGAGTTTCTGGAACTGTCTGCCTTCGCTTTCTTCGTAAACTGATATGAGCCGGTCCTTTATTAAGTTGTATTGATTTTCTTGAGATGGCTTGTAAAGAAGATCGCTGATTTGTTCGACGTCTGGCTTGTCTAGTTGAGCGATGACCATTATAGAGCGAGCTGAGCTTGACTTTTCTTGAGATTGTTGGTGGCTGCTTCAAATGTTATAAACCACAATCGCGGTCGGTCGCGCCAAAAGGGTGAAAAGCGCATGGATAGCGCGATGCTGCCAACTTCTTGTTTTTCTTCCATTGTTCTGAGGTCGGGGTCACCACTATAGCACCTGCTTACTTGAGGTTGAAATTAAACGATCAGTTTGATAATTAGTAATATAATGATTTAATAAATTGATAAAGCTTAATATATACAGGTGTTAGAAAGAATTAATACACTATCAGCTATTTCATTCGAAACTCTCGCAGAGCGAGATAGGTGCGTCTATCTCGCTCGCACACACATATCCTCGCTCTTGCGCCGTAGTCGGGTAGTAGCAGCTAGTTGCTAGGGTAGCTACATCTGTATAAAACTGTTCCGTTACTGACTGTTTGACTGACGGACAACGTACAGCCAAAGCTACTGGCTGTAGAGAGCTGGAACATACAATCCTTAGGGGTACTAAAGGAATTCTCGAAATTCCCACGGGAACAGGAAATACACGCACAAAAAACTCTAAGCAACAAGCATACATTTTAAAAAACCTTACCTAATCTCTTTTTTTTAGTAAAAGTTAGGTTGTTATGGGTATGCACTTTTTGTTTTAATTTACTCACTGGCTGGTTAGAAAAAAAAACGATATTCTATTGTTTTTTTACAAAACAAAAACGAATGCATTTAAATAGAATTTCAATGCATTTTCTTTCTTAATTGAATTTGGTGTTGAATCTTCATTTTAAAAATTTTAACAATAATTTAAATAAAGTTATCGACATAATTAGGTACATTTTACGTGATTTTATACATTTATTACACCATGGAGCGACGTCATTTGACTGCAAATGAAATGCAAAGAGCTGTAGGGATGTTGCAAGCGGGAAGAAATCAATCCCAAGTATCGCGGCATTTAGGTGTCAACAGGAGCGTTATTTGTCGTCTTTGGCAGCGTTACACCAACACAGGAGATCCTGCTGAACAACATCCAGGCCGCGGAAGGACTACCACCGCTCGACAAGAGCGCTACATACAACTGACTGCAAGACGCCAGCCGATGATGACTGTCCGCCAGATAGGTTTAAGGCTACGAAACTCAAGTGGTGTCGATGTTAGCCCCCAAACCGTGGGAAATCGAATCCGTGAGTACGGCCTACGAGCACGACGCCCAATTAGGTGTCCACCTTTACGTCACGGCAATAGCGTGCGTCGGAATGAATGGTGTAGGGAACATTTAACATGGAGCCAGGAACAATGGAAAAAAAAATTATTTTGTGATGTGTCGCGATTCGGATTTAGGCCTGATTCCAGAAGAGTGAGAGTGTACCGACGTCCCGGAAATAGAGAAAGGCTGAGGTGCATTCAAGAAGTGCATCCGTACAGCGGATCAACTGTTATGGTGTGGGCGGGAATTATGAAGAATAGGAGAACTGAGCTCGTTTTTGTAAATGGAAACATGAACGCTGAAAATTACGTTGAGGATGTTCTTAAACCCCATGTCCATCCATTTGCACAAACACTTGGCCCAGACTTCACATTGATGCACGATAATGCACGTTCACATACAGCCTTGTGGACTAGTCGGTACTTGGCAACAGAAAATATCCGGGTGTTGCCCTGGCCTGCACAATCTCCGGACCTCAACCCCATAGAGCACGCGTGGGATATGCTCCAAAGAAGTGTTTTAGAGGACTTGGACCAGGTAACAACAACCCAGCAGCTGAAGGATTTGCTTAAATTCCACTGGGAGCGATTACCGCAGGACCAGATTAACAGACTCATTGATTCCATGAATAATCGGTACCGGCAAGTTTTAAACAACAGAGGAGGCCAAACTTTGTATTTAAATTGTTCAATTATTTTTCAATAAATTAATTTTGATTATAAATTTTGTATTTTTTATTCGAATTTTTTTATTTGTTTTGACCTTAGCTCGTTTTGCGTATGATACAGAAGACTGAATAAAAATAACAATAACAGATGTTGTTTTTACTTCAAAAAGATCCTAAAAGTATATTCGAATAAAAAATAGAAACTTTGAAACATGAAATATTATTAAAAAATTCACATAAGTACATGTTGCTTAGACTTTTTTGATGTGTGTATATTATTTTTTAGTTAGTTTTAATTTTTTTTTCCTAGAGTGCACGGATGTGATACATGGTATTAAGGTTCTTCGAGTTCTTCAATGAGTGTCTGTTTGTATTATGGAAGGAATTCCCAAAATTCCTACGGGAACGGGAGTCGTTGGACTTTTTAGTTTGTATGAAAAATCTTATTCATTGAGTGCACAGATGTGAAACTTGGCATAAAAGTTCTTAAAGGAGTGACTGACTGTGTTTGCGTTAAACATGGACAATGTTTTTGCGGTAGGAAGTCTCGTGGAAAAGCTTGTCAATAAATTACGATGAATATTTCTTTAACACGCCCAGTAGCTCTTGCATGCATGATATCCTTTTGTTTTTCGGCAAATCAGATAATTCTCTTTCGACTATTTTAGAGAAGAGTAAACTCGTATAATCTGATTCGGATTCACTGATTGCGTCATTCCACTTTACAACTGTGGGGTATTCAGATATTTTTTTCTTTCTTAGTCAAGTAATCTGTGAAAAATATCATTACGATGAATATTTCTTTAACACGCCCAGTAGCTCTTGCATGCATGATATCCTTTTGTTTTTCGGCAAATCAGATAATTCTCTTTCGACTATTTTAGAAAAGAGTAAACTCGTATAATCTGATTCGGATTCACTGATTGCGTCATTCCACTTTACAACTGTGGGGTCTTCAGATCTTTTTTCTTTCTTAGTCAAGTAATCTGTGAAAAATATCATATATGAGAAATATCTTATAAATCGTCAATTTAATATAAAAAAAAATACAAAAACCATGTTCAATATTCGAAAATGTCCTAGCATGAAGCATTGAACAACAGGACAAATTTTGGAATATGTTTCTCTCTCATGTACAAAAAATACAACATTATAAAAAAGAAGATGTAGAAATCAAACTGTGTATAAAATAACTTAGGAAACTTAAGTTGTTTTATAACTTAAACTTAACTTAAAAGTACAAGAACTAACGTATCTTTGAATTAACATTAGATACAGGGTTTTTAAATTGTTCTTTAGTTATTAATTTTTTCAGTTATTTTGGCACTGTTGCAAGGGCTATAATATAATGGACTGTCGTTGCGAGTTGTCATACACCGTTTGGCTACGGCGATTCGCACACTGACGACGCACATACATAAATCTACTTCATTATTATTCAAAATTGACTGAAAAGGAGTGCTAACAGCTTTTTTTGTCTACTGTAATATCTTATTCAATAACTATCAACACCTTGTTAAAGCCGAAGTACAAAATTGTGACGTAATTAAGTGGCCATTCGATGTTCTAATCAATATATATTAAACTGTTCCGTTTGAGTGACTGAGGTACTGAGTGACTGAGTGACTGACAGACAACGTACAGCCATAACTACTGGGCGTAGAAAGCTGAAATTTGGAACATACATTCTTTAGGGAATGTAGGGATGCACTAAGGAAGGAATTCCTGAAATTCCTACGGGAACGGGAAATATAGGACTTTTTAGTTTGTATGAAAAATCTTATTCCTTGAGTGCACCGATGTGAAACTTGGCGTAAAGGTTTTTCAATGTGTGTCTGGTTGTGTCATGAAAGGAATTCCCGAAATTCCCACGGGAACGGGAAATATATGATGTTTTACTTTGTATGAAAAAATCCCATCCCTTGAGTGCACGGATGTGATACTTGATATAAAGGTTCCTCAATAAGTGTCTGTTTGTATTATGGAAGGAATTCCCGAAATTCCCACGGGAAGTGGTTGGACTTTTTAGTTTGTATGAAAAATCTTATTCCTTGAGTGTACGGATGTGATACTTGGCATGAAGGTTCTTCAAAGAGTGACTGGTTGTGCTACGAAAAAAATTCCCTAAATTCCCACGGGCACGGGAAATACATGATTTTTAGTTTTTATGAAAAAAACTTATTCCTTGAGTGCATGGGTGTAATACTTGGTATAAAGGTTCTTATAGTGGGTGTCTGGTGGTACAGTTTCTGAAATTTCCAAGAGAAGGGTAGTTAAGCGCATACGAAGTTGCGGGTTAAAGCTAGTGATGTATAATTGTTTTTTATTTTGAGTGAAAAATAATGTCACAGAAATATCAGACATGGCGCACATTTACTCGAAACCAACCTGAAAGTTACATTTTCCTGAATTCATATCAACTTAAAATAATTATATACCGAGATTGGCAAGAGGCTATTGATCCAAACCCAAACTGAATGGAAGCAGTGGTCTAATTAAGCATCCATCTCTTTACAAATAGGTCCAAAGTTTTGTTTGTACTGACGAAGGTGAAAGAAGTAGAGAGTAACAAACGTTTGCCGTTTAAAAGCTGGTCGATAGATTTGTATGTCCATGAATATTTCAATCATATACATGTATCGCCGAGATCAGGGCGCTTTCAACTTTGCCAAAAAATCGCGAACGCAAATCATAGCAAAGATTTCCTTTCTTAAGTTAATTCAAATTCATTAAGAAAATAAAAGTCAAAAAGTACCTTGTTTTGGTGACTGGCTGGATACAAATTCAAATTCTGCAAATAAAAAAATATAGATGACGAGAGAAATCTGTTAGAAAGTAAGATTATCGTTATGGCAACACTAAATTAAAAAACTTCAAATAAAAGGATAGTCTGCTAGAATGATGCACGGGACCAAGTAGCCGAGTTACCATCTGATGAGACTTTAGTGCAGTGTAAGTGGGTGCTTAAAAGAAAAGTAAACAGTGATAAAAGTGTGCGTTACAGAGCCCGTTTGATGGCTAGAGATTTCACGCAAAGGCCTGGAATCGATTATGAAGACACTTTCTCACCTGTTGTCAGTCACCATTTTTAAAATGATGTAAAAATAATTATTGCTTTCTATGTCGATATTTTTTTTGTTTATTCAAATAATCAGGAGGAGACTAAAAAGGTAATTTCTGTATTGTGTTCTAAATTTAAGATAAATAATTTGAGTCAAGTTCATTAATGTTTAGGAATGAGAGTTAATATTGATAGTTTCAAATGTTATTACCTTGTATCAGTATATTTATCAGATATTGAAAAAAAATTATATGTTAAATTGTTAAGTTGCTAGTACTCCAATGGAATGTAAATTAAATATTAATAAGTCTGAATATTGTGATCAAGAAATTCCTAATGAACAATTGATAGGAAGTTTGATGTATTTATCAGTTTTAACTAGAACTGATATCTCTTACAGTGTCAGTTTCCTTAGTCAATTTAATACGAGTCACACAAATGAACATTGAAATCACGCAAAGAGAATATCTTAAGAAAAAGAAAAACTTGTGTGTAAAATATGTAAAAGAAAAACGTGAACTTCCAAAACCTGTGTATGATCGAAACCCATACACAGGTTTTTGTTTTGTTATGTCAGGTTCAGCTATTTACTGGGAGAAAAGAAAGCAAAGAACAGTAGCATTATCAACTATGGAATCCGAATACATGGCCATAACTGATGCATGTAAAGAAGCTATATATAAATATATAAGGTGTAATTGACAAATTGAATGAATTAGACATAAATATATATTGTGAATTGACGAATAATTTTTGTATCTAAACAATAAATCTAATTTAAAATGACTACAAATGTCCTCTCCCGCATTGCAATACCTAAATTAGGTGCATAATTTTACTTATTATTATTGTAAATTAACTATTATTATAAACTGTCACCTGTAAAATTATGTGTGCAATAAAGTATTGAGTATTGGGTCTTTATTATTACTGCTAGTTTATATACTTTGTTATTATATAATGACAACCAGAGTGCACAGAAGTCGGTGGCAAATAGTATGTGCAATAGAAAAAGTAAACATATAGATATAAGAAATCATTTTATAAAAGATGCGGTTAACAATAATATTATTCACTTCAAATATTTACCAACAACTGATATGCCAGCTGAATTTCTTACTAAGTCTTTAAATTTTGTAAAACATACTAAATGTATTGAGGCATTAAATAAATAAAATAAATAAGTAATTGGGGAGTTAGAAAATAAGATTAACTATATGGAAACACCAAATGAAAAATTGACAGCTAATATAAGTTCTTGTAGTATGTGACGCACGTCCCCATTAAGTTATACATTATCTCAATATACAGTTAACTTCCAACAAAAGCAGTTATCTTTTATTAAGCTCCCGGTCCCAACAGTGCATGGCGACCTTGCCAGTGCTGCCTTGCGGCAGCGCTGCGTAGATGGAACGATTCGGACTATAATACATTAAATCCTTAAAATAAAATACAAAATAGAAATAATTTAAAATATTTACATAAAACCATGTAAAAACAGAAAACATGCAAAGAAACCCTAGAAAAAGATGAAGAAAGATAAAAAAATAATACAAAATATTCTCATTAAAATTACGAAGTTAGTACTTAAATATTTTCTGACACTCACACACACAACATTATCTAGCCCAAATTAAGTTTCTTAAAGAACATGTGTTATGGATACTAGATAACTGACATACCTAAGAAATATATAAACATACATATTGAATAAATACATATTTTTTATTAGAATAAACTTAAATAAACATATAAACGTCCATGACTTGACGAGTAATATCTGTGTTCACACAAATATCCACCGCCGCCGGGATTCGAACCCAGGACCTCTGGCATAGAAGGCAATGTATGTTACCGCTACACCAGCCGGTCGTCATTTAGATCCTAAGGATCCCTTGATTGTCTCTCCTTAACCGGAAATTGATATTACATTGAAAGGAATTCTACTCCTATGACCCAATTGTTCTGTAATCTGAGAGATCTCCCTTTAACCAGTTTGAAAACTACCATCACTGCTTGGACAGACTGCTCCTCTCCAGAGACCCCGGACCACTGGACTCTTACTCCTCGCTCTAGAGAGACTATCCCCAGATTCTTCTTCTGAATTTCAACTCACATTCAAAATGGACAGACCAAAAGAATTAGAAACTCTCCCTACATCGATCTTAGGATTCGACGAGGCCATCTACCGGAACACCGGCTTAGACGACCCTACTGGACTTTTTGATTATAGAGATGAACAGATGGTGGTGAAGATATGCCCAATACTAGAGAGGACGATAGAACATCCATTTCTGCATCCCAACAACAAAAGAAGAAAAAGAATAAAGCCACTGTCATATCACAACCTTCATCATCCGCACAATCAATATGCTCCTGTCCCAAGAAAGTCAAAAATGACATCGATGTCGCTCTGACCTCATATATTGTACAAACTTTCCCTAATCTGAAACCCGCAGACCTCTCTCCCTTCTTAGAACAACTTAAAAAGCTAGACATTAATAGACACAGTCAGAATGAGCAGCAGGAAAGTGCTTCAGATGTTTTCGCTCACTTCTTTGAGGTAGCGGGGGAAGGATGGCCTCACTTTAAACGAAATGTACGGGATTTATGTCCTCATGGTATTAAAGCTGTAAGTGCCGGACTTAACGCCATCAGATCCGCACTGTTGATTTGCAAGGCCAAATCTTACGATGGATTAATCCGATCCTTAGAGCAATCGGCAGAATATGCCGCTTTCCAGACCAAGAGTATGAGAGAGCAGACTTCAAATACTCAGATGACTCTAGAAGACCTCGCTCGGCAAGTGAATAGAGCTACTGGGGCCCTCTCTACATTGTATTGTCTTAAGTTTTCACGATTCATAATTTAAATAAAACTACTTTTTAACCGGATTAATCGCGTATAATTTATATTTTACATTTTAACTCGACGTTCTTCTATTCTTTCTGACAAACACCCCAACAAAGTTTTAAATGAAAAGTTTAAATAAACAAAAAAAAAGTATTATTTTGAATGTAAACATCAAATATTAGAGAGCTCTTATAAATTTTATTTCAAAACGAATTTACATGAAAAGTATTGCTTATTTAAAACTGATTTTGATAATAACTGTAATAAACTATCGCGGTTATTTTCACTATGATTTAATGAATTTACGGGATTCTTACCACGATTTCCAATTTTAATTTCGCGCATCCGATATTTCCGCGACCAAGCACCATGACCGCGATCACACCACCCCTGCTCCGTGAATTGGCACATTATTAGATTTTGATGGCGATAATTCCATCCCACCGTCACCATTAGATATTGCCACTAACGCTGATATTTCTTTAACCCCCCTTATAGCCTACAACCCCTTATACCTATGTTGCTAGAAGAACAAGGATAAATGAACATGAAAGACCAGAAAGACAAAAGGAATAGGCCAAACTGTGCACAAAGACCAGTGGAAGGACGTCAAAAGAAAACTAATGAAAAATGCTGGGAAATATTGCTACAGTAGGAATGGAGTTGAGCGACCAGCTAGAAACATGAAAACATTCTGTAACAAATGCCGATTTTTTCTGGCCAAAAACAGTTTGGCGATCAATTAAGGAACCAAATATTTGAAAAATTTTGGAGTTTGGAGAATGTTACGAGACAGTAGGATTTTATTTCAAAATATTGTAACAAAGTCCCCAAATGTAGACGTACTAAAGAAACGCCATCCAGAAGGCAGGATACAATTACATAACTCCAGTGCCAGTGTGTATTTTAAACACATTGTATATCGACACGGGTATGATCTCGACCGCTTTCAAAAACGAGAAACGAGTTGAAGAAGACGGTAAAGGTTTTATTACACCTGATGCTAGAGGTGGACGTAATAATCGTCCATTGATTATAGACATGGAAATGATTAAAAGCGTTTTTGAACACGTAAACAGTTTTCAGCCGGTTGAATGAACGAATCACTATCTTACAGTCGTATGTTTGTTTTTTATAAAGAATGGATTTGTGGCGCACCTTATTATCTTGACCAAGTGGTAACATACCAAATTAATACTAAATGTTAAACTGATAGCAACCTCACTGTCTATTTGACAATGTCATATTTATATATATATTGTCCGTTCATCGTCAGATGTCCCCTGCCGTTATGTTGGCACTATTGCTTGTCAAGCTGTTTTCGTTATCTGGGATAGTGAATTAATCCTTTTTATTGATTACTTGCCAAAAGGGCAAACGATAACTGGATCCTATTATGCAAACTTTATCCCAAAATTACGTGAAGCGATTAAAGAAAAACGTCGTGGGAAATTGTCATTGGGCGTGTTGTTTCTCCAGGATAACGCTCCACCTCATCGTTCGGAAGTTGCGCTCACCGCAATCCGCAGTGCTGGCTTCGAAGTCCTTGATCACGCACCATATTGTCCTGACTTAGCCCCGAGTGATTTTCACTAATTTCCAAAATTAAAGGAGCATATTCGTGGAACTAAATTTGACGATGATGACGCGGTTATGACTGCCGCAGAGGAGTTTTTTAATAGTCGAGAAAATGATTTTTTTGCGGAAGGAATAAGAAAGTTGGAGATGCGGTATTCTAATTGTATTAGATTAGAAGGAGATTACGTAGAAAAATAAAATATTCTTGTTTAAATTTTTTTTTTGTATTCATTCTAAAAATTTTGAAATTCACCCTCGTATAATATAAATTGTGTCGTCATTCAAAACCTTCCTAGTCTTATAGTTGTTTATTATTAACAAATCAGAAAATTAAACATATATTTATTCGTGGTAGGTATAAACAAAGTTAGATTACGGGGTTAAAATGGACACATATTATTGGTAACACTGCTGCCACAATGCTGCCAACATCAGCAGGCATGTACATGCACGGTCTGTACACGGCTGTTGCTTTTGCTTGCTTTTTATTGTAGTGGTAATTACTAAAGTTTTGTTGGAAGATAATCTAAACCATCTTTTCCCATAGATTTGTGGCCGTCATCACCACTATATACTTTACACGGATTTGTACCGATATATATATATATTTTAACACATTTAGCATGCTCCGTATTATTTGGTGACGGTTTTAGCTCATAGCTGCCCTAGCGCTCCAGCGGGTAACAAAGACTGGTAAAAGCACAAGCCAAGGTACAATTTGCGACAGCGAAAGAGCATAAAAAGATAAAGGAATGCGCACAGAGATTGAACGTACGTTCCGCGTCAAGGCAAGATTATGACTGCCGACCGGTTACGAATTGCGCAGGCGCAGAGTAGTATATGTGAGAACAATCTATTAGTAGAAGATCCGAACCTAAATCGACATTCACCGGGTTGATAATAGAATCAAACTTATTTAATTATTAATTTCGTATATTAGAAAATATATTAACAATGGTTTGACAAAAAAAATCCTGGACAGAATATTTTTAATTATTAAAAAAAAAACATTTTTCATTAAATATTGCAACATGAATATAATAAGAAAATTTTATACTAGACTTACTGTCGAATTCATAGAGAATTTGTCCACGTTAAAACAGCGTTACAGAGGGTTTACAAAGCACAACCAAAAAAAGGTGATTCATAGACGATAAATGACATTGTAAACATACTATAACGGCTTTCTAAACATGTCAAATTTACAATCAGCATGAGGCTTCTTTAAGCCCATTTTACCGGCCGAGTCTACCCGAAGGTTAACGAATATTAACGAGTTATTGAAATTGATAATTTGAGTTTCACAGTTTCACTCTTCGTCTTCCTTCCTAGTTCCCTGTGATTATTTTTTTCGTCGCGTCAATTTGTGGTCAGTGATGGATGGAAGTCGTCGTGGCGCCGTGGTTACTGTGTGTATCATACGATATCACAGGTTAAGCAACATTCGGCGCGGTCGGTACTTTGATGGGTGACAGCCGACCATTCATATTACTCACGACGACTTCCGTGTTTCGGAGGGCACGTTAAACAGTCGGTACCGGGTGCTGTATACTTGTATACAGTAGTCGTTAGGGTTTGTCAGAAGCCATCTAGGCGCCCTAAAAAATTCTGGCATCCACCACCCAGCACTGGGCCAGCTTGGTGGATTATGGCCTATACCTTCTCTGCACCCAGGGGAGAGACTCATGCCCTGCAGTAGGCTCATTACAAAGAGTTGTGATGATGATGATGATGATGGATGTGATGAAAAATTTGATTAACATACAGCTGATAGCTCGTATTGATGCAAATAGAGTGCGACGTAGGAGAAAGGAGTACCGACGAAGAAAAGACCCTTTTACTCTAGACGATATTGAATTTAAAAAGAGATATCGCTTTAATAAAGATACTGTACGGCGTATTACCGATTTAGTTCGTAATGAAATTACGCGATGTCCAAGAGGTTTTGCAGTATCCCCTGAGCTACAGGTGCTGACAGCGTTGCGGTGCTGGGCGAGAAATGAGGTAAGTACAGGGAGTGTGTTTCCATCTGAGTGCGGTGAGAGGATGTGAAGATGAGTCTGTTGTAATTATATTGACCATTTCTGGCTCTTTATTTTCCTTGCCTCACAAAAGAAAATCTCACTATAAGGCGATAGGTATTACAAAGAGGATATCTCTTGTGAAGCAAAGCCATGTATACCCTGTACAGAGTTCATATTTTATTGTAATACTTGTACGTATTTCACCCACAATAACAATATTTTATTTCAATAATTTCAGGTTCAGGATGACAGTGGTGAGCTTCATGGCATAAGCCAAGCTACTGTATGCCGCATTTGCGCTAGAGTAGCAAGAGCTCTTGCCCGATTAAGTAAAGAGTTCATTTTCATGCCCAACACTGTGCAGGAGCAAGAACAGGTGATGAGGGAGTTCCGAGCAATCAGGAACTTCCCAAATGTAATCGGAGCAATAGATTGCACACACATCCGCATTAAAAAAACTGGTGGTATTTTTCCAAGAATAGTCGGGAGTCGGGGCACAGAAAATTTCAATAAACGAAGGCACTGAACAAGGCGATAAATCTATAATAATTTGTGACGAAACTGACGAAAACAAAAATAAGTAATGAAATGAAATGTCTGTATCGACCTGTCAAATGCCAATTATAACTGCAAGTAAATGAAATATCCATAGCCCTAGGGCAAAAAAAACACAATTTTATCTCTGGTGCAATGAAATGCGACGTTTCCGCTCATGCGTAATGTAATCCGTATAATAACGGTGTATTAGTTAAAATAGGATTTTCAGATGTCTATGAATCACCTTCACTTACAACACACTATAAACCTTAAAGAGTGTTGTAGCTAAAATGTACTTTAAATGCTTTTTAACTATTTTCTATGAATTTGACTGTTAAAGTATAAGACATATACAGGGTCAATTTATAATAGTCTGTGATATTTTAAAATTGGGTTAACAATGATGTGTTGGTTTAAATTATGAAGTAAATTTCTTTTTTATATTTTTCATAAATTAAAATTTCAAAATTATTTTTAATGAATAAAATTTAAGTTTAATCTACACTTCATGACTAGGTACATAGCAAAAAATAAAAATATTTCCGTCTTTTTCTTTTAAGAAAATCACTTCACCAAAACAATAATCTTACGCGAATAGTAGATACCTACGCATCCGAGCGAAGGTCGTTGACGCGCGCCCGTGTGTTTGCGTGACCTAGTTACCTACTTAGCGCGGAATCAGCTGTAATTACGTCATACATCAGGATAAAAGGTGATTCTAATGTCCCATCACACTACTGTTACAGGTTTTTGACTATCAATTTCACGTTAAACTAATTGTATCTAAATACTGTTTTAGTTTTGATCTTCATTAAATTAAAAATGAACTTAAAATAAAGCATTCGTGCTTGAAGTCTTTGTTAAAACAAATAAATTGATTTTACAATTAATTTAATGTTAGAATGACGTGTTTAGTAACTGGAATAACCTTATTTATAACTATGTACAGTGTAGGTATAACATACAAAAATAACTTACATTTTTACCTTGCGTCCTGTCGCTGATGTTAAATACCGTGCTAGGTATTAGTCACTGATAACTTATCACATTCACAATTATAACTGCTGTACATGGAGTCCCATTAGCCCATATACTGAACACAAAACCTGTCATGTTTAGCTTATTAATTTAGACTATCCATAAAGTATCCTTATCACTTTTGATAACAGCGATAGGTGGACTCGTCAATCCATAGAATGTGCTTCAGCAACCAACCATAGACTACACACGCGGAGCATAGGTAGCTGCTTCAGTTCTTGCACTTTCGTAAAGTGGTAAGACTTGAGCCCTCTCGTCGCAGCAAGCGCCGCACCCACGAGCTGCTGACTTCGAAAATCTGAGCCGCATCGTTTGTGCTGGCTATCGGATGCTGTTCAAAACACTCCAGCACGTCTTCTTCGAGTGAACCAGAAATCGAGGTCTGCCGGCGTCTGTGACTGTGGATTAAACGTGCCATAATCGCGTAATTCGACATTTTTGTTAGTTATCGATTTAGTGTTCGCGCGCGCGAATCTCTGGACGGACTGACGAGCGGGGGCCCGGGCGTGGCGTGCTTTCAATCAAACATAGTAGGCGCGGGCGCGGCGGCGCGGGCGCGGCGGCTCGAATTTGACTTTCGGCTCGTTTGCTTGTGCCGCGCAAGAACGTATAGGTATTGTTTGGTAATGTAACTAATATTTTATTGTTTAATAGAAATAGATGGAAACGTTTTCTTATCTTGCTATGTAGTCGTAAATTAGAGATTAAACTAAAATTTTATGCACTTAGAAGTATTATGAAATTTTTATTTATGAAAAATGTTGAAAAAAAAATTTTTTTTTTTCGAAATTCACACCCACTCCTCATTCTGAATCTGCTATAAAAATATAATTGACTATTATGTGGCGACCCTATAGAATGTGCAGACATATGGTTGACTATTATTTACCTGGACGAACTACTGAGTTGACAGGTATAAACAGGGTCGATACCAGTTACTTTCACTTGATGTGATAATGGAAAAAAATTATATCAGCATAAGCGCTGTTTTATTGTGTACACGATGATATAGGGTTGACTGCGAAAAATTTGGTCCTAATAGGGGTAGACAAATTTTAAAGATTCAAATTTCAACGCGAGTGGAACGTTATTTTGGAGTAACTAATGACGTATAATATTATTTTGCATCGAAAACACGTGTTATTCTGTATTGTTGTGATAAAAAATGGCTAAAAAGTGTTTTTTGTGTGGCTCGGGCGACTCTTTAAGTGATTTTACAAATGTAACTTTAAAATTGTTCGTTAAAAAAGCTAGCTTTTCCTAAACAAAAAAACTTTAAATATCATGAAGTTCTAACAAAAGCAGCACTCGATTTTGTTGGTTACCATACCACGTGTTACAAAAAAGTAACTGCTTTACCAAATAAATACCATGAAGAATATAAAAATTTTCTTACAGAGTATTCAGTAAGTACATAATATATGATTCTTTAAATTATTATCTAATAGAATTCGAAATAGCACAATTTTAATCAATTTTAATCTAGAACATTGTTTGACCTTTCCACTAGCACCAATGCCGCCTGCACTTTTTTCGTGTACTAGTGACATGTTAAAAACTCCCAAATCAAAATTTGCAGTTTAAAATCTCAAATCGAAATGGTTGAGCCCACCAATATTGATGTTGAAATAATAGACGGTTTTTATTTTTTATATTTAATTGGAAACTCCATGCCCCATCATTTGAGAAAGTTGCAGAGTCAATACTCATGAAAATTTGTGCATCGCATGCTGCAGAAATCCATTTAATATTCGACCGATATTTGTCACCTTCAATCAAGGATTCTGAACGCCAAAGTCGAAAAGAGTTTGATATACCGTATAAAATTACAGGACCTCAACAAATCAGACCCAAAGATTTTGTGCAAAGCCTTAAAAATTATCGATTCAAAGATACACTTTTTGGCTGATTATTGAGAAAACAAAAATTTGCTGCCAATAATCAGAAATAAAATATTTTTTTAACTGTCGAACATCTGTGTTACTCGTACCAAGCTCAGGAAAATTGTATTAAAAAATCTGAAGAAGTTGATTATACATGCTATCATGAAGAGGCGGATACGAGGATTGTTTTTTATGCTCATAAAGTAACACCACAGAATAAGTAATAGTACCGGTACAGAAGAATTACTCCGCATGAAGATCTAAATAAATTCGAGTCTTGCTACGACGCGATACGGTGGAATTCAGCTCGCACAGCATTACATACCTGCAAATTTATATACCTAGAAGTTTTGTCTCTTTCTATCGCATGCCTCGTTATCTTTTCTTACGCTGTTAGGGTTGCTGCTTAGTGAAGAATAATTAATCTCCTTATTCTACCGATGTAGGTATTACTGTTATTCTACCTTTGTAAAAAATATTATTTCAACCTACCTAAAGTACAAAATGAAAAAAAAGTTACGACGAATAATTAGTAATACTACGTATGTTTTGTTTACTAAATTTAACATAATCAAATCTAAACATAATCTAATTGAATTTGTTTCTTTTTATGTCCATTTTTAAATACTATTTGCGACCTCGATCATAGAATTACTGTGAGTGCTATTAGGTAGGTAGGTATCTACAACGTCCCGACGACGACGGGCGCGCGCGTGACACACGACCCATTCGAAATACGCCGGCGGAGCGCTTCGCTGTAGGTAAATAACGAATGTACCGCGCGGAGTGAGCCAGGCCTGGTAACACCCGGCTCCAGAATCCTAATAAAAGCTTCTGATACTGATGTTCTCATAATTATACTTGGAAATATGCACAAATTGTCAGAGTCTACTATTTTTCTAGCTACTTCAGCGACTAAGAAGTAATCGAACCACCTTGACTACATTAATTGCATCGATTAAGCATTAAAGTTGGGACCCAAATAAAAAATAAATAAAAAAAGTCATAAAACCAAAACCAAAATGAAAGCAAACTAATTATTTCTTTTTAAGAAAAAGTGAACCGCATTCAAAAAACCAACCCACCAAAAGTTTTTAAATAATTTTTATAAACGCCATCCTATTCCTGTTTCTATTCCATCCATATTACTACCCCGTATAGTAAATTTCTGCCAAAAAAATTATTAATACTCGTATTAATGAATGTAATAAGAACATTAACAATTTATCTGGGTAGGTATTTATATAGTTTTTGAAGTCGGTGCCAAACAAATAAAAGTAAACTGCTGCCAAACAGAGAAAATTACAAGGCGAACGTATCAACGAAGTTACATCCACTCACGACGACGCGACGACGACGTGTGGCCCTCAAGGGTGTGCCATTCGATATTTTTTCCGCCAAAGAAAGCGTAGCACCCAAGTGAAATGTCTGGCCCCTAAATTAGACAGTCTCTATTTTAGAGAACAGCGCCCTCCCCAAATCGATTTCCTTACAATATTAACAGTTTTATTTAATTTATAATTATACAAAACATGTAACTATGTTAGTAGTTCTGATGCAGTGTGCTTTGTTGTCCTAAAAAGTTGGTTTGGCACCGACTTCAAAAACTATGTAAATACCTACCCAGATAAATTGTTAATGTTCTTATTACATTCATTAATATTGATAATTTTTTTGGCAGAAATTTACTATACGGGGTAGTAATATGGATGAAATAGAAACTGGAATAGGATGGCGTTTATAAAAATTGAATAAATTCGACTATGGTGCGAACAAACACTATGTCATTGTTTTATTTTTTATTTGAATATTATCTCTCTGACAGAGATGCTTTTATTTTGTTAGAACATTCTCGGCCCTTCCTTCAGAAAGGGAAGTCATTGTTTTGTTCGAAGAAAATAATCTTCGATTTTATAACGCGAAACGTACCAGCCTCACTCCCAAGCGTATTATTTGTAAAAGTGCTCTCTTATAATATAAATAAAATATTTAACTAACGATCCCTTGCGTTTCATGGTGGAGGCGCCGGCACCTCTTTTTGCTTTATTATACTTTTGCTTTATTTTCAAGTATTCAAGAAGGTCTACCAGTTGAAGGAAGAGTTCGCCCAAGGAAGGGCAACAAGAAGAGAAAATAAACGTACGAGAAACCTCTCGCAGCCAAGCAGTAACGCCCAATAATTGGTAAAAGAGAGCAAAAAGGAAAACATCGGACAAGGATAAGTATAGCGGTCATGCGACTGTACGTATCTCCGAGTTCTTCGACCAGTATGATCTCAACGCCGCCGTCGTGAATCGATACGACGATGCAGCAAAGAAAATCGTAATGAAAGCGCATTTAGAGGGCCCAGCCCTATATTTCTACAGGTCCGTCATCGATTCGTGCCAGAGCTTCGATGAATTGAAATCAAGGTTTATTACAGAATTTACGCGAGACGTCGACTACGTGGCAGCTTTTTATTTAAGGAAACAGCACGCAGATGAAGACCTTATCACTTTTTATTATGCTTTAGGTGCCTGCGCAGTGAAAGCCGGTCCAATCATCACAGATGGAATTTTCGTGAAACATTTCCTCAGGAATGTTTCGTACACGAATAAATGTAGACTCGCTACCACAGTCTACGAAAGTAAAAGAATATTAAAAGATACGGTAATACAGATGCAGGAGCTATTCCAGGAAGGACCAGAGATGAATCTCAACCTGTCGTTGCAGAGCCTACGTGTGTGCAAACTGCATCGCCACGAGAAAATGATGGTCAATCAATACATATAATGAAACAGTAAAAAAAACGTGTCATTTAATATTTTTACAAAAAAAATATCAAGGGTTGTAAAGAAACAAAAAAGGAGTAAGAATCTAAAAAAAAAATTTGTTTGTTTGTTAGTTTGTCTGTTTGCACACGCTAATCTCTGGAACCGCTGGACGGATTTGAATGGAACTTTTTTTGATGTATAGCTGTGAAGCCGGGGCAACATATAGGGTATATTTTATTTCGGTTACTGGAACACCTGATGCAGAACCCTTAAGGGATCATCAAAACCGTAAGAAATATAGATATGATGCCTTAACAAAAGTTGTCCAGGATGATGAGCAGATTCTGCAGACATAAAAAAATCTAGGATCTAAAAAAATTGTAATAGATTTTTAAAAGTTATGCCTAAAACTTACTAGAATATGGTGGAGATGTTTGGCATACAGATCAGAAGTACTCATAGCTCAGTTGCGCGTAGACCGACCATGATATAAGGTCGTGGGTTCGATCCTGCTCGCGTAATTTTTTTTTATTATATTTTTTTTATTTTGTATCAATATTTCTTGGTATCTTTATTTTACTATTTTTTTACGTGGCAAGACCTGTCATACCTTTCAAAATAAACTATCGTGATTGGCTGACTGTATGACAGACAATGCATTCAATATTGTCATATGATTGTCAAAAACAAACTAAATAAATGGTTTATAGTTTTTAAAGTTGTATTTTTTGCATTAAAATAGTATTATGGAATTAATATCTGAAGATAATGTTGCGCTGGAAAAGTAAGTACAATATCTTCAGCACCTATGTACCTATTTAATTTCTCACGTTTTCATAGAAAATATACCGAGCTTATTGTGTTTCATTGTTTCAGACAACGAAGTGCTAAATTCAATGAAGATGAGCTAAATTTACTCAATAATCTGATAAAAAAATATAAACATATTTTATTAAATAAACAAACAGGTATGATACTTTTTGTTTTAAGAAAATTAAACTCACAGTTCAGTTCAGATAGCACTTGAGAGCAGACGTGTTACTGTATTAATAATTGATCTTTTTTGCTATTGGTTAAATCCTAAAATCGGTACCTCTCTTACTATTCCTTTGTTTTGTTCGACAAACTCCTCCTTGTGGGCGTTTAGAGTGAGAAGAAAGAAACTTGGTCCAGCCAGTAGGTGGAGCTCGAAAAACATAGGAAAAAAACTTCGGGCCGTTGCGGACTCGAACCCACACTCTTCGGATTGGGAGGTCAGTGTTCTACCACTAGACTACGACGTCTGTAAGTGCGACGACAAATTAAGCGGTTAGATCATATATATCATTATATCATTATATCGTTACGCCATCTATCCAATCTATTTAGAACTAAATTGACTCTCTCGATAACTAAGTGTTATGTCTCAACTAAATCAATTTATGTGCTGCCACTCACCGATAGATGGCGCTACTGACATAAAACTGATGATTACATGCACAAATTGCCAAGGATTATACCATACAGATTGTACTATACCAAATGTAACCGTGAACGATGAGCTTCTGGCGTCTTGGCGCTGTCCCTGCTGTAATACTGAAGCAAGAGAGTTAAAAAAAGACGACACCCCTGTACGCATGGCAACTAGACCTAAGAAAGTTAATGTAAAAAAACCTAAACCACTGCCCGTAAAAAAAGCTGACCCGCTTCCCAGCACTGATATAGCTGAATCTCTCCCTAGTCACATCCAAAAAATTATGGCTTTCGAGATCAATAAAATGAAAGAAGATATCAAAAAGGAAATTAAGAAAGAGTTACAGAGCTTATTTCAAACATTTATCACCTCTGAATTATCAGCAATTAGAAACGAATTATCTGATTTAACAGCATCAATTTCTTTTATTGATAGTGAGCATAAAACTATAACGGATAGATTGGTAAAATTGGAGAAAGCTCAGACATCTTTAAAGTCATCTAGTACACACATAGAGTCACTTAACGCTACAGTAAAAAAGCTCGCGAACGATCAATGTGATCGCGACCAGTGGGTGCGGAGGTCAAATATTGAAATACAGGGGATTCCGGAGAGAAAAGGCGAGAATCTTATTAATATTATAAAGAATATTGCGAATCATTCTAAATTTCCACTCATACCAACTGACATCGATTTTGTTACGAGAGTTGCAACCACACTGAATAACAAAACAAAACCTAAACCTATTATAATTAGAATGTTAAATCGTTATAAAAAGGACGATTTTCTATCGAGTCTTCGGAACCTGCGACAGCCTAAAGCGACAGATTTCGGCTTTGATAATTGCGAGAGTCCTGTATTTTTTAACGATCATCTCACAAAACAAAATAAGAAACTTTTACAAAGCGCGAAGAAACTGGCAACTGAGAAGTCATATAAGTTCATTTGGGTTAGAAACTGCTCTATAATGGTACGTCGTAATGAAACATCTCCTGTTATCAACATTTCTAGTGATGATTGTTTAAAAAAAATAGTATAAGTAATATTTTACTCTGCCTTATTTTTGTAACCTTTTTGTTTTCAATAACATTAGTAATTATGTTTAAAAATTTTATACATTCTGCTAATATCTACTTGGGCATCTACTTATTATATATTTCCAAATTTGTAATTAATGGGCATCTAGTAGTTATATATACTTTGAAATATTTCGTTGTTCTGGGACTTTTTGAGTGCATGGTAGCATGTTTGTTTTCTTTACATGTATTACTTTACCGGTACAATCCTTTCTCAATGATAAAGAATGGCTCAGTTACTTAAACTATACTACCAAAACGTGAGAGGGCTACGAAAAAAAACCAATTTATTTTATAAAAATGTTTTAAACGTAGAATACGATTTTATTTGTTTAAGCGAGACCTGGCTACTGGATGGAATTTTTAGTCACGAGCTATTTACCGAACAATACAATGTTTACAGATGTGATCGAAATTATGAAGATAGAGGGGATACCATGGGTGGCGGTGTATTAATTGCTATTCGGCATAATATCCCGGTGTTGTCTGTGCGAACGATAGAATTTACCAACTTCTCGTCTGAAGCTCTTGAAGTAATAGTTAAAATAAAAAATCACGGTACTATGTCCAAGCTTCGGGCTTATTGTTGTTATATACCCCATGGCCCTCTGCATGCGGAAGCTATTACCAATATTTTTCATAGTGTAACTGAAATTAACTCAAATTTTCCAAATGATTCGTACTTAATACTAGGTGATTTTAATATAACTCATGCGGAATGGATTTACGATTATAACAAAGAGTTCTGTTATCTATCTCCATCATCGGAGAGTTTAGTGAATAAGCTGGATCAATTTCTTTCATACAATAATTTTAAGCAGTTTAATCAAGTTCCAAATAAGGATTATAGACACTTGGACCTCACTATATGCTCTGTTAAATGCAAGGTATGTCGTTGTTCAAATCCGTTGGTTCCGGAAGATGCATACCATCCTGCCTTAGCTATTTATATTCAAAATGAAGTATCCCGCAACCTACCGCAAGAGCCACGCAAAGTTTATTTGTACCACGCTGCCGACCGTGACTCAGTTAGTAAAGCTCTGAATGCTGTTGATTGGTATCAGCTTTTGAATCACAAAGACATAGACGTATGCGTTGAAGTTTTTTACCTTATAATAAACTCTATAATATCTGAATTTATACCGCAAAAATGTATACGGGTCCACTCGCACTACCCTGTTTGGTATTCGGCGGCCCTAATTAAGGTTATTAAAGAAAAACTAAAATTTCACCGAAAATGGAAGACTTACGGTAATTCTAATAATTATAATACATTTGTTTTGCTGAGAAATCGTGAAAAAATTCTTACTACAAAATGTTACGAATCTTATATAAGAAATGCTGAAAATAAAATAGCCTATAATAGTAAACACTTTTGGTCTTTCATAAAATCGAAGAAAATTTGTACTTCTGACTTTCCCAACTCTATGTTTTTACAGAATGAAACCGCTTGTAATGGTGCGGAAATTAGCAATTTATTTAATAAATATTTCCAATCGGTTTTTGAATTTCATGAAAATAATAATTTGCAACCTCCACCTAACCCTACAGAGTTAGTGAACATTTGCTCGGTAGAGTTAACAATAGATAAAGTTAAGAAATACTTAAAATGTTTAAACGTTTCGAAAGGAGCTGCTGGTCCCGATGGCTTGCCGGCCGTGTTCCTTCAGCGGTACTACAACGAGCTTTCTGTACCAATTTTTATACTCTTCCAGTTATCACTACAGTCAGGTAAAATGCCTTGTATTTGGAAGCAGTCTTTCGTGGTTCCAATTTTTAAATCTGGCGACAGACATGACATCCAGAATTACAGGGCTATATCTAAGTTAAGCGTACTACCTAAACTATTAGAAAAAATTGTTTATGACGATATCTTTCCTATAGTAAAACCGGTACTAATTGAACAACAGCATGGATTCGTGTCAAAAAAATCAACTGAGTCCAACCTCTGCGAGTTTATAGACACAGTAACACATGCTTTGAATGAGGGTTATCAGGTGGACGCCGTGTATACCGATTATTCCAAATGTTTTGATAAAATTCCACACAAATTGTTAATTAAAAAGTTAGAGCTTGTCGGTATACACGGTGATTTACTGCGTTGGTTAGAATCCTACCTCCGCGATCGAAACCAGGCTGTCACCATTAAGGGTCACTGCTCTACCTTCATCCCTATAAGCTCTGGCGTACCCCAAGGGTCACATTTAGGACCCTTATTATTTAATATATTTATTAACGATATAGCAACCGTCTTTAAAAATTCCGATTTTTTGCTTTACGCGGACGACAATAAAATTTACCGCAAAGTAAAATCTACTGTCGACTGTCACATGCTTCAGGCGGATTTGATTGGTCTTCAGGACTATTGCACTAAAAACGGTCTCCACATTAACACTGAAAAATGTAGCGTCATAACCTATTCCCGGAAAAAAAATACAATTTGTTTTAATTATAAGCTTGACAATGATATTTTATTTAGAAAAAAACAGGTTAAGGACCTTGGTGTTATATTAGACGACAAAGTCACGTTTGTTCCTCACATACAGCATACGGTAAATAAGGCTTTTCGAATTCTGGGTTTTGTACGACGGATTGGTAATAATTTCAAAAGACCATCTACAATATTACTGTTATATAATAGTTTCGTCCGCCCTATATTGGAATATGCGTCGACCGTCTGGAATCCTCAATACCAAATACATATTGATAATATTCAGAGGATACAAAATAAGTTAATAAAATACATTAAATTTAGATGGCCGCAACAAAATTTAAATTTCATTAAGCCTCTTCGGTGCCGCCGTGACATAAGGGATCAAATATTCTTATTTAAAATAATGAATAATATTATTGACTCTGCTCATTTACTTGGTAAAATTAATATTCGCTGTCCACGCGCTAACAGTCGTAAACGAGGTCTATTTTTCATTCCCTTATATAACACAAACTATGCCATGAACTCTTTTATTCCCAGAACATGTAGTAATTATAATAACATATACTCAACTTTAGACATGTTCACTTCATCCTTATCCCAGTATATAAAAAATATAAATAATGTCCCTACAAATCTTAACGATACTTGATTTAGTTTTATTTCTTCTTTTGCCCAAATTTGAATATAATTTAATTACCCGAGTTTCATTGGGTTTGAATTTTAGCGCCCTTTTTTGTATTTTAGATATTTAGGTAGCCTCATATTAAGTTATAATTTTTAGTAAATATTTGCAATAATTTTAAGTTATATAATTTATGTAGTAGTTTATTATTCAGTATATTAAAAATCTGCATATTTGTATTATGTAATAGTGGAGACTTTGCTGGCCTATGTACTTTTAATGTTTTCTTTTAGTTTTAAGTGTTTTATATGCTGTATGTTTCCCAAAGATGATAATAAATAAATAAATAAATAAATAAAGTGTTAAATCATGTACATTTTTTCAGGTAAAGTTACACCTAAGCAGAGGGAAGATGCCTGGCGCGCCATTACCAATGAATTTAATAGCGATCCCACATGCTCCTTTGCCAGAAAATCGCACCAATTAAAAAATAAATGGGATTATATGAAGAGGAGTGCAAAAAAAGTATTTTTTGAAATAATTAAACCAAATTTAGCACACCTACTGTAGGTTATTTTCCATTTTCCAATCAAAAAAATATACTTTTACGTTATGAGGTGGGTCTGAGCTCCGTATAAAGTGAAAAGTAACTGTAAAAAGTATAAAAAAAAATATGGTGCAACACTTTTTACGGGATACTTTTACGTTTTACATTTTTTTTAACGATTTCGTAAAAGTATAAACTTGGAACAACCGGCTGTTAATATTATTTAATGTTATTAAAAGTTGGGGAAGGTCTGCTTCCTGAAGAGAATGGCAATATTAGTCTTCCTGAAATCATTGGTAAAGTTGTTGCTTCCGAAGAGGAACTAATAAGTTCAGTATTTGGAGATCTTCTTGGAGATCCACGAAAATTCTTGGTTATGTGAACGCGCCATATTGACTCCAAAATATGATCAGTGTGCAGCCATTAACGATAAAATTATGGCAGAAATTATTGGGGATGAAGTGGTATATTCCATGGATAGTGTTTTTTTTAATTATCCAGTAGTTTCTAAACTCACTTACAGCGAGTGGTCTCCCAGCTCACAAGATAAAACTTAAAGTCAGTGTTCCTATAATGTTACTGAGGAATTAAAATCTGCCGAAACTCTGTAACGGGACCAGACTTAAAGTAGATGCTTTACAGCGTAATGTAATTGAAGCTGAGATGCTTACTGGAAGTGGAGCCGGTGAAACTGTATTTATACCGCGTATACCACTTATGCCCAATAACTTCCCATTCCAATTCAAACGCACACAATTCCCTGTGACCACATGCTTTGCCATGACTATAAATAAGTCGCAAGGACAGATGCCCAAAGCAGCTGGTGTCGACCTAAGGACTGGGTGTTTTTCTCACGGCCAACTCTATGTTGCTTTTTCGAGAGTTAGTAACGCTTCAGGTCTATATATATTGGCTCAAGAAGGGAAGACCCCCAACATAGTTTATAAAGAAACTTTCTAATGATTAGGGTTCCATAGCCGAATGTAAAAAACTTACCCTTACAGTTTCACCATATATTGTCCGTCCGTATGTCACACTCAAAAACCATCGTTACTACCTACCTACCCAGATTGTATTGTATGTATAGGTAGTTGAAATTTGGAAAGTAAAATGATAAATTAAACTTTTGAGTGCACTATTAAAATATTTTTCATCCCTCAGTCTCTTACTCAATTTTATATACCGTCGATTCGCAATACTTGAGACAGCTGGCTAACATGAGACAAACACTTGTGTCTATGGATTTTAAATCGATAGAAAAAAATAAGCTGTCATATCCCTAGTTTGACAGTGCATGGCGGCTGTGAAAGAAGTGCGTAAGAGACCTGTGCAGTTAAAAATCAAAAATAGTGAGTATTTTTTGTTAATTATTCATAAAATATAAGATATTTAGGGGTATTTATTTTCTATGACCTGAAAAGAAACTATTACTGATCAATTCAGAGGAAATATTGAGTAACTTGAATCAAATGTTGGGATAACCTACAAATCTAAGAACGGAAACAGATGCGCCATGTTAAATTTGTTGTTGCCATTTCGGAGAAAAACGAAGTTAATTCCAAAACGATCTCTTGGTAGAAAACTTGGTACACTGTATCAAGTTACCAACCGCAGTGTATCAAGATACCAATCTGTCTAAAGTTTGCTGCACGTATCATGTTACCCTCTATTTTTCATCATCATCAACAGCCCATAATAGCCCACTGCTAGCCTCAGACATTAGTCGCCTTTTAGGATACCCTTGAGTGTAATGGGTTGGCTACGAACAAATAATAATATTAGTTCGTAGTGGGTTGGTTATATTCTACTCTGCCGGACACCATACGGCTATCTTATATCAATTCAATGAAATTCTTTTTTTTTTAAGGTACAAACTTCGATTATGCCAAAAAAACGAGTGGGGGCTAGACCCTATAAAAACTATGAAGAAGAAAATTTGAAAAAAGCCGTGGCTGATGTTTGTTAACGAATGATTGATTGGTAGAACTTATTTAAAAATGATGTATAGTATATTACTTTGCCAAATGACACATGGCGGTTTGTCAATAAAAAAAAAAGATAAGATTGATTGATTGGAGAAATAAGAAGAGTGGTTGTTGTTTTTAGTCAAGCTGTTTTTATCTAATATAGGCAATAAACAAAGTGTATCTCATTACGCATTTTTACTTAGAAGTACACCGGTATAAGATTAAGGAGCGTGCCTACATATTTATATGTTTTGGAGTTGATCAGATAAGAGGACAAATTTCTACAGTCAGAAGTGGTTAGCAGAACACGTGCCTAGTGAACAGCGAAATGTGTTAAGGTCAGTGAAAATTTCCTGTGTTACGAACCTACACATATTGGGTTGCAAACAAACGGCTGGAATGGACTACCAGCAACATCTCAATAAAAGATGTAATCATAGGTATTTTGGAGCTGTTGTTTACAAGTTTTCATAAAGTTAATACTTGAATAGTTTCCATCTAGTTCAAGTTAACTATCAAAGTGTTAAAACCCGAGTCATATAGAATACTCTTAAGTGTGAACAGTGTCCATAAAAAAAAAGGAAGAAAGTGAATTAAAATATAACCAATTACAATACAGACAATGACATTTATATTAAGAACACATAAAATATTGGAGTTAGTTATTGTATGATTTAAAATTAAATGCAGAGAACAAAGAAATCAACAAAAGTTCAAATATAAATTATATTAAATTAGAGTAATAATACTTAAACATTGAATCGGATACATAGTTTATAATTTTGATTGAGAAGAATTCATAATTAAGTTACTAAATTACATTATCATTTTATTTTATTTGATTTAAAATGCTGTAAGAATGGATTATATATATATTTTTTTTATGTGCCAATCTTTATACAGTAAATGTATAAAGACTTTGTAACTCACTTATCTACTATAAATATTATGTGTAAAATTGATTATTAGTTGTTTATATTCTTAGCCAATGACTATTCATTGCTAAATGTGTGTTATAAATAAGACATAAGCTCGTATAAGTCTTAGCTAAAAAGTGGAATAGGTAAACAGATTTTCCTATTTTTATTTAGTTTATTTTCTCCTGTTTTATTTGTCGTTAACTATGGGGTCTGAGAGAAATTCTAGATCGCGTGAAAGGCGTTCGGAAAATAAGCGTAGACGTTCTTACTTGTCGGCTGAGTCTAGTGTATCTAGTAATAGTTTAAGTTATAGTTCTAGTGATGACCGTAGACGCCGTCGGCATGATAAGGGTCATAAAAGACGTTCACACAAAAAACATAAACGTCATTCTAAATCACACAATAAGAAGAAATCACATAGATCTAGGAATAAAACAACTACACCACCTATAATACCACAAACTCGACACTCGTGTTCAGCAACACTAGCAAATAGTGTTAATTCTACATCCGTTAATAATTTGGGGACAAATGATGCATCTCAGTTTATTGGTCAAGCATCTGTCCCCGTTAATATTGCCCGTCCTATAGAAGTAATTACCCCCAATTTTTCTTACAATATACCATCCGCCACATTTACTCCACATGTCAACGTCATACCCGAATTCGATCCTAGTGATGGTGCACAAAATATCGAATCATGGATACATAAAGTGAATGAATGCGCTAAGATTTACTCATGGAATGATATGCAAGTTTGTCACTATGCTTTAGCAAAATTAGCTGGTTTGGCAAAACGGTGGTATCAAGGACTACCATCTGTTCTTTTTACATGGCAACAATGGGTAGAAAAATTGAAGGCTGCGTTTCCTTCTACCGAAAATTACGGGGATTTATTGCAGAAAATGCTTCAACTACGTTGTAAAATTGGTCAAGCACTGGATTCTTATTATTATGAAAAGATGATTCTTGTTAATAGATGCGAAATTACTGGACGTAAAGCTGTAGGGTGTGTAATACACGGGATAGATGACAAATTTATAAGAATGAGTGCAAACTCTTGTCAATTTAATGAACCGGAGCAATTGTTTTCATATTTAAAAACAATATCTCAATCAGACTGTAATAATTATATTCAAAAACGCAGATCTCCTCTAATCAAGGATATGAAAAGAATTTCTTTTACCAATACAAATAATAGTATCAGGCCTGACATTGTGTGTTTTAATTGTGGGGAGAAGGGTCACATTCGTTCACGTTGTGAAAAACCAATGAAGAAATGCAACAATTGCCGCCGAGTCGGCCATTTAACTAACGAATGTCGTAGCTCATCATATGCCAATTTTAGCGCCAGTGGTGACAAAGCTGAAAATAAAATGTTATCCATAGCAAACACAAATAATGACAGAACAATTTTAAGAATCCAACTACCAGGTGACAGCCAAGTCTCTCGAATACAGTCAAATGATGATGAGGTCGATAAATACTATAAAACCATAATAATTGAAGGTCAATCGACTTTAGCTTTTATTGATTTAGGGAGTAGCTGCTGTATAATCAGAGAGTCGGCAGCAAAAGCTCTCAATAAATGTTTCAAATCAGTCTCTAATTTGCCTAATTTAAAAGGTTTTGGTAATTCTTGCGTTAAACCTGTTGGAGTAATTAATGCTCAAATAAAAGTCGATGATGTAGAATCAGCCGTTGATCTTTTAGTGGTTGCGGATCATTTCTTGACAGTAGACATTTTAATTGGTCAAACTTTTACTGAGAAGCCTAATGTTATCATGTTTAAAGATTCTACAGGTTTATTTTTCTATTCTGGTCCTAGTAGTGAATGTAGTAATACAAAGTATCAGAAATTTAAGATCCTAACTAGAAACGAATTAAAATTAGAACCCAATGTTACTACACCAATTGATGTATGTACCCCCACTAGCTTTTCTGGTTCGTTATTTATCCCAGCTGGGTTTTGTTGTATTAAAGATAGTATTGTCTTGCCCGGACTGTATAATTTCATTAATGGTGTGGGTTTCATTATGGTCGCCAACATATCTACCAAAAGTGTAAGTTTCTCTCAGAGTTATACTTTAGCTCGGGGATCCGAGTATGAGGAGGTTAAGGACATTAATGTCAATTTAACAACTACGACTGACTTTAAACAATCATTGCCCATTAGTGATATAAAAATTGGTACACGTCTGTCTGATGATGAAATAGGTAAAGTACATGAGTTATTGCAGAAATATCGAGATTGTTTTGCACTTAATTTATCCTAGCTAGGTAAAACTAATTTAACGGAGATGGTTATTAAACTAACAGACGATAATCCGGTTGTATATAATCCCTATCGTATGTCACATAAAGAAAAGGAACAGTTATCGGTTATAATAGACGACTTACTTAAAAATGGAATTATACGTGAAAGTTCTTCTTCATATGCAAGTCCAGTGCTCTTAGTAAGCAAAAAGAATGGCCAAAAACGTCTCTGTATAGACTACCGTGCCCTGAACAGAAAAACTTTGAAGGACAAATACCCTCTTCCAAGAATAGAAGATAAATTAGATTGTTTGGGGGGTAATAAATATTTCACGAGCTTGGATCTTGCTTCTGGCTATTATCAGGTGCCAGTAGCAGAAGAATGTAAACACTTAACGGCTTTCGTCACTCCAGACGGATTATTTGAATACAATCGTATGCCGTTTGGATTGACGAACGCTCCAAGTGTGTTCCAAAGGGCTATCAATACTCTACTTAACGGTGTTGGGCACAACTTAGTACTTGCTTATATGGACGACTTGTTAGTGCCTTCAAAAACAGTATATGAAGGCTTAGACAAACTAGAGAGAGTATTTGTCTTGTTAAGGAAAGCTAGACTCACTCTAAACCTAAATAAATGCATATTCTTCCAAGAACAAATTGATTATTTAGGCTCCGAAATATCACAGGAGGGTGTTCGACCAGGAACACATAAAATAGATGCCGTCAAAAATTTCCCCACACCCAAAAATGTGCATGAAGTTCGACAGTTCGTCGGGTTGGCAAGCTATTTTCGCAAATTTGTGCCTAATTTTTCCATTATTGCTAGACCTCTTACCGTTCTAACTAAGAAAAATGAACCATGGCGTTTTACATCAGAACAAGTTAATGCTTTTATCACACTTAAAAATATATTAGCTGATCGTCCTGTTTTAGCCTTATACAATCCTAAAGCTCGGTTAGAGGTACATACTGACGCTAGCAAAATGGGTGTTGGTGCGATACTTATGCAGGACGAAGGTAAGGGCCTTCAACCTATCGCTTACTATAGCCGTCAAACCTCTCCGGAGGAACAAAAGTTTCACTCCTATGAGTTGGAGACCCTTGCCGTCGTTATGGCTCTGAATAGGTTCAGAGTATATCTTTTAGGTTCTAGTTTTACTATTGTAACCGATTGTAGTGCAGTACGAAGTACGATGACTAAAAAGGACTTACTGCCCCGAGTCGCGAGATGGTGGATCGCAATGCAAGAGTACGATTTCAAAATAGAATATCGCCCCGGCTCTAAAATGACTCATGTAGATGCTTTGAGCAGAAATCCAGTTGCTTCGGAAGATCCACCACCTCGAGACGAAAATATAAATGTATTTCGTATTGATGGATCTCCGATATGGGCAGATGAGAGCTGGCTTAAAACTATTCAGCAAACAGATTCGGAACTCATTAGGATTGTTGAAATACTTAAAGATCCAGCTAACGACAATATTGTTGAGATAAAAAATAATTTTACAATTAAAAATGATAAGCTTTATAGGTTAGTGAAAAATGATGACGCAGTTAACTTGCTATGGGTTGTTCCAAAGTCTGTTCGGTGGCAAATACTTCGCAGTAACCATGATGATGTGGGGCATTTTGGGTTTGACAAGACGTATGAAAGGATTCGTAAAGTATATTGGTTTAAAAAAATGCGTAAGTTTGTTAAGAAATATTGCAAATCTTGTTTGCAATGTGCACACAACAAAGTACCCGGTGGTGGTCCAAAAGAAGGCAAGTTGCACCCAATTCCTAAACCCGACAAACCATTTGATACGCTTCACGCCGACCATTGCGGTCCATTCCCAACTAGTAAAAAGCAGAATTCTTATATTTTAGCCATTATTGACTCATTCACAAAATACATATACATCAAACCAGTAAAAAATTGTAAATCTAAAACTACTATTTCCGTCTTTGAGGATTATTTTGCAATATTTGGGGTACCTCGACGTTTGATTACTGATCGAGGTACAAGTTTTACTAGCAGTTTATTTTCTGAGTTCATTAAGAAAAAGGGAATTATCCACATTTTAAACGCGGTTGCGACACCCAGAGCCAATGGCCAAATAGAACGTTATAATCGTTCTATTTTAGATTCTCTATCGGCAACTAATCATAATTTACCCGATAACGAATGGGATACTTCGATACCGAGGGTACAATGGGGACTTAACAATACCATTAATCAAGCTACCGGTAAGACCCCGGCTGAACTGCTTTTTGGCGTAGCGCCTACTGGGCCTTCAGATGGTGTTATGAATGCAGTTGTATCAGACGTAAATGAATGTCTTGATCGGGATAAAATCAGGCAAAAAGCAGTAGTTAAAATTCGAAGCGAACAAGTCAAACAAAAAGTTCGATTCGATAAGGGCAGAAAAGATGCGTCTCAATATAACATAGGAGATTTAGTTCGTGTCGAAAGAGAGCTTTATAACCCGGTTCCAGGTCAAAGCAAAAAACTGATGCCTAAATGTTGTGGGCCGTATAGAATCGTTAAAACGCTCGGTAACGATCGATATGAAATCGAGGACACGCCTATTACACGTCGAACCGGTAAACAAACATATCGGGCGGTAGTTGCGGTAGACAAAATTCACCCCTGGTTGGTATTTTCTAATGACCCCATAGAGAGCGATACTGACATTGAAGAACATTGTATAAGATTTGAATTAGTGGTTGTAATTTTAATATACTGTAAGTGTGTACTAGAATTTGGATGTCATATTCAATTGATTAAACATGTATATATATATATGTAACTCACAGATTACTAGCCCTGGGTGGCGTGACTAGCCCTGAGTGGCGTGACTAGCCCTGAGTGGCGTGACTAGCCCTGAGTGGCGTGACTAGTTCTGAGTGGCATGATTAACCTTGAGTGGCGTGACGAGCCCTGTTTGGCGTGACTAGCCCTGAGTGGCGTGACTAGCCCTGAGTGGCGTGACTAGCCCTGAGTGGCGTGACTAGCTCTGAGTGGCGTGACTAGCCCTCAGTGGCGTAACTAGCCCTTAGTGGCGTAACAACTAGCCCTGAGTGGCGTTGCTAGCCCTGCGTGGCGTATTTAGCCTTGAGCGGTATAAATTATGTAATCTTAATACGTTAGTGCTATTCTAAATGATAATTGTATTTTGCTATGTTACTCATAATGTTTTTCGTTAATTTTATTATAAAGATTTTTGTTCTTTAGTGAAAATTTTAATTTTATAAGTAAGTGGTATTGCTTTAATCTCAACTTTTCATTTTGTTTTGTTTTGTGTGGTACGCAGGGACGCGTACCTTGTCAGAATTGGCCGAATGTTAACGAATGATTGATTGGTAGAACTTATTTAAAAATGATGTATAGTATATTACTTTGCCAAATGACACATGGCGGTTTGTCAATAAAAAAAAAAGATAAGATTGATTGATTGGAGAAATAAGAAGAGTGGTTGTTGTTTTTAGTCAAGCTGTTTTTATCTAATATAGGCAATAAACAAAGTGTATCTCATTACGCATTTTTACTTAGAAGTACACCGGTATAAGATTAAGGAGCGTGCCTACATATTTATATGTTTTGGAGTTGATCAGATAAGAGGACAAATTTCTACATGTTGATGCTGATGGCTGAAGAGGCATGAGCATAAGGAAAGCTTCGAAAAAATATGGCATTCCTCCGGCAACGGTTCAAAGGAAAGTAAAGAACAAGCATATGAAAAAAGTTGGGCGCCCTACCACTTTTTCTGAAGACACTGAAAATACTTTGGTCAAAATTGTTGCCTTATGTGCAAAATGGGGGTTTCCTATAACAACATATGATCTCGCGATGATCACAAAACAATATTTAGATACAAAAGGCATTACTGAAATAAGATTAAAAAACAATTTACCTGGTAGATTTTGGATTGCTGGTTTTCTTAAATATTCAATAATCCAAAAAAATGTGCTAGACATATCCAAAAGTAGCACTTCCGTTATGTTTGCGGCAACGGCAGCAGGCACATTACTCCCAAACGGTACTCAAAAACAGTTATGAACTAATAACTCCTTTTTCAAAATAATGTAAATAACGTCGGTCGAAACTAAACCACAATATTCTTACCTACCTATCATTATCAAGACTGTGTACGTAAATGTTACGAATTATTAAAATACTTGAACTCGGGCATACCATTATTAAATACTTACATAAGTTTATGTAATGATCGTAAACATTTTAAAACCGCGAGCGGAGCCACGGGCAACAGTGGCAGTTATATAAATATGCAAATGATAATCAGCCCAATTTTTCCTTTAGAAACCGAAAAAGATGTTTGCAGTCTTGCCCACAGCAGGATCACAACAAATATCGAGGTCCAAATCCGGACAAACGAAGTGCGATGGGCGTTATTAACCCAATCGAGGAAAATATAAAAGAGCATGAGGAAAAGGTCGGTGCTAGTGTTTCATTTTTATGTAAAAACATCAGTGGAATGGCATTAGCTGATACCGGAGCGTCAGTGTCTGTAATTAGTAAAGTGTTCACTGAGAAGCTACAGCATAACGTTTCCACGTGCAGTGATCTCTGCGTGAAGACGGTGAACGGAACACTGGTGCCAGTAGCTGGACACTTAACTTTGAATGTAGTGATTAATAATATTGTTTTTAATAATAAATTTTATATTTTAGACTCAATGTCTCAAGACATGATCTTAAGACAGGATTTCCTTGCGAAAAACAAAATAATAATAGATTTCGCAAAGTAAATCAATGATTTTTTTAAATTTATCAATTCATTTTGTATCGAATGTGAAAGAGACGCCATCTGATAATTTAAATGTAGCGAGAAATGAATTTATATATTGTTCTAATGCGGACACAAAATATGTGGCTAATCCACGTGTCCTAAATGAATGCGTATCTTAATCGCTCAGCATTACAATGGAATCGAATGATAAAACTAATGTTATTCCTAATGTTTTAAGTAGTTGTTCTATATTTCAATGAAACCCGACTTTGTTCTAATTATTTATTTTACACTTGACTGCCAGAAAGCAGACATCCATTTTTCTTACAAAATACCATAGAGTATATTATACTAACAAGATAGACCATAGAACACCTTCCCCTTAAAGATTGAATTTACAAGGAGGTCTTACAACCCTTCCACTCCTGGTTTGGGTACTATTATTTTTATTACCCATATTATGAGTGTTACATTCAGTTTCAAATACATTTGAAGTAGGAGTACTATTATCTAACATTAAATCAGTAGGGTTAAACAGTTGTTTGCAGTTAGTAAAAGATTTCCTAAGCTGAGCAGAAGTTCGGCGTAGAGTTCTACCAGTTTTCTCCATCTTTACCCTATAAGACCTAGGCTCTGCAGCTGGTTTTACAATTATACCTTTCTCCCATACTCTGTCCTTATCAGTTCTCATAACAACCCTATCCCCCCTTTTAAAGCACTGTTCACTCCTTTTACAATGTTTATCATATTTAGCTTTAGTAATAGGCTCTAATAGGCACAATTTCTTATAGATATTACATTGAATTTTAGGTTTTAATCTATCTGGTTAGTATTTAGACACTACATGAACCATTTGAATCATCTCTGAATCTCTCTCAGTAATGTTCAAATAATTTCTGGACAACATATCAGCAAAAATTATTTTTTTACCTGGAACATACACAAATATCAAGTTATATCTCAACAATTTAAGTCTTAATCTTTGTAATCTAACTGATCCTATCTTACTAATGTGTTTTTGAATAAGAGGGACAAGTGGCTTGTGGTCAGTGTGTACAGTAATCACAGCTCCGTAGATGTAATTATGAAATTTCTTAGTTCCAAATTGTACAGCTAACAAATCCTTTTCTGACTGATTATAATTTAACTCAGCATGGTTCATGGCACATGACACACATGCTACTAATTAATTTTCTTGAAAAACACAACATCTCAACTCACTCTTTGATGCATTACACTAATAATTTCTTTAGTTGGGTTGAAACAAATTAAAGCTGGAGCTATGTTTGTTTGTAAATCGACCTGTACCGGTGAATATTTCTTTTATTATTCACAAATTTTTCTTTCTAACTGTCCAACGTTACACTAGCATTAAAAACTCTCTTTATTAACTTTAACTGGTAACAACCTTCATTATTCAGTAAAACATTTTTACAATCAACTATCATAAAAGCCAAATATGCTTCATTATCTTTAATTATACATACATTTTAAATTGACACATCCTATTGGTGAAACCCTTGATCCATCAAAACCTTCTAATTTTAAACCTGATGGAACCGGCCTCATAACCGAGGAAGGAATTACACCAGTGTCTAATCTACAATTTACTAATTGTCCTTCAATTGTAATGTCCACATAAAAGTCTTTGTTATTTGCTTTTTAACACTAAATTACAATAAAAGCTTTCATTTTCGCTACTATTATTACAAACACTATCCTGTGGTGAGGGCAAGAACAGATAGAAATTATTATTGAAAAATGGATGAATACAGAAAAATGTTTGAAAAGAGTCACAAGTTAAATAGTTTGGTAGCCTGTACATTAATGCAACCCGGGGATTCCAGAATAAAAAAGTTGATAATCAACAACTCCTTCATAAATCCTGAGTCAACAAACGGCCTTCACATGATGAGTGGGACATACCTGTATACAAACCCTCCTCCATACGGTTATGGGAGCCCAGCACCATATGTGGCAGCGACTGTTAATAGGGCATATGAATACAACCGAAAGGATGAGGAAAGCTCAATTAAATTCATAAATGGTCACAAAATACGTGATGCCCAGATTTCTAAAATTGAAGATTTCCCTAAGGAAGGTATCGTTGGGGAAGGGGAAACTTGGAAACTTGGAAACTTCAACCCTGAAATTGTTTGGAGGTTTGCCCAAATATTTTTAATCAAGAATTTCCCATCTATAAAGTCGTGTGCTCAAGATGTGATAAGTTTTGCTAAAAGCAGTAATTCAGACATTTTAAGTAAAGGGAGGCAAACCTGGGACCCTGAACTTTTAAAAAGCACCACATGTTCGAAAGCATTCAATGGCTTTCTGAACTTGATAAAAAGAAACATTCATAAAACCCCCAGCACATTCTTGGAATGCTTCATATACTGGTATGAACTCTATGACATCAGTAAGCTGTATGTTTTGGAAAAGAAGAAAGTAACGATATCCAAGAAAAATTTGTTAAGTCTCTGAAAATGAGAATGGACATAACTCAAGTCAAACATAAAGTGGTTAGAAAAACAGTGACTGGACTTGAGGAAGTGAGAAAATGGCTTGACAATTATGCTAGAGTTTTTTGTTCCTACATAAAACACGCCGAAAGGGGCAAGCTGAATAGAAGAGCAATAGCATCAGGCTCCCCTGCGTTAAGGATGCACTTAAAAGTTATTGAAGAGTTTCACCTAAATTTGGCAAAATTAATCCCCGGTAGCACCATTAGTATTGGAGGGGAAGAAAAGAAAAAGAAGATAATCAATGAATTGCAAATGTCAACACTATCACTCTTTTTATTACAATTTACTGCATTTACTTTTCTCTTATAGCATGCCTTTTCAAAATGATTTAAACCGCCACATAATTGCTTTTCTTTCCAAAGGCCGGACACTCTCTCGCTCGATGATGTCGCTGACACCTCCTGCAGTGGTACTTTTCTCCCGGATTGTTTCCTCGGGTACTGTCTCTGCTGCTCCTATCTCCTCTGCTCCTATCTATATCCCGGATTGTTTTTCCTCGGGTACTGTCTCTGCTGCTCCTATTTCCCTGTCTGTTGCTCTGCTCGTCCTGGTCGTTCACGATGAGTGTGCTGAGGTCGACGTGTGCTAGTCGTCGCATTTACCTCCACACTATCCGACATTTGAGCCACCTGTGCTTTGCTCTGCTCACTCGCTGCTCACTCACTTAATTTTTTCATTCGCAGAAGCGTCTCTTGGGTGGATTTTTCCTTTACTCCAAGGCCAAATTTTATCTCTGAGCAATTCTTCTATTATTTGTCCTTTACCCCAAGGCCAATTTTATCTCTGAGCAATTCTTCTATTATATTTGCTGAATTTTCGTAAATTTCGTATAGCAGTTAATTAGTTGGCGGCAGGACGTTAGAAAACTGTCGAATTATTCTCCTTCAGCCTGAACTCTTTTGTTATACAAGTATCGGTCAAATACCACGTTGCTTCTGGGTTGCACATATTCGTCAATACATTTAATTAACTCACTGTATAACATTGTTTTATTTCGAGGTAATGATAACACAATTTTAGTAGCTTCTGGTCCAATTAGATTTCGCAATATTGAAATTTTCATTTTATCGACACACGTGTCTTGGCCTGTAGCAATCATGTAATCTTCCAACAATTTCTAAAAGGCCCAATCCGCTGCTGCATTTGATCCCTGCAGGTCCAGGTCTGGCGGAACTTTAATTTTTCGATTCGACTGCGCCATGTTCTATATTTCAATGAAACCCGACTTTGTTCTAATTATTTATTTTACACTTGACTGCCAGAAAGCAGACATCCATTTTTCTTACAAAATACCATAGAGTATATTATACTAACAAGATAGACCATAGAACAGTAGTAATTTTCAAAGCGAAAGTAAATCTACTAATAAAGTAAGGTCGGTTCAAACCCTAACATCGAGTAATATCGTATTAAGTAAACAAACCTTAAGTTTAGTAGAAAAGCGGTGTCAAACCAGTTCACATTCATTATTCAAATATGTTAAAATAAACCAAAAGGATTGGCGTAGAGTAAATTTTAGATATAAATCTATGAAGGTTTCAAACGTAAAATTGAGTTTCAGGCAATATGTTTCGCTACATAATCCTAAAGGGATATCTAGCAAAAATAAGAAACTTTGCCGACCCTATAAAGGTCTATTTCGTATATGTAGATATATAGGACGTGACAATTATTTGGTAAAACGAATACAAAATAACCAAGAAATAATTGTACATGTTAATAGATTGAAACCATTTCAATTCAGGTAATTTTGCAAATATGAATCGTTTAAAACTTATCTTTTAAAAGTTAATATGATTCTGATTAACTTTATCTATTGATTAATGATGATGTATAAATGAATATAATTATTTTTAAAAATAAATTTCTATTTAATATTTGAATGATAAAGGGTTTTCCGAATGTTGATTTTAATTTTAGAGTTTAAAGTGATTTATATATTATGAGAGTATTATAGTGAGTAGAATATTTTTTCATTCCATTTAATTAGATTGTAATCAACGATTAGAATTTGGACAGATCACAGAAGACACCGAAGGCATCACGTGACTCTTAACCAGGCATCAAATATATGTTTGATAAGCTCAACACCGGCATCAGTTGCGACCCCGTGTGAAATCGAATTGATTTGGATTCATTAAATTATTGCTATAGAAATGTACTACTAGTTGGTTTAAAATAAGCTTTTCAAAAAAGATTATTTGACGAAATCAGACCCCGTTAGTTAAATATTTTGTACAATGACCAAACTTGGTTTAATATTATCAATTTGTTGTTTATTTTTAATGTCTATACATCGATTTTTTTTAATTAGTGCATGGAACATAATATAGCTCTTTAATGAATTATCAACATTTTTGTTCAAACCTTTTTGTGACTGCCTTTATATTTCTTTTGATGGATCACGATTTTTATGCCACGCTTGCTCGGTAAGCTTGTATCGTACTTTGCGCAGCCAACCCGAATAAGAGCCACCACAACGTCAGCCACCGCAACAAGAACAAGATCGACCGCCTCAACAAGTACAAAATGAACAAGGAAGAAATGATGAAGAAGTCATGCAAGAAGCCAGAATACAATTGGATCCAGGTTCTATTACCCTACATGGATATTCTCGTGCTGCAAATACAGCAAGGCGGTGCATAATTCTAAACTGCAGAAATATCGCTACGCATGCAGTTCCAACGTATATAAAGTTCCATATGGTGCATAATGATCATTTCTATATACCTTCTCTTACCAGAGTTTGTCATCCGCATTTAGTACAAAACGTTTGGGAAGAAGCGAATGCCCAGCCAATTATACAATTTAAGGGTAGGTATTCATGTCCTTGATATGATGAATTTATATAACGTAACGGGGGCTTGGAACGAAATTATCAATTGGATTTCGAAAATATTGATGGAATCGAGGATAATGAACTGCATTTCTGGACAGGTGTAACTAAAAATCAGTTCAACAAAGTTTTACAACTAATACCGTCTCTTCGTAACAGAACTAATATCCCTGCCACAGTGCTAGGAATTTATTAAACGAAAATTAGAACCGGTTCACCTGATGAACGCTTGGCAAAAGAATTCAAAATGTGACGAAGAACGTTAGAAAGAAAGTTAAAAATGTCAAGAGAATGTTTGAAAAATGAGAAATGATTTTGTACCGCATTATCTATGACTGAATCATATGACCAGAGAAGAGGTGGTAGCTCGCAATCTTTCTGTCCCAACTCATATATTTGGAGCCGGGAACGACCCAGCCATTTTCGTACTTGACGGCACTTATTTGTATGTGCAAAAGAGCTCCAATTTCCTGTATCAAAGGGTAACGTACAGTTTACATAAGTTTAGGAACCTAATAAAGCCTGGTTGTTTGTACTGATGGCTACATTGTAGATGTTGTGGGGCCTTTTGCCGCAACGACTTCGGATGCCACAGTTATGCGCAGCTTCATGGAAGACCAAAGTTCAGAATGGCATGGATTTCTTAGGCCTAATGATGTCTTCATACTAGACCGTGGCTTTAGCGACTCCATTGCCAGTATTGAAGAATGTGGTTACAATCCCCATATGCCACCAACTAGATCAGAGGAGAACAGTTGACGACAGCAGATACCAATAAGTCGAGACTTATTACAATGGTCCGATGGGTGGTTGAGATCATAAATGGTCGATTTAAAAAAGACTAGAAAATATTTCGACACGTCTATTTTAATGTTTCTTTGCCAAACATGATGACTGATTTTAGAATTACAGCGGCAATCATTAACGCTACTGGTCGTCCTTATGAGGACAGCCCATACGTCGAGCAATTCATTAATATTATAAATGAAAATATTCCCAGAGAAAATGATCTGGCAGAATATGTAATAGACTACAAGTAGCGTTCGTGCCAATGTATGCAAATAATAATGATTTTGATGATTTTCCACAGCTCACGTATGAGGATTTAATCTTATTCACGTTGGGAGCATACGATTTAAGGATAGTCAGGTCATACTGCCATGAGTACACTCGACCAAATGGTCTCTCTATTGTGGAATTATACCGATAGCAAGAATAAGTAAATAATAATCAGAGGAAAAATCCAATCAAGACATACGAGGAGCAAACAATATAAATAAAATAAAATAAAATAAATAAATAAAATACATTTTAGTAAATCCGGCAGAAATAGGCAGACAAGCGGACGAAGGTTACTACTGCTCTTGCATCCACGGCCGCCGCACCAGCTGGAAGCTGTGCGCATATAGCCAGTGTGGTTTATTTTTTATCTTGGGCCAGACATCAAAACCAAACAGATGCACCTGCGGCCTTTTTCGATTACACTATTGTACCGATAGATATTGACAATGTCGAATGATTGAAAAAATGATAAAAAAGTATAGTATTTTTATGTTTCGACTAGACAGACAGTACCTGCAATAATGCGAACCATACTATCGTAAACTAGAGACATTTATCTACCTATTTGACACTTTTTTTATTTCTGTACATCGTGGGTAAGCATTTCATACTAAGGTTTCATACATGACCTTTACCAAGTGTTGGTAATATAGAGATTGGTCTAAAGTTACTGGGGCCGGTCATGCTTCCAGCTTTAAATACAGGAATAATTTTTTTCATTAAATCGGGAAACACAGCACTATTAACACAATTATTAAATATACTAGCTAAATTAGGTGTAATACCATCAATGATGGATTGGACGTTTTTAACAGAAATGCCACCCAAATCAGCAGTGTTCTTAACTGTAATACTTTTAGAAGCCTTCAATACCTCACCTTCAGTAACATGCCTGAAAGTAAAGGTGGTTTTGCACTTATTTACATTATTTTCAAGAAAAGACTGCAATTTTGACTGATGAATTTAATGTCTTGGTAGTCTGCAAAGATTTTTTCAAATGCTTCAGCAACTTCTGTATCTGATGTCAATAGTCGATCACCAATTTTCAGTTTATGTTTCTAATGTTTGACTTTCAAGTTTGGCTGTTGATAATTTGCCAAGCAGTTTTAGCTATATTAACACTATTTTGAATTTTATTATTAATAAAATTTGATTTCGTAATACTACACACACTTTTGAACATTTTGGAGTATTTTTTAACATATTCCTTAAAGGTTTCACTACGATTATATGATTTTTCATCATATAATTCATATAATCTGTCTCTGCTTTTAAATATTCCTACTGTTGCCCAGTCACTAAACTTAAATGAGTTTTTATTGTTTTTGATGTAGGTATATACTGTATTGTGCTCACATTTAATTAAATTAAAAATACAATTATATTCCTTAACAGGGTCATCATTACATTTAAGATCCCACTACTTATCCAAAACATTACTTCTGAATCTCTCCAGCCGACCCTCGTTCATGGGTATAAACTTAATATCTCTTCTTATTGCCTTATTAGTGTCAACGTTAAAAGGCGCTAATTGTCCACTGTGATCAGATTTTAATTTATTAATTATGTATTGACTGTTGGGTGATGCATCTGTGAAAATTTGATCAATACATGTTGCTGGAGTTGCTATAACTCGTGTAGGCTCTAAAAAGAGATTTTTAAGTCTATAACAAAGAAACAAATTTGTTACCGTTTTACTCAGGGATGATGGGATTAGTAAGTCAATATTAAAATCACCACAAATAATGATATTTTTTCAGAATCACTAAGTTTAAGTAAAGCTTCCTCCATGTTTCTTTCAAACAAATCATAGGATGAAGCTGGCCGCCTTTATATAACTTAACAGCATAATAACTTTCCCTAGCTCAATACATGCCATTTCAATGGTTTGCTCAACAGAAAGACTAACAATATCTGTTCGTTCTTTAAATTTCATTCCATTGTGTGTAATAATCAAGGAGCCGCCGCAGTTTGCCTGGTTTCTACTGTATGAACTAGCTATTTGATGATTATTGAACGAAAATATAATTTGATGGTCTTTTAGCCAGTGCTCCGTTACACACAAAATATCTACATTTACTTGATTCATAAAAAGTTCAATTTGTAAATCCTTACCCTGTATGCCTTCAATATTTTGGTGAGCTACATTTATTACATTTTTACTACATTTTAATTTTGCAGCTAATAACATTTTCATTATAGATAGAAGTCTTCTTCTCTATTGTCATCGCAACTAGTTTAAATTAACTAGAATAGTCCTAATACTATTACTTGGAATGTTATATTCCAACGGTTTTACAAATATAAGAGGCTGCTCAATAGGTTTGAGTCAAGATGACTGGTAGATCATTACCTACTTATAATATGTGATAGCGAAATTGCTATTTGTCGTATATAATAATTATATACGAATTGTACTTTAATTCAATTCAATTTTAGGGTTGAGTGGCAACCAGCCGTCGATACTAAGCGACAGGCTATTACTAAATTGTACTTATCATACTTAAAGTAAAAAGGTTTACTAACTATAATGTTAGTATCGATCATATGGAATTTTTCACTATGCCTACATGTCATAGTGTGTAATATTGTATTCAGATGGTGCCTTATATTGTTTTCTTGCTCTGAAGAAGAGTGGCTCAAAGGTAATGCAAATAAAATTATTCTACTTATATTTTTCTTTTCGTGTAATTTGGAAAAACTGTGAATCATGTTTTTTTATTTGCATGACCCTGTCTGCCAACTAAAATGATCAAGACTGTTTTGACTTCAGTCACAAAAACTTTATTTAATATATCACAATATGAAGCACCAACTATTTATTAAGGAAACAATTATTTATTATTGGCTGCCTCACAGCGTTGCCAGGCGTCCCGATTTTGGCGGGACGTCCCGATTTTTAAATCAAAATTAAATGTCCCGTGCGGGACAGGCTCAGTCCCGCTTTTCGGGGATAACTCGACCGTGCGCGCAGCGTACTGAGGAAGCGTGGGCGGGTGGCACAGACGAATGTGTACTGGACCGAAAATTTTTACACAAATTGCGAACAATATATAGACAAACGTTATAATTTTTCAGATGAAAATATTTTTTCCAGACTTAAATTCACAAACCTGGAAAGTGAAGTTAGTTTTGAAATGATGGAAAATGCTGTATCTTTAATAAAATTGACAGGCGATATTTCGGTAGATAACTTATATGAAGAATTTAACTTGTTAAAATCATCCTTGGACGTACCTATTAGTGGGAAATTGCAAAGACACTACTGCCACCACCGCTCAGAAATGGCACCAGCTCTTTCAACAGTTTCCAAAAAAAGATACCAGGAATATGTTTAAACTAGTGTCTTTCATATTAAGTATCCTGACATCAAACTGCTTTCCTGAACGAGTGTTTTCCCAGATTAATTTAAAATGGTCATTTAAAAATGAAAGCAGAATTACTCATCCAGTTTAATCTACAGCTATCCTGTGAAGAGTTCTTCATCTTTATTAAAGAGAAAAAGGAAAGTTTAAAAGAAGTTAAATCTTCACAGAAGTATCATGAATAAGTAATTCTTATAAACAGTTATTCTCTTATTGTAAGTTGCAATTTGTAACACTCACTCCACTGACTATTGTTTGAAACGCCATATTTTTCTAATGAATAAAACCCTTTTGATTTCTGTTTTTATATTTATTCTGAAGACGAATAAGACTCAACTATTTAACGATAGGGTAAACCTGAATTAAAATATTATATTTTTATTAAAATACATTTTCTATGGCCATTTTTATCACGTAAACGTAATTTTAATTCAAATAAAAAGATAAATATTTGAAAACTTCTGATTATATACGTTTTTTTACTATGTCCCGCTTTCGACGAACGAATCCCGCTGTTTTCACTCAAAAAGTTCCAAAATCCCGACTTGGCTAAAAAAAAAACTGGCAACGCTGCTGCCTCACTAACCACCAACTCTGCATCAATTGAGCAATCACTGGTAAGGTCGATAGTGGTGGAGGTATTTTTACATATGGGTACCATTGAGGGGGCACAGTCAACCAACTCCTCAAATAGAGACTGAGATTTTGATGACTTGGATTCATTAATTTTAGATTCTAAAGAAGTTATTTGTGAAAAGGAATCACATAATTGAACTTTCAAATGATTTGTTATGCCTAATGAAAGGTGAATGGAACTCTGGAGGATGACAGCATCAAGCTCACGACTTTAATAGCTGCAGAAGTTCTCACGGCAGGTGGCCTCACGTCAACTACCTCTGTGATGAGTTCCGCTTGTGGGATTCTGGCAGGGCTCAATAACTGACATTTAGTCAGGCAGCAAAGAGGGTCGAACAGATAATAACGCCCTCGATCTCGGTTGAGGGAAGGGCTCAAGGGAAACTAGGCCGGGGCAGTTACAGCGAAAAGAGTGGAGGAGCCCTCACTGGATCAGTACAGGAATTTATTAAGGACTTACCGTCGGGCAATTTCGAAGAATTTTTTCGAAAATATTTTATATTTTACCATATTTAGCATGCTTCGTATTATTTGGTGACGGATTTAGATCCGGTAAAAGACCGGTAAAAGCACAAGCCAAGGTACAATTTGCGAGAGCGAAAGAGCATAAAAATGTACGCAGACTCAGCTATTACTGCCAGTATCACGTGAAGAGACAGACAAGGTATTATAAGAAAAGGTCAAATATGTTTGACACAGCATGTGAGGCGCAACGAAGACCGGACATTGAGTTACCTACAACAATAAGATAGTTATATAGAAATTTCCACTGTGAATTTCATTGATTGGAAAAATATTTTAATATCTACACTATTTACTACAAAAACATTGGGCAAAAACTCCGTTTCGTTTTAAAATCGAATAAGTCCTCAGAGACATTCATAACAAAATGCAATTAAAAAATGATTTGAGGAAAATACAATTGCAACGAACAAAGCTAAAGCGCCAAAGACTAAACTGAAGGATGCAACAGAACAACCAAAAGTAATGAAGAATGTTCAAGAGATCAGATTGTATCATTTACGAAGAAACATTCGAAGAAGATTGGATACAATGCCATAAATGTAAAAACGGGGTACATGAAGCATGCGTAGAATTAATCCTTCACAGCTTTGCTATTTTTGTGACGTCTGCAAAGCCAAAAAACGACTTAATCATCGCTAATATATACTTCCGGGGCTACCCGTCAAAAACTGACTGCCGACCGGTTACGAATTGCGCAGGCGGTAGTATATGTGAGAACAATCTATGGCTTTGACAATGCTGAAAGAACATGGCTTAATGTCAAATCCTACCAAGAATTGGTGGTCTGCCACGGTTTCGACCCTCAACAGATTATTGATTCTTTCCTCGAGAAATCAAAGGCCAATACCAAAAAGTATACGGACTCACCCATCAGCTTCAGAATCAGTGAAGGTCTGACCAATGTACGCAGAGGCAGATGCAAAAACGGACTTAGTATTCTTTGTCACCCTCTTCTTAGAGAGGGGGAATAACATCGCCAAAGTGTTACATAAATGCGAGTAGATGATGGCGGATTCTTTGAAGAGGAAGTGCGCGACATATGGGATCTCGACTAAAGCGAAGTCAGGCTCGGGGGCCCAAGGTCTGGACTTTGGCTCCGATAGTACATGCATTCGCGCCTGCCACTGCGGCTGTAATAATAAGCCACTAGATAAAGGGTAAGCTCAAAGGCAGGTTGTTCCCTGGGATAACCATACCCACGATAATGGAGCATAGCGATACATCGGATTCCGAAAATCTTGACTGACTGCTTTCTAAACCTTTTTTTTCTGTGCAATATCATTATATTAGCTTAATTAAATCGTTTCAGGACCTTTTCAGCCGTTATTTCTTCAAAATTTTACATAAATCTCATCTTGTGCCTATAAAAATATTATAGTTTATAAATAGAATCTAACAATCGTAGTTTACATAGTCATTTTGAAAAGTTTCATAACCTTTATTTTTTTTATTTTGTCACACGCATTGAGGCGCTCCTTCTGACACCTCAATCAGCTACTTAATTAGCAAATTAATATCGTTTTTGGTGCATCGCCTGGCTGAGGAGAAGTGTCCTATAAACCAACGGTCAGCAACAGGCGGACCGCGGTCCGTTTGCGGACCGCGAAAGGTTGAACCTCGGACCGCCAAATATTGTAATGTAGGTATGTCAAGTATAAACAAATACGTAATATTTTTGAACCAATCTAACTGAGTACATACCTAATCTAATTAATCTGTTTTACAATATCGACATCGGTCAAAAACATCGCGCCGCCGAGTCGCCGCGCGCGCTCTGTTCATACGTACTTATAGCTCCGACGACCACTTGTAACTGAGCGTGAGCGGAGCGCGGCCTAGCGAGCGGGTTTTGTTAACACGCGAGCGAGAGCGAGACGGCATGCACTAGCAACAGCGTGCGCGAATTAGTTATTGTATGTAAATGTGATTTAGCCATTCGCTACGAAACATCAGCAGATTGAGCGTATCATTTTTATGGTAATATATGGAAAAGCATTTCATATTTCGCGTACTGAGCGAACTGTGGCGCGCTTGCGACTTTGTGTTTTGTAACAAACGCGAGCAAGTATCGAAATCGGGGGTCCGGGCGCGAGGGCGGGGGAAAGCAGACTGCCAGTCGGTCTCGCTCGGTCAGTCGCAGCGCAAATCGTGGAGCAACAGTTCATTTGTTTTGTGATTTCTTGCGTTTTAGTTCGTTTAATAAAAAATATTTTTTTACCTAGGCGTGATATGGATCCTAACCGCTTGAGCGCGAAAAGGGACGTTTGTCCCTATTTTGTTTACACCGTTGAGCGCTACAAGGGACGTTTGTCCCTTTTTGCATTTCACTAAGACAAGTCGTCAAAAATATATCTTTTTCTTTCTATTAAATGATGTTTCAATCCTTTGTCTTTATTCCACATGAATGTTCGTTCATTGATCCATTCCAAAAATATGACAACAGCTCATAGCCATATCCTAAGATTGAAAAAAAAAAATAACTAAAGTCGACGGTTAGTTCTCGTGACTACTCATACGACGCTCTGTGTTGTTTTGTGGAAAATAATAGAATTTTCGATTATTTAAAAGTAACTAACAAAGATTATTATCAATTACATTATCCTTGACGTGTGTGCAAAAGGATTTCATACTGAGGTAAGTATATTTCTATTTTTGTGTGGTTTTCAATTGCACTTGTAACAGTACTAGAATTTCGTCAGAATGCTATCGTAATTTATAAAATAGTGAGACTTGTTTTGTGTAAAAAGTAATAACTATAGCATTTAATATTTACTCGATAATAGTTTTCAGTCATTAAATACATACATTGCATTAAATTTAGGCTATGATTACAACTTTGGTTCAAGGGCGCGTCCGCGCGTCATACTCAAAATGGCCGCTTCATCCAATTTACCGTTAAAGCTTGGTTGACATGGCAATTTCGTACAAGCCAAAATATATTAAATGAACTTAAAATAATTTTATAAATATATTTGATATATGTATTTGTTACGTAATTTAGGCGATATATATGAAATGAACTTCAAATAATTTTATAAATATATTTGATAAATTTAAAATTACGTAAAATTTTTTTCTTATGTACCTATTCCCAAATCAAATGAAAATTATTTTTAAATATATATATATATATATATATATATATATTTGATATAACTACCTGGATAATATAGCGTAAATTTGGATTTATAATTATTAGTTTTAAATTAACAAGATAGAGTCCAACGGGCGGGAGAAATCGCTAAAAGAGATTTCTTCCAGGCAACCTTAGTATGGACAAGAGTTTTATTTTTCTTTTCTTTTCACAATTTAGAAATGGAATTGGATTTATAATTATTAGTTTTAAATTAACAAGACAGAGTACAACGGGCGGGAGAATTCGCTAAAAGCGATTTCTTCCAGGCAACCTTAGTTTGGACAAGAGTAACTAAAGCGTAATTTGGCGATTTTTTCTTTATTTCATTTTTCTTTTCTTCTATTTAGAAATGGAAGCGTTACCGAACGTAAGAGGTAGCCGAGGTGGTGGTCGAGCGGGAAACCGTGGTCGTGGCCGAGGGCGCGGGCGTGGGCGTGGGCGCGGGCGTGGGCGTGGGCGCGGGCGTGGGTGCGAGGATGGCGTTGCACGATCGCTTCAATTTACTATGTTTGTTTCTACTTATTTTATTCTATATAATTATTTGGTTATGGATTTTTTCTTGCTTTGCTGTTATTTTAGATCCTTAACCTGCATGTTACTTACCTTTTAAGGGGACAGCCAATCGTAGAGGATTCCGTCAATGTGCCGTTGGCGTCTGTTACGGGACCATCGCAACCGACGACGTTAGTTTTTATATTTTCTAGTATTTTAAAGAAATATTAGAAGAGCTTTCTTTTTTTTCAATTTCTTTCTTCTAGGTCAATGAGCCATGTCATCGACATGTCTTCGGCTGTTGCTGGACCATCGCGGCCGATAATGTGAGTAAAAAATTGTTTGAAATTTATACACTATTTAAAAGCAATACTATATATGTTTTTTCTTTTTCTAGGTCAATGGCTGATGAAATGAAAAGATTAAAAAAAATGCGGGTGCAAGACAAGAAGCACGTCGCAAAGTTAAATGTGGAGCAAAGGGCACGGCTTCACGAGCTTCGTGACAAGAAGGAGGTCAGGCAATTCTTAATGCCCGATGCTCCTCCTAGCAAAAGGCGAAGGCAAGAAAAATATTTAGGTAATATGATTTTCATAGTCACAAATGTTTTAATCATTTTTATATTTCCAGAACTGTGTCGCCAGTTAGAGTGCCGTGCCCTTTGATGCCTGGTACCCCAGAAGTGCCACCACCACATATTCGTCAACCATGGGAATTGGCGAATTCAGGTGAGAAAATTGTGTGCCAGATATCGTTCTCCTTATTGACTGATTCAACCTAACATATTTAACACTTTTCTATTCCAGCGGCGCTCGATGAAAGTTGGCCTTCTAGGTTCGAGCTCATCGAAGAATGTGCTACGCCGCCTCCGCGGAAGTAAGTTAATACCTAATCTCTGACTTAAATAATTTGAAGCATTCAAAAGAACTCAACTTAATATTTATTTTATTTCACAGGGACAATAAGTTGGTATTCACGCCGTCCACGGGGGTAATTACCGTGGACGATGTCAATGAGGTGGACAAAAACCTCTTGGTCGATGTCGAAATTGACTACATTGGATGTTCGCCACTCAAGCAGAATGCCTCTCCTAGGCCATCGACGTCGTCCACATATAATAATTTTGTTTTAGAACCTTCCATTTATGAAGAGGAAGAGATTCTGCAGTGGGCACATTCTGAGACCCTGAATGCTGGCAGCGACATAGAAGAGGAAGAAGATCACCTGGGTGCTGTCAGAACTTCCAGGAGGCACGCTGGAGAATTCGCGATGGAGGATTTGTCTACCGCACAGTGCGAGATCGTGGCCGATATGGACAGGCAGGACGACGAATGTCTGAGGGAGTATAGTCAGGACGATTTGCTGCATTTTGATTGGTCTCACGATCCCCAAACCTTCACTGGGGTGCGGGAAAGTTTTACTGGTCCAGCTGGTCCAACTTTCTCAATTGAAGGTATGTCTCCCTTCCAAATTTTTGAACAAATTTGGGACGCAGACATAATCCAGCATATCGTTGATGAGACCAATAAATATGCAGCAAATATGATGTCTTTATCGCATTTGCAATTTTCGCGAATTACGAAATGGACGCCCATAACTCCACAAGAGTTGTGGACGTTTTTTTCCGTTATTATGCTGCAAAGCATCGTCCCAATCCCTGTAGAAAGGGAATACTGGATCCCCAGTTTGCCTTATTTAAAATTGGGCAACTTCTCCAACATTATGCCTTTGTATCGATTTGAGCTAATAAAGCGCTGTTTACATTTTGTAGACAACAGTTTGATTGGCAGAGATATTTCTTCCAAATTAGTGAAGATACAGCCTATAATAGACCATCTTAATCACAAATTTAGCTCTTTATATCTACCTGAGCAGGAAATTGCTATAGATGAGTCGCTGATGCTCTGGAAAGGTAGACTTTCTTTTTCGCAGCTCATCGTAACTAAAGCTGCTCAGGTAGGTATAAAGACCTATGAACTATGTGAATCCAAGACTGGATATCTCTGGAAGATGATAGTTTATACGGGTAAAAAGGAAGGGCATAATGTCGAGAACATTATAAACGAGGCCGAGCCTGAGGGTGCGACCTCAAGGACTGTGTTAAACTGTACGGTGGGTGTTAGAGGAGACAAGTTAAACAACCGAAATCTGGATCATAACTGAGTTTATTAGGATAAGTCAACGATTATATATTATAGATATGATTCACCTACTACATCTCCCATGCGGAAGAAAAAAAAATGATTAACATTACAATACATTTTTTTTTTTTTTTTTTACAACACTATACCTTTATATGATTCTTATTACTAGACAGTTACAGATCTAAAATATATTTATTTATTGATTAGGAGTATATAATTTTGTTCTATTTTTATGCACTAATTCTATTTTTCCATTTTTAAGTATTTCTATGTTAGGTGATACATCTTTTATCACTTTATATGGTCCACAAAATATAGGATCTAATTTATTACCTACTTCATTTTTAATTAAAACTAAGTCATCAATATTATACTTAATAGGATTAATACATTTGTCATACATAATTTTCCTTTTTTCCTTTGATTTAAGCAAATTGTCTCTCGCTTCTTTTTGCGCTAATTGTAAGCGATATCTTAACTCACAGGGATATGAGTCATAATTGTACAGTGGTTCTACTTGTTTTGTTAAATTACTTGGAAGTGAACATCTTTTCCCAAACACAAGTTCATACGGTGTGAAATGTGTTTCGGAATGAACAGTGGTATTATAAGAGAATGACCAATATGGTAGCCACTTACTCCATGTCTCTGGATGGTTATCCGTCTGAATCCGTAGAAAAGAATTTAAATTCTTATGTGAGACTTCCAAAGCTCCAATCGACTGATGGTGATAGGCTGTTGAAGATATTTGTTTTATTTCTAATAATTTACATACCTCTTGGAAGGTTGTTGCCATGAACTCCTTTCCTCGATCAGTAGCAATTACTTTCGGCATTCCATATCTAAGGATAAAATTATTAACTAAGCATTTTGCTACTTCTTCAGCCGTCTTGGATATCAATGGATAGGCTTCGACATATTTCGTTAGCTCGCATTGTAACGTTAACGCATATGAATAATTATTACTATCAGTTTCTATAGGACCAATAAGATCTAGAAATATTTTTTCAAATGCAGTATTGGCTGTAGTAGTTAAATTCATTGGTTCCTTAACAGGTAAAGAGTGCTTTTGGCGCTGACATTTATCGCAACGGCGCACATATTCTCTTACATCACTATCAATACCTGGCCAATAAAAATATTTTTTAATATTATTAGACATCCTTCTCATGCCAGCATGGCCACTACTAGGCAAGAGATGGAAGTCATTTAGAATAACTTTTTTATCATCTTTATTATCTATAACTTCAACATTATTTATAATACATAGACGTGGTCCGGATCTATTCATATTCTTTATTTGTTCCACTAACTTTTTAATAAATATCGCATTATCGCTTTTCTTTATTATACATACTTCACTAACATTTACAGACTTACAAAACGTATCTAGCTCACACACGAATTCGCATCGCGACATTTGTGACTCTGAGTCTAAATATTTAATGTAAATTACTCTATTTTTTGGAACATAACATAGTATTTTACTCTCTTTACTTATATCATTATTTTTCCTTAGTTTATTTAACTCTTCTCTACTCTTAAGAAATTTTAGCTCAACTGATTCTGTCGGTTTGATATATGAACTCACAACTTTCGGCTGATCAGACCTCAAGTTCGTTTGCTCAATATTTCCCGAAGAATCGTCATTATTTAATTTTCTTGTTTGCGCTCGAGTAAGTACTGTTATTGCATTTTCATGCAACTCTTTCAGTTCATTTGATGTTATACAGATTCGAGATAAGGCATCTGCAGCTGCATTATCTGAACCTTTTACGTATTCTATTTCAAAATTATACTCTTCTAATAAGAGTCTAAACTTTAAAAGTCTGCTCGAAGGATCTTTCATACCGAAAAGGTAAACTAATGGCTTGTGGTCAGTTTTAATTTTAAAATGTTGTCCATACAGATACGGTCGGAAATATTTAACTGCCCAAACTATTGCTAGCAATTCTTTTTGTATTACCGGATAGTTAGATTCAGCTTTATTAAGAGTTCTACTTGCGAAAGCTATTGGTTTATTATTTTTATTGGATAATATTGCACCTAATGCTTTATTTGATGCATCTGTCTGTAGTATGAAATAATTATTATCCGAAAAATCTGGATACTGTAAAATTGGAGGTGACATAATACACTCTTTTAAAGTTTCAAATGACTGTTGACACCTATTATCCCAAACAAAAGGTACATTTTTCTTGCAAAGATAATTTAAAGGTAAAGCTATTTTAGCAAAATTTGAAATGAATTTCCTGTAATAACCGATAAATGCAACGAATCTTTTGACTTCATCTGCATTTTCAGGTTGTGGGTAATTTTTAACCACTTTTAATTTATCTGGATCCGGTGAAATACCTTCACTAGAAATCAAGTGACCTAAATATAAAATTTCTTTCTTCAAAAAACAACATTTTGACGCATTTAATTTTAAATTAACTTTTCTAAGTCTTTCAAAAACATCTAATAAATTCCTATTGTGAGATTCTAAATTTCTACCAAATATTATTAAATCGTCTTGATATATTAGGCACTTTTCATGATTTAATCCAGACATTGCCAAGGTCATCATGCGTGAAAATGAACTAGGACTTGTTTTAAGGCCCATAGGCATCCTAGTCATTTGGTATTGACCCGAATAGAAAGCTGTGTATTTTCGAGACTGTTTTTCTAAATTCACATTATAATAACCTTGATAAAGATCTAAGTGCGTAAAATAAAGACTACCAGAAAGTGATTCCAATATTTCTGTGATGTCAGGGAGTGGAAATTTGTCATCTTCAATCACATTATTTAATTTACGGTAATCCACTACTAAACGCCATTTCTTTTCACCTGTAGCATCACTCTTTTTCGGCACTAATAATAATGGACTAGACCAGTTACTTTTGCTTGGTTCAATTACTCCATCCTGTAATAACTTATCGATTTGCTTCTTAATTTCATTTTTCTGACTATGAGGTATTCTATATTGTTTTGAAAAAATAGGGTTGGTATTATTTTTTACTGAAATCTGATGTGTGTAGATATCAGTTGTACACAACTTATCTCCTGGCAAATAAAAAATATCCGCGTATTTAGCGCATATCTTTTGAATACTTGAATGCTCTTCGCAATTTAAATTATTAAGTTGCAATAAAGAAAATAATTTCTTAACCCTTTTTGAATTCATATTAGATTGATCAAAAACGCAAAGTTCGTAATCGCTAAGCTTATGTATAATTGGAATTAATTCTGTATATTTCAGCCTGACGGGCTCCTCAGTAACGTTTAAAATTTTAATTGGAATTTTCCCTTTAATAGGTTTTGCCAAAGAATTCGCTAAAAACACACCATTTTGTATTTCAGTTGAACAAACTAAACAATCTTCACGAATATCGGTTTCAATAAAATGAATTGATTCACATCGCGGTGAAATCTCAAAAATATCAGTGCTTAAGTAACTTGACTTATTATTAAAGTTCTTCGACAATGGTAACAAAATATTGTTACTTAAACCTGAATTAAAAGTTAAAGTATTTAAATTAAAATCCAATTGACACTTAAATCGATTTAAAAAGTCTCGACCTAAAATCCCATTCACTTTAATTGGTAGCGAATTAAAAACAAATACTTTATGAGTAATGATATCATTTCCAATCAAAAAAGGTAAGTATATGAATCCACTAGTTTCAACTTTGCCCCCGATTCCATTTATGAAAATGTTTTCTTTATAAACATGTAATCTAAGCTCTCTGACGCACGAAAGTTTTAGGGCGGATAATGATGCCCCCGAATCTAATAAAAATGAATACGTTACCTTACTTGGAACTATCGGTAAATGAATAAAACAATCACTATCACTCGCTAAAATTGAATGATTCATATCGTTAGTCACGAAAAAATGTTTCAAACTTTGGTTCATTTTCTGTACGCATATGGTTTTCCGATTCGCTAATAGTATTAACATTATGCCTGCTTATCCTTTGATTTCCACGCTGCCTATTATAGTACGTACCTCTATTAGCACGTCTCTGGGTCGTTTGACCTCGCTGCAACGAACGATCCCCAAATCCTCGTTGCTGGTGACCAGAATAACCCCAATTTCGTCCACGATTAGGATTTGTACGTCCGGAAAAACCTATACGTGAACCTCTAAAATTTCCATGAAAATTACGTGAATTAGAAAAATATCTTTTACTCATACCCATTATTTCTCCACTGGTGGACGCTCCGGAAACCTCCTCGTCCTGGGCGGCTTGCACGGCGTCCTTCAAAGAGCTATAATTCCTAGCCGAAATAATGGTGCTTAAACGACGATTTCGCAACCCGTCGGAAAACTGTTTAATTGCTAACTTTTCATTTATAGGTTTTAATATATTATAAGACTGTGTGTTTCCGTCAGCTTGCGATATCGTTAAATCTACAAATAATTCAGTAATTTCCTTCCCAAAATCAGCTATAGATTTCTCATGCTGTTTTACTCGCTGCAATTTATTTTGTATTGCAGTTGCCCCCTTTTTAGGTAGCAATTCCCTAGTCATATCGGTAATTAACTCACTGATAGAATTATACTCGTCCCTTAATTTTAATTTAGAAGCTTGAGATAATCTGCTTTTTAATATAAACTTCAACAAATTCATTTTACACTCAGGTTTATTAAGAATTGAATCGTAATACTCAATATTATCAATTAACTGTTTAATACTACTTTCACTATCGGTCATTACCGGCAATAAAGTTAAAGCCGTTTTTAAATCAAAACAATCCATGTTTGATTGACTTACAATTTCTTCTTTGCACAATAATAAAATCTCAGAATGAAGTTTCTCAAAATCCTTACACAATTTCTTTATTAATAATAAATCGTCACTTTTTATCTTTCCCTTATCTAAATCTTTCTCTAATTCTAATAACCAGCTAGAATAACTATTAAATATAGCATTAGCTTCCGTAGATTTACTTTGCAAAATACGACCTTTTCGTCTTTCTGAACCGATTTTAATTAAATAAGTTCTTATTTCTTTTAATTCTAAAAATAACTTTTCTAAAACAATAGACATGACTTACCAACAAACTGTAGATTAGAATACATTTTCATAAAATACCTTATAACTCACCAACGTTCACTTTTTATTTATGATTACGTAGACACCTGTACTTTTACTATTTAACTAAAACATAAAATATATCGTATAAAAACTTAATCGTAGGTTCAAAAACGCGGTGTCACATTTTTAAAAATATAGTAAGGTATCTACATATAAAACTAATACGTAAGTACGAACGAGTAACCACTTATTGTTTCTATTTATGACACATAGTTATTAAGACGATTAGGTATATTGTACATAGATACGCGTTTAAAATACACTTCACAACACTTTACACTACATATTTTGCACTTTGTTGACCTTCAGCGGTATTCATTAAGCCAGCTGGTGGCTGTGGTTGTCGACGAAAAATAGACCTTCGTATGGCATTCCGGTGTATCTCCTCTGCTATCCACTTTTTGTGGCACTTTTTATACATTCGGTATGCAGCAAATGTAATTATCAAAAGAAAACTTGTCAAAATGGTTATTAGCAGAATATTAGTTACGCTCAAATGATAGCGAATTTCTTCAACCGAAGAATTATTTCCAGCAGCCGCATTCTGAATTATTAGGGTTTCCTCCTTACTTTGTTGTTTGCCCATTTTTCGCGTTAATAATTAGTTCTTTCACCAAATGTACTCACTCGTAAAAGTCTTATTTGGCGTCTATTCTTCGCTACGGTATTATTTTATGGGGTAATTCTGTTGAAATCCACCATGTATTTCGGTGTCAAAAGAAATGTATTAGAGCCCTATGTGGAGCTAGTCTTAGAGACTCATGCAGGCCTCTATTTGCTGAGCTCAAATTACTCACTGTTCCGTGCATTTACTTGCTTGAAATGTTATTATTTGTCAAAAAACATATAGAATATTTTAAGACAGTGGGGGATTTTATGAATCTGAGAACTAGAAATAAAGACAGTCTTGGCAAGAAACTGTACATGCCACCCAGAAAATTGAGAGTTTTCAGTAAAAATGTATACTGTATGGCAATTGACATTTATAATCATCTCCCTGTTCAGTATAAAAACTTACAGTTCATAGAATACAAGCGGAAAATACTTAACTTACTTAAAACAAAAGGATATTATACAATTAATGAATATTTTATGGACTCGAAATTATAATGTATGAATGTTACCTATTAGATTGATGATGTATTCTAGCTTGTATTGTAATAAATGTTATATATTATGTATACTATTTTGTAAAATATTTTGACATTTTGAATTCTCTGTAGTAGTTTTATATTTTATCTGTGACATTTTATAATTTTATGACATATTTCCTATAATAAAAATTAATGTTATAGTTTATAATGAACATTTGCACGCTGACTATCAGTAGAAATTGTTGATCCGCAGAACATATTCAACCAACTTTTGTACACATTTTCATGCAAATAAATATGATTTGATTTGATTTGATTTGATTTAAAACCGAATACATTTTTATATTGAATTCAAAGTTATTACTCACTTAGTCTTAATCATTGTTTAAAATGTTCCACACTATATATGGGAGAGCGTATCGGATTCGCGACGCGCGCCTGCTCGAGCAGCGCGCGGTGGCAGGGTCGCCATGTACGGTGGGTGTTAGAGGAGACAAGTTAAACAACCGAAATCTGGATCATAACTGAGTTTATTAGGATAAGTCAACGATTATATATTATAGATATGATTCACCTACTACAAAACTTAGTTCGCCCTTTACTTAATAAAGGTCACACTCTGGTGATGGACAACTTTTATAACAGTCCTCTGTTGGCGCGCACCCTCAAAGCTCAGAAGACTGATGTCATGGGTACCCTGCGCCTTAACCGCGAGTTTGTGCCCGAAACCTTACGATCCAAAAATAAGGCTAACATGCGGCATAGTGAAGTGGCATTTAGTCAGACACGGGACCTGACAATTTCGGTGTGGAAGGACGCGAATATTGTTTCCCTAATTTCCACATACCACCAGGTGGCAGTCGGCGGAAAAGAAAAGCACGGTTATTACAAATATAAGCCTCAAGTAGTCTTAGACTACAACATGGCTATGGGAGGCGTCGACAAAAAGGACCAGCTTTTGCAGGCATTTCCTATAGAAAGGGTACGAAATTTAATTTGGTATAAGAAACTTTTCCGCCGGCTTCTCAACGTGTCCATCCACAACGCCTTTGTAATTTTTACAAAGAATAAGCCAGCTTTTATGGCACAGCGGCGTTTTCGGACGTTGTTGGCGGACGAAATCCTTCAGAAATTTTGCCCACAAAAGATTGAACAAGTGCTTCCGATTAAAGGCCACTTCCCTTGCAAGACGAATCGCAGGAAGTCACGATGCAAGTGGTGCAGAATTACACGTGGTGCTGACAGGGTCACATCTTTTATGTGTAAATCTTGCGACGTGAACCTGTGCGTTATCGGTTGCTTTGAAGAATACCACGTTACTAAGGGGCTGATAAACTGATTTTTTTTCAACACACTTGCTCATAAAGTGGCTCTATGGTCACCGCAATTATTAGGCATAGAATGACACCTGTTCGGGCTGTACCGAACTTTAATGAATGCTACAGAATAAAACGATATAAACCGATTTAAACGAGTGTATTTGCCGAATGCTAGGTTAACACTGAAATAAATTATAAAGTAAATTGCTGTAATTGATTAATTAGGTATAAGTTGAAATATTGCTGATTATGGGTGTTCGATTGCAAACCGAACATACTCCCGACCACGAGAAAAAGAAAGTTTAAAATTCTAACATTGTATAAAATATGTAAAATTAAAAGTAAACCGTATATAAAACGTAAAAAACATGTTAAAAGCTTATGAATGTTTGTAAATAAAGGTACTAAATTAATAAAAAAACATAAAGTAAAATTTTTAAGAAATTTAAGCCTTAGAGTCCCCTAAGTTAAACAGAGTTCTCTACGATACTGAATATTTTACGTTTGGCGTTAGCCGCGGTAACGTTTCGCGCACTATCACTGCTTGTGTTTTGAGCTACACTGTTCACTACACTGTTGAGATCAGCCATCGCCCTGATCTCCGGCGCCACGACGAGGCGGCGCGGGCGGCGGCGGAGTCGCAGCCACGCCAGCGCCGCGCCGCCCGCAGCCGCGCACGCCACCAGCGCGTAGCTGACCACGTACTGATGGATGTCATGCTGCGACAGCCCCTGCTCTCCTGTGTCTGCTGCTTTCATCTCTTTGATGTCATTTGCTAAGCTAATGATGGAGTTATTTAGCGAGTAACTTATGAGCTCATTATCGTCCTTATGTAAGGGTAAGGTTACGTTGATAATGTGGTTAAGTTCTGAGAGAGTCGGTATGATAAACTTAGTTTCTACGTTTATTTTGTGGAATTTGTGGTCATGTGAGTACAATGTAATATCTTGACCCTTCACTTCGCAGGCAGGTCCCAAGTAAATAATGCCAGCTCCTTTTATCATTTGGGTGCTAACTTCTTGCTCACAAATTATGCGAAGAGGATATTCTTTGCAATAGCTGAACATGTAGGATGAAGGATTGTTTAGAGCTACCCATTTATCCTGACAGACTGCCTTTTTAATCTTGCATTTCCCGCTGCTATGATCTAATATGCAAAAGTGCTCATTCGTTTTTAAATGATGAGTCGGAGTTTGAAACTGACACAAGTATTGTTTATATTGTTCATGGCATTGAAGTAATTCATAACTTGTAATTAAAATGTATGAATCCTTTCTTAAGCTAATAGCGATGTAATCTGATAGCGGTATAGCTCCAATTTCGAACTCATTCACTTGCTGTGGAACACTTATTATTTTATAAAGTTCGAAGTAATCTCTGCTTATCAATGGGATTGTAATTTCAAATATTAAATAGTCTTGCGATATTCTGCTCTTAACCTTTAATAGTTTGTAGATGTTATACAAATCACTTTTAATATTTTCAATAGGTAATGCTAGATCTTTTGACAAGTGACTCATAATATTAGTCAATTCAAAAGTTAATTGATTTGGGGTCAACAAGTGCACATTAAACTGTCCATGATATACATCAGTTAGGGTCTCTAACAGCACATCCTGAATTTGCTTCAGAGTTCTTAATAAATTAGAGGCCATAAAAGATGACATTAGAAACTCTGTGGATTCTGAAGTTATCTGCACATTTTTGTTAATAGCGTTCGTGGCTCTTTCTAACGAGTTCAAACGGCTGTTAATAATTTTATGCTGCTTTTCAAAAATCTGCTCTGTGCGTTTTAATAAATTAAATTCAGATTCTACGATGTTAGTTTGATTACGCCATAAGTTTGCTAAGTGATGCTGGTTGGTTCGAATCAGTTCAATGTCACGAGCGTATTGTTCAGCGAATCGTTCGTCTAGTACGCCGAACAAGCTGTTTGCAATATAACCCACACCGTTGATAAGACCGCGTTTGAGGCGCCGCCGGGCTTCCCCCGTGTATTGCTGAGTTAGTAAAAGCTGGTTGTAATATTGTAGTTCACCGTACTCGTACTTAAGTTGTAGTAATATCATATTACAATCATTGTTATTGATATCACATGTTTTTTCGAGATGTTTAAATATTCTGTTAAATGCTGCGTCTCCCTGCCAATATGGTGACATGTCATGATACACTACAAGGGTCCATTTATCTCTAATCAACTGCATTTTCGATATTGGGTCAAAGTAGATTGATTGGTTGTTAGGCATTGATGTTATGTTATAAAAGGCTCGACAAGGCGTAACAGTGCAAAATAAGGTTAATAATGTGAATATAAAAGTGGAAACTGAAAGTTTGTTTGTTTGTCGTTTTGTCGATTGTTTTTCATGACCCTGAGTAGGTTTCGACGATGATTCTGCTGGTTGCTGATGACTGTTATCACTTGGTGAGGAAGTACTTGAGGATTGCTGAGTGTTTGAAATAGGCAAAACGGATATTTTTGTTATAGGCCGCTTGATAACACCGTTCTTTGTTTTAAGGCTTACGACGCGAACTAAGCCGTCGCTGCCGGGGTGCACGTCCATTACTTTCCCCATAGGCCACTTTCCTGGTATGCTGACGTCATGAATAATTGCTATATCACCGATTTGAATGTTACTTTCTGCTTTTAACCATTTGTTTCTTGTTGTTAATTGAGTCAAATATTCTAATTTCCATCGTTTCCACAAATCTTCGTTTAACTTTCTTATTAACTCCCATCTTGTTCTTGCGTCTTCGTCGGTGGCTATAACAGATAATCCTGCGCGTCCAGTTAGAAAGTGAGCTGGAGTTAGTACGTCTAAGTCCTCAATGTTCTCCGTTAACGCACATAATGGCCTTGAGTTCAAACACGCTTCAATTTGAGCAAGAAGTGTGGAGAACTCTTCGAATGTTAATTTTTGTGACCCTAGGACTCTTTTGAGATGATGCTTCATGCTTCGAACGGCTCTTTCCCAAAGACCGCCAGCGCTCGCCCAGGTAGGTGCATTGAAGTGCCATTGGATCTTCATCTCAGCTATTTCAGACAGTAGGTAACTATCATTGAAGATTTCGTTTAGTTGTTGTATCTCCTCATGTATTAATCTATTTGCTTTAATAAAATTTGTTCCATTATCACTATACAAATGGATAGGTGCCCCACGACGCGCTGACATCCTTCTAAGGGCTGCTAAAAATGCTGAACTGCTTAAGTCGGAGGCGAGCTCGAGATGTACTGCTTTAGTGACCATACATACAAAAACAACAACATATCCCTTTGTCGTCCTGATTCCTCGACCCTTGCTCGACTTTACCTCTACGAAGCCGGTATAGTCAACCCCTGTGTGGTAGAAGGGCGGAGCCTCGACTATTCTGTATTCAGGTAAGTCTCCCATCATTTGGGCATGTTTAATCGGGTCGTGTTTTTTGCATATAACGCACTTTCTTATTTGATTTTTAGTGACACTTATACCTTTTATAATCCAATAGCTTTTTCTCAAGTAAGATAAGGTAAGCCTAGCGCCACTGTGAAGGCTCTTTAAATGGGCTTCTTGTATTAAAAGGTAAGCAAGCCGTCCGTCGTGCGGTATGATGGCAGGATGCTTCATGTTAGTATCTAAATTTGCCCTTCTTAGCCTACCACCCACGCGAAGGATGCCTGATTTATCAATAATAGGATTTAAATTCAAAACTTTGCTTTTACAGTGAAAATGATTGTGTTTTTTATAATATGCAACATCGTCTTTAAATGCGTGCCGTTGTTCATTTATAATTACTAAATTAAGCGCCGTATCTAATTCCTGAGGTGTCAGGTAACCGGGTCTTTGACTTATGTTATTCATTGTAAACAATAACCGTGTTGCTCTTAATATCCATGCTAATATTCTTTTTGCTTTTGTAATAGAGTTGCTTTTTGTTAAAATATTTGCTATGATGTTTTCATGGTTATTAATAGATTGTACGAGGTTGACCTTTATGTTACGTAACTCTTCACAGGTTGTAAATTCTGAACTTTTATGAGTAAAACTTGTATGATCAGCTAACCACTCGGGCCCTTTCCACCACAAGGGTAGCTTCATAAGTTGTGATGCATACAAGCCTCTGCTCGCGGAATCTGCTGGATTTTCGCTTGTATTTACGTACTGCCAACAACGGGACGGGATGATTTTAATAATTTTTGAAACTCGATTAGACACGTAAGTCTTCCACCTTCCGGGATCACCTTGTAGCCAGCCAAGTACAACCATGGAGTCACTCCATCCAAATACGTTTACTTCTATATCTTCAAGGCTGTTTACAATTTTTGTTAACAATTGTGATAGTAATTCTGCTGCGCTCAGTTCTAATCGAGGCAATGATATTTTGTTAACTTTTGATACCGGTACTAGTTTTGTTTTGGCGGCTATCATGACTATGCTGTGATTGGATGTATTTCGGGCATAAACTACGCAGGCTATTGCTTTGGTTGACGCATCACAGAATCCGTGAAGCTGGATGGTATCAGTTTTCGTGCTTCCAATCCACCTAGGAACTTCAAAATTGCTTATATGCTTTAAATCATCCTTCATTTTGCTCCACTCAGCTATTAATGATTCGGGTACTACGTCATCCCATGATATATTTTCTTGTGCCCAAACTCGCTGAAATAAAAGTTTGAGTTTGACCACTACTGGCGCCAGCCAGCCTAGTGGGTCAAATATTTTTGAGATCTCAGATAATAGTTTGCGTTTAGTAAGTTTGTTTGTTGAATTTAATATCTCATAGCGAAATTTAAATTTGTCTTCCACGGGGTTCCAACCAATTCCTAAAGTTTTCGTAGTAAAATCAGATTTGAAGTTGAATAATTCTGCGGTTTGATCGTATTTTAAATTTTGTAAGATATTTTTGCTGTTTGATGACCATTTACGTAAGATGAAACCTCCTAATTTTAATAGTTCACAAAGCTCAGCCACTAGTTCTACCCCTTCTTGCTCGGAAAAGCATCCCCCGCACAAATCGTCCATGTAAAATTGATTTTCTAGCATTTTCGATGCCCTAGGAAACCGATGACGTTCATCTAATGCTAGCCTCTTTAGGGTCATCATAGCTAAGAACGGTGCGGCTTTGGTGCCGTATGTGACTGTGGTTAATTGATAAATTTGAAATTCCTTTTGCTGTGAATCTCTCCAAATTATATTTTGAAATGTTTGATCTTCCTCAGCCAGCCATACGCAACGGAACATGCGTTCTATATCTGCTGTAAATGCGTATTGATACCTCCGCCAGTTAATAATTAATGCTTGAAGGTCTTTTTGAAGGTTTGGACCTTTAAACATTAAATCGTTTAAGGAATAACCAGTTGTGGTTTTAGCCGAGGCGTTAAAAACCACCCTTAGCTTTGTAGTTGTTGCTTCTTTACGCTCGACACCATGGTGAGGTAGAAAATAGTTGAGTTGTGAGTTAAATTGCTTACAGGGTTTCATGTGACCCAGATCTTCATAATCTCTCATAAATGCTACATACTGCTGAGAAAGCTGAGTCTGCCTGCAGAGCCTTTTTTCAAGGCTTTTGAATTGTGCTAATGCTAAATGCTCGGATTGACCTAGCTTCTCCTGAAAGTTTGTTTGCATTGGAATCTTAACTTCATAGCTGCCGTCTGCGCGACGTTTAGTTGTGTTATTGTAAAAATCAACGCAATGTAAGTCATCAGCCGTCATATCTGAGCTTTCTGTAATGCTTTCGATTTCCCAAAATGATTTTATGTCTTCTAAATTATTAATGACAACATTGCATTGAAAGGACTTGAGGATAGGTCCACACAAAATCCAACCTAAGTGTGTTTGTTGCGCTATTGGCTGGGACTGCTCTTGGCCTCGTATAATTCCACTCAGCATTATATTTGCATAAACGTCTGCTCCTAATAATAAGTCTACAGGCCTGCTAATATAAAACTTAGGATCCGCCAGCTGTAAAAGTTCTAAGTACTGCCAGGATGGTTTGCTTAAAGATTGATTAGGTAGTTGCTTAATAAGATTATTCATAATAAGAGCGTCCGTTTCAAATGTAAAATCGTTATACATAGATTGCCCTGTTATTGTTATTACACCCTTACACTGATTTTGCTTTTCGCCTACGCCGAAAATAGAGCCTTTACATTTGCGCCTTTTTAACTTAAGTAATTGTGCAGCGTGTTCTGTTACGATTGAAATCTGTGATCCCTGATCTATAAGTGCTCGCATGACATGCTGAGAACCATCGGCCGCAGTCATCTTAATGTTTGCTGTCGCTAATAAAACCTCTGAAGCTTCATCGATTGACACGTGGCTAGTCCCAATCACGTTGTCTTGGTTGCTTAGTGGGGCAGCGGATGTGCTAGGCAAGCTATAATTATGTTTGGAAAATGCATCGTGCAATAAACTATTGTGAAATTCTGAACAGCTACGGCAACGTTTTAGTGAAAAACATTTACTTTTATGCTTAAAAAGACAATTTTTGCATAAATAAAAAATAAAATAAATAAATTCAATATCCGGCTCGAAGGACCAATATGTTCGGGCTGTACCGAACTTTAATGAATGCTACAGAATAAAACGATATAAACCGATTTAAACGAGTGTATTTGCCGAATGCTAGGTTAACACTGAAATAAATTATAAAGTAAATTGCTGTAATTGATTAATTAGGTATAAGTTGAAATATTGCTGATTATGGGTGTTCGATTGCAAACCGAACAACACCCATAATCAAACTGTGACTTTTTCATTGCTATAACTCACTAGTGAGTTATAGATTTTTTTTTTATTTTATTGGTTGAGTTGCTTTGTTCTTAAAAAAGTTTTTATTGAAAAAAAGATCGTGTGCAATAGAACAAATAAATTAATGTTCCTATTGCTTGCTCATTTCAAGCAACTTCTTATTTAAATAGATAATTTTAACTCGTACGTGTTTAATAAATAAAACTTTCACTCAAATATAACTTTTGTTTTCTCTGTAATAAAAGAAAACTTTAAATTCCCCATTTTGTACGTGGCAGAATAGGAGCAAATCCTTTGCGCGGAAAATAAAAAAAAAATCTCATCCCTTTAGTCTGTGGCCGATCGCAATGCGCGCGTATAGGAAATAATTTTACTAACTGCACATTTACTAATTGTTTCTCTAAATAAACTTTTTATCTACTAAATAAAATGAGTTTTTATTGTTATTTTATTCACAAGTGTGTTGAAAAACGTCGTATGATACACGTGTGTATTGACGATTACCGTCCTTGGCTCTCTTATGACCCTCGCCTGCGGCTCAGGTCTCAATGGCGCCTCGGCGGTAGTCACCAATGTTACACACTAGTACCATAATGTACTATTTTACAGGCCTGTCTCACTCCGCGCGGTACATCCGTTATTTACCTACAGCGAAGCGCTCCGCCGGCGGATTTCGAATCAGTCGTGCGTCACGCGCGCGCCCGTCGGGACGTTGGCGCGCGTTGTAGATACCTACCTACCTAATAGCACTCACAGTAATTCTATGATCGAATTCTTATAATTCTATGTAATTAGTGATTCTATGTAACTTAACACATGGTTATGTTCAATTTAGTAAACAAAACATAGGTAGTATTACTAATTACTCGTCGTAACTTTTTTTTCATTTTGTACTTTAGGCAAGTTGAAATAATATTTTTTACAAAGGTAGAATAACAGTAATACCTACATCGGTAGATACTTAATTACAAATAAGGAGATTAATTATTCTTCACTAGGCAGCAACCCTAACAGCGTAAGAAAAGATAAGAGGCATGCGATAGAAAGAGACAAAACTTCTAGGTATATAAATTTGCAGGTACGTAATGCTGTGCGAGCTGAATTCCACCGTATCGCGTCGTAGCAAGACTCGCATTTATTTAGATCTTCTTGCGGAGTAATTCTTCTGTACCAACGGTACTATTACTTATTCTGTGTATTTTATTTACCGTCGGGTAAATAAGCCGAAATAAGCCGTCCGTCATATAAAAAATTTAATATAGCTTTAACCCTGATTTGTGATTGTGTAAACCCGGCTTTATAGCACACATGTTTTGTTCATTTTCCCCATTTGTGATATTTTTTTTAATGTATCTTTTTTTTATAGTTATAGAATAACAAGTGTGATACATCATTGAAAAGGGTATTTCTTGTAGAACACTGTAAAATATAATTTACTTTCTTTGTTCAAACTTCATTAAACAAAACAATTTCAGAAATGTTAAGTGCTTTTTTACGTAAGTGGGAATTCCTTCAATCATTCCCATATTTTTCTGTATCAGATAAACCTATCAACAAAATATTATAAATCTATATACTATAAGAATGTTGCTTTCACGTAGTCATAATATTTTAGAGTTACGTGAAAGACTTTATTTGTAATAAATTATTAAACTTGGGTGAAAAATTTTTTTTTTGTGAAAATTTTTTGTGCTAGTCTAAGGCCTGTAAATAAATATTTTTGTACTATGAAGTTGATGTTTTATATTTTATCATATGAAGATAGAACCCCTCCACCATTATAATTCATAAAATATATATGTTACAGATTTACTTTTCAAAATAATAATTTTCAAAGTTCACATAATGATTTTTTCATCTATAGTCAATGTTTACCAGGGTGGTCTGAAAAGTTTCCGACCTTAACGCAAAGATGGCGCCACTCGTCAACAAAAGCTAGTGAATGTAGTTGTGCATCTTTTGACAGGTTACTCACCAAAGTTTCGGCCATTTTGGACGCGCAGTTTTTAGTTGACAGTCGTTTGAGTGAGTACATGTGAGTGTTTTTGTGAAAATGGAAAAAATTGAGTATCGAGCTGTTATTAAATATTTGTTTTTGAAAGGCAATACGCCTACGCAAATCAAAAATGAGTTGGACTCTGTGTATGGGGACTCTGCACCATCATTTACCACAGTGAAATTTTGGGCAGCTGAATTTAAACGTGGCCGTAAGAGCTTGGGAGACGATGAACGTTCGGGACGTCCAAAAACTGCAACTACTGACGATAACATTGCTAAAGTTCACGAAATGGTGTTAGACGACCGCCGAATTAAAGTGAGAGAGATAGCAGAGGTTATGAAAATGTCCAAAGAACGTGTTTGTCACATATTAAAACAAGATTTAGACATGAGAAAGCTGTCCGCGCGTTGGGTGCCGCGTTTGCTCACGTTAGAACAAAAACGTGTTCGAATGAACATTTCCAAGGCTCTGTTGGCGCAGTTTAGGCGCAATAAATCCGAGTTTTGGCGCCGATTAATTACTGTAGATGAAACTTGGATACACCATTATACGCCCGAAACAAAACTACAGTCAAAACAGTGGACTGCAAGGGGGGAACCAGCTCCAAAAAAAGCAAAAACTGTTTTTTCGGCTGGGAAAGTGATGGCGACTGTTTTTTGGGATAGTCATGGAGTTATCTTAATCGATTATCTTCAAAAAGGAAAAACCATTACAGGAGCATACTACGCATCATTACTTGACGAGCTGAAGGCACAAATTGCGGAAAAACGGCCACATTTGCAGAAAAAGAAAATCCTGTTTCACCAAGACAACGCGCCGTCTCACACCTCAGCGGTTGCCATGGCAAAAATCCACGAGTTACGGTTTGAACTGCTTGACCATCCCGCCTTACTCACCAGATCTGGCCCCAAGCGACTTCTTTTTGTTCCCTCATCTAAAAACTGCGCTCGGAGGACAAAGATTTTCGTCAAATGAGGAGGCAATCACCTTTGTGAACAATTATTTTGCAGAGAAAAACGCCGAGTACTATTTGGACGGGTTACAGAGATGGGAGCATCGCTGGGAGAAGTGTGTAGACTTACAAGGAGACTATGTAGAAAAATAAATAAAAAAATTAAGAAAAAAAATCTTGTATCATTGTTAGGTTGGAAACTTTTCAGACCACCCACGTACTGCTAAGTATAAATAACCAGAAACTAAAACATCACTTGAGATTACTCATGTTACCGACAAGTCAACAAAAAAATAATTTATGAGCTCGGCCAGATGACGCGCGGCTTCCCGCCATTTTTTTTTAGACCAGTAGCGCTTGACGGCATTATAAAAAAAGGTCGTCGCGCTCAAGCGGCTAAAAAGCGAAAAGTGGACAGTGAAAATAGGAGGTTTTTAGAAGAATGGACTGAACAATATTGTTTTACGCTGCCTGATAGACCTCAAGCAGTTCCAGTTTGCCTTATATGCAATAAAACTGTTGCTATTGTTAAAAGTGGAAATTTGAAGCGACACTATGAAACAACACATCAGCAATTCCACAAAAACTTCCCTCCTGGCAGTGAGGCTCGTAAAGAAAAACTTCAGGCACATCTCAGTTCTTACAATAAAAGCACAAAATTACTAGTTCGTTGCATGAGCGACCAAGAAAAATCCACAGAAGCAGCGTTACGTGTGTACTGGACGCTTAATAAACATCAAAAACCATTTTCGGATTCGGAGATAGTGAAGGAATGTATGTTGGCAGTAGTCACAACACTTTTTGAAGAAAAAAAAGATGTTATCACTGGAATTCAAAGTATTCCATTATCAGCAAGAAGCAATACACGAAGGACTGAAATTTTAGCTGCTGATATTAAGATGACTCTTCTCAAACTTCTGCAAAAGGCACCTTGCTACGCCATAGCACTTGATGAATCATGTGACATTACTGATGATGAACGAATGTCAATTTTTGACAGATTTCTTGACATTGAGTCTAAAACTTTTAGGGAAGAGTTGCTAACAATATTGCCGTTAAAAGGTAACACTCGAGGAGAAGATTTATTCAAGGTAATTGATGAATTTATTACTAAATCTAACATCAGTTACGACAAAATGGTGTCTCTTTCTACTGACGGGGCTCCAGCAATGATTGGCAAAGAAAAAGGTGTCGTCAAGAGAATCAGGGATAAAAATTCAGGCCTAATATCATATCAGTGCATAATCCACCAGACAGCCCTTTGTGGAAAACTTAGCGATACACTGAAAGAAGTGATGGACAGCTTGGTGAAGTTAATAAATTTTATAAGATCTCATTCCGCTCTTCAGCACCGACATTTCAAAGAGTTTCTTTTTGAATGTGATTCAGCGTATTCTGACTTACTGCAACACAACAATGTTCGTTGGCTAAGTAAGGGTCAAGTTATTGAACGTTTTTGGTCAATAAAAGAACAAGTAACCTCCTTCTTGCAAAACTTAGATACGCAGGCATCTAAGAAGCACCTTAAGTTCGTAACAAATAAGCACAATATGTTGGTTGTGGCTTTTCTAAAAGATATTTTGAAATATCTAAATGCGCTCAACACAGAGTTACAAGGAAATGGAAAATTAATATGTGATCTGATACAAAGCGTGTCTGCTTTTCGTCGTAAGCTGGATATCTTTGAAAAAGATATTGCAAGACAAGAATTTGTTCATTTTCCGACAATTCTGGAATATAATAAGGAGAACTCTGAAGAAGACGTTGCAGTGTTTACAAAATTTTTGGCCGATCTTAGCAACGAATTTGCCACAAGATTCCAAGACTTTGCAGAGATGGGCAAGCTATCTCTGTTTCTTAAGTCACCCTTTGAAGTTGATGCAGCAGCCGAATGGACAGATGTGGCTGCCAAGTTATTTAATCTGCCAAAGCCATCACTTCAAATGGAAATAATCGATCTGCAAGAAGATCTGTCTTTGCAAATATATAAAAAGGTGTCAACTGAAGAATTTTGGGTCAAACATGTCCCAGAAAAATATCAAAATTGCAAAAAACTTGCTATCAATTTGGCCACTATGTTTGGCTCGACATACATATGCGAAACATCTTTTTCAAAAATGAATTTTTTGAAAAACAAATATCGTTCGAGATTAACAGACGCTCACTTAGAAGACACTCTTCGAATTAGCTGTTCTTCACGAGAGCCAAACTTTAAAAACCTGGCTCAAGACCGCCGATGCAATTTTTCACACTAATTTTTGGTAATAAATAGCTGTACTTAATTATTATCAGTTGTTTTTTTTTCTGGACCTTTTAAAAATTTTCGAGCAATATCCGGACCCTACTTAAAACTACTTGCCGACCCCTGCTATAAACTTAAGGAAGGTCATCGACAGTTATCTCAGCGATAGGCACGTGAACGTGAGATATGCCGGGCAAGAACATCGGGTAAAGAATGAAAAGGGGTGCGTGCAGGGTTCCATAGGGGGTCCCATCTTGTGGAACCTTCTGCTCGACCCTCTACTAAAGGGATTAGAGGCTAAAGGTGAGTACGCACAGGCTTTTGCTGACGACGTGGTGTTGGCTTTTGTTGGTGATATGGCTCAGGAAATAGAGACGCAAGCAAATTCCACTCTGCAGCAGGTGTATGATTGGGGTGTCTCAAACAAGCTAAAGTTCGCGCCAGGCAAGACAAATGCGATGGTGATCACCCGGAAGTTGAAACATGATACGCCAAGGTTAAGGATGAACCACACTGATATAGGCATGGTAAAAGGAGTTCAAACTTTTGGGGGTCACCATAGATAATAACTTAACGTTCAATAGCCACGGTACCAACGTCTGCGCTAGGACTATTACTGCATATAAGCAACTAACTAGGGCGGCCAAAATAAGTTGGGGTCTTCATTCGGAAGTTGTCCGGCTTATTTACACAGCAACCATAGAGCCGATTATTCTGTATGCGGCAAGCGCATGGGCGCCTACAGTGTCCAAGATTTGCATCAGGAAGAAACTCGAGGCTACTCAGCGCGGTTTTTTGCAAAAGATTTGTAAAGCCTACCGCACCGTTTCGCTGAACTCGGCCCTGGTCCTGACTGGAATTCTCCCCCTTGATCTTCGAGTGCGTGAAGCTGCTTCACTCTACGAGGCCAGGAGGGGGATAGATCAGTCAGAGCTAGGGTGTGGAGAGATGGAGCGGATGGCGCCAGTGATCGAAACCCCTCACCCTGCGTAATATATAAGCCTCCAATTCAAAACCCTGGTAGACCAGGAGCAACTAAACGCGAACAGCGATTTTGATATTCGCATCTTCACCGACGGCAGTAAGATTGACGGCAGGGTTGGAGCCTCGCTTTCCATATGGAACAGAGAGACCGAAATCCGTGCCGTCAAACTTAGTCTGCCGTCATATTCTACCGTCTACCAGGCGGAATTGTTGGCTATGTATAAAGCAAGTGAGCAGATCCTTAGGCTCCGAGAACGAACTTTTGCAATTTACAGCGATTCAAGGGCAGCTCTCGAAACGGTGGTTGGTCTGAGATGTCTCCACCCGTTAGCGGTTAAAGCCAGAGCAAATTTCGCAGTTTTATCGGAAGATAAAACAGTAGAAATGTTTTGGATCAAAGCGCACGCTGGGCTGGCGGGAAATGAGAGGGCAGACCAGCTGGCTAAGAAGGCGGCCCTAAAGCTGAAAACACGGCCACACTATGACAAATATCCCGTCTCATTCGTCAAGCGTAGCATTCGCATGCGTTCGCTTGAGGAATGGAACGGGAGGTACATAAATGCTCAAACAGCATCTGTCACCAAATTGTTTTTCCCTGACGCAATCAAGGCCTACGGAATCGTACGAAAAATCGTACCGACGGGAGTGACCACACAAGTCCTGACAGGGCACGGTGGGTTCTCCGAATATCTGAGTCGCTTCAGATGTAAGAAGAACTCATCGTGCATCTGTGAACCAGACAAAGATGAGACGGTCCCGCATCTGATCCTAGAGTGCCCGGTAAATTCCGTAGAGCGTTATAACGTGGAGGTTGAGCTTGGCACCGAGTTGACGGCTGAAAACATCCCAAATATTATAGCGGGCAAAACTAGGGATATTTTCTTAAAAGTTCTGTAATGAAGTTGCAAATAAAACTATAAGTAGAAATAAGGTGTAGCAAATAACTTATGTTTTCCTAAATATTGAGTGTATTTAAGTGAAAGCATATGAAAAATAAAGCGAAGTATTAACAAAGAATAGGGCTAAGAAAATGTTATGTAGATTAAGTAAAGTAAAAACGAATATTGAACCTAGAAGGAATGATGTGAAAGTAAAAGAAAAGAAATTGTGTATCGTAAAAGAAGAATTGTATTAGTGTAATAGTTCAGTAAGAATGTTAGCAAGTAATCAATAGTAAAGTATAGAGTCGTATCGACTAGTACTATGTATCATACGAGGATGAAACCAGCGGGGACTGGTATAAGTAGTGCACATGGTCTGAGGCATTATTGCCCCAGGTACAAGATTTAAAAAAAAATTGTGCATAGCGTATTCCCCAGCTTGATAAGACAAAGTGACTCAGACCTCATTGAATAGCTCATTAATATGGAGTAAAAATACCACAGGAGAAGTCACATCACTGACCACACTTAAAATATTGGTCGACAAAGGAAACTGAATAGTAACCAGTAGTCGATACTAAGCGACAAGCTATTACTGCCAGCATCACGTGAAGAGACAGACAAGGTATTATAAGAAAAGGTCAAATATGTTTGACACAACATGTGAGGCGCAACGAAGACCGGACATTGAGTTACCTACAACAATAAGATAGTAATATAGAAATTTCCACTCTGAATTTCATTGATTGGAAAAATATTTTAATATCTACACTATTTACTACAAAAACATTGGGTAAAAACTCCGTTTCGTTTCAAAATATAACAAGTCCCAGAGACATTGATAACAATATGCAATTAAAAAAATATTTGAGAAAAATACAATTGCAACTAACAAAGCTAAAGCGCCAAAGACTAAACAGAAGGATGCAACAGAACAACCAAAAGTAATGAGGAATGTTCAAGAGATCAGATTGTATCATTTACGAAGAAACATTCGAAGAAGATTGGATACTCGTACAATGCCATAAATGTAAAAACGGGGTAATAAGCGATAAATGCGGATAAAAGGTGATTTATTAAATAATATGAATCGCGAAATCTTACGACAATATTGTCATTGAATGTTCCCATTCCATTTCAGTTCCATCCATTCACAGGATTTCAATTTTATATACCATTTATTTATTAAAGTTTTCAATATTATCGTGTATCTCGTGTTTGTCTTCCATCATTATTTTAGACTTTTAAACCCTTCACAACCTGACTAAATTTGAATGCAACCGTAGGGCATCATCTTGGCTTCTCACACAAAGCTATGAACAAATTGAATATCTTCTAACTCCTTTAGAATAAAATAAAACAAAATACGCAGTTTTTCTGTCTTTCTATAAACTTATTCAATAGTAGTACACACACATTCACACACAAACACTCACACACAACATTACCACACTGATGCTTTCTTGATAATTTCTTTTATATACTTTTAATTGAACTTAAATATTTTTCATATAATTATTTATTGTTTGTTTTTGGTGTCCAATATGTAAACTTTTGAAATAGATAACTGGTTTTGTTCAGATTAATATGGGTTGAACAAAAACTACTTATCCTATGGCTACAGCGCTCTGCCCTTTCTTAGGAAGTAGTGCACTCGGTAAAAATAATATAAATAAGTGTTAACTCTAAGCTTCAGCAAACTGTATTTTTACTGTATAATGTTATGTACCTCATTTCTGAAATAAACAATTTATTATTTATTTATTATTTAACACAGAGAGAAACCCTGAAAAGATTTTGTGGTATTGTTGAAGATTTACGTATAATTATGATAGGTATTTGACTCATATAATTATTACGACTAATTACCGTAGCGAAACATTCCACAGGTCGTAGACGATATATTTCTGAAACACATCACCGACAAATTTTATATTTTAAGGGCTGCGCTAGCCAGGTGAAATCTGAACTGGTCCTTCTTCCTTGCAGGGCCACGCAGATCAATTAGGTACGTCTTTTAAGACATGCTTATCCAAGGGAGGAAAATCAATCCGAACCTAAGCGGCTAATAATCCATCAAATCAACCTTAGGCGTCTTTCAAATTGCAAAATAAATGTGTATGGCGAGTATTTCTTTGACCAAGGTCACCATATATTTGTTGTGCCAGAGAGGGACATCTTCGGTATTTTTTTGTGGTTGCCCGTTTTGTTATAGAAGATTGAATCCTACGAAAGTGAGGATGATTAAAGGAAGTCTACTTAGTAGATAAGGCTAAGTCATTGATAACTCTTCTTGCGCGATTTAATCGACGTGTGGTGGTGTAACTTCTAAGTGTAATTTTTATATTTGTCGGCTGCATACATTTTTTTTTTAAATATCGCCTTGCTGTGCATTTCTAGCGTGAAAAATAGATTCTTTACTATAGATAGGACTGTTTCGAAAGCGCCAAAAGTGGGACGTATGCTCACGTTAGGTATCCACCAAGACCCGAGCCAGTTTCTTAAACTGTCCCGGCTGGGACTCGAACCCAGGAGCTCTTACGCCAAAACCGAACATTCGAACACTGCGCAAAAGAGGCCGCCACTTTTAAATTATTATTCTGGCAACATTCAGTTAATTAATCAGAGGTCTGCGATCTTTGTGATCTCTCCCACTCATCTTCAAGCATAATATTACAACACAATAAAATATACAACTACGTGAAAAATACTTTCGTGTTGCTAGATCCGGGAAAGCTCATGGGTTTCGGAGATGCGAAATATGTAAAATACAATAGATACCTAGCTCTGGTGTATATTTACCGAGATTTCTAACAAATGTAAATATGACCATTTCAATTTATCATAAAGATATTTTATCACGCCTTCAGCAACTACGAAACAGGAACTTATGACACAGAATACACAAACTGCGTGCTTAACATTCCATTAAATGTTACAAAAGGAAGTATCTGGTCTTCTTTCGTTTGATTGTGAAAAAACTCAAGGCAACTTGTATTTATTGGTGTCTCGAACGTTTCCCAGGGATCTCAATACCTACAAAAATAATCCCCATGTGTTTTCAGAAATATTTTGTGGTTCTGGAGATATTTTAATCAGAAAAGAAGAAAATCAGATTCTCAGAGAAAAGAAGAGTTGGTCTACAGCCGTGTTTTGTGGTGTAAACTTAGCTTTAAAGAAGGTCTTTAATATCATCTAGGCCCTGTAAAGCATGGCCTTTTACAAATCGAAATAATGTTGAAACAAACCGATTTTTTCAGAAAATCTAGATAGAACATTAACTTTGAGGGGTCGTAGACTACTAGTGTTAATCTTAATATATAAAACTCTTCCGTTACTGACTGAGTGACTGACAGACAATGTACAGCCATAACTACTGACCGTAAAATTTAAAGTTTAAATTAATATCTACCTACATAGTACGAATCTTAACAATGTTTCACTACATAACACGAATCACACACAAACAATTTTCAAAACACCTACACTTACATTTCACACGCAAGTATTTAACTGCATACCTTATCATTTTGTACCTTTTTCTTATCATAGATATTGTTATTTTAGTTTCGAAATCGTACCAGAAAACAGTAATAATCATTTTTAAATTACTAGTATATTTTAAATCTCGTCTTATTAACCAACACCATATTACTAGCTTCTATATATATTCATTATCGGTAACCTTATATCTTTCGGATAACATATTCATTATTATAAAGTTTGTAACCCTACGTAATTACAATACTACAAACTTCACGCAAATAGTACTTGGACAGATTTACTTTTTACACTTTTATAAAAATGTATTTAATTCTAACGGAGATATCCGCTGTAATGGCTACTAATAATTTGAAATTAATTTACCAAAACGTACGTGGTTTACGAACAAAAACCATTGCATTCTATAATAACCTACTTTTGAGCAACACTGATATAATAATGATCACTGAGACATGGCTGTGTGATGGCATCCTAAACACTGAACTGTGTAGCAGTGACCGGTACGACGTGTTCCGCGCGGACCGCGGCGGGGCGCGCGGCCCGGGCGGCGGGGTGCTGGTCGCCTGCGCCCCCCGCCTCGGTGCACGCCTCCGCCCCGAAGTCACTCACGCCGATCTCGAATGTATCGCGGTGACAATACCGGCTCGCTCGATCGGTTCGGCGCGAGATTTGAATATTATTTGCTCATACATTCCGCCAAACCGCGCGTTACCAACGCGTACTCAAGTATTTCTAGAATTGATTACAACCATTTTTGAGTCAAATCCGAATGATTATTTTATTCTAGCAGGTGACTTTAATCTCCCTTCCATAAATTGGAGTAACAGTACCCCTACAATTCTAAAAAAAGGCTCCATAGAAATTCAAAACATATCCAATGATTTAATTAATACTTTTACTTACTATGGCTTAACTCAGTACAATAAAATTGTAAACTCGAATAGCAACATTTTGGACTTAGTATTTTCGAATACACAATTAAGTATTAAAAAGTCGGAATCGCCACTCGTAAAGGAAGATCTTTATCATCCCACCTTAGACATAAGTGTTCGTGACATCACATTGAAATGCATAAAACCGACTAATAGACTGATTAAATTATTCCGTAAAGCTGATTATCAAAATTTAAACACTTTTTTCTTAAATTATGATTGGACATTTTTAAAATCAATGAATTTACAATTAGTTATAGACAAATTTTATGACATTTTGAATTTAGGTATAAGTAAATTCGTGCCAAATAGAATGCTATCTCATTCCCATGTTTACCCGCCGTGGTATACGAACACCTTAATTAAACTAATAAAAGAAAAAGCGAAGTATCACAGATTATGGAAGAAACATAAAAATCATTTGGATTATTTATCTTTCACAAAACTAAGATCTCGAATAAAAAAATTAGAACCTGATTGTCATGCCGCTTATATAAAGTTGTCAGAAGAAAAAATTAAATTATGTCCTAAGCTGTTCTGGTCCTATATAAAAACGAAGCGAGATAACAAATCCAATTATCCAAACATAATGCAGTATAAAGATATTAAATATTGTAATGAATTGGATATTTGCAATGCCTTTAATAATTTTTTTTGCGCAAACTTTAACCCTTCAGCTAACAATTATCCAGATTTTGAGGAAAAAATAGAGGTATATAGTGACATCATAGCAGACATTAAATTAGAAGATTGTGAGATACAAAAAATATTAAAAAGTCTTGACGATTCCAAAGGTGCAGGTTGTGATGATTTACCACCCTATTTCTTTGTAAGATGTGCTGAGTCACTGACTTCCCCTTTAACTGTAATTTTCAATCGCTGTTTTTGCGAGGGCTATTACCCGGATGTGTGGAAAAAAGCTTACATAGTACCCGTACATAAGAAAGGTGAAAAGACAGTTATTGAAAATTACAGACCGATCTCAAAACTTAATGTTTTGGGTAAGGTAATGGAAGCAGTGGTTCATAAATATATTTTCCCTATAATCATACGCAATATACCTTCACAGCAGCATGGCTTTGTGCGGGGCCGGTCTACAAACACTAACTTGGCTATCTTTATGAATGATGTGCTCCGAGGAATGGATGACGGCTTCCAAATAGACACTATTTACACTGATCTCGAGAAAGCTTTTGACCGCGTTGATCATGACATTCTTCTCCGAAAGCTTCAGGAGCTTGGCATTCGTGGAGATCTGCTCCGGTGGACAGAGTCTTACCTACGTAATCGATCGCAGGCTGTAGTATTGGCCGGACATCGCTCCAATTTCGTAAATGTCTCATCGGGTGTTCCGCAGGGTTCTATATTGGGTCCTTTGTTGTACGCAGCATATTTGTACGACGTTGGAGGCTGCTTTAACTTCGCAAAATATTTGATGTATGCCGACGACACAAAAATTTATGCTAATATTAAGTCCGTAGAAGACTCCATTAAATTACAAACAGACCTCAACAACTTGTGTCAGTATTATACAGCTAATCGTATTAATATGAACGTCTCGAAATGTCTTCAAGTATCTTTCACTCAGAAGAAGAAAAAGCTTCTGACTCAGTACACCTTAGGCGGGAAAAACTTGACCTCAGCTAATACTGTTAGGGACCTGGGAGTGCTCCTAGACTCCAAATTAACAATGTCAGAACACATTAACGCCATCGTTGCAAAGGCCTACAAAAACCTCGGGTTTATTATGCGTGCTACTAGGCCTTTCTCAGACTCGAATTGCATAAAATTATTATACTACGCATATGTTCGCAGTGTGCTGGAGTATTGCTGTGTGATTTGGAACCCACAATACTTAATATATATCCAAGAAATAGAAAAAATTCAATCCAAATTCCTCAGAGTTCTAAACTACCGCAACCAGCTGAAAAAAGGGAATTACGACGAACTGTGTCGCATTCACAATTTACTATCCCTTAAAGATAGACGAACATTGATGCAGATGTTATTCCTACACGACATCTGTAGTAATCGTATTGATAGTCCTGAATTGACATCACTAGTCTTGCAACTAAGAACACCAACTAGGCGTACGCGACACTGTTCTTTGTTTGAGGTCCCATTTACTCACCGAAACTATGCCAAAAACTCAGTTATCTGCCGTATACTGTATTGTTACAATAAACAGTTCCAGTCTCTCGATTTATTCCAATCAACAAAGCAGTCATTAAAAAAGCAAATCACAAGTACACTGTCACATGTTAATTAATCAATATAAAAGAATGGTTTTGCATGCAATGTAATACTTGCTCAACACAATCATAATTAATCTTAATCTCACACACACTCACACAAATTCACACACAAACACATAAACATGTAATCACACATAAGATTGCGTACTACTTACCTATAGTTACAAATTCAGAAAATCAACTATAGTTTTGCGTAGTTTTACATTGTTTAGTTTTATTTTTTATTTTTATTATTTAAATTTGTATAACCGATCTGCCTGTACCTACCTGTTTAATTTGCAAATAGTGAACCTGTTATTGGCTGTATGTATATTCTTATTATTATTGTATATTTTGTTAAAGTGCTGTTGGTTCTGTGAAAATAAATAAATAAATAAATAAATAAATCACATCCGTGCACTCAAGGGATGGGATTTTTTCATACAAACTAAAACATCATATATTTCCCGTTCCCGTGGGAATTTCTGGAATTCCTTTCATAACACAACCAGACACGCATTGAAAAACCTTTACACCAAGTTTCACATCGGTGCACTCAAGGAATGAGATTTTTCATACAAACTAAAAAGTCCTATATTTCCCGTTCCCGTGGGAATTTCGGGAATTCCTTCCTTAGTGCACCCATACATCCCCTAAAGAATGTATGTTCCAAATTTCAGATCTCTACGCCTATTAGTTACGGCTGTACGTTGTCTGTCAGTCACTCAGTACCTCAGTCACTCAGTCACTCAGTCAGTAACGGAACAGTTTTATATATATTGATTATGATTCAATCTATCTCTGATAATGTATAACAGGTTTTAAGATTGCGAACTAGTTAGTTGTTAGTTGATTTTGTTACAACTAACCATGGGGTTAGTTGTAACAAAATCTCGGGGTTTGTTGTAACTTTTAGGTACAACATGCCCCAAGTTATTATGTAGATACCTCCTTATATTTTCCTTTCTTCTAGAAAAAAAAATCAGAGCGAGCAACACAAAGCTAAGAAGTGTAAGAGTAAGCGGCAGCTGAAGTTTTAGAAAAAAAATGCAGTATCCGGAAAGTTGGCCAGACTTTCGGATTATGTCACGTCTCTCTTTATAGGTAAGGGAAGGATCTCTAAAGTGGCCCAGTCGGTTAAAGTGGTCACCGTACTAATTAAAACGAACCAACGAGCTCCATCTGTTAACAGTATACGGAAACTATTCGTTGGCCGGCGCCACATTGCTCCTGTAAACATTGTCACGGTTCGTTCGCGGGTTAAGATTTTACGGTCAAAAAAGTGTTTTTGTGGTCTTTGATCTAAGGTGAGTACTTTAAAAACAATATTAAGTTTTCATGATAATTATTTAATATACTTAGAAAATGCAATGTTCTATTGGTTTAGCCCGTTTAATGAACTATTTATTTCTCGGCAAAGCAAAACAATATAACCTCATTTGTTGTTTATTTTTTTCGTGTTCACTTACCGTTTCGGTTAAAGTGGCCCAAAGTGTATCGTTTTGTTCATTTTGTCAGTAAATGACATCATTGAAGTTTCATACTGTCTTTGGCCATTTTTTTGTTATTGCACTTACAGTTTTTTTTGTACTTTTATGAAAGCCAGCAAACGAACACTGGATCCACCTGATGGTAAGCGGCATCCAGGCCCATGGACATTGTTAATTGAAAGTGCAATAAATAATATTTAGTGGTGTTATAACTAGACTTATTAAAATAGATATTGCAATATACTTTTCTATAACTAATTATTGTATAATTTAATTCAGTTGTTTTTTTTATGATACCTACGTAAATGCCAAATAAATATCATCGAACGTCTCAGCAGCAGACGTGGATCCCAGATACGATGGAAGCTATAAGAGTTGTAAGAAGCGAAGAAATGGGCTTCCTTGAAGCTAGCAAAATATTTAAGGTTCCTCGATCGACACTCAAACGGAGGGCAAAAGAAAAAAAAATCGAGGTGCATTGGAAAATATAAAATTTTAGGGTCGCGACGTCCAGTTTTTAGTCCAGAGCAAGAACAACAATTGGTTCAACACATTTTAGAACTCGAGCAGAGGTTTTACGGATTGACTTTGCAGGATGTGAGGAAATTAGCGTTTCAGTTGGCTGAACGCAATAATAATTAAACACAATTTCAACCAAAATATTGTAATGGCTGGGAAAGCATGGACGGCTGCTTTCAGAAAACGTCATCCGGAACTGTCATTGCGGAGTCCAGAAGCAACCTCTCTTGCTCGAACACAAGATTTTAACAAGATCAGTGTCACCAAATTTTTTGATCTTCTGAAAGAGGTGAAATACAAACGACGTTTTTGATCTCATCGAATTTTTAATGTTGACGAATCTGGATTCACGACTGTCCAGAGCAAAAGTTCGAAAATTATTGCCAAAAAGGGTAAGACACAGGTGGGTGCTATCACCTCAGCAGAAAGGGGTATTCTAAGCACTGTTGTTATTTGTATGGCTGCTGGTGGTAAATGCATTCCCCCATTTATTATTTTTCCTCGACAGAGGATGAAGGTCCAACAAAATGACTGCACCAAAGAGAATAAGACACCTGAGAGAGTAGGGTCTCCGTCAGTTTTGGTCACCCTCGAGGAAACATTAGATTTTGATTGATAGATTGCAGACATTAGATTTGCTACGCCACCAATGTTAGATTTGCAGAAAGCGACGTCAGCAGTTACATCTGGAACATCAACCACGCCAACTTTGAGTCCACAACTTAGCACATCATTCGCAATAAAACCTGAACACATATGTCCGATTCCTAAAACCAAAAAAAATATCCGAAAGATGTTCCGTACAGCAATTTTAACTAGTAGTCCATACAAAAAGGAGTTGCATGAAGAAAAGCAAGACCAAAAAGAGCACCAAAGAGACCAAAGATAACAGAGGTAAAACTACCAAAAAGTCTAAAAATATAATAAAGAAAACTTTCATCAATGCTGATGATGATGATGTGACTTATGACCCTGAATGCTTTTACTGTGACGAAGTTTGGTCTATGTCAAGACACGAAGATGGTTGGATACAGTGCTCGGTTTGTAAACGATGAGCTTATGAAGCATGCACGGGATGTGATGATGAACACGAAGTTTTTCCATACGAATTTTGTTCATAAAGTGATTTCCTAATAAATAAAAGATTGATTAGGTAGGTGTCAATTAAAAATTTTGTCCTGTAAATTTAATTGAATACCTATAATTGATTTAAAGTTCCTATGTTAAACTTAAATATAACTTAATAAATAAAAATATAGTGTTTTATTCAGACTAGGTAATTTTATCCTCCTTTATGATTTATGCTGAACACTTTACCCGACTTGCCAAATCATCTTTGAACACTAAAATTACCATATTTATCTTGAGTAATGCTTAATTAACAATGAGGTGTCAAAAGTACACATTAGAGATCATAACCAAATAAAGTAAAGTAAAAAACTCAGATATTACAAAAACTGGCAGTCATTTAAAGCTAAGGGTGGCCACTTTACCCGACTCTCCGCTACATTATGTAAAAAAGAGCAATAGAACATGAAGAGTTGGTAATTTAAAAACTAGACAAGTCTTTACTGCAGAAGATGAAATTAAGATGGCTTCTATATCCCCTATAGAAGTAAGGAAATTTACCAATGCAGTGCAGTGTGCAGCTTAATGCTAAAAACAACAAAACTTCTGGGCATCAAAATAACATGATTGGTACTGACTGGTTCCAATATTTTATGCGCAGTACTCTATAAGAAAGGACACCAGAAGCGACGTCTTACTTAAAGTTGAGCGACATCTTTCAATAACACTAACGTTATTTAATTATTTCAGTCGTTAAAAAGATGGGTGACCGCCGATCATGTATTTCTCACGACGAATTCCGTGCTTCGGAGGGCACGATAAGCAGTAGGTCCCGGTGCTGTATACTTGTAGTCATTAGGGTTTGTCAGAAGCCATTTCTTCTGAAAAATCTGACATCCACCAACCAGCACTAGGCCAGCTTGGTGGGTTTCGGCCTAAACCTCCTCATCACCCAGGGGAGAGACTGGGCTCATCACAAAGACTTGTGGTGATGATGACGATTTACCTATGTTACGCTCAACGACAATGGATCAAGAAATCACTGCTTAAAAAAAACAAAGGAAGATTCTTCACAATTACTTGATAGCGACGAAAATACAAACGTAAATAGTATTTGTGGTACTCCGGCTTTATTATTAGACATATGCAACAATGGATCCCTCCGAAAATAATTTCGTTTTCATATTGGCTGACTCGGTACTAATAAACTGTATCAAGCGAATCAACCAATTTTCTAAAGAAAAGACTCATCTAAATTGTATTTTAAGCCTCTTTGGACGTCAAACAGGCAAAAACAAAATCGCAACTGTATAAGGCATATAAAGACGACTTCTGCAAAATGTAAAAATCCAAGCCTTTGGGCTTAGCTCAACTTGTCAGGGTTCCGTTCCGACCTAAGAAAGACATGTGTGAGACCTGCCAATTGTTCTATGCTGGAAACGTTGGGGAATCTGATTTTAAGATACACGATGAAAAGAAGAAGGAAGCACCAAAAGAACTGTAATAATAATCAACGAATGCAGAGCATTAAAAAAACCGACTTCACGTTCAAAACTTAGGCTGCGTTAAAATGTCATCCACGTAAACATTCTCCGAAATCATACATATTTTTTCAAATATTTGAAATTTTCAACGAAGTACTCAACCGATTTCGATGAAATTTATATGGGACCAACTGATGAACTATGAAACAAGAATTTTTAAAAAAGATTCATAACTGTCCGAAATATCGTGTAACAAAGACACAAAAAAAAACCATACAGACGAATTGAGACCTCCTCCTTTTTTGGAAGTCGGTTAAAAATACAATGTTTCAAACAATGAAACAGTGTCTTTCGCTCAAATTTATCCACTCTTTGCTATAAAACAAAATATATAGTACACAATTTCACCATGTAGGACGTTAAAAGGAACGAAGGCTATTGCTACGTTAGAAATGAAAGCGAATTTCCTTCGTACTAGTAACGAATTTTCTACAATGATTAAAACGGAAATGCCGTTTTATCCAGTGGCTTACTGAATTTCAGAATGCAGAACAAAATAACTGTGATTCAGGAGTATCTTGAAAAAGGACATACGCAGATGGAATCACTGAAAAAATGAGGAGTTAGCAAAGTACCTTTTTGGCTTTGTTAAATGGATCTTGTTTATTTTTAATCAAGACTCGTGGAAAATGTTGGAAGTAAACTTGGTAAATAATATATACGTAAACATGGCTAAATTCACTTGTTTATTAACACCATACTGCTCATTAAATACAAATAACTCAATCTACAAATTTTACAGTTTACAAAATTGTTTAAATTTTAATAAGTTCACTCAATAAGCTTTAACAGAGTAATTCGTGTAATATTAACCGTTACCACTCACGGTTAAACTCAATAAACCAGTACTTTACTACTAACAACCATTTAGCTTTGCTAATACAAAAGAACACTCATTAGTATTTAACCGAGTATACTTATTTATTGGTAGCAGGGTGGAGTTAGCTATTTTGTTTGCTATTTAGTTAGTTATTTTTAACAGAGTACTTGTTTAAATATTCATAAGTAAATATTCCGGCTGCCGGTGGATTTTTTGAGTTCCCTGACAAAACCGCGGCTATTACCGGCATCGATAAAGACCTGATTCACAGGTTCGCTGTAATCCTCCAGGCCATAACATCTGGACAGGAAATAGATATTGAAAAATTTAAAACATATGCATTTGAGACTGCCGAGAAGTACGTGGAGTTGTACGATTGGTACTATATGTCGACAACTGTGCACAAGTTGTTAATTCATGGGGCAGACATTATAGCCAACAACTCTATTGTGCCAATTGGCTGCCTGTCGGAAGAAGCGTCTGAAGCTCGTAATAAAGACTTCAGAAGGTTTAGAGAACATCATTCCAGGAAGAAGAGCAGAAAAGATTATGGATAGATTATGGAGAAGATTATGGAGCAGAAGAGATTATTCTAATCAGGATATCTTAAATATGCTCCTTCTAACTTCAGATCCTCTTATTTCTGGAACTAGACCCGCGCTGAATTCAAGGAAAGAACATACCTTTTTTACAGATACTCTGGACCTTATAAAGTTGTCAGAACCTTCTATAGAGTTTTTAGACGTGTCTAATGTGGAGCCTGAATCTGAATTTGATTCGGATTCGGATGAGTGATGGTGATAATAATTTTTAGATACAATTAACACTATTATCATAATATTGAAATGCAGAATTGTGTGCTTTTTACTTTTTTAACTTCAAATTATTGTATGTTCTTTTAATTTTCATTTTAATAAATTTTTACACCTATTATTTTGTTGATTTTAATTATTGCGATGTATGCAATGCCTTTTGCAACACAGCAGATTGAATTTTCATGTCTGCTCCATACAATTTTTTTGTAAAAAAATTGTAACTTTTCCATTTTTGTGTCTATTTGCGGCAAATTTATGTTTGAGCATGACAATAACCAGTTGTATCTATTTCAAGCATAAAAACCGACTCTAAGAAATTGAAGTCCCCTTTTAAAAAATATAGAAATATTTTTTTTTTCCTTAGATTTTTAAAAAAAAATCCGCAAAGATTCCCGTAATGTAAACTTCGCTAAAAAATCACAAATAATTAGTACTATAACCATGAGAGGATATTACGGTTTTCCTTGCGGTTCCGGAAATATCTTTAATTTTCATGTCTGCTTCATACAAATTTTTCGTAAAAAAAATATATCTCCTCCGTTTTTGAGTCAATTTGCCTCAAATTTATTTGTGAGCATGATAATAACTAGCTGTATCGATTTCAAGCTTAAAAAGTGATACTTTGAAATTGAAGTCCCTATGTCTATGAAAGCCGATGTTCGTTCCACTGTGCGCCGATGCGCAGATATCCCCTCCACGTTTCGGTCAGCGCTAGAGTTATGTGCGTGCCGCAAACTAACCGTCTTTCGTTCGAACGTTTAATAATTTAATTAAGTGAGTGCGACGACGCATAAAGGAGTGTGTTACCTATAAAACGTAGTTGGTTGATTAGGTACCTATATGCTATTGCTTTGTGCCTGAACCTACTTTTTATTCCTGAACCTACTGGCGGCGGCCCCGACAGCGTCGTATTTTTTTTATAGTCAGCTGATTTAATGTAAATGGATGAAGAAGTACAAAATCTGCTGAAAGCCTGGAGTCTGGAAGAATATATAGAAGTGTTCAAAGGTAAGTTCGTTTATGTATTAAATTTTTATCTTATATATTTTATTAGACAGAGACCGTACAATCGCACACCAGTGACCAGTGAACGCGTGACTTGAGCCAAGGTAGCGCCGCCGTAGAGGGTTTTAATACCTAATATGTGAGACTAGCTTATACTGGTTTATTGCCACTGATATGCCGTTGTGTTTTTAATTTACAGCGGACTAGCGGCTTTGCGCGGTTTGACCCGCGTAGCTCTTGATCCCGTGGGAGTTTCTTAGCAAAATATGTTACTTCTGGTTAATGTAGCCATCTAATGGTGGAAGAATCTTTGAATCGTTCTAGTAGTTTTTGAGTTTATTCATTACAAACATACAAAAATACAAATCTTTCCTCTTTATAATATTAGTAAAGACTTCAAAAAAGAGGAGGAAAGTAGTTTTTATTAATATACATTTGAACTGTACATTTTGTTCATTTGATACATTTGATGATCATTTTTCTTAAATCAGTTATTTAATTACAGAAAATTCAATTACATCTCTATCACTTCCACTACTCCAGGAATCTGACATAAAGCAGCTATTTCCTAAAATTGGCCATCGTGCCATATTCTCAAAAAAATAAGAAATACATAAAAAGACTATGCATCCTATTACCGATGATAAGTAAGTCACTAACAATTCAAAAATTTAATCTGCTTTAATTATCTGTATACTGTTGTCTTAATTAATCCTTCAATTTACAGGCGTGTGATGTTTCAAGCTTTAACTTATCTATGTCTGACTTGTTGACATATCCGGTTGACCCTGATGCACGTCCTCAAGCTTCAAGCTCACCCGCACCCAAGACACCTATCACAATAACCATTCCATCAGAGAACAAAATTAACATTATCGTAGGGGAAGGTTCCGATCATTGGACTAGCTCTTTCATTGGACCACCAAGGGATTTCCAAAACTGTGCAAGCTAACAACACCTAAACTGGTCGAAACGAGTCCGCGGCGACTCAGTTGCACTCCCCTCAGTCAGTGACGCTACGGCACGTGGCGAGTAGTGACGCGTGTGGTTGTGTTTGCGGCGGTCAAAATCTTATAATTTGACTCAGGACAATTTGAAGTAAGTATCATTGTATTCATATTTGTCTGCGTGCACTGTTATGAAATATTGGACAATTTATTTGAGATTCCATGAGCATTATTCAATTTTGTCTAATCATGACCATGTATATTTTAGGTTAGTTTTTCTTAACCAGAACCTTGTTGCCATCAATGGACCTCAAGAGAGTTCCACCGTTGGACCGGTCCAATCATAGCAACTTTTTATTGTATTTTTTTGGTCATAACAATTAATTTAAATTTAAAATTATTAATTAATTATTATTATCTAAATACTAATACGTGAAGAAAAAACTTTATACCCTTTTTTACAAAAAATACGAGGTCGGAGGAGTATGAAATTTGGCACAGTTAAAATTTATATAGAAACGGAGTACAGAAAGCTAAAAAATGAATTATGGTCGAATTGGGCGAACCTCTGGGCAACCACTAGTTAATTATTATTATTATTAATTATTATTTATTTAAAATTCCAGAATGTCGCCAAATAAAAGAAAGTACTTTGCATGGAATGAAACAAGTATGAACCTTGCTTTAGAATCAGTAAGGAAACAAAGAGTTGGTTTAAATGAAGCTAGCAGAATATATGGAGTGCCGAAAGCAACTCTTAAACGAAGGTTAGATGGAGTTAACCAGAAAGCTAAAGAATACGTCCAAATACCGGGTTCCGAAAGTGATCTACCTCCAGAATTAGAGCAGGAGCTATTTAAACACATTCTTGAGATGGAAAGTTGCTTGTACGGCATTACTCCTACAGACATTAGACGACTGGCATTTGATTTAGCGGAGAAAAATAATTTAAAACATCGTTTTAACAAAGATAAACAATCTGCGGGCAAAAAATGGTACTATGCGTTTATGAAGCGGCATCCTAATTTAAGTTTGCGACAACCTAGAGCTACTTCCATGAGCAGGGCTACTGGATTTAATAAGCCAGCTGTTGATGACTTTTTCAATAAGTTGGAGGCAGTCATGGATAAGCATGACATAAAAGATGCTCAGCGGATATATAATATGGATGAGACCGGCTTGTCAACCGTACAAAAGAAGACCAGAAAAGTGTTGGCGTTAAAAGGCAAACGCCAAGTTGGAGCCATTACTAGTGGAGAACGTGGCGTAACAACAACAGCCGTGTGTTGCGCTAATGCTGCTGGAAATTTTGTGCCACCGCTCATAATTTTTAAGCGCAAGCGTGCAAAAGATGAACTAAGGGATGGGGCACCACCTGGCACTATATTTGCTTTTAATCCAGACAGTGGATACATCAACAAAGAGATATTTAATGTGTGGTTGCAACACTTTGTTGAGACTGTGAAACCAACACCAGAAAAAAAGGTTTTGCTCCTGATGGATCCGCAAGCCATACCAAAAACCTAGAGGCTATAAATTATGCAAGGAAACATGGCGTAGTTATGTTTTCTTTTCCAGCACACACAACGCACCGTCTGCAACCCCTTGACGTGTCATTCTTCAAGCCGTTGAGTCGTTACTACATAGATGAAACAGAAAAATGGTTGCGCCTCAATCCTGGAAGAATGGTGACTGTTTTCCAAGTGTCTATGCTCTTCGGAAAGGCCTACTTTCGAGCTGCTTCTGTAGGCACGGCTGCGAATGGGTTTCTGAAAACAGGCATTCATCCTTTTAATAAATATGTGTTTGCTGACTACGAATTTATTGAAGCAGTTGAACAAGAAAACGAAGAAAATACTCTTGGAACGGTGTTGCAAGTCCAAGATCCGATAGACCCATTGTCTTTGAATGCATCATCACAAGATGGTGCCAAAGAAACAATCGTAGAAGAACCAATGTCCGATGCAGAGCCGCCTTTACCTGTAGCATCAATGCTAACAACACAGACTGATGATGCCTCACCTAAAGATGCAGAAGCAAGAAACATAAATATTGAATCTTCACTTGCAACGCCAATTCAAGTAAGACGAAATGAAAATGTCCAAACACCTTCTATATTGCCGAGTGAATCCACCACCTATGAATTCCATATTCAACATATATCTCCTGGAACCAAGAAGATAGCACAGGAATTACGGAAAAGGAGTCGGAAAGCACAAAGCAGCATAGAATTGACTTCGTCGCCGTACAAAACTACCCTAGATGAGAACGCAAAGGTTCCAAAGCAGAAGAAGCCATAACTGTCCAAAAAAGAACCTCAACCAGTAAGCAGTCTGACGAAAATATAGAGAAATGGTTTTGCAAAATCTGCTTAAAATGTGAAATAGAAGACATGATTCAATGCATGATCTGTAGAGCCTGGGTACATGTTGACTGTGCTTGTGTTAAAAAACATGTCAAAAAGTACCTGTGCCCTCATTGCACAACATAAACATAACTTGATATCACACATAATATCTATGCCTAGGTATGCCTTTTTAAAATTTGGTTTTTGAAACCAGTTGATCTTGTTCCAAGTATCGTGACTAAATTACTTTAAAGAATTAGCAGTTGCTGCAAATTATGATATTTTTAATCATCATATTTTTTTACAAGGTTTTATATGCATGTTTTCTTTGCAATTACTGTAAGTGATCTTACCTTCTATTACTTAGATATTTTTAATTATCTTATTTTTTATAAAAGTATTGTTGATCTGATTACAATTGCCATTTTTTAAAAGGTTTAATTTTTATAGGCATGTTTATTTTGCAATTACTGCCAGTGATTTTACCTTCTATATTGATTGTTAATATTTGATAATATTTTATGATTTAATCACTCTTAATGTAACCTTTTATAGACTGTAACTTAATTTTGATGACTTATTGATCTCACTAAATGTGCCAAATGTAAAATTTTAATACTAATTAAGTAGCCTATAACTATAGTTTGTTTGCTTCTCGTATGTGTATAAGTATTGCTTGTTTCAATTAAGTAATATATATTATTATAATTAGTTGCCTCAATTGGACCTCTAGAACAAATTTCTCGAAGTCCATTGATGGCAACTTGGTGGTTCAATGAAGGTGCTCATGGTCCAAAGAAGGCAGCAGCTAAAGATTTAGTTTTCTTCGTTTATATAAAAAAGTGTTAGTCCGAATTGTTTGTGCGTATGATTATTAAAAATAAAGATAATAAGAAATAAAAATAATAAACTGCTTTCATTTTAACACCTATACTTTTTGAGATTTGAGGTCGTAAAATTAAGTGGTCCATTCATAGCAACCTTCCCCTATGTATTGTAATATTTTCTTCAGAGCTATAATTAGGTACTATCTATACATATATCTCTATTTGTCATCATTCATACAAGATGTAAAAAGTCAATTGAAAATAAATGAAGGGTATACCACTTTGAATCAACTTTGAATCCTGAAAAAAATCTACTGTTCTATATTTGTTACAAATTTTTCAAACAGATTTTTTTTATATACAGGGTGTCCCGTAAGTCATGGATCAATGGATCTATTGTACCAAAATAGTATAACATATACAACAGTTTACAAGTTAGATGTTACAAAAAGTTGTGTCAAGTTATATAATCTGCAGCCGAACCAGGTTAGATTTTTTTTTTTTTTATTTATAAGTGACTAAACCCGCGTTTGACCTCAATCTCACCTGATGGTAAGTGACGATGAGGTCGAAGATGAAAGCACACGGGTTTAGGAAGGAACTGGCTCTTTATACAATATTGCCGGAACACATTACCGCCGGAGCGGTAACATTTGGCGGCAGACTTTATATAAAGGGTGGTCGCTAGCCAGGCGGACCCAGAAGGGATCCTACCACCAAGCAACAATGCCTGTATGTCGGCAGACTGTGCCTCGTTTTTAATAGAAAAATTATTATAAATTAGGTAGAATGAGTAGAAATTATAATTTATTTATTTCTGTTTTTCAGGATTTACCGTTACTTTTAAATAGTACCCTTGAAGGAAGAGGTTTATTAAATTTAGATACACATATTCCGTTGGATAATACGGCAAGAATAAGATTGGTAAGGCTCATCGGAACCTACATTTTGAGCAATCATCCGTCAAATGCAATAAGGAGTACCATTTATGCAAATTGGGTACACGAAATTATTAGAGTATTCCCACAGGAAAAGGCATCGGTGTACTTCCATAGCAAGATTGTGGAATCTTCACGAGGTTTAATCACCAGGTTGGCAGGAAAGTTGCCTGATCAAATCCTGTGTGCCTACTGTGCCTATGCTGCTGTACTGTGCTAATGCTGACTGTGCCTACTTTGTAATTTGGGTTTAGTATTGCAAACTTTGAGACTGTTCTTTTGTGATTTTCAGATATATGACAATAAATACTAAGTGAACATTACTTGTATTATCACAGCGCATAAAGACGCATCTATAGCCCAGACAAAAATGCAGTCATGTTTCAATAGTCTGTGTGAGTGGGCTCACGACCTCGGCTTAGTTATAAATTATCAAAAAACAAAAATGATGCACATCCACTCAGCACATAACATCACAACAATTGAACCAAAAATTATAGCACATGAACACTCTTGTCAACACAGTCAATATGTAAACTGTACATGCAAGTACCTAGACGTAGTAAAAACACACACCTATCTTGGATTAATAATCGACAACAGACTCAACTGGAAAGACCACATAATGCATGTATGTGACAAGTTGAGAGCAATCATTTGTAAAATGTCTATTCTTAAATATAAGCTACCATTCTCTATAAGCGTACCTTATATACTGCACTCGCTGATTCAATAATAAATTATGGAATTAGCAGCTATGGTCTGACATACAAAACTTATTTAGAAAATATATACAAACTTCAAGTAAAACTGTTAAAAATAATAGTACCGAACAAAATTAAAAGTCAACATAAATGTAACGAATATAAAACACTCTTCACATATTGCAAAGTTATCAATGTATATAATAAAGTAAAGTTTAACATCCTCAAAGAAAACATAGATAATATAAAAAACTTAAATTACAAGATTAGAATGGAAAAATTGAGAAAATTATCAAATACAAGTAAGTTTTTAGTACCTAAATCCAATAATGCATATGGAAACAGAACACTAAAATGCTTCTTGCCATATATTTTAAATCAGTTGCCAAGTACCGTAGTAGAACATTACATAAATAGTAAAAAAGTCTCCAAGAAAATTAAAGAATACTTCTATGAAACAAAATAATATTATTATTTGTATCTTTTTACAATTTATTTTCATAATGTTTTTTAGATAAAAATAAATAGAATTATCATCCACACAGAGATATACATAACACTCCTATGTCCCCTTATCATGCCTATCTAAGATACATATTACTGCACAAAAATATAATAAAAAAAAAAATAGTTTCAATTTAAATAAAATACACAAACCAATTAAATTTCTAATAGTAAATGCAAATATACTAGGTATTGCTGGTTTTTCATTTTGTGTTCATAATCAAGTTACTTTAGTTGACAACAGGGGGTTAGTTTTTGTTTGATACTTCAAAATTAAAATAAAATAAAACTTGCTATAAATAACATTTTTAGCATTATATACCTGTAATCAATTAAAACTAAACACCATAACGTTGGAAGTAAGATATAAATTATAAGCTAATAAAAGTGATAAGTGCGACCCGCTGTAACACATAAGTGGTCTAACTTAAGTTACAGCTACATAGCCTAAGTAAATTGTAAATTCTTTTTTGTTTTGAATAAATAAATAAAAAAAAAAAAAAACAATAACAGTATTTTTTTAGTGTTTTTTTCTGTAACACAACATTTAAATTAAATGTGTGATACCGATTGAAAGTAAAAAGAAAATCGATTGTATCTACATAGCAAATCCAGATACCAAATAGGTTTGCCGGCCTCCTTGGTGTAGAGGTAAGATCGTTTGCCTTCTATGCCCGAGGTTTCCGGTTCAAGTCCTGGCGAGGGTGGATATAAGTGGTTTGGCTGTGGCTACAGAGTTAAATGACCTACATTGCAGAGAAAGTCTGCTATGGCTACAGAGTTAAATGACTCGCATTGCAGAGAAAGTCTGTTGTGGCTACCTAGCAAAACGATTGCAGATACCTAGTAGTTTGGCTGTGGCTACAGAGTTAAATGACTCGCATTGCAGAGAAAGTCTGTTGTGGCTACCTAGCAAAACAATTGCAGATACCAAGTAGGTTGGCTGTGGCTACAGAGTTAAATGACTAACATTGCAGAGAAAGTCTGTTGTGGCTACCTAGCAAAACGATTGCAGATACCAATTAGGTTGGCTGTGGCTACAGAGTTAAATGACTCACATTGCAGAGAAAGTCTGTTGGGGCTACCTAGCAAAACGGTTACAAATACCAAGGAGGTTGGCTATAACTATCCAAGAAAGTTTGTCAATATAAACAGTAAAGTTGGCTACGTTTGCAAACATTTTGTGTGTAATAATAATCAAGCTTACTTTGTTATTTATAAGCAAACAATTTTAACCGATTTACTCGGTTGATTCTGATCAAGTAAGAATAGCAAACTTGACTTATTTATTTTTAGCAACAAACTTTGCAGGTTGTATATTGACAAACACGCTTTGTTAAAATCAACCGAAACTTAGTTATTTTTACATGCGAAATTTTTTCAGTGATGCGATATCATGCACTCCGTTATAGAAAGGGCAATGAGACACAGAAAGATAAACATCCCCACAGATTACCACAGATCCCCCTTTTTACCACCGGACTACCAGACGCAGACAGAACTTATCCTATATAGTGGATTTACCAAGAAGTCGAACAAAACGCTTCGATAGTTCCTTTTTGGTACGGATTGCCAAGGAGTGGAACAATCTGCCTGCGTCTGTTTTTCCTGACCACTACAGTCCTGGAACTTTTAAGTGTCGAGTGAATAGGTTTCTCGTGGATGGAGGTGTACCACCATAGTCTTCATGCGCACTTTCCATCAGGTGGCATGGAAGACAAACGTCCTATCCTTACAATATAAAAAAAAAAAAAATTATTCCTCATCATTCAATTAGGAGAAGCCCACTGCTGGAGAAAGTTCTCCACACCGATCGGTCCTGCGTTGCCCGCGTCCAGCGTTTACCGGCTACTTTGACCAGATCATCTGTCCACCTTGCGGGGGCCTACCTACGCTGCGTCGCCCAGTACCTACGTGGTCGTCGCTCGAGAACTCTATGTGTCACTTTCTGGTCACTATATGTGACAGTGATGGCTCATAGGATTGTCCTTGTTACGCTGACTTTATAATAAAATACTCCGATGCAATATTCTATTAAGTGTTCACTAGTGATTATTATTTTATTAACAACTAGCTGTTGCCCGCGGCTCCGCTCGCGTTTTTAAAATGTTTACGATCATTACATAAACTTAGGGGAAGGTGGTACAAAACGATCCCTCGAGGTAAAACGATCCCTGGCTACTTTACCGACTAAATAGCGCCATCTAGGATATTTTAATTGATTAACGTGCTCCTTTGACAGATACAGGCGATGTGTGTCAGTTTCATGGCGTCTTCTGTAGTGGGAAAAATTTTATCCACAAAAATTCAAAATTAAGGTACTCAATCTAAGGTAAGTCATTATTTAACATTATGTAGCTTTAGTCCACGTATATGTTATGTGTTCGGGGTATTTGTCTCAGTTTTTGATGCCATTCAGCAATGGAATTTACCTACTTTCATTATAGTATTCGAAACAATTTAGGTTATGTTTTGATTTTTTTGTCATTAAGCCATTTGAGGCAAAACGATCCCTTAATAGGGTGGGTAAAATGATCCTAGGATCATTTTACCTCCTGCCTACTTACATTCAAATATATTCGGATAAATTTGAAAATATATTTTATACTTATTATTATTTTATAAAGAACGTACATATACGGCAAATAATTGTTTTTAGTAAAATGACACTGCCAGTGTGCCCACTTTGGGGAAAAACATAGAAACGTAGTATTTTTTTGAATTTATTTATTTTTTGCATTTTTATATTTATATTAAAAATATCAAATAGTGATGTGGTATTTGTCAATGACTGAATATTTTTGAATGAATAATGTTGTTTTTAAAATCATAAAATAAAACAATCATGACCTACGGTTTTTATACGAACTTTAATAGATGGTGCAATTGTTTTGAAATACTTTCTCGAAAAAATATTAAATGTTAAAAGGCATTTCATTTATTTAATAGGTATATTTAACTGGTACCTAGGTACCTACATATTTTTTCTTTTTAATATTTAGATCTGTCATTTCACTTTATAGAATTAATTGCCAGACTAAATGTATGCAGTACATAATAATTTATCTCTTTATTTTTAGAAATCATGCCGCGAAATTATGTTCGTAAAACGACACGCCAGAACTGGAATGAAAACGCCATGATTAACGCATTAGCTGCCGTAAAAGAGGGCATGCCATATAAAACCGCCTCCAAACAGTTCGCAATTCCACTCATGGCCCTTAAAAGAAGAGTTAAAGGAAAAAATGTCTACGCTGTGGGCGCCACCAAAGTGTTGGGAAGCTTAAAAAAAGTATTCACGGAAGAACAGGAGCTGGAACTAGTGCAACATATTAAAGATAACGAAGAGACTATGTATGGCTTCACAGTTGATGACGTTCTCAAATTTGCTTTTGAAATAGCAGAGCGAAATAACATAAGGCATCCGTTTTCCACTACGTCTCGCAAAGCTGGTAAAGATTGGTTAAGGGGGTTTCGGCAGAGACATCCTGATATCACTTTGCGTTCCCCGGAGTCAACTTCAGCGGCAAGGGCTCGAGCTTTTAACAAGCCCGTAGTTAGTAAATTTTATGATATCTTACAAAAAGTGCATGAGAAACACTCATTTCCTCCTCATCGCATATTCAATGTGGACGAGACCAGCTTAAATACCGTTCCAACCAAAAACACAAAAATTTTTGCCAAAAAAGGTAGAAAGCAAGTAGCGAGAATAACGTCAGCTGAGAGAGGTGAGTCAACTACAGCAGTTATTTGTGGATCAGCAGGAGGGAATTTCATACCACCAATGTTAATTTTTCGCCGTTTGCGTATGGAAATAGAATTAATGGATGGAACTTCACCAGGCTCTGTGTATGCTTGCAATCCATCCGGGTGGATGAATATTGAAGTATTTTCACAATGGTTTGACCATTTTTTATCCCATAGTAAACCATCTACAGAAGACCCTATTCTTTTGATACTGGATGGCCATCTTTCTCATACGAGAAATTTGAATGTAATAATTAAAGCGAGAGAAAATAACGTTACAATTCTGTGCTTGCCTCCACACTGCACGCACAAACTTCAGCCGCTGGATGTTGCAGTAATGTTTCCGTTAAGCATCTATCATAATCAGGCATTAGAAAGGTGGATGAATAATAATCCGGGTCGTACAGTAACAGTTTTTCAAATTGGAATAATTTTTGGAGAAGCGTATTTTAAAGCTGCAATACCTATAAATATTATCAAAGGATTTGGAAAATGCGGAATATGGCCGATTAATCCTGATATTTTTACTGATATAGACTTTGTAGCTGCCAACACGACCGAGCGAGAAATAAGAAATGAAATGATAGAACCCAGTGCATCAACAACTGTAGCGACTGATGGTATCCAAGTCACCAGTGACTTAGCACATACAACTCCGATTCTAGTCCTTAATACCGATGCATCGACATGTGTACCAATTGAGGAACCAACATACATACAAAGCACTGTGTCACCATCTCTCCTATCAACATGTGTAGCCTACGAACAAAGAGAGAACACCGCATCCTTGGTACCAGCTCCTTATTTAAGTGTAGCGCCTGAAACGATTCAGATTTCTGATGAAGGTATGATAAATATTAACTTAACAAGTGAAGCAGAAGCTCCTTTTATACGAGCCATTCCATTGCAGTGTACACCAGCGAAGATACCTTTTGTCTCTGGCAATGTTTCGCCTTCTATCACATCCACATCTACGGAAACAACTCGATCTCCTAAGTCACAAAGACCATCACCAACAGTTTTTGAAAAAAAAATAGCACCATCTCATACAGCAACTTCTCAACTGGCTCTGGATAGGGATTCTCTGTTTACATCACCAATCCCATCCACATCTTTTACCATTCCTCCAAGCCACATTCGACCCTTACCAAAAATGTCAGAACAACGTAGAAAGACCAACAAAACTCGGGTCTCAACAGCAGTTCTTACAAGTACACCCTACAAAACTTTGTTAGAAGAAGAAATTAATAAAAAAAATGAGAAAGAAGCCAAGAAAAAACATAAAGACAACCAAAAAATTTCTAAGGTGAATTCTAAAACACTAAAAGAGAAAGTAGTTTCTAAAAGAAAAATAAAGGAAAAGGGAAAGCTGGTCGAAAAAGGCAAAGGAACTAAAAGAACCAAATATATATTTAATGAATCATCTTCAGACGACGAAGACGATGCAGAATGTTTATTTTGTAATGAAAAATTTTCAACTAATACTAGAGGCGAAGGATGGATCAAATGTTGTGTTTGCTTAAGATGGGGCCACGATGCTTGCGCTGGTGTTGATCCTGAGGATGCTGATGAGTTCACATGTGATTTTTGCGCCGATGATCGTTTAGCTCCTGTTCGGAAACATTTACAACTGTAAAAAATATATACTTTCTACATTGTTAAGAGGGCATTGCTTGATTGTGATCTATTAAACTGTAAGACTAAAAATGCAGATAATAAGAGCGTTGTTTGTTTATGATTATATTTGGAAACAAAATAAAGGCAATAAGGCCAGTGATAATAGTTATAAGAAAACGTTTTTGTTATTGCTACCTAGTTAAAAAGATTTTGTTATTATTATGTTTCTCTTCTAACACATCATATATTTTAAAACTATTTTTTTTCTTATGATTAATATTAAGACTGGGTAGTTTAAACTTGTTACCTAGACTGACTTAATAAAATTACCAAAATAAATTATGAAATATTTTATTTCTTGTTTAAACTTTGAGTATTGCGCATGCTGGGGATAATTTTGTACACTGGGGTGTACAAAATGATCCTTTAGTACACCTTCAGAAAAACATTAATAAAATGAATCCTGATGGTTTATGCGATTTAAGGCTACGTTACTTTATAGTTCATTTAAACAGTTACCCATTTAATATTGTTTGTTTGAGAAAAGGCGATATTTATTCGTTTTACGCCGGTTTTTCCTTAGGGGGATCATTTTGTACCACCTTCCCCTATGTAAGTATTTAGTAATGGTATGCCCGAGTTCAAATATTTTAATTATTCGTAACATTAACGTACACAGCCTTGATAATGATAGGTAGGCAAGAATATTGTGGTTTAGTTTCGAGTTTCGACCGACGTTATTTACATTATTTTGAAAAAGGAGTTATTAGTTCATAACTGTTTTTGAGTATAAAATTGAGTAGATTTTGGATATCTATAAGAGACTGCATTTGATTTGCATACAGACAAACTTACAAACAAACATACAATAGACCAAATTTTTTTATCAGAAGAGAGAATATTAAATGTTCAGACACGTTTTTATTACTCTTTTAATATAATGTAAAGATGGAATAAGGGATAGTGCCATTGGCATTTGCCTTGCCATCTATCGTTAGGATTAATACTAATAAATTTATTCGATTGCTTTCTGTTTCAACAACTCAATAAGGTATCATATACTTTCACCATAATGAAACCATATCGAGTTTTAATCAGGAATATCGCTATCTATCGGTGAGAAGAAACACTAAATCACTATGTTGACTTCAACAAATTAATTATTAATCACAAATTTTCCAAAATCTCGATTTTTATAAGTCAGCCACAGATGTCAGCAGAATAGAACAACAAACAGACAGACACAAAGACATTTTTTTCTTTCAAATTCTTACTTTTTTTTTCATTTCTTAATAACCTTACTTACATATTTTTTTGTAAAAATATTTCATGTTCACACGTTATTCTTTACTGTTTTATATATACATATGTATGCAAAGATAGATGATTTTAAAAATTGATACAAAATTTAAAAAAAATACGCGAGCAGGATCGAACCCACGATCTTAGACGGTCATGGTCGGTCTACGCGCAACTGAGCTATGAGTACTTCTGATCTGTATGCCGAACATCTCCACCATATTCTTAGAAAGTTTTAGGCATAACTTTTAAAAATCTATTAAAATTTTTTTTAGATCCTAGACTTTTTTATGTATGCAGAATCTGCTCATCATCCTGGACAACTGTTAAGGCATCATATCTATATTTCTTACGGTTTTGATGAGCCCTTAAGGGTTCTGCATCAGGTGTTCCAGTAACCGAAATAAAATATACCCTATATGTTGCCCCGGCTTCACAGCTATACATCAAAAAAGGTTTCATTCAAATCCGTCCAGTGGTTCCAGAGATTAGCGTGTGCAAACAGACAAACTTACAAATAAACAGACAAATTTTTTTTTCAGATTCTTACTCTTTTTTCATTTCTTTATAACCCTAGATAATTTTTTTTGTAAAAATATTAAATGCACAGTCATGTTTTTTTTACTGTTGTATGATATGTATTGAATTTTTAAATGGATTTTCTCACATTGAACTGTATATTAAGTCTGTACCTAAAGACAAAAGTATACTGGGTTTAAATATAAATATAATTCAACATGATAGCTTTTTTTTTAATAACTTATTAAAACTTATAATTTTTTTTGTTATTTAGTGTAAAGAGTGTCACTAATAAATATCTGTTAAGGTTTTAGCACAGTGTTACTGAAATGTAAATGGACAGGACACATAGTTAGATATCAGGATAACAGGTGGACCCGTAAAGTAAGATGTAAAGGTCCAGTACATAGAGGAGTGTAGGTTAACAAAGAAAAAAATGGGTAGGTGATGGTGGGTAGGTTAAAGAAATAGGAGATAGATGGATGGGCCACAGAAAAATGGTCCACATTGGAGGCTTTTACCCAAGAGCAAGGATTAAATGTTATATAATGTCTGTTATGTTGTTAAAAAAAATATTGTGTACAGAAATAAAGCTTTATTATTATAAGACTTTTTAAAAACATGCATATTAATTTGATAATTGAATTCTGAGTTAGTAATAAAATAAAATTAGTAACACATGATATATTACCTGGTGTCATGGCATTTTCCTCCACAACAGTATCTATTATGTATGTTGAACTTGTTTCTTCCTCATTAACTCTGGACTGTGTTGGAGATTTTGCAATTTCAGAAATTTCATTTTGCCTCTAAAATATTAGACATTAAAGGATTTTTAGTTGTAGTCTGTTTTGATTCACTATGAGGATTAGGCTACTCATAACTTTAAATTTATATTTACACAAAAACATAAGCAATATACAATAATGTACCTACAGAAGGCAGCAGATCAAACATTCCAAACTGTCAAAAAATGTAATTGAATCTGAACTCTATGGCCTCAACTACAAGCAGCAAATTGGTTGGAGGAATTTCACAGGCTTGTAACGCTTGATTTGCTGCATTCTGTACATAATTCTTGAAATTTTATTGGTAAGTTTGATCATACTATGATAGTTAGTAAATGTTTAGCGGGGCTCAACAAAAACCTATATTAGACCTCAAATAAAGGTGTTTTTATGACCTAACAGAAAGGGAACATATATTTAGGATAAAAGTCACTTGATAAACAATAATCCTAGAAGTTTTGTATTAATCAGTAATAATTTTACAGTAACCTAAGTGTAAATTAAATATCATGTTTAATATATGATTAATAATTAAATCATATTTTTTTGTTTAAAACTAGATTGCAGTCAATTCTTTTATATGTTTATTAAAAACTAACTTGAGTTTGAACTGAATGTCACCAGGCCGAAAATGAAAGCACATCTATGTTTTCTAGATACATGGTTTGTTATTAGCAAATATCACAAATTATAGAAACAGTATAAGTTTATTCAATTACTGATTACTTCTTTCAATAACCTAGGTTGTTCTCTGTTTTAAATATTATTATCACATAAATACCAAATTAATAAAACATAATTATCCTGCTATGATATTGACAGCAATCGACAGAGGCCTTCTATTTCCTTGATGCTAAGAGAACTTGAACAATAAAATCTATCATATTTCTCAATCGGAAGAGTATGACTGTCAACATAACAATTTACTTACTGATATAGGAGCAGGGTTTACTGAACAACGCTTGATTATATTTAGAATTTGCTGATCCACCTCTGATACCAGATCAGTATTTCCTCTTGTTGCTGCTCTCGATCTGGCTTTGTGCTTTATGTCGGCCCAATACTGTGCAAATAGCGAAATAAAAATAATTTATTTTCCTCATTAAAATAAGTTTATAGGTAAGCAGAAAGTTACAAAACTTTATAATGTTTAAGATTAGTGCCTAAGCATGGCTCATGGCCGTTATAGTAGGGACACCAGGTCTCAGTAAAGTACATTTCAATATTTGGTAAGATAGTAGTTATCAGTAATGAGAAGACTGGGAAGCAAAAATGTAGGTATGTTACTGAGTGTAATATTTATCTGTTTAATTAAAAAATGACAACCTGTTTATGTTATGGTATAACAAAATATTCACTTTACCAGTGTTCTTGACTTCATGTCCCATTTGAGTAAATGGGCACAAATATTTGTTATTTACTATAGACTAAACCCGCATTGGATCTCAATCTCACTCTTGGTAACTGAAGTGAAGCTTAGGAAAGAACTGGCTCTTCGTTAAATATTGCCGGAACACATAAACACCCCAGTGGTAATTTGGTGTTAGATTTACATGAAGGGTGGTCGCTACAAATCAGACCGTGGCATGATAATAAAGCCAAGCATGTATCACTTGGATTAGTCGCCTTTTAGGGCTGGTCTTTCTGAGCCGACCCTTCACAGACTAAATGGATGTTGGAAAAAACGGAAATCTTGGATATGATTTCTTTTATACATCCAATATCTAGTATCCTTAAGTGACACCTTTCTTTGAAACTTAATTTGGTCTAGATAATGAAGGGTGAATATTGGAAAAATGTATTATTATAGGTAGTTCAAAATAATACTTACTTTTTTCCATCGAACAGCACTTTTAGTAGCACCGCCTTCCATATAATTAAGCTTTTGTGCTAAATTCACCCAGAAACGGAAAATTTTTTCCTTGGCCCGGGTTCCTAAACCACCTCGGACCATAATTGAATGTTTACTAATATAATCAAGTAAATAATTCATTTGCTCATCTGATACTCTGTTTTCCATTTTGATTTTAACTGAAAAAAATATCTTCGAATAATACTCTATATGTTGAAACTCTTGCACGACGCTATTCTCAATATTTTATTATTTCCCTACTTTTTTAGTTTCAGTCGAATCTACTAATTTACAAAATCTGAAGCAGATATTATTTTTCTATGATCTGAAATAACTATTTGAAAGAAAAAACGGAAAAGAACAAACAATCGCGCAACAATAATGTCGCAGGTCGCTTGAAAGTCGCAGGTCGCTTGAAAGTCGCATGAAAATCGCACAAACAACCACCACAGATAGAGAATTAGAGAATAGAGACGTTAAAATTAATCGATTTTTATTTAAATCGATCATAATTTTCTCATCTTTTATCAATCAATTTTCTAAATAAGTGTAATCGATTGTCCATCTATAGCTTATTCTGGGCTTTTAAAACACGGATCAGAATTTTCCAGATTTTTTCCTGAAGATCAAAATGTTACAGTATTGTAAGGCTTGATGTGCTGCCTTAAGGTGTCTACACACCAAAGCCGCCGGCCCGGCGGCACGAACCCGGCGGGCAAGGCCTGATTTTGAAACGAGCAAGCCGCCTAGCCGGCGCGGCACGCCCGGCACACATACGTAGTAATTCAAAACACACGAGCAACTTCTCCGAACACTCGGTAGTCACTAATTGTGAACGATGATGGCGCGAATATCATGCCGCCGGGTCGGCTGGTTTGTAGAAGCCGCCGGGTTTACCCGCCGGCATTAACTCGCCGGGTTCGTGCCGCCGGGCCGGCGGCTTTGGTGTGTAGACACCTTTATGTACCTTGGCAAATAATTCATTACACTTACAGTCAATTGACAGTTCAAAATATCAAAATGAAAAATAATGAAACCTTCTTATTTACTTTGTAGTACAATTTATCATAAAAACATGATATTATTTTCATGTTACTCTATTTTAAATAATTATATTTTCTTGGTTAATCTTCTATTCATGACTTCAACTCTGTGTTTTGTACCACTAACTATTTTCAAACTGGCTTTTGTTGTACATAAAATGAAATAATTTCTGTTTTCTAACTTGAAAAAACTAAAAGTTTATGCATTCGTATTTTTCCCTGAGAAGGGGGAAATTATACCTACTGAATGGTAAGCTTTATTTCACCCCTCTGACGTCATCATACAAGCGCCAAAAAAGCCACGGAGGAAATATTTTGTGAAAAAAGCCTTGTCGGACTGTAGAGATGAATTGGACAAGTTGTTTTAAAAATACACGAAGCGCTAGTGTCGCTTATAAGTATACTACGTTGGGCTTTGGATTAGTTTCGATAGGTGTTTATGTACGGTTATCTAGGTACTTTAAAATGTATATGTTACCGGAAAATAATAAGAACCGTAAGTTTATTCAAGTTAAGATTCTAAATGAGACATACACTTCATTAATAACAGATCTTACTAATAGATTGATGTATGACAATGGCGGGTTTCAATATCATGAAAACTGTTCGTTTTACCTACTTACAATAGAATTCACTACCAAAATGCCTTTCTATATTCAAAATCTTCAGAATCAGAATCAGAATAAATTTATTGACAACTACAACAAACACATACAGAAAGCAAATACAAGAAACATAAAATAGAACAGATTTAGTATGTATGCTGTAGCAGTGCAAAGGGCCATAGCTCAGCGACATTATTGTTCAATGAACAAAACGCTGATTTTCAGCTGAAGCCTAATCTTGACATCTACTAAACCACTGCTTACGAACTGTTTGACTGTAGGTAATGGGTTGCTAGGTTACATTTGACCTTTTACAAAATAAGTAATGGTTATAAATAAGATTCCTACATCTATATATATAAAAGAAAGTCGGGTTTGTTACAACACTTATAACTCGAGAACGGCTGAACCGATTGCCATGGTTTTTGATTTGTTGGATTTGTTTCCGTCCCGAATAGCAGAATACATCTTAAAAACAATGATATCAATATCTATATGTGTAATAAATACCATAATCATTTCAATAAATGCTGATTTGTTTATTACATGTCAAACATTTGTAGTCCAATCCTGTCAAATCACTGACCTCTATATTTACCACTGGACTGGCTGTTCCGTAAGTTTGACAGCTATTTTTTTGTGCCTATTTGAAGCGCCACTAGCGAGTAGCGAGTGTCCGCAGAACAAATTTTGACGTATATTGCAAGTGGCCGCCAGAGAAGTGCTTGCTTATTGTTAAGTGATTTTATATTTTTTAAATATTAATTCGAATTTTATGTTGTTATTGTTATAAGCATTATATAAAAGTTATCAAGAATGAGGACATGTGACATATGTGTAAGCGACTAGTTTTAGTACCACGGACACTCGCTACTGCTCGCTACGTCCGACAGCGCCAAAATGGCGATTATCAAACGGGCACAAAAGCACTTTGACAGCCGCCAGTCCAGTGGTAAATATCATGGTAGGTAGTAATAGACAGGAGATGCCCATTAATTGTTTATTGTAGGATATATGTGGCAAACGTGCGATGAATTTACGGACATATCTTTATTTCTTTCTAACAAGCGTACATTTGACATGAGTGAAAGACTCGAAGTCAAATTCTTCCTTTCCTTTTTTTGGTTTGATTTTCTTTTTACGCTATGTTGTCAGCTTGGTGAAATGCAGTCGCCATTTTACTTATACGTTTGCGTCAGTGTGTTTTGTTTACTTTCAGGAAAAGTGCAAAATATTCGGGATTTTTTAGAGATTTGACTATGAAATGCTTTAATAAATATCAATTTTATAAGTTTGATTTGAATTATCGTGTACAATATGCATAAGTGTTTGATTTTAGTTTGTGGCGCTAAAAAGTCGCAAAACATAAGTTTACACCAGTAAGTTATCTCAAATTCTTATGTTTTGTAATTATTTGCGTATATCATCATCTGGTTTACTGTAACAAGTACCTATAAGCGATAATAATTGAGTAATAGTGAATGTTTAAATAGTAATAGTAAATTTATAACCTTGCTTCCTAGTGCCCAAGTGTAAACATAGTGATGGGCATCCGTAAACCGTCTTTTTTATCGATATTTTTCAGTTCACTAATTTGAATTTTAATTCATTACATTTTGAGGATGATAACATCAATAGAACACTTGGAGTCATCAGGCTAAAAGATGATGCAGTGCCCTCACTTTACTTATCAGTAACTGTTTTGTAGAGAATTGTTACTTTGTACCTTTTATAATTTATATAATTTAAAATCTTTAAAAATTTACATAGTCATCGAAGGATATAACTTTTGCATGATGATAATTAAAAGAAAATTTAATTTTTGGAGAATTGCTATTTATTAATACAAACTTTGTATTCATTTTCAGTCTCCAACTATTACTAGTGTTCGGAGCGTGGCTTCACAGAAAAGAATCCCACACTCAGCACTCACTGAAGTAAGTGAAATAAACTTCAAGTTTTCATGTGACATTCCGCAACAGCAACATTCTTTCATTCCATTTTTTTTTCAACCATTTTTTTCTTTTACAGTTGACAGACTTGAAAAACCAGGTCATACCACAAAGTTCTGACCAACAAGAACCAAAACTAAATTCAAGTCACGATAAGGTTGGTTTTACAATATAACATAAGTAGTTATTGATTCTAACTTTTTTTAGTAGTAAAATGAGTGAAAGATAGCGTGAACTGTTTGTGTATAATTTCCTGAGGATACCAGGCGTTTCTAACTTGTGTTTATTAAATAAAATATTTTTCTTTTAATATTTTCAGGCTTATCAAAATGAAATCAAAATTGTCAAGTTAGAAAAATTATGTGACAGCTTAATAAAAAAAATAAAAATCTGAAACTTCAAGTATATCGAAAAAATAAGAAAATAGCAGAACAAAAAGATGTCATGGAGAAATTAAAAGCTGAAAAGTTAATAACAAACGAAGAGTGCAACATGTTGAAAGAATGTGCTGGACCGCACTAAAATTTAATTAAGGGTGTCCTGCGCAAGGTTTCTAATTTAATTTAAGCTGTTATTAAAATATTTTTTTAGGAAAATTTGAATCAAATTAACAGCTTAAATAAATAAAATTATTATGAATACCTATTCAAAATGTTAAAGATAAGTTTACTTTATTGTCTCTAAGTGACCTTGAAATTGTACTTATCTTATTATCTGTAAATCAGACTATTTTTTATTTAGAAATAAGCATTAAAAGTTCAATTTTATTAATATCTATTCAAAATGTTTAAGATAAGGTTTAATTTAGTGTCTCTAAGTTCGTCTACAGCCGATTGCAACTTTGCAACTATTGTGGACATTTGAATGCCAGTGCAATAGAGCGCGGTATCATCGGCAAAAAGGGCAAGTTCGACCCCTTTAGGTGGTTTGGGGATGTCGTTCGTGTAAATCGAGTATAGGGTAGGAGCGAGGACTGAGCCTTGAGGGACGCCAGCTCTGATTGGGTGGGGAGATGAGAGCGCACCATCGAATCTGAATCGGAAGGTGCGGTTCTTTAAGAATGAAGAAATTATACGGACTAGCCTATCAGGGAGTCCTATGCCGTATAATTTGTGGATGAGGCCGGCGTGCCAGACTTTGTCGAAAGCCTTGGCTACGTCAAAGAAGACTGCCGCTGTGGTTCTCCTCCTAGGGTAGAAGCCAGCAAGGGCGTACTCCACTATTCTGTGGACCTGCTGAGGGCAGGAGTGTTGGGGACGGAAGCCGAATTGTTCGGGTATGATGAGGGGATCCCCGTCTGAGGGGAAGAGATGGAATTTCATGCGCGTCAGAATGACGCGTTCGAAGTTTTTACCTAAGGCCTTGAGGAGGCTGATGGGTCTGTGGTTTGCCGGGATGTGGTGAGGTTTCCCGGGCTTGGGGATTCCTATCACGATCGCCTCTTTCCAGGCACTTGGAAAGTGACCTAGATTAAGACAAGCGTTGTATAGGATTGCCAGTATGGCAATAATTTGCTGGGGCAGGTGCTTAAGCGCCTGGTTTGGAATACCATCCGCCCCCGGCGCTTTTCTAGCGTGGAGGCGTTTGATATGAAGGCGAATCTCATCAGCGGAAACTGTGATGGGTTCGCTGGTCGGGGGGAGAGAGTCCTTGAGGAGGACTTCTTCTTCAATCGCCTTAAGGTGGGCGGGATCTACGGGTTGGGTGCTGGGGGAGCATTGTGAAGCAATGCTGTCAGCAAAGGTCTCAGCCTTTTCATCATCCTCGAAGGCTATGGTGCCATCGGGACGGGCGAGGGGAGGAATGTGGGAGATGGCGTCGACTCTGAGTCTGCGCGCCATAGCATAGTAAGCCACGTGAGACGGAGTTATGTTCTCCATGAGCTCAGTGGCTTGGAGATGTCTATGCTCGAATAGGGCTTTCTTTACCCTGCTTTGAAGGACTTTCGCTGCATCCCTACACTCGATAGTTGGGGCGTATCTGGCTCGACGAAGTGCTGCATTTTTCTGTTTAATTAAAAGAATAATATGACGGGGAAGTTTGGGCCGCGGGATTTTGACCGTTCGAGAATTGGAACTGATGGCATTGAGGATGGCATCAGAGACTGAATCGACTGCACTGTCGATTCTCTCCGGGCTACTAAGGTAGTCAGGGGAGAATCCCAGCGGAGAGTCGGCGGGTCCGGCCAGAGTGGCGAGGGACTTTTGGAAACCTTGCCAGTTGGTAAAGGTTTTAGAAGTGGGGGTAGGAGCTGAGGAGCTGAAGGCTCGCCTAAAATAAGCCGTACTGGACGGTGATCGGAACCTAGGTCGTCTAGTGGGTCTATAGAGCGGAGGGCTAAAGTTACGTGTCGGCGGGGATTTATCCCCGTGCAGGGCCCAGTGCGTAAAAAAAAAAAAAAAAAAAAAAAAAAAAAAAAAAAAAAAAAAAAAAAAAAGTGTCTCTAAGTGACCTTGAAATTGTACTTACCGTATTATTTGTAAATCAGACTGTTTTTTAATTAGTAATAAGTATTAACAGTTAATTCAAAATGTTGACACCTGTTCAAAGATAAGTTTATTTTGTGTCGCTAAGTGACCTTAAAATTGTTGATTTCAATACATCAAAATCTATTCACAATGCAGGTGTTTTATTTGGTAATTTTAAATACTAATTTTAACCATACAGAATGACTACGACACGAGCTAACGTATCTACTGCTTCCAAGTTGGAAAAGTCTTGTATTAGGTTGGTGGCCGCATTGATCAATTTTTTTAGGTATACGAGTACCTAAGTAAATAAAAAAATATTTCTGACACTGATCTAGCCCAAATTAAGTTTCTTAAAGAACTTGTGTTATAGATACTGGATAACCTGATATACTTAAGAAATGTATAAACATACGTATTAAAATATTACATACATATTGAGTAAATGCATATTTTTATTAGAATAAACTTAAATAATAAACATCCATGACTTGACGATAGTTCATCGCACAAATATCCGCCGCCACCGCCGGGATTCGAACCCAGAACCTCTGGCATAGAAGGCAATGTATGTTACCACCACAAAGCAGATACATAGTAGAGCTGCTGTAAGCAAAGTTGCACAGCTTCAATTTGGGTTGTCCTGACGTCACAGCCTTTAGTTCAAGCTATTCCTCGCTAGAGGCACTGGCGTCAGTTCGTCGCTGACTTCTGTGAAGTATGTACACGCGTAAATATTAAAAAAAATTAAATTCTCCATTGTTTCTCGATGTAAAATTTAGTTTTCTATACTTTTATAAAGGAATTACATTGACAATCCAAATAAAATTAACTTACCACGAAGATAATTTCATTCATAATTATTTTTTACAAAATTGTTTGTTGTCCAATTATTTGTGTCCAAAATTCCAGATTGTTATTTGTTGCCTAGGTGATTTTTATGCCGCGAAAAATGGTTGCGCTATCTAGCGTCAAGTAGAAATACTTTTATTGCGCGGTTTTTTCTGACAGATTTGGAACGTATGAAATTTCGTTAAAAAACTAGAGCCACCTAGTAAAGTATAGCTGAACTTTTTTGATGATTATGTGAATATTTTAACCTTATGTTTCAACCGGTTTTTACTACTCACTACTAGGTGACTAATGCCATCGCCTGTTTGGCTATGATTGGCCATAACCCACCGCTTACCCCTCCCGCACCCGGCGCGTAGGCTTCACTTGAGTCCCTAGAAAATACTGGATAGGGCAGCGCCTCTATATATTTCCTCCGTGGTTACCACTACCTCATAAGACAATTATTTTTTATTATTACTAAACAGCGGATTAGAACATGAAAGTTAGGTATAATATATCGGGTGTCCAGTAATTAATGGATAACCCAGTAGTGGTAGGTAGAGGAGCTAGTGACTGCTTAGAAAAAAAATCTTCAGCAAGTAGGTCTGTGTTTTTTTAAATTTGTTTGAGGGAATTCCCTCATTTTCTAACTAAAATAGCCATATTGGCCACAAGTATCGGATTTTGTTTCTTTTTTTTTTAATGAATAACAATTTTGAATAACCACTAAATAAAATCAGAATAAGCAGAATTCCTTCAGCAGTTTTTGTTTAAGATGCGCTAGAACTTTTATTTTTGTGTTTTCATAATTTTGTTGCCACACTTTGGAACTTCTCAAAAAATTGCCTCATTCTAAAGCGATATAACATTTACTATTTGATTAAAAAATATAAAAGATATTGATAATTTAATGTGTTAAGAGCTATTTTTCGGCAATTACCTAAAATTGGATAGAGTTATCGTAGTTTGCGATTTTACAAAAATAATGTAACCTTATAATGAAGTCACTACTCAATGAGAGATATTGGCTATTTTAGATAGAAAATGAGGGAATTTCCTAAAAAAAAACATCTATTTTTTTTTTAAGCAGTCACTACTTCCTTTACCTGCCAATACTGGGTTATCCATTAAGTATATGTACACAATGACTACGAAAACTTTATCGATATCGATATGTAATTTTAATTAGGGCTCAACTCTTCAGCAGCCATTTTATAGCAACTGTCAAGTGTTTCATGGTTTTCATTCTATGGGCATCTCCTGTCTATTACTACCTACCATGGGTAAATATAGAGGTCAGTGTGTCAAATAGTGTAAACACAATTTTTTTTTGGAGCTTAGGACCTGGTTGCTGAGACTTTTAAGCCACATCTTCATTTTTTTCTGAAGACATCATGTGTGCGTTCAGAAATTTATTTTTTGTAAAATTTCTACAATGTTCAGGTATAACAAAAAATTCTTAGAATGAATACAAAAAAAAATGTAAACAAGAATATTTTATTTTTCTACGTGATCTCCTTCTAATCTAATACACTTAGAATACCGCATCTCCAACTTTCTTATTCCTTCCGCAAAAAAATAATTTTCTCGACTATTAAAAAACTCCTCTGTGGCAGTCATCATCGTCAAATTTAGTTCCACGAATATGCTCCTTTAATTTTTGAAATAAGTGAAAATCACTCGGGGCTAACTCAGGAGAATATGGTGCGTGATCAAGGACTTCGAAGCCAGAACACTGCGGATTGCGGTGAGCGCAACTTCCGAACGATGAGGTGGAGCGTTATCCTGGAGAAACAACACGCCCAATGATAATTTCCCACGACGTTTTTCTTTAATCGCTTCACGTAATTTCGGGATTAAGTTTGCATAATAGGATCCAGTTATCGTTAGCTCTTTTGGCAAGTAATCAATAAAAAGGATTAATTCACTGTCCCAGATAACGAAAACAGCTTGACAAGCAATAGTGCCAACATAACGGCAGGGGACATCTTACGATGAACGTACAATAGTGGTGATATACTCTTTGAGTTATTCTCTATGTCTCGAAAGTTCAGGCACTGTTATTATATTTGGTGGTTTTATGCGAGTGCACATTTTAATAACAATGCCGCGTCCTAGAAGATCTAATCTTTCCCAGCGAAGCCGTAATGCAATTAGGCAACGGAATATCGCGAGTCAATTATCTGATGGAGAACGAGAAATTGCACGAGAACAGCGCCGCGTTAGTATGGAGCAAAGAAGGGCCTTAATTCGTGCATCTCAAAAACAAGAGCAAAGAGAGGCAGCCCGTGAAACGGCTAGGTTAGAAACGAGAAATCGTCGAGCTTATCGTACAGATGAACAGAGGTGCAAGAAGAAATGGTTCAAGTATTGATTTGAATCGAGCAGCGATGAATGTACCTCTGTTGAATCCTAAGCAGAGGGAAGTTTATGATACACTGATTAATGCAATTGATGATGGAAATGGCGGCTTATTTTTTTGGATGCCCCCGGTGGAACTGGGAAGACATTCCTCATGTCATTGATTTTGGCCACTGTACGTGCGAGATCCGAAATTGCGGTAGCAATAGCTTCTTCTGGAATAGCGGCCACATTGTTAGACGGATGCCGTACGGCTCACTCAGCGTTAAAATTGCCATTAAACCTTCAAACTACTGAACAACCGACATGTAACATTTCGAAACACTCCGCAATGGCCAAAGTTTTAGTAACATTTGATGATAACATCATATGGAACGAATGCACAATGGCGCACAAACGCGCATTTAAAGCACTAGACCCAACATTAAAAGATCTGCGCAATGACTCGAGATGTTTTGGTGGTGCAATGATTTTACTATCTGATGATTTCCGACAAACACTACCAGTCATTCCAAGATCTACTGCTGCCGACGACGCTTGCCTCAAAGCATCAAATCTGTGGCGATATGTAAAGAAACTTCAACTGTCTGTAAATATGAGAGTTGCATTGTTGAACGATCTATCTGCTGATGATTTCTCGAAACAATTGCTGACTATCGGTAATGGCCGTGTTTCTGTTGATAAATCCAGCGGTTTGATTTCATTTCCTCCAAATTTTTGCATTTTCGTATCATCAAAAGACGAGCTTATCAACAAAGTATTCCCGGATATCATTGCTAACCACAAAAATACTAAATGGTTAAGTGAGCGAGCAATTTTGGCCGCTAAAAATAAAGATGTAGATGACCTCAATTTTATAATTCAAAATCAAATCGTAGGTACTCTGTATTCATTCAAATCTATCGACTGTGTAACAAACGAAGAAGAAGCCACTAATTATCCAACTGAATTTTTAAACTCCTTGGATGTGCCTGGTTTACCACCGCACAATTTAAAACTTAAAGTTGGCTCGGTAGTCATCATGCTTAGAAATTTAAACCAACCAAATCTGTGTAATGGAACGCATTTGGTGATAAGAAAACTGATGAGCAATGTGATTCACGCGTCGATACTTAAAGGAAAATTTAAAGATGAGGAAGTTCTTATTCCAAGGATTCCGATGATCTCAACGGATATGCCCTTTGAGTTTAAACGAATTCAATTCCCGATTCGTCTTGCCTTCGCCATGACGATCAACAAATCACAGGGCCAATCCTTGACTATTTGTGGCCTCAATCTAGAAAATGCATGTTTTTCTCATGGTCAATTGTACGTGGCATGCTCACGTGTCGGCAAACCATCCGCTTTATTTGTTCTTGCGCCTGACCAAAAAACAAAGAATGTCGTTTACCACAAAGTGCTTCAATGAAAATCCTATTAATGAATTAATCCGAGTTTTATTTTTTTTTACCAACCTGCACAACATAGTTTTCAATATTTTTTTTCTGACATGAGTTTGAAGTACTTAATTATTATTTTTTTTATTTTTATTCTCATTCTGTATGTATGTTTTCATCATCATTCATCATAATAAAATACTTTTTAGTTTCTATCTATATCAATATATTATTTTGTATCATTGTTTTACGTTCATGAAAGCCTAAATAAGTTCAGCTAAAAAGTAACACGACATTCATTGTCTGTTAGGCGGTACGAAGTTCGCCGGGTCAGCTAGTTAATTATAAAAGTATCTAAACTTTTATTTTTTTATTCATTTTCAAATACGAAACTAAAGGTAGGTAAAGGTAGCATGGCGGTCTGCTGCGGCCAATAGCGAGTTAAGTTTTCATTACATATGACCAATTACAGGATAATTAATTTTGTCTAGCCAACGAAGTAACAATTTATTATTTTAACTTAATATCCTATCAAATATCTGTCAACATATCAATAATCCAGTTTTCTCTTTCTAACTTATCTAAAACAGTTTTTGAAAAAAAGGACGAGTATTATATATTTTTTTAAATATTTACTTTGACGTCATAAAAATGTGATTTAACCAATGGCAACATAAGTCAAAGGAGTGGCGTTTCGTTTTACGTAAGGAATTAAATGCAATTATTAACAAAAGCTCTCAAAATATACTATAATGTATTTATCGAATACCAAAACATATCAAGAATAAATTGAATAAGTTTATACATTTATTAAGTTCGAATATCATACAAATAATTTTCAGATACGTGATATTCTGTAAACCACGTATCGCCTAGTTTATTGGAAGAACGTCATGTAAAGAGGGTCCCTGCCAAATTTGAGAACTTACAGCTGCTAGCTAATAGATATTGTGAAACGCTATTTTTTTTTCTACCAATTTTGTACCTGTATCGGTTACTCATACCAGTCAGCTTAATATTGAAACCCGCCATAAAGGTTTGTCAGACAGAAGCCATTTCGGCGCCCTGAAAATTCTGATATCCACCAGCCAGCACCAAGTCAGCTTGGTGGATTATGATAAAGTGGACTTACCTTTAAATAAACTGGCAAATCATCACCATTTCTTTCCTTTCAAGGTTCTAAATCCACGCTCAGTCTCATCTTTTCTTATGCATCCTTGCAGCGCCTTGGTTAGGCTTGGTGATGCACCAAAGACATTAAATAAAACTCAGACTTCCTTCGGTTTTGGTCCCTTCTCATATCTCTATCCGTTTATAGAGCGATAATAATTATAATTAACATGTTTAAAAAATCCAAAATCAATCCGTAACTTTCAGACTTTGTTGTCGTACACCAAATCAGCAAAAATATCAGGCAAAATATAGACAAAATTGTGTACATGCTAGGGTTATTCGATACAAGAAAAAAAAACGGTATTTTGACAGATGAACATGATTCACTGTTGCAGCCATGCTAGCACCTGTAGACAGGATAAAAGTATATCGAAAATATCGATATATAAGCCCGATATATCGTTGTCGATGTGAGCATGCTAGCCCTGCTGCAATATGCATGCTGGAAAGAGGATTGACGTAATTTTTACAGATTACTGCAAGTGTTTCGACCAAATCATATTGTTTATAAATGATACTTCTGCATGTTTTAAGCATCCCAATGTGTTATTGTTTGCTGACGATATGAAGTTCTACAAAGAGATTTCCTGTGAAAAAGATTGTCTCTTGCTCCAGAATGATCTCGACCGCTTTGAGGCCTATTGCAATGCGAGCGGACTTGATCTAAATATTAGCAAATGGTTCGCAATGTCCTTTTCGCGTAAACGCAATGAAACAATATACCAAACATAAGTTAAAAAAATCAAGTGCTTTTAATTGGCTTAGTTCAAGATTCTAAGCTATTGTATGATAAGCATATTCAATCAATTGTAAATAGGGCAAATAAGGCACTTGGGTTCTTGATGAGATCTTGTGCACCATTCACTAACGTTAAAGTACTTAATTAAAATTTTGTACAGTTCGCTGGTGCGAAGTGTCTTGGAATATAACTTTCAGTTCTGGAATCCGCGATACTCTACGTCTACATTGACAGATTAGAATCTGTTCAGAAGAAGTTTCTGAAATATCTACAATTTAAAACTGCAGTTCATGACAGAACATATAAAGAACGATGCTCAAGACACCACCTGCTATATAGCAAATGCCTGGCACTTACACATTTTGACTAGCCAAATAAGAGAACAAATAGATCAACTCCAATTCCTTCGTACAGAAGCCAGCAGTTACATTACCTGTCAAATTTCCCCAACCAATTTTAACTTTAATTTCGAGGGCAGAGTTCAGATTCAAGTAAAAATTTTTGACAGATTTGTAACGCTTGTCGCGCTGGCTTCTATACCATAGATTGCCAGTATTTACATCATGGACAAAAAAGTCGCCCGTTGACCTCTAACTTACTGTACGTCACGCCAAAACACGCTGGCAATGCACATTATGTGTGAAAAAAATATGAATAGAAAAAACATGTTTTGAAATATTGCGTACCCTATGATCCCTATTTGAGCACGGCCGTTTTTTTCAGTTTCAAAAAATATTTTAAAATTTCTTTTTCATTATTTTCTTGTCAAATATATTAAGCAACCCAAAAATCAAAGAATCATGCCAATATCTCCAGTAGTTTCATTTTGGTCCCAAATGGGCTAAAAACGTTTTGTGAGTCATATTAACTATAGTTTATTTTGCGGCTTTTACTCACAACTATTGTCGGAGGTGTCCGACTAGTTTCGAACTCTTATGGAGTCCTTGGTCAGGCAGGGGTGAGTGAGTCACGGCTGCGCCTCGCTTCGCACTGCGGGCCCCCGCTCTATTTACTCTACCGCTAGTTACTTGTGCGAAAAAGGGAAAGGAACAATATAAAATGTCAGTCCTGAAAGACAAGCTTTGCGGCTGGAGGTGTCATCTAGCACTTTAAGATAAAATATCGTACAGCTAAAGCTATATATAAATAAATGCATATTGAACAAAACAACACTGTCACTTCTGTCAATTATTGACGTCAAAGTTTCTAACAATTACACTGTTTGTCACTTACATACATACATACATAACTTCACGCCTGTATCCCTAATGGGGTAGGCAGAACACCAGAGGCTATAAAAACCATCTGATGTCACGTTTGACAAATTTGGAGGTATCACTATGATGGAGAGAGACTATAGCAGTGACAGGGGGTCAGCCTGTCGCCCGCAAAAACGCCAATAAAACCTACGTCCCTTAACTGACTTTTACAGTTTGCCCGGGAAGAGAAGCAGCTGGCACATTCTATGTTTTTCTTTCGCTCCCAGTCCAGCATGGAAGCTGTTTGTCACTTCTGTCAATTATTTACGTCAACGTTTCTAGAGGGGGCGACTGGGACATTCAAAGATTCAAAAAATGATGTCCCAGTTGCCCGTTTTTACGCCCTTAGAAGAGGACAACTGGGGTACGTTTTATGATCATATCCCAGTTGCCTCGCAAGAGCGATCTCCTGGGATAAACCGGAAATATTAATGCTATTTTAAAATTACTTGACAATACTTAGGATCGATTTTAGCCATTAGAAGTTGTAGATTTTGGAAATAATCAAACGAAAGAACCAGAAGTGGAGAATGGCGCGACCATAACTTTGAAAGCCTCCTAAACATACTTCAGTGTGTGATGGTCCATTGAATTGTATGGCAAGAGATATCGCATCTTATCTTAAAATAAACTATTATAGTATCTTAGCCTTATGCAGAGTCCTTTAGGTTGTAATTTTTATACAGATAAGTTTTTTTCAACCTATCCTGTTTTGGATATTTTCTTTCTTGTCTCTTTCTTACTGTAACGGCAACACAATGATCTTGAAAAGATAACATCAGTTTAGAGGCATATTAAGTTTTGTACTATATTCAACTTCAATATATTATTTATAAAACATTTATAGTAAAAAAAATTAAGAAATATATTCTCACACATAATATTATATGTATAATAATAGCTAGGTACACATTTAAATGCCAACTAATTATATCTAAAAACTACACAAACAAAACAATAATAATTTATCTAAATTTATTTTAAAAACAAATATTTTTGAACTATACAAGTCAAATAAGTTTGTGCAAAAAAACCCTTTTAACTTAAATTAATCTTAACATTACACATTTTATTATATAACTTTACTATACATTTAAAACAATGGCAAAAAATTTGCTAAACTTACATTCTAACTTATGTTTAAAAATTACTTTATTTATAAATTCCATTTACATCAATCAAACGGCAAATTCCATATAAATTTATGTAATAAAAATTGTACACTCCCTTTTCTATATACCTACACTTTGCATATAGCTTCAAAAAACACCACACAATATGCACAATAGCCGGTGTTGTCAAAAAAAGATCTGTTGTAGGTAATGGATTTTGTAGAATATATAACACAAAGACTAATATCTAAATATTCAATAATAAAAATCAAGTTGATAAAAATGTGGTATGCCCCCGCCCAACATGCAAAGGACCAGATCTGAGCCAATATTGTTGTTCACAATTAAAGCATATTATGTCTAACTGCACTTAAAAATTATGGTCTGATTTTTTTTTAAAATAAAGTAACTACTTATTTATTTTATTCTTTGATTAGTTTTTTTAAACTTTATTTATACGCGAAAGTAAAGCAGATGTATAGTGAAAAAGCTCGGAAACCATGCCAAGATTATACGACGATCATGACTCTTCAGAAAATGAGTTTTCATTCTTAAATGGAAAGGAAGGTATTTAAAACGCGGAACAATTTTTGTACCTTAATGTAAATAAATTCTAAATTAAATAACATTGTTTTGCTTACGCTACGTAACCGATTAGAAATGATAGCTGTGACGTCACAATATGGCGATAAGTTCTTATTTGAAACGCATTGTACACCAATCAAAGAACCAACAAGAAAATCTTCTTGAGTACAGTTCAAATCAAGGTAATCTTTCATAAGAGGACCCTAAGAATTCCTAGTTTTAGTAGCATGTTTAAAACACGGCTTCAAACCAACGCAGTTTCATCCACAGTGTTGTAAAGGGCGTTTCAAACATGCTTCCAAACTAACCAAGGTCGCGCTGAACCACGCCCCCTACACTGTTGTAAACTAGTAAAATCACCTTTTGAAGTCTTGTTGTGAACAGTGTAGCCGGTGCTTTACAAAGGTCGGGAGTCGCCAACATTTTTAATCAATGTTTATTACCTAAATTTTAATCTTAGCCTTTGTATTATTATTACATCCATGAAAATACAAGCAAAAACTGGTCGTTCGTTAACTATCAATATGCATTTGACAAATAAACCATGTGATAATTTGGTTATTATTATAATACATTAAAAACTATATATCTTTATATATAAAAACACTTTTCAATAAGAGTAAAAATATTTCTTTAGAGGACACATACATTTAGGATGATTTCGTAAAGCTGATAGATTTTGAGTATAAATAGTGCTACATAAATAGTTCTACGATTAAATAGAGTCCGTTTGTTTATTGAATAGAAACGGCCATCCGTTAAAAAAACGAGCGGCACTTTTTCGCATCACATTGACTAAGTATATTTAATTCATAATTTAGACAGTTCTTTCCCGTGTCAAACATAAAGTAAATCCAAAGTGATTCAAGTAGGTCCTATTCCCTTTCTATAGTCGGCGCAGCGAACCTTGATCCCTATGACACTGACAGTAATTTCCATAACATAACCTTGTAGTGCCGTCACCATTACATTAGAATCGTATTGGAGGCTTCTAAAAATGGCATTTATTTATTTTACGTAGCTATATTCCAATACAACGATATTCCGTTGGAATTATAACAATTCATAACATTTGCAAGAAATTATCTCAATCTCAATCACACTTTACTTTTACGTTGTGCAAAAGTTACTTCGTAGGGTATTTATTGAATCATACCTTACGAAGTAACTTTTTTTAGATAGTTTTTTAAGTAGCCATTTTTAGAAGCCTCCAATACGATTCTAATGTAACGGTGACGGCACTACATGGTTATGTTGTGAAAATTACTGTCAGTGTCATAGGGGTCAAGGTTCGCCGCGCCGGGTATAATTTAGATTCTGTTGTATATAAACTTTGACGCGTTAAATATTACTGAATGACGCCAACTCATTTTGTTTTGCGCTCTTAGCCGCAACGCAGCCGCAAAAATCGGCTTGTGTGATTCGTATGTATTTTATATGAACTATCGCGCACTATCGCCGGTACAGCGCAGTGGGCTGCATTTGATATAAAATGTATACAAGTGACACAAATAGATTTCTACGTTGTGTACGCGTACCTTTAGGGACAGATAAAAGCGTAGCAAATTATTAGTTAATACTAAGTTTATGAGGGAAACTAGCACTTAGTATTAGATTTTTAGAACATGTAATCAATATAATTTGTACTGATTGAATCAATGAATTTTGCGAATATCCAAATTAAAAAAGAGAGGAAAAATAAAATATCTTTAAATCTAGCTCCTATGCCTATTAATATAAAAATATTACGGCAGTTTTGATATTTTTTTAAATAATTTCTAGCTTTGGTTTGAACTGTCAAAACAAATGTAAAGTATATCAATGTGATGCTTTGTGGCCTTACCAATTTTCAATACCGTATTACAAATCCAGCTATAACGGAGGTAGGCAAACTTGTTCAAACACACAAAGAACCTTATGTATCAGTTCATACTGTTCAGAATTCTGCACCATCCCGCCTCTATTCAACCTCATATTACACACAATGCCTAAAACATCAACTTTTTGATCGTTTATCAGCTGCTTTATACCATTCAAAATGGCTATTAGGCAACCCGTCCTGCCTATACCTGCGGAGCAATGTATTATTGTAGGCGGTGACAACAGTTCCTTTGAAAAGTCTACTGGAGATGATATATTCACTTTGACATCACATTTTCCCGACTGGTTCTCTAAGGGAGGAAATATAAATTTAAAGTCCCCTTTTGGGCTATCGTTGCATTTACACAAAACGTCATTATCACTATCCATTTCACTAAAATCGAATGTCGTATTCTTAAGTATATCTAAACTGAGATTTAGTAAAGCGTTAACATCTTTAGGACACTTATGGTCAGCCCAATTGTGGAACCAATAGTGGTACACCGTTATAGCACTCTCCGGACCACAGGAAGAGTGACACACTGAGAGTTTTCTTATTGTATAACACGACTTCTTTATAATTCCAGTGTTTTTAATAGTACAACTGTTAGCTTCTTCATCGGAGCACGACTCAAAACTCACAAATGTCGATTCTTCATGTAATTCTAATGGAAAATACTTTTCACACTTTTGTCGGTTATTTTCGATGAAGTTCGTAAGCATAACTATTTTTTGTATGCCTCTTGATAAGGGCTCCTGACATTTGAAGTTCGCATCATTCTGAAGGACCATGATCCAGAAGTCGTATATTGTATTCTGAAGAGGACCTTGTGTAGCAATGTAGTAATTTCTCGTATATTCATGCCCCTGAAATTTGGTAAATTTATTTCATTAATAAATAATTAAAATCACAAATTGTAGCTGCTAATGTACGGGCGGCAGGGATAGGCGCGGTCGCAGACTTCAGTTAGACACTTAGGTACTTTTAAAAACACTTGAAATAAGCCATTACAAAATAATAGTAATCTACTATGGAAACAAATAGTTTGCAATCAAGGACTTTTATCATCCATATATTTTATAATAGACATTTTTACACATTTTATTTTTATAATTATCGAGTGGTAAATCTTGAATTTTTGTGAGAGCCTCATTATAAAAATGAGTAAGATCTGAAAGAAGAGGTCCCGGTAGTTCAGTTGGTAGAGTACCCTCCCGGCAAGCGGGAGATCCAGGTTCGAATCCTGGTCAGGTGAATTGATTGAGTATATTTTTTCTGATCTTTAGTGACTATGAAGCCTTCTCTCTATCTTCTCTCATAACGCTATCTACACCATCTACACTTGCCATCGGATGAGATTGAGGTATAGTCACTGTAAAAAAAAATATTTAAAGTTAAAATAATAACTAACCTTTATAAAATTGGCATTGATGTAACCCTCAGTAGCACCAGGGTCGGGTTGTAATAAAAATCTCGAATGTTCGTTTGGCAGTATCGTCTTATATCTATTCTTTGGATGCGACCCCGAAACGATGGGTTTCTCTTGAAAATTTGTTGGCATGTCCCAGAATTCTTGATGTAAATTTCTGAGCAACATTTTCTGGTATTCAGAACAAGGCTGCGACATCACAGAATCAGGATCTACCATTGTATCCTCTGTAGAGACGTCTGCAATATCCTGTACACGCCCAGAACAACTATGTTGGCCTTCCGAAGAATTAGGACATTTCACTTTAGAGTATCCATTTTGGAAGACATCATTTAAATCGCGCAGTTGCTGTCTCGTGAGAACACTCGATGCGTTTTGCAAGTGTTGCATATTAGCTAAATAAAGTCTAAAATCTTCAGAAGTACTTTGAGGAGATAAAGGTTTAGTCGTTATATTTCGCACGAACCCTTGTTGGTAATCAGGCTCCTCCTGGTGCCCAAAAGCATATATTATTTCATTCTCTTGGTCACCACCGACAAAGGTCAAATTCTGCGGATAATCTTGTTCCACGGCAAAAGATGAGGACCATAAATTATCATGAGATCCAAACGCTAGGCATTTATCAGACGATCGGAGTTTCATTCGGGTTTTATACGATTTCGGTAGTAAATTTTCGGTGCTCAAAGATTTCCTGTGTTTGTCTCGATGTGGTAAATCTTTTAAATTCGGATCGATTAAGCTTTCATCGATTTCTAAATCTCGTGGTTGAATGTTAAGAGTGAGAGAGGTATTTGAGCTTCGCCTTTCAAGAATACCTTTTTTAGGTTCCGCAGGAGGTATAGGATTATCCATGCTCTGATTGCTTTGGTACCTACTTAAATTGCATGTGGATCCATTTAAATTATAATTTGATATGCTAAGACCTTTGTTTACTGACAGTTGAGGATTTGACGTGTTTATGTTTAATGTAAGCGAGGTGTTGGAGCTTCGCCGTTCTAATAAACCCTTTTTCTGAAACGGTTTCGATTCTTTATTAAGGGAGCTGTTGCTTGAATGTCTACTTAAGTTGTTGGTTGAGCAGATGTTAAGCGTTAGACTATTGTTCGAGCCCCTCCGTTGTAACAAGCAATTCTTTGAAGATTCACCCGTGAGGCTCGTATTGGAGGAACATATCACTCGAGTGGTCGGTGTCAAATGTTCCGCAACGTTAGGCGCAGTATATGAGTCCCTGCGGTCTAAAGAAAACCTCTTCTGCCTACTCTCCGAATTCAAACTAAAGTTTGATATACTAGTTCGGACTGTGGTGAGATTATGATACGATGCACCGCTATTTAGAGAGCAATTTGATCCTTGCAAACTGTGCGAGCTGAGCTTCAAACTCTGGTTAGAGTTTCTTCTGTGGAGTTTCTTAACAGGCTTTTCGTCTTCCACGCTTGGTTCATAATCATCAGACACAGTCTGACCTTCAGGCAGGGTTTTCAAATTAGTGCTAGATACGCTTAAGTTCTGTTTATAGTTAAGAAGATTCGCTCCCAAGTTTTGTGAAGAATCTGAGAAACTACGTGAGCTTGCGCCGCTTACACTTATTTCAGGAGGTTTTTCAATAAAACCTGTGGTGTTTTCATCAAACGATCCCATCGCACGAGACCCCATCCGAGAGGTGCCAGGCTGATAAAGCATTAAATTTGCATGATTTTCTCTAAGGAAAATCCCACTGTCTTGGCCTTTCATGTAAAGACGACGTTGGTCTAGTTTACCAACGGTTGTAACATTCTTCGTTGCTAAAATACGTTTTATTTGTCGCTTTGGTGTATTTGGTACTGATACAGAATTTTGAGGCACTTCTAAAGTTTTCTTTTGAGGTAGAGAAAAATTAATAGTTTCAGAGGAGTCGAGCGATGTGGCTTTTACCTTTAAAGTCGGTGTTTTTACTTTAATTTCTTCTGAGTCAGTGTAAAGTTTTTCAAACTCTAACAACTCCTTTTCGAGATCACTGTCACGTTTTGATAAATCTATGGTTAGGTTTCGTAAGTTTTTTCCTTTGCGCTTTGTTTGTGCTTCAGCGGACGTCGTCATGCCTTCATCGGACGTGACCGTTATTTCAAATTCTTTTGGAGAAAACCGGGGCATGTCCAAGAACGACTGCGTGTTTGAACTATGTCTCAGTGTCTTCTTTTGCATAATATCTGGTGATTTAGATTCCTCTTCGTCTTCTTCTGGAGTCTTTGGTTTAGTCTCATCTTCAAATTCAAACGAAGGTTGCTCGACTGTTGGCGTTTTCGGGAAGCGTTCTATGCTTTCACACGAATTGCTAATTTCATGATTCTTATAAGCCTCATTCATTTGATCTTTCATTTGCTTAGCTACAGGAATACCTAAGTTAAGTTCAATAATCCTTGCATTCTCTGAGTCTAACGATATTGATTGAAGTCTCTGCCTTCTTATATCAGCAGAAGATGGATGAATATGTAATAATTCTTTCTCTATTTCGGCCTTTACATCTATATCTATACATTCCATTTTGGCACAACAATCTACCACATCTTTATCGATTTTATCAGCTTCAGTCGTTATTTCTTTACTATCTGGATTGGTTATATTTAATTCTACATTTCTGTAGTTTGTATCGCAACTGTTATGTCTTCTATATTTTTTTATGTCTTTGTCTATTGGAGGGGTGTGTCTTTCTTTTTCTAAGGAACTTCTTCCACCATATTTTCGAGGGCGAGGCGATAATCTGGAGGCGGTTTCATCAACTATACTAACATGATCGAATGTGAAGTAGTTTTCTTTATTGCAACTATGGACTTTAGGGCTCGGGCGGGCGCTGAGTATTCTTGGTGAACTAGACTTCTCAGAGAAACCGTTACTCCTATTGAAATGATCGCCTAACGTCCGAGGTGACTGTGCAACTTCGCCATCTCGAGGGGTCTCTGGGAAGAATTTGGGAGATCTAACAGTGTCGTAGTACACGGATTTAGGCGAGGGTTCCGTGAAGAACAGAGGCGAAACCACCTCAGGAGGAGTGAAAAACCTGGGCGTGCTGAAGCTGTCGGCTAAAATTTTTGGTGAAAAATCGAACTTGGATGCCGCGGACTTTTCTTTTGCTGAGCTGCATTCCAAAATACGGGGAGAATTCTGCATCTCCGATCGTTCCTGCGTCATCTCTAGCTGCGGGTTCGAGTCCGTCATGGTGCAGACATTGAGCCGGGTGCTGACGGACATGAACCGCCGTAAGTTACTGGGCGACATATTGTCCTTCGTCGGCTCGGCACCGCCGGAGCCGGTCGCTCGTTCGCTCATATCTTCCTCGGTCGAGAGCTTCCTAACGGTCTCCGCATCAAACCCGAAAGCCTCCGTTTCCCCGGTCCTGATAAAGGGGCTCTTGTCGTCTTTTTCGAGAGAAGGCGAGCGAGTGGCGCTGAACTTTCGAGGCACAGCCGGCTCTCTGAGTTCAACTCCGAGGGAATTGACAATGGAGGCGAGAGGGCGAGTGAGGGTGGAGAAGGCGGCGGGATGCCGCGGCCAGAGGTCGGGGGGGAGGCGCGGCGGGGGCGGCGGGGCGCGGGTGAGGCACTGGCGCGTGGGCGGGGGGGCGGGCGGGGGCGCGCGGGGGCGGTCGGCGCGCGCGGCCCGCGGCCCGGGGGCCAGTAGCACGCGCGCGTCGCCGAGCGACTTCACCACCAACTGCACCTGTAACGTACAGGCAACATATTATAACGACTGAGCTGTTATCTCGGGCTGGTACTGCCTTCCACACTTCTCCACACTTTCCATCAGGTGATATGAAAGAGAAACGTCTATTTTTACATATAAAAACGCTTCTATGCGTCATCTAAGTCTAGCATCATCTAACTAAATCATAACACCAGATATTTACAGTGCTTCAATCACGAAAATGCGAATATTCGCATCATCTAGTAAACAATTTTTATTTTGATGGCGTAAACGTTCTAATTTTGCGATCACGCATTATTCACGACAATATAACTATTATGTCGTCATCGTATCTTTGCGTAAACAAAACGTAGAGTTTTCACGATTCATCGTTACATTCAATAGAAGACGTTTACTGTACTGCGTTAACCTATACGTAGGTAATAAAACTGATGGGTTTCTTTTAAAGTTTTGAAAACGCTAGTTCCAGAAACCATCAATCAGCATCAATAGCCCAGCTCTTGAGGAAGTAATAAGTAAATTGATAATAGCTTTATTTTATCAAGAAATTCTTATGGGATTAAAGTTACACAAGTAAATTAACACGCGGCTACAAGTAACATCATACTTTCGACATTTCGGTGTCTACAGACTACACACTTCGTCTGTATTTGGTTTTAACTACGAAAAAGGGCTAAAATACTTCAAATAAAATAGGATATCTTAAAAACTCCAGTTTCAAGCTTTGGTGCTTTAATTTGGTCGCGCGGATGAGGACTACCCGCGACGCGGCCACCAACGCATGGTGCTCGTTACCCCTTCATGCGACGTAGGTACTTACATCGTGGACGATGCGCGCGCGATTGAGTGTGTACATTATTTAAGGTTCTGTAGAGATTTTTTGTTTATACGAAACCTTGAAAACAGTTTGTTCAGAATTGGTAACAGAATCGAATGCAATAGTTTTATACCATATTTTGACTCAATAATCTTTATACCTTGATCACTCGCACGAGAGAAGGCAGCAGATCAAGCGATAGAAACCTCTCAAATTTTCCCAACCAATTTCTAACTTAATGTCGAGGGCATAGAGTTCAGATTCAATTACATTTTTTTGACAGGTTTGGAATGTCTGATCTGCTGCCTTCTGAAGACACCACAAGAGCCTTGAACCTTGCTGAGTTTTTAAGATAATATTATAATTCATTGTATACTGATTTTTTTAACGAAAATATTTGACCCCTGTGCCAGATTCCGCTAGAACAGTTACGCACTACATCGAATCCGAATTCGAGAAAATAAGATTCTAGAAATCTTTTATGAAATGACGGATGCCTGATTTAGTAAGTAAGCTACCTTAGAAACAGTTCTACGGATACGCCAGACCGTCATTTCTCGGATTCCGATCGGATAAGAAGAGGATGTACTTCGTAACCACTCTTAGGCTCCATGCGAGGTGATCAGTCAACCTTAAAAGTAAAAAATTGCAGACGCTGGAGCATCGCCGTAAGGTTGCTTGTTTGACAGTATATTATCGGCTACATTTTGCTGAGTGTGCGAGTGCTCTTTTTGACCTAATCGAACCCACTCCTTTTTACCACCGGACTACCAGACGCAGACAGAACTTCCATCCCTATATAGTGGATTTACCAAGAAGTCGAACAAAACGCTTCGATAGTTCCTTTTTGGTACGGATTGCCAAGGTGTGGAACAATCGGCCTGCGTCTGTTTTTCCTGACACTACAGTCCTGGAACTTTTAAGTGTCGAGTGAATAGGTTTCTCGTGGATGGACGTGTAACACCATAGTCGTCATGCGCACTTTCCATCAGGTGGCATGGAAGACAAACGTCCTATCCTTACAATATAAGAAAACACCAGTACCGGCGGGTGAGGTCCCGGCGAGGGCGGCGGCGACTTGCTTCGCCGGCACAGCAGCAGCACCAGCACGGCGGCTGCCAGCGCGCCCACAGCCGCGCCGGCCGCGGCGCCCCACATGCCGCGCGCGCCGCACTCACATCTGTCAACCAGGGGTTACATATTCTTAGGTGTCATCGTCACAACTCTATAATGCGCCTACTATGAGCCTCTATAAGTCCTACTATATCTTTATGAGTGACGTCTCTCTCCCCTGAGTGACGAGAAGACAGCATTACTTGTCGCCTGTATCCTGGGGGTTTCCAGTACAGATAAATTATATGCAAATCGACTCTGGACAGATAGATTTTACCCGTAGGCACACCGTAGGTACACCAGAGGCTTTAAAACCATCTGATGTTACGATTTACATAATATGGAGGTATTATAATGATGGACAGAGGCTGTCACAGTGACAGGGGGACAGCCTATCGCCCACAAAAACGCCAATAAAACCTCTGTCGCTTAACTGAGTTTTACAGTATGCCCGGGAAGAGAAGCAGCTGGTATATTCTACGTTTTTCTTTTGCTCCCAGTCAAGCATGTAAGCTGAGAAGATTTAGGCTATACTCCCTGATAAATAACATGGATTTAGAAAGGAATTAGCTCTTCATATGGCCGGTGGTATTTGAATATAAATGTATGTATGGATATATCTGTGTTCGTCACGAAATGTCCACCCTCCGTGGGATTCGAACCCATAGAAGGGAATTTCGTTCTTTTATTTATTAGGTGTAGTGTAGGTAACAGCTCACAATCGTATGTTTTTTATCAGTTACTGAAATATCTGATATCTACCAACCAGCACCGGGCCAGCTTGGTGGATTACGGCCTAAACCTCCTCGTCACCCAGAGGAGAAACTCATTACACGGAGTTGTGATGATGATGATATAGGAATTATAGGAAGAATTAAAGGAATTATAGGAAGGGTGGTAGATAGCGAGGCAGATCCTGAATAGGTCCTACCTTCTGCCAGGGGTCACTAGGATTAATGAACAAAATGTCATCAACGGCGTCTCTTACGGGAAAGAAAGAAAGGTCCTCCACCTAGTTACAAAAGACCCTTCACTCCGAAAATGTTGGTTTCCAAAAACGTTTTATAAAGTATACTTTTATAAATCTTCCTAACAGTAGTCCCTCTCTTTCATTTCGGACCTCAATGTCACTTAACATCAAATAGAGGTCGAGGCGCCATTATTCACTGTATTTTTTTTTATGTATGGTACTTTTTTTTGGCATAGACCAATTACGTAGATCTGAATATATTTGGCAGTGCTTTGTATAATAAAGTGTGTGATTGACGTTGCTATTGGAGTAGTGGATCTCATCAAATCCCTTACTAGGGGTAGTCGAGATAATTAGACAGCTTATACATATTTAAATAAACAATTATAGAGAAGAGGAATAAACAGAAACAAATCCAGCCAAACTGATTCGGTATCCATATTAATCTTAATAAGGTTTCTATTGAAAAGTTTTACAACTCCTGCAATTCCCCACCCAATATCCCGAAGCTAACACTGAAAGACACTTTTATGTCATTTTAGCTGAGTTTTAAATTACATTACCTACCTACCTTACATTTTTATTTTTATTTTATTTTTTATTTTATTGGTGAATAAATCTCAATCTCTCATGATGGTAAGTGAACATTAAGTTGAAGCTGGCTTTAGGATGGAACCGGCTCTTCAAATATTGTTGGAACACCTCAATGCTGGAGCTGTGATACTTGGTGGCCGGTTATATAAAGTATGTTTGGTAGCAAAGTGGATCTTATTAAATACATAAACACATTTATTGAATATAGTAAGAATATAGGTACAAGGTGTTCCTGTTGATTTTTCATTTCTCAATGGGACCATGTAATAGAATCAAAAAACATGTGAATAATTTTTCTACTTTTTTTTTTGTTTTTATTTTTCATACAAAATAATTCAACTAAGTCTTATGTAAAACACCTTTAACGCGAAGTATGACAACTTGGCATTTTCTGTCCCGTTTTTTTACAGGTACATTTCGCAACTCTTTGCCTTGTAAATTGTATGCATCGTTCCTCAACATTTAAAATGTTTTTGTTGTTTATTGTATGACTTCGGTGACCCGCGTCTATTCAATTAATGTTAAAGAGATTTTACAAGGCTGATAATTTATTAACTCATTATATTAAGATTGATGAAATCTTGGAAATTATGCACTTTTGAACCACATATTCTTTGGCAAAAAGTATTGTTTTTTAGTAAGGAACAAAACCTTAAAGTTATGGGAAATCAACAGGAACACCTTGTATAAAGAGTATATTTTAAAACAAAAACTAAAAAAGCTATACAACCACTTTAAAATCAAATCATAGTTTATGTAGCGACAGGTAATTTATTTTTAAAACCATGACAAAGCAGGTAGGAACAACAACAGGTCGTATTCATAGGATAATATTGTGAAATTGGAGGAAACCATTGAGTTTTGTAAACAATAAGAGCATGACTTTGCCATGTTTGATAAACATGCAGTAAGTCGATAGCTACTTGATTACCCATTCAGCAAGGAATGTGTTAAAGAAAATTCATTATGATACTGAGTGAGTATATCATACTATTGATGATACAACATCTTCCAAAGTAGAAAAGAAACTTTTCAATGTATTCTGGTAAAAAAGGTATAGTCAGCGTCAAAAGTTGATGAACACATTGAAATTTTCAAAGTTGCTTTTTACCATATTGAGCCTAAATAACAACTAATATTGACTAACTTCTACTTTCACACCAAAATATGAAGTTAGAATTTAAAAGATGTACAACATATTTAAAATTAAAATGTTCTGCAATGCAACAAACTTGATTAAACTGAAATAATCAAATTTGTCTGCCTCAGTAATTATCATTACATATAGGAAATGCTGACATACCATGCTACGACGTTATAAACTTGAAATAAACATAAAATAATCATAGATTTCAAAGAAACTAAATAAAGAGGTGAAACAAATAGTGAAATTATTGCATTATGTTCTAAGACAACATACAATAAACTAACAGCCTCGACTTGCTTTTTTGAAGTTATTGTTAACATGCCAACGACTATCTAAGATTTTGTACACAGGCACATGATATGACAATATTTATGAACATCATTATATAATATAAAGATAAATAGTAATTGTAGGTATGTACTAGTTTTTTCATAAATTATGTCTAACTAATTGGTGCATCTTCTGATTTAGATAAGTACCTTTTTCCCTCAGCCAGTGTATTTTAGAGTCAGTTTTTCCCTTATACAGAATGGTGTTTTGAGTATTTATGGATATTTTCAGCTGATGCATGTGAAATATCAGTATCAATAACCAGCTGATAGCACAGATACAGATTGATGCTGATTCATCACCCTGTACTCATATATCAATGTTTTATTCAATTGAAAAATAATAAATTGCTAATTATAATAAGAAAAATCATTAAAATACAAGTATGCCAAATCTTAAGGAATCAAGACATAAGTCATAAAACATATCTCAAGTTTATTATGTAAAAACAAAAGTAAAAAAAGCATGTTTAAAAAACTGATTCTATTTGAACATGTCCCAAACAACCAAGAAGCAAAAAAGTGGCAAGCAATTTATGTTTATCAATTTAAAATTAAATTAAATTGATTATTTAACATTATTTAGCAGAAATTCAGTATTATATAAAATAAAATAAAAACTACACATCAACTACATGGCCCCAAACTAAGCAGAGCTTGTGATGTGGGTTACCATGTAGGGGAACCTAGAATATAAATACATTATAAATATAAGTAACAGTATTATATTATATAAATATAAGATATAGTATTATCTAGTGTTATCACTAGAGAGCAAATAACAATTTGAAATTAAGCTAAATAATATCCAGGACTTGAGAGCAAATATCTTTAATTAAGGTTGCCTTTATAGATTCCTTGAAGAAGGCTGCATACAATACACCATGAACCTAAGAAATTTGAAATGCTATCCTATGAAACATATAAATATACATTCTGCCTGCAGCGATAAGGTACCTACTCAATACTGGGATTAAAAACTTTTTTATCATTTTGTGTCTCCTGAGTTAATGATAATATAAAAATATTATATTCCTTGTCTATGCCCATCCTATAGGGAGACATGCGTGAGGTTATGTATGTATGTATTACATTGCCTGCATCTTAATGTAAAACTACTGAAAATAAAATAGGTACAGAAATTCATTTATAGTCTATGCTGCAACTTTTGTGTTCTATTTTTTAAATATCGGTCTTCTTATTAATCCCAAGAAATCACAAGCCATGATCATAGGCAGTCGTTATGTTCGTGCTTGTCTAGATTTCTCAACTATACCTTCAATCACCATGGACAATGTTACGATTGCTTTCACTGACACTGCAAAGAATTTAGGAGTCGTAATTGATTCTAATCTTACATGGAACGCAAATGTCAGTGAAATCAGTCGTAAGATCCACTTTTCCTTGCACTCTCTAAAAGCCTTACAAAGTTTTTTGCCTTTCAAAACAAAAATTTCCCTTGCACAGTCACTTATTCTACCCATCCTTGATTATGCTGATGTTTGTTATTTGGATGCTACAGAAGAACTTCTCAACAAGTTGGAGCTCCTGCAAAATCTTTGCATTCGCTTTATCTTTGGCCTGAACAAGTTCGATCGCATCTCCGCTTATCGCAAGCAACTTCGATGGCTTCCAATACGCTACCGTCGAAACACCAGAATCCTTTGTCTCCTTTTCAATATCCTTAATAATCCACTCACTCCTCTCTATTTGCGTGAAAGGTTTTTATACTCACACTCTCAAGATACGCCATGTAGAGCACACGTGCGTACTCTTCTCATAATGCCTTCTCATAAAACCGATTTTTATTCCTACTCTTTCTCCGTCCATGCAGTCAGATTGTGGAACTCATTACCTCATGTCATTCGTGAGTGTAAAACCGTATCTAGTTTCAAATATAAAGTCAAAGATCACTACTTTTCTCTACTGTAAGTTATAGTATCCACTCTACTTACATGAACAATAGTATGAATTATGTATTTATTATAATTAGTATTATGTATGTATTTTAAGTACCTATATAAAGTTGTAATAATATTATATGTATGTATTGGTATGTATATATATTTATTAGAATTTAAATAGTTTGTAGTATGTTATGTATTAGTACACACTATGATTGCATTTTGAACAAACTCTCCAGTCTTAGGTCTTAGGTCTGGAGTTGAAATCTCTTACAGCTTAGGTCTGCTGTAAGAGATTTCAATAGAGATAAGCTGTACCTTTGTACTTATTTTGATTATGTTTCTTAATATTGTATCTTAACTTGTGTGTACATAAATTGTAAAATAAATAAATAAATATAAATTCATGCAACTTCTACACCACAATAACACAGTACAGATATCTACAGTTATTCAACTCGGCCTCCTCATCTTTGAAATAAATGCCTGCAGCACCATGGTCCGTTCACATGTGATAGAGCTGCGACTGAGATGCACTAAAAGGTGTATTATCGTCCATTTGTTTGAAGTTGAATTACTATAGATAATGTACTGTACTGTGACAATAATGTCACTTTTTTTCATTCTATTTAGACAATAATTTGGTACTGAGCTTTCCATTAAAAATATGTTAGCAGTATTAGCCAAGATAAGCAAATTAAATAAATAGATAAATTATTTTAGCTGCAAGGAAAGGAGTGTATGTTTACAGACTAAGTAATTTTGTGATTGGTACTTCAAGATAAAATGTGAATAAAAAGCATTCAAGCAAATATTAATTGGTGAATGCTTCAGTTAAGAAAAATAAGTAATTTTACAGTTGTTATTTTTGATTTAAATGTGGTTATTGACATCTCTGTAAACTTTTCGTAACATTTATGATTTACAGTCGCAATTTGGATATCAAGACTTTAAGTAAAACGAAGAAGTATAAAAACCGTAAGATATAGTATTATTTATCACAGATTTATTCTATTCTTTGTTTCGGTCATCTTGAAGGATTTTTTGAAGGTAAAATGTGAAGACAAAAATAATGTACAAAACTTGTAAAATTAATAAGTAATCTCCATTCTTGATATATTTGGGCAGCTCGTGCAAGCTTTAAGGATTAGCGATATGGATATTGTGACCCTAATATAAATAAATAATATACTTATCAAGTAAATACGCACTTTTCATTTATTTCATCCAAAACTGATCATGCACAGTAGAGACTGAGTCATACACCCTTTTCTCAAATTGTTGGCAAATATAACCAAATATAGTTGAGAAAGACTCTTCACCGTATCACTAGTCACACTTATTCACAATTAAACTCAAAATTTATAAATTCCCAGCACTAGCACCAGCCTCACGGGTTTTGACATTATGTGAATCAGCCATTTTTATTTTTGGGACAACAAAAGCAGAAAATTGTTGCCATAATATGAAAATAAATTTCCACCACTTTTTCGTGTAATATATTGAAATAATAATTAATAAAATTACTTTCTTTTAGAGAATTGATGATAAAATAAAATTAGTAAAGTACCTTTAAAAACAAATATCTGGGATCTTATTGAATCATTTCTTGTATTTTTATGAATAATTAAATATTTTGAAAATTCATTAAGTACCTACATCTTGACGTTATTAATAGGGATGTATGAGAAGTACGATATACTTCCGATTGTTGCAAAACTATGTAAGTATTTCCCAAAATTTTAAATAATTTCCCTAAAAATACTTCCAAACCAAAAGGCTCCATTCAGGGCGTGCGGGGCACATGCGCCCTGAATGACCTAGCTTCCAACTAGGTTATTAGGGCATCGACTGACCTCCCTAGGTCAGAGCTACACACAACTGATCCATCAAGGTACCTATTGTAGAATCGGGCCAACTCCTCCTCTTATAGTATAGCAACGTTCATTAATATGTACCTACGTTGCAGAAATAAATGACTAGGCACAGAGCGCCATTCAACACTATCATTAATGTAAGTTGTGCTTAGGTATTCATCTAAGGATTTTACGGGGAAATTTGACTTTCTCAAATTCTAAATTATAGTAGGAAGGTGTGTAGGAAGTTTTAACAAAATTATGCCGAATGCAGCAATTTGCTGATTTTTGATGATTTGAAAATTTGATCTTTCATTAAAGAATGAGTTGGTAACTAAAAACATTTTATCCATTAAAAACAAAACTGAAGGCTAGTCTACGCTACGATATTATAGATATTTAGAAAAGGCTGTTCAATGCATGTAAAAACACCTCACAAAAAATAATGAATGCACGTCTACTGATTCATTCCTTTAAAATAGCAGTCCCCTTAGATAGACCTACATACTTAATTTTACAAACCTCAGAAAAAGAAAGACATTGATGTATTCTCTGTGAGGTGACCTAAATAGAAATTTAACGATCGAAGTGGTAATGGGAATACTACTAACTTATATTCAAATCCTAAAATCCATTAAGTCGTATTAATTTTGACAACTGTGAATGCTTGTGAGGATGAATGAATACTTGTTGCTATGCCAAAACCAAAATGGCTTTGCGGACTGACCCGAATTTTTTCATTCAGGTACCTACCTACTAGGTACTCGTAGTATCGCAAGGCGTAAATCGGGGAAGTTATAACTAGGGTATAAATAATCTAACAACCACCACTGGGATGGCTTGGTGGTTAGTTTGAGTTGAGTTTGAGATTGCAATCCGGATACTTCGACATTCAAAAAAACCGGAAAATCTGAATTTTCGAAACCTTAAATAACGAAACCGAATCATTTTTTTTAATAATTCCGAATTTATCGTTTTTAAGTACCTACCTTGTTATCTTCACAACAATTGATGCTACTTGTCCGTCTTTGTATCGTTTTTAGATAGGTATTAACGATTTTCAAGATTACTGCGGTACCGACACTCTACAGTAGCAGCCGTTAAGTTCAGGTAGAAGGGTAACTGCATTTATACATGTGGAAATGGCGCTTTTTGAACGCCTTTTTGAAACGGTGGGATTTGCTATAAGTAAAAAAAGATATTTAAAGATGTCCATTCCACCGAACAGCGTGGAATCTGAAAGAGCCTTTTCCACGGCTGGAATATTTTGCAATAAATTGAGATCACGTCTGAATGACGAAACACTTTGACGATACCGTTTGGTGAAAAAATAAATAAATAATAAATATTTCTGACACTCACACAACATTATCTAGCCCAAATTAAGTTTCTTAAAGAACTTGTGTTATGGATACTAGATAACTGATATACTTATTTAAGAAATATATAAACATACATATTGAATAAATACATATTTTTTATTAGAATAAACTTAAATAAACATATAAACATCCATGACTTGACGGCTAATATCTGTGTATCTAAGATCTAAAATGTTATTCATCCTTAGATAGCAATATATTCAGGCGTGTTAGTTGTTCAAATAATTTAATTATTTGGGTATTACTCCAAAGACAACATTTTTACATTTTTGATGTCTTTGGGTATATAGTTCTATAACTATTGAACATAAATGCATGAAGTTTTTTTTGGTACAGCTTAACTTTATCCCTTACTAGTGCAAATTATATTTTTACAATAATTGCAGCCTAGGTATAAAATAAAAATTAAATAAGTTTGTTCTCCTGATTCATATGGCGCGTCCGTTAGTCATTTTCTGGAACATAATAGTCCATGTATCAATTTCTATTCGATGAATGAATATAAATTATAATTATATCGAAATGTAATAAATTGACCTCTTACAAAATTAAAGTGTGATTACAACTACATTGGTGTTTTTAAAAATAAGTAAATAAGAAATGTCTGGCGTAAAATACCTACTGATTAAGGCGACATATTGAAAAAATGCATTGACTTTCATCGCAAACTATGTGAATATGGCAAGACGAGTGGATCTGACATTGTGATATGTGTAAATTCATATCTTTATCTTAACTTTGCCTACTCAAAAACATGATTTGATGATTTTGACTCGATAGTTTTATTTTTCGAAAACACGTCTAAAAACATACTTTTGTTAAAATTACTACGTACCTAGTTATGCAATCCATATGCTTAGAATTTACTTAAATTCAATCTTCACATTATTGTTCGGACTTTGGTTGCTCAAAATTTCTATAGCATTTACCGTTATTTTTTTATCGATTTTTGAAACGATTTCAGTGCCTGAGCGGTGTCGATGGTGGCGATTTCTATGCAATACGCGACCTTATGTCGGCGTGTTAAGGTGCTAAGATTTCAAGAAAAAACATTTCGATGTGTCGTCTTAATATGGCATAAGCTTCGCGTGACCGTACTTGGTCAGATAAATAAATTAGGAATATGGCTACCTGTGCAGCGAGAAGCAAGTCGTGCAACGAACGAGCTAGAAAGAGGATGTGCAGCTAGGTGGCTGAGATCCTGGTTTAAGGAAGACAGTTACCTGATTGTTGTATTTGGTTTACGTGGTATACTGATTAAAATGCCTTATTTGTAAAAAATATTTTATTTTATTAAAACTTCAATTTGTGTTTCGTGTGTGTTTTTTTTTTTTTTTTTTTTTATTTATTTATTAATAAAAGATACAGTAATTTTTTTACAAAAATTTTTTTTTTGGGTTAAACATTCATGTAGAAAAATAACAACATTGAAGTCTGTGTATATAATGAGTTATGCATGATTTTGGGGGAATTTCTGATTTATCTGTTCTGCCTGATTCATATGATCAAACCACCATATTGATAAAAAAATAAATAAGTTTTTACCTTTCTATCAAGAAAGAAGCGCTTATGCTGTAAGAAAAACGTTATTTAAAAATAAATTGCTTTGAAACATGTCTTACGCAGATTTCAGTAAATTTACCATAAAGACCTGCAATTGGATTCAAGATCTAAAGAGTCACTAAAACTGCCAGAACAAGGTTAAACGCTTAAAAAGATGCAATAACAAATCAAAAGTTCATAAAAAAACACACAGAAATCTACCTGAAAATAAAAAATACAGCTATTTGTCAATAAATTCTGATTCATCTGGACTTAGAAAACTACCATAGAAAAACGAGTCCCTCATTAAAATATATATTGTGTGGTCATATAAACATGTGCAACAGAAATAAAATTGAAATAAGTATAATTTTTACCAGATGAATCCAGTCAAAGAATGATATTTCGGAGAAATACCCATTTAACATTTTGTTAGGTACATTTTTATTCTTTTAATGTGCTAGTTTATTTAAAATACATAGATATTTCATATAAAAACATCACAGACTCTTTGATTGGGCCTATCATGTTGCAAATACTTATTTCATTACAGATTGACATATAAAAAGTGATTTTCATTTTATTTTATCCATAAACCTACAACAATGTGATGTGAGTAAAAAATCTGAACTTTAATCTCTGACTAGTAGTCATAGTTTAAGTTCAGTTATTATTTAATATGGCCTTATTTTAAATTCTTATATTAGTTTAATGGATATTATGAACCTTCTAATTTGGCTGCTTTGTTCCTTTTAAGATAAAGTCTTTAACTTAAACTTAACTTGAACTAAACTTTAACTTAGTAACTTTTGACTTAGAAAATTATTATTAGTACCTACTATGAGTGTTGATCAAACTTTTATCATATTTTTTTCTTTTATTTTGCAAGATTTGCAGCTAAATAAAATAACATAAAAGGAAATGTAACACAATAAATTTTAAAACTTCAAAAAATCCGGATTATCTGCGGTTTTCGATCAAAGAAAACCTTTATTTATTTATTTGTTTTTCAACAAAATCCACAGCTCTTAATAGTACTTAAATAATACATAAAGGAAGATTCTTAAAGCCATTTATGGTTTTATACTTTCTTCGCGGTACTCGCAAACGAACAACAAACAACAATGTCAAATAAATTCATTAAAAATAAGTGATTTTTGAGAAAAAATGTAAATTTAAATTTAATTCAAGAAATAAAAAAATTAAGAATCATGTAAAAAAATTAAATAGAGATTCAATTAATAGCCAAATAAAAGTCAATCTCAGCAAAAAATAAACATAAAATTCATTAAAACTAAATATAACTTATTTCTTAAATTCTTTCACAGTAATAATTAGTGTTATGCGATGTTGGTCGTAGGAGCGCAATAAAACACGTCTTTCTTGGTTCGTAGTAGACAGTATATTACTCATAATAAGAAACATAACGAGGAGGTGCGTCACACACTAAGTACACCTCCCCGGCAATTTAACAAAAAAAAAATATACATTATATATATTTTTTTAAATCAATCATATACTACAATACAAACTTCATATACTTAGGTAAAAATATAATTTCAAAATAAATGGAATTAAAAAAAACACTGAAAGTACTAAAATAATATTTCATCTTTGTGAAAAACAAGTTTAAATTTATACCAAAAAGACGATATATTTAAAAAAAAAACATTTTCTATTTCAAAGTAATAAAGTAAAATAGGTATAAGTATATTAACCGAAAAAACAAACAAACATTAGGTACATTGGTTACATTAAGTTTCATACACCAATTTCAAAAAGTATTAAATTTATAAATACTTTATCAAGAATTAAGAACCCACAAGTTTTTATACTTATTTTAATTATATCCTATCTATTTAATTATTTAGCAGCATCGACAAAACAAGTTAAAAATATACAATATTTAAAGGTCAATAATAAAAATCTATGAATGTATTAGCTTTATTATAAAAATTAGGGAATAAAATATCAAAGCATTCCTATCAAAAACTTTTCTTATAAATTTTGCTTTTCTTTTATTTATTAAATAATTGCCACTTATCCATATTTTTCTAACACTTCATTTTATTTATTTTTTAATCTTTATTTAAAAAGCTATAAGGTTAAGACAGCTACAACTCATTTTATTAGTTCTTTTACTTTTTCAAGGAACTATGTCTTTATCATTATATGATATTAAAAAAAAAACTGAAATTTTATTAAATTTTATTAAACTTCATAAGAATAATCACTATACAACTGCACATGACCTGCAATTTGTTAATATTACATACGACGTTTTTCAACACACTTGTGAGTAAAAGAAAGACATACGTGGTCATACAGCTGTTAGCTGCTGCGCGTCAGTAGCCCTGTCCCATTACACGTACACACGCTATTGTTGCTTGGAGGCGCTGCGCGGGCCGCTGCTGCTGCACGCGCGCCGCCTGGCCGCTGTGCCTGCTGTGCCGCCTGTCCGCGCGCCGCCTGGCCGCGCGCGCTCATATATTTAATGTATAACCCGGATCAATAAAATATGCTCTGTTTACTCGCATGTAATTTGCACTAAGGTACAATTCAACTTTGTAGGATTCGTTATATTATGCACTAGGGTATAATATATTATGCACGTGTGACGTCACGCGTGCATAAAAAGGTATGACACACGTATTTTTTTACTTGTAATACTGGATTCACCTGACAGGCATCCAGGCCCATGGACATCTACTAGACTAGAAGTAAACTCGCGCGCCGAGCGGAGGCTGTGCGGGGAGCGCGGAGCGGCCGCGCGCAGACGCGGTGATAGCGCGCCGGTCACTCACCCCGCCGTGCGTCAGCTGTTCAATACTTTCCTATTATTACAGAAGCGTTGATATTGCATTTTTTTAATCAGATTTAATTCAAAACGTAACAAGTTATGGTTTAGTAATGAAATACAGCACAAACTACGGGCTCGCATAATTAAAAAAAAAAATATTATCAAAAAAAAAAAACATTTTTTTTTGTGTTCCCATATCGATACTGTAACACCCTGTACAATATGGCGCGCTTTCATACTGACTCCCTGTATAATCTACTTTTCGTGTTTCCTTTGACTTTCATACTTTTCGTGTGTACTTTTCTGCAAAATTTTAAAAGCAAACATCTGTTTCACATTTTATTACTTTCTTTTTTATTTCCAAATTGTGTTTGGCGCTAGTATCGTAGCAATAAATGCATTCTGCGATCAACGAACGATTGAACAGCTATCGCTTATGCACGGGCTCCATTAGCGGGCTACGGCGAATATTCGTGTTATCGCGATAAGTGTAGCCGGCAGCATCGTCACAACGCGAAGTATTCGGGCGAAGACGATGTATTATCGGGGCACTGTCGGTAAACTGCCGCGCATCAAAGGGATTTGTCGCGACAATATTCGCTTGGCTGGCTACACCTACGTCAATTTAGTGTTGTCCAGACTTTGATGCGGGACAGACGTGCTTGCGTTTTTTTACAATATGGAGTAACCAAAAAGTATTAGAGTTTATTGAATTGTACGAAACGGAGAATATAATATATACATAGTTCGGTTTCTATGAATACTAGTCATCCACCATCTCCTCTTTCTTCTCTTTTTCATATTATTTTGCAAATGATATTCGTACAATTGTAATAAATAATAGTTAACCGACATACAATGCAACGCTACTGATTCCTCCATTTTGAATAAAGTCTCGGCCGCACAGCACACTACAACACAATCCGGCTCGATGTATCGCGTCACCGCGACACAAATCTTCGCCCGCTAATGTAGACAAGAACATCGCGTATACCCGTACACGACGTTTTTAGCGCGCCAACGCGACACGAATCTTCGTCCGCTAATGTAGCCCGTGCATTACATAATACGATGTAAAACAATGGATCGCGCGTCCATGGCGTGATGACTGCGCAATTATAGCTGATCGCTAATATTTACGTGATAAGGCAGCGGTTTAACCAGTCAAAGTTATTTAATTCATTATTTATTATGTCATAGTTGGCCTTATAATATTTGTATACCTATAGTCCGAGGGTTGATTTAAGGGTAGGTATTAGTAATTCAGAAGCGTCTATTTCGACAGCAGTTGTCCTCTTTTACTAGCGGGAAGTCCAAGCGTCGAATACATAAGTTAAGGTTGGTGTATATCAAATCAAGAGTAATAATAATAATAATAATAATAATATACTCTTTATTGCCAAAAAAAATAAAATATACAATTTCATGGTACATGCTTAGGAACAGACAATTCGGCGACCTTATCGCTACAAGCGATTTCTTCCAGGTAACCTTTTGAAAAGAAGTACCTTACCTTGTAAGTTTGTAGGGGTGTTAAACGGTTTCAAGCCATGTTCAAAATCCGGAATTGAAAAATAAACCGGATTTTGCAATCTCTACACATAGCCCTGCCACAGTAGAACTATCAATCAGTAATTCAACTCGGCCGAATCTTTGAGATAAATGCCTACCTACAGTTACGCGGTACGTAAACATACGATAGGGCTGCCCGCCTCCAGCATTTTAGTTATAGTTATTTGACTACTTTGTGTTTCGATTTAGTTTTGTGATTGTAAATAAACTTTTTTATACATATACACATATAAAATACTTTGTGATTGGAATAGGAAGTATTCAATAAAAATGAGGTTGTTTTTTGATTGATATATGTAATCAAAAAACCATGTTTATGTTTAAAAAACAAATCGGTCTTAGAAATTTGCTACCGAAAAATACTTGCGCCTCGAGTGAGACGTACGAAACGCTTTATTATTAAATTTTAATGTATAAAAAGTTCTAATATAAAGCTCAATTAAAAATTGTTTTGGGAAACATGAACAAGGTGGAGAAAAGGAATATCTTTCACTTGTTTATAGATACCTGCAGCTACTTTACAATTTTATATTTGATTTTAAATGGTACTATTCTTACATCTCACTCTCTAAAGGTTTAACAATTTGCAATTTAAGTTAAAAAACAACTAAACGTATAAATAATAGGAAAGTCGCTCTTACTTAGTAAGAAATGATTTGGAGTTAAAGCCCTAAAAGTGTATGTAACGAAAAAATTTTGCTTAAATTTTAAATAGAGGTGCAATTATAAATTCCCCTTTTTTAATTTACTGCCGACTGTACTTATCAAAGTTTTCGTGGACCCGCTGAAACCACTAGTATGAAGTTTTAGAATTTACCGTGGAACCGATGGCACCTAAATCATGGACCGCTGGGAACTTGCCATTCTGGGGATATTTTAACACAAGCTTACTGACCTACCGTATCATGATCATGAACCGCCTATGACTACCTATTTTGTTCGTGTCAATTATTTACTTGCCTTTTCACTTTATTTATTAAACCAGACATCTTTTCCAGGAGATAAAAGGAAATAACTACTTATCCAATAAAAACACACGCATTATATACCTATCTACCTACTAGGAAGTAAATTTATTTACCAGGATTACCAGGTAATCTAAAAAAAGTTATCTCTAGATGCGTTATTGAAGAATTCATGCAACCAAAATAGCACAATATATCCTACTCGTCATATTAAATATGTAAATATGTACTTCAACTTATGTTTAGAAAACAATCGCTCGAACGTATTGAGTGTTGTTAAAAACAACACTCAGCACGTTCATCCCAGCAGCGGTGGCAATCGCGACTGTTGGCATGCCAAACGCGTGCTGAGATCGAGGCGCTTAGGTATAGCTCGCGTTGCGAAGTTGAATTACTGATTGATAGTTCTACTTTGGCCCTGCTGTGGCCACAGTAGAACTATCAATGTGGCTCATTACAAAGAGATGTGATGATAACAATATATTATATGGTTGTCTGGTAGAAATCGCTACTCAGCGATAAGACCGCCAAGTTTTTATGTTTAATGTAAGTGTTCTTTTTTCTTTTACTGTACCTTTATAAACTGAAGTGTAAATAAATAAATATTATTAGTCGTAGTACAATGCCCGAGTTATAGTTTGTTGCTGTCATTGTCATGATTTTCAAATCGATATTTTCACGGGGCACTTTAAAAACAAAAAGACAAAAAACCCCTGGCAACTCGGCGCGAATGTAGATAGAGACAGATTTTTTATATTCAGAAAAGACAACAATGTTCTTAGTGGAATTGATAGAAATTTTGTCTTTGACATTATTTGCAGCATAATCAACAACCGCGTTAGACCTCTATCTCACCTAATGGTAAGCGATGATGATGAAATATGACACAGGTACTCGGGTTTCGGAAGAAATTGGCTCTTCGTAAGATGTTCCTCGCCGCCGCACCGCCGCTGTAGCGGTGATATTTGGCGGCATCTTTTATGTACAGGATCATCTCTAGCCGGGTGAAACATAAATGGGATCACACGGATTACTCACCTTTTACGACACGCTGATCTCAACCTTCTCCTAAAATATTTTTATCTTCATAAAAAAGACCCTGTATACATAATTCCGTTGCAGACGGTACATGCGGGTTCCCATCAAATTCGGGTAAATTACACATAGCTTTATAAATCATACCTGGGTCACAAATTTTACTGAAATTTAAATTTGTACTTAGGTCAAAATTACTGTGGTGACACTTTTTATTTTCTTGTGTCCAACTTCGTCCCAATTGACGAGGGTGAAAATTTTTGGAAAGGAATAAATTAACTTATAGGATAAGGAGGCAACATGAGAACGAGTCTAGTGTACCTTAAACTTACATGAACATTTCTTCGGTTTTCTGCTTTACCGGAACGGGATCTTCTTAGTTCGGATAGTCGCGAGGTGCTTGGAAAAGCGCAAGCCCGCATGACGAAGCGGCTTTCTGCTGACTCGAAGACTACGCTAATTACGAAGGCCTCAGCCGAAGTATGCAAAAAAAAAGAAATTAATGAAACTTATTTAATTCATGTACATATTACAATGTTAAAATAATACATTAATTATATTAACTGTAAACTAAAGGGGCGACTAATTGCTCGAATTGTGAGACAAGAAATGATTCTTCAAATCGGGTCTGCTGCTGGTACGATTCAACACCTGTAGACCACCCAATTGGTTGCGACGCTGCGCCGCACCGTTCCCACCAAATACGTAGAATTAGCTTCACACCTGTGGCCACCCAAGTCGTTGCATCATTGCTTGCTGCTTAATTATTCTCGTAGGTTCGACGGTTTGGAGTATAACATGTTCCTAAATAAAGATTTTAATAGTGTAAGAATGTATGAAATAACTTTCTATTTAAAAATATTAAACGGTTTTCATAAAATACAATGTTCTTTACTTAACTATCCTAATAGTGTCAACATTTGGTGCCTTGTAAACAATGTAAAATCATATTTGTCGTGTAATTAAAAAATGGAACGATCTTCTACTACTCCGCAACATGGCGACCAAAGAGGTAACTTATCACCGTTTAATTTAAATTTCGAACTGGCCTGCACATAGAAAAAAAAAATAGAAAAAAAACCAACATAATTCCCGGAAAATGCACATTAAATTGTATTTTCGAATAAAAGTTCTGAATTGTACATACTAGTTAGTTACTTACTTCAATTTCCGCGCATTATTTGAGAAAAGTACTATACAAGCCTTGGCCGCAACTAGGCATTTCATCCATAAATGCCTCTCTTGCTGGCCGCTGCAGTAATGTATTATTTTTCTACACTAATCTAGAGATTTCATAAAATAAAATAATAAATATACAATGTGATAATAAAATATAAAATGTATTAAGTACTATAAAACAAAAAAACAACCCTGTATAGTTTAAATAGATAAAATTTTAGTCACCAGCCTATAATTGTTATTTTCTTTGATATGATATATAGATGTAACTGCATATTCATTTTAGTATCGCTCAGTACAAAATAAAAAAAAACAATATTTTGCACCACAAACTTTTCTATAAATAGGTAGTCGCTGTTGATGAACATAGCTACTACGACGCGGCATTTCATTGATAATAATACCACATGAGTAGATAAACGGAACTACTCATGTGATAATACGGCGTAGTACTACAAGATGTTTTTTAGTAGCGCGTAGTCGTCTTTATTTAATTAGTATTCATTTATAATTTAGAGTGACCAAGCTTTGCTTAATATATTAGCGAATATATTAATTTCCTTGTTAAAAAAATGCATACCTTTTTTGCATAAATCGTTTCTAATGCAATGTGTGACGAGGGAGCCAAATAATACACGTCAGTTTAGGTTCAAAGTTGACAGTATATTGATTTATAACGAATACATAATGGGGAGGTGAGTCATACACCTCCCCGGCAATTTTACAAATAAAAATATATTTTTTTATACATTTTTTTAACAAAATTTAATTAATTTTTCATAAAAGTAATACATAAAATATCAATAATCTTATTTATTTGTCACACATTAATTGAAGAGTTTAAAAAAGGTTAGGTATTTTGAGCAACATGTTATATTTTATTTACTAAAAAACTTTTTTTTAATATTTTAGGAATATTTAGGAAACATTAAATAGATTAATTTAAAAATAATATAAAATTGAATTCTATAAGACTTATTTTTCCATAATTTCTAACTTCATAACTCACATAGCAGCAATTGACAAAACAAGGTTCGTTCTCAAACAAATCTGATAATTTAACATCAACATTAAAAGTTACAGAAAACTCTAAAATTTATAAATGATATCTAAAGTTTCAAAAGAAATATGTTTAAGTATAAATAGCTTTTTAAAAATAATAAAAAATAGGGCGTAAAATAGGGCGTACCTAAACATTATAAAAAAAAGTAATACTTTAAAAAAATGTTTCCTTTAATATGATTTTTCTTTTTATTATCATTTCCACTTAACATAATTTTTCTAACACTTCTTCATTTACCTTTATACCTTTCCCATAAGTTCTACACTCATTATTCCGTCTTTCAAAATTGGCTATACTTTATTATATCCTCCTTTGGGATATTTTTATTACTCGCTGGCCTCCGTATTTGTTATTTACGTATTTATTTAAGTGTATCATATTTTTGGGTACATTTTACTTTTCCATTGAGTCGCACGATTTTCAACTTACTTTATACTTACATATTCATTTGGGTCATCGTTTTACGACATTTTGTCTCCAATAGTTTTCACAGACAAATCTCGTTTACACCATGATCAAACTGAAGGATCGCTTTGTGCCCTTGTACCCTTACATTATGCCAAATACTTATTTATCTTCCCTAATACTCTTCACTAATATTATTTTCAACACACTTGCTCGTAAAGTGAGCCTTATTCTATTGAATTTAGAACTATAAACTGGGCTATAAGTCACGCGTGCATAATATATTATACCCTAGTGCATAATATAATGAATCCTACAAAGTTGAATTGTACCTTTGTGCAAATTACATGCGAGTAAACAAAGCATATTTTATTGATCCGGGTTATACATTAAGTATATGAGCGCGCGCGTCCACGCGGCGCGCGGACAGGCGGCGCGCCTGCAGCAGCAGCGGCCCGCACAGCGCCTCCAAGCAACAATAGCGTGTGTACGTGTAATGGGACAGGGCTACTGACGCGCAGCAGCTAACAGCTGCTTCAAATAAATTTTATGACCACGTATGTCTGTCTTTTACTCACAAGTGTGTTGAAAAACGTCGTATGTAACTCGTGAGCGTTGCTAATTACAGTCTCGGCTCATTATACTATTATTCAACTTACTAAATTGAGAAGCTTTCGTATGCCTTTATCGTAAAAAAATATCAAAAAACATACTCAGTTACAGTCACGTTGTGCAGTCTTGATTCTTAAAACTCTTGGTATCGGATTGCGTTAATGATAATACATGTTACTAATAAGGTAGCTAAAAGATGACAGTGGAATAATACTTTATGAAATTATAACGAAGGACATAGAATTATATTTTAATGAAAGTACAAAAATTTTAGATTAACCGACTAACAAAAGGATTATCGATTCGGCATTATGTTCTCTTTTTATAAGTACACAGAACTACATTTCAGAAAACGATTTCAGTAACTGATCATATTATAGTTAATATACCGTATATAAAAATTAAATGATAACGTTTTGATTTGAATCGAAATAAATCAATGTTTGGTTGTCTGTACCTTGCGCATGATACAAACTCCCTTACGCTGCAAATTTCTCACGAACCAACCTTGATTTTGAGATATGACGACGTCGAATTCTTTTTATGTATGAAAATTTTATAGATACCAAAGCAAAAATTAATTACGACTAATAAGATACACAAGGAACGGATATGCACCAAACTTTTAACTCTTTCTTAAGTTGTAGGTACCTACTGAAAAATATTAAATTGAATTAAGTAAGAGATATTAGATAAAGACCGTATTTAAAATTTATTTATTTATATATTTCGACTTTATCTGTTTTGACAATGTGCTTCCAACTTATATTCCTAAAGATAAACGATAAAAATTACTGAAAAAATTAGACATGATAAATAAATACATATACCTAAAACCTCTATTGTTTACCATCACACCTAAAAAATGAGCTTTAATTTTGCCATAACTCACGCACTCACTTTTCCGATTTTCCACATGACTTTACTTTTACCATCAGCTCAGTATCAATCCTATACTGCAGCCATCCTTAATCGATCAGTATACAGCCAGACTCGTTCAACTCCAGCTCAAGGCGCCCAAGGTTCATCCATAGCACCGTCATTGCAGTCGTCACTTTTTCATGTATTATACTCGTAAACTCGTATTTATTTTTCTTTCATATTTCCTTGATTCTTGCCTTCCTCCATTAAAAGTATTTTCCAAAGAGAGTGCCGTAACTTCTCCATAATTATTGCTACGGGATTCATAGCAATCGAATTTTTCTCCTAGTTCTTATTTTCTAATAAATACTATTTTACTTGAACGCTTAAACAATTTTTTTTTTGTGTAGGACGTATTTTTATTTAATGTTCCATCTACGCAGCGCTGCCGCAAGGCAGCACTGGCAGGGTCGCCATGCAATGTGTGACGAGGAAGCCAAATAATACACGTCAGTGTAGGTTCAAAGTTGACAGTATATTTCCGCAAATCTTCAAAATAGGGTATTTTCTGGTACATATTGTGATAAAATGGCGCAAAGTTTAGTATAATTACAAGTAGGTACTAATAGATAGATAAGACGTTCATCTCCATTTATTATATAAAAATAATATAAATAAATTTGTTTTTGTGGCTTAAAAACTAATTTTGCGATGCCTCGTCGCACGAAAATGACGATTTTAAGCCAATTTACGGTACCACTTTTGGTATGAAAACACAAGTATTTATGAATAAAAAAAAATACTATTCGATGGTTGACATGTTCATTTTTGATAATACGCATTTTTTCTTTGAAATTACTACTAAAAACCCTTTAAAAAAAAATAAAACCAAACACGTAATGTTCTTCATGTTTGTATAAATGCGTAAATCTTAACACACTGTGGTAAGGGTTATTATACTTTAGCAAATAATGTCAATGTCATTACAAACAAAAACTAGATATCTTCAGTCTGCGCTCAGCCGCTGTCGAGAGTGGACCTGTATCGCTTTTGAGTTATTTTTCGTGCTAAGAAACATCGCTGTACATACACAATTTATTACATCAAACAAGTCTCGATACTTGACGCTCTCTGAACTGAGTTGAAAAGGTAATAATATAATTTTATTGAAAAAAAAAAATTATAAAACCTTTTATGACTAGGATTGAATTTGGAAACTTGGAATCATTATGTTTGTTAGGACTAAACCTTATCTCCAGTTCTGGTAGTGGGGTCTGAAGGTATACCTCGAGGTGCTACTGGTACTCCCAGACGGGTAAAGCTAGGTATATCGAGTTTGGGCTCATTTTGATTCGAAGGAAGAGACCTTACCACCAGTTTTGGTAGTAGGAGCTGAAGGTATACCTCAAGGTGCTACTGGTACTCGTAGACCGATAGAGCTAGGCATATCAAGTTTGGGTTCATTTTGATTCGCAGGACGAGACCTTACCACCAGTTCTGGTAGTGGGAGCTGAAGGTATACCTCGAGGTGCTACTGGTACTCCTAGACGGGTAAAGCTAGGTATATCGAGTTGGGGTTCATTTTGATTCGCAGGACGAGACCTTACCACCAGTTCTGGTAGTGGGAGCTGAAGGTATACCTCAAGGTGCTACTGGTACTCGTAGACCGATAGAGCTAGGCATGTCGAGTTTGGGTTCATTTTGATTCGCAGGACGAGACCTTACCACCAGTTCTGGTAGTGGGAGCTGAAGGTATACCTCGAGGTGCTACTGGTACTCCTAGACGGGTAAAGCTAGGTATATCGAGTTTGGGCTCATTTTGATTCGTAGGACGAGACCTTACAACCAGTTCTGGTAGTAGGAGCTGAAGGTATACCTCAAGGTGCTACTGGTACTCGTAGACCGATAGAGCTAGGCATGTCGAGTTTGGGTTCATTTTGATTCGCAGGACGAGACCTTACCACCAGTTCTGGTAGTGGGAGCTGAAGGTATACCTCGAGGTGCTACTGGTACTCGGTACTCCTAGACGGGTAAAGCTAGGTATATCGAGTTTGGGCTCATTTTGATTCGTAGGACGAGACCTTACCACCAGTTCTGGTAGTAGGAGCTGAAGGTATACCTCAAGGTGCTACTGGTACTCGTAGACCGATAGAGCTAGGCATGTCGAGTTTGGGTTCATTTTGATTCGCAGGACGAGACCTTACCACCAATTCTGGTAGTGGGAGCTGAAGGTATACCTCGAGGTGCTACTGGTACTCCTAGACGGGTAAAGCTAGATATATCGAGTTTGGGTTCATTTTGATTCGTAGGACGAGACCTTACCACCAGTTCTGGTAGTGGGAGCTGAAGGTATACCTCGAGGTGCCATTGGTACTCCTAGACGGGTAAAGCTAGTTATATCGAGTTTGGGTTCATTTTGATGCGTAGGACGAGACCTTACCACCAGTTCTGGTAGTGGGAGCTGAAGGTATACCTCGAGGTGCCATTGGTACTCCTAGACGGGTAAAGCTAGTTATATCGAGTTTGGGTTTATTTTGATGCGTAGGACGAGACCTTACCACCAGTTCTGGTAGTGGGAGCTGAAGGTACCATATTTTAAAAGAACTGAACAGGACACAAGGAACTGAAATCTATAGGCGGTCAGATTTGGTGGAATCGGGTTTTCATATTTTAAAAGAAATAATAAAATTTATGGACAAAGGATAATGCAAGTGATTGGGCTCCAAAAAAAAGTCATTGTGCAGAGATGAGATGAGAGTCAGATTATAGATTAGACACATGTCATTCATATTTGTTAGGACGCCAAAAAAATTAGCCCTGGGAAAAAAAAGATATGACCAAAAATACATTTTGCGTTTAATAGAATAAAAATCGTTTTCTTTTATGATACAGAAACTGAACGCCCGTAGATTTCTACGAGTGTATTCGTATAACCTTTACAGCCATTGACTACGAAACTAGTGAATATTGTAAATAAATACGATTATTGGAAAAAAAAAGTGCTTGTGTGATCCTTATAAGTACCTAATGGGTTGGCTACACAGTTGTAAACCGCGATTAGTTCGTCTCTTTTCTTAGTATAGTGACTTCCCTTCTTATTATCGTCGACACACAAAAGAGATGTTATTATTAATCTGTCTCTTTTCTTACTATAGCGAACTTTTTGCGGCACTGGTTCGGCGACATTGGAAGCACGGTTTACAACTGTGTAGCCACCCCTTTTGATTTGATTTGTCTTTTTTCTTACTTTAGCGATGTCTCTTATACGGCACTGGTTCGGCGACATTGGAAAAGCAGTTTACAAATTTGTAACCACCCCTTATGAAATAATGGTATGTATGGTTCATCTAATACTGCCGTTTAGAATAAGCTAGTATGTTGCTATAAGTGGTTAATAAAGTCTAATAGTGGTTATATAATTATTACAACTAGATTTCATTAACGCTCTCTATCTCTTTCTCGGAGCACATTATTAGCGCGCATTGTCCATTTTATTCGAAACCTTTCGGGGTTCGAGTCGAAAGTCGAACTTCTTTTATGATTATGATATTTAATTGTATTGTTAATATGAATCATGTGTTTAAAAGTACTATTCCTTTTATAATTTATGATGTCTGTTTAATTGTACTGAAATAATGAATAACGTCTTCAAAAATAGTACTTTTTTTATGTTTAAGAACTCTTACCAATGGTAATGAATGAAATAATAAATCATGTGTTTAAAAGTCTTACTTTTTTCATTAACGATAACCACTTATACCAACACATTAGCTTATTCTAAATGGCAGTATTAGATAAACCATACATACCAAAACTCAGGCGTGTCTATTCTCCGCAAAAAAGAGCACCTTCACATTTACGCCCACTTATAAAATGTATCTGTCCCCATCACTGACCATCTAGGGCTTTTAGGCGTAACTGTAACATCCAGTTTAAACTTCGGTCAACAAATTGTGTCCATGGCTCAAGTAGCTTCGAAAAAGTTGGGAATCATCTCGAGGGTACGGCGGTACTTCGGCCCTGCACAGCTTCTTAACTTATACACAGCTCAAGTGCGATCATGCATGGAGTACTGCAGTCATCTTTGGGATGGTTCAGCCAAATATCAACTAGAAGCGCTGGACTCCGTTGACCGAAGAGCCCGTAAATTAATTAACGACGTCGACCTTACAACCAAAAAACTGCAGACCTTAGAGCATCGTCGTAAGGTTGCGTGTTTAACCGTGTACTACAGGATACATTTTGGTGAGTGCGACAGTGCTCTGGTTGAACAAATTGAACCCTCACCCTTTTACCATCGGACTACTAGACGCAGACAGAACTTCCATCCGTATGTGGTAGATATTCCGAAAAGTCGAACTAAGCGCTTTGACAGTTCCTTTTTGATAAGGGCCGCCAAGGTTTGGAATGAACTGCCTGCGTCTATTTTCCCTGACCAGTATAGTCCTAGTACTTTTAAGCGTCGAGTGAATAGGTTTCTCGTGGATGGACGTGTCACACCTTAGGCTTCATGTTCACTTAACATCAGGTGGCATGGAAGACAAACGTCCCATCCATAATTAATAAAAAAAAAAAAAAAAACATTTTTTCATAAGGGGTGGTTACACATTTGTAAACTGCTTTTCCAATGTCGCCGAACCAGTGCCGTATAAGAGACATCGCTAAAGTAAGAAAAAAGACAAATCAAATCAAAAGGGGTGGCTACACAGTTGTAAACCGTGCTTCCAATGTCGCCGAACCAGTGCCGCAAAAAGTTCGCTATAGTAAGAAAAGAGACAGATTAATAATAACATCTCTTTTGTGTGTCGACGATAATAAGAAGTGAAGTCACTATACTAAGAAAAGAGACGAACTAATCGCGGTTTACAACTGTGTAGCCAACCCATTAGGTACTTATAAGGATCACACAAGCACTTTTTTTTACCAATAATCGTATTTATTTACAATATTCACTAGTTTCGTAGTCAATGGCTGTAAAGGTTATACGAATACACTCGTAGAAATCTACGGGCGTTCAGTTTCTGTATCATAAAAGAAAACGATTTTTATTCTATTAAACGCAAAATGTATTTTTGGTCATATCTTTTTTTTCCCAGGGCTAATTTTTTTGGCGTCCTAACAAATATGAATGACATGTGTCTAATCTATAATCTGACTCTCATCTCATCTCTGCACAATGACTTTTTTTTGGAGCCCAATCACTTGCATTATCCTTTGTCCATAAATTTTATTATTTCTTTTAAAATATGAAAACCCGATTCCACCAAATCTGACCGCCTATAGATTTCAGTTCCTTGTGTCCTGTTCAGTTCTTTTAAAATATGGTACCTTCAGCTCCCACTACCAGAACTGGTGGTAAGGTCTCGTCCTACGCATCAAAATAAACCCAAACTCGATATAACTAGCTTTACCCGTCTAGGAGTACCAATGGCACCTCGAGGTATACCTTCAGCTCCCACTACCAGAACTGGTGGTAAGGTCTCGTCCTACGCATCAAAATGAACCCAAACTCGATATAACTAGCTTTACCCGTCTAAGAGTACCAATGGCACCTCGAGGTATACCTTCAGCTCCCACTACCAGAACTGGTGGTAAGGTCTCGTCCTACGAATCAAAATGAACCCAAACTCGATATATCTAGCTTTGCCCGTCTAGGAGTACCAATGGCACCTCGAGGTATACCTTCAGCTCCCACTACCAGAACTGGTGGTAAGGTCTCGTCCTACGAATCAAAATGAACCCAAACTCGATATATCTAGCTTTGCCCGTCTAGGAGTACCAATGGCACCTCGAGGTATACCTTCAGCTCCCACTACCAGAACTGGTGGTAAGGTCTCGTCCTACGAATCAAAATGAACCCAAACTCGATATATCTAGCTTTGCCCGTCTAGGAGTACCAGTAGCACCTCGAGGTATACCTTCAGCTCCCACTACCAGAATTGGTGGTAAGGTCTCGTCCTGCGAATCAAAATGAACCCAAACTCGACATGCCTAGCTCTATCGGTCTAGGAGTACCAGTAGCACCTTGAGGTATACCTTCAGCTCCTACTACCAGAACTGGTGGTAAGGTCTCGTCCTACGAATCAAAATGAGCCCAAACTCGATATACCTAGCTTTACCCGTCTAGGAGTACCAGTAGCACCTCGAGGTATACCTTCAGCTCCCACTACCAGAACTGGTGGTAAGGTCTCGTCTTATGAACTCGAACTTGACATGCCTTGGAATAGGAATTCCAGTAGAAGCCCTCGAGTGTACCACCAGCTCATCAGGTTCGATGGTGAGGTTTTATCGTTACGAATAAAACGAGCTCAAACTTTCCGAGCACTTTAATTAATCTTACCCAATTTAATCGTTTTAATAAAAGAATTTGCAAATATTTAAAACTAAAGTATCAAAACTGTTCAAAACCTTTCGTCTTTTTCAGGGCACCCTTGTGTGCGTGAATCTTATACATGTAGTAGTAGAATTCGATACCTAGCCTTTTCGGAAACGCATCCTTAAATAATAAATATATAATGGGGAGTTGCGTCACACACTACACTATAAATAATAAGTACCTACTGATTGATGAAAAAAAATTCTTACCTCGAAGCCCAGATGCCTGTACTAATCTACTCACTTAGTACTATTCAGGTAGTTGTCTAAGGAATAAGGAAAGATGTCTCATTCGAAAGCTTGTAATGTTGACAATCAATTGATTATATAGATATTTTATTCAATATTTGAATAACTCCGGTATAGCTGAAGTTCTGAAGTTCAGCAGTAAGTTGTTGTCTTTGCACGTAAACTATGATTAAATCGATCACCTACTTTTTTAACCGAAACCATGATTACTCAGCTCGCAGATAATGAATCTTGAAGCAGGGAAAGGATAAATCTTATAGCCAATATGAGCTTATAAGCCTATAGCCTGCCTGATAGGAACCCTGAGATCTTAAACAGGTGCAAACCAGTTTCAAATCTGTTAAGTACTTAGTTCAGAAGGTTACCCCGAACAAACAAATTTTCTTTTATAAAGATGTAAAGAAATTACTATAATGATGATAGGGACTAGGAATCAACAGTCTTCACTGAATTTTTTTGAATTCGGTCACTGATGAGATAGATGCAATAGCTATCCTGTCACGTTGCACAAGTCTGTTATTTAGCGCAGTTCGTCAATGAGGTACTAGTTTTGACAATTCGCACAGTTAGCAGGCAGGCACATAACTCTTTCTTACATATTTTGAAACCTGATAGCTTGGTGGTAGGATCCCTTCTGGGTCCGCCTGGCTAGCGACCACCCTTTATATAAAGTCTGCCGCCAAATGTTACCGCTCCGGCGGTAATGTGTTCCGGCAATATTGTATAAAGAGCCAGTTCCTTCCTAAACCCGTGTGCTTTCATCTTCGACCTCATCGTCACTTACCATCAGGTGAGATTGAGGTCAAACGCGGGTTTAGTCACCTATAAAAAAAAAAATATGAATAGAAAACGTCATGAACATTATAAGTAGGTACTTAATATAAACAAATTACAATATAAAAGAGAGAACACACAAAGTTATTTAAATAGACTTTTAAAGTCAACCTATTTTCTTGGATGGCTGTGGTGGCTGTTACTGCAGCGGCGCGCGCGCCGGTGCGGCGATTCGCGAGTCTAAGCACGATTGTGGCACGACTGTTTCCTGCTAACGTTCCTCTCCCATGCAATTGTTTCAATCTTCCTCTACTTCATTATCACTCGTGCTCAAGCATGCCCCTCCTTTCTCCTCCGATTCTACATTAATAGAAGCCGGTGTATTTCTCATCTCGCCGCCGCCGTGACTGTGTAAAGTAGGTAAAACACATGTTCATTCAATTACTAATTACCTAATAATAATTAACTAATTACCTAACTTAAAATGACTGGTTTGGACTGGACAATTCACATAGGTAACATATACTGGAGCGGTAGCATTTGGCGTGCGAATTAAAATGAAAGTTGGCCAGGCTTTGAACGGGCCGATTGGCCCGAACTTACAATGCGTTTCCTCTCTACACATCTTCATATTTGAGGTCTGGCCTTAGAATATATCTCAAATGTGACATGATATTCGTTGGGCTATGGAGACTCATAAAGTTAAGGTCAGGTATATAAAGTTAAATACAAAATTCACTTTTATAAATTAGTTTAATGCTCCTGCTTCCCAACATTGTTGACTGTTCCCAAACGCAGCAGTTAACTTCAAAGTCAATCTGACATATTTGTATCAACATGAAATGACAGACATTATGACAGTGACACTGATAGATAACTGATATGCGCAGCCGTTATCTTATCTATCACTCCGCCGCCCGCAGTTTTTAATGAAAACAAGTTATCCAGATTTCGATTTACGTGTTATTTGTTTGTGTATTAAAAAATGCTAAATAAAGTATTTCAACGCGCATTAAAATTTCGCCTTAAGAAGAGTTATCCTACAAATATTTATGATTTATCTCGTGGTTCTGCAATAGCTGTTCGTCGTCCATACAGTGATGAAGTACGCAAGGCGCGGGCGCAGGCTCCAGAAAAGTCCGTCCCGACGATTTTTGACAAAATTATATCGAAAGAGATTAAGGCAGATATAATTTATGAAGATGATTTATGTCTAGCTTTTAACGATGTGTCTCCGCAAGCGCCCGTTCACTTCCTGGTTATTCCAAAACGCAGGATCCCTAGACTACAAGACGCAGAGTCTACTGATAAGGAGGTATAATTTTAAACTAAGTATATTGAAATAATGCAAAATTTTCTGCCTTTTTTGTTTACTTTGTCTTTATTTAAGTATTGTTCTATGCTTATGAGGCATCAAGTTTAGTCATCTTTAGTTTAAAACTTGCTTATGAAATAAAATTATTACTTATGCCAGGTTCAGGTTAATAAAAGTATTAATTGAATATATTGAGTAAACTAGAATGATGAAAATCTGAACATATTTCAAGAACCCTTATCTATGAGCAATTTCAAAGGAATTTCAAACAAACTCCATTTGATAATTATAAGATAACAGTAATTGTGCAAAGATAACACAAGAATGAAATTATACCTGTGTCAATAATGGGTAGAGCAGATTTCTCAAACTTAGGATTTGTAAATATATTTTAAATTTTGTTTTAAAAAGTTTTTAAAACAGAAAAAAATAAGTTTGGGTTTTCATTACATGCTAAGTATTAAAACTAGTCTATTGAAAAAAAAAAAGCTTAAGTATATAAAATGAAAAATAATTAAAAAATATGATAAAAATTTGTAGCAAAAAGATGATTATTAGTAGACAGAAAGTAGAAACCAAATATTTGGTTTTAAGAAATCAGTCTGTGTTAAAATCACATAATAGACTTTTTACTCTTAAAGGTCTGTTAGGTAATAACATAATCTATTGAGAAATAGGTACATCCATTTTATTATAAAATTCAAACCCCAAAACTTGAGTAATGTTACAAACAGCGTCCAAAACTCAGGCGTGTCTATTCTCCGCAAAAAAGAGCACCTTCACATTAACACCCACTTTCCAAAATGTATCTGTCCCCATCACTGACCATCTAGGGCTTTTAGGCGTAACTGTAACATCCAGTTTAAACTTCGGTCAACAAATTGTGTCCATGGCTCAAGTTGCTTCGAAAAAGTTGGAAATCATCTCGAAGGTACGGCGGTCCTTCGGCCCTGCACAGCTTCTTAACTTATATACAGCTCAAGAGCGATCATGCATGGAGTACTGCAGTCATCTTTGGGATGGTTCAGCCAAATATCAACTAGAAGCGCTGGACTCCGTTGACCGAAGAGCCCGTAATCTAATCAACAACGTCGACCTTACGACCAAAAAACTGCAGACCCTAGAGCATCGTCGTAAGGTTGCGTGTCTAACCGTGTACTACAGGATACATTTTGGTGAGTGCGCGAGTGCTCTGTTTGAGCAAATTGAACCCTCACCCTTTTACCATCGGACTACTAGACGCAGACAGAACTTCCATCCGTATGTGGTTGATATTTTTGCGCTTTGACAGTTCCTTTTTGATATGGGTCGCCAAGGTTTGGAATGACCTGCCTGCGTCTATTTTCCCTGACCAGTATAGTCCTAGTACTTTTAAGCGTCGAGTGAATAGGTTTCTTGTGGATGGACGTGTACCACCTTAGTCTTCATATTCACTTAATATCAGGTGGCATGGAAGACAAACGTCCCATCCATATTTTATAAAAAAAAAAAAAAAAGAAACAGTTAAAAGGCTAAACAGTAAATATGAAGTACCTCAATCATTGTAAGACCATATTTTGCAAATAAATTGATTTTCATTTCAAACAATAAGTAAAACTTACAGTTTTGTTTAACTTTGTTTCAGCTTCTTGGCCATCTTCTCCTCGTAGCTCGCTCATTGGGTTCAAAACGGGCTAACAAAGGATTCCGTCTTGTGGTGAATAATGGCAGTGACGGAGCGCAATCAGTTTATCACCTGCACTTGCATGTCCTAGGTGGCCGTCAGATGGGATGGCCTCCTGGCTAATACTGCATATTGATTAAACATGATTAGATTCACTAACCACCAAGTGAGTCTTTATAAAATAGGATCCTATCACAGTACTCTGCAATATTTCACACCATACTCACCCTCTATGAACATACAGGAAGATACATTTATCGAAGATGATATCATAGGTATGGGCCATAATGTTTCTGCATTTAAAATGTGACCAAGCTAAACGAAAAAAGAATCCTGATTAACATTAAATAGGCTGATATAAGATCGCAAAATAATAACAATCCCTTTATACCTATGCACATTGTTTTTGTGTCACAAAAAAAGTAGTGGCATTATTGCAGTTTATACAGATATGAAATTTATGTTTACATAGTGACAGTTGAATTTTGACCAAAAGTATAAGGTATAAAAGTGGTTCTAACAGCCAGCTTAAAATATTTGAAAAAGGAATAATGTAAATAAATGATCATGATTAATTATAGTAGATAGGATCTGTATTTCAAATCCCAGTCAAGATAAGATTTAGATTATCATTAGTGACTTAGATTATGCTTCTGTGTGCAATAATTGGCTAAATTAGTTAAATTGATATCTATAAGAATGTTAGTGAGTTAAGGTCTGAAATAAAAAGAACAGAAAATATCCCGGCTATAAATGCTACACTTTGGTATTAGTAAGTTATTTCTGTGGTATATTAAAAACAAGAATTAGATTCTAACAGCCAAACTAAAAGTAGTTAAGTACAAGACTGAGAAAAACATAATGGGAAACACATAAGGAATCATGAAAGAATTGTGAATGTAAACTTTGGGTTATAAACCATTGAATACCAGGATCTTATAAACCTGTACCAGTTATAAATGAAACCAATTGCATGTATTTACCCCTATAACGCTACATTAAGTCACGATTATTAAACACTTAAAATTTTATTTCTTAACAACACCACTCAATAATACAAACTTCTTTATTTCTTAAATACCTAGTTCAACTCAATAATACAAACTTTAGGTACCTATCCTGTTTAAACTTTTAAACGATTCTTATAACAAAAAACAGTGTTATAAAGTTCAATAAAATCATGAGTGTTACGTTTTACCTAATTTTATACACGACTTTCATTTCAGTAAAGAAAACGCGCTATTTTGCATCATTTTGCTAACAATGCCTCATCGTATTTTTATCCATTTTTGAAAGTCACAAAGACGCCAAAGAATAATAATTATGTGTCCAACCATATTCAACTTTGCTTCACAGTAACTTTCAACTACATAAAAAAATAAATAGTTTTATGCCCTAGCGCTGGGCCAGCTTGGTGATGGACGAACCTGTGAATGTGAGCCAAGCGAAGCCGAGGCACACATACGTAAGTCCATCAATGCCTAGTTGCGGCCAAGGCTTGTATAGTACTTTTCTCAAATAATGCGCGGAAATTAAACTAAGTAGTACAATTCAGAACTTTTATTTGAAAATACAATTTAAAACCAATGACAAAGGTGACGAACTAATAACAATATATTTTTTTTTTAAATAAAAGTATTTTTTTTTCTATGTGCAAGCCAGTTCGAAATTTAAATTAAACCTTTCATAAGTTACTTACCTCTTTGGTCGCCATGTTGCGGAGTAGAAGATCGTTCCATTTTTAAATTACACGACAAATATGATTAATTACATTATTATTCGGCCGCTAAACACGACAGATATGGATTTTCATACAACTATTGCCGGCCGCTACTCGACCAGCCGGGCTAGCATGCTCACATCGATAAATACTCGAATCGACAAGATAAACATTATCGAATTATTTTATCCTATCATATTAGCTAGCATGCTCACCATGATAGATAGCTTTATTCGATTCGGTAACGTGATAAAACCCGTTGCCATATTCTAAAATAGTACATTCTTTTCTATTGCAACATAGACTACATCCGATGTTGCCAAAGGTGTTTCTGAATATTTCAATCACTCCAAATAGTAGGGTATGTTCATTCCACGATGACTTTGACAGGACATTTGACATTTAAACGTCAAGTCAAAGTCAAGTAACCGGCAAAAATGGCGACCTAAAAATGTTTTCGTTTAAATATTATTATTTTGTGATGTGTTGAGCCACTTTTAAGACCAAGAACCTAGCAGCACAGGGATTTTAAAACTGCACTTGGCCCTGTGCATTAAAAGTAGTTGTAAACACCACTCCGAGCAACTTCGGTACTCATGCCTTAAAGCTCCATGTAACAGTATAAAGTAGTAAGTAATCAATTTATTTATCAATATTAACTACATGCAATAGTTTGCCTACACCGGAATTACCACAATATATTCTGTGATAATTGTCTACTCCATTGGCAGTGTTGCCTTTTATATTTTAAGAAAAGCTGTTTCTCATAGAAAACTTTGCTAGAATAGATATAAATTCATTGACTTTGATTTCTTTTCTATCTGTATGTTACGTGCCTTAAGACAAAACAGATGTCATTTAAAACAAAAATATTGTGATTTTTTTCAAATATCATATATGTTAAAAATCTTTTCAGTGTTTAAATTTATAAACCAATATGTAAAAATAGTGTTGAAAAGGGAAGAAAACATTGTTAAGCACATACTCAGCACATAATAGAATTGACTTGAATAAATCATATATCATGTGTATGTTTTGTTATTATGTTTACTATCAGAAACACAATTCGTGAAGTATACATTTGATTTCATCTGTGTCCCTGATCAATACTTACTAATGTTTACAATTGTGATTTCAGGAATTGCTCAGAGAAGTGCTGACAGCAATGTTAAGGAACATAATGCGTTATAAAGGAAGAATAAAAGAATTGCTTCTTGTGCAAGAAACTTAAGCTTTTCACCATTACAGTAACTAAATGCAGCACCATAATGAATTATTTTTATGGAGACCTGATACTAACTTACTAGTACCTTATAAGTTTGGGTATTTAGAAATTATCTCAGTATGTATTTAAAACTATAAGATAGTTTTTTGCACTGAAATTAAGTTGGAATGTTACTCTATGATAGAAAAACATATTTTACACACTTTATCAAGTGATTGTACCTAAGGTTAATAGTAGTAGCTATTTATACAGATTTTATTTACTTACACTAAGTGCTTCATTTATCTGAAGCAGTAAAGTGCCATTAAATAGTCATGTTCTTTTTTCAGTGCATTGTATCGTAGACGGGTCCAGGGTGTTATAAAATTGTTTTTACAAAGAACATACTTTGTTGATTTTAATTACAACATATTTAGTTTTGAGCTTAGTATCGTAAAAGTGTTTACTATCATAATATTGGTTTATAGTTAATTTCAATAAATTGTGTTACAATAATGCAATATCAAGTTTAAGTTAGTATGTGAAATTTGATTTCTGAAACGTTCTTAGATTTGATAAAAATAATGGTTTCAATTGTTTTTATAATTTGTCTTACTAGAACAGTATTTCAAGTTTGTGAAGTTGAATTTAACATAATTCAAAATTTAGGTGAGACTGTTCATTATTTATTATTTTAATTAAGTTTTGTAAATAATTGCTGTATTATTATAAGTTTGACAGTATTAAAGATTACACTCTTTGGCTTCTGAGATAACTTGATTTCCCCACAAATGCTCTTTTATATTAATAATAATTTCGCAATATTATTTAGATAAATGTCTTAGAAATGGTTTTGTATTTATTTTTTTTCCATCAGAGCATAGCATACGGCCCTATTCTATTTTGTTCACGGTAGTGTTGTAGAGGCTGTGACACGCTGAATGTTGATATCAATTACCTACCTATATCGTTGTTTGGTTTTAAGTACCTACTTATTTATATTTTGTCATTATTCACTGATATAAACTAATTGATGAAATGCTTGCTTAATTGATAACTTTTGATACAAATAATAACAATGGTTTACTCATTTATTATTTGTAATTGTTCAATAAGACTGCAATATTACAGTGCATTTAGTATTCTAAAATATAAATTATGCATCAAGTAAATAAATATATCTCCTAACTCAAGTGTTTTTCTTATTATCCTTTTCATGTACCTACAATGTTAACTTGCTCTTAAGTTCAGTTATAATGCTAATTTACTTACTAAGTAATTTCCTACTCTTCTCTCATCCTACTGAAATTTCCATGCAAGCATGTTATTGCAATTTTCATAGTTAGAAGGGTCTTGGAGAAACTGTTGCCTGAAAGCATGCTTTTTATACAGGGCGTCCCGCCAATCCTATATAATACCTTCATGGAGTTATTCTAGTACCCATAAGGATTACAGAAAATATATAAAAACAGGAAAATACGAAATTAATTTGAAAGTTTTTGTATGAAAGCAGTAAATTTCGACTTTTTCTTTCATACTATATTTTCTTTTTTTATATATTATCTGTAATTCTTGTGGGTACTAGAATACCTCCGTGAAGGTATTATATAGGGTTGGCGGGACACCCCGTATAAGTTTGTGTTATGGAGACCACGCAATGGAACTTGAGGTCATCTTCATATACACCCAGAGACTAGCTACCTAGTTATTTCCTAGACTGCCTAGGAACTTGAACCCAGCCCAACTTGACCAACGCACCAGAGTACCTCAATGCACAATTTGTTATACAAAATAGCATTGCCTTCTATGGTATATAGTTTCTACTTATCATTTTTCAGTCATTGTTTGTCTGCTACTACCCATTAGAGTACCTAGATAATGTGGGATCTTATGAAAACATGTAAACAATATATTAAGAATATTTTTTATTTAGATAGCTTATAAACAAATCTTTATGACTCTTGAGATTCTCTCTTCAAAATATGCTTGTTATTCTTAAAAAATAAATAGATTTCTCAAATATAGATTCATAGCCAGCTTTTCTTCTTCTTGACGTTTTCTGTTGATTGTGAGCTCGTTCAACATGTAAAGAAACAAATATTAGATTGAGGTATTCATTATTCTTATATTTTACAATACAAATACCACTAAATATATACCTAAACAAGAATCTGTATAAAATTTACTGTAAATTATAGTGTCTATCTAGTACAGTTCAAATAAAAATCTACAATACATCACGAGTATTGTGGTGATTTAACTTTCAGACTTTCTCTTTATCTAGGAATTCAACAAGGAATTAAATTAGACAGGTACTCATTTAATATAGCCATTGAACCATTCTATACATTATTTAAAGATACTTACAATATTCATAAATGAAGTCCATCCCTAAATAAGAATATCCAAAAATGCATTTCAAGTATCCTTTCAAATGGGAGATATTAATAGTTATAATACTGTAATAAGTACTAGCTATGGTACTGTAATATATTGATGTCAGTAAACAGTTGCACTCTTCTAATTCAACAAATCAACATTTGGGTTAAATTCACTACACCGCTTCAGCCATTTATACAAAAAAGTTGAATATGAAAGTGTAATTGAAATTACAAAATAGAAATGATTTAGGTAGCGGTTTTTTATGTTTTTAATGATTGCATATTGTATGTGTGCAGGAGACTGGGTGGTATACATAATTCTGTTGCAGACTGTACTTTCATCTTTGACCTCATGTTCATATACTATCAGGTGGGATTGAAATTAAACGCGGGCCTAGTCTGTAATAATTAACGAATGCAGAGCATTAAAAAAACCGACTTCAAGTCAAAACTTTGGCTGAGTTATAATGTCATCCATATTGATTTAAATATGAAGCGGAACTATGAAATATCTTTTAAGTACCTACTCTATGAGTTTTCATTTAATATCATGATAACTTACTTACCTAACAGAAAGTATTTTCCTATTCTTCTATCACAAAACCTTTTTACATAATTTCTAACATTTGAGTCTTTATCAATGCGGGCATCACAAACTCTTTCTAGGTCCAGCATTGATACTACTATTCTTAGTGTGGATCTGCAAAAGAAGCATGAAATTCATATAATTAAAAGATAAATAATTATGTCTAGACTGTTGTTTGTAGCAGTTATAATCAATCAACGGTTGAATGTTTGATTATATTTAAATTTTTACATAATGTATATGTGTTTTGCACAGAAAATGTGATAAATCATGAAAACTGAAATCAATATCATAAAAATATTAATGTTATAAAGGGTCACTTCACAGTGATTTATTCAAATCTTCCTAGTTAATATTATAGGGTTCTAATATAGTAGGTACTCTATCATGTTTTGGATACAAAACCTAATTTCACTAAAACATAACCTAATACCTAGATGGTGCAGGATATTTTTCACCCTGCAGAAATAGACTGCAAGAATTTTGCTCAAAGTGGTTTGATCAAGACAAATTGTATGGTCTTGTCCACTTTATCTTTAGTAGCCAGCTACCATTAGTAAAAAACTGCTTTGAACATAGGAACACAAAGTTATTTTACATCTCGTAATTTAGGCTTATTTTTTAGTAAATATTTAATTTCTATGCAAATCATAAAAAAAAATTTTTCAATCTGCTTTAAGTGTAGGTACAAAAAATACATAAAAGCGATGGCAAATCTTAAAACATCACTTCATTAATAACAGACCTTTTATAGATTGATGAATGACTAAAGGTTTGTCAGACAGAAGCCATTTCGGCGCCCTGAAGATTCTGACATACACCAGCCAGCACCAAGTCAGCTTGGTGGATTATGATGAAGTGGACTTACCTTTAAATAAACTGGCAAATCATCACCATTTCTTCCTTTCAAGGTTCTAAATCCACGCTGTCTCATCTTTTTTTATGCATGCAGCGCCTTGGTTAGGCTAGGTGATACTTTCTTTTTGGTTCCTTCTCATATCTCTTTCCGTTTATAGAGCGATAATAAACCACTGACATGTTTAAAAAATCCAAAATAAATCCCTAAACTTTCACAGACTTTGTTGTCGTGCACCAAATCAGCCACGAAATGAAGTCATGTTGAACTGTCATAAATATCGGGAAAAATATAGACAAAATTGTGACCATGCTAGGGAAAATCGATACAAGTAAAAAAATCGGTATTTTGACAGATGAACATGATTCATTGTTGCAGCCATGCTAGCACATGTAGACAGGATAAAAATATATCTAAAATATCGATATATAGGCCCGATATATCGTTGTCGACGTGAGCATGCTAGCCCTGCAGTACAACAAGTTCGATTTATCTCGAAGAAGGTTGTCAAAATAATGTTCAAATTTCCAAGCATGTTTGAGAAAATAACCTCCTCGTCACCCAGTGGAGAGACTCAAGCCCTGCAGTGGTTAAACTTACCTTGCCTTAAACTTTAATTTTTGATTGCAAAGAAACCTGAAACTCAAGTTCCTATTAATATTTTATCCGGTAGAAGGTTTGAATCTCAGATTCATAATCTGAACAACAAATATTACAATCTAGTCAAAATCACACGAAATGTCTTGCTGTCTCAAAATGTGGTGTATAGCTTTTAGGTATATAAAGAAAATCAAATCAAATTGTCATTGCCAAATTAATTAATAATGAATATTATTGTAGTAATATAGGTATTTCAAAAAGAGCTTTTGTAATCAAGTTTATTATGGTTTTTCAAATGTACAGTAATTCTGATATTTTAGAAAGTTGTTGTCAAAATACCTTTGAGTTACTGTATGTTGTCGTTCAACGTGTTAAATGTTTCGAATTTAACTAGTTTTAAATCCTGTAACATATTGTTTGTTGAAATAAACTATAAACTTGGTACTGATTCGTTTTTTATTATGTAGTTTTAATCTCTTCCCGGGAATACTGTAAAAGCCAGTTCAGGAGGTTTTATTGACAGAGGTTTACTGTCACTGCAATTGTCTCTCTACATCATTCTAATACCTCCAAATGTGTCAAACGTGACATCAGATGGGATACAGGCGTAAAGTTACGTAGGTATGTATGTAGTTTAAATCGTTTTATTTACAGGAATTATTAACCTATGAGGCCCGCAAGTTGAAATTGCGCTGGAACGTTTTCATGCATACCTACTTATGATTTTTAAAGGTACTGCAGATCGTGTATGTGTGGACTGAGGGCCCATTTTTATTTTTGGGGATTTTTGCAGCTTAACTAATATCAGTGTTTAGTAAAAGTTGTGGTAATGTTTGTAAAATAAAGCATAGAGTTTGTAAAAGAATAATACAAAAGATATATCGTTTTAAGTGGGTCCCTCAGTTCACACACATAAGTTCCCAAATCTAGATATATAATGAGTTCACCCACAAATTTTAGTAACACACCTTTAGTAAAACATCAATAAACATCTACACAATATTAAAAAACCGAATATGAATAGATAATAAACTATTACAAACGTCTTTGTGTGGTTCCTGAGGGCCCGCATAAATTTTGCTCATAATTAATAGATTATAACATGAACATTATCTATTCATAAGCCAGGCTTTAGTAAAAATGACAAGGAAGATTATAAAACTCAAGAAAGATCATAAATAGTGGTAAATATTGTGCACTTTACGTTTTTGTTGGTGGTCCCTCAGTTCACACACTATGCAAATGCTAATTGTTTAAAATATTATTAAATACAACAATAACTAAAATTTGGAGCATTTCAGTGCTTAGTAATTTTTGTATAAGTATTATCGATCTGTGTTTATCTCTTCACTGGTTTTATTGTTATTTTACCAAAAAATTACAAATTAGGTTTTTCATACTAGTAGGATGTCCATAATTTTGAAATAGAATATTTTTTCAAGAACCACACATTAAGTTTGCAAGTTCCTGCATAGTCATGAAGTGTGAGATAATAAATAAATGAGATAAAGAAATATTTTGAAACTATCACACAGCACCATAAAATCTGTGGTAAGCTACTAAAGCTTGTGTTACAGATAATATATGGTTAACATGCTACACACATATTTTTCTTAAGTAAATACATACATAATTTACATATAAAAAACACACCCAGACCCGAATTAATTTAGAAAAGATAATTTCCTAAATTAACCCGTACCGGGAATCAAACCCGGGACCTCCACCTTGTTCGTATGGTTGTTACTTTTATAAGCGTAGAACAGTTGTTGTTGTATGAGGGTTGTTCGGAATAGATCCACGGAGACACTCCAACTGTCCTCCAACCCTCTACACTGTAAACTTAGCTCCCTGTAAGCAATCTAAGCTTTCACACTTTGACACTGGGTTCACTTTAACTGATTGGAGTAATTATTATTAAAAAATATTAAATGGTTCGCATAAACACGTCTGAACTTAGCAGAATCCGAGAGGGAAGGTACTATGAGATAAAGATTTTTTTAATTTAGTTATTTTTTTTTTTGGAAACAATAAGTAATATTTTTTTTAGTTTAATTTTCAATATGTATTACGATTGAAGCTTATAAATAATATAAAACCTATTATGTACGTGTACAATATCCTAATAAATAAATGATCTTAAAAATAAATTAACTGTGTTTTTTTTTAAAGTGTGGACACCATATACCAGACTTAGTATGAAAATTCTAATTTGTAAATTTTTGGTAAAAGAACAATAAAACGAGTGAAGAGATAAATACAGATCGATGATATACAAAAATTACTAAGCACTGAAATGCTCCAAATTTTAGTTATTGTTGTATTTAATAATACTACATAGGTTGAAAAGTTCGCGGCCTGGCCATTAAAAAAAAAACTTTTGTTATTTTTTCTGCCGTCATTTTGAACTGTCATTATTCAATTGTCAGCCCGCGAATTTTCAATTTGATATCTTGTTTAAATAAAATTTTACGAACAATATAAATACGTGTTGAACGGTTTTGGAAGTGGACTGTATATGATAAATTAATGGAGTATGAAATGAAATGGATGTGAATGATCGTGCAAAGAAATAACTGCGAATGAACTCACCTTGTACAGTCGAAACCTCACAAGTCCAGGAACCACGGTATCCTTGGATTGAAATCAGTTTATCTAGACTTACCTCAGTCGCTCCGCGAATACCTGGTAATGGATAATGAGCGGTGATGATGACTCGATGAAGTCCAACCACAGGTTTCTTCTTACACGTCACAGACACAATCACAACAAATTAAATATATTAAATAATAGATAGATAAGATACGAAAAATAGCGACAACGAAATAATTAGCAAAGCGAGAACGAAAAATGCGACAGATCAACTTAAATTCAAAGGAACAAGTGAGCGCGAAAGATAAAGTGTTGCCAAATTATAAAATAAAAACTACACTATTCATTATCAGTGTGGCCGATGCAAAAATTAAAAACTACTTATTACTTAATCCTAAACATTCCGCCCACCTAAATGCATAATTTACGAAAATAGTTAAAATTAAATAAACAAAAGGCTCGCGAAGAATGTCCAATAATTATGACAAAAAAAAACGACAAAAAAATAGAAATAAATTAGGTAATGAATACTTAAATGAGACTCAAGGAAGAATGGGCAAAGGGCAAACCTTTACGACAGGCCGTTTATACTCTCCAGAAGAAGTCCTAACAGTTACCACGCGACAAACTCCATCTGCACCTGGATGCAGACAGACAATGCGACCCATGCTCCAATGCAATGGGTTGGTTTGCTCATTTATGATCAGGACAAGCGTACCTATTTTTAGATCAGGACTCGACTTATCCCATTTCATCCTCTGCTGTAAAGTGTGGATGTATTCGTTGCGCCATCTACTCCAGAAGTCTTGGTGCATTTTTTGAATAAGCTTCCAACGATGAAGTACACTGATGTTCTGAGCAGTTAGGTTTTCTTCAGGTATTGCAGTCAAGGGTTCCAAAGTTAAAAAGTGCGCAGGAGTGAGCGCCAAGCAGTCGTTAGCGTCAGTACTTAAGGGAGTTAGTGGACGGGAATTCAACATTGCCTCTATTTGAGACAACACCGTATAAAACTCCTCATAAGTGAGACGTTGGAGACCGATGACACGAGACAAATGTGTTTTAACTGACTTGATACCAGCTTCAGCCAAACCGTTAAAATGGGGACTACCTGGTGGACTAAAGGTAAACTTTATTGTTAGTGAGTCCGCCGCAGTCTGCATAAGACTTGCGAGTTGGTTAGCAGCTCCAATGAAGTTTCTACCCTGATCGGAAACAATATGAATGCAACGGCCTCGGCGTGCAATAAAGCGCTTCAAAGCAGCCAAAAAAGCATCCGTACTGAGCTCCGATGCGAGCTCGATATGAACAGCCTTGGTGCTTGTACACACGAATACACAAATGTATCCCTTGAACGTTTTAACACCTCTTCCACGACCAAGGGCAATATCAAAGGGACCCCCATAGTCGATTACTACGCTCGAAAAAGGCTTTACTTCGCTTACGCGGTACGATGGCAAATTACCCATCAATGGGGGTTGAGCAGGTCTTGGATTTGCGCGAAAACACTTAACGCAACCAGAGACTACCGACCGAATAGCTCGTTTAGCCGATAAAATCCAAAAGGACTGCGATATCAAATTTTGAAGCGTCTGTGCGCCAGGATGCATATGTTTATGATGATAATCATCAATCAAAAGCAAGGTGAAGCGATGATCCCTAGGTAATAAAAACGGATGCTTGATGCCGAAGCTGACATCGGCATTAGTCAAGCGGCCGCCCACCCTCAAAAGACCCGCCTCATCTATGAAAGGAGACAGTTTGCGAAGTCCTTTAGGTAATGAATTTAATTCACCCCTTTCCAGATACAACAGTTCTTGACGAAAAGCTACCGATTGAACTTTCTTGATTAAGAAGATAAGTGCACGGTGGAGCTCGTCAGGTTGAATTCCACAAGAAACACTGTCCCTTTGAAGTTTGGTCGATGAACTATTTCGAAAACGAAAACAGTACGATAAAATTCTTAGAATTTTCGATAGTGACGAGTATTTTTTGAGCAAGAGATCAAGAAACTCAACCTCTTGCTCAGTTGCTAGGAGAGCTACACATTTTTGCTCACTGTGCAGAGCTTCAGAAACAAGCGGGAATTTTACTACTGGCCATTTTTCTTTAGGCTCCGATAGCCAAGAAGGGCCATTCCACCATAGTTCCTGCTTTAAAAATTCTCCTGGCAAAGTCCCACGTGATCCACAGTCAGCGGGGTTGTCAAAAGTTCTAACGTGACACCAACTTTCAGGAGGAATTTTTTCTTGGATATGGCTGACTCTATTGGCCACGAAAGTTTTCCATTTAGATGGACACGATTTGATCCACGATAATGCCACACTAGAGTCTGACCATGCGAAAATGTTGAATGTGTTATAAATTGATTCCAGCGAAACGAGAACTGAAGTAAGAAGATCTGCCAACAGTACTGCAGCTTGAAGCTCCAACCGTGGTATAGATAAGGTACGAAGGGGTGCGACTTTCGATTTGGAGCATATTAATTGCACGAAAATATTACCCTGAGAATCCAAGGTTCGACAATACACAACAGCGCAATAGCCACGCTCCGATGCATCACAAAATCCGTGAAGTTGTGCCTCAACAAAAGTCCCCCTGAGGATTCGACGAGGAATTGAAATAGACGAGAGACACGATAATTGAGATTTAAAGGTCCCCCATTCCCGAGCTATATCCTCAGAAACATCGTCATCCCATGCCACACCTGATGTCCATAGTAGCTGCATCAAATACTTGGCATGAAATGTCACAGGACCTAAAAATCCCAATGGATCATACATGCGAGCGATATGCGATAAAATAATACGTTTTGTGCATCGGGAGTCATGACTAGCAGACGCCTTGAACTGGAAACAGTCAGAACGAGGACGCCATAACAGTCCTAAGATCTTGAGAGAGGTATCCTCAGCATCTTCGAAGTTAATTAACTCCTCCGAGTAAACATCCGATGGTGAAAGGCCTTGGAAGAAGGACTGGTTATTTGAAGTCCACTTTCTTAGATGAAAGCCGCCGGACGAAAATATGTCGGTGAGCTCTTGTCGCAACAACAGAGCTTGGTCAATGGAATCAGCACCTGATGCCAGGTCATCAACGTATATATCTCTGGCGAGAACCTCGGCGCCAGAAGGATATGCTTCGCAAGACTCACTCGCCAATTGAGCTATACTTCTAAGAGCCATATATGGTGCTGAGGATACCCCATAAGTCACGGTGCGGAGACGATATTCCCGCACAGGTACATCGGATGAGGGACGCCATAAGATTCTCTGGTATTCTGCATCCTCATTCGGGACCAGTAATTGACGGTACATCTGCTTAACATCTCCCGTAAACACGATGGCATGCCAACGAAAACGAATTAGTAAATCAAAAATGTTTGTTTGTAATTTCTGACCAGTATGCAAGGTGTCATTCAAGGATTTACCACTCAAATCCTTGGCACTAGCATCAAAAACGACCCGAAGCGGAGTACTTATTGAGTCAGGGCGCAAGATACCGTGATGTGGAATGTAGTAGTATTTACCGACATCATAAGTAGGGGCCTCAACCTCCTCCATATGATGACAAGCCAAATAGTCTTCCATAAAAGCCACATATGCTCTGCGGAAGTCAGGATTGGAATTAAGTTTCCTTTCCAGTGAAACAAATCTCTTGAAGGCAATGCTACGGGAATTACTGAAAGTAGGCTTATCTAGCGGGTCTACAAAAGGCAGGGGAACGATAAATCTCCCATCATCATGACGTTTATGATACTTTACAAAGTACTCCTCGCATCTTGCTTCACTGTGTGACAAGTGCACCTTAGGTGCACTAACACCTTCTACTTCCCAAAATCTTTTGATTGCTGAGTCCAAAGCTAAATTAGACAGTGAATGTGTAGAATTTGATGCAAAAAGGCAATCTCTCTTTGCAACTATACTAGTATTATTAGCATTTGTCACATCACAGCCTCCCATGACAATCCAACCCAAAACTGTATTCAGTGCCTTCGGCTGACCCTGACTACCTTGTCTTAGCCCAGAAACGAGAATGGATGCAAAAATGTCAGCATTAAGCAACAAATCAATTGGGCCCGGACAAGCAAAGTTGGGATCGGCCAAAACTAACTGTTTAAGATGTGCCAAGTTTGAGGTCTCTATTTGGCAAGATGGCTGCTCAGCACAAATTGTAGGCAGCACTAAAGCTTCCAAATTAAATGTGTATTTGCTATCATGGAGTGACCTAAACTCACATGATAGCATACCTTGAGGGTGGGCCGAAGAATTACCTATTCCGCTTATGGTCTGGTCACTTCTACTAACTTGCAAACCTAACCGCTTGGCGCATGGTGCAGTTATAAAATTGCATGCGCTAGCGCAGTCTAGTAATGCCCTAACTGTTTGCCATTTTCCGCTCGAGTCTCTTAATAAAACCCTGGCCGTAGAAAACAAGACATTGCTAACTCGGGTAGCAGATGTTAAGGCTACACTGGGAGGATTAACGGTGGGTTGGCTGGTACTATCTCCCTGTGCTGCTGTCTTTAACGGCCTATTGAAATGCAACAGTGTGTGGTGTGAGTAATTACATTCCTCACAACGAAGACGAGAGGAGCAGGCTTTTACTTGGTGGCCACTTGATAAACAGCACACACAAAGCTTCCTATCCTTTACATATTTAAAACGTGCACCTACATCCAAATCTATAAAATCTGGACAGCTAAAAAGATTATGTTGACCAGAACAATATGTGCATGTTGAGTTATCATTAACTATCAGTGCTGGCTTAGGTCTTTGGTTGGCTTTAGAATATGAAAAGTTAATTCCAGATGTGTCTAAAGCTCTAATGTGCTTTTCAATAAAGGCTTGCAACTCATTAAACTGCGGAATCTCATCTGAATTAAACTCCAACTGGAATGCTTCTTGAGTTAAACGATCTAACTTTGACCATAGCAGGTGGAACAGCATAAAGTTTCTATCAGGCAACTTATACTTTTCCAACACTGCTAGGTTTTCTATGAAAGTTCTGCTTACCCGCTCTAACTCAGTACCAGTTTTAGAAGAAATTGGTTTGCAGAAAACCAACTTCTCATAATAACTGGTTGCTATTTGTCTCTTCCTATCATAATACTTGGACAGACTATGATATGCATCCAAGTAACTCTCATTGGTGAGGGGATAGTTTCTTATTAAATCGTATGCACCATTCTGCACACTCGACAATAAATAGTGCAGCTTTTCCACATTTGATATGTTCCTGCTGTGAATTAAGGAATCAAACAATTGCTTAAATGATACCCAATTCTCTAACCTACCATCAAAAGGCTTTATGTTTATTTTAGGTAACTTAGCACAAACAGACTCAGCTACAATCAATTTACTTTCACTATGAGCCTGTTGTCTAATAGAACATAGAATTTTTTTAAACTTTTGTTCAAAACTAATTGTTATGCCGCACTCAGCCCGTTGCTCAGCTTTGTTGCAGGTTGTTAATAGCTTGCGTTGAGCATCGTGAAACTCATTGGCTATATCCTTCACGTCGTCCTCAATATAGCCAACAAGGTCCGAGGCCTCCATATACTCAAGACGCATTACCGCGTAATCCCGAGCAACCCTATTTACATCCGCAGTCGCATCCAACTGAGCATCACCTTTCTTTTCTGCCATTATTAATTAAAATTTATTCAATCTAAAAATAAAACTTTACAACAACAAACGAAAAATAATATAAACAAACGAAGTTAGGTTATAATTGATTATTCGACAGATGACAGAAACGATGGTGACACTGACAGATAATGGATGACTGACGGATGTGACAGATGTCCTGAACGAATAATAGAATTTATTCTACAGCACTAAGCAATAGTGCCAACATAAAAATACAAATTATAAATTTACAAGTACCTACCAATTTTTTATTGAAAACGGCTGTTGAAATATTAAAATTACCCACGATTACAAATAAAAGTTAAATACAATAAATAAATTAAATACGATAATACGAAAGGCACTGTACCTAAGATCCGCCGATGGACCAAAAATGAACGGTTTTGGAAGTGGACTGTATATGATAAATTAATGGAGTATGAAATGAAATGGATGTGAATGATCGTGCAAAGAAATAACTGCGAATGAACTCACCTTGTACAGTCGAAACCTCACAAGTCCAGGAACCACGGTATCCTTGGATTGAAATCAGTTTATCTAGACTTACCTCAGTCGCTCCGCGAATACCTGGTAATGGATAATGAGCGGTGATGATGACTCGATGAAGTCCAACCACAGGTTTCTTCTTACACGTCACAGACACAATCACAACAAATTAAATATATTAAATAATAGATAGATAAGATACGAAAAATAGCGACAACGAAATAATTAGCAAAGCGAGAACGAAAAATGCGACAGATCAACTTAAATTCAAAGGAACAAGTGAGCGCGAAAGATAAAGTGTTGCCAAATTATAAAATAAAAACTACACTATTCATTATCAGTGTGGCCGATGCAAAAATTAAAAACTACTTATTACTTAATCCTAAACACGTGTGTAGAACAAATTTTCACTAATGGAGAAATTTGAACAACGTGCTGTGATTAAATATTGGTTTAAAAAAAGATTAACACGAAAGGAGATCCATGATGACATGCAAACAACATTAGGGGAATCTGCCCCGTCTTATACCACTGTGAAAAAATGGGTTGCAGAATTTAAACGTGGACGAGAGAACATCGAAGATGACCCTCGCTCCGGCAGGCCAATGACGTCTACGACCGAAGAAAACATCAATACAGTGTGTGATCTCATATTGAAAGACCGTAGATTGACTATCAGAGAAATTGCAGACACTATAGGCATCTCATATGAACGAACGCAAAACATCATTGTCCATGAACTCGGCTTTTCTAAGGTTTCGGCTAGGTGGGTCCCCAGATTGCTTTCAGTAGAGCAAAAGCGAATTCGACTCACGATTTCTCGCGACTGTTTGGAGATGTTCGAGGCTGATCCACAAGGTTTTCTTGACAGATTTGTGACAATGGATGAAACCTGGGTTCACCACTATACCCCAGAATCAAAACAACAATCCAAACAATGGAAAAAATCAGGTGAACCAACTCCGAAAAAAGCAAATAATAATAATAATAATAATAAATTCTTTATTTGCAAGTATAAGCGTTACAATTATAGGTCTTATATTTATGATTATCGTCCGAAACATATACTGCTGCATTGTCAGCGTGCAAAATTACATAAAATAAAATAAATTAAACATTTTTCACATAATAATAACGAATAGTCAATAAAAGTAAAATGTCATCAAATTCAAAATGTCAGCATTGAGATAAATTATTAAATGTCAAAAGAAAATTACATTAAATTATAAAATTAAAGAAAAAAAAAAGCCGCATTATAGATGAATTAATAAACATAGTATATTGTTAGTCTGTTTTTAAATGTAAATTTATAATGTTTGGTCATTCAAAAAGTCCTTGACACTATAAAACATTTTGTCCAATAATAAATTAAATAGTGTAGTTTTGAATTTGTTCACAGGCAGATTTTTATATTTAGATGGCAACTTATTATACAGTCTTATTGCCATACAATAGACATTGTTACTAAATACAGTTAGTTTTTGTGAAGGAATGTACAATTTTTCCTTATCCCTTCCGCGCCGTCCGGTCATGTCACTACTACATGGGAACAAGTGTTTATTTTGATTTACAAAACAGCATATTTCATAAATATACAGTGATGGAAGTGGCAAAATTTTCAATCGATTGAAAAGTGGTTTACAGCTATATCTCATATCTTTATTACAGATAGATCTCAGGCATTTCTTTTGGATCATAAAGACTCTGTCAGCCTCTACCGAATTACCCCATAAAATTAAACCGTATCTAATACTAGCTGATACATAGCCATGATAAGCCAGCGTTGCTGCTTCTATCGACACAACCTGAGCAAGTCGTTTTAAGGCGTATATGAATCTGTCTAACTTTTGGCATAAATTATTCACATGGGCTTTCCAGTTACAGTACTCGTCCACTATAACTCCAAGGAATTTTGTTGAATCTGATATTGCAATTTTTGTATTATTATATTTTATGTCAGGCATTGATAAACTACTATTATATGTCTTGAATTGAATAATTTTTGTCTTGTCTATGTTGACTAATAATTCATTAGCATCTAACCAATTTATAACGTCATTAATAGCTTTGTTTGATTCTTTTTCAGCGTCTATATTTTTTTCACATCTAATTGTAATTGTTGTGTCGTCAGCAAATAATATACATTTATGATTGATTTGATTTGGGAGGTCATTTATATAAGTCAAGAATAACAACGGACCGAGCACGCTGCCCTGGGGGATTCCACGATCGTTGGATAAAAATGGAGATTGAAATTGTTTAAGATAATTTCCCTCCAATCGGTCGACTTCAACGCATTGAATTCTATCACATAAGTAATTCTTTATCCAGTTTAAAGCTGTTCCTCTTATGCCATAGTATTCTAATTTTTTTAATAGAATATTATGTGATACCCTATCGAAAGCTTTCGACATATCTAAAAATACCGAGATGGGATAAATACCGCGATTAAGTGCTTCAGTTACATCTTTTATTAGTGTATAGCAAGCTAAGGTAGTGGAACAGTTTTTTCTAAAGCCAAATTGATTTAAATTGAGTATACTTTTTTCTTTAAAAAAGCAATATATTTTATCATATACCACTCTTTCGTAAGTTTTAGATAGCACTGGTATTTTCGTAATAGGGCGGAAGTTATTAATTTCTTCTAGGTCACCTTTTTTAAAAAGGGGTTTCACTATAGACTTTTTTAATCTGTTCGGAAAGACGCCCTCAGTTAAAGACAAGTTAATGACATGCGTTAGAGGTCTGCTTAAATAATTGGCACTATCTTTTAGAATTTGTGTGGAAATAGAGTCATATCCAGTCGTCCTGGTGTTCTTTAGACCCTTGATTATTTTTAAAATGTCAGCTTCATTTACAGGCATCAAGAAAATTGTACTATTGTTATTTTTAATTTTTGACAAGTTGATCTTATTATGGTTTGTGAAATTAGATTTGGAGGAATTAATAAAGTATTTATTGAATATTATAGAAATTTCATTGGGGTCAGAATAAATTTGGTCATTAAATTTGATTTTCTGAAAAGATTTGTGCAGATTATTGGACTCTACATTATTTTTTATCAAAGTCCAACTAGCTTTACATACATTTTTACATTTTGCTAAGTATTTAGTGTTTTCTACTTTATGAGAGTAGGCAAAGCATTTTTTCAAAATCTGACTATAGGTATTATATCTATATTTATTAATTACCTTGTTGCTAGGGAATAACCTGTATTGAAGGTATAATTTTCGTTTTATGAGACAGGATCGCTTAAGCCCTCTAGAAAGAAACTTTTTTCTTGCAGGTTTATTTGTAACTTTAACCCTGACTAAAGGAAAGCACAAATCATAAAATAATGTCAAATAATCGTGAAATATATTAAAGGCTTTTTCAGCGTCCGTTTCTTCGTAGACGTCGTTAAAAGATAAAGCATTCATACAGTCTGTAAATTTATTAATATTCTCTTGACATAAATCTCGTTTTAAGACAAAATAAGAATTTGAGTTGTGCAATATTTTATGTTTATTACTATTAATTCTAAATGTCATAGATTGTGCTGTTTCATGATCTGATAAACATAAGAGATGAACGTTACTTTGAACACAATTCAAATCACTGGCAATTAAGTCAATACATGAGCGTTTCCTAGTCGGTTTCTTTATATGTAATGTTATATTGTAATTATCTAATAAGCTAAGCAATCTTTTTGAGTTTTTGTTATCCTTTAACACATCTATGTTCCAGTCTCCACACAGCAATATAGACTTATTTCGTTTTTTATTTAAATTATTAAGAAGTATCTCCAGTTCATAAAAAAATGATTGTATGTCTGAAGATGGTGTTCTATATATGCAAATAACGAATAAGTTAAAGTCGGTTAACTCTACGGCGCAAAATTCAAAGCTGTGTAGGATAGGTTTTTGTAGATCTATTTTTTTATAAGTTAAATCAGTCTTTAGCAATATACAAGCACCACCCCTACGCTCGTGTGGCCGCGAGTAATATGAGGCTAAATTGTAGTTTTTTAAATTAAAATTCGCTTCAGATCCACTTTTGATGAAAGTCTCCGTTAGACAAACTATATGAATTACACTTATTTCCTGCTCGAGAGTTGCTAGTGAGGCCTCAATTAAATCACGTTTATTAAGTGCTCCCGCTATGTTTTGGTGAACTACTGTAAAGTCGAAAAAAATTATCCAATGATTTACTACGTTTGCCATCTCCCTCACTATTCATGTTCAGTTTACTGCGCTCTCTTATTGGGTTTTTTAAATCTTTGGAGGTGTTGACAAGACGTCGTGTTAAGGTTTTATTCCTCGGGGCAAGAAATTTGGTTTTATAATTAATGAAATCTACCTCGATATTCAGTTTAAAACATAAATAATTTATAAAGTTAGTCAAATTCAACGAGGAATTATTTATATAATTTATAAATTCACAATTTTTATAATTTCTTGTCAGTAACTTAATATGACTATTCAATAAGTTAATGTTCAAAAAAGAGTTATATTTTACGTTAACAATAAATACTTTGAAGCAATTTTTGAATAAATATAATGTATTACATAGTTCTGAAAACAAAAGGAAAGGGTTTTTGTCATTAGCGCCTACTGATATTATTACTATGTCATTTTCAGTCACCGTCTTTGCAGCCTCGACGCAGCTGCTCAATACTCGATCACTGGTTGCGTATGGTTTGACTACTGAAGTTATGTCATATTGTGTACTCCATCGGTTATCTCTACATTTCAGTAACTTACTCAATAGTCCTCTGCATTGTTGATCACCAAACATTAAAACTTTTGGTTTCTTAATCGCTGTGACGTCACCTGAGGGTATAAATGAGTCGCCAGCAACCACAGATGCCATGGGTATGATACGTTGAGGCGGCAGTGTTTTGTATCGTATTGATTGGGATGTTTTCCGTGGAGTAGAGGAGGCGGATTTCATTTTCTGAGCGACGGCGGCAGTGTTGATGTAGACTAGAGGTGTTCTTGGTGTCATAATGTTACAATTAATTAGTCGTCTTTTTAATGGAGTTGCCGCGGAACATTGACCAGTAACTTGAGTTTTATTTAATTTGATTGGCTGACTAAGCTTAGTTAGAAGATTGATTTTTTTTTCCTGTTTTAACATATTTTTTTTAAGATTTTCATTTTCAGTTGCTAAATTTCCTATTTCAGAATCTGCTATACTTAGTTTTCTCGTTAATTCTTCAATTTTTTCTTTCATATCATCTATCACAGATGCGTTCAGACTGCTTTTGAGGGGTAAACTTTTATTTATTATTTCTACGATTGAATCGCAAGAAGAACTTTCTTCCTCACTGAAGCTCCTGTCAGTCTCCGAATCGCTTGTTAAGTTCATAATTGGATTTTTGGTTTTCTTTAATCGAATTGTCACATTTTCCATGGTAAAAAAAGAAATTTAGGTCATTTAAATAAGACTGTATTTTTTATAGCGCCCTCTATCTGAGAACTTTAATACTAAGTGATCAGCAATCCATTAATAGTTGTGGTTTATTAAAAGTTCTTGCTTCAGTATAACAGATGGCGTTACTTGTAAAGTTATGATGGTTAAGACACAGATGTCGCTAGTCGTACGTAACTTCGACCGAAATATGAATTAGATCAGCCGACTTTCTTTGTCTAATTAACGGTTTATATTTTATGTTATATTTTCACTTTATTTCACTGATTCACAACAATAGTTTAGATTTGTTCGATGCACTTTATATTTATGGGAGTTATAATACTGGAATAAGGTTGCTTTTAATGATTAATTGTTTTGTTTGTCAACAAATCACTTTCAACACTGTCATTTTTAATCTATTGTTTTTATCACTTATTTCACACTGTTTTTTCTGCAAACGTTTTTAGTCGTAAGTCAGGTCATAACACATTTATTTATGTCACTAGTACGTCAATTAATAAATAAATATAATTTTAAAATCCAGATTATTAAGGAGTCGATGTTCAAGGTTTAGAAGTAAATTCTGGCGGGAAAGGCAATTCTGTCGGCTGGCAAGGTGATGGCATCGGTTTTTAGGGATGCTAAGGGTGTCATTATGGTGGACTACCTTCCAAAAGGCGAAACAATAAACTCTGCGTACTATAGCACCCTTCTGCACCGTTTACGTGAAGAAATTAAACAGAAACGCCCAGGATTACTAAGAAAGAAAGTGTTGTTTCACCAGGACAACGTCAGAGTCCACACGTCTGTCGAGTCTATGGCTCAAATTCGTGATTGTGGTTTCGAATTGTTGCCACATCCAGCTTATTCTCCTGATTTGGCACCTTCGGACTTTCATCTGTTTCCAAACCTGAAAAAACACCTCGGTGGGCAGAAATTTTAAACGAATGAAGAGGTCGAAGCCGCTGTTAACCTGTATTTTGAAGACCTTGAGGAATCTTTTTTTAAAACAGGTATGGAAGCTCTGGAAAGCAGATGGAAGAAGTGCATAGAGCTAAATGGAGATTACGTCGAAAAATAAAAATATTTTTGTATGTACTTTATTCTGTTTTCTTGACTAGGCCGCGAACTTTTCAATCCACCCTCGTATTTTAAACAATTAGCATTTGCATAGTGTGTGAACTGAGGGACCACCAACAAAAACGTAAAGTGCACAATATTTACCACTATTTATGATCTTTCTTGAGTTTTATAATCTTCCTTGTCATTTTTACTAAAGCCTGGCTTATGAATAGATAATGTTCATGTTATAATCTATTAATTATGAGCAAAATTTATGCGGGCCCTCAGGGACCACACAAAGACGTTTGTAATAGTTTATTATCTCTTCATATTCGGTTTTTTAATATTGTGTAGATGTTTATTGATGTTTTACTAAAGGTCTGTTACTAAAATTTGTGGGTGAACTCATTATATATCTGGATTTGGGAACTTATGTGTGTGAACTGAGGGACCCACTTAAAACGATATATCTTTTGTATTATTCTTTTACAAACTCTATGCTTTATTTTACAAACATTACCACAACTTTTACTAAACACTGATATTAGTTAAGCTGCAAAAATCCCCAAAAATAAAAATGGGCCCTCAGTCCACACATCAACCTTTCCAAATCTGTCAAAAAATACTCTAAATAAGAAATACTCTATGCCCTCGACATTAAGTTAAGAATTAGTTGGGGAAATCTGATAGGTTTGGAAAGCATCTGCAGCCTTCTGTACCTACTTAGTGAAATATCAAAGCATCGTAGCTGCGTCATCGTCCTATAGCCCACTCATATAAGTACGTTGTTAATTCCTGTAATTATTCCTATAAACTGTGTTATGGATGGAGTACTGGTTTAGTAGGGACATTGCCTTCTATGCCTGGGTACGAATCCCGGTGGCGGCGGATATTTGTGTGATGAACACAAATTTACATACATATAAGATACGTAGAACATACATATTTATTTAAGTATATTTTATAATAAAATATGTTTGCAATATGTAGATAGTTTTATAGATATGTATATTTTTTAAGCTTATTACCTATCCAGTATCTAGTATCCATAACACAAGTTCTTCAAGAAACTTAGTTTAAGAATTATTTATTTATTTATTATGTTCAATTAAAATGTGTAAAATTCAAATTCAGAACAATACCTAAGTAGCTTGTATAACTTTGTGGTATGTAGGTACCTAACGAAAGTTACGATAGTGACCTATAGGTAGGGAGCGCCGAATGCAGAGAATCGCTGAGTGATATTTAGTTGTAATAGCGTCGCGCGTAGCAGTAACAGTCCGTCATCTCATACATTATTTCTTATTATTTTCGGATCGGATGTACTGCGTAAGCGCTTTAAAACAGAAATCAATGACGTGGATTCCATACATTTAGCAAAACTCAAGTACGGTCGCAGAGTTGAGTGTTTTATTAACCCTTAAGAGCTATTATGAATTACATAACCCTATTATGTATGGGTCTACTGACAACTTTGGAGGGAATACAAAAGTGCAAAGCGCCGTGAAATAATTTAAAGAGTGTTGCGGCTAACAATTGGACAAGGGTGTTTTTACACCCATATAGTCTTTTAGGGCACGGGCCAAGCGAAGGTGAATCTTAAACTGGCGTTGGCGAATAAAGATAGCCCAGTCAAATTAAGCCGAAAATAGACAAACAGGGAAATTCATTCGTGTAGGTAGTTTTGAAAACCGGCATGCGTAGTATACCTACCATGTTCAGTCCAGATTAACATATTAAAAGTCCGATGAAAGTACCTAGTTATGTGTGTTCTTCTGTGGCCGGACCACAATTTGGTACCCAAATGCTTTAGTTCGAAATAATAGCTAGCTAAGGGCTACTTTCAACGGAATACATGTAAGTATTTTTATAGTACATCAACAGATAACTTTTTAATTAACAATCTATGTGGTCCGGCCGCGAAGCAGTGCTCTCTGGCCGTGCACAACGTTTATAAAGTAAAACGAACTATTAAGAAATCTTTAAAAGAGTGAAATCTACCTAAAGAGTACCTCGCATACGACAACTATGATCCAATAAACTCCTTTAGTTAAGGAGTTATTGGTCGTAGTGTGTGGTTCGGCTCGAAGGTAGGTATACTCTGCCATAGATACCCCGCAGCAACTCAATTTAGCAATGGTTTTTGCTAATATCTCGAAAATCTGTACAAATAGGATTACTAGGTATTGCTTCTGACTACAGTTTTTGCATAGAATTTCCTCTTGATTTTGTCAAATAATTTTTAGTGTCCGACCAATACTTTAGGAGCTACAACGTGTTGAATGAAATTTGCAAAGTACGAGATTTTCGTGAGCATTCCGGCGTCCACACGGTGCGTAGGTTAGCTACTGCTGTTAAAGGTGGGTCTGCCCCAGATGACCTTAAAAACTGTTAAAAATAAACTTTGTCCCTTAGACAATAACATAAAAACTGTTGTTTTCCCATTTTTTTACTTATACCCGGCGCGGCGAACTTTGATCCCTATGACACTGACAGTAATTTATTGCATCATACCTTACGAAGTAACTTTTGCACAACGTAAACGTAAAGTGTGATTGTGATTGAGATAATTTCTTTCAAATGAATTGTTATAATTCCAACGGAATATCATTTTCTTGGACTATAGCTACGTAAAATAAATAAATGCCATTGTTAGAAGCCTCCAATACGATTCTAATGTAACGGTGACGGCACTACAAAGTTATGTTGTGGAAATTACTGTCAGTGTCATAGGGATCAAGGTTCGCCGCACCGACTATAGTTACTTAAATTTGTCTTTAAAAATCACTTAAATATTGAGCCTCTAACACACGTAAGTACAATTTGTACAGCCGTTGTTTTATACAAATCAATGTGAACTCTGCGAGAGTAAAAATAAAAGATGATACAGAATGTCCGGGTTTTGGAATTTACCCACCATATGGGGTATTTTTGTAGATGCATTTGTGTATATTTAAAGTTTAAAGACTATTTGGTACCTACTAAGTAAATAAGTATTACAAAAAATGATGCAAACTGGTAGCAACAAAAGATGGTTTGTAACTATTCGCAAAATAAACTTGAATTTTATAAAAAAAAAATGTGAAATTAATTAACTCATATTGTTAAAAAAGGACAAAAAAATGCGATATGAATGTTCGAAACAGTTGCAAAATCAGTATGAAAAATTACAATAAGTATTCGGTAATATTTATTATGAATAGGCTAAGTTGCAAAATCGAATTGACAAATTGCCAATATTCGATAATTTCTGAATATAAATAGGCTAAGTGTTTAACATTATATCGTTACAATCATATTTGAAGTAAAAGCACTACAAAGATGAAAACATTCGCAGTTGTTTGTGCGCTGGTTGGCTTCCTTCAGGTAAGTTCCTTCATGTTACAATATTCCCATGTGCTTTTTGTACTAAATGAAAAACAATTAATAGATAACAAATACCTTTTATTTTGACCGCCCTTGTCGTCATCATCACAACTCCGTGTAATGAGCCACTGCAGGGCTATAAGTCACTCCTCTGGGTGACGATGAGGTTTGGGCATTAATCCATCAAGCACTGGCTGATGCCCAGTGCTGGTTGATGGATGTCAGAATTTTCAGGGTACCGAAAGCGATTCTGACAAACCCTAAAGATTACTGACTACTGTGTACAAGGTATACAGCACCCGGGACCGACTACTTAATGTGCCCTTCGTAGCACAGAAGTGGCCGTGAGAAATGAATGCTCGGCGGTCTCGTGTTTTGATGAAAACTTTAGGTACCTTCATTACTTGAGGTCCTGGGTTCAAATTCCGGTTTGTGTGATGGAATCAGGTATTAGCCATAATATCATAGAAATTCGTGCTTATATCTAGATATTCAATTCATATGTTGATACAAATTTAGTAAGTTTATTTATTTCTAGTCTATCTACCCACAGCACAAGTTTATAGAAATAATCTCAAGTTAGGCTAGAAAAAGTTTTCTATCTATGTTCTTCCCTATAAATTGAAGCCTATTGTTTTTGCAAGATAAGAAAACGAAAGTACATTTAAGTAGGTACTTACGGGACCTATAACTTAACCAAAGTTAAAAACTTAAATGAAACAATGTATTAAATAAAAATTAATTTCGAGGCGCACCGCCAGGCCCGGTAGCTCAGGGAGAGAGCACTCGTCCGGCAAACGAGAGATCCCAGGTTCGAGTCCTGGTTTTTATTTAATAAATTTTTCATTTATTTAAGAGTAATTAAGCATTTTAAATGCAAAAACTTTGAAATATTATTAACCAAAGTTGTTTCAAACAGCTGTCTTCGGCCCAATGCTTGACGGCGTGCGCGCCGGCGGCGGCGCCCGCGCCGGGCTCCCTGGCCGCGCTCCTCACGCCGCTGCTCAGCAACGCGCTCACCAACGCGCTCCTGGCGAACTTGCCCGGCGTCATCCAGGCGGCGCTGCCGGCCGTGCTAGCCAGTGCGCTGGCGCAGCTCGCGCCGGTGCTGGCCAGCCTGCCCCCCTGCAACCCTGCCGCCCCCGCGCCGCTTGCTTTGCCCCCCGCGTTGCCCGCTTGCTCCTGCGCCGCTCCACTTAATATTTATTTGTAAACGCCCACAAAATGGGTACATTGTTTTGTTTTTGTTTTAAAAATAAATGTTGATTTTGTAACTATGTATTTCTTTTAATTACCTTATTAAATAACTTGACCGTCAATTTGAAGCCTGAGAGAGAGATGCCATCGTCCTGTCCTTTTTTCGCACGTTCTATCCATCATGTAAAGTAGGGACAAGATAATAGGTCACTTTTGACAGATGTCAATCTCATACATTTTCTTAAAACACAACCAAAAATGAACTTTATTTGGCTGATATAAGGAAACGTCAAATGTGACTTCTTAATATGGCCCTACTTTAGCCTATTCTATTGCCTTCAATTTCATTTCCCCACCACCACACAGGTAGCAGCTATGCAGAATGCGCTAGATTTTTGCCTCAATGACGTCGTTGTTCCTGTCCTGACAACCTGTCCAACCAGAGAAGACACAGTCTTTACTGAAGTTGTGAGCTTTTAAATAAATAAGTATATTTTTAATTCATTATCAATTCACAAATACAATTTTAAAACAAACATGTTGATAGTGCATAAATAAACCACGAAGGTTTGTGAATATGCAAATCGTCTACTTCAGCGTATAACTTTACATAATGTATAAAACATTTTTCGCTATTTTATGTTAGGTAGTACATTTTTCTTAAAAAAGTGTTTAGTTCTCTAATCGTAGCCCCGAGATAAAACCAAGTATTTTGGAGGCCAGGTCTGAAAATTCGAGCGATAGACCCTCCCTGGACTGTCAGGAACTTGGCCCAAGTACTAGGAGATGTCTTAACGAACCAAATTCCACACAGTGTGGAAGACATGACTTTGGAAGTTTGGAAATGTTGGGGTGAAATAAAAACCTCACAAAATGGTCAGGGCAAAAAAACAGTTGCTCATGAAGAGTTGGCGAACTCCCACACTAAATACCTATAAACCAGCGTGGACTCGTTGGACGAAATGTGCTACACATCAGCAAGAGTTTGTAAGCGATCCAACTGGCTCAGATTTAGCCCGATTTCTGGCCGACCTGCATCATAATAGAAAACTCTCTTACAATACCATTTTGATCCATAAACCGTCGTCTCAACGGTTTGAAGCCCAGCGGGGCTAGCATGCTAGCGTCGACAACGATAAATCGGGCCTTTTATCGATATTTTCTTAGAATATGGTATTTAGTGTATGTTATTTATTAAGATTATGACATATTTGGTTCTGTGGTCTTAATCATGGTATCAAATCGAGTAATTCTATCTATTATGGTGCGCATTTTAGCTTACATAATAGGATAAAATAACAGAATAATATTTATCTTGTCGATTCGACTATTTATCGATGTGAGCATGCTAGCCCTGCAGAACTAGTAGAACAGCTGAGTAGACATCCTCTTGTCAAGCGAATCCTAAAATCGATTGCACTAGTCTCAATAAAAAGTACCAAACCGCTCTGGAATATTGATAATGTTATATCTTTTTTACCCTGTCAAAATTCTAATACAGAAAATCTTTTTGAAATACACATACTGCTTCCCTTTCGTTGGTCGTCGGGTACTACATACTTTGACCCTTATATCTACCAACCCTGATGGTTGTGAAATTGCTGATGATTACATAATTTTATGGCCGAAGTATGGATCGAAAACTGATTCCTTTGCTTATTGCCAGTCTGGATGGAAACTAATGATTAATAGGGTTGGGTGTAACATTGTCCGTGCGATGAAATCCACACTAGAGGTAACAGGCGTTCTGAAAATACATTTAAACAATTTTATTGTAGAGGAGGTAAGAAAGTCAAAAGTTCAAATCCAGTAACAAGTTTATTTAGTGCAGTGAGATGAAATATATTTTATATTTCAATTTAAGTTATGAAACTAATCCGACAAATTAGTTTGTTGTTTTTGTCAGCAACTGTTGCTTATGTGCATTTGAAAGGTTATTGATATTATATACTATTATTGAAAATGCTATAATAAGTTGTTACACTCCCTGGAATTGTTAAACAATACCACAAGTCAATTTATTTTAGGCTTATTAACTTTTATTCATTATTCACATTGACGTCACCACCACACCAGGATATATCAAACACGTCTCTCAAGTATTATTAGGCTTCAAATAATTTAATAGGTACTAACGTTTTACCTAAAATTAAAACGTAAATCAAATCACTTACCTCAATTTAAAGCCTAATATAAGCCCTCGTGAACACCATTAAAATAGATAGTCTGTAAAGATGGATAGTTTATCTAAATGTAGAGTTCGATGTTTAGAACGAATGCAGATCATAAAGAATCCGTCTTCACTAACAAGCTTTGGCTTTTAGTATTAGGTCATGAAGGTACAATTCACCGTATTGATACAATATACTCAATCGAGTTCGATGAAATTATACGGCACCACGTCTGAAGTATCCTCTATCATATGAAGCAAGAATATTCAAAATCGATTCATAAATTGTACGTAAAAGCGTCTAACAAAGAAACAAAAAATTAAGAATTGAGAACACTATTACCTAAATGGATAGTTTGTCATTAGTGTAGAGTTCCTGATGTTCAGAATTAACAAACAATACCTATTAGTTGGAAGTCGTCGTGGCGCCGTGGTTACTGTGTGTATCATACGATATCACAGGTTAAGCAACGTTCGGCGCGGTCGGTACTTGGATGGGTGACCGCCGACCATTCATTTCTCACGGCGACTTCCGTGCTTCGGAGGGCACGTTAAGCAGTCGGTTCCGGGTGCTGTATACTTGTATATAGTAGTCGTTAGGGTTTGTCAGAAGCCATTATGGCGCCCTGAAAATTCTGGCATCCACCACCCAGCACTGGGCCAGCTTAGTGGATTATGGCCTATACCTCCTCGTCACCCAGGGGAGAGACTCATGCCCTGCAGTGGGCTCATCACAAAGAGTTGTGATGATGATGATGATGACCTATTAGTTGAAGCCTTAGATGGCTATGGTACAACTTCGGCATACTCCGATAGGTATGCAGTAGAATTATCGAGATATTTCTAAATCTAAGCGTATCTTCAAAAACAATTTCAATATTGTCACGGGGGACTTTTGTAAATAAAGGCAAATGAAATATGACGATGAGCAGAAAGTGAGGTAGTTTGGTGTGATTAACGCAGAGAAACTTCATGATAGTTCATGTGTCCGCCTGCTGCTACAATTTTTTATTACAAATATTAAGTATATAAAATCTCTAAGGCAGCAAACTGGACGGCAGCAACAGCGAGAGCGACAGCGGCGTGGGCACCGATTTCCGTTTGTCTAGTTTGCAGTCTTATAGTCTTATATTATACTTACTTGTTTTGCTTTTTAGTTGAAATTCTTTTACTGGCGATTCTTACTTATACTTACATATCTTTAATTATGTACGCTCCCATGATGGACTGGGAGCGAAAGAAAAACATAGAATTCCAGCTGCTTCTATTCCCGGGCATACTGAAAAAGACAGTTAAGGGACAGAGGTTTTATTGGCGTTTTAGTGGGCGATAGGCTGACCCCCTGTCACTGCAATAGTCTCTATCCATCATTATAATAATACCGCCGAAGTCAAAAGTGACATTAGATGGTCTTATCACCTCTAGTGTTCTGTCGACCCTATACAGGTGTGAAGTTGTGAAGAAGTTAATTAGGTACCTATTTACTTACTGAGAATGTATGCTAAGGATAATTTGTTAATTCAATAAAAAAAAGAAAATCACGAGTTTTAAACACAACATATATTTAAAAAACTAAAATATAACAAATTAGCCTTTTTATTGGCATTAACGAAGATTTACAAGCAAATGGGAGCTGGAGCTGGTGCTGACAAATAGATAGGGGAGAGCGGGGAGCAGGAGCAAGTGGGCAACGCGGGGGGCAAGGCAAGCGGCGCGGGGGCGGCAGGGTTGCAGGGCGGCAGGCTGGCCAGCACCGGCGCGAGCTGCGCCAGCGCACTGGCCAGCACGGCCGGCAGCGCCGCCTGGATGACGCCGGGCAGGTTCGCCAGGAGGGCGTTGGTGAGCGCGTTGCTGAGCAGCGGCGTGAGGAGCGCGGCCAGGGAGCCGGGCGCGGGCGCCGCCGGCGCGCACGCCGTCAGGCATTGGGCGGCAGACAGCTGTGTGGAAGTTGTGTGTTAGTCCCATAATTTAGTCTTTACCAGAACATCTGCACAGTCAGCTTCAGAAAAACCGGACCCAAACACAATTTAAGATTTAAAAAAAATAAGGTCTAAATATATTGTTTTGAAAGTAGAGTAGATAGATATTATAATAAATAAGTATTTTAAACATAAATAGACATTGTAAACTCTGTTTAAAATTTATTTCAATGTACTTATACAGAGTGTTCGGTGCAGCGTTGAACATACGAAAATGATGGGCAGGTCCGTTAACTCATCATTAGCCAAAAAGATTTTGCGTAGGACTCAATATTTTTTTTCGTTTCATAATTATTTTACTTTTGTACTTTTAAAAACCCGTCTATTTTTAAGGGCAGATTTATTTATTTTTCTTTATTACCATTAAAGTGATTGGTAGGTCCTTATAAAATTAAAAAAATCAATAACGGCTTTATAAAGTACAAAAGCGAAACAATCTAGAAACATGAAAAAAAATACTTGCATCCTAGGCAAAATGTTTTTGGCTAGTTAGTTAACGAACCACCCCAACTGCCCCCCATTTTCGTATGTTCAACATTGTACCGAACACCCTATATTTTCAAAAACAATTGTTTTTTCCAAACTCTTTTCAATTCGTGAGCTTAGCGGGTTCAAACTAACTAACTCTTCACACAAACAAGTATTTACGACCACTTTGGCGATGATGGGGTAGACCTGTCTGCCTCAGACGCCAGTGGTTGCGGGTTCGATTCCCGCACGAAACAAGAAAAAAAAATGTTCCGTGTCTGGGTGTTTATCTATTTATGTATTTATATTCTAGGTTCCCCCCTAGTTCGGTACATGGTATCTCATAACACAAGCTGTGCTTACTTTGGGGCCATGTAGTTGGTGTGATTGTCTGGGGATTTTATTTATTTAAATATAATTATTATGATACTAAGTGTATTTTTCTTACCTGAACGCAGACAACTACGGCAAATACAACAGCGAACACCTTCATTTTCAAAAGTAATTTGTAGACGTTACTTGCAGGAGGTAGGTAACTGATAAATTAAACTAAATATCTGCTCTTTTTATATGTTTTTAGTATTGAAATTTTTGTAAATTGTAATAGATAAAAAAGCGGTTCTTAGAAAAGGTTAATTTCGTAACTATCTTTTGCTATTTTATGTAATTGCCTACTTTTTTAACTTTTATGCAAGATTGCAAAATTAATTTCTAGGTGCGTATTTTCTTATCATGTTGTACCTACTTAGTTCCTATAATGTGAAGTAATTGATTGTTTGAACAGTTTCATCACATCCAAATCGACACAATACGTAGACTGTTCGATAACGCTTCTTTCAGGCAATGTTGCATGTCTAGTACCTATGTCAGTAGGTAGGTATACATTTTGAAGATTAGGTACCTATAGATCTTGCAATTCACGATAGCCACCGTGCTTTGCTTGTAGTGCCTAAATTGTATCTGTAAACGTGATAAATTGTGCGTGAGATCGGTAATCTCGGCGTAAAAAAATAAAAAGAAATTTATTAATATGTTAATTTTAGGAATTGTGATTAAGACAAACTATGACTATCAAAGCAATTAAAAAAAAAATAAGAAATTTAAAATAAAATGAAGAAACTAAAAATTAATAAAATTCTCTATTATTATGTACAAAAATTAATCTTCTTCGAATAAACTGTCCCTGTCACTTTTAAACCCTTCTGTATTGCTGTCACTTGATTCACCCACTTTAATTACAAGCTCAAAGCCATAAGAGTAATATTTCATACTAGCTGCTGCCCGCGACGTCGTCTGCGTGAACGCTATGCAGCACCAAACGCACCTAAGATTATAACACTGCTAGCGTGATAATATGTAGCCTATATGTTGACCCGACTTCTTAACTATCTTCATGCCAAATTTGAAGTAAACCCATGCAGTACTTTTTGAGTTTATCCCGGAAAGACAAACAGACAAACAGACAAAAATTCTAAAAACTATATTTTTTGTTTCTGTTTCGATTGTAGATCATACCCCAAGTATTCTTTTAAAAAAATATTCAATGTACAGTTTTGACTTTCCTACCATTTTATTATATGTATAGATATTATGCCTTTTGAATTTTTTTTTTTTTTAGAATACAATGTATATTACATTTCATGCTTAAACAATTTAGGCTCAAAATCGTTATGATTACAAGTTGTTTTACTGTTGCCCTAACTAGATTATGAGATAATCTGTATTTAGGGCCGCAGTGCATTCGACATTAGATGGTTAGATAACAGGTTTTAGTGGGGTATTTAGTGGATATTTACAGTTGTTGAATAAGCATTTTAGATTCAATTTTCTAATTATAATAAGTATCAAAAATTTTCAAAAAAAAATAAATAATAATAATAATATTTATAACAATAGGATTTAAAGTAATAAAAATTTATCATTTGCTTCATGCCATTAGAATCCAGTTCTATCTGTTTAATAAATTAACTTACCCCTATGTTAGAAGAATTGCATTGAGAAAATAAAGAACATATAGAACAAGTTTTAAATAAAAATTTGTAACGCCAGGAGGGCCTTGATCTTCTCACAATATCAATTTAAGCAGAAATATAATGAAACAACTAAGATAATTTCTAATTTTAGCGATCCGTCGAAAACTACGGTGCGCTGGTCACTCTCGTCAACAACAACCAGATGGCTCCCCGCTCCCATAGACACGACGTTCCGCCAGAGCGACTGAACAATCAAACCATCAGTCACTCTATCTTATCTCTATGAGTTATCTTATCTATGGCTTTCTCTATGAACGCGCCGACACGGCCAGACTGACATGCGACCGTCCTCGGGCGCTAAAAGTTGGTAATCTGCAACAAACAGTTCAGAATCTATACGCTCGTTCATCCTGACATATCAATAGGTACCATCTAGTCAGAACTTGTGAAACCAAACCAGATGGATGTCACATTCTGAACTAGGATCGACTTCTGAAACCATCTAGTGGGGGCCGATGAATCCGCACATATGGATGTCATCCCCTCCACTAGGATAAACCACATAAAACCATCTAGTGAGGCCTAATGAATCCGCACATATGGATGTCATTTCCTCCACTAGAATAAACCACATAAAACCATCTAGTGAGGCCTGATGAATCCGACACTATGGATGTCATCTCCTCCACTAGGATAAACTTGATATATCAAACACAATTTAAAAGTAACATTAAACGTACCTTGAAGTCTACCAACCCGTTCAGCAGGGCTAGCATGCAACCATCGATAAATAGTCGAATCGACAAGATAAATATAATATTGTTATTTTATCCTATTACGTAAGCTAATATGCGCACCATAATAGATAGAATTACTCGATTTGATACCATGATTAAGACCACAGAGCCAAATATGTCCTAATTTTAATAAATTACATACACTAAATACCATATTCTAAGAAAATATCGATAAAAGGCCCGATTTATCGTTGTCGACGGTAGCATGCTAGCCCCACAGGGTAGTTCCCACCACCTATGCACACGAAGGCTAAGGTCTTTTCTTGATTTAGATGCTTTGGGGGACGTGACTATTAGACAAGCCAATCCTCAGTAGGATGTGACCCGGACGACGCATTTTCGTCTTACCGACATCGACATCAAAGACAAGCCACTCCTTGACTTGGACGACATTACGTCAGATGCCTCATAGACAAGCAAGCCCTATGGAAGGGTCTAACTCGGACGACAACTTACGTCTAAACCACATTGACAAGCCAACTCAGTTCGACTCGGACGACAAAATTCGTCTTACCATCATCTGCAAAACATCCAGAACAAGTCAGTCAACTTACAGGACTCTGACTCGGACGACGTCATTCGTCTTACCATCCAGAACAAGTCAGTCAACTTAAAGGACTCTGACTCGGACGACATCATTCGTCTTACCATCATTGACAAGCTATGACTAGTAGACGTAATGTTACTGTCGTACAACTATAACTGTCTCACAATCAAAAAGCGTGTGTCCTTTCGACCACTCATGGACCGGACGACACCTTTTTTAATCACTTAACAAACAATGCAGTCTTTATCGGCATGTCCTATCTTTAGGATCACACAGCATCAATTTGGACCGGACGGGTGAGTCCTTTCGACCAGCCACACGTGCATGGCCCGGACGACACTGTCGTTTCGACCAAATAAACAATTAAGGTTAGACCGGATGAATGTGTTCCTTCAACCAGCCGCTATCAAACAAAATGGAACAGACTCACCGGAACAGACTCACCGGAAGACGTTTCCATAGCGCCCCTGGAAGGGCGGTGCTCGCAATGATGAACCTCCCTGACCGTAGCCCCGTCTACTGCATTCCCTCTCTGTGGGCAGCTAGTTGCGACATGCCCCTTTTATCCGCACGAACAACAGGATACAGACGATCCACTCTCCGTCGCACGTGATGAACTCGGCCAAGTTCTTGCATTTTAAATCCCGATTCGTCTCGACGCTTCCGGCATTCGGCAAAACGACGTCCCGTGATACCAAAGAAGTTACATCTGCCACCAAATCTTTCATCATTCCGGAATCGCTTGGATTCAGGTTTATTGCTCTCAGCACTGTCTGACCGGCGCTTTAGAGAAACACGTCCCAGTATTTGAAATAATTGGATACGAGTCGTGATGTTATGAGCACTGAGTTCGCGACGAATCAATCCATCATTCTGAGATAGGACTGAAATAACAAATCCGGTCAGTCCTTCCTCGGGCATAAAATCTTTAGGTATTTTTTCGATTAAATTCCATAATCTAAGCTTCCGATGCAGATTCTTTGCCAAGTTGAAATCGTAAAATTTCATCAAAATAATCTTGGAATAATTTTGGTTTCGAAAACTTTGCTAGAAGTGCTTGCTTAACAACGCTCTAACTCATTTAAGTTTAATTTAGTGATACACGCAGCAGCTCGACCTCTTAAAGTACTGTAAGAGCCATGTTATTCGGTTATTTTGCACCAACCCTCTATATCAGCGTCTGGATCTTCAGGATCAAACGGTAGCGATTGCGTAGTATGACTAATACTCCCGGTTGGTGTGGGCTCAGCCGCAAGGATTCGAGACAATAGCTTCTCCATATTGCTGAATAATTTTTGGGCGTCTGTTTCTATTGTTTGGTTTTCGTTTTGTGCTCCAGGTAATCCCACTTCTGATGTAACGCCAGGAGGGCCTTGATCTTCTCACAATATCAATTTAAGCAGAAATATAATGAAACAACTAAGATAATTTCTAATTTTAGCGATCCGTCGAAAACTACGGTGCGCTGGTCACTCTCGTCAACAACAACCAGATGGCTCCCCGCTCCCATAGACACGACGTTCCGCCAGAGCGACTGAACAATCAAACCATCAGTCACTCTATCTTATCTCTATGAGTTATCTTATCTATGGCTTTCTCTATGAACGCGCCGACAAATTAATAAAGTTAAATTAACATAAACAAAAACAAAAACATCAGAATGAAAATCCAAAACAGAATTTAGATCGAAATGTACAATAATATCACAAGCAAGGTAGTTAATAATTCATTAAAATGATTATTAAATAATGATAAATAGTATAGTTTGACTGCATTTATAAATTAATAAGCCTTAATAATAATTAATAAAAGCCTTAATAAAAAATAATAATAACATAAGTATCAAAGTATCAGGTTCTTGATGTTATCAGGTTTTCTGTATCTTTATAACACTTGCCCACAAGCCAGGAACATACAGCTTTTTTGCACAGAGTAAAGGGAAGGGAGTTTATTTTAATCTGTTTATTGATTGCGTTATATAGTCTTGGTCCAAGAAAGTAGTTATAGTGTTTAGTAAATTCTAGTTTAGGTGAAGGAATCTCGCAGACGTTGTGGTTTCTTCTTTTGTCATTATTATGTGATAATGGTGTGTTGACGTGCACCGACAGTACTGTGTAAAGTTAATAGCTGTCGGACAGTTAGGACTTTGGTCTCTGTGTAGAGTAGAGTCGTATCAAAAGTTCGTGGTTTAAAGAAGCTAACTTTTAATAGTGCTCTTTGGGCTCTTTCTAAGATTAGCAAATTTGATGTATATATGCCTCCCCAGGAGGTTATGCAGTAGGTTATTAGTGATTGACATAAAGCAAGTAGGTAAGTTTGAGGATGTTACTGTTAGCTATGTGGCGAAGAGTTTTAAATATATAGATGAGTTTTCGGAGTCTAGATGAGACCATATGTATATGTTGTTTAAAATTAAGGTGACAATCAATTAAAACTCCAAGGTATTTAATATAAGGTGTAGTTTCTAGTGTTGGACATGCGTTTTTACAGAGAGAAGGAGTGGAACACGAGTGGGCAGTTATGGGTACGAGATAGTTGGGTTGTGAATTATTTCGAATGGAGAAGGTAATGTATTTAGTTTTAGACGTGTTAAGCGTAAGGGTGTTATTTTTAAGCCACATCATTATCGTATTCAGTCCGCATTGAGCCGCAGTCTGCGCTTTTGGCCATGTGTCAGCTGTAAAAGTGAGAACTGTGTCATCTGCAACAGAAAATATTTGACCATCGTCCAGTATGGTTTTTGACAGATCATTAATGAAAACGAGGAATAGCGTTGGTCCTAGGATGCTACCCTGGGGGATTCCAATAGTAACTGGAAGGTTGTCACTAAGTGTATTGTGTATTTTGACTTGTTGGAATCTGTCTTGCAGGTAACTTATAAACAATTTAAGCTGAACATCTCGTATTCCCAGGCGCTCTAGTTTAGATAAGAGCTTAGGTATAGGAACCGTATCGAAAGCCTTCGCGAGATCTAGAAAGATGGAAATAACCTTTTTTGACTTGTTTAAGTTGCAAACAATATGGTTCGTCAATTTAAGTACAGCATCGGAAGTAGATTTATGGCGTCTGAAACCATATTGATAAGTTGAAATTAATTTATTTGATTCTAAATAATTTATGAGCCTTTTGTTTATTAAACGTTCCAGAATTTTAGACAGCGAAGACAATATAGCAATAGGTCTATAGTTCCCAACACGATTCCTATCCCCAGACTTATAAATAGGGTGCACTATTGCCTTTTTAAGTGAACTCGGAAAGATACCTAAATTGAATGAGTTATTAAAAATAAAAGTAAGGGGTTCTGCAAGCTTTGTGGAGTAGCGCTGAAGGATATGAGATGATATATTATCCCACCCTGTAGCTGCAGCAGGTTTTAGTGAGTTTATTGTATTTTTTATTTCATCATAGTCTGCGGGTAGTAGAACAAATGATTTTGAACTGTTGGTTGGGCTGTAGGAAAAGTTCTCAATATTATCGCTATTCGTAGATATATTTTCAGCAAGCTTTTCGCCAATCGTGGCAAAGTATTCGTTTACTTTATTGATAGACTCTAAAGGAGATGAATTTAAGCTCAGCAGTTCTAGAGAAGAATCTTTGAGTTTGTTCATGTTGGTTACTTTTTTGATTGTCTCCCAGATAGTTTTTGTGTTATTTCCCGCTTTGGTAAATTGATCCCTATCATACTTTTTTGAGAAGGTTATTGCAAAAGTTACGATATCTTAAGTATATAGTTTTTTGGGTTACATTATCAGGGTCTTTCTTTAAATCATTGTGCATTTTATCTCTTTGCCGCATGCAGCGTAATAATCCGGGTGTAATCCACGGTTTTAGAATACGTCCTTTTCTTGTGGTAATAATTGTATTTGTGTTTTTGGTTATGGCCGTCTGAAGTGTAGATATGAAAATATCCATGGCTTGGGTCAATAGTATTAAAAACGTTGGCAAAATCAAGTTCAGAAATAGTTTTGTCTAAGCCATTATAGTCAATTTTTGTTTTGGGAATGTTAGCGTAGTTACGTTTTGTATATGTATCAAGGAAAAGATAAGTGGCTGTATGATCAGTTATGAAGGTGTCAATAATGAGAGTTGTGGATGGTAATTTTGATTTTAACATCACGTGATCCAGACAACTTGGACCACGGGTGGGAAAAGAGTGAGCTGGAAGAAATCCTTGAAAAGCTAGGGAAGTTGGGTATTCTAGAGCACATGTATCGGTGTTTGATGGTCGAATGTCTATATTTATATCACCTACTATAACGACGTTTTTAGTTTTTATTGCTTGAACGTAGTTTTCAAGTGAACTTCGAAAGTCATCCGTGCATGTGATAGAAGGAGAGCGATACATACATATCAATACCACGTCATTGCCTATACTAATGCAAAGCCCTGATGCGCCGCTAAGGTCAATTTCTTCAACAGAAGTGGTTAGTTCACAGTTTATGTAAGCTACTACGCCGTCGCTTTGGTTAAGGTGTTTTTTAGTACAGAACGACTTGTAGGAAGGTATCTGCGGTATATTGAGGGTTGATAAACAGGGCAGCCAGGCTTCGGTAAGTACGATGACATCTGATTTTATTGGTAGCCTTTCTAACAAGGTATAGAGACTAAGTATATTTTTATTTAGGGATCTGATATTTTGTGTAAGTATTTTTAAGTTCTTATCAGGGTTTGTTAGGTACTGAAGGCAGTTTTCCGGAGCGCAAGTATAGGAATTTGATATGGATAGCTCATCTATATTATTTGATGTACTCAGTAGAAAATCCACGGGAAAATTAATTGGACGTCATAGTTTGAGGTTTTAGTAGGTGTAAAGTGTATACTAACAGGTTTTATGTAGGGTGAGATCAATAAGAATATAAAATTTATGTTGGCTGTTTGGGCAAAGCAGTAGGTAATGTATGTTCTAGTAGGCAAGATTATGATAGTTACAATAGTCAAAAATATATAATCATTTTCAATATAGCTTATTAAAGTTATTAGGTATATTAAATGGCGCGCAATTTTAAATATGAAGTAGTTCAGATATATTATAATTGCAGTCTCACAGTGTGAATATAAAATCGTAAATAAAAGTTCAACTAAGTAAAAATTAAAACTAAGTATAAAATAATAGTATGAGATAGGCTTATTTGAAGGTAGTCATTGCTCTGGAGACAGTTCATTGAGCTGGGCTTCATGTTTAATTTGTATTACCGGTGCAGTGTCAGTTTTCCTAATTAAAACCCGACCGTCGTTAGTCCAGCAGTACTTAATAGTTCCGGATTGTTTGAGTTTCCGCGCCAAGTAGTAAAGGCGCGCGGCCTGCTGCGTGAGGTGGTCGGCTATGTAGATAGGTACCGGGGGGGCAGTCATGCCGGCGTGCGACGAATTTGTTTTGGCATCCTTATGGGTTTTATTATATTGTTTCGTCTTTTGTAAAAAAATATTTTTTGTGGATGGATTAGAAAAATCTAATATTAGCGGTCTGTTTTGGTCTTTTTTTCCGGGAATCCGGTACACATCCAGAACTGCTGATGGACCTAATTCTGGGGATACGGTATTTATTATTTTTTGCACTTTTGAGACCAGGTCAGTCTTTGTTTCGCTAGGTGTTACGGGACAGTTACGAGGGCGGTCCCAAAATTACCCGACCTGACTTACGTACTGGCAGTTTTATTCGATTAAATACTCTTTTTAAAAAGTCTGATCAATGCGGATTTTAAATTTGGAATTCGAACACGCTAGGTCATTTGTCATTTGTTTTGTAGTCCTTGAAAGTGAACGCTGTCAGAGAATTTTCTAATATGGAAAAAATTGGTCTACGATACGTCATTCAATACTTTCATTTGAAAGGCCTCAGCCCAACTAACATAAAAGAAGAGCTAGATTCTACATTGGGGGAGTCTTCTCCTTCGTTTACAACGGTAAAATATTGGGTGGCCGAGTTCAAACGTGGCCGTACGAACTGCCAAGATGAACCTCGCAGTGGGCGACCAAATGAGGTGACTTCGCCAGAAATGGCAAAAAAAATCCACAAAATTGTATTGGATGATCGTCGACTAAAGGTGCGCGAGCTAGCAGATATGGTAGGCATTTCAAAAAGTGCAGTACATCGTATCTTAACTGAAAACTTGGACATGAGGAAGCTGTGCGCAAGGTGGGTGCCGCGATTACTCACACTAGAGCAAAAACAGCGTCGTGAGCATGTTTCAGTCGAGTGTTTGGCAAAATTTCGAAGCAATAGAGCAGAGTTTTTGCGTCGATTTATTACCATGGATGAAACGTGGGTTCATTATTTCACACCGGAGACGAAAGAACAGTCAAAGCAATGGACCGCAAGGGGAGAATCGGCCCCAAAGAAGGCAAAAACGGTTCCATCGGCAGGAAAAGTCATGGCATCGGTTTTCTGGGACGCTCGTGGGATAATCTTCATAGATTATCTACCAAGAGGAAAAACCATCAACGGCGAGTATTACGCAAACTTGTTGCAGCGTCTAAGTGAAGAAATAAAGATAAAACGGCCTCATCTATCAAAGAAAAAAGTTTTGTTTCATCAGGACAACGCGCCAGTCCACACCTCCGGCATTGCGATGGCTAAAGTCGAAGAATTAAAGTTTGAATTGCTACCTCATGCACCTTATTCACCAGATTTGGCCCCATCTGATTATTTTCTGTTCCCAAACTTAAAAAAATGGCTCGGTGGGAAAAGATTTGCAAGCAATGAAGATGTTGAGTCTACGGTTAATGCCTATTTTGAAGAGCTCGACGGTTCCTACTACAGACGCGGCATTGAAGCTATAGAGCACCGCTGGGAAAAGTGTAAAGAACTACAAGGAAGCTATGTAGAGAAATAAATATAATTCATCCCATATTTTTTGTTTTTTCTTGGTTAGGTCGGCTACTTTTGGGACTACCCTCGTACGTATTTCTGCTTTAGAGGACCGATGCATTCTTTCGAAAAATTCTACCTTTTCCTGGAGAGAACTAATAATTATTTTGCTGGCCTTTGATTCATCTTCCAAAACTTTTATTTTTGTTGTCATTGTGTCGTATTGACTACTAATAAATTCAAAAGCTTTTTCTATTTCTGAGTTAGACTTTTTAATTTCTTTTAAAGATTCTTCTATTGTGTTAAGTTTAGACGACTGTTCTGAAATAAGCGTTGTTATCATCTTTTTGATTTCAACTTTAAAAGCAGATAAGTCATCCTTAACCACCTCATGGCGCCGCTTTTGTCGTGAAGTAACAAGCGATCGCGGTGTCTGCGCATCAGTCGACTCGGTCGCACTCGCTGCCGGCGCCGCCACCGTGGCAATCTTGGACTCCGACTCCGAGTCAGCTCGTACGCGTTCGGTAGGCGATCGAATCATTATACTGTAGATAATAGTGCGCTATTTTACAATTAATGTTAATGCAGGCGTGGCGTCACAGTACACGTTCAGCCTCTCACTCACCAGACCCGAGATTCAAATCCCAAAGCCAGCGTCCAATTTTTATTTTTTTATTTTTTTTTGTTTTTATATTTAAATTTGTGTTATTATTTTTATTATTTATTATATAGTCTTTTTTACACTAAATGCAAGGATCACAATAACACTGTTTTTTTATTATTAAATGTTACACTACAAAATTCTCACTGTAAACACGGTATATTTATTTTATATCTGGTTTTTTTTAATATTCACTATACACAAAGTTCCAACTTCACTTTTGAGATTATTTTTCTTGTAATCTGTTTTAGATTTGCACTCTGTTGAATAAAATCCTTTGACAACAACAAACAAAGGGTTCAATATTACTGTGTTAGATAAGAAACTTGTATCTCGAATCTTGGCTTGCAAAACATTTACACATAAGTATTACTATTAAAACTGAATAAATTAACCCTTAGCACCACTCGTGGGGGACCTAGGTCCCCCAGCGCTTTGTTTTTTTCAAATCATATTAATATTTAGAGCCCGACGCGGTTGCGATTCCGTGTATTCCCAGTGACACCCGAGAGCTACAGAAGTGCATAATTGCTGAGACTGCTAATATGTTTACAGAATTAAAAAAAAAAAAATTAAGTCAACTAAGCCCAACATTCCTTTTGTGATTTCGAATATTTTTAAATTTATGAAAGAGTTTATGTCTGTTTTTAATAAAAGGTAAATAGTTTATTTGAAAAAAATCTTTCTTTTTTGTTTTGAAGTAATTTTTTTAAATTATATTGGGCCTGAAAAGTAACGTCTATAAATATACCAATTTTTTATTATGTTTTTTTGAGCTTAGAAATGTTTTATTAATTATTATAAAAAAAAATGAATAAAACTGTTCATTTTCACTGTTCATGTTTTTTATTTATATTATGAAAAGATATCCCAAGATATTCTACATTTCATAAACTAAATTTTGAACACAAAATGTGGGGACTTAGGTCCCCCACGAGTGTAAATGTGTAGACTGAAAATACCGAGTGGTGCTAAGGGTTAAGTTCGAGATTGAAATTTTGATACTTAAATTAATTATAAACAAATAAAAACAAGGAGCTCGATGTTGTTCCAATTTTTTCTACAAGCTTCCATTATACATGCAGTTCAAACCCCCAAATTTAAAGTGCTCCAGCACCTATGGAAACTATTTTTTCTTTTAAACCTGACTACAGTTTTGCTAAAGTTGGTATTTCTTTATGTTCTGTTCGAAAATTTTGAATAGTAGGTAGTCCGAATAATTTTCCCGGTTCACATAATCTAAAATGTATTTATATAAATGTATTAACTGTCTCTTGAACGATGTTTTTCATGGGTGAAGTAAATGCAGCGAAACATGATAGCAGCTCCTTTCCTTCTTTCAATATTCTGGCGACAGTGCGTTGAGAGACCCTAAGATAAATTCAATAATATTTTTTCGGAATATGGACAAACCTACGCAAGCTAAATAATTGAAGTACTCAAACTGAAATACCGTCGATAGCGCCAACAAAGCAAGCTTCAAACAGCTTGTCTTATGTGGACTACGAAGCACTAGATGGTAGCTTGTTATATGTATACCCAGATCTGAGCCAGTATGGAAAAGTTTATTTTGGAAGCCAGGAGCCAGCAAAAGCTGGGACTCGAATCTAGGGCCTCTTTCACCGTACCTGTTGCGGCTACTAGGGCTATTGTGGGGAAATGGTCTTGTGTACTGGACCATTTCCGTCGTAGGAGGGCGCTCGGCTGAGGTTGAGCGCAACCCGCCGGGGTTCACGGGTAATGCTAATGGCGCGGCGGTATAACCATTTTTTTTTCTACCGTGAGCTCCACTTATGGCGGATGAGCTACACCTGGAGGTTTTTAGTGGGTGGGTCCGGCCTTCTGTCAGATCATCCCCACATACCCCGCCGCTCGGACGGTCGGAGACGTGATTGCACATTTAACTCCAGTCAAAAAAAAAGGGCCTCGTTCACTTGACTGTTCGCAGGCTATCGAATCAAATCACTCGTTCAATTAAGTTGGATGAAAATGAGTTTTGAGGAATAAGTGTGTGTGCCTATAGCGTTTCTCAGTGTGTTTTGAACTCTACAAGGTGTTCCGCTTGATTTCCCATAACTCTAGGTATTAATGGGACCATGTAATAGAATCAAATAACACGTGAATAATTTTTCAATTTTCATTATTTTTTTATTTTATTTTTCATACAAAATATATCAGTTAAGTCGAAACATCTTATGTATAACACCTTTAAGCGAAGCATTACAACGTGGCATTTGATGAGGACTGAAAACTGCTCGCGTCCACAAGGTTTAGCCCTCGATGCCTTGTACGTGGTCCCTGGGTGGCGCTAAACTAGCGGTATCATCTGGTGGTAGGCTTCGGCCGCGGCTTGTCACCACCCACTAGACAAAACCATGCCGCCAAGTGACTTAGTCGCGTTCCGGCATGATGTTTAGTGTAGCCATTTAGGAGGGTAGGTCTGAGTAATCGTGCTGCATTGGAGAACTGTTTTCAACTCGTAGGATAGTGACTCACCGGGTAACTCGTTTTGGAGGGTAGCGGGATCCGAAGCACGGTGCACCGCTGGCCGACCGCAGGTAGTAGGGGGCCCAAGTAGCATGCCAGCCACATGCGAAAGGCTGCCCCGCCACCTCGCGAAAAATCCCGGGAGGCTCCATCGTGCCGGTTGGCGACCGGTTGGAGAGGACCCGATGGCGACCTCGGGGGGGTTCGGGCGTCCCCGCAGTCTCCAGGCGAGTTCCCTAATGGTGCGTTGTTCCCTACGAGTTGCTTGGTTCCATTTGCAGCGCTTCACTCAACTTCTATTCTCCTCCCTATTCACTCCACTACCAATTCACAATGAAAGGTCCTAAAAAGAGTACGGTTCAACAGCGGTTGCACTTCCTCTCCCTTAAAGTGCACTTCTGTAACATCCGAGGAGTGCACTCCAATCTGAATGATGTCCACCACCATCTTGAGACGGAGAGACCACACCTACTCTTTCTAACGGAGACGCAGATCTGCGATCCGTCAGACTCGGCATACCTTGGTTACCCAGGCTATATCTTGGAGTCTCTTTTCCGCCCGCACGCCGGAGTGTGCATGTATGCCAGTGACGCGATCTGTTATCAGCGTCTCCGTTACTTGGAAGTGCCGGACCTTTCAGTCATGTGGGTTCACATAGATACTGGCCTAGACCAAGTGGTTTACGCCTGTATCTATCGTTCACATAGCGGAGATCGGGAGACAACGAGGCTTATGGAATACCTTGGCAATACAGCAGATAAGATTCAGCAACGTTTTCCCACGGCGCAGTTGGTGTTTCTGGGGGATTTTAATGCTCACCACGGGCAGGGGTTATACCCGTATCAGGACACTGACCATGCTGGCAGAGAGGCTTTTAAGTTTTCGCTGACTTATGGTCTCTCACAGCTTGTTAACGAGCCTACGCGCATCCCCGACGTTGCTGGCCACACTGCGTATTGCTTGGACCTTCTGCTGACAACCGATCCTGACAGATACTCGGTGTCCGTCACTGCTCCTTTAGGGACATCCGATCACTGTATGGTGAAATCTGTATCGCTGTAGTCGCCACCTGACACCCGCCCAAAAGGCTCCAGGCGAGTATGGCGTTACAAGTCAGCAGATTGGGATCAAATGCGACATTTCTTCGCATCTTATCCATGGCGGCAAACTTGTTTTACATCAACCGATCCATCGTGCTGCGCTGATGCTGTCTCAAGTGTGATACTTCAAGCAATGGAGTACTACATTCCCCACGCTGACCTATCCCTTGAAACCAAAGCTTGCCCATGGTTTAATAGTGCTTGCCTTGCCGCTGAAAAGCGAAAGCGGGAAGCATACAAAGCCTGGGCAAATGCTCGCAAAAGTAAAGCCCTGGATTCGCATGAACTTAAGAAAAGATACAACGCTGCCGCCAAGTCCTGCAAAAAGGTGATCAAAAGAGCTCGTTTTGCCCACATAGGCCGTATCGGAGACAGAATAGCAGCATACCCTTCGGGAAGTAAAGCTTTCTGGTCCGTTGCCAAGTCGGTCGAAACGAACTTTTGTCGCCCGTCGCTGCCACCACTGAGGAAACCCGATGGTTCTCTGGCCCACACTGCTAAGGAGAAAGCAGATTTATTTGCTAGTATCTTTGCGGAAAATTCTCGTCTAGATTGCCAAGGAAAAATCCCACCCCAATTACCTCAGTTCGGACCTACAATGGGTACCGTTCACTTTCGCCAAAAGGAGGTTCTCAAATGCTTGCTGCTCCTAGACGAGAACTTTTTTAAAAATAATTTTATAGGTTTTTAGTTAAATTAATTACAATTAATAATAATTACAGAAATAGTACAATAATCAACGAATGCAGAGCATTAAAAAACCGACTTCACGTCAAAACTTTGGCTGAGTTGAGAATGTCATCAACATAAACATTCTCCGAAATCATACACATTTTTTCAAAAGTTTGAAATTTTCAATGAAGTACTCAACCGATTTCGATGAAATTTAAATGGGACCAACTATGAAGTATCCTCTATCATTTGAAATAAGAATTTTCAAAATGAATTCATAATAGTCCGAAATATCGTGTAACAAAGACACAAAAATAAAACATACAGACGAATTGAGAACCTCCTTTTTTGGAAATCGGTTGAAAATAAATATGAAGTGACATTTCACACCATGCCGGTTAGTTCTAATTTTTGCCATGCGCCAAAAGATCCTTGTCTGAGTATATACATTTATGCACGTTCAACTACAAGGAAAGCCCAGAGGCCATCGTGAGTTGCAAGATCTATATATAGATTGGCAATTGGTTTTTGCTACTTAGAGAAGTTTTGACTAAAATAAACCCGTTTTTATTTTTTAGAAAATTAAGGTGAATTTAAACGTATTTATCTCACTCGAAGTTTCGGTGTCTTTAGGGTGATACCCTAAATATAGGTACTTCAAAGTACAAGAACTACGTAGCTACATATTACATAATAATATCACGCGTGTCTCCCTTTGGGGTAGGCAGAGACTAAGGAACGCCAACTGCTACGATCCAGACACCTCTTTTGCTTCCTCCACGTTCATTAATCGTAGGTACCTACAATAGGTAAATTGGTTGCTACCTTAAGAACTTCACAATTTTAGTAGAATAAGAGATCTGCAGCAAGAAAAATGTAAAAGGGTTGTAACTACTGTAATCATCATCATTGTAATACTCTGGGACATGAGTCTCTCCTCTGGATGATGAGGAGGTTTATATCCACCAAGTTGGCCCAGTGCTGGCTGGTTGGTAGGATGTCAAAATTTTCAGGGCGCTAAAATCTCTTTTGGGCAAGCTCTCAAGACTTCTGATGCAGGTACCTACACCCTGAAGCACGGAAGTCATCGTGACTTCGTGAGTAATTAAAGATCGGTGGTCACCTCTACGAGGAATTCCCGAATACTTAAACTAAATATTCAGTCAAGGTTATTGTACATTCAGCCCGAGTAATGTTCATAGCTGACCTGTCAGATTTTTGACAAAACATGAAATGTATTAAAACAAAATATAGTGCAAATAATAGCTCGTGTTCGGTTAATTCTAAATCATTTACTTGTATTAGAAATCGCAGCAAGGATTTAAATATTTCACCCTCTCAAGTTACTCAATAAACTACAAGTATCATCCACTTAAAATGAAAATCCCGATATCGTTTCTAATAAATTAAATCAAGTCGGCGCCAATAGTTCAGATATAAACAGGCAGCATTTCAATGACAATATCATCTTTATACACATCATATAGATAATCAAAGTTTATACATTCATATACCTAACAAAAAGTAGTTTGACTGGTCAGAGACTGTATGGACCGTGAACATTACTCTTTGTCATAACTCAATAAACTCCGCATAAAAAATATGTGCAAGATCCACAGAGGTAAGTAAAATGGAGAATTAATAAAATGAGTAGCAGTGGTCGATAGTGCTATATTTTTCTAATTCATAATTTACAAGATAATAACAAATCCGACTGACGTGTACGTAATATCTATTAGTGGCCAGTGCACAGGCATATAGCACCTCCAATAAAGTAAGCTTGAGTAAGGTCATAAGTTCTAAATTTAAACCTTTTTTTGTAAAGCAATACCGGCAACAAACAAAGCACTGTCGAATTAGGGTGTAACAACACCAATCGATCGATGGTAGAATGGATTAATTTGACGTTTAAATACTCTGGTCCCAGTTTGTCATGTTCGTGTTGTGCATCCATAGCTTAACGCACCTACTATGTAATTTGGCTTTGACATGACATTGGCTCTCACAATTAGCTGTCTTGTGTTTGATTTTTTTTCATGTCATGATCAATTTGTACTGTATGTACCTACCTATTTGTTTTAATTCGTATAATCCTGACTGAAAAAGAGTGCCAAGAGTTTTTTTCCGCCGGCTTTTTCGTCTCTTGGTCTACTGTAATATCTTATTCAATAACTATCAACACCTTGTTAAAGCCGAAGTACAAAATTGTGACGTCATTAAGAGACCATTCGATGGTCTTATCTATTCTTCTTCTATACTTATAATAAATCTGTAGGTAGAGAGGTCAATTCTGTACATGAAATATTTTTTCAAAATAACTATCAGGGGGTGATAAGTGATCGATACTGATGCCAAAAATGCAATCAGTAAAATTTTTGTCTGTCTGTCTGTCTGTATGTTCCTTATAGAAACAAAAACTACTTGACGGATTTTAACGAAACTTGGTAAAATTATTCTTCATACTCCTGGGCAGGTTATAGTATACTTATTATCACGCTACAATCATTAGGAGCAGAGCAGTAAAGGGAAATGTTGGGAAAACGGGAGAAATTACTTCATTTTTTAAGCTTCCGTCGCGTGTGCAGCCTTAATGGTTAAAGCTACATAGAAATCATGTATGACAGAAATATTCTTCATAAAATTATATAAAAAATATCCTTTTACAGTATATGTCTATATTTTATGGTTGACTCACAATAACACGTGTAAATCCCGATAGCTTAGCAGTTCGGAGCTTTCTGATTATATTTGTTTACTCTTACGTTCATAATACTCTCACTCATCCCTAATTAAAAAAAATTAACATTATTACCTATTCAATAAAAAAATAATTATAGAAATCGGTATAGAAACACCAAACTTATACATGAAATACGCTAATAACCCATCGCGCGTGAATACTGAATGATATAAGGATTATTTTTGCGTAACGGTTGCCGCGCTCAACGCGGCTCGCGGCGGTAGGGTATACAAAGGCGGGAGGCGAGCGCAAGCTTTTGCGCGATTTAATATAGGTAGGTACAGAAGGAACAAGCGTTCTGTCAAATTTCCCCAACCAATTTTAACTTATTATCGAGGGCATACCTATAGTTCAAATTCAAGTAAAAAATTTTGACAGATTTGTAACGCTTGATGTACTGCCTTCTGTACATACAGAGATAAAATGGAAATCAAGGTTTTGTTTATTTCATGATCATTTCTGCCTCTTGGAAGTCAGAAACCGTAGATTTCTTCGGAATAAAAAGTAACGTATGTGTTAACTACTAGGTATACCAAATTACATTAAGGCGACATATTGAAAAAATGCATTGACTTTCATCGCAAACTATGAGAATATGACAAGACGAGTGGATCTGACATTTAGATATGTGTAAATTCATATCTTTATCTATACTTTGCCTGCTCAAAAACATGATTTGATAATTTTGACTCGATAGTTTTATTTTTCGAAAACACGTCTAAAAACATTCTTTTCTTAAAATTACTACGTAGTTATGCAATCCATATGCTTAGAATTTACTTAAATTCAATCTTCACATTATTGTTCGGACTTTGGTTGCTCAAAATTTACATAGCATTTACCGTTATTTTTTTATCGATTTTTGAAACGATTTCTGTGTCTGAGCGGTGTCGATGGTGGCGATTTCTATGCAATACGCGACCTTATGTCGGCGTGTTTAGGTGCTAAGATTTCAAGAAAAAACATTTCGATGTGTCGTCTTAATATTGGCTTAGCCGTTCTTAGTCGTTTGGCAGTGAAAAGCAGCCATACATAACTATAGGTAGTTTTGTATGTACACTGATAATGTCGGGATGGATGGATTTTTGCTATTCTTTCACGCAAAAACTACTTAGCTTTACCTAGAATAACAATAAGCTAAGTATAATTAATGAAGATATTGCAGGAATTAAGTAAAATTGAAGGAATTAAATAAAACACTTTTCAACCGGATTAATGGCGTATAATTTATATTTTACATTTTAACTCGACGTTTCGGTGTCTTTGCAGACCCCGTGGTCACGAGCGACTGTTAAAATTTTAAATGTAAATATACGCGATAAATCCGGTTAAAAAGTGTTTTATTTAATAGTCATACATAATAGTTATCGCGAAAACTTAAGACAATATTAAAATTTAAGGCACTTTGGCACCCGATTTGTTTATAACGCTATGTGCATTTGTAATGTACCTAATAGATAGATAGAATAGACCTACCTATGTTTGTGGTAAGAAGTTATACATATTATATGGGCGAAGATTCTTTATTTTTATTTCTGTTATTAAAGATTTTTAGGACCTTGGAGAAGAAAATAACCTACTCGAAATACTAATTCAATACAGACGAAGTCGCGGGCATCATCTATGTAATATACCTACCTACCTATACTTTTTCACAAAACCTAGGTGAAACTGCGGATCACTGCTTTGTTGTAACAGTTTTTGAAGTAATTCTGTCTGTTTATCTATCAGTAACGCTTTCACAGCTAAACTACTGAGTCGATTTTGACAAAATTTATAATAAGGTAAGTTTTAACTTCAAGGAGGATATAATAATAGTATTTATCCAACTCTAATAAACGGTATCCACGCGGACGAAGTTGCGGGTCACAGCTAGTTATTAATAAAATTTTCCATTTTTATTTTTTTCATTTTTCGATCTATAGTTTTTACTAGGCCAAAAAAATTGTTGTGGTAACACCCTTAGACTTGCCCTACCGCCCCTGTATAGGCGTGTCGTAAAAGGCGACTAATGCGAGCTCAATGGTAGGACAGGACCCCTTCAGGGTTTGGCTGGCTGGCAACCACCCTTCATATAATTTCTGCCGCTAAATGTCACTCGGCTCTGGCGATTCTTCCAGCAACAAACTTTTTTCGAATGGTACAGATAACTCTTTTATTTCTATATGGCTGTTTCACCCACAAAATTGATTAGGTAGGTACAATAACCGCATGTCACCCACGAGCCGCCATGCCATGCCGCCCATATGCACTTTCGGCATGGGGTTCTAGATTTAGATATTTATCACTTTTTTGCATTAAATAACTGTAATAATATAAAAATTACAAATTTACTTGAGGCGCCGTGGGTGCGCTCTAGGTATTGTTTGTCGATGAGCGATGCATTTTTAGACACTTTAGATTGCAGCGCTACAGTAATAATGTAGGAATCTTCAACGTGACATCGATGCGGTATTAATGAAATAGAAATAAAAGACGTTAAGTTATATGCACAGATGTATTTATTATTATTGCATTGTTTGTGTCTCGCAGGTCTAGACTCGATAAACAACAAATCAAACAACAACTTGTATGCACAGATATATTTATTACTATTGCATTATTGGCGGCGCTAGGCTAGATAGGAGTAGGTGTCGATGGCTCCCGGAGTGCGCTCCAGGTATTGTTTGTCGATGAGCGCTTCGATACATTTCTTGACGAGCGCTACTGAGGGGGCGAAGGATCCGCGCGCCGCAAGGCACGCTTCTTGGACTAGCTCGCTGTGTCGGAGTACCTGGGAATGGAATAGTAAGCATAAATCATCATCATCATGATCTATGAGTCTCTCCTCTTGGTGACGAGGAAGTTTAGGCCGTAATCCACCAAGCTGGCCCAGTGCTGGTTGATGGATGTCAGAATTTTCAGAGTGCCGAAATGGCTTCTGACAAACCCTTACGACTACTGTGTACAAGAATAAAGCACCCGGGACCGACTACTTAATGTGCCCTCCGAAGCACGGAAATCGCCGTGAGAAATAAATAATCGGCGGTCACCCATCCTAATACCGGGCGCGCCAAGCTTAACCTGCGATATCGTTTGATATACACAATAACCACGGCGCCACAACGACCTCGCATAAATAATAGTATTATTTTTGGTGGATTATGAAATAATAGTAACATAATCCACCAACCCGCACTGGGCTAGCTAAGTCAAAAAATTTTTTATTTCGTGGGAATATAAATACACTTGAAATAAGTCAAACAATTTTCGGAAAGTCGATCTGTTGAGAAGTAGCAAGAAACTCAACAGCCATCATCTTTTAAAAATACACAATAACAATTTACAGCCAGGGAATTCCGTCTTCTTGCATCCGGATATGTTATAGTAACCTTTTCACATAACAATTACCCTTAAATCTATCGAAGACTTAATCATTTTATAAATTTTATTATAAAAGCGTAGAGATACACCTCTTCGTCACTTATGAGAGGGACTCATGCCCTGCAATGAACTCATAAAAACGGCTGAGATGAATAACGAAAACAATAAATCTTAGTGTATGGACTGGTATGCTTAAATATGTCAAGCGTACTTCTTAGTACCTATGTTCAACTGGGTATTTCGTAAATACCTACTGGTTTCTGTGCAACTACTCTTCAAAATTAATTTTCCATAAACACAAATTATATAAATAAATAAATAAAAATAAAATCCCCAGACAATCACACCAAGTACATGGCCCCAAAGTAAGCACAGCTTGTGTTATGGGATACCACATAGCGAACTAGGGGGGAACCTATAATATAAATACATAAATAGATAAACACCCAGACACGGAACATTTTTTTTTCTGGTTCCGTGCGGGGATCGAACCCGCAACCACTGGCGTCTGAGCAGATAGGTTTACCCCAACGCCATAGTGGTCGTCATTACAAGTAGAAAAAAATAAAATCTTGGAAATAGAATTAAGCCCGTCTGCACTAAACTCTACAAAGCATAATATTTTTTTTTAAGTATGACTAAGCCCTTGTTTGACCTCAACCCCACCTGATGGTAGGTGAAGATGTCTATCGAATATAATGCACTTATGACATTTTAGATACGGTACAAATTCTGTACTCATTAAATGTCAGTGTCGAATGAAATTATAACACGTTCGTCAATAAGGAAACCCATATTCAAGCGAATTTCGACCTACTAGCATTTATGTTTGCTAAAATAAGCTTAGGGTGGGTCATGATTCAGATGGTTCGATAGTACAATAAATCATTATCTAATATATAAAATTCTCGTGTCCCAGTTTTCGTTGCCATACTCCTCCGAAACGGCTTGACCGATGTTGATGAAATTTTTTGTGCTTATCCGGTATCTATTAGAATCGGCCAACATCTATTTTTTTTTATTTATATGGAAAAACAACGTAAAAACAACGGAAAAACAACGACTGTCTTTTCATTAAATATTGTCAGAACACATCACCGCCGGAGCGATAATATCTGGCGGCAGATTTTATATGAAGGGTGGTCGCTAGCCAGTCGGGCACTGACGGGATCCTACCACCAAGCGGGGGTCACTCGGATTAGCTATTCAATGATTTTTTTTTAATTGTAAGAATAGGACGTTTGTCTTCCATGCCACCTGCTGGAAAGTGTGTAGTGTAGTGGATTCTAGTTTTATTTTTCCAAAAGTTCTTCATCAATTCTGACGAAACAATGGGACTACATCTGAAATATATTCTACCAATTACCAAACACAAAAAAAGTTTCAGGAGAATTGAAAACCTCCTACTTTTTGAAGTCGGTTGAAAAACCAATCTTACCTTCCTCTGTTTCATGATGCGCACTAGAGCAGCCTGCAGGTACATCTTCCGGTCGTCGTCGCAGGCGCCGGCCTCGCTTTCCGACGGGTTCGTTCCGGGCTCGCCGCCCGTGCCGCCTGCCGAATCAATTATATTAATACGGGTTGCCTGGAAGAAATCGCTTGAAGCGATAAGGCATTTTCAATTCATTCAAACATTGTCCGAAATTTCTTCAAAATTATTTTTGTTGGCAATAAAGTGTGAATAAATATAAGTATTATAAGATTAAATTGGCTGAAGTTTTCAAGATTATCTTACTTCTTACAATAGTGTTTTTCAAATGCGAGGAGTCCGGTGACTTTTGTTGAAATTGAAAATTTTCCGATTCACGCATACCGTTTTTGTAAAGGATTTTTAAAATGTCATTGATTACCTATTTGTCGCGATGTAAATAAAAAAATAAAATAATACTTATTGAAATATTTAACAAAATCTGTGTCTACATTTTATACAAATCCGATAAACAATAATTTAATTTTTAAATTACGCAATGTATGAAACGGAACAGAATAAAGGAGGGAAAGAACATAATAGGCTCTAAAACTATCAAACTTGAAACATTACAGGACTGCTGTCATTTGAAAAACACTATAATTTTACTACTTATTGCGAGGTTTCACCCGCGCAGATTCGAATCCCGCAGGAATATCTGGATAAAAGTACCGTATATTTCCTCAATCATAGCAGAACGGCTATCCCGTTAAGCCGTGAGTTAGTGCCGTGATTGAGCATCCAAAATTTCACATGTATAACGTCGTAAGTCTTCACTCGCCGAGATAGACGCACCTATCTCGCTCTGCGAGAGTTTCGAATGAAATAGCTGATAGTGTATTATTTCTTTCTAACACCTGTATATATTAAGCTTTATCAATTTATTAAATCATTATTTTACTAATCATCAAACTGATCGTTTAATTTCAACCTCAAATAAGCCGGAGCTATAGTGGTGACCCGACCTCAGAACAATGGAAGAAAAACAAGAAGTTGGCAGCATCGCGCTATCCATGCGCATTCCACCCTTTTGGCGCGACCGACCGCGATTGTGGTTTATAACATTTGAAGCAGCCACCAACGATCTCAAGAAAAGTCAAGCTCAGCTCGCTCTATAATGGTCATCGCTCAACTAGACAAGCCAGACGTCGAACAAATCAGCGATCTTCTTTACAAGCCATCTCAAGAAAATCAATACAACTTAATAAAGGACCGGCTCATATCAGTTTACGAAGAAAGCGAAGGCAGACAGTTCCAGAAACTCCTATCAGAAATGGAGCTCGGCGACCAACGGCCATCGCAGTTGCTTAGAAAAATGCGAGATCTTGCGAGAAACAAAGTTCCCGACTCTACACTTCAAATGATGTGGATGAACCACTTGCCTGCACACGTTCGCTCGGTACTAGTCGTCAGCGATACATTTTCAACGAAGGCTCAGTTAGAAGATCTATCTTTATTAGCCGACAAATAGCACTATAGCTCCGGCTTACTTGAGGTTGAAATTAAACGATCAGTTTGATGATTAGTAAAATAATGATTTAATAAATTGATAAAGCTTAATATATACAGGTGTTAGAAAGAAATAATATACTATCAGCTATTTCATTCGAAACTCTCGCAGAGCGAGATAGGTGCGTCTATCTCGCTCGCACACACATATCCTCGCTGTTGCGCCGTAGTCGGGTAGTAGCAGCTAGTTGCTAGGGTAGCTACAGTAGCAACAGTGAAATAAGATAGAGATGCGGATTGAAAGAGGATGTAGTGACTAAGATTGAAAATGCTGCGGTGGTTTGGACATTTGGAAAGGATGAATGAAAGTAGATTTACGAAACAGGTGTACAGAACAAGAATGGATGGTGTTGTTGGAAGGGGCCTGCCTAGGCGAACGTATTCCGATCAAATTGGCGACATTTTGAAAATGGGTATAATCAAAAGTACCCGTAACCGGCGATCATGTATGAAAGATTGATGTACGTGGAAGAAGCGAAAGAGGTATGTCTGGATCCCAGCAATTGGTGTTCCCTGGTCTCTACTTACCCCAAGGAGAGACAGGCGTGAGGTCATGTATGTATGTAATGTTAGTAAAGTTATAAAAACTGTATTAGAAAAATAAAATACAAAAAGATATATTGGGTGTTTAGAGATCGCAGTGCGACCACAGAACTTTATCGATTTGTGTGTTTTAGGAATATTTGTATATTTAGTATGAACTCGGTTGCAAGTTGTTAGCAATTCTAAATAGACAAATTACAATAATAGAGCGTGATGAGAGCAGCCTCTGTACTATTTCTAGACTGTATACTCTATGTGCTGTTTCAATCTGAAAATGTGTATGGGTTAATTCACAAAAGCTGGATTATATACTTTATGTTATTGTTAAAAAGCTACACTGTCGCATTAGGAGTAAAAACCTGTCATGATAGTTGTAAGAAAGTGTGAATAAATAAATAAATAAATCTGAAATACCACATAGGCTACTTTTTTCCTGATATTCGAAACTGAGCGGGTCAAACCATAGTTGTCTGGAAGAAATCGCTCTTCAGCGTTAAAACTTCCTAGTTGTACTTACTAAACACAAAGTTTTTTATTTTTTTCATTTACTGTCTGTGCTGTAAGCTGAAGTGTAAATAAATAAAATCGCGCGAAGCAGCCAGTATTCACATATATACCTATGTTACGGTAAGAGTGAATAATTGAAGATTATTAATAATTATCTATTATTATTAATAATTACCGAAAGTCGAGGTTATAGTCATATAGCCAGAGGCTATTAAACCATGGAAAATAGCCTCTGGCTATATGACTATAATTACTAAGTTTTAAATCTCCCTGTCACTTAAATATTATCTCCATCATTATAATAGATTTAAATTTTTCAAATGTGACATCCAATGGTTTAATAACCTCTGGCTATATGACTTTAACCTCGACTTTCGGTAATTATTAATAATAATAGATAATTATTAATAATCTTCAATTATTCACTCTTACCGTAACATATACATTACCTTGACTGGTGGGCACGGAGGCACAAGTGAGTTTGATCTTGGTCCGCTTGCATGTGAAGTTGAGGTTCAACACGAGATAGCCGTCTATGTTCTCGGATTCGAGTCCCATCACGTCACCGTCCGCTGACACCAGATCTATGAGAAACAATATTTAAATTAATTTTAGGAACGGGATATTTACTTTGTTTTTTCCATGCAGGACTGGGAGCAAAAAAAAATAATAGAATGTAATAGCATACTGTATAAGTCAGTTAAGAGATGAAGGTTATTTTTGCGTTTTTGTGGGCGATAGGCTGACCCCCTGTCACTGTAATAGTCTCTCTCCATCATAATAATACCTCCAAGTTTGTCAAACGTGACATCAGATGGTTTATAGCCTCTGGTGTTCTGCCTACCCCATAATATAAAGGGTGACCGGTGGGTCATTTTCGAAATTCAAGGATGTGATAGTTTGAGATCACACATGAAGAGTAATAATAAAATAAAATATAAATATGAATTATTTGCTGAGTAAACTTAACCGAAAGTTTAACACTTCATTACGCAACGCACCGTTACATAAGAGTTATGCAATAGATACTTAGCGGGTGGTGGTGTGCGTGTGGCGCGAACACTGCTGTGTGCGTGTTGACTGAGGCGGCGCATCGGGAGAAGTGTAGTAATGTCTCTTTATTTATTTACGGGGATATCTGGTGAAAAATTAAGTTCCTTCTTTTATCACATAATTATAATCAGAATCGAGTCTAGAGTGCTCTCCTTCAATATCTAGAATTTGTCACCAGTTACCTTGTAGAGACGCGAAGTTATGCATGTTTTTTTCTTTTTACTTTTAGTTTTCGATATTTCAGAATTTTTTCAAGTGCCATGATCATAATGGTAACGTCTCCATACTTGGTATTGTGTATAAAAAAATGGCATGCTGTCAAAAAAAGTATTTTCAGGAGCCGTTACAAAATATTTTTATATATTGTAATGGTATGTTACAATATATACGTATATTGTAACATACCATTTGTGCCATTCTAATAAGGTATTATTGGAAGTCGTCGTGGCGCCGTGATTACTGTGTGTATCAAACGATATCACAGATCAAGCAACGTTCGGCGCGGTCGGTACTTGGATGGGTGACCGCCGAACATTCATTTCTCACGGCGACTTCCGTGCTTCGGAGGGCACGTTAAGCTGTCGGTCCCGGGTGCTGTATACTTGTATACAGTAGTCGTTAGGGTTTGTCAGAAGCCATTTTCGGCGCCCTGAAAATTCTGACATCCACCACCCAGCACTGGGCCAGCTTGGTGGATAATGGCCTATACTCCTCGTCACTCAGGGGAGAGACTCATAGCCCTGCAGTGGGCTCTTTACAAAGAGTCGTGATGATGATGATGATGAGCCGCTTGGAAAAAATAATGGTCAGAAAAGGCGAGTAATCCGAGTTTGGGAACAAGGTGTTTGTTCCCAATCCCCAGAAAAGGGATGGCAGGCCGCGGCCCACGGCCCGACGGATGATGTCGGGATGTTGTATATATAGCTAGTTGCAATATAAACTTTGATAGCGCGATGTAGGAATTACGTCGTGTCTTCATCGTTCTATGGAGCGTCGCTAGATGTCGCTACACGAGCGACCCGCGCTTGATGGTACGGTCTGTCTGACTAGCGACCTCCTTTCATATAAAACCTGCTGCCAACCACCGCTCCTGCGGTGAAGTGTTCAGACAATATTTTATGAAGAGCCAGTTCTTTCCTAAGCTCGTGTGCCTATTAATGTGTGTGTGTGTGTATTAACGCCAAACGTGAGCTTAAGCACTGTTAAAAAAACAATACAGTGGAATCCGTTTATAATGACATCGAAGGGAAATAAAAAAGAAGTCATACTAAACGGACTTCATACAAAGCATAGTATACGACGTCATACTTCCTAAAATAAGTAAATAAATAGGTACTGCAAGAATAAATAAACTGTTTAAGTTAGTATGTGATTTATTTTAATAGAAAGGAATAAAATAGTTATAAATCAAAGTAGATATTAATAAGTAGACTCAATAAGTAAATCTACGCTCTGAGACTCAAATCAAAAAAGCCTTTCACGCGCCGAAAGTCTTTGGGTATAACATGACTCTCCCGAACACTGCCAAAGGTGTTAGAAATCATACGGTCGGTCACTATAAGCGGACGAAATTTGATAAAAAAAGGGTAAAAATAAGCGATATGTATAGGCGAAGTCATTATATCCGACTTAGTTATATAATTTATATGAAAACTAAACTTCACTGTGTAAACACGTCATTATAAGCGGTTGGTTAATATAAGCGGAGTCATAATATACGGATTCTACTGTAATTAAATAAAATCCCCAGAAAATCACACCAACTACATGGCTTCAAAGTAAGCAAAGCTTGTGTTTTGGAATACCACGTAGCAAACTCCTCCCTTGTTCCAAGAATCTAACTACCAAGAATATAAAATACATATACATAGATAAACGCCCAGACACGGAACATTTTTTTTTCTTACCCCGTGCGAGAATCAAACCCGCAGCCACTGGCGTCTGAGGCAGATAGGTTTAACCACAGGTTTACCCCATCGCCAAAGTGGTCGCCAATTATTTTGTATAAATAAATAAACGTATACATACTGATATCCAGCAATGGTTTCACGTGCCTCTGCCACGAATCCTTGGACAACTGCAGAGTATCGCAGAGGGACTGTGCCGACACTCGGTCTTCTGTCTCAAACTGTAGGAGAATACCGCACTGGGGGGAGAAACAGAAACAACGATTATAATAATGGGGTCACAAATTTGAGATGTTAAAGGAGGACCACTCTGTACTCGATTCTGATCATGATTTTGTAATAAAAGTAGGTACCTACTTAATTTTTGAGGAGAATTCCCTATAAATAAATAAAGAGTTTTACTAGGTCGACGAACGGTCGTCTATGCCTACCTACCTATTCTGTGTTGATAGTGACGTCCGTACCAATGTAACCATGCGTTGCGTAATCAATTGTTTAACTTTCGAAAACTGTGTGAATGATGTGAAAACTGAAGACAATATTATGACAGTGATTTGTTAGGCAATATTCTAAGAATAGTCTCAGTTAGTCCTAAATTTGAACTGATCTCGTTCCAAATGATCCACAACATCGATCTTATTAGGTGATGAGATAGATGTATTTCGGCAATATTTAGTGAAAATCCGTTAATATAAGATTTATTTCATCTACAGTAGAGATGAAGGTAAGATTTTTCGTGGGACTCTTTTTTAAGCAAAATGGTGACGTTGTTGTGAAAGGTATGGAGAGCCAGTTATTCTTAACCCTGAACTTTGGAGAAAAACTTCCATCTCACCTGCAGTTACATTAGGTGAGATGGAGTTTAAACGGGGATTTCGTTACAGATAAAAAAAAATGCGAGAAAGTTGAAAAGTGCCTTAAAATTAGATCTTTACTGGATTATTTATTTACACTTTATTGTTAAACTTATATTATAATAATTTAAAATAGAAACAAAATGACTTAAATTAATTGGCGGTCTTATCGCTGGGCAGCGATTTCTAAAAGACAACCATGATTAACACTTATTTAAAAATAACCTTTTTCCTTGAATAAGTTTGTGGTTTCACACCTTTATTTTTTTCTACTGATCATTACTAAAATAAATATGCAGGTTCGTTTATGTCGTAACACTGAAAATAACATTTAAATTCGCTAGTGAGTTTAAATGTTATTTTAAACTCTGAAAAAATAAAAATATTACATGCCCGCGTACGCTATCCTATGATGTAACGGAAGACCTTATAAAAATCATTGAAAAAAAGTCTCAAATAAATTAATTGTTCCTTTTAAATAAACGTAAATTACCGGAAACGGTTGCTTCGATACAGGCCTAGTGAAATTACCATTAATTATTCCGAAAAGTCGAACTAATCGCTTTGACAGTTCCTTTTTAATACGGGTCGCCAAGGTTTGGAATGAACTGTCTTCTTCTATTTTCCCTGACCAGTATAGTCCTAGTACTTTTAAGCGTCGAGTGAATAGGTTTCTCGTGGATGGACGTGTACCACCTTAGTCTTCATGTTCACTTAACATCAGGTGTCATGGAAGACAAACATCCCATCCATACTTAATAAAAAAAAAAAACACTAATGGCGGGTTTCAATATTCAACTGACTACTATGCGTAACCGGTACAGGTACAAAATTGGTAGGAAAAAGGTAGCGTTTCACAATATCTACTAGCTACGGGCTGTAAGTTCTCAAATTGGGCATGGGCCCTCCTTGCGTGACGTTCTTCCAAGAAAATAGGTGATATGTGATTTATAGAATATCACGCATTCGCAAATTATTTGTATGATATTTGAACTAAAGAAATATATAAACTTATTCAATTTATGTTTGCTATGTTTTAGTATTCGATAAATATATTATAGTATGTTTTTAGAGCTTTTCATTAATAATTGCGTTTAACTGCTTACGTAAAACGAAACGCCAAACCTTCGACAAATTTTGCCATTGGTTGAATCACATTTTTATGACGTCATAAAAATATTTAAAAGAAAAATTATGTCATTCAATAATATTCGTCCCTTTTTTCAAAAACAGTTATAGATAAGTTAGAAAGAGAAAACTGGATTATTGATATGTTGACAGATATTTGATAGGATATTTCATCACTACATAGTATAAAACAAAGTCGCTTTCTCTGTCCCTATGTCCCTTTGTATGCTTAAATCTATGAAACTACGCAACGGATTTTGATGCGGTTTTTTTTAGTAGATAGAGTGATTCAAGAGGAAGGTTTATATGTATAATTACATCCATTAAATAGTGAAGAAATACTGTTGTTTTTGAGGTTTCTAATGTGATGTCGTAAATAATTACATTTTTTCCGCTTACATTGCAAACGCAGGCTGAACCCTACGAGTTTTATCAAAATAATGTACTAAGTATTGTACACATTGAAAAGGTCTACAGAAAAGTCCGTGATGGTATATGTCTATCTCTTATGGATAACCCACAATAACTTTTTTTTGTCATTTACTTTTTACGACAAATAATGGCTGATTTTTGAAGCGATTTTAACCAATACAGCATTAATCCTTAACCAATTAAATACATTGAATACATTGTTCATTTAATATAGATCTATATGGCCCTTTACACCGGTGAATATTTTCGATGATATTACAGATTTAAAAATTGCGGGACGTAGCGTTTGCGGCGGTACCGGCGGCGGGCCGCCCGGTGCGGCAAGAGCGTGTATCAGCATTGCACCCGTGCGAAGCCGGGGCGGGTCGCTAGTTAAATGAATAAATTGTTACGTCGTTGGCTGGATAAAATGACCTATTCTTTAATTGGTCATACGTAATGAAAAAATAACTCTTATTGGCCGCAGCAGACTGCCATGCTACCTTTACCTCATTGGTTTAAATTAATAACTTGTTACGTCGTCGTTGGCTAGATATAATGACTTATTTTGTAAATGGTCAAATGTAACCTAGCAACCCATTACAGTCAAACAGTTCGTAAGCAGTGGTGTAGATGTCAAGATTTTGAATATAGAAAGGCATTTTGGTAGTGATTTCTATTGTTCGTAGGCAAAACGAACAGTTTTCATAATATTGAAACCCGCCATAAATGCATAAGATTTTTTTTGTGTTAAGTTTCTGGCAAATAAATATGTTTCATGTTTTTTTTACTGTTCTGTATTTAAAATGTGTAAGTATCTGACCTGTTGCGCTGCGCAGGCGATGTGGTAGCTGCGCGGCGTGTACTTGGTTCGAAGCTCGGCCGTGCACAGGTGGTACAGCCACGACAGCCGCCGCCCAGAGAACGCGGCTCTGTACCTGACACCACACACGCGGGGTTTAGAGACCTTACAACCAAAAAACTGCAGACCCTTGAACATCGTCGTAAGGTTGCTTGTTTAACCGTGTACTACAGGATACATTTTGGTGAGGGCGCGAGTGCTCTGTTTGAAAAAATTGAACCCTCACCCTTTTACCATCGGACTACTAGACGCAGACATAACTTCCATCCCTATAAAGTGGATTTACCAAGAAGTCAAACAACCGCTTCGATAGTTCCTTTTTGGTACGGATTGCCAAGGTGTGAAACGATCTGTCTGCGTCTGTTTTTCCTGACCACTACAGTCCTGGAACTTTTAAGTGTCGAGTGAATAGGTTTCTCGTGGATGGACGTGTACCACCATAGTCTTCATGCGCACTTTCCATCAGGTGGCATGGAAGACAAATGTCCTATCCTTAAAATATAAAAAAAGTTGATTCGATGACAAAATATAAAATTTTCAATAGGTATAAGAAAGCAACGAAAAGACATTTACTCAACATAAGTCATGAAGTGTGGACAAAGTAAACAGGGTGTTATAAGAATGAGTGTATATTTTTTTTCTTTGAATGACATTTCATTTGATTATAAAAAGATAGTCTTTATCAACTTGCTTGGTGGTAGGATCCCTTCTGGGTCCGCCTGGCTAGCGACCACCCTTTATATAAAGTCTGCCGCCAAATGTTACCGCTCTGGCGGTAATGTGTTCCGGCAATATTGTATAAAGAGCTTGTTCCGTCCTAAACCCGTGTGCTTTCATCTTCGACCTCATCGTCACTTACCATCAGGTGAGATTGAGGTCAAAGGCGGGTTTCGTCACTATTAAAAAAAAAAAAACTAAACAATTATTTAACAAATTAAAGTACAATTCATGTAAAATTGGAGTAATTTAATCAAAAATAAGTTGCAAATTGTTTTTTTAAATAAATAATATGGCTAAATGACTGCCCCAAGCATATATGTGAACTTCACATTTACTCGTAATAATTAAATATTCATTCATGTATTATTTCGTGTTTAATAATTTCCTAGAACTTTCGTAAACTGTTAAATATAAAAAAGTAACGAATTGTTTTTATGTTTATTATATTGACATGATGTGGTTACGAGGACATAATGCAAGTCTAGGGAGGTTCATATCGATTTTCCAGAATATCAAAATGAAACTGTACTTAAATCGATTCTTACTCACAGGTATCAAAACAACTTATTTTCTGTAACTAAGGAATGGCGATGAAAATGAAAGTTTTAGGCGGGAACGGATAGAGTTCAATTCGGTGTCTTGTTTGGTTGCTTTTTATTGTTGTTTTTTACTGATATTTTATATGATTTAAATGATCGTCTAGTCCTAGTCATAGGCCAGGGATTTCATGCTGGTTTACCTGTCCGGTAATCCGGTTATGGAATACGGGTACGCGACCCCGGCTTCCCAAGCTACTGTTCAACTCACACCTTTCCTTCCAAGATAACAGTATCCCCTACACCTACGTTCCTACCCCCAACCCCACTTTTCCTTTCCTTTACATGGTAGCATCCTCTACCAACAACAGCATTCCCAAAGAGGGTTAGTGTCAGGCAGGCGGCCGACTGTAAAAGTTTTTGCCAAATCCTATTGCAGTTTGTCTATATCCTAATGTGATTGTAAGAAGAAGACTTACTGCGCCGACCCCAGATAATGGGAACAGGGCAAGGAAATGATGACGTCTAGTCCTAGTCAATTCAACTTCATTCTAAACAAAACCAAATAATAATAACTGAAAGCTCCGGAATATTAATATTTAATTAATCTTAGTACTTGCCTATTTTAAGTTGAAAAATAGTAACTAAATAGTGATCAAAAAAACTAATTATTTTTTTTCATTCAAACCAATCGATCCTCTTATCGATTCTGTGACGCTTGAAGTTCAGTCGAATCTGAAAAAAAAAGAAACGTCAAACGTCGTTTGAATGCTCTGCCGTTTACTTCTTCGTTGTGCTTTTTATTTTGGATTTTCATTGACCCTCGCGTGTTTATTGGACTTTCTGTTTATACGACTTCTACCTACCGACCTCTCGCTACTCGATACGGACTTAACTTGCATTCTATTCAACATGCAGTGCATAAATTGTGGTGTTGCTACCCAAAGACTGCGGCGACATATTACTTCTTCATTGCCTGCTGTTCTACTCGCTATCCTAGCACGATGGTTAACAATTGAGGTAAGAGTAAGACATCTACAGCTAGAATGACCTAAGAATTAATAAATATAAGAAACAAAAAACAAAGGTGACTTCAAATTCTTGTGTCTCGAAATAACTACATAACTAATCCAATGTCAATGGATCAGAAAGACTCATCTCGTCTTGTAATTGTCACGACTACAACAAGCTAGTTGCCTTAGATTTCATATTGTACATAAGTAGATAGTTTATTTAATTCATGTGGGTCTTAAGGAAATTAAGTTTGTTCTAGGTTCCAAGAGGTGCCAACATTTGTCATCCTTGTTATGAACTGCTAAATTCAGGAGCAACTAGTGATGTACGTTTATACGGCCATACATTGGTGTGCATAACTTGTGGCCGTTCTGTGAGAAATATACAACGCCATGCAGTAGAAAGAAATGAACCAATGTTGCAGGATTTACCAACATCACACCCAGCTTTCTATCAGGTAGATAAAATGATATTTTAACACAGTTTGTTCTTACTTTGAGATATTCTTACATTATTTAGTCCCATTTAAATGTATGTAGATACTCAATACTCAGTTCTCTGTAGATACTTAGATGAAAAATAAATACCATTACATTTTTTTAGGCTATGAATTACGCATGTCATCCCTGTTGGATGAGACATCAAAGGCAAAGATCTCAAGATCAAGATCGGGTTAATCTACCTGGACCTGAACCTGAACCAATCCCTGAACCAGCACCTAGACCCGAACCAGAATTAAACCTGCCAAACTATAAACGGGCTGCAAACACTTCCAGACACTGTGTGTTTAATGATTCTATCTTTGAACAAGAGTTACATGTGGTACCAGCATTTATAAAAAAAATGCTTATTGTGAAACATAATTTTTATATTCCTCGCAATACGAGGGTTTGTCTGACACATTTTAATTTGGATGTTTGGCACTTATTACTTCAAAATAACAATATATATTCGAATTTCTTAGCAAACCAAATTGAAGATATCATATCTATAGCAAAATCTGACCATCCAATATTTAATTTTGAAAATGTTGTTGAAATGCAAAATGTGATATGTCAATATTGGACAGGTTTAACAATTGCTAATTTTTTGAACTTGTTTAATATTTTGCCTGCCCTTACTTTTAAAAGGCCTAAGAATGCTTTGGCTATTTATTTAGCAAAATTAAGAGCAGGTGAATCTGACAGACGACTTGCGACAATCTTTAGAGTATCACGTCCCACATTAACAGCCATATTAAAAAAAAATTAGAGAGTGTTTAACACAATATTTAGTACCTAACTATATAGGCCCAAGCCATATGACCCATATGGACATTGTTAACAAGAATTTGAGCATACCAAATGCTCTTTTTGGTAATGAAAATGGACCTGCCATTGCCATTTTTGATGGCACATATGTATATTTACAAAAAAGCTCAAATTATCTGTTCCAGAAAAAAACATACAGCTTGCACAAATATGACAATTTAGTTAAACCATTTATTATTGTTTCATGTGATGGGTATATTATAGATGTTGTTGGACCATATGCTGCTACTCAAACTGATGCCGAGATTATGAAAAGTTTATTTCAAGCTGAAGATAGTCCATATCGACAGCTTTTTCAGCGTAATGATGTTTTAGACAGGGGGTTCAGAGATGCTATACCACTATTGGAAAGTTTAGGCTTTCAAATTCATAAGCCCGAGTCACTGGGCTCTGGTCAAACACAATTAACATGTGAACAAGCTAATAAAAGCAGAAAAGTAACATTATGTAGATGGGTAGTCGAAGTGGTCAACGGGCGCTTCAAACGTGATTTCAAATTTCGGCAAAGATTTTTTAATTTAGCTTCACCCCACCTGATGGAAGATTTTAAAATAGCTGCAGCTATAATTAATAAATACCATGTTTTATTAGAAGATGGTCCAAACTCTGGTGACATAATACAAAGAGTGGCACAGTATATGGATCAGCCCAATCGCTTAGGTACCTTCGTAAGGGAAAATAATTTGAATAGGCAAAGATCTATGTTTTTAAGAGTGGATGGCCACCTGCCCCAGTTAGAGAATTTCCCAGTATTGGAGCATAACCAATTATTATTGTTGGCATTAGGACCATACCAGGTTAAACAAGCCCGGTCATATTATGGAGAGCACATCAGAGAAAATGGTACTTATGACATCGAAGTATGCCCGGATCTTGAAAGAATCATACATTTAGGAGGATCAAGACCTCAACTTTTAAGAGGCCGAATAAAGTCGAGGCATATCAGCCAAACAATATACTATGTGTATATTTTATATGATAGTCAACAAACTAATAGTCCAATAGACGACATACTGTCTTATTACTGCAGCTGTATTGCGGGGAACAGAACTATGGGCTGTTGTTGTCATGTCATGACAATAATCTGGTACCTGGGTTGGGCGAGACACCAAAACTCTTTGTCAGCTCCGGCTTCATTCTTAGATAATGTCCTTGTTAGAATAACAGAGTAAGAAATAAATAAATAAATCTGGTTTTTGTTGTTTTATTTCAATACCTATCTTTTATATGCTTGGTGACTCAGTGCGTCCGTTATCTAGTCCAGGTAGGATTTATCAATCACCACATAATTAAAGTTTCCCTAGCGCGTTGTCAGACAGACGTCTATACCATAGTCTGTACGGATATATTAACTAACAGATATTGAAGAGGTTGTTACTAGGTAGATTACTTCTTACAGACATTTTAGGTGTATATTTGTGTAGGTAGATTGTATTAACAAATGTAAAGAAATAAAATAGTTTGTTTATTATTTTAAGCTTTATTTATTGTCTGTGAAAACAGTCTATAATTCAATTCTAAGTTCGTTGTATCAAGTTTTTTGGTGGTTTGAAGGTTAACAGGTACTCAAATACCTACCACCCTGTGAAATCTATGTGGATCGCTAATCAAATAGGTATACTTTACTAACAATATCATCGCAGATACATACATCTATTGCAAATGCCTAGAAAAAAGTTCATAGCAATGTCACTTGTTTGCAGTGTTGATACTTAAATAACGTAGGAAAAGCACGTTTTTATTTTCAGGATTGTGAAGATATAAAAACTTCCTTAAACTTTTTTTATGTGAAATACTAATATTCAGCTATTCAGCTTTACATATTGCTAGGTACCATGTTTATGCATTGCTGGGGCAGTCGTCCATACTTCAATTTAGCCATGTATTTTCTTTGTAACTTAAAAATTTAAGCAAGCGAACCATGGTTCCTATACAAGAAACAGTATTCTGGACTTGGAGCAGTTACACTACATCCGTCACTTCATACAAGATTTCTAGATTCTTATTTTCGAATTCTGATTGGATAAGAATCTTCCGTTCTTACTCTATCTGCCTGCAAATAATGTGCACCCATGCTCCCTGCCATAGCACCCTGTATAAAAGCTTACTCTAAGGCAACATTGTTGGTGAGTTAGTCCGTTGAGTTAGCGCGGCACTCACCAGGCATCGAACTGTGCGCAGTGGTTGAGCAGCGCGGCGGGAGCCCCCCCCACACTGCCGCCCCCCAGCGGCCACGCGCCCGCTTGCAGCACCTACGCAATTGTAACAAACTTCATCAAACATCAAACTATATTCACTCATATACTCTGGCGAATAATTCAACGCAGTAAACTGACACTTCGAAACGTCAAATACAAAAATAATGATACCAGTTAAAAACTTCGTAGTGTAAGTACTGAATAAGAATGATTGAAAACGAACGAGTTTTTGTCATTCGTTTTGAATAAAACTAAAGAAATTTATAAATAATTGATTTGAGTTGTGTACTTTATCTTTAAAGAAAATAATTAATTATTAAACATACCTAGGACTCTAAAGACCCTTAAAAGTACGATATTTAAGGGTCTTAAGGTATTTTGTTGAAAGAAGCCTTTATATGATTTTTAAATATTAGTAATAAAGATTTTGTATTTTCATTTTATTGGCTACAACAGTTCCTTATTATATACTTTTTTAATCGTTTAATTTGAATATAATGAGTAATTCCTCGTTGTTCCTTTCTTAAAAAATACTATGTTACTTGTACGTTCTCTCTGTCCCGGCTAGGACAGGGTAGTAGATGGGTAAGGCCGGTGAGGGAGGTGCAGTGAAACCAACTCGTTGAATCCCAAAGTTGTTTATTAATTTTTATCAGGCGCCAGTTAAGTCCAGTATATTTAGCGACGACAAGACAAAATATATATAAAATAAAGCAAGTGAAATATGCACGCTTAAGAAAAAAATATAAGTTTTTCCCATTTTTTCGATTGGCATCATAAAAATGAAAGTGGCTTGTTTTTGTGGATTCGATTCCCAGACGAAGCAAGTAAGTCTTTGGAAATATTTAAATGCAGAATTTCTAATATAAAAAAATCAAATAATGGTTTCTTTCAGAAAAATACCCTATCTACGATATTTAAGGTACTTCCCCTTGATGTCCCCTAACCTTGGGACGCCCTGAATAGTAATCCATCTGGAGACGCGATTCTCCTGAACCCTATAAACGGCCGCCGACCGTGTCCCAAAAATAGTGGACTGTATATGCGGAAGATGGTAACAATAAAATAAGACTTCGACAGGGGCTAGCTTAGTGCAACTCCACGTACCTCAGGCTGGTCTTCAAACTGCTCGTTCAGCTGTGGGCTGCTGCTCCCACGCTTCCTGCTTCGTACGGCCCACAGGACCGTGAGACGTGAACTTAACACTAACAGCCCGTCCACACATGATACGTTTTACTGGATACCTTTTTTGTATCGAAAATACGTATACTGAATACTGTGCCATATGTGAAGTCGCCCATACAACACCATACGCCATCGATAAAAAAAAACGTATCCGGTAAAACGTATTCAGTAAAACGTACCATGTGTGAACGGGGGGTAACTCCCCGGGGAGAGACGCAGACGGTGCTAGTCTATAGAGTTTATCACGAAACAATAACTTCACAACAGCAATTTTACAAGGCACAACCAGGGTGGTTATGCGACTTGGAGCGCGCGCGGTCAAACAATCAATCACACGTCCAGCTGTAGCGGGATGCGTGAGCGCACTGCCTCCCAACCCTTCGGTAGAGGGCGCGGTGGTGACAACCTAGGTGTCGCGGAGAAACAAAAGCAAGCCCCATCGACTAACTATAGTTGAATTCTTTTCTAGTGGTTTTTGTGACAGTTCAAAATTGTCAATCTTTGTGACGTTGCCGTAATGAAATTGTTCGATCTTCCATTCGATGGTTTTGTCGTATCGAATCAGTTTGTGAAAAAAATGTATACAAACTTCCGATTACAAGATGGCCGCTCATATTCATCGATTCAATGTCGATTCAGTAGTATCAATCACTATCAACTGAACGTTCCGTTTCTTTGAATCTGTCTATTTAGGATGAATATTTTTATGACATTTACTTAATTTATTTACAGTTAATAATAACAATTACACTTTATTAATAGTTCAATTTATAATTTTAAAATAAACAACTGTATTGATATAGTTGGTATTTTCTTAACGCGCTCATTTATATTTTATTAGTTGTAAATAGTTTGCGCGTAATGGAAAATGAGAAGTGTCACGAAAATCATGCCAAAAAAATTCAACTATAAATCAATTTAACTTAGTTCTAACGAAAATCAATAGATGGCGTTAACACCTCCATTACTCGCACGTACCTGCACGGCAAAGGGCGCCGCAGTGGGCGCGAGCTGCGCGAACTTGCCGTTGAGGTCGGCAGACACCGCGATGTCGGTGAACATTCGATGCAGTTTATTCGTGAACTCGTACCCGCACGCCGCTTTTAACCGGTTTATCATCGCTTCTTCCTGTAAAGGGAGAAAAAGGGATATATTTGATATTACAGTCTCTAATTTTAAGTCTCTCTAAGGCCAAACTTAAGACGACACATCGAAATGTTTTTTCTTGAAATCTTAGCACCTTAACACGCCGACATAAGGTCGCGTATTGCATAGAAATCGCCACCATCGACACCGCTGAGACACTGAAATCGTTTCAAAAATCGATAAAAAAATAATGGTAAATGCTATGTAAATTTTGAGCAACCAAGGTCCGAACAATAATGTGAAGATTGAATTTAAGTAAATTCTAAGCATATGTATTGCATAACTACGTAGTAATTTTAACAAAAGTATGTTTTTAGACGTGTTTTCGAAAAATAAAACTATCGAGTCAAAATCATCAAATCATGGTTTTGAGCAGGCAAAGTATAGATAAAGATATGAATTTAAACATATAAAAATGTCAGATCCACTCGTCATGTCATATTCTCATAGTTTGCGATGAAAGTCAATGCATTTTTTCAATATGTCGCCTTAAGTTTTATCTTTGGTTTTCACATCTCTAAGTTTGACATAAAATAAAACAATATTTTAAAATGCAAAATTATTCTTAAATAACTGAAAAATGTGTTAAATAAAAATCACCTGACCGGGACTCGAACCTGGGTCCTCTCGTTTGAGCTACACTGAGCAACCGAGCCCCGGCGATCCGCCATCGAAATTACTTAGCACAAATTCAAATTCAAATTCAAATTCATTTATTTACAAGAAATGTGGTTACATAATGGTGTTAAAATAAAATATTGTCCATCACATTCTACCATAACAATGGTGCGTAAATATGTCAAGAAAAAAAAATATTCATTATTATTATTAAATCAAATTAAATTAAATTATATTAAATATCATTACAATGTCATACAATGTCAACAAAATCATTTATACGTGGTCAATTAAGGTTAAACAATTAAATTAAATTTTATACATAAAATTTGTCAAATAATTTTCTTTAAACGTTAGAAATTCATTTAGGGTGTAAAAACATTTTTCTGTAAGCCATAAAGTTATTCTTTTTTTAAATAATGTCAATGGTAGCTCTTTAAATCGATTTGGTAACTTATTATAAATATCTATAGCCTTTATATAAACATTTTTTTCATAAATGTCTAAATGACACCTAGGACGGTAGAGTTTATATTTATTCCGTGAATTTCTACCTACGGCAACTGAATGTGTAACAAAATGTTGTGGATTCAGTTTGACAAAAACACATAGTTCCCTTATATACATACAAACCAGTGGCAGTATACGGAATTTCTTAAAAATAGGTTTACAGCTATCTGTAAACCAAGCACCACAAATCGCTCTCACACACTTTTTTTGGACCCGAAATGCTAAATCAATCTCAACGGAGTTTCCCCACATTATGAGCCCATATGACAGCACCGATGACACGTATCCATGGTAAGCACTGAGTGCCGCCTCCGTTGACACCGTTTGCCGTAGACGTTTGATGGCAAATACAAACTTATCAAGTTTATTGCAAACTAATTCTATATGCGCCTTCCAATTACAATGTTTGTCAAGTATAAGCCCTAGAAACTTTGCCGTGTTTACTTCATGTATTTTAGTATTTTTATAAGTTATGTTTAAGTCGATAGGTTTTTTTCCATGGTTTTGAAATTGTATTAATTGAGTTTTATTTACGTTAATTTTTAAATTATTATTACTTAGCCATCTAATCAATTTATTGAGCGTCATATTTATGTCATTTTCATAGGTTTCCTTATTTTCACCCTTGATGATGACTGTTGTATCATCCGCAAATAAAATGGTTTTGTGATGCGTTATATTTGGCAAATCATTAATGTACATAAGGAATAAAAATGGCCCTAGTACGCTGCCCTGTGGTACGCCAAATTTATTAAGTTTTAATTTTGATCTGCTTACTATTTTTCTATTATTTTGTACTTTAGATATTTCAACGCACTGATAGCGTTCTTTTAAGTAACTTTTTATCCAATCGTCGTCAAATATCACATTCTTGTTTTACGTTATATTGCTAACGTAGCTCCATCTTATGGTATAGCTTTGCAGCTAAACCACCCGAAACCAATTTATTTTCAGAAAATTGTAAATCTCAGTTAAAGTGAAGCATTGCGATGTTTATTCATTTTGCACATTTTTAAATTATACAATGTGTTTTGTACACAGTTGACCAAATTGAAATGGGGGATGAATGGGCGGTTATGAACATATTTACTTCAAGTACTACTAGCCTATTTCTTATAGTTTAGTAAATATGATTGTTTTTCATAATTTTCATAAAAAACCCAAATTTTCCTTCCAATCTAAATAACTTTTTTTCTTGTCTTATTTTTTCTTGTACGTGTATCTTCTCAAAATAAATTTTATTCGTGTTTCGATACAGTCTTACCATAACTAAATGGGTAGTTGAATTCGAGAAAAAGAATATTATGAGGCATCAAAGTCTCGAAGGCGAGGCAAAATTATATCATACAAGAGAAATAGTTATTTTGATAAGAAGGAAAAAAGTTGGATTTTTTGGAAAACTATGAAAAACAATCATATTTACTAAATTATAAAAAATAGGCTAGTAGTGCTTGAAGTAAATATGTTCAGAATAGACCCATCCACTCTCCATTTCAATAACTTTCCAAACAAAACAAAACTTTTTAACGGGATTTATCGCGTATAATCTTTGCAGGCCCCGTGGTCATGAGATCACCAGAGTAACTACGGGATTTGCTTATTTCATGCAGAGCATTAAAAAACCGACTTTACTTACATTTTTAAATACTTTTCGAAACGTTGGCTCAAAAATTCAAAATTCAAAAAGTTTTATTCATCTTAGGAATTTCACAAAACACTTGATGAAGTCAGTCATCACATACTTCGGCTTTAACTAGTTGTTGATAGTTGTTAAATAAGATATTACAGTAGACCAAGAGACAAAAAAAGCCGGCGGAAAAAAACTCTTGGCACTCTTTTTCAGTCAGAATTATCAAATTAATACAAATAGGTACAGTACAAATTGACAGTGACATGAAAAAAAAACAAACACAAGACAGCTAATTGTGAGAGCCAATGTCATGCCACAACCAAATTGCTTACATAGCAGATGCAATTAGCTATGGATGCACAATACGAACATGACATACTGGGACCAGAGTATTTGAACAAGAATGGAATAAAATAGTCATAGTATCATTAGCAAAACGACCTGGCACCGCTAGCAGCACCCGTTCACGAGTTAACGCAAGCACCAGCCATCACCCTCCTCAACCATATTTTAGGGAAGAGGGTGACCCGATACCCGACGCTACCACTAGCCATGCCGCCTGAGGGAGCATGACGTTCTTGCTGATGTCTTGACAAGAAAATAAGTGAGTGGGACGGTCACCAGCATGTCATACATATACTGCACAGCCAGGCTGAAGTGTAAGGTCAAATATTTCAAAAATTACTCAATCGATTTCGATGAAATTTATATGGGACCACATCTGAAGTATCTTCTATCATATGAAACACTAATCATCAAAATCGATTAAAAACTGACCAAATTATCGCGTAACAAAAACACAAAAAAACATACACTTATATATTCGTGTGTATGTTTTTTTTTTTGTCTTTGTTATTGAGCACCTCCTCCTTTTCGAAGTCAGTTGAAAATATCTCTTACTAATAATATTTATATTAGAATTTTTGGATGGATGGACGTATGTTTGAATGTTTGTTCCTCAATCACGACAGAACGGCTCAACGGATTGATGAACGGATGAAATTTGGCTTTTTATCCCGATATGCCCGCGGCATTCAAAATCGCGCGGATAAACAGCTAGTAAATTAAACGCGATATATCCGGTTAAAAAGTGTTTTATTTTATGTCAAAATTAGAGGCATCTAAACAATTTTCTGTTAGCAACTGTTGGGTTAAATTGAAATAAGAGAGATCTAAAATTTGAGAGTATAATTACGAATTGATTTTGAGATACATAAGACATCAAAGTAGGTTCAGAAGGAAGCAGATCAAATGTTTCAAACCTGTCAAAATATTGTAATCCGAACTCTATGCCCTCGATATTAAGGTTAAAAATTGATTGGCGAAATTTCACAGCTCCATAACACTTGACCTGCTGACTTCTGTACTTTTGATAGGCAGGTGATAGGTAATAAATAGTAATAAATCGATTTGATATAACATTCCTTAATTTATCTCTCTTTTAAGTCAAATTATAGGACTTCAAGCTCGGTAGTTGTTACCAAAATGGATTTTGAAAGTTCTAAGTTTGACATAAGAGATAGTTAAAATTAAGGGATTTTAAGTCGAATAGAGCAGAATATGTTACTATAGGAAGGTTCAGTCAATGTAATGAATCTACAGGGTGACTAGTGACAAATTTTAGATACTGAAGGAGAGCACTCTGTACTCGATTCTGATCATAATTTGTACTTAATTTTCCGCCAGAAATCCCTACGAACAAATAAAGAGACCATACTACACTTTTCCCGACGCGCCGCCTCAGTCAACACGCACACAGCAGTGTTCCCGCCACACGCACGCCACCACCCGCTAAGTATCTATTGTATTACGCCCATTTACGTGATGATTTTTTTAACTTTCGGATAAGTTTACTCAGTATATAATTAATATTTAGTTTTATTTAGTTTTTTTCTCATGTATGATCTCAAACCATCACGTCCTGGAATTTCGAAAATGACCCACCAGTCACCCTGTATATTAACCCATTTCAAAAAGAAAGACGTTCTTAATTCTAACATGACCTGACGATAAGTGAAGTTTAAGTGAAAACACGGATCTCATTACAAAATAAAAGAAAGATATACGACCAACGAGAAGCGATATCAAATGTAAACAAAACTGCAACGCCATTAAAAAAATTACACTGGTGCGTAGCTTTTTGAGAAAATATTTAAAAAAATAACCGCTCGAAGGCGAACCGTTTTGTTCTTGGTATTTTGAACTCTAGAACGACGTATTAGCTACAATAAATACACAAAATAGAATGAGATAGATAGACAAATAGCTTTTCGTATCGCTGGTTGTTGGGCGTGCTTTAGCAGACACAAGTTTACTCACGAATTCCATATTGGCACGCTGTTGGTGCAAGGTATATGTTATATAATAATATTAATAATTCCTTATTGTACACCAACAGCAAAAGTATCGTTAAAGGTACATTTTAATTTCATATTTGCAAAAAGGAGGCTTTATCGCTGGAGAGACTCTTGCCAGGCAATCAAGCCGTGACATGTTTAAGTAATGATATGTCTAAATGTCAATGTTAAATTTCGTCCTGGCTCCAGGCAATCTAGATTGATAATAGTCCTATTTTATTTTTATTGTCCTGGCGATTATGACGTCAAAATCTGTATCGCAGCAATTGTTACCTCGAATCCTTTGGGATAGTAACAAGATGAGATTAACAGCAATTTAGAATATAAAGAGTAATTTTCCTCTGTTCCTGCTTCCAGGGCGGATAATGTATGAAGTTTAGGCAATCTCTTTTACTTTTGACATTATTATCGTTTTATATTTCATCTTGTATGTCAACGAATCAAAACTTGTATTATTATTCTGGATCGCAGCAATTTTCGTTTCCTAGTAACCCAAAGGGAGACGGGGGGGGAAAGTACAGTGAAATCCGTTTATAATGACATCGCAGGGAAATAAGAAACAAGTCATAAACGGTCGTAACAAAGCATAGGTAATGCAAGAATAAATAAACTGTTTAAGTTAGTATGTGATTTATTTTAATTAATTTTTTTTTTTTTTTTTTTTATTAATTTTATTTAATTTAATAGAGAGGAATAAAATAGAGATAAAGTTTCACATAGATACCGGCCTAGACCAAATGGTATACGCTGCTATTTATCGGTCACACAGCGGAGATCGGGAGACAACAAGGCTTATGGACTATCTCAGCAGTACAGCGGACAAGGTTCAGCAACGTTTTCCCACAGCGCAGTTGGTGTTCCTGGGGGATTTTAACGCACACCACGGACAGTGGTTATACCCGTTTCAGGACACTGACCATGCTGGTAGAGAGGCTTTTAATTTTTCGCTCACTCATGGCCTCTCTCAGCTTGTTGACGAGCCTACGCGCATCCCAGACGTTGCTGGCCACACTGCTTACTGCCTGGACCTTCTGCTGACAACCGATCCCGACAGATATTCGGTGTCCGTCACTGCACCCTTAGGGACATCCGATCACTGTCTGGTGAAATCTGTATCGCAGTACTCGCCACCTGACACCCGACCAAGTGGTTCTAGGCGAGTATGGCGTTAAAAGTCGGCAGATTGGGATGAAATGCGACATTTCTTCGCATCTTATCCGTGGCGGCAAGCTTGTTTTACATCAACCGATCCATCGTGCTGCGCTGATGCAGTCTCAAGTGTGATAGGTCAAGCAATGGAGTTCTTCATTCCCTACGCTGATCTATCCCTTGAAACCAAAGCTCGCCCATGGTTTAGTGCTGAATGCTCTTCCGCTGAAAAGCGTAAGCGAGAAGCGTACAAAGCCTGGGCAACCGCTCGCAGAAGCAAAGCCGATGACTCGCATGAACACAAGAAGAGGTACAATGCTGCCGCCAAGTCCTGCAAGAAGGTGATCAAAAGAGCTCGTTTCGCCCACATAGGCTGTATTGGAGACAGAATAGCGTCATACCCCTCGGGAAGCAAAGCTTTCTGGTCCCTCGCCAAGTCGGTCGAAACGAACTTTTGTCGCCCATCGCTGCCGCCACTGCGGAAACCTGACGGTTCTCTGGCCCACACCGCTAAGGAAAAGGCGGATTTATTTGCCAGTATCTTTGCGGAAAATTCTCGTCTAGATAGCCAAGGAAAAATCTCACCCCAATTACCTCAGTTCGGTCCTACAATGGGTACCGTTCATATTCGCCAAAAGGAGGTTCTTAAATGCTTTCTGCACCTAGACGAGAATAAGGCTAGCGGTCCAGATGGTATTCCTGCTGAAACGCTGCGCAGCTGAGTTGTCTCCCGTTTTGACGCGTCTCTATAGACTTTCTTTGGAATCTGGTAAAGTCCCAAAATCCTGGAAGCTGGCTAACGTACAACCAGTACCGAAGAAGGGAAGCCGTGCTGATCCTGTCAACTATCGACCAATCTCAGTCACTTCCATACTTTGCAAAGTCATGGAACGTGTATTGAACAATCGACTCCTGGCATACCTCGAGACCAACGAGCTCCTAAGCGATAGCCAATATGGTTTCCGCAGTGGACGCTCGACCGGCGATCTTCTCGTGTATGCCACACACTTATGGAGTGAGGCCTTGGAGGGTCATGGTGAAGCAATAGCTGTTTCCTTAGACATGTCCAAGGCCTTTGACAGGGTCTGGCATGATGGTCTCTTAAGCAAGCTTCCAGCATATGGCATACCGACCGGGCTCTGCGACTGGATATCTGATTTTCTGAGGGAACGGTCGATTCGAGTAGTCTTAGACGGCTACTCCTCTGACCTAATGGCGATTAATGCCGGGGTACCTCAGGGATCTCTTCTCTCTGCAACTTTATTCTTGCTGCACTTTAATGACCTCCTAACACCAGGCATTATTGGATATGCTGATGACAGCACTGTTGTTGAGAGATATATATCCAATGCGCGAACGAGCGCCCATGAAATCCAGGTTTTGAGAAAGTCTATGATTGAGCGCGTTGATTCGACCTTGCGGAATGTGTCCGATTGGGGCGAATCTAACCTGGTCAAATTCAACGCCTCCAAAACACAAGCGTGTCTATTCTCTGCAAAAAAGAGCACCTTTACTTTTACGCCCACTTTCTTATCACCGACCAACTAGGGCTTTTGGGCGTCACTATAACGTCCAAATTAAACTTCGGTCAACAAATTGAGTCTATGGCAAAAACGGCTTCAAAAAAATTGGGTATCATCTCGAAGGTCCGGCGGTACTTCAGCCCTGAACGGCTGCTCAACTTATACACAGCCCAAGTGAGGTCGTGCATGGAGTACTGTAGTCACCTTTGGGATGGTTCTGCCAAATACCAGCTCGAAGCGCTAGACTGTGTTGACCGAAGAGCCCGTAAAATCATAAATAACAACAACCTTACAAATAAAAAATTGCAGACGCTGGAGCATCGTCGTAAGGTTGCTTGTTTGACAGTATTTTATCGGCTACATTTTGGTGAGTGTGCGAGTGCTCTTTTTGACCAAATTGAACCCACCCCTTTTTACCACCGGACTACCAGACGCAGACAGAACTTCCATCCCTATATAGTGGATTTACCAAGAAGTCAAACAAAACGCTTCGATAGTTCCTTTTTGGTACGGATTGCCAAGGAGTGGAACAATCTGCCTGCGTCTGTTTTTCCTGACCACTACAGTCCTGGAACTTTTAAGTGTCGAGTGAATAGGTTTCTCGTGGATGGACGTGTAACACCATAGTCTTCATGCGCACTTTCCATCAGGTGGCATGGAAGACAAACGTCCTATCCTATCAATATAAAAAAAAGTAGATATTAATAAGTAGAATCAATAAGTAAATCTACGCTCTGAGACTCAAATCAAAAAAGCCTTTCACTTTGGGTATAACCTGACTCTTCCGATCACTGCCAAAGGTGTTAGAAATCATACGGTCCGTCACTAAAAGCGGACAAAATTTGATAAAAAAGGGTCACAATAAGCGATATGTCACCATAGGCGATGTCATTATATCCGACTTAATTATATAATTTATATGAAAACCAAACTTCACTGTGTAAACACGTCATAATGAGCGGTTGGTCAATATAAGCGGAGTCATAATAAACGGATTCTACTGTATGTATGTATTATTTCATCTTAGCTTTCGCCAATTTTTTGGCATACACTGGCATAAGCCAAGTGCATTCGAGGTACGTTTTTGATAAGAGAACTTGGGAGTGCGTGATACTAGTGTTAGTCATGAGACACTTCCTGTCTTATTATAACTTTTTATTATTAATCCTGAAATGATCAAGGGTTTAAACTGTTGAAGCGACTCACAAGTTCCATATTAGCGCACTGTTGGTGAATGAGTCGCCGCGCCAGCGCCCGCGCATAGTACTTCTGAAACACGTCCTTGTCATCTACGTACTTGAATACCACGATCGCTGCGGCTAATCTGCGGATGTAGATAAAATAAGGAAATAAGTCTAAATAAGTTTTAAAAAGGCAAAACTTCCTTCTAAAAAGGCTTTTTTAGGGAAGCAACAGCTTTGTTACAATTTGTTTTATACATAACGTCACGCCTGTATCCCTAATAGGGTAGACAGAACACCAGACGCTATAAAACCATCTGATGTCACGTTTGACAAATTTGGAGGTATTATTAAGATGGAGAGAGACTATTGTAGTGACAGGGGGTCAGCTTATCGCCCACAAAAACGCCTTAAAAACCTCTGTCCCTTAACTGACTTTTACAGTATGCCCGGGAAGAGAAGCAGCTGGCACTTTCTATGTTTTTCTTTCGCTCCCAGTCCAGCATGGAAGGTTTTTGCCAAATATTACCGTTCCGACGGTTAATATGTTCCGACAACATTTCTTCGTGGAATGTGCCAACATTTCTTCGTGGAATGTGCCAGCTGCTTCTCTTCCCAGGCAAACTGTAAAAGTCAGTTAAGGGACAGAGGTTTTATTGACTTTTTTGTGGTGTTGTTTTTATCACTACAAGTCTCTCCATCATTATAATACCTCTAAATTTGTCAAATGTGTCATCAGATAGTTTTATAGCCTCTTGTGTTCTGCCTACCCCATGAGGGTAACAGGCGTAACGTTATGTATGTATGTAACATTTTATGAAGAGCCAGGTCTTTCGTAGGCCCTGGTGCTGTCATCTTCGACCTCATCTTCACTTACCATCAGGTGAGATTGAGGTCACTCGCGGGCTTAGTCTATAATAAAAAAGGAATATAACTGTGCAGAGACAGCTAAAAGTTTTATTGGTTTTATTGGCGTATTTTGTGGGCGATAAGCTGACTCCCTGTCACTGCAATAGTCTCTCGCCATCATTATAACACCACGAACTTTGTCAAACGTGACATCAGATGGTTTGATGACCTCTGGTGTTCTGCCTACCCCATAAGGTATACAGGCCTGAAGTTATGAATGAAAGAAAGACAGCTAAAAGTTTCGAGTTAAAATGCATATTAAACAACTAAATATCGTATATAGATACAAACGCTAATTGTATTTAATATCTCACAGTTACAGTGTGATGGTAGTACAATGAGTAAGAAATTTAGTAAAAGCATAAAAATATAAACTACTTACTGAGATTATTGGGCGGCAAAATACTGGACAGTCTTCGTCGTGTAGACGCTGTTACGCCAATTATGAGGTCGCGGGTTCGATTCCCGCACGGGACAAGAAAAAAAAATGTTCCGGGTGTGGGCGTTTATCTAAATAAGTATTTTCTATTCTAGGTCGCTACATGGTATCCCATAACACAAGCTTTGCTAACTTTGAGGCCATATAGTTGGTGTGATTGTTTGGGGAATTTATATTATAATTTTACTAGACGAACAAAATTTGAATTTGTCTCGACATATCCATGGTTGTCTGGTAGAAATCGCTGCCCAGCGATAAGACCGCCAATTGTGTAATCTAATTCATTTTGTTTGTATTTTAAATTGTTATAATATAAGGTTAACAACATAACATGCTGGACTGGGAGCGAAAGAAAAACATCGAATGTGCCAGCTGCTTCTCTTCCCGGGCATACTGTAAAAGTCAGTTAAGGGACCGAGGTTTTATGAGCGTTTTTGTGAGCGATGGGCTGACTCCCTTTCACTACAATAGTCTCTCTCCATGATTATAATACCTCCAAATTTGTCAAATGTGACATCAGATTGTTTTAAAGCCTCTGTTGTTCTGCCTACCCCATAAGGGATACAGGCGTGAAGATATGTATGTATGTATGTTAACAACAAAGTGTTAATAAATAAATAAATAAGAAAAAGATTGAGATTTATATTGCAGGTGCCAATCTTGAATATTTTTCCTTACTTTTCTACAACTATACCCTGGCAAATAATTCAATGCAGTAAACTGACAGTTCGAATTGTCAAAAAGAAAAATAATGATACCAGTTCAAAACTTCGTGGTGTAAGCACTGAATGGAAATGATGGAAAATCTTTGTCATTCGTTTTGCATAAAATTTTAAAGCAATGTAAGTATTTAAATTTTATTGTATATTACGGAAGAGCGGTATTTCCCAACACAAACTTTCAATGTTTAAGGGGGATCACCTGCCACTTATATTATAATGGATTTTTGTAAAAGTAAATAAAACATTTTCCATTTTAATTTCAAATAATTAAATGTAAGGTGTCTTTAAAGTAACTTTAATGAAAATCATTAATCACCAAACATACCACATTACTATTGTTTTTCTTCCCTAAAGTTCGCACACTGGAACTGTCATTTTACTGCATTAAATTATTTGCCAGGGTATAGGCACTCCAGACTGACTTCAAGTTGTTGGTGTGATTGTCTGGGGATTTTATTTTATTTTATTATTTTATTTATTTTCACTTCAGTATACAGTACAGATGAATGAGCTAAAAAAACAGTGTGTTGAGTAAGTACTACTAGGCGGTCTTATCGCTGACGAGCGACTTCTTACAGACAACCATGATATTTTATTTTACTTGTCATCGGCCTGTTCGTCGTCAGCATTATTCTTCTTTCGGAGCAGACAGTCGCAGTGTGCCACCTCGCCGTATACCTGTATACAACAGACTCACTTGTCATCGGCCTGGTCATCATCAGCGTTGTTCTTCTTCCGGAGCAGACAGTCGCAGTACCGCGCCAACAGCTCGGGGGCGCGCGCGGGGGATTCCGGGGACGAACGCGAGTTCACCACCTCGCTGCACGCCTGGAGGTCGACACAGATATTCAATTATAACGAGTGATTTATTTAGCCTAATTTTTTTTTAAATCGAATGAAACACTAAAATTTGGATCATATACATTTTTTTCATTGGAATTATTAAACGATTACTTCATGTAAATGTTATCCGCGGCTCGGCTTCAAATGATCATTCGATTTTTAAAAAAGCAACCTTTAAAAAAACACCCTATAGTATAGGTTTTTAAGTTTATCTTTTGTCTTTCGTAATGCTCGATTAATCTTAAATAAGTTAAAAATTATGCTAAATAAACTGGACTTGAAGCTAGGATCTCCCGCTTGCCGCACGGATGCTCTTCCAACTGAGCTACCGGGCCTTGGCCACACGCCATCAAAATTACTTAGCATATTCTGTACTACGTTATATCGCTAACGTAGCTCCGCCTACTGGTATTTACGGCTTATACGGCTAAACCACCCGACACCAATTTCTTTTTTTTCTGTCATTTATAATGAGGTTGCCAGGAAGAGGTTCCCACATCACGCATCGACGTTATTCAGAGTAGAAGTGTTACTACTATTCTCAGTAAATTTTCTAACCTGTGATAAGTAAAAGTACTCTTTATCGACTTTTTAATTTGATTCTTTGATGTACTTTTGTTTGTTTAATTCTACCTACTCTAAAAAGTTTTATTGTGTAAAAATAGTGAACCTGTTATTGGCAATATGTATTTAACCTAATTCTTCCTGTTGTAATAGTCATAAGTGCTGTTGATTCTGTGAACATTAAATAAATAAAAAGAGATCGTCTCTCTATTCCATTACTTTTGTGTTACCTTTTATTGTGATTTTTCAAGTTTTTTATTATACTGGCAATATTTTTTTTTTTGTATTTTATAGTGTAGTTTATTGTTCATTCGAATACAAAAATGGAGGCATTGTGGCACATTCCAACAAGGGTTATAGTTTCCTGCACGATCATTGACTGACTCACACACTTTCATTTAGAAGTATGTCGGTTTAATGGGCACATAATCCCAAGCGTTTAAAATAAATCATTATTTTATAGCCAACTGTCAGTCTAAGAACTTATTTTGAACTTAGTGTAAACTATGCCTCCATTTTTGATTTCGAGTATAATAAATAATAAAATAAATAAATAAAACGTCAAAACTTTGACTGAAGTATAAGGTCGTCAAGGTAAACGATCTTCGAATTCATACATAACTTAAAAAAAAAAAATCATGTAGTATGAAATTTATATGGGAAGAATTTTTTAAATCGATTCATAATTGTCCGAAATATTGTGTAACAAAGATGCGAAAAAAACATACACTCGAATTGAGAACCTTGTCTTTTTGGAAGTCGGTTGAAAATATACATGTCGCAGTCATCTGGTTGAATTAGCCACTCAATTGGACGCCTAGGCCGAATCAACGGGCTAGGCCGATAGTTGATTGAACACGATACACTCAACGTTTAACTTGGCGTGTTGAAAGTTAGCCCTTTGAAGATGGCTGACCAAAATTCAGCCAACTGATTTAAATTTGGTACAGTTTTGGATATAGTAATAAAACAAGTAGTTCATGGTAAAATTATCTGTCATGACGGAAAAACCAGTCAAGCAAAAATTTTTTTTTATTCGAATTTTTTATTTATTTATTTCAATTGCAAGGAAATAAAATCAATTGTGGCACATCGCCGGGTGATGCCGCACCACGCTCGATTCGCTCGCTCGGCTCGCGCGAGCGAGCGAATATAATAAAATAAGTTTCGTTTTAATGTTTTAATATTAAAAAAAATATATATCGGTTTTTATATAAAAACTATTAAGTATCTTCTTTTATGGACGACTATTTAATACAATCACAACACCCTAACCAAACATCATAAATTTAAAAAACATCCAATTTAACTAAATGGCTAAACAACGTTTAGCCAACTGGTTAAACGTTGCGATCAACGACTTGACTAATTGTCCTTAAGCCAGTTGAAACGGCCTAGGCGTCCAATTGTGTGGCTAATTTAACCAGTTGGCTACGACATACATATAGGCAGCCCCATCACTAGAAATATCTACCAAGTAATCATCATTTATGGAGAAAAGAGAAATCATTTACGATTTTGTTTTAATTCTTATTACACTGGCTGTTTCGCATGGTTTTACCCAAAAGATTTCAAATGTCTAACGTAAATTTTTTCAACCGACCTCCAAAAAAGTAGGAGGTTCTCAATTCGTCTGTATGTTTTTTTTGTGTCTTTGTTACACGATATTGCGGTCAATTATAAATTGATTTTGAAAATTGTTGTTTCATATGATACTTCATAGTTGGTCCCGTTTAAATTTCATCGAAATCGGTTGAGTATTTCATGGAAAATTTCGACTTTTGAAAAAATGTTTATGATTTCGGAGAATGTTTACGTTGATGACAAAGTTTTGACATGAAGTCGGTTTTTTTAATGCTCTGCATTCGTTGATTATTTTCATAGTTCATGTCTATCGCGGTTCAGCCTGGTGACAGACAAGCAGCCAAGTCTAAGTGTGCGGCCACACTGGATGCGCGGTGACTAGGGCCTAAGCCTAACGCGGGCGCGGCGGCCTGTGGCGGGCGGGCGCTGGCCACAGTGATGCGTACCAGTAATATATGTATTATGTATGGTGACGCGCGAGCTCTTGCAGCGGGCAGACTTATATCAGATGTTGAAAGCAATGGACGACGATTTGGTATTTCTTTCTTTTTCTTTGAAAAAAACAATGTAAATATTTTTTTTATTTGTATGAAGAATTGAGACGTAACACATTTTTTTTTTTATTCTTTCGAATATCCGTGTCAACATTTGACTACATTTTAAGTAAAATATCTGCTAAACTATACGATAGATACAAACTTTTGCAAAAGTACGTATCAAGACTGAGGAGAAAGGTAAGAGTAAAATAAATTTTACAACAAACAATATGCAGAAGCGCACACGCCGAGCGACAAGACCGAACTGGTTTTAAAATATTTTTTCAGTTTTTGCATTTAATAAAGTTCAATTATTCTTTAATATCTGAAGTTTATTTAATTTAGCACATACTTCAGTTATTACCGAACTGGTTTGTTACCCCGCCACTCACGCATTGGGTCGCTTGTTGCTTAGGTCCATAGTGAGGCCAGAAAGCGCGGATACGAACGTTTGAAACTTAAGCACGCTGACTCCTTATCACGTAACTTGCAAGAGCAAAGCGATGGCATGAATTGCGCAAGATTTGCTAAAAATGAACTAATTCGTATTACGTTACAGCAAAAACAAAGCCATAGCAATCCGACGACTGTGCTGCCTCTATCGTACAATCGATGTACGAAAAGTGCATATAATCCCTTTGACTTTCATACTTTTCGTGTGTACTTTTCTGCGAAATTTTAAAAGCAAACATCTGTTTCACATTTTATTAGTTTCTTTTTTAGCTACCAAATAGTTTTTGGCGCTAGTATAGTAGCAATAAAGGCATTCTGCGATCAACGAACGATTGAACTGCTGTCGCTTACATAATACGATGTAAAGCAATGGATCGTGCGTCCATGGCGTGATGACTGCTGCGCCATTATAGCTGATCGCTAATATTTACGTGATAAGGCAGCCGGTCGCGCTAGGCTCCGCCTTAGTCACTGCAGTGTGGACACTACAGTATGGTTACATTTGTTTGATATTTCGCTTCCGTCGTCGCCACCGTGCTAGGCTCGCAGTATTTAGCAGTATTTCGCAGTATTTAGTTATTATCTGTATTATCTCTCACCTCTATCGCTACATCTATCTACTTCTATCTTTACCTCTATATCTATGTCTATGTTTCTGTCTAATATTTGATTGCCTATTGTCTAAATATAATAGTAGACTCGAGAAGATGACCAACTCGTTCATGGGTCAATATGTGTACGCTTTTATAATATAATTCCAAAATATTTAAGATTAACCCTTCGTTAGATTTAAGGATAAGTGTTATATAAAATTTTACTATAAGTTATCCGGATGCAAGAAGATTGTTAATTGTTATTGTGTATTTTTAAAAGATGATTGCTGTTGAGTTTCTTGCCACTTCTTCTCAACAGATCGACTTTCCGAAGTGGCGGTAGATTCAGTTCAATTTGTAAATTTTGTGACTTATTTCAAATGTATTCAAATACTTACGAAATAAAGATTCTTTTGACTTTGACTTTGACTTTGTATGGACACACACTAAGTAATGGGGTCCCGTTTTACGAAACCCTAGATAATGTTAATATAGCTCGAGTAAGAAAAGAAGTATTTAAAGTTTTTTTGCAAGCTAAACCGAGTCAGTGTTCAAATAAAATTCCAGTTTTCTAACAATAAGATATACAACTGACGTACCTTATCTAACGCACCCATGAATGGCTGCGCGCCGCCGAACACGTCTTGAAACAGTTCCGTGAACGTGCCGTGCAGAGATAGCATTGCTGACACGAAGTGGTTGTGTGCCTGTGAATACAATATTCAATTCAATAAAAATATTTCTAACACTCACACAACATTATCTAGCCCAAATTAAGTTTCTTAAAGAACTTGTGTTATGGATACTAGATAACTGATATACTTAAGAAATATATAAACATACATATTGAATAAATACATATTTTTTATTAGAAAATAAACTTAAACATATAAACGTCCATGACTTGACGACTAATATGTTCATCACACAAATATCCGTCGCCGCCGGGATTCGAACCCAGGACCTCTGGCATAGAAGGCAATGTACGTTAGCCCTACACCAGCCGGTCGTCCTCATGATACTTTCATACATAACATATTTTCATTCATAATTTCGAGCTTGTATCCCTCATGGGGTAGGCAGAACACCAGATGTTCTAAAACCATCTGATGTCATGTTTGACCAATTTGGAGGCTTATAATGGCGGAGAGAGACTATTGTAGTGACAGGGGGTCAGCTTCTCGCCCACAAACAAAACCTCTGTCCCTTAAATGACTTTCACAGTATGCCCGGGAAGAGAAGCAGCTGGTACATTCTATGTTTTTCCTTTGCTCCCAGTCCAGCATGGAAGCAATTATTAATATTGTCTTGAGTTATTACGATCATCGACGACCACTTTGGCGATGGGGTAACACTGTCTGCCTCAGACGCCAGTGGTTGCGGTTCGATTCCCGCAAGGAACAAGAAAAAAAAAAGTTCCGGTTCTGAGCGTTTATTTATATATGTATTTATATTCTAGGTTCCCCCATAGTTCGCTACATGGTATCCCATATCACAAAATCTGCTTAGTTTGGGACCATAAAGTTGGTGTGATTGTCTGGGGATTTTGGATTTTCTATTTATTATATTTCACGAGAATAATATGAAATAAATTCCTCCCGACTAGGCGAATCGGATAAGATTAATTCACCTGTGGTGCGATCTAGTCTGCGGCTTGACTAAAGAGTAAGTTGCTTAAAGGATAGAGCGAGAAGACACAACCACATCAAGCGGCAGCCTGCACCGTGTGTCGTCCTCTTACCATCGTCGCATTCCTCGCTGTGTCCACCAGAGTGAAAGAGACACGTGTATAGGATAAAATGAATAAAAAAAATAGACAATCATACTAACTAGATGGTAACCTACGAACTAGAAGGTAACTTAGAATATAAATACATATACAGGATGACTGGTGGGTCACTTTTGAAATTCAAGGACGTGATAGTTCATACATGAAGAGAAGAAACAAAATAAAAAATAAATATTTATATTTTATTTTAAATATTTTTGGTTGCCTGGTAGAGATCGCTTTCTAGCGATAAGGCCGCCGATTGTGTTTTCTTTTTTTTATTGTCCTTTTTTTATATTTTGTGTTTGTACAATGAAGAGTAAATAAATAAATATTTACTGAGTAAAATTAACCTAAAGTTAAAGAATTGATTACGCAACGCATGGTTACACTAGCGTTGGCAGCGATCCGCGTGCCAGGTCACGTGCCGCGAGTGACTCAGTTGTATGTAAAGTAAATAGTAACATTGTAGTATTTATTTATAGGGAATTCTAGTGAAAAATAAAGTTCCTAGTTTTATTAAATTATTATTATGATCAGAATCGAGTACAGGGTGCTCTCCTTCAGTATCAAAAATCTGTCTATAGTCACCCTGTTTAAATCACAACCAGAATATTTTTTTTTTGTTCCGTGCGGGAATGGTACCTCTGACCTTTGTGTAGTAGCATCTTAGATCACTGCGCCATGGAATTCTTCAAGGCACATACGATAGAGGGAGCTATACGAGATAGGCAGGGGAACAAGTGTATAGAGTAAGAAGGCACACTCACTTCTTGTGGCCTCTCGCGGCTGCATTACGATACAGAGAGAGAGGGACTCCTGTACAAGAGAGAGTGAGAGAGACACACATATATAGGAGAGAGCGAGAGATACTCACATCATGCGGCTGAGACGCCGCAGCTTGCAATAACTGTCTTCCTCTAACCACCGCCGCATTTCTGGCCGCATCCACTAAAGGCCTTAGCGCCGCCGCCCCCAACGGCCTTAATAATCTATACAAGCGACGCGCGTCGTCTCTTTCTTCCACGCCGTCTCGCTCGCACGCCCTTCTCATTAGCCTTTCTGTATTGCTGTGTAGTAGTTCTAAATGAGCGGCTACAGCGGATTTCTCGTAGCACGTTCGCGCGGCTTCTACGGATGACGGGTGTAGGAAGCGCGTAGCAAGGGCTACTTCGCGATCAAGGCCTAGAATAGAATAAAAATGAGTTAAAAAACATAAATTCTTGTAACATTATAGGAGTGTAAAATAATAATGACCGCTATGGATTTAACGTTTAAGTGAACGATATGAATCTATGTATGTCATTTTTTTCATTAAGGATATTTAGGTTAAATATCTTAATAGTGTTGTTTTCATTAAGCTTTGATTTTCCAATACGAAATACAGGGTTTTTCAACAAGGACTTTGTTTTCTAAAACAAAATAAAACAAAGAGTTTAGATGAAGATGATTCAAATTTTTATTGTATTACGAAGAGAAAACTTTGGCAATTATGAATGAAAAATGATATCTGGCAAATGTCCACTACGACCACGCTGACAGATGTCGATTCTTTTATCAAAGTTTTAATCACTTTTTGGCAAAATGGCGGGTTCACGGCCCAATCACGTCTCCAGACCACATAGCGCACCATACAGTGACACGTTGAGCATGCAAAGGCTTCTCAATAATCGCTTTGTGATTTTCAGAAGCCCAAATAAGGCAATTTTGCTTGTTGACGTACCCTGACAAGTGAAAATGGGCTTCGTCTGAAAAAATGTTTTTTTTTTCAGAAAAACCGCTGACTCGCTGTCTACGGTTTTTCTGAAAAAACCGCCGACTGTTCCTGAATGAATTGAGCGAATTTATGGCGATGTGAATGGTCGGTCAGCTTCAATTCCTGCACCAGTTGAACCTTGTAAGGCTTCAAAGGCAAATCCTTACGCAAAATTCGCAATGTGGTGGTTTTGGATAGCCCCAATTGTTGAGAACGTCGAGGAATTGACAAATTTGGATCTTCTTCAACATTGTGGCTCACGGCTGCGATGTTTTCGGTTGAACGACCCGGTCGAACACGCGTTGGTGTTGGCACATTTGGTACCGAGTAAACGTAATTTAACAGAACCACCATTTTCATAGTGGATTTTAATTATTTTAATGCGATTTTCGAGCGAAATTGAATTCATTGTAGCAATTGCCAAAGCATCTACAACGAATAGGTCAAAAAACTAAATGTCAAAACTGTCATGTTGTTGATGTTGCCCCTATTGATAAACAAAGTACTTGTTGAAAAACCCTTTACTACAGGACGGGAAAATAATAATGACCGTTAATAATTATGAACTGTACATGAACATACAGCTTCAAGGATATTCCAATTATACACATTTTTTGTTTTATTTAGCTTTGCTTCGTCTAATACTAAACTCATTTTTAGAACTCATTTTGCACCTATATGAGCATGTAATAAGGCTCACCTGGCTAAGCATACAGCATATATTAGACAAAGATAATCTATTAATGCAGGGCATTAAAAAGCCGACTTTACTAACATTTTTAAATCCTTGTAAATATTTATTTCGAAAGAAGTATGGCAGGCGTGTATGAGGATTCTGTATCGCTTTCTGGAACTTCACAATTTTATGTCAAACATGTATATTTTATAAATATTATATATGGTTAATCATGACAAAAGTTTTCAGATTTTTAGAAGTTGGGATTTAAAAGTTATTTGCATTTCAAATATTGGCATCGTATTGTTAGAAATCCTGAACACAACTTTTGAACGTAAACGTGAGCTTGTGATAAAAATCGTTTGTCAATGTCATAGCTAGATGTCACAATATTACTAAAATAGCTGTTACTGTTTTTGTTGAAATTAAACTAAATTGTACTACTGTAAAATGCTTCGACGAAGTTTATAAAAACACGTAGGTACGAAAAGCTTTTACACAGACGAACTCCAAAATGCTATTGATTGATTTTGATGGAACGAAGATGAAGGTAGGTGACGTATTGTCCGTTCATCGTAAGATGCCGTTATGTTGCCGTTATGTTGGCACTATTGCTTGTCAAGCTGTTGTGGGTATTCTGGGATAGTGAAGGAATCCTTTTTATTGATTTCTTGCCAAAAGGGCAAACGATAACTGAATCCTATTATGCAAACTTAATCCCGAAATTACGTGAAGCGTTTAAAGAAAAACGTCGTGGGAAATTGTCATGGGGCGTGTTGTTTCTCCAGGATAATGCTCCACCTCATCGTTTGGAAGTTGCGCTCACCGCAATCCGCAGTGCTGGCTTCGAAGTCCTTGATCACGCACCATATTCTCCTGACTTAGCCCCGAGTTATTTTCACTTATTTCCAAAATTAAAGGAGCATATTCGTGGAACTAAATTTGACGATGATGACGCGGTTATGACTGCCGTAGAGGAGTTTTTTAATAGGCGAGAAAATGATTTTTTGCGGAAGGAATAAGAAAGTTGGAGATGCGGTATTCTAAGTGTATAAGATTAGAAGGAGATTAGGTAGAAAAATAAAATATTTTTGTTTAATTTTTTTTTTATTCATTCTAAGAAATTTTTGATTCGCCCTCGTATAATATAAATTGTGTCTTCATTCAAAACCTTCCTAGTCTTATAGTTGTTTATTATTTACAAATCAGAAAATTAAACATATACACGTGGTGGGTATAAACAAAGTAAGATTACGGGGTTAAAATAGACACATATTATTGGTAACACTGCTGCCACAATGCTGCCAACATCAGCAGGCAGGGGACATTTTATAGTGAACGGTCTGTAGTATGACATTTGAGTTGTCAGATTTGACACAGTAAAAGTTTTCGTTTAGTTTATTGTCTACATTTACGTTTCGTTATTGAATTTGTGTATGAAAAACAAAAACTATTCAAATTGCGATTTTTCTTTTCTCCGGACTTTTAAAAATGATCTAATTGCTGAAAACTGAAGATAAGAATCTTCTTATTCAATAGTGTAAGTTTGGTGCCAAAACGTTGACTTAAACAGGCGATACACCATCCCGCATTCTTCTTTCACTTTTTTTTCAAGAAGCACTCAATCGATTTCGATGAAATTTAAATGGGACCACCTCTGAAGTACACTATACAAATTGCTAAAAGAACCTTCAAAATCGATTCATAATTTTCCAATGAAAAACAAAATAAAAATTTTGAAAAACCCACGACGCGACCTTTAAAAAGTAATTGAAAAAGAATAAATAATTTAAAATTCCCCGACTGAAATGATTTATGTGACGAGAGATAATTAACGTGAAAAGCTTTTTTAAAAGTTCACTTAATCTCACACAAAGTCGGTCATATTATGAACAACATACTATTCGTTTTCATAGCACTTCCCTACGCTTACCTATTCGGTTCTCGAAGATGTAGATGTCGCAATAACATAGGTATTCAACTCCCTATGAACTTTATAAGAAGAGCAAGAAAATCCGTCGAGGGCTGCCATCAATATTTTAAATTTCAATATAAAACTACAAAACGAATTCATTCAATGGCAGCCCCAGACGGATTTTCTTGCTCTTCTTATAAAGTTCATAGGGAGTTGAATACCTATGTTATTGCGACATCTACATCTTCGAGAACCGAATAAGTAAGAAGTGCTATGAAAACGAATAGTATGTTGTTCATAATATGACCGACTTTTATTTATTTTATTTATTTATTTAACAATTTATGTACACATAAGTTAAGATACAATATAAGGATACATAGAACAAAATAAGTACAAAGGTACAGCTTATCTCTATCGAAATTTCTTACAGCAGACCCATGACTGGAGAGTTTGAATTAACTGCAATAATAGTGTGTACTAAATATAAATACATATTAATACATACCAATACATATACATAATATTATATATAATTTATACATACATAATATATATAAATATATATATATATATATTATACATTATTATATATATCTTAATATCATTCGGACAGTAAAGTGGGAAACATAGATTACAGTATTGAATAGTAATGATCTTTGACTTTCTTTTTAAAAATGGATATCGTTTTAGACTCACGAATTTCATGAGACAATGAATTCCACAATCTGACTGCATGGACAGAGAAAGAGTAGGAATAAAAATCGGTTTTATGTGAGATTAAGTGAACTTTTAAAAAAGCTTTTCACGTTAATTATCTCTCGTCACATAAATCATTTCAGTCGGGGAATTTTAAATTATTTATTCTTTTTCAATTACTTTTTAAAGGTCGCGTCGTGGGTTTTTCAAAATTTTTATTTTGTTTTTTATTTCAAACTTTTTAAAGAGCATAATATAGGTACCATGCATTACATTACACATTACGTTCCTCATCAGCCCTCTAATGTCCCCACCACCGCTGGAAAACTCATGTTGTTTATTTAAATACATAGTGATGTATTATAATAAGTATTTACAACTCAACTTTGCTGGTGGCTCAACTTTGCTGGGGCTTTGTTGTAATGTAACTCGATATCATATTACGTAGAATGGTTTGTGCAAACCAATGTTACCATTCTTCAAAACCACTGGTCCGATTTTAATGCGGTTTTCAGTGATGGCTTTATGTTTACTGCAGCGCCCCCTGATGAGTTGTTACCCGCATTATAATCGGACCAGCGGTTTTAAAGATTAATGGTAACATGCAGCGCACCCTGGCGAGTTGTTACAGTAACACCTATCTAAGAACATGCACCAATCAAACCCAAAGCGATCACTGAAAGCCACATTTAAATCGGACCAATGGTTTTGCAGAATTAATAGTTGTTATTACAAACAAATGTTTACTGCAGCGCCCCCTGATGAGTTGTTACCGTTAAACCTATTTAAGAACATTATACCAATCAAATCCAAAGCGATAATTGAAAACGGCATTCAAATCGGACCAAGCAAACAAATATTTACTGCAGCGCCCCCTGGTGAGTTGTTACCGTAACATCTATCTCAGAACATGCGCTAATCAAATCCAAAGCGATCACTGAAAACAGCATTTAAATCGGACCAATGGTTTTGCAGATAAACGGCAACATTGGCTTTTACAAACAAATATTTACTGCAGCGCCCCCTGGTGAGTTGTTACCGTAACATCTATCTAAGAACATGCACCAAGCAAATCCAAAGCGATTACTGAAAACCGCATTAAAATCGGACCAGTGGTTCTGGAGATAAATGGTAACATTGGTTTGCACAAACACCCTCTCACCCCAAACGCATATACCGTCTCCGTTCCGTCGTGGGTAAAAAATCACGTCTCAAAAATATAAAAAACACGAATTAAGAACCTCCTACTTTTGGAAGTCTTGAAAATGATTGAAAACTGCACTCTATTAGCATGTAATTAAGGCTCACCTTGCAATGCATGAAATATGGAGGTACAGTTATCTCACCTTAATATCATTTAACTTATATTAGACAAAGAAAACTGCACTCTATATTTTTAAGCTATTGCAAAGCTTCTATCGCGGGCCTTGAGCGTGGGGACCGAATCCAGAAATTCCGTAACGAAAACAACCTAACACCTCCCACTCCGACAGGCACAGCGGTGATACTTTGATTTCATAACTTTACATGCGGCCTTTAATAAACAATCAGCGCCATCTACTAGGAACTTGTGGAACTTCATATTAGATCAAACATTACTGAATTAATAAAATAAACAAATAATTATAATTGCATAAGTTGATAAAAAATGCTATGCAATAGCTTTACCGCGGCAGTCTCCGAGTGCCACACGTCTTTTTTTTTACAGCATTAATATTGTTATCAAAGACATACTTCAGATCACAATTTCAATTGCCGCTATACATTACTATAATAAACACCAATGTTGTTTTTGACACTCACTAACTTCACAAACACAGATTTACCTTAACTCAATTTAGTGTTTGATACATAATTACCAGTGATAGGAATAGGTAGTGCAATTTTGCGGGATTTCACGACGAAATCTTAATATGGACATACCATACTAGTATTGTTAAGGATTAGTCATGTTCAATAATTTACACTGGATTATAAAAATGTTAAAATAAATAGACTAAAAGTAGATAATATTGAAAAAAATATAGTTACTTATTTCAACTTTATAGAAAAAAACAGTCAATTGAGGATAATTTGAACATCAGCAGCGATAGTGAAGATAACTACAAAGACATTAAATTCATCAGTTAAAGCTGCACAGTCTATTCTTGAAAATAATGTAAATAAGTGTAAAACTAACTTTACTTTCAGGCATGTTACTGAAAGTGAGGTATTGAAAGATTTTAAAAGTATAACAATTAAGAACACTGCTGATCTGGATGGTATTTCTGTTAAAATCACCCAATCTATCATTGACGGTCTTGCACCTTATTACGACCAGGAAAGGGTTGATAGAGCAAGACACGATTACATCTTGAGTGACAATTTATTAACAAATAGAAATAGTTTATATAGTAAGATATACGTGCATAATTAAGTTAACAATATTTAATCTTATCTTGGTATTGATTTTATCGAGCACGTTTGATTAATAGGAAATAATATATTGATTCTCTGTGGGTCACGTAGGAGGACGCCACAGATACTCCCCCCTTAAAAAAAGGTAAACACAAAATAACAATTCAATTTTCTTACTCTAAAATTAAATACTACATAACAATTTCAAGCAAAATACTATTTTTTTGTTGACATAATACATATTAGAAATATTTGAAAACCTAGCAATTTATATAGTACTATGATTACGTAAGACCACAAAATCAATTGAGGCGAAAAGCTTTAGGTTTGATGCTGCATGTGGTAGACTGCTCTGGTAAAAATTTACCATTCCGAGAAACCTTCTCAAATCTTTAACTGTTGCTGGTTTCGGGAAATCGAAAATAACCTTTGCTTTCTCATCCTTTGGAGTGATTCCTTGGCTCGTTATATGATAACCTAAGAAATCGAGTTCGGACTTGAGAAATTCGCATTTTTCTAGGTTAATAGTTATCCCATGTTCATGCAGGCGTTTCAAAATTATATCTAGGTGTTGCAGGTGTTCTTCCTTTTGTTTGGATATGGTGTTCCACTTGGTACTTGGAGTTAGATATGTTGGCAGCTGGCTTGGTTATATCTTCATATTTTTCCAGTAATTTTCTTATGCTACTTTTCTTGTGAAACAGTTTCAACGCTCGGTTGATTTGCTCTGATGCTTGTTGCAGGCGTTGTCAGCTCAGTAACTTTCTCAATAAGCTTTTTTCCGTCGTTAAAACTGACATATTTGCCCCGGTATCGACTAAATACCTATCGCCACTTTGTAGGTCGGCTAGGATAAGGCGGTCGTAGGGGTGAATAGCACAAAGTTCCGCCCTGGTTCGAGCTAATTGTAGAGCCCGTTGTTTTTTTTCTGGTTTTTCTTGGCACTTTTCTTGACATTTATGTGTCTTTTTCTTGAATCGCTTACGATATTGACCTTGGTTACGATACCTCGATGCACTTGATCTTGAACGGAATTCTCTGCGTCAATACTTTTTCATCATCGTTTTCGTCGCGTAGTGCAGCGATTTCAGTTTTCATATGTGTCAGCTGATTTTCAAGTCTAGTGACCTCGTTAACTTCATTACTTAAGTTTTCGAATATCCGGTCTGCCATCTCACAATTTTTTTGGGTGTTGCGTTTTCTAAAACAGATTCTACTTGTAGTCATCTCCTTGTTTCTGTGCGGCGACTATAGCTTCGAAATGGGTAAACCATAATTTGGGTTGGTCTTGCCAGAAGCGCGGGATACATTCCGATATGTTTCTGGCGGCAACTTCAGGTTCCAATGTAACAGGATTGACTGGAGCACGTAGAGCCATTTTCCTTTTTATTTCTGGTCGGGTCCTCAAAACTTCTTGCTTAATTGGCTGCGTGACTAACTTCGGGGTCACCACTTATTACGACCAGGAAAGGGTTGATAGAGCAAGACACGATTACATCTTGAGTGACAATTTATTAACAAATAGAAATAGTTTATATAGTAAGATATACGTGCATAATTAAGTTAACAATATTTAATCTTATCTTGGTATTGATTTTATCGAGCACGTTTGATTAATAGGAAATAATATATTGATTCTCTGTGGGTCACGTAGGAGGACGCCACACACCTTATTTAGCCAGTATATTTAATAATTGTGTTGATAATGGTGTGTTTCCGGACTTAATGAAACTTAGTAAAATTATTCCCGTATTTAAAGCAGGAAGCATAACCGACCCCAGTAACTTTAGACCAATCTCTATATTACCAACACTTAGTAAAATTTTTGAAAAGCTTATTTTAAACCAACTAGTGGTACACTTCTTTAGCAATAATTTAATGAATCCAAATCAATTTGGTTTCTCACGGGGTCGCTCAACAACTGATGCCAGTGTTGAGCTTATCAAACATATATTTGATGCCTGGGAGGAGTCACGTGATGCCTTCGGTGTCTTTTGTGATCTGTCCAAGGCTTTTGACTGTGTTCACTACGATACACTCCTTATGAAGCTACACCACTATGGAATCAATGATAGGGCACTTGATTTTATGAAATCCTATTTATGCAATAGAATTCAAAGAGTTGATATTAATGGAAAGAGATCATCGGGATCAGCAGTTCATATGGGAGTGCCCCAGGGCTCGATTCTTGGGCCTTTCTTATTCTTAGTTTATATAAATGATTTGCCATTTGTGGTGAAAGACAAGTGTGAGGTCATATTGTTTGCTAATGATACCTCTTTTCTATTTAAAGTGAGTAGGCAATTGAAGCATTGCTTTGAAATAAACTGTTGTATTGAAACTGTGGAGAAATGGTTTTCAGCCAATAACCTACTACTCAATGAAAATAAAACTAAGTTTTTAAAATTCTCTTTGCCTAATGTCCGGCATGTAAATACTAACTTAATTGTAAAAGGACAAGAATTGAGCCCTGTAAATTCAACAGTGTTCCTTGGCATAACCCTAGATGCACAACTACAATGGGGACCACATATAGAAAGGTTGGCGAAGAGACTTAGTTCTGCAGCATATGCCGTCAAAAAGATGCGAAATATCTCTAATGAAGCTACTGCGCGATTGGTTTAATTTTGGTTACTTTCATAGTTTAATGACATACGGCATTCTCCTGTGGGGAAATGCTACCGATATTAAAACCATTTTTGTGCTGCAGAAACGGGCTATTCGCTCAATCTACAAGCTCAATTCCAGAGCGACACTTAGAAATAAGTTTAAAGAAATTAATATTCTTACGTTTGCCTCACAATATATCTTTGAAAATCTTATGTTCGTAAAAAAGAACTTAAACATGTTCCATAGAAAATGTGACTTGCATAATGTTAATACTAGAAATAAGTACAAGCTAGCCGGCTATGATAGTAGACTTCATAAAGTCACTAACTCATTTATGGGTCAATGCATACGTTTTTATAAAAAGGTTCCCACAAATATTCAAGACTTACCACTTGATAAATTTAAAGAAACTATTAAACAAAAATTGTGTAGTAAAGGCTTTTATACAATTTCTGAATATATGGACGATCTTGGTTGTAAATTGTTTTTCAAATATTCTCAATCTCCAACTCCATCTCCAACACCATCTCCATTTCCTTCTCATCCAACGCCATCTCCATCTCCTTCTTATCCATACAACAGCAAGAACGTCATGCTCCCTCAGGCGGCATGGCTAGCGGTAACGCCGGGTGTCGGGTCACCCTCTTCCCTAAAATATGGTTGAGGAGAGTGATGGCTGGTGCTTGCGTTATACTCATGAACGGGTGCTGCTATCGGTGCCAGGTCGTTTTGCTGAAGACTTTATGACTATGTTACTTTTTTGAATTTGACTCTGACTTCCCCATCTCCATCCCATTTCCCCATGTTCACGTCCGTGAACAGTCTCTGTCCACGACTATCCTCATCTCCATCCACATTATCTGTAATATCTCTCACCTCTATCATTACATCTATCTACTTCTATCTTTACCTCTATATCTATGTCTACGTTTCTGTCTAGTACCTGATTGCCTAATGTATAAATATAATAGTAGACTCCAGAAGATCACGAACTCGTTCATGGGTCAATGTGTACGCTTTTATAATAAAATTCCAAAATATTTAAGATTAACCCTTCGATAGATTTAAGGATAAGTATAAAGTTTTATTATAAGATATCCGGATGCAAGAAGATTGTAAATTGTTATTGTTATTGTGTATTTTTAAAAGATGATTGCTGTTGAGTTTCTTGCCACTTCTTCTCAACAGATCGACTTTACGAAGTGGTGGTAGATTCAGTTCAATTTGTAAATTGTGACTTATTTCAAATGTATTTAAATACTTACGAAATAAAGATTCTTTTGACTTTGACTTTTGACTAATATATTTTGTATAAAAATATTTTTTATTAATGACATTTTGTAGTTTATCCATCTTTGTCTTCCACACTATCTTTGTGGATATAATATTAAGGTTGTTGAAATATTCTAAAAACTCGTTAACTTCAGCATACAAGATCGAACTCTAGGAGACCCAACTCAACATTAGGAATTTTTGTGAAAAATGATTTTTTGTGTAAGTAAACACAACTCACTTTAAATCAGTTGTCAATAATACCTTTTTATATATTTTTCATCTTATTGATTTAAATTGTATATAAGAAAGAAATAAAAAAAAAAAAAACGTTACCAAATTTCATAATGTTTTTCTTTGATGTCCTGTTTATCATATTTTATAAGTTGATTGAAGCAATCGTATAAAATTCGTAGCAAATATTAAAAACGAACCCGGTTGGTTTGGCCAAGAATTGTTCTACAAAAATCACTAAATCTCGCAATGCCGCAGGCGTATCCATACTATTCTCATATTGGAGTTTATTGACCCTAAATTGCACTACCTATTCCTATCATTGATAATTACTTATTTCTCTGCTCTTTTTAAGATGAAATTGCATAATACCACAGAACACTACAAGTAAAAGTATAAATACCTTCAAGCAACACAAAGAAGAATGCGGGATCGGGATGCGGGTGTATCGCCTGTTTAAGTCAACGTTTTGGCACCAAACTTACACTATTGAATAAGAAGATTCTTATCTTCATTTTTCAGCAATTAGATCATTTTTAAAAGTCCGGAGAAAAGGAAAATCGCAATTTGAATAGTTTTTGTTTTTCATACACAAATTCAATAACGAAACGTAAATGGAGACAATAAACTAAACGAAAAAAATTATTGTGACAGATCTGACAATTCAAATGTCATACTACGTCACCCACCTTCATCTTCATTCAATCAACATCAATCAATAGCGTTTTGGAGTTCGTCTGTGTAAAAGCTTTTCGTACGTGTTTTTATAAACTTCGTCGAAGCATTTTAAAGTAGTACAACCATTTTACAGTAGTATAATATAGTTTCATTTCAACAAAAACAGTAACAGCCATTTTAGTAATATACAGGGTGTAATCTAATTGCCCTATAATGACGAAACACGTATGTGCTAACACATGCAAGTAAATATCTTGGTGAAGTCAGAATTTTAATATCGTGATTTTTTTAATTTTTCACTTTCAAACAAACTAAATCAATATTATTTGTAAGCAATTTCACGTACATAGAAAATAAAAAAGTAAAAATCGTGATATTCAAATTCTGACTTCACCATAGTATTTACATGCATGTGTTAGGACATACGTGGTTTGGCTCTATAGGGCAATTAGATTACACCCTGTATACTATTGTGACATCTAGCTATGACATTGACAAACGATTTTTATCACATCCTCACGTTCACGTTCAAAAGTTGTGTTCAGGATTTCTAACAATACGATGCCAATATTTAAAATGCGAATAACTTTTAAATCCCAACTTCTAAAAATCTGAAAACTTTTGTCATGATTAACCATATATTAGTATTTATAGAATATACATGTTTGACATAAAATTGTGAAGTTCAAGAAAGAGATACAGAATTCTCATACACGCCTGCCATACTTCTTTAAAATATTATGTTTTCATTTATGTTTTGTAAGGTGGGTATTTCAAAATTGATGTGTGGTACAAGTCACAAAAGGTTTACGATAATACTGTTTAATATTATTATTCTTTTTTCGTTCTGAATTTTAATTGTTATTATGACTTTTTTGAAGTGATCGTATATTTGCTAATGATACTATGACTATTTTATTCCATTCTTGTTCAAATACTCTGGTCCCAGTTTGTCATGTTCGTATTGTGCATCCATAGCTCATTGCACCTACTATGTAAGCAATTTGGTTGTGGCATGACATTGGCTCTCACAATTAGCTGTCTTGTGTTTGTTTTTTTTTTCATGTCACGGTCAATTTGTACTGTACCTATTTGTATTAATTTGATAATTCTGACTGAAAAAGAGTGCCTAGAGTTTTTTTCCGCCGGCTATTTTTGTCTCTTGGTTTACTGTAATTTCTTATCTTACAACTATCAACAACTAGTTAAAGGCGAAGTATGTGATGACTGACTTCATTAAGTGTTTTGTGAAATTTCTAAGATGAATAAAACTTTTTGTTTTTTTTTAATTTTTACATATTGATGTTATAAGTCCCACCTTGAAGCGCGTGAAGCATGTATCGACTGACGTCGCCGGCGTCTAACAAGGCCGCGGCCAAGGCAGCGTGAGTGTTGGCGGCACTTCGCAAGTACGGCTCCAGTACCAGCTGCTCGTACGTCGCGAGTGGAGAGCGGGCGCGAAATGATTGTACCTGCGTGGATGAGGAAATTACCTTCAGTGAAACTTCTGTAATATTCAGAAAAATATACTGAACAAGCTTTTTCCCGTGAAAATCCCGTACCTGTATAAAATATAAGAGTTTTTATCAAAAATCTTAAATAAATAAATAAATATTTCTGACACTCACACAACATTATCTAGCCCAAATTAAGTTTCTTAAAGAACTTGTGTTATGGATACTAGATAACTGATATACTTAAGAAATATATAAACATACATATTGAATGAATACATATTTTTTATTAGAATAAACTTAAATAAATATATAAACATGCATGACTTGACGACTAATATCTGTGTTCATCACACAAATATCCGCCGCCGCCGGAATTCGAAGACAGGACCTCTGGCAAAGAAGGCAATGTATGTTACCGCTACACCAGCCGGTCGTCGAAATAAAGATCTTATTCCTAAAGTGCACCGATGTGAATTTTCTTTGTGTCTGGGTGCATTTTATTTATTTACACTTTATTGTTTACCTTAAAGTATAAAAATTAAAATAGGAATTCCCGAAATTCCCACAGAAATAAAGTAAAGGATTTTTAAGTTTATACGAGTACGAAATCGTTGACCAACATTTGAATAAACATTTGAAACATTTGAACCAATTTCGATGAAAAGCCTACATCCTATGATATGAAACAAGAACTATCAAAATCGATTCATTATTGTCCGAAATATCGTGTAACAAAGACACAACACGACGAATTGAGAACCTCCTCCTTTTTTGGAAGTCGGTTGATAATATGAAATTGCCAGCACCCACCTCCACAGTACTAAGTATGGCATGATGCAGCGTCGTGGCTTCAGGGTTCTCTAGCTTATTGTTCCTCGCAGCCTCCAGGCCCTTGATGATCTGAGACGTCAGGTTCGTCGCTAGAGGCCGCAGCAGGACCCGCTCCCAGATGACCAGGCCTAGAGAGCCGATCTGTACACGAAATGACGGAAGTTATAACGATTAATACATATATATTTAAATTATTCATATATCCCTCAATATATAATTTTATTGGTATAAGTTTTCTTCTATAAATTTTATGTAGCTAGGTCATTAATCATTCATTTATTTATGAAATAGAATATATATATATATAGCATGTGTATGTATGTATATGTAAGAATATAAATATTTATAAATATTTATTTATATGTATAGTTGTTTATTATAGATACTTTATTTATAAAATTATTAGTTATTTGTTTGATTAGCGTTTACTGTCTTTTTACTCTGCCCATAGATTTAACTAGTTTTATTAATTGTTTCGTTTTTGTTTGTTAATTTAAGTGTTTTTTTTTTATGTATTTCTTTTCAAAAGGTTACCTGGAAGAAATCGCTTGTAGCGATAAGGTCGCCGAATTGTCTGTTCCTAAGCATGTAAGTAGCATGAAATTGTATATTTTATTTTTTGGCAATAAAGAGTATATTATTATTATTTAAGAATAATGCAGTACAAAATCAATAAAAAAAACTTATTTTTTATTGAATAACAATAATAAATATTTCTGACATTCACACAACATTATCTAGCCCAATTTAAGTTTGTTGAAAAACTTGTGTTATGGAAACTAGATAACGGATGATGTTAGGTATCCTAGTTATTTCTTATTTCAATTTGAATGTAGTGATTGGCTGAGTCAATGGACGTGGCCTGTGCCGTCGTTATGAGAAGAGCGCCCTCTTGTGGCGCGATATTTAATTAGTCAGTTCATATTCGAACTTGCTACCGTAAGCATCCGATTTACGCCGTGCGTGAAAATCTAAATTGATTCCCTAGAACTTTCCTAACTTTATACAAACTAGTGTCCACATAATAGTGCTCGGCTAATCAAGAAAAGGATTTGCAGTGAAATCTCCATCGGCGTGGTTCCACGAGGTCCAGAGGCAAGGTTAGTCGATTGCATTTGAATTGTGTAGGAAATCTAGGATACCAATTTCGGGGAGCTTCGGTTAGGTGAACTCAACCTCAGGTTGCTTTACTGTCTCTAAGTAAGCAATCTTTATAATCTAAATTCTTATCTACCTATGGAATTACAGTCCAACCGAATCCGTGATTCAGACATCTGCTCGCTCAGATGATAAACGAAATATACAAGATGTTCTTTTTGATATCCCATAACTTTAAGGTTTGTTCCTTACTAAAAATAATACTTTTTGCCAAAGAATATGTGGTTCAAAAGTGCATACTTTCCAAGATATCATCAATCTTAATATAATGAGTTCATAAATTGTCACCCTTGTAAAATCTCTTTAACATTCATTCAATAGACGCTTGTCACTGAAGCCATAGAATAAACAACAAAAACATTTTAAACGTTGCGGAACGTTGCTTACAATGTACACCGCAAAAAGTTGCGAACTGTTCCTGTGCATAGCGATAAAAAAAGGGATAGAAAAATCCATACTTCGCATAAAGGTGTTTTACATAAGATGTTTTGACTTAATTGAATTATTTTGGTATGGAAAATAAAAACAAAAAAAAATTGAAATATTATTCACATGTTATTAGATGCTATTACATGGTCCCATTAATACCCTAGAGTTATGAGAAATCAAGCGGAGCACCTTGTATAGATACACATATTTTTTATTAGAATATAAACTTAAATAAACTGGACGGCTAATATCAGTGTTCATCACACAAATACCTAGGATTCGATCACAGAACTCCAGGCATAGAAGGCACTGTTTGATAATGTTTTTAAGGTTTTACATTTAAAATGCTCAATTGTTCTTAAATAAATGAAAAATGTGATAAATAAAAATTACCCGACCAGGATTCGAACCTGGGACCTCTCGTTTGCCGGACGTGTGAGAAGGCACTGTTTGTTACCTCTACTCCAGCCGCTGGTCGAATTTAACAATACAAAATTACAAATTAATTAAAGTACATATTAGATCAATTCGGGCGGCCTAAAAAGCGATTTCTAGCGAGAAAGGCAGCAGTGCGCTGATAGAACTTTATCGATTCCTATGTTTACGGACGTTTGTATAGTGTGGAGTCCGTTGGAGTATTGAGTCAGCTTTTAAGTTATTTTTTTAAATTCTATAATATATACCTCTAACTGCCTGGAATCATGATCGGAGCAGCTGACCGCGGCTGATCCATATATTATTTCTGCATCTGAAACCTGTAAGCAATACAAAACAAATTAATTAACTTGTGGCCAGCATCGCCACCATAATATTAATATTATTATTTTGTTAATATTTATCATTTTTACATTTTATATCTTATTTATCTATTTATGTAAAATCCTTATATCTATTTAATATAAATTATATTGTATAATTATAACTAAATATCGTACATCATATTTACAGCAAAATTCAATTTCATTTATCTATTTATCTAAAAATATTTTCTCCATACAAAACTATTTATTATATTTGTTTAATATTTAACGAGCAGTTGAGTGCTATGGAAACGTGACCTTAAACCGGCCTATTGTTCTGACGGCCGGCAGCTTGCCGAGCGTGCGTCTGCGCATCGCTCGCCAGTCAAAATTTTGATGTTTGACGCGATACCCGTGCCGCTCGCTTGTCGAACCTTTTCGCATAAACTTTCGTAAAAACTGTATATCTTGTGTTTCCTAAAAGTGTGTTTCTTAGTGCTGTGCTTTCTATCTATTTTTGCTGTCTAAAACTCTTTCTACTCCTTCTAATAACTTGTGTATATATAAACTTGTGTGTGCGTTATTAAATCATTTATGTTAATTGACTATTTGTGTTGGACTTATTTCAAGCCATGGTAATAACGCCCTTACATCTACTATAACTGGTGACCCCTGGCGACGTTTTGCACGTGACTTCGTACCTACATAAACTAAAAGTCCTATATATCATGTACCCGTGGGAGTTTCGGGAATTGCTGGTGCAAACCTACACACTCTAGGAAATGTATGTTTGAAATTTCAGCTCTCTATGCCCAGTAGTTATTACTTTGGACTCGAACCTGGGACTCCCTCTTGCCGTACGGGTGCTCTTCCAACTGAGCTACCGGGCCCTGGCGACACGCTATCTAAATTACTAAGCAAGCATATTCTGTTTTACGTTATATTACTAACTTAGCTCCATCTAGTGGTATAGCTTTGCAACTAAGGCAGCTATTTTTCAGTTATTTAATAAAAAAATTAGCATTATTAAATGCAATAACTTAAAAACATTACTGGTTATAGTAGTTGTGGTGGATTCCCGAAAAGTAACAGCTGATTTTATCTGATTATCTAAGATGCAAAATAAATTTTGGTAACTTTAAAATTAAGCATATGTAGACTTTGACTTTCAGTGTAATTTACCTTTTGCCGTTTAATGTGTTGTAGATTTAAATATGAGTATAAACTGTTGAGGTATGTGATGCCTTCGCTGTACTCCCGCCAGGCTGACACGTAGCTGGAAACACAAATATACTGGTCAAAACAAAGCTGCTTATTACAATTTACAAAAAAAACGAAAGAAATACATAGAATTTGCCAGCTGCTTCTCTTCCCGGGCATAGTGTAAAAGTCAGTTAAGGGACAAAGGTTTCATTGTCTTTTTTGCGGGCGATAGGCTGACTCCCTGACACTGCAATAGTCTCTCTCAATCATTATAATACCTCGAAATTTGTGAAACGTGACATCAGATGGTTTGATGACCTCTGGTGTTCTGCCTACCCCATAAGGTATACAGGCGTGACGTTATGTATGTATGTATTTAAAAATTTTTGGCGAGTCATATTTTTATACCGACTTCCAAAAAGAGGAGGTTCTCAATTCGTGTGTATGATTTTGTGACTTTCTTAAACGATTTATTGGACAGTTATGAATCAATTTTGAATATTCTTGTTTCATATGATAGAGGATACTTCACAATTTAAACGAAATCAACTGAGTGCTTCTTGAAAAGAACAATATTTTTTTTAAATATATATGACGAGCGTTTGCCCGCGACTTCGTACACGCATAAACTCAAAAGTCCTATATTTTCCGTTCCCGTGGGTATTTCGGGAATTCCTTTCATAATACAAACAGACACTTATTAAGGAACCTTTATACCAAGTATAACATCCGTGCACTCCAGGAATAAGGTTTTTTGATACAAACTAAAACATCATATAGTTCCCGTTCCCGTGGGAATTTCGGGAATTTCTTTGGTAAAACAACCAGTCACTTTTTGAAGAACCTTTATGCCAAGTATCGTATCCGTGCACTCAAGGAATAAAATTTTTCATACAAACTAAAAAGTCCTATATTTCCCGTTCCCGTGGGAATTTCGGGAATTCCTTCCTTAGTGCACCCTTAAATCCCCTAAAGAATGTATGTTCCAAATTTCAGCTCTCTACGCCCAGTAGTTACGGCTGTACGTTGTCTGTCAGTCACTCAGTAACTCAGTTAGTAATGGAACAGTTTTATATACCTATGTATAATATTGATTGATTACGGAGGATATTTACATTGACGACCTTATACTTCAGCCAAAGTTTTGACGTGAAGTCGGTTTTTTAAAGCTCTGCGGTTTTTTTAATTCGTTGATTATCAACCTTGAAGAAACACTCCATAGGAGCCGGAAACTAATCGCACACCTCCAACAATAACATGTGAGTAACAGCCACGTAATAAACTATAATAAGCATGTATGTTGCATGTAAGATCATTATAAAGCTACGGATACACGACGACACCTGACACTTGACACTCAGTGTATACACCGAGTGTCCGTGTGTGTCATGTGCCGCGACACTCGGTTGCAGCTCTAGGGGCGCTCTAGCTTGGTGTCGCTCTAGCTGCCGTGTAGACGCGACGAGCGCAGTGTCTGAGACCAGTGTCGCGGTTTTCGGTCGTGCGCGAAACTTTTAGCTAGAGCAACATGGCGGCAGAACGCGCCTGCATTTTAAATTTGTAATATCTTCGGAAATATTCACTTAAATTCCATGCTGTAAAAAGCATATTAATCTATAATAAATGCACAATTTATTAAAAGTACTTAATTGGATAAGAATGAATGCTGTGTTGTTTAAAATCACTTTTTAAATAACCATTTTTTATTAAAGGATAAAAATGTTTATGGTGGGTTATCCCTCACAGATAGACATATACCATCGCGAACTTTTTTGTTGAACTTTTTAAGGTGGACAATACTGTTGTACATCATTTTGGTCTATCTCGTAAGGTTCAGCCAGCGTTTGCAATATAAGCGCAAAAGAACGTGCTTATTTACGACATCACATTAGAAACATCTAATATCAGTGTTTCTCTACTATAACATGCATGTATTATACATAATAACCTTCCTTAAAAAACAGTCTATCCATTAAAAAAAACCGCATCAAAATCCGTTGCGTAATTTTAAAGATCTAAGCATACATAGGGACAGATACCTAGGGGTCCAATTGATAACCTCCTTTTTAAAAGTCGGTTAATTAGAACGCATTTATTCAGCAGGCGTGCCATTTCATTTGAAATTTGAAAATGGAATACATTTTTTGCAACTGATGTCATATTTTAAATAAAAAGTGCCTTTTCATAAATGCAAACGATATTTTGACCAGGTTTGATTCCCGGTTATGTAAAATTAATAGTAGATATTCATTTCTTAATTTTAACTTAGTCCGTAAATATTGATTCATGGCGATGGAATGTCTGACACTGAATTGCGCATCGCTCCGTGTAGACGGACAATACACTTCGACCGCGACACTCGCTCTCAGAACTAGTGTCGACACTAAAAATTGCTCACCGTGTGGACGCGTCTGACACTTGTGTCGACACTAGTGTCGGTGTCGATGTCACCGTGTATCGGTACCTTTATGCTTCCGAATTTGTCAAACGTGAAATCAAATGGTTTTACAGCCTCTGGTGTTCTGTCTACCCCATAAGGGATACAGGCGTGAAGTTATGTAGTATGTATGTAATAAGCAAAAGAATAAATTATAGTCCTAAAATTTGAAGAAGTTCTGGATTCTGATGAAGCTTTTTTCTATTTAGATTTAGAGTGTTTTAAAGAAATTGTCACAACTATACCACAATAAATAAATATCATTATAACTATCCTTTCAGCTTCAAGTTTCTACGGTATGCCTCAAGGTTCAATTTTGGGTACGCCCCACTTTTCTTTCAATACTTTTATTTTTAAAAACCGATGGTTCAAAAAGAGTTATAAATGGTTTCTCACCGTTGCAACAGTCCCTCGTCATCATCATCTCCACGGACCTTCTCCAAAAGTGCTGATACATGATCCTCTAAAAATTTCCTGGAAAATAATTAATTAACATTTATTTTGAGTCAATATGATTATACATTTAATTAACCAGATGCTATCCGCGACTACGTTCGCGTTGAAGATTTGATTGAATTATCACGGTGCAAAGAACGTCATTCTTCTAATGATCAAATCTATTATTTTTTTATGTTTTGCCGCGCACAATCCTGTACTCTGGCAAATAATTCAATGCAGTAAACTGACAGTTCGAAATGTCAAATAGAAAAATAATGATACCATGGTGCGTGTTTACTGGCCAGCGCCGGACGGACCGCACGCACAGCATGCAACAGATTTTGGTTTGCTGTAATAGTATATTATGTAACAAGTGAGCTAAGCTCATTATTAAGCCTCATTATTCAAATCATAGCCTCGACTGTAATTAGCAACGCTCACGAGTTACATACGACGTTTTTCAACACACTTGTGAGTAAAAGACAGACATACGTGGTCATAAAATTTATTTGAAGCAGCTGTTGGCTGCTGCGCGTCAGTAGCCCTCTCCCATTACACGTACACACGCTATTGTTGCTTGGAGGCGCTGCGCGGGCCGCTGCTGCTGCACGTGGCCGCGCACCGCCTGGACGCGCGCGCTCATTATTTAATGTGTAACCCGGATCAATAACATATGCTCTGTTTACTCGCATGTAATTTGCACAAAGGTACAATTCAACTTTGTAGGATTCATTATATTATGCACTAGGGTATAATATATTATGCACGCGTGACTTATAGCCCAGTTTATAGTTCTAAATTCAATAGAATAAGGCTCACTTTACGAGCAAGTGTGTTGAGAAGGATATTTTGTATCTATTTTCTGTGGTGTATACGGAAACCTAAACTCACTTGGTCTCATCATAAAGTCTGTCTGCGAGGGGCTCCGGGTGTGCCACGCAAAGCGCGTATATGTCCGAGAAGCGGGCGCTCCACACGCCGCGCTCGATCGCTTGTAGTGCTACCACGCCCGCTACCTGCAAAATGCACATTAATTCCATTTCATAATCAGAACTGTTTTTAATATTGTAATAAATAAATAAATGAGCCCCCTGCCGAAATATAATATCTATACATATAATAAAATGGTAGGAAAGTCAAAACTGTACATTGAATATTTTTTTAAAAGAATACTTGGGGTATGATCTACAATCGAAACAGAAACAAAAAATATAGTTTTAGAATTTTTGTCTGTTTGTCTGTTTGTCTTTCCGGGATAAACTCAAAAAGTACTGCATGGATTTACTTCAAATTTGGCATGAAGATAGTTAAGAAGTCGGGTCAACATATAGGCTACATATTATCACGCTAGCAGTGTTATAATCGTAGGTGCGTTTGGTGCTGCATAGCGTTCACGCAGACGACGTCGCGGGCAGCAGCTAGTAATATAATATAATAATCGTTTATTTCAGACCAAAGATCCATATTTTGCTATGTTAGTAATACATTACTTATAAACTAGGTTAATAAATAAAAGGTACAATTTTTTTGCTTAAGTCTAACATAGTTTACAATTATACATTTCTATTTAAATGTACAGCATTCCAATGACTATGCATTGTACTGTCGACCTTTGCGTACAATATTTGCAGGATGTTGTTAGGACTTCCACTAATTCGAAATTTAAGAGACGCGGTTCTCCTCCTTATGATGGCATAAAAGTCATCGACCCTTGTGTCAGCGAACATAGTGGATGCGCTACAAAATCGCGGTAGTCCTAACAGCACTCTGAATCCATTATTATATTGGACACGTAGAGCTCCATACGCTTTTTTCGTAAATGTTTCCCAGAGGTTGCACGTATAAAAAGTTTGGCAATAGGCTCTAAATAGTGTAATTTTTACTTTATCTGTACACCGTGCAAATCTCCTAGACAACATGTTTGTACGAACAGCAAGAGCTCTACGTTCCCTCTCTATATCATCATCGTCACTTAGATATTCATTTACGACATGACCTAGGTATTTAAATTTGTTAACTCTCTTAATTGTCATTTTGTTGAGAATGATATCGGGTACATGTAGCGGTACTTTACCTTTCGCACGAAAGATAAGTAATTCACACTTTTTTTCATTATAATTTAGACCGTGTTCTAACGCATAAGATTCACATACTCTAATCAACTTCCTCAAAGCACTGATCGAAGGGCTCAACAACACCATGTCGTCCGCATAACTGATATTGTTTATCATTTGTCCATCTATGGAGCATCCGACATTGGTGTTGCTGAGCTCCTCGATCAATTGATTTACATAAATATTGAAAAGAGTAGGAGAAGTTAGACCACCCTGTCTCACCCCACATTCTAAACAGTAGTCTTCCGAAGAAGCTCCTCCCCATTTAACACAGTTCTTTTGCTTAGAGTACCATATCTTAAGGATATTTATAATTTCACTGGGCAAGCCCATTGCTGCTAATTTCTCCCACAACTTAAGATAATTGACTCTATCGAATGCCTTGGATAGGTCAAGGAAGGCGGCGTATACAGGTGTTCTTCGATCCGTATAGTATTTGACCGTCTGCTTAAGAGCAAAGATAGCGCTTTCAGTGGACAAACCAGTTCTGAAGCCGAACTGTCCACAACTCAAATTCATGTGCTTATTGAGTTGTACGTTAAGCAGACCGTCAAACACCTTAGCCAAGATCGTTGCTAACGATATTGGTCTGTAGTTTGATACATCGGAAGCATCGCCAGTCTTATTTTTTAAAATTGGAACCACCACCGTCCTTAACATGTCCTCTGGCAGATAGCAAGGTCGCACACAAAAAGTATAAAACATCGCCAGCACTCGATGGATGTGCGGCCCGGCGTGCAGCAGATGCTCTACACTGAGACTATCGTGGCCAGGTGACTTTCCTCTACGCATGTTATGCAGTACGTCCCTTATTTGCTTCGCCGAAAAACCAAGCGGTTGCATGTGGCTTACAACCGTCTCAGCGCCGAGCTGCCGCCGCACGCCAGGTATCGGCAATGCCTCTACCTTAAAATGAGATCTAAATATCTCTGAAATATCTTTATCACCACTACAACCCTGCACAGTCTGGGGGAGCTTAGTTTTAGAAGTAAATTTAGAATAAAAATAAAAATAGCTTCGCACAAGCTCTAACGACTACTGTATACAAGTATACCTACAGCTGCACACGGGCTGCTTAACGTGCCCTCAGAAGCACGGAAATCGTCGTGAGAAATGAATGGTCGGCGGTCATCCATCCAAATACCGACCGCGCCGAAGGTTGCTTAACCTGCGATATCGTATGATACACGCAGTAACCACGGCGCCACAACGACTTCATTTCATTTTAAAATATATAATTGTTAGACATATTTATCAGAAATCGTCATGTCAATATAATATAAAACTGGTCCGTTACTGACAGTATAGAGAACCGAAAGAACATTGGCTAACTCCCATACATGGTTTGAGTTGCCTCTTAGGTGAAGAGTCCCATAATAAAAAAATCTAAAGAAGCACAGGGCCTATTTCTACACCTGACTATCAGAAACTTATGGTTTGTAATGTCCGGGATTTTAAGTTATTTCAATCCAAATCCTTTTAAGTATACAAAGAGAATACAGATCTACTACAAGACTGTTCATTCACTCTTTTGACTTGACACCTCTTATTCCTAATAAAATATGTTTAGTTTACGTGGCCTCAAAGAAATGCGAAAACACTTTGAAAAATTTTACTAAATTATTTTATTTAAAATCGTTATTTTAGGGACTATCAAAAATGTTGAACTAAAAATTTAGGCATCCTTCTTTGGAACATAAGGGTGTAGGGGTGTACTAAGCAAGGAATTCTTGAATTTCGAGACCGGTACCATTACGGGCACGGTAGTTTATGCGCTTACGAAATCGCGGGCAAAAACGAGTTAGTAAATAATTGTTGGACGTATTTGTTTAGGTGGCGCTTTTGTGCGCAGTGGCTTCTGTGCATATCATACGACTAGCTAGTCCCCGGGTAAGGCCGCCTACTTGTCAATTCATTGTATTTCATTTGGAAATAAAGAGTATTATTATTAGCCTATAGCCGTTCTCGGTAAATGGACTATTCAATGCAAAAATATTTTTTCAAATTGAATCAGACATTAGCACGTTCAACCTAACAAACTCTTGAGCTTTATACAGGGTGTCCCGTAAATAGTGGAACAACGGAAAACTAGAGATATTTGTCTGGAATCTGCAACACCAATTTTTTGTCCCTAGGCTAAGTAGTTTTTGAGATATACTTATTTTAAACATTTTGTAAATTTTTACCTACTGCGAATACAAATGTGTCACAATTTTTTCTCATGCATTTTTTCCACCTTTTTATTACATAAGATAATTAGGGGACTGAAAACTGCTCGCGTCCGCAAGGTTTAGCCCTCGATGCCTTGTACGTGGTCCCTGGGTGGTGCTAAACGAGCAGTAAAATCTGGTGGTAGGCTTCGGCCGTGGCTTGTCACCACCCTCTAGACAAAACCATGCCGCCAAGTAACCTAGTTGCGTTCCGGCATGATGTCTAGTGAAGCCATTGAGGAGGATAGGTCTGAGTAATCGTGCTGCATCGGAGAACAGTTTTCAACTCGTAGGATAATGACTCACAGGGTAACTCGTTTTGGAGGGTAGCGGGATCCGAAGCACGGTGCACCGCTGGCCGACCGCAGGTAGTAGGGGGCCCAAGTAGCATGCCAGCCACATGCGAAAGGCTGCCCCGCCACCTCGCGAAAAATCCCGGGAGGCTCCATCGTGCCGGTTGGCGACCGGTTAGAGAGGACCCGATGGCGACCTCGGGGGGGTTCGGGCGTCCCCGCAGTCTCCAGGCGAGTTCCCCAATGGTGCGTTGTTCCCTACGAGTTGCTTGGTTCCATTTGCAGCGCTTCACTCAACTTCTATTCTCCTCCCTATTCACTCCACTACCAATTCACAATGAAAGGTCCTAAAAAGAGTACGGTTCAACAGCGGTTGCACTTCCTCTCCCTTAAAGTGCACTTCTGTAACATCCGAGGAGTGCACTCCAATCTGAATGATGTCCACCACCATCTTGAGACGGAGAGACCACACCTACTCTTTCTAACGAAGACGCAGATCTGCGATCCGTCAGACTCGGCATACCTTGGTTACCCAGGCTATATCCTGGAGTCTCTTTTCCGCCCGCACGCCGGGGTGTGCATGTATGCCAGGGACGCGATCTGTTATCAGCGTCTCCGTTACTTGGAAGTGCCGGACCTTTCAGTCATGTGGGTTCACATAGATACTGGCCTAGACCAAGTGGTTTACGCCTGTATCTATCGTTCACATAGCGGAGATCGGGAGACAACGAGGCTTATGGAATACCTTGGCAATACAGCAGATAAGATTCAGCAACGTTTTCCCACGGCGCAGTTGGTGTTTCTGGGGGATTTTAATGCTCACCACGGGCAGTGGTTATACCCGTATCAGGACACTGACCATGCTGGCAGAGAGGCCTTTAAGTTTTCGCTGACTTATGGTCTCTCACAGCTTGTTAACGAGCCTACGCGCATCCCCGACGTTGCTGGCCACACTGCGTATTGCTTAGACCTTCTGCTGACAACCGATCCTGAGAGACACTCGGTGTCCGTCACTGCACCTTTAGGGACATCCGATCACTGTATGGTGAAATCCGTATCGCTGTACTCGCCACCTGACACCCGCCCAAAAGGCTCCAGGCGAGTATGGCGTTACAAGTCAGCAGATTGGGATGAAATGCGACATTTCTTCGCATCTTATCCATGGCGGCACACTTGTTTTACATCAACCGATCCATCGTGCTGCGCTGATGCTGTCTCAAGTGTGATAGTTCAAGCAATGGAGTATTTCATTCCCCACGCTGATCTATCCCTTGAAACCAAAGCTCGCCCATGGTTTAATACTGCTTGCCTTGCCGCTAAAAAGCGAAAGCGGGAAGCATACAAAGCCTGGGCAAATGCTCGCAGAAGCAAAGCCCTGGATTCGCATGAACTTAAGAAAAGATACAATGCTGCCGCCAAGTCCTGCAAAAAGGTAATCAAAAGAGCTCGTTTTGCCCACATAGGCCGTATCGGAGACAGAATAGCAGCATACCCTTCGGGAAGTAAAGCTTTCTGGTCCCTTGCCAAGTCGGTCGAAACGAACTTTTGTCGCCCGTCGCTGCCACCACTGAGGAAACCCGATGGTTCTCTGGCCCACACTGCTAAAGAGAAAGCAGATTTATTTGCTAGTATCTTCGCGGAAAATTCTCGCCTAGATTGCCAAGAAAAAATACCACCCCAATTACCTCAGTTCGGATCTACAATGGGTACCGTTCACATTCGCCAAAAGGAGGTTCTTAAATGCTTGCTGCACCTAGACGAGAACAAAGCTAGTGGTCCAGACGGTATTCCTGCAGTGGTCTTAAAACGCTGCGCAGCTGAGTTGTCTCCCGTTTTGACGCGTCTTTATCGACTTTCGTTGGAATCCGGTAAGGTTCCCAAGTCCTGGAAGCTTGCTAACGTACAGCCAGTACCAAAGAAGGGAAGCCGTGCCGATCCTGTCAACTATCGACCAATTTCAATCACCTCCATACTTTGCAAAGTCATGGAACGTGTATTGAACAATCGACTCCTGGCATACCTCGAGACCAACGAGCTCCTAAGCGATAGCCAATATGGTTTCCGCAACGGGCGCTCGACCGGCGATCTTCTCGTGTATGCCACTCACTTATGGAGCGAGGCCTTGGAGGGTCATGGTGAAGCAATAGCTGTATCCTTAAACATTTCCAAGGCCTTTGACAGGGTCTGGCATGATGGTCTCTTAAGTAAGCTTCCAGCTTATGGCATACCGATTGGGCTCTGCGACTGGATATCTGATTTTCTGAGGGAACGGTCAATTCGAGTAGTCTTAGATGGCTTCTCCTCCGACCAAATGGCAATTAATGCCGGGGTACCTCAGGGATCTGTTCTCTCTGCAACATTATTCTTGCTGCACATTAATGACCTTTTAACACCGGGCATTATTAGTTATGCTGATGACAGCACTGTTGTAGAGAGATACGTATCCAATGCGCGAGCGAGCCCCCGTGAAATCCAGAGTTTAAGAAAGTCAATGATTGAGCGCGTTGATTTGACCTTACGGAAAGTATCCGATTGGGGTGAGTCGAATTTGGTCAAATTCAACGCGTCCAAAACTCAGGCGTGTCTATTCTCCGCAAAAAAGAGCACCTTCACATTAACGCCCACTTTCCAAAATGTATCTGTCCCCATCACTGACCATCTAGGGCTTTTAGGCGTAACTATAACATCCAGTTTAAACTTCGGTCAACAAATTGTGTCCATGGCTCAAGTAGCTTCGAAAAAGTTGGGAATCATCTCGAAGGTACGGCGGTACTTCAGCCCTGCACAGCTTCTTAACTTATATACAGCTCAAGTGCGATCATGCATGGAGTACTGCAGTCATCTTTGGGATGGTTCAGCCAAATATCAACTAGAAGCGCTGGACTCCGTTGACCGAAGAGCCCGTAATCTAATTAACAACGTCGACCTTACGACCAAAAAACTACAGACCCTAGAGCATCGTCGTAAGGTTGCTTGTTTAACCGTGTACTACAGGATACATTTTGGTGAGTGCGCGAGTGCTCTGTTTGAGCAAATTGAACCCTCACCCTTTTACCATCGGACTACTAGACGCAGACAGAACTTCCATCCGTATGTGGTTGATATTCCGAAAAGTCGAACTAAGCGCTTTGACAGTTCCTTTTTGATACGGGTCGCCAAGGTTTGGAATGAACTGCCTGCGTCTATTTTCCCTGACCAGTATAGTCCTAGTACTTTTAAGCGTCGAGTGAATAGGTTTCTCGTGGATGGACGTGTACCACCTTAGTCTTCATGTTCACTTAACATCAGGTGTCATGGAAGACAAACGTCCCATCCATATTATATAAAAAAAAAAAAAATTAAGGAGAGATAATTCTTTGTACCCAATGTATTAATAACATATATTTAACTGTAAAAAAAAATAATAACAGCAAAAACGTGTAGATTTTTTTTATTCAAGAATTTCAAACTTGATTTTTAAACTAAGCTGGTGTAAAAAAAATGTATGACAACCTAATGGAACTTTATTTTAAAACATCTACAATTCATACAGATTTCAAAAAGGTATAACAATCTACAAAAAATATTTAAAATGTATTTTTATCATTACTCAGATGGATCAAAGACCTAATTTTCGAGGTAAAATAAAATGAAAGAAGTAAAGCAATCGAACTATTAACATTTATTAAGCCTTATTTATTACCTACATTAAAATCTTGAAGTGTCTACCTCTTGCTCGTATACACTCCGTTATTTTTCAACAAATTAAGCTACATGGTTCAATTTTTCACGTAACGCTCTCTCATTGTCATTTACTGTTTCATACACGGCTTCTTTAAGATAGCCCCACAAAAAATAATCAAGTGGATTTAAATCCGGAGAGCGTGGTGGCCATACAATTGTACCACCGCGTCTTATCCATAGGTACGGGTACGACTCGTTTAAGTGATTTCTTACTTGCCGTGAATAGTGAGCGGGTGCACCATCATGCTGTAGCCACATCCTATTGCGAACTTCCTCGGTACATCGTTTAACAAATTACCAAGCTCTACTCTTTAAAAAATTAAATAATGAGCTCCATTCAGTCGTGGTAGGAGTTCAAATGAACCGATGATTTGTCTGTTTAGTATCCCAGCCCATAAATTAACTCAAACTGGTGCTGAAACCTGTCTTCCCTTACTGCGCGGGGGTTTTCGACGGCCCATACATGGAGGTTGTGCATGTTAAAGACGCCCATTCTCTTAAAACAAGATTCATCACTCCACAAAATTGAATCAAAAAAACTGTGGATTTTGTCTGCACCGGGGCAAAATAAATCTAAGCGACGTTGATAATCCACTGGCAGCAATGCTTGCACCCATTGGACATAATACGGGTGCATGCGGTTTCTTTTCAAGATTCTATGCAAGTTAAGCAGTGCTCTGCGCAGTCGGTAGAAAGGATGGGTGACCGCCGACTAATTTCTCACGACGACTTCCGAGCCACAGAGGGTATCTTAAGCTGACGATACTGGGTGTTGAATACTTGTATACAGTTCTTGTTAGGGTTTATCAGAAACTATTTCCACGCCTTGGAAATTCAGAGAAAAATCTGACCAGCACCTAGCTTGGTGGTTTATTTTTACTAAAACCTCCTGGGCACCCAAACTCTTTACTTTTTTATTTTAGCACATAGCTTGTGTTACAATGGATTTGGATGTATTGCCAATTTTTTTCTTAAATAAGTAACACAAAAGAAACATTTTTTTTTCTTAAAGTGGCCTGATGGGGACTTGAACACAAAACCTTTCATGCTATAAGAAAGTTTCCACTATTACACAATAAAGCCCTTATGTATAAGTTTTAAACAATTTTCTTTTCTATTTTACCAAACTACGTTCCTTTGAGTACCTATTAATTTTGTAACTTTTTACTCAAAAATACAAAATATCTTTATGGGTCTGAAAACTGATTACATACCGTTTCCTTTAGTCCATCCCAGGTTTCTTGGAAGTCTATGTTCCTCGGCTTTAATGACATCATCACCTTCACACACACACTCTACGTCTTGCTGTAAAAATGCAAAAATACAACACTTAACATTTGAGAACTACATCATTATAATATCCATAATAATTTAACATGTTACGATGCAAAATTCAGTCCATTGTCTAGAGTTGTAAGAGCCACAATTTGAACGATAGAATAAAGCCACCAAATCAACTAATTATGCTTCAATTTTGAGCTTTCCTACATTGATAACCTAAGTAATAGTTAACAAGTAAAAAGTTGTTAAATATTAGAAATAATAGCATAATATAATGGTCTAGATATTTTTTATTTATTGTAGAGATTAAACAAGAAATCAAATCTTTTCACTTTACAATATGAGAACAGATAATATTGCTGCTGCAACCCCCAAAGAAGTTATGTTTGATTTGAAATATGACAAGTTTTGGTGACAAGATGAAACTTCTCGTAACCTTCTTTTTCATGATGCAGTTTTGACTTTATCAACAAAATTAAACCCCACTCTATTTCAGAACATTTATTTATGCCTGTAAAACAGTAACTTTCAGAAACTATTGTTTTATGATATAAATGCTTCTGGTAATAATTTTTTTTTATATAATTTTAGAGCTTAAAATATAAACTACACATTATTGCTACAATTTCACTAAATTATCACTACCTAAATCTATTTTGTATTTAGATTCTATATTATTCAAGGGTAACATAAAAATATCAAAATGGTAATTTCATTTTGTTTTTTATTTCATTTTTTACCCTCTTTCATGTATAAATCAAAAATACAGCAACTAGATATTATTCATTTTAAATGGATATTATTATTTATTTGTTAAGAAATTTAATGTTTATAAACAATAAACTTCTTGTTTTCATAACCCAGGATGACAATAGAAACAGCAATTTAAAAGGCTTGTCAATGTTAAAACGTGTGGTAATAAAATATTTAAGTTATCAGCACAATGGCTTCTGAGTAATTTCTTTAATTTAGTTCAAAGTATTCAATTACCATGAAACAATTTATGTTACCAGAATCTAACAATACTATTTACTTTAATGATTACAATGTACATACAATTGATCCAGTTAAAGGTCATAATTTAATTTATAGGAACAACAATATAGCCTACCAATAAGATGTAGAACAACTTACAACTTCAAAACAAAACAAAAATAAGAAAGTTGTAATATTCATTGGAAAATTTTGGGCCTAAAGATTTTGGAACTAGAATACCCACAATCTAGTGTCTACAAAAAAGTTATGGGGTAAAAAAATAAAAGATAGAATAGGACACAAAGACTATCAGGGTATTTGGCATCGAGTCAACGTTACTCAGCACTATGTGCCGATCAAGGAATCCCGAAAGCTGAACCGTCTTCACTAAATAATTGGGATAGAACGAAAATGTACACGTACACTTTTATATATCACTCAGTTAAAATGCATAAAGATTCCTACACTCAAATAAAAAGCAAATTTCACTTCAAATACATTGAATTAGATAAAATTAGATTTCGTAAGATCTCGATGAGATGAAGTAGTAAATAGTCTTGACTGACTTTAGTGACAAATGACAGTTTGGCAGTGACATATATAACGTACGTTGGTGACACACTTCAAAGACACATTGATCCTGTCTATCGTTGGAGCTAATAGAAGATCAGGAACAATGAAAGTTCTCCAATTAATGTAATTGAGGAGACGGACTCGTAGAGTTGAACTGTTATTGTTATCTAGTTCAGAATAATCTGCCGCAATCGCAGCCGAGCGACAAAACTATCGAAAGTCAAAACTAAATATTCGCTTTCAACTACTTGTTCATCGTTTCCAGTCAGACATCTGCCTAATGAATAAAGTTTAATTTAAATTAGTAACAGTTACTAAAAAAATTCATCAAATTTAGGCCTAAATCTCTTCTTGACGTTTATCAAAGTATGAAATAGATCTATGATTTAAAAACTATTGTTCAGGATGTGAAACATGGTGAAACAGCAGGTTACATGCAGGAAACAACAGCTTTTTCTTATCGAGACTACTTTACGAAAAAAATATTTAAATCGGGAACACAATAATGATTAAAACAGGAGTTCCCTTTTTGATTTCATAACCCGATCCAATCATAACTTCTAAAATAGTCGCAGCTTTCTGTTTCTTTTAATAGCTAAGGGCACAATAATTGCTCAAATATGTATAGTATCAAATATGTTTAGGCCTGATTTATCAACCTCGGATAAAACTTATCTGACGAATAATGTATCACTAGGCGGAATGAAGTAGTTTCATGAATTTATGTAATTGTATGACAATGACATAGAATAACAATAAACTTAAGGGTTCATTTTATTTTTTAATTTTTCTGTTATTTTTTGTTTTATCTCCTGCTTCTGGTGTATCGTCAACTTTTGGGACACCTTGTATATATTTTTCTCTTTGGATTCAGGTCATTTATTGGAATGTCAATATACAGACCGTTCATTTATATAAGATGTCCCCTGCCTGCTGATGTTGGCAGCATTATGGCAGCAGTGTTACCAACAATATGTGTCCATTTTAACCCCGTAATCTAACTTTGTTTATACCTACCACGAATAAATATATGTTTAATTTTCTGATTTGTAAATAATAAACAATTATAAGACTAGGAAGGTTTTGAATGACGACACAATTTATATTATACAAGGGCGAATCAAAAAATTCTTAGAATGAATACAAAAAAAAATTAAACAAGAATATTTTATTTTTCTACGTAATCTCCTTCTAATCTAATACACTTAGAATACTGCATCTCCAACTTTCTTATTCCTTCCGCAAAAAAAAACATTTTCTCGACTATTAAAAAACTCCTCTGCGGCAGTCATAACCGCGTCATCATCGTCAAATTTAGTTCCACGAATATACTCCTTTAATTTTGAAAATCACTCGGGGCTAAATCAGGAGAATATGTTGCGTGCGTGATCAAGGACTTCGAAGCCAGCACTGCGGATTGCGGTGAGCGCAACTTCCGAACGATGAGGTGGAGCGTTATCCTGGAGAAACAACACGCCCAATGACAATTTCCCACGACGTTTTTCTTTAATCACTTCACGTAATTTCGGGATTAAGTTTGCATAATAGGATCCAGTTATCGTTTGCCCTTTTGGCAAGTAATCAATAAAAAGGATTAATTCACTATCCCAGATAACGAAAACAGCTTGACAAGCAATAGTGCCAACATAACGGCAGGGGACATCTTACGATGAACGGACAATATAACAAAATTCCGAAGTCAATTCAATCCCTGCCATTCAATAAATTTAAATCAATCATTAAAAACACTCTATCTCGAAAAGCTTATTATAAAACTAAAGATTACCTAGATGATAAAAAGGCATGGGATTAAGCAGAACAGGATATTTCTAAAAGTTTCTAATTACTTAATAATTTTGTTTACGGCTTGGCTGTGCAGTATATATATGACATACTGGTGACTGTCTCACTCACTTATTTTCTTGTCAAGACAACAGCAAGAACGTCATGCTCCCTCAGGCGGCATGGCTAGTGGTAGCGTCGGGTATCGGGTCACCCTCTTCCCTAAAATATGGTTGAGGAGGGTGATGTCTGGTGCTTGCGTTAACTCGTGAACGGGTGCTACTAGCGGTGCCAGGTCGTTTTGCTAATGATACTATGACTATTTCATTCCATTCTTGTTCAAATACTCTGGTCCCAGTTTGTCATGTTCGTATTGTGCATCCATATAAAAAGAGTGCCAAGAGTTTTTTTGCGCCGGCTTTTTTTGTCTCTTGGTCTACTGTAATATCTTATTTAACAACTATCAACAACTAGTTAAAGCCAAAGTATGTGATGACTGACTTCATAAAGTGTTTTGTGAAATTCCTAAGATTAATAAAACTTTTTTGAATTTTTTTTTTTGGTCCAAACTCCAACCCCAAGGTTTCTTATTTTCTACTTAAATAAACTTTTAGGTTGCGTTATAGTGTGTATTCTCCGTTGCGATAAAATGCGACTAAAATGGGTGCATTTACGGTGAAATGAGGAAAACAATTGTTTAATAAAGCAATATATTATATGAGACATTACAATAATTTACCTTAAAAATATAGCCTTTTTGATGACTAAGCAGACATTTTTACTCGTCACAGCCTTAAAAGTATAATAAGAATTTTAATTACTTTAAAATTATACACAAGTATTTGGTACTAAGTGCTACAATCATATACAATTATCTGCGATAACCACATTTCGCAAAAATATAGCTACATAATTTTCATACATCTTTAAAAATGTTATCACTACAATACTTATATCAAAATATAACAAAGAAAAATACAAAATATTTTAATAATAAACCCACCATAATGCTGTTACGTATTGGTGAGTTTATTATGCTAACCATTAATAACATGTTAACAATACCTAGTTATTGCTGATTAGAACTATAGATCACGCCAAACATATTATCCCCTCTGAAGTTGTTGCGAGACATTTGGCGCAGGTGAATTACTAACAGAACATCCTGGGAGAAACATCTTGCAACAGTTTCAGAAGGGGCTTTTGATCTTTATGCAGCTTAAGAAAGTGTATTGCACTGCAGATGGCATCTTCACAATCAATGATTTATCTGTAAAGCTTAAAAATAAATTCGATTTTACAAACAAACTATAAAACTAAATAAAATCTTAAAAAATAACATAACAAAATAAAAAAAGATATATTCTCCAGAACTCTTTTGATGTAAGCAATTTTTTTTCATTCTTATATAATTGAGAAAACATTAGAAAAGTCACAAAATTATTTATTAACTGACTTTAGAAAAAAATATAATAAATACGAGTACCTACAAAACCATATATTTATTTCAGTGCTTTTACCAAAGTAAATATAAATAGTAACATGAAACTAGTTATTTTTTCTGCATTTTTTACCACAAAATAAAAAACCGCAATATAAGATACACCATGCATAGTTATGCTTAACCTAAAACAAAAGCGATAGTACAGACAGAAAAGAAACTAGTCACCCAGTAATAGTCTTCTTTTTCATCAACAAGTTACTACTAGTAATTACTGATACAGTAGATTAAACATGTATTTAAAAATGAGTTCATTAATTAATTCGATAAACACCGTAAAATTATGTATAAGCCTCATATCATATCAGTTGTCACAAATGCAACTCATGCAATAAAAAGGTTAGTTTGATTGGTTGAGTTTCGGTTTAATTTAATATACCAAAATAACTAGGTTGAAATTTCATTACGAAAAACTCAATCCAAATGGTTTGATAAAAAATTTCACAAAAAAATTACTTAAAGCTTACATTGGTTTGTTACACAGTCTTGGCAATTGTTTTGCCAGCGTTTTTTGTCCTGAGTTAAACAGGCATTTCTTGGATAAAAGACATCTTAAACCTTCATGATCGCTTTCCAACGGGAAACACCTTTCGTCAAACCATAATTTATACAAAACAAAATGAGATATTATCCAATTTAAACTAAAACTTCTTAAACCCAAGTCTTTTCTCGAGTTTAAACATTTTCTTTTACAAAACAGGCACAAACTGATGCGACGTCAAATGCAATGCGTCATCAGCACCCAATAATGCGACTAATGATAGTAGAAGAGCAAGCGCAGATGTCAGATGCCAAGCGTCGTGAGAGTCTGCCAGTCGAAGATATGAGCAGGCTGCGTTGTGCTGGCGGGATAGAGCCGGGGGAAGCTGGTGGAAATTAATTTAATCATTAGGTTAAAATTTGCTTTAAGTTTTCTAAGCCCATGTGCTGTCATTCTTGACCTCATATTCATTTATGATCAGACGAGACTGTTCAGACACGGATTTAGTCATCGTTAAGTTGTCCTGATTGAATACAGTAAACAAAAATTATTTTTTAACCGGATTTTGATCAATTACTTTACATTTTAATTGGACGTTTCAAGGTCTTTAGAAAAGGTTAAAAGAAGTCTTTCATTTAATTTTAATTAGCTTTTTAAATGCACATTACATACACAAAACGATTTAAAATTTACTACTAGGGGTTAATCAAAAATTATGTAAATTTTCAATTAGATCCTCATCAGATAAAAGTAAAAGAGCACTGATTTTTTATTTTTCATTTATAAAAGTTTTCAAAAGTTTTTCAAAATTGCACTGGGCAGCTTTGAATTCTATGAAGTTACATAAAATATCTGAAAACATCACTTTCAACTTACCGACCACTTTGTCCTGGAGTCCAAAAAGAACCTCACGGCGAATATCCACGCAACGGTTGCCATGGCAACGCACAGCCAGGTATGTAACAATATCCTCTCCTTGTGCATGACTTTCAGCAGGAGGTAAGAAAAGAAGTAGAGGATCGCATTGCCCATCACTATGGCTAGGAGATGACGAGCGAAATCCTTGTTATGCTCGTAGAGCCTGAAAATGTAATAAATTAATGATTACACTTTATAACCAACAAAAATGAATACATTAAAAATTTATTGACAGAAATATTTTTTGCGATTTATTTTGGAAAAATTCCAACGACAGCGTCGTTTTGTTGATTATCTAAAAATCATAAATAAGATTACATACAAGGCAAAATAGTTATAACCTAGAACCCGATAAATCTCGAAAATTCATTTTTCATTCATCATTCATTCATCATCAACTAATTATTGTAAACCATTACTTTAATTTCATTATTATTAATTCATAATTTAAAATTTAAAAGTTGACAATTAACAAGTCTTGAACAAAATGTGTAGCTTAGTCATATTTGATCTCTGAAATAAAATAAACAAACTCACCCATAACCAGCCAATATCCAGTTAGCAATGTTACCAAACGCGAGCAAAGCAGCGCGAGTTCTGTAGTTCGGTAATAACGCTCGATGACGTAAAGTGCGTATGTTGGATACTACGCGATTTGGTAGAGTTCGATCTGTTAATGGAAGATGTGTAAAAATAAGACTTACTTTAATTATGTTATAGACAGTTGTTTCTTACTTATTTATATTGTTTTAGTAAACAATCTGGGAATTCATTTTATCAGTTGTCACGTTTTATACAAGCCATGTAAAAACTAAATGAGTCTCAAATTCCTTCATTTTTAATTCATCCTTAGTATCTGAGAAATATTAATCATTTAGCAACCTTTATTGCTGGCCGTCCGTGCTTTTCACATTTCGCTGTATTTTTTAGCAATGGACTTAACAACGAACCTCCCCTGGCCCTTACCAACAACTAGGTTATAAGAGTTGAATTGCGCGTCGTGGCTGCTTTATCTATAATTTATAAATCTTCTTTCTTAGTAATTGAGTTCACAGTAAATTTAACTTTTATTACTATTGTAACTTTTATTTGTCGAGCCTAGTCACTTACCCAATTTAATTCTGCCAACAAAGTAAATATCAATAGTGAACATGAAGCAGGCGGCCAGATGCAACGCGGTGAAGAAGACCCAAAATATAATGCTTGGATACATTATACCATACAGACCTGATGAAAAAATAAATCTTTAATTTTTTTAATACACAGTATATAATAATTGTACAGTTTATGTACAGTAAAAAAGAGCCAAGACCCGTGAGCCAATAAGCACCATCGGAAAGAAAATGTTGCTTACGGATTGTTCATGTTTGGAATGTTCATACATTTAGATATTAGATATTAATTTGTTTTATTGTGGAAAGGGTTCACTTTTATCCTGAAATAAAGTATATGATAAAAACCACGTGGATATGGCTCAATAAATAAATTACTATCAAAGAGAAAATAATATGCGTTTACTCTCACTTTTCAAGTATTCTTTTGTATTTGAATTAAATAAGTTCTCTAAAGAAGATACCTTATTTTATTTCTCGGGAATTGAGAAATAATCATGGACTGAGAAATAATACTGGCCAACTTCAAAGCACTTGACTTGACTTTGACTAGTCCTTCCTTCAATGTCAATGTCACGTCAAACGTAAACCGATGGATGGAACCGAGCGGGTGTTTTGTTTTTTGCTAATTTCATTGATTGGAAATGGAACTTGGAAATAAAAAATTATGACTGAAAAACGGAAACGAGCACAAAACTTTACTTTCGAAGAAAAGGATAAACTTATCAAGATTGTTTTTCAGTATAAAGATATTATACTAAATAGGAAAACTGACACTATAACAAATGAAATAAAAAGCGCAGCTTGGACTAACATTGCGGCAAAATTCAATAGGTTTAGTGGGAATTACAGGTATTATTATCTTCTATTCCTTCTATTTATTATATTTATAGGTAGTTCTTTTTATGATAAATAATTGTCTTAGTTTAAAATAATTTTAGTTAAGAAAATAGACCGATTCTAACACCACCGCAACTAATATAATTTTAGGTCTATTGGTAGAATATTCAAAATATCGAATAACCTAGTAAGTTAAAAAAAACACTATATTTTATTTTGATTTCTAAAAGACCTCTGAAGAGATTAGATTTGTCAAGAATAGTATCATCATCAAGTTTCATACATTTGAAAAACATGACCTTCTTACATCTGCCAACTAGATAAAATACATATCAACCTTATATGTTAATATGTCTATTGCATTTGATTTGCCAAATAAAATTTGCTGCAATTTAAACCATGCTATTTGACTCACTTGTATTTTAAAGAATAATACTAATAAAGATCATGTATAAGTAGGATTACTATCTCCTTCTGGTCAGTAAATAATGGCCACTTGTACCTTATTGTCAGGCCCTGTATATTGAATTGAATTCACACACATGTGAAGACTTTATAAAAGTTGACATAGATGAAAATTTTGCAGCAAAGCCTTACTTGAGTCAGATTTAAGGATTATTCTAAAACACATGCCTAAGTACCTTTATTTCAACTTTTTGTAGAACTAAAAAATCTTTGGTAAGAGTCTGGGAAAAAATGAAAGGCGAAGCTAAATGTTATTATAATAGAATGCACAATGATACTCAAAGTCATGATCGATCAGACCTAGTGATGGAGCAAATATTTGGCATGATGGACCAAAGTATTCCAGAAACCCCTAGTATTGTCACATCTAATGGTGACAAAGAAATAAGCAATATGAGATCTCCAAAATCAGATAACAATAGTAGCGATGAAGATAGTTATCCCTTAGTGGTGAGTAATTTTAGGTTAAATGGTTTGATCTCCTATTCGCAATATTAAGAAGTTTATTAATATATTACTAGCGGTAATATGTTGGTTTTGATCCTATGGAAATTTCTTAGTAAAATACCTTCCCACAGCTAGTCTAACAATTGATTTTTATCTGTCAAATGGAAAAAATCTATCAATGGTTTTATAATATGACTGATTACAAATTCATTTCTTTTTAAAATTGTATCTTATTACATTCCTCAATAGTAATAGGTTACTTTATCAATTGATTAGGTTAAAATGTTCAGCTTTATATTATATCACTATTGATTTTCAGAAATGTTCCAATATTTAGCAGCTCATTCAAAATAGGATATTTACTAGCCAATTTGATCATAAATGTGTCCATGGTAAAGAAGCTACCAAACAAACAAACCAAAATTATAAATTGCATTCAGAAACTGAAAACGAATCAGCTACTTACTTGAGTAGGTAATTACCTACCTACCTAATTAAAAAACGCTCAAAATTTTTACATCACTTGGATAATTATTTTTCATAAATTTTAAATAAAATAAATAAATTTATTGAGCTACCTACTGTATTAAATTAATTAATTTCTGTATTTTATTATAACTATGTAAAAATGTTCGGATAAATAGTTTACTGTTTTTAACCCATCCTTAATTTGAGGAACACTAACTTGTTTTATGTTACTATTCAATCAATCTAAGGAATGTTGGAGATGATCCTACACATATGCCTCAAAAATTTAACTATTGCCAGTTTAATTAATTTTAAAGTAACTTTGACCTAAACTTAAATTATTATCTTTTTTTCTAGTTAAACAATGTTGAATGCGTGATAGAAACTCCAAATTGTTCACCCAATCGATCACCAGATCAAACGCAGAGACAAAGGCCATCAAACGGACTCTCTGAATCATCATCAACTAATTCCAGTTTTAACCTAAATGAGAAGAGACTTGAGATTGAGGCATACAGGAAACAACTGCTTGAGCAAGAACTTGAGTATAAAAAGCAGTTGTACAAGCAGGATATTAAATTTAAGAAGCACCTGTACAGGCTGCAAGTTAAGGCTGCGGAGCATGAAGTTAAAATTAAAGAGGAGGTGCTGGCGAGAATAATAGGTAGATTATTCAAACTTCTCATAACATTAGGAACTTTTACCTAAACAAAAACCTCACATCACAAATAATATGTTGTAATTGAAGATGCCGTCAAAAGTCAAAAACTCAAAAATATCTTTATTTTGTAGCTATTTAAATACACTTGAAATAGTCAAACTATTTACAAATTGAACCATCTTCTTGCATCCGGATATCTTTTAGTAGACCTTTTAGACCAAGTTTGACAAGCTTATTCCGTAATTCAAATTTCAAATTTTACGATCAATATCGAGCCCCTAGACTAAAAACTGTAGGTACCTTTAGTTTTTAAATCAAGAAACCTAGATTGGTTGACTCTGATATCATTCTTTTTCTTTTTTCTTCTTTGTTTCAGACGGAAGATTAGTTATAAGTAATTTATTTGGATCTCAAGAAACGATGAAGATAGAAAGAGACGTGCCATAGAAAGGAAGCTTTAATTAGTTATTAAAAATATTATTACGTAAGGATATTAGTTTTTTTTTTTGTTTAGTAGCTGTTTTATAGGTACCACCAGCCATGGGAATATAAGAAATAAAGAGCAATCACCCATTAATATTCAAAAACTTCTATTTATTCATTGCTAAATAAATCTTTTACTAGCTTTTTCACGCGGTTTTATCCGCGTAATTTCTAATCTTTAATTTCTAAAAAAATGCTGTTCCAGACTATCAATATTCTAAATTTCATCCAAAGCTGCAGTTCAACCTTAATTGAGAAACAAACATTCATACATCCATCCAAACTTTCGCATTTATAATATTAGTAAGACTTAAATAAATGTAAAAATGTGTTAAATAAAAATCACCCGACCAGGACTCGAACCTGGGACCTCTCGTTTGCCGGACGAGTGCTCTCCCACTAAGCTACCGGGGCCTGGTGGTGCGTCTCGAAATTACTTAACACATTTTTGATTTTACGTTATATTGCTAACGTAGCTCCATCTAATGGAGCTTTCCAGCTAAGACCACATTTTTTATTTAATATTAATATTCTTGTATTAATGTAATTCATTTATTTATTTAAGTATGAACTAACTTACCCAAAGCCATCATAAATGCGAGCACGAGGCAAGCCGAGTGTGCGTGCGGCGCCTTGTCCGGGCGACGAATGTTGTATAGGTATAATATAGTTAAAAGTCCCAGCAAATACATGAATGTTGAATCTGTGAAGAGAGGGCATACACATAATAAAATAATCCCCCCAGATAATCACATCAACTTCATGGCTCCAAAGTAAGCATAGCTTGTGTTATGGGATACCATGTAGCGAACTAGGGGAGAACCTAGAATATAAATACATAAATAGATAAACACCCAGACACGGAACCTCTTTTTTTCTTGTTCTGTGCGGGAATCGAACCCGCAACCACTACTGGCGTCTGAGGCAGACAGGTTTACCCCATCGTCAAAGTGGTCGTCAAAAATTAAACACAATATGATTTTGAAAACTTCTCTTATAATAACGCTTAGTCAGTTTAAAAAAAGTCGGTCAAAATGAATTCGTAAGGCAGTTGTCTGACCGACGAAGCCGCGGCCGCCGCCGGTGAGAAAACGAGAGCCTATAGCTCGCTTTCTCAACGGCGGCGGCGCCTATAGAAAACGAGCCCCTTTTCTCGCTCAAAACCCGTACAATGTATATATGTCGCAGACATCTGGTTGAATTTGCTATTTAATTGAATGACTAGCGTGTTCATTGAATGACGACATTTAATTGAATCACTAGGCCGAACGTTGATTGAACAAGCGTCACTCAACGTCCAACTAGTTAGCGGATTGTAACATAGCCCTTTGAACAGAGCGAACGTCAAATCAGTCAGGTGATTGAAATTTAGTTAATTTTTTCAATCCGATAAGTAAAAAAATTGTTACAATAATACAAGAAAGAATAGGGCCTTACAATTTTTTTACAAGGGATCATATTTTGTCTCAGACTCTGTTTTGTGCGATTATAAAAAAATAACCCTCGGAGGTTAATGCAAGGAGCTCCGCTTTATAAATAAATAAATAAATAAATAAAATCTTTATTTGCCAGGAAATTGGTACAATTAAGGTCTTATTTATATTTACAGTTCCACAATATCCTACCGACAAGTGTCAGTGTGCAAAATTTCGAATTTAAATATTATGTCCAAATTAAGAGTTAATACATTCAAATTTAATACATCTATTTACAATTATTACCATACCTTAATCTACACTTTAATTAATTAACTGTCAATAAATTTGTCATTTAAAAATTCATTACTAGAATAATACAATCTACTCATCAAAAAATCAAATAAACTAATTTTAAATTTATTAAATGGTAATTTTTTTATTGTCTTTGGTAATTTATTAAATATCTTAACCGCCATACATACAATATTTTTCTGAAATTGTGTTAATCTTTGGGCAGGTGTATACAATTTTTCAGCATGCCTTTTGCAACCAGAAATCATTTCTCGGTTAGTTGGGAACAGATTTGGGTGCTTTTTTACAAATAAGCTGACTTCATAGATATACAAACAAGGCAACGGTAGAATTCTTAAGTTTTTAAATATTGGCTTACAGCTGTCTAGAAACCCCGCGCCGGATAAGGTTCGAACGCATTTTTTTTGTACTTTGAATACTAAGTCTATCTCAACAGAATTGCCCCATAAAATTATGCCATAACGTAATAGTGAAGCTACGTAGCCGTGGTATGATAGTAATGCAGCTTTTTTTCCTGCTACTTCTTTCACTCTTCTTAGCGCGTAAATAAATCGGTCCAGTTTGAGGCAAAGGCTTTCGATGTGTGCCTTCCAATTTAAATATTTGTCGATTTGTATTCCTAAAAATGTTGCCGTTTCAACGTTGTTTATTGTTTTGTTATTAAATTTAATGTCAATTTTATTATTATTTATAGTAGATGTTTGAAATTGTATTATATTAGTTTTATTAAAATTAATTTTAAGGTTTATATTAGTTAAAAATGTCGAAACGTTATTTAATGTGCATTGAATTTCATTTTTTAAATCTTCCTTCTTATTTGCATTTACCACGAGTGTTGTGTCATCTGCAAAGTTAATACATTTTTGTTTTCCTGTAACATTTGGTAAATCATTGATGTACAGCAAAAATAAGAGAGGTCCTATTATGCTACTTTGCTTCGCTCCTTGCATTAACCTCCTAACCTAACCGGTCCATGTCGGTTTTTAGGCAGTTATACCTATCGTTTAAGACCAAAATTATTCATGAAATAGTGCGGACAGATATAAGAGCCAACCCTGTTAACCAAACATTACAAAGTCGGCTATATCCCATTCAACGACTTCGCTAAATAATGTTCAGTCAAGACGTTAAACGTTACATTCAACGACTTGACGAGTTGTCCTTTAGTCATTCAATTAAATGTCGTCATTTAATGAACGCGCTAGTCATTTAATGAACGCGCTAGTCATTCAATTAAATAGCAAATTCAACCAGATGACTGCGACATATACATTCTGTGTAAACAAAAGAGTTCACGCAGATTGTTCACACTGCCGGCGAGTACCAACGCCCTTTATTAGTTAGTAGCTGAGCGAAAAGAGCTATCAAAGATCTCTTGTCGCCTCAGCGATAACGTTGTTCTCACTCCTCTATAGTTTCTAGTTCACTTGTTCATCGTTTCCAGTCGGACAATTGCCAAAGAATAACGTTTTTTTTTAGGAAATGAATTATTTATATATTTTTCCTTCTATTAACTAAATTCACGAGAATTAATAATTAAACGACTGGGTCCGGTTATTCTGAGGCGGATGTGCCGTTAAAGTAAAAAAAAACATGTTTTCAATGAAATTCAAAAGTCAAAACAGTAAAAGATTATGTTTTCTGCGACTCTAATTTTATAATCATCATTAATTCACTGCATCAAGCATAGTCTCCCAGACATTTATTGTACTCACCAAACTGGAAGTTCATCTTATTGGGGCATAGATGATAGCAGGCAGACAGAACGCCTTCCATCACCAGCGCGAACCCCATGGCGTACAGCAGACCGAAGTGTGGACGCAGACCTACGTCAGGCGGCTGACAGAAATAAAAGAAAGAAAAAACTTAGTTTAGATCGAAATTAGTCAAAATTAGCCGGCTGTTGTAATGGCAACATATATTGCCTTCTATGCAAGAGGTACGAATCCCAGTGTCAGTGGATATTTGAACTGGTGATAAACAACAGATATTTACCGTGAAGGCATGGCTGTGCGCTGTCATCTTCGACCTCATTTTCACTTACCATCAGCGGGGCTAGCATGCGACCATCGACAACGATAATTTAATGCCTTTAATTAATTTTTATTTGTTTTTTTTTTATATTGTAAAGATAGGACTTTTGTCTTCCATGCCACCTGATGGAAAGTGCGCATGAAGACTATGGTGTTACACGTCCATCCACGAGAAACCTATTCACTCGACACTTGTAGTGGTCAGGAAAAACAGACGCAGGCAGATTGTTCCACTCCTTGGCAATCCGTACCAAAAAGGAACTATCGAAGCGTTTTGTTCGACTTCTTGGTAAATCCACCATATAGAGATGGAAGTTCTGTCTGCGTAGTCATTGTTATTTTTTGTGACTAAAATAATTTATAAATTTAATTTAAATCTTTTATAATTTATATTTGTAATGTAGATTTGTATTTTTTTTTATTGTAAAATAACTAAGTTAGTAGCATATTTGTTTTTTTCGTTATCTAGTGCATGCTGTGCTCTTTTGTAAGTAATGGGGGCATTTAGATTAAGTTAAAATAGCTTTCTTTGTAAGTGTACTGTACCATTGTTCCTATTGTTCAAGAGCCAATTATAAATAAATAAATCGGGCCTTTTATCGATACTTACTCAGAATTTGGCACTTACAGAACCTACGTATTTTTTAAGAATCTTTGGTTCTGTCGGCCATGATGGTGTCAAATCGAGTAATTCTATCTATTATGGTGCGCATGTAAACTAACAAAATAGGATAAAATAACAAAATAATATTTATCTTGTCGATTCGAGTATTTATCGATGGTTGCATGCTAGCCCTGCTGAGGTTATAAAATCACCTGATGGCATGCCTTGAGATCAAAGAGGTGAGATTGAGATCATATGCGGGTTTAGTCTACAATAAAAAAAAACACCAACTATTGAAAAAAGAAAGTCAAAAAATGTACATAAGCTTTTATATTTTCATCTGCTTCTATGCTGGACTGGGAGCGAAAGAAAAACATAGAATGTGCCAGCTGCTTCTCTTCCCGGGCATACTGTAAGTCAGTTAAGGGACGGAGGATTTATTGGCGATTTTTCGGGCGACAGGCCGACCCCCTGTCACTGCTATAGTCTCTCTATCATGATACCTCAAAATTTGTCAAACGTGACATCAGATGGTTTTTATAGCCTCTGGTGTTCTGCCTACCCCATTAGGGATACAGGCGTGAAGTTATGTATGTATGTATGTATTTTCATCTAGTGTTATCAAGACCTTACAGCGGAATTAAGGTGAGTCCTAGTATACACCCAGCAGTGCAATCACGGAACTTTATCGATTCATATGTTTATGAATGTTCGTATAGTATGGAGTCTTGCAACGGACGAAAAGTTAGATTCCTAAACTGGTCCGGCTGGAACTTTGGACAAATGTAGCAGGGCCATTGTCATAATACACTCCGGAGTTTGTGTGTGTTTTTGTAATGTGTAACTAAACAAATCAATGATTATGTACTTTCCATAAGGCTAGCTTTCCTCTGTCTCACTCGCACCATCAACAAAGTCGTGGCTCCGAACACCACATAGCCAACATTTATGAACGCGTGGTTGAAATCGGCCAACGCACAGGAAATTGTGTGCATTCTCTGATAATGTAACGCCTGATTCACTTAATTATTACTGCATTTTCAAGTAGTCCCTACGGTGCGCTCCAGTGTGTTGGGGCCTATGCTGTGGCCCCAGAATATTCAGCCTTCATAGCTCCAAAAAATGTTAAAAAGATCTTCAATAATATGAATAGAGGTAAACCACTAGGACCTGACTACCTAGGTTGTTATCAATGTTTTAAAATATTTCGCTATTCATACATGCCGGAATTTATGTTAAAAACTATAGGCATATCAACAGCAAAGAATAAAAGAGGTGATGCAGCCGATTTGTCCAATTGTAGGCCGATATCATTAACCACTCCCTATCCCTATTATTTGTAAAGTGTTGGACGGCTGTTAAATAATATTTTCGAAAAGCACGTATCTAAAAATAAGTGATGAAAAATTGGTTTCAAAACAGAACTCTCTCGTTAAACTGCGGTTTGTTTGAAATTGGATTCACTAAATGATTACTTACCATAAGCCTAGCTTTCCTCTGTCTCACTCGCACCATCAACAAAAACGTGGCCCCGAACACCACATAGCCAACATTTGTGAAGACGTGGTTGAAATCGGCCAACGCGCCTAGCGGGTGCGCGCACAGGAAATTGTAGTAGCATACGTCTTGATCGCCTGTTTGAAACGCTATCTAGAGATAGGGAGGGAAAATATAAATAATTAAACGCTATCTATATGTAGCAAAGGATTAAAGACGACCACTTTGGTGATGGGTAAACCTATCTGCCTCAGACTCCAGTGGCTGCGGGTTTGATTCCCGCACGGACTTTACTTCTTCTAAGTTACTTCTGTTTTTACGTTTTTTTAAATTTTTTGAAAGGTTTTTATTTAATTATATTTTCAAAAAATCTGAACTCACTAAGAAAGTTGCTGGCAATGTAATCAAATTAATGTGAACTCGCCAGGCGAGTCACTGGCACAGAACGTATTAATTAATTCATATGTACTATTTCTAAAAAGCAATTTCAAGGTATGTTCACTTACTTTCTGGTAGGTAGCCAACAGCTGAACGACCGGTAGAGCGTACACAATGGAAACGGTCAGCACGTTCCAGAAGTATCTAGAAGGATGAATGAAAAAAATGACGAAAGTTTAATGATTCATTATACTGAAAAATTGCATCATAACATCAAGGCTAAAGGACGACGCATAATTTCGGAACCCACCTCCAATAGCCATGTAATATACGCCGTTAGATAAGTCTTAGTAATCTGAATGAAAGTTACTATGGCGCCAACTTCCGATCGTTAGTCCGTTCAGAGCTATAAGGTCCTAAACGTCGGACTATAGTTTTGGTAACCACCTCCAATAGCCATGTAGAATACGCCGTTGGATAGGTCTTAATAACCTGAATCAAAGTTACTATGGCGCCAACTTCCGATCGTTAGTCCGTTCAGAGTCTAAATAGCAGACGGGTCACCTATAGCATAGATAGTAAGCGACACCGCCGCTCTGATTATCTGTTGCACACCTGAATTAAGTTTTTTTTTATTTTGTCTTCGGAGATTTTAATTAATTTTATTAGGTTGGTAGGTGCGGCCATACCAATTCTTGTTCTAGAAGATGAACTCTTTTCAACGATATATCACACATGTCTATTGAGGCGGGTACCAGCTCTCATACAAAGTTATGCGTCGTCCTTTAAACGAAAAATGTCAAAGTTACTTATTTCGAGTTAATAAATATTTTTGTAAATCGAGTCACATGAATACACTAGGTACACCGCCTGGCAGTGACCTACATCAAAGAAATGCCGCCAAATATCACTACACCAGCACAGCGGCGGTAATGTGTTCCGGTAATGCTTTATGAAGATGTAGTTCATTCCTTAACCCGTGTGCTGTAATTTTAGACCTCATCCACACTTACTATCAACTGAGGTCCAAGGTGAGTTTAGTCACAAATAAAAAACTAAAAACTGTATTGGTCTGTGCAACAATACTTTTTGTTATTAATATTAAGATTAAAATGACTGTCTACTTTTACCTGACTACGGCGACGCAAAAAGGAGGGTTGTGATTTTGACGTGTATGTATATAGGGTCGCCACATAATAGTCAATTATATTTTTATAGCAGATTCAGAATGAGGAGTGGGTCTGAATTTCAACATTTTTCATAAATTAAAATTTCATAATACTTCTAAGTGCATAAAATTTTAGTTTAATCTCTAATTTACGACTACATAGCAAGATGAGAAAACGTTTCCATCTATTTCTATTAAACAATAAAATTTTAGTTACATTACCAAACAATACCTATAAGTTCTTGCGCGGCACAAGCAAACGAGCCGAAAGTCAAATTCGAGCCGCCGCCGCGCCCGCGCCTACTATGTTTGATTGAAAGCACGCCACGCCCCCCGCTCGTCAGTCTGTCCAGAGATTCGCGCGCGCGAACACTAAATCGATAACTAACAAAAATGTCGAATTACGCGATTATGGCACGTTTAATCCACAGTCACAGACGCCGGCAGACCTCGATTTCTGGTTCACTCGAAGAAGACTTGCTGGAATGTTTTGAACAGCATCCGATAGCCAGCACAAACGATGCGGCTCAGGTTTTCGAAGTGCTTTACGAAAGTGCAAGAACTGAAGCAACTACCTATGCTCCGCGTGTGTAGTCTATGGTTGGTTGCTGAAGCACATTCTATGGACTGACGAGTCCACCTATCGCTGTTATCAAAAGTGATAAGGATACTTTATGGATAGTCAAAATTAATAAGCTAAACATGACAGGTTTTGTGTTCAGTATATGGGCTAATGGGACTCCATGTACAGCAGTTATAATTGTGAATGTGATAAGTTATCAGTGACTAATACCTAGCACGGTATTTAACATCAGCGACAGGACGCAAGCTAAAAATGTAAGTTATTTTTGTATGTTATACCTACACTGTACATAGTTATAAATAAGGTTATTCCAGTTACTAAACACGTCATTCTAACATTAAATTAATTGTAAAATCAATTTATTTGTTTTAACAAAGACTTCAAGCACGAATGCTTTATTTTAAGTTCATTTTTAATTTAATGAAGATCAAAACTAAAACAGTATTTAGATACAATTAGTTTAACGTGAAATTGATAGTCAAAAACCTGTAACAGTAGTGTGATGGGACATTAGAATCACCTTTTATCCTGATGTATGACGTAATTACAGCTGATTCCGCGCTAAGTAGGTAACTAGGTCACGCAAACACACGGGCGCGCGTCAACGACCTTCGCTCGGATGCGTAGGTATCTACTATTCGCGTAAGATTATTGTTTTGGTGAAGTGATTTTCTTAAAAGAAATAGACGGAAATATTTTTATTTTTTGCTATGTACCTAGTCATTAAGTGTAGATTAAACTTAAATTTTATTCATTAAAAATAATTTTGAAATTTTAATTTATGAAAAATATAAAAAAGAATTTTACTTCATAATTTAAACCAACACATCAATGTTAACCCAATTTTAAAATATCACAGACTATTATAAATTGACCCTGTATATGTGTGTGGGTATGGATGTTCATATGTTCCCTCAGAACTTCTAAGCTAGTAATCATAATTGGACAAATGACGTGTCGTTGGAAGCCACTTTACTGTCCGCTGGTTATAGGCTACATAAAAATACGTTAAATTGACTACAGCGCCCCGTTAAAGTGAAGAACTAAATAATAAATTCTTTTCGGTTTCGTGTGGGGTATCAAATAAAAGAACTTCATTAGCATATTTCAAATATGTCAGCACTATTACTCCAAAACGAGTGAAAATGAAAAATTGTTTGAAAACTAAAACCCGACTACTGAAAACACGCTCTAAAAAGTAGGAAACAAGTAATAGTCTCCGCTGAAATATTTATGTATTTACGTCATATTGATAGAGATATGTTTAAAGGATAGCCGTGGTCGTATGCCACCTTTTATAGCAAAACTGATCCATTTCAATAATTAAATTAAATAAAATAAAAAAATCAGTTTTTGAACTTTTTTTTTTTTTCTAAATAAAAAAACTTGGACATTGGAAAAGAACACCCAACAAGTTGACTGGTTTGAGACAGTAAGGATAGTTTCATTAAACATACCTGTGTGATCGCTTAGCATGCGTGCTCGGCTTCACTCGGCTCAGATGTGCCAGAGTGATCTCCGGGAATTCCGTGTCATTGTCACAATTTGACTCTTCTGAAGAGAAGAATATTAGGTAAGGTAAAACAGGTACAGGTCTCCCAAAGTGATAACGCAAATAGGAATCTTACAAATAGGAAGACAATATGTATATAAGGTGTTCCTGTTGATTTCCCATAACTCTAGGGTATTAATGGGACCATGTAATAGAATCAAATAACATGTGAATAATTTTTCTATTTTAATTTTCTTTTTGTTTTTATTTTTCATACAAAATAATTCAATTAAATAATTTTTTTTTATGTAAAACACCTTTGATGCGAAGTATGACAACTTTTAGCATTGTCTATTCCTTTTTTTTACAGCTAGGTACAGTGCGCAACGCTTTGCGTTGTACATTGTATGCAACGTTTTTCAACGTTTAAAATGTTTTTGTTGTTAATTGTATGGCTTCAGTGACATTCGTCTTTTGAATTAATGTAAAAGAGATTTTACAAGGGTGATAATTTATGAACTCATTATCAATGATAGGAATAGGTAGTGCAATTTAGGGTCAATAAACTCCAATATGAGAATAGTATGGATACGCCTGCGGCATTGCGGGATTTAGTGATTTTTGTAGAACAATTCTTGGTCAAACCAACCGGGTTTGTTTTTAATATGTGCTACGAATTTTATACGATTGCTTCAATCACCTTATAAAATATGATAAACAGGACTTCAAAGAAAAACATTATGAAATTTGGTAACGTTTTTATTATTTTTTATTTCTTTCTTATATACAATTTAAATCAATAAGATGAAAAATATATAAAAAGGTATTATTGACAACTGATTTAAAGTGAGTTGTGTTAACTTACACAAAAAATCATTTTTCACAAAAAGTTCTAATGTTGAGTTGGGTCTCCTAGAGTTCGATCTTATATGCTGAAGTTAGTAATTTAACGAGTTTTTAGAATATTCCAACAACCTTAATATTATATCCACAAAGATAGTATGGAATTTACGTTTATATAACAATAATCCAATGTAAATTATTGAACATGACTAATCCTTAACAATACTAGTATGGTATGTCCATATTAAGATTTCGTCGTGAAATCCCGCAAAATTGCACTACCTATTCCTATCACTGCTCATTATATTAAGATTGATGATATCTTGGAAATTATGACCTTTTGAACCACATATTCTTCGGCAAAAAGTATTGTTTTTAGTAAGGAACAAAACCTTAAAGTTATGGGATGTCAACAGGAACCTTGTATTTTTTTTTTTTTTTTATACCTGACTAAACCCGCGTTTGACCTCAATCTCACCTGATGGTAAGTGACGATGAGGTCGAAGATGAAAGCACACGGGTTTAGGAAGGAACTGGCTCTTTATACAATATTGCCGGAACACATTACCGCCGGAGCGGTAACATTTGGCGGCAGACTTTATATAAAGGGTGGTCGCTAGCCAGGCGGACCCAGAAGGGATCCTACCACCAAGCAAAAATAGAGTATAGAGTACTTAAGTGAATTTTGAATTTAGCATAATTAATTAGAGAAAATTATTGCTTTATCAGTAAAGAAATTTGATTCGATAATTCCATGTAAGTATATAGCGAGGCTAAACCGCACGATTGCGAGTATAATATACAGGGTGTAACTTAAGGGGTGGATCAAGTTTCCCAGGGATGGGGACCTCAATATCAACCAAAATAACCCATTATGTATCTTCAACAATATTTAGTGGTTCGGGAGATATTTTCGATTTTATGATTTATTTAAAAAAGTCAGATTCTCAGAGAAAATTTGAAAAAGCAGCCTAACTACTAAATAAAGTCGGACTCGCACACTAAGGGTTCCACCTATAAAAACGGAAAAAAATATCATGTCTATTCAATGGGAGCCTCCTAAAATATTTATTTCATGTTTTTTTTTAAAGTAATGGTTATTATAGCAGCAATAGAAATTGATCACCTGTCTAAATCACAGCTCATGAGATACAGCCTGGTGACAGACAAACAGCGGAGTCTTAATCACTTGAGGTTCCGCCCTAAAATTAAGTAACAGCCCGTTCACACATGATCCGTTTTACTGGATACCTATTTTGTATCGTAAATACGTATACTGAATACTGTGCCATGTGTGAAGTCGTTCATACAACTCCATGCGCCATCGATGAAAAAAAACGTATCCGGTAAAACGTTTCCAGTGAAACGGACCATGTGTGAACGGGCTGTAAGTTAATAGATACGTACCAGACTCGCTATGTTCGTCTGCGTTAATGATAGGCGCCACCTCCGCATCCACTCTTGAGGTTGTCGGAGGAGATTGTGACTCTTCTAGCAGGATTGTTCCTGGCGGAGAACATTTATACCTAAGTTTCATTGAAATATTATAAAAATAAAACGAATACTTTTTATCTCCCTGTTTCACTCTTGTCAACATTAAGCACAGGTGTCCTCACTCGCCGAAAGATATTTAAAGAAGAGCCAATTTCTTGTTGAAACTGTGTGTTTTATCTTTGATTTTACGTTTACTTACAATCGGGCCTTTGGGATCGTTCAAATATTGGGCAAAGTTAAGTAAATTTAAAACACTACGATCTCCTGTAGTGTTATGTGTTCCTGGTAACATCAATTGATATCCTAGGATAGACCATCCTGATGACAGGTTTGACAAATAAGGTATTATAATGATGGAGACAGGCTATTGAAGTGACAGGGGATCAGCCTATCGCCCACAAAAATGCCAATAAAACCTCTGTCCCTTAACTAACTTTTACAGTATGCCCGGGAAGAGAAGCAGCTGGTACATTCTATGTTATTATTTCGCTCCCAGTCTAGCATGGAAGCGTAATAGTTAGACTTAGAGTATAAATTATGTCATCAAAATAAACCAAAAAACGGTATTTATTTAAAAGCGAATGGGAGTTTATTTACTTATTTTGATTGACTTACTATACTGCCTGCCAGCGAGCCACATGACAGCGGGCGTCAGTACGGCAACACCTATCACCCCGCATAGAATTATCAACGCCCCGGTTAGATATTCCGCGTACGAAATAGTCGCTATCACTCGGAACCTGCGGAAATAGAATTAGCTCCAATTACCTAAGCAACTTTTCCAGACAAAATTTAACGAACAAATCCTTGATAGACAGAAAACCAAAACTTTAAAGTTCTCTCCTGAATATTTACATTATTGAGGCGCCTGTGTGTATCATACTACTAGCCACCGCGCGCGGTTTTACCCGCGTAACTTTTGATCCCGTGGGAATTTCGGGATAAAATATTTTTTCAAATCCTACTTGTAGTTTCTGAGATTAGCGCGTTCAAACCAACAAACAAACAAACCAAAAAAACAAACTCTTCAGCTTTATATATTAGTATAGATTAGTATAGATATCACAGGTTAAGCAGCGCGGTAAGTACTTGGATGGGTGACCGCCGACCATTAATTTCTCACGGCTACTTCCGTGCTTCGGAGGGCACGTTAAACAGTCGGTCCCGGGTGCTGTGCATTTATATAAAGTAGTCGTTAGAATTTGTCAGAAATCATTCTGACATCCAGCAACCAGCAGCTTGGTCATTCCAGGGCTAGCTGGGTGGTTGACGTCCTAAATCTTCTCGTCACCCAGGTAAGAGACTCATAGTCCTGCAGTGGCAGAGTTACAAATATTTGTGGTGATGATGATGGCGGCCCTCAAACAGAAGAATGAAAACCTATGAAGTCCTAACGAAGTCCGTTGAAATTAAAAACGCATAGGCCAAATCTAAAACATTGAAAGGATAATCAACGAATGCAGAGCATTAAAAAAACCGACTTCAAGTCAAAACTTTGGCCGACTTACTCAGTGTCATCCACGTAAACATTCTCCGAAAGCATACATATTGTTTCACAAATTTTAAATTTTCAATGAAATATGGGACCAACTTTGAAGTATCATATGAAACAAGAATTTTCAAAATCGATTCATAATTGTCTGAAATATCGTATAACAAAAAAAAGACAGACGAACGCGCGATTTTATCCGCGTGAGTTTGATACAATAGGAATGTCTTCACGAAATAAAACTTTCCCCAAGATTTGGGCTATCAAACACAAAAATAATGCAACTGGTGGTTTCCGAAATTGACGCATTAGAACTCTAAAATTATATAATATAAGGAATGTTTTTTTTTTTCGTTAAAGGCTAAGCCCGCGTTTGACCTCAATCTCACCTGATAGTAAGTGAAGATGAGGTCGAAGATGAAAGCAAGGGCTGGCAACTGGCTCTTTATAAAATACTAGCCACCGCGCGCGGTTTTACCCGCGTAACTTTTGATCCCGTGGGAATTTTGCGATAAAATATAGCCTATAACCTACCTCAAGAGTTGGGCTATCAAATGCAAAAAGAATTTTTCAAATCCCACTTGTAGTTTCTGAGATTAGCGCGTTCAAACAAACTAACAAACAAAAAACAAACTCTTCAGCTTTATATATTAGTATAGATTGCCGGAACACATCACCGCCGGATCGGTAATATTTGGCGGCAGATTTTATATGAAGGGTGTTCAGTGGTCACTAGCCAGTCGGACCCTGTGGGGATCCTACCACCAAGCGGGGATCACTCGGATTAGTGCCTTTTACGACACGATTATCCAGGGACGGTAGGGCTATTAATAGCCGACCTTGCACGGACAATGTATAGATCCTACTAATTTTATAATAATTGTGAAAGTGAGGACGAATAATTGTAGTCTACAAAGTAAATATAGCTAAGTCATTTATAACTCTTCTTGCGCGATTTAATCGACGTACAGCGACATCTATCGAATGAAAGCAAACTAAAACTTTGTATATTATAAATGTGAAAGTTTGTATGCATGTCTGGAAGTTAGTTCCTCTATCACGGCAAAACGGCGTAATGGATTTGGATGAAATTTGGCATAGTGATAGTTTACAGTCTGGAATAGCGAATAGGCTACTTTTTATCTCGATATTCCAGCGGGATTTGAAATGGACATCTAAAATGTAATTTCGCTGGATTTTAGAAGCGACATCTAAAATGTTGTATAAAGTAGAATCCATTTATTATGAATCTGCTTTTATTGACCAACCGCTCATTAGGACGTGTTTACACAGTGAAGTTTGGTTTCCATATAAACTATATTATAACTATGTCGGATATAATGACTTCGCCTATAGTGACATATCGCTTATTGTGACCCTTTTTTATCAAATTTCGTCCGCTTATAGTGACCGACCGTATGATTTCTAACACCTTTGGCAGTGTTCGGGAGAGTCACGTTATACCCAAAGACTTTCGGCGCGTGAAAGGCTTTTTTGATTTGAGTTTCAGAGCGTAGATTTACTAGTAGTTTCTTATTTCCCTTCGATGTCATTATAAACGGATTCCACTGTAAGTCATTTATAACTCTTCTTATGCGATTTAATCGACGTACAGCGACATCTATCGAATGAAAGCAAACTAAAACTTTGTATATTATAAATGTGAAAGTTTGTATGCATGTCTGGAAGTTAGTTCCTCTATCACGGCAAAACGGCGTAATGGATTTGGATGAAATTTGGCATAGTGATAGTTTACAGTCTGGAATAGCGAATAGGCTACTTTTTATCTCGATATTCCAGCGGGATTTGAAATGGCGCGAGTAAAACCACGCGAAACAGCTAGTGGAGCATAATGACTCAACTTTACCTAAACTTCTTAACTCGTTGATTGGTGCCGCTGCTCGGCAGCTTCGTATCGCTGTCTCCTGTGCACAATCCATCCGTCTCTTTCACTATGAACACTATGAAGAATCCCTTCGGAAACATCGATTGCTGGGAACAAATGCAATAATTTTTATCTGTAGGTACTATTATTATTGTGTCTGTGGGTATGTGTTTGTGTAGATTTTCTTTTTATATTTTTAGATTAAATTATATGGAAGAAGTTTTAATCATACCTAAAGCTAAATGATACTTTAAAGGTGATAGAAAATAAATAAGAAGTTGAATAAATACATATGACCACTATAGATACTTATAATTACTATTAAATATAGAAGTTTTTTTATAGATTTTCAGTTTTCTTTGCCTTTGGTTTTGTCAATGTGAATAACTAAATATACCAATATACTTGAAGTCGTCGTGGCGCCGTGTTTACTGTGTGTATCATACAATATTACAGGTTAAGCAACGATCGGCGCGGTCGGTACTTGCATGGGTGACCGCCGACCATTAATTTCTCACGACGACTTCCGTGCTTCGGAGGGCAAGTTAAGCAGTCGGTCCCGGGTGTTGTATAATTGTATACAGTAATCGTTAGGGTTTGTCAGAAGCCATCTTGCGCCCTGAAAATTCTGGCATCCACCACCCAGCACTGGGCCAGCTTGGTGGATTATGGCCTATACCTCCTCTTCACCCAGGGGAGAGACTCATGCCCTGCAGTGGGCTCATTACAAAGAGTTGTGATGATGATGATGATGATGACCAATATACTTACAGTAAGTGTGATGCCTCCTTTCCCCAACATACTAAGATGATATCCTTGATAGAGAATGTCCTTTTCATTGTCAAACACTGGGCACTGCAAATAAATAAGATTTTGTTTAGTGCACTTGCACGTGATAAGAAACATAAAGTCATAAATAAATGAAAAATGTGATAAATAAAAAAATTAACCCCCGGCCCCGGTAGCTCAGTGGAAGAGCACTGCTCCGGCAAACGAGAGGTCCCAGGTTCGATTCCTGGTCGGGTAATTTTCATATATCACATTTTTCATTTATTTAAGAATAATTGAGCATTTTAAATGCAAAAACTTAAAAACATTATTAACGTCAATTTTCATATTTTTTTTTCGGCAAAAAAAAAAAATCAAATTCAATTACAACGGGGAAAACTGCAATATTAAATTTTTACTCCTTTCATGCTGGACTGCGAGCGAAAACAAAACATAGAATGTTCCAGCTGCTTCTCTTCCCGGGCATACTGTAAAAGTCAGTAAAGGGACAGAGGTTTTATTGGCGGTTTTTATAGGGTGACCCCCTGTCACTGCAATAGTCTCTCTCCATCATTATAATACCTCCGAAATTGTTCAAAAATATTCAAAATTCAAAAAGTTTTATTCATCGTAAGACCATCGAGTGGCTACTTAATGACGTCACAATTTTGTACTTCGGCTTTAACAAGGAGTTGATAGTTATTGAGATATTACAGTAGACCAAGAGACAAAAAAAGCCATGAAAATTGTGACAGCCAATGTCATGCCACAACCAAATTGCTTACATGGTAGGTGCATGAGCTATGGGTGCACAACACCAAAATGACAAACTGGGACCAGAGTATTTAGACAATAATGGAATAAAATGGTCATAGTATCATCAACACATCGGATGTCACATTTCACAAATTTGGCAACTTGTTGTGTATTTATATAGTTTGTTTCTCTATTATTTGGTATCCATAACCCAATCTCTTTAAGAGACTTAACTTGGGCTAGATAATTTAGTGTGAATATTGTCTTAAGTTTTCACGATTCATAATTTAAATAAAACTACTTTTTAACCGGATTAATTGCGTAAAATTTCCACTATCAATCTGACGCCTGACACCTCAGTCGCTCGTGACCACGGGGTCTGCAAAGACACCGAAACGTCGCGTTAAAATGTAAAATATAAATTGTACGCGATTAATCCGGTAAAAAAGTAGTTTTATTGAAATAATTTATTTATTATTACTTAGCCCCCAAATTTATAGCTATAAGGTTATTGTTAAAGATATTGGTAAAGGGAAAACTTACAGAAGCGTTCTGTATAGAAATAGTCGCACATATCTGATCCTCGGATTCTATAATAAGTATCACACTCTTTGGTATTGTGTAGTTGAATCTGAAACAAAATAAATATATAGTTTCTAATTTATAACCTGTACTAGCAGATAAGCGAGCTTTAACACAGTAACTTTTGATTTCGAAGTTTCTCGATATATCTCAGTTATCAAATTCAAAAAAAAACCATATCCTACAGTTACTTCTTGAGATTAGCTCAAACAAAGTTCAAACATGCTTCAGCTTTATTATTTAGTACTAGCCACCGCGCGCAGTTTTACCCGCGTAACATTTGATCCCGTGAGAATTTCGGGATAAAATAAGCCTATAACCTTCCTCAAGAGTTGGGCTATCAAATGCAAAAAGAATTTTTCAAATCCCACTTGTAGTTTCTGAGATTAGCGCGTTCAAACAAACAAACAAAAATACAAACTCTTCAGCTTTATATATTAGTATAGATAACATACCAGCTGTTTATCGCGGATTTTGATGTTAAACTAAAAAAGATTGCTTATGTCCTGTCAGAAACTTATATTTACGTCTTATATCAAACTTCATCAAAATCGGCTTAGTGGTTTAGGCGTGAAAGCGTAACAAACATACAGAGTTACTTTCGCATATATAATATTAGCTCGGATTAAAGAAACTGTATTTTACTTAAACTCCACTCTGCTGCTTCGGTGCTAACACCTTATTTGAGACAATTCGGGTATTATTTATTTAAATAACATTTTATTTACCTGGGCAGAAAGCCTTTTCTCATTTCAGTCACGTTCCAAGGATTATGTTCGAAGGAAAAGTAGTAATACTTCGGTGTCCCGGGCGACGCCGTCAACTCTATCTCCTGTGCAAAAATGTAACAAACAAAAAATTTAAGTACGTAGCGTAAGTCGAGTGAGACTTATTAAGGTCGCTAAACATAGGTGCAGTTCGTGCGCGAGACGTCTAAATTACGAGTATTGGTTACATCGCATGTTATAGAATATAGAAATAGGGATGCAACGATACCGATGCCGATAATCGTAAACCGCAGGTTATCGTTATTTTTGACGATCATCGGTATCGTAAAAAGTATTACGATTTATAACGATTCTTAAAACTAGATTGATGTAAAAAAACGTGAAAAGGAATGCAAGACAGCATAGATGTTTGCGCTGGCAACACTAATGGCAGTATCTTTCATATTTTAATGCTTATTTAAATGCACCCAATGCAGAGATGGATACAAGCTATTCAAGTTATTGGAGAAAAAATACTGTATTTCCTAATTTGAAAAAATTGGCCCATAAGTATTTGTCCATCAAACCAGCAACAGTGGATTCAAAAAGATTGTTTTCCACAGCCGGTTTAATCCATACGGATATAAGAAACAGACTCAAACCAGATAATTTAAAAATTTTATGGTTTCTTAACAAGAATATAAAAGAAATTGATTTTAATTACGACATTTAGGTGGTAAATTGTCCTTGAAACTTAAGTAAAGTTGATTTTACTCAATTGACTTGTTTTATTAGATGTAAATTAAATAATCTTAATGCATTCGTTATCGCATTCGCTATCGTATTCGCTATTACGATACATTCGTCATTCGTATCGGTATCGTAATAGCCATATCGTATCGGTATCTATTTAGAAATGTTACATAACACCAATCTGTACCCGGCTTCAGCGTTTGAATAATCAACGAATGCAGAGCATTAAAAAACCGACTTCACGTCAAAACTTTGAAGTATAAGGTCGTCAAGGTAAACCATCTCCGAATTCATACATATTTAAAAAAAAAACATGAAGTACTTAATCGATTTCGATAAAATATGGGACCAAATGGGTATCCTCTGTCATAGGAAACAAGAATCATCAAAATCGGTTCAACCAGTCAAAAGTTATGAGGTAACAAATATAAAAAAGCATACAGACGAATTGAGTACCTCCTTCTTTTTTGAAGTCGGTTGAAAAGATTGAATTGCCTTAAGTTTTCACGAATCATAATCAGTATATATAAAACTGTTCCGTTACTGACTGAGTGACTGACAGACAACGTACAGCCTTAACTACTGGGCGTAGAGAGCTAAAATTTGGAACATACATTCTTTAGGGGATGTAGGGGTGCACTAAATAAGGAATTCTCGAAATTCCCACGGGAACGAAAATATAGGACTTTTTAGTTTGTATGAAAAATCTTATTCCTTGAGTACACCGATGTGATACTTGGTATAAAGGTTCCTTAATAAGTGTCTGTTTGTTATATGGAAGTAAGTTCCCGAAATTCCCACGGGAACGGAAAATATAGGACTTTTGAGTTTATGCGTGTACGAAGTCACGGGCAAACGCTAGTTCAAAGTAAAACACTGTTAAACCGTATTTATCGTGAAAAGAAACGTCCAGTTAAAATGATAAATATAGGTACTTGCCTATATTATACGCGATAAATTCGGTTAAAAAGTGTTTTATTTTCAACCGAATTGTAAAAAAGGAGGAGGTTCTCAATACATCTGTATGTTTTTTCGTGTCTTTATTACACGATATTTCGGACAATTATGAATCGATTTTAAAAATTCTTGTTTCATATGATAGAGAATACTTCATAGTTGGTCCTATATAAATTTCATCGAAATCGATTGAGTACCTACTTCATGGAAAAATATGTCTGAATTCGGTGTTTACCTTGACGACGCTATAATGCAGCCAAATTTTTGACGTAAAGTAGGTTTTTTATAAATAAATAAATATAATAAATAAATATTTCTGACACTCACATAACATTATCTAGCCTAAATTAAGTTTCTTAAGGAACTTGTGTTATGGATACTAGATAACTGATATACTTAAGAAATATATAAACATACATATTGAATAAATACATATTTTTTATTAGAATAAACTTAAGAAAAACATCCATGACTTGACGACTAATATCTGTGTTTATCACCCAAATATCCGCCGCCGCCGGGATTCGAAACCAGGGCCTCTGGCATAGAAGGCAATGTATGTTACCGCTACACCAGCCGGTCGTCAAAAAGCATTTTTTAATGCTCTGCATTTGTTAATTTTATGGTAAAAGATTTTTTTATACACACAGTGAGCTCAACTTAATATTAAGCACACTCTCTAAGTTTAGGTCTCTCTGGTGTCAAATTGGGGGTTATTAAACTCAGCAGTTGCTAACAAAAACCTATATTGAAGCTTAAAGAAGTTTTACATTGGAGAGTGTAATGTCAAATACTATTATTATTTAAATAAAACACTTTTTAACCGGATTTATCGCGTATATTTACATTTAAAAATTTTAACACGACATTTCGGTGTCTGAGGTCTGAGAGACTGAGACTGAGGTGTCATGTGTCGGATTGATAGATGGAAAAAGTTATACATCATCATCTCCATCTGTTTCTCAGTCTTCGAGCGTAGCGTTCTGGATTGACACAAAACGAGCTGACAATATCTTGAGCTTTAGGTCGTGTAACTTGCTGGATGTTAGATTTAATGTTTTTCAGGACCCTATCCTTAACACAATACTATTATTTTTTACATATTTTACTATACAGGATGTTTTTGTTAAGACTGAGCATAGTTTCAGGGTTGATAGTTTGCAGAAGATGAAAAGTAATATAGCCCAATACAATGTTTTTTTTTCTTTCTGACGTTCAAAACTCGAATTTAATTTCACTCGGACATCATGTTAGAAGTGAAGGTATTGAACTCAAATTAAAAATGAAAACAAAAAAAGTTCATTAAGCACTTTCGTGCATAGGAATATTTAAAAAAAAAACACAAAATTCAAAACCACCTAACTTTTTTTCTGCACTGAATTGGACCATATAATAAACATTGCTTTTCATCTTTATGTGTCACCTATGCTAAACACGTTAAACTGCTTACCTTGTCGACTTGCACGTAGAAGTCTACAACTCTACGAAGCTTGATATCTAGCGACACGTTCGTGGGACTCGACGTGGTAATCTGCACGAGAGGAGGCGCTGATGTTACGTCTGAAACAAGAAAACTTCGGAATAGGTCCCACTCAATAGTTATGTAACATTATAAAACATTGTGTAACACGATAACACTTTATAACACTGTGTAACATTTTTTTTAGAAATACTGTGAATTAATAATATTAATTTAATAATTTTGTGAATAATAAACAAAAACAAGAATATAAACTAAACAATATTTACACCCTCTGTTTACCTGATTAAACTTAAACCTTTTTTTTTACTGGAGGAAAACTTGCAATCACGTCCCCGACCACCCAAGGGTGAACGGCGGGGTATGTGGGGATGACCCGACAGAAGGCCGGACCAACCCACTAAAAACCTCATCCGCCATAGATTGAGCTCACCGCCATTGGCATTACCCGCAAGATTCCCCTTAACCTCCTCTATCCGCTGTCACTCGGATGTACTTGATATTTTTGTTACAATTTGTTTTTAAAATTAGAGTACAAATGTTATGGTACATTCTGTAACATTATATAACTGCTGTGCAGGAGCACTTTTAGGCTCGTATTAGAGTTGAACTCAAGTATGGACTTTTTACAGTCCTCTATGGAGAAATGACTCTCAATCTATGCTTGTGTAATGTTCAACGCTTGAGTTAGTTTTCAGAATTGTAATTTGAAGTGTCCAAAGTTGGGTTTAAACCCAGGTTTAACCACAAGCTTAGCAATAGGGAAGTTGAAGAATTTTTTCACTTAAAATACAACATTGCTGGAACACACATCACTGGAGTAGAGCTGTGATATTTGGGGGTAGATCGTCGCTAAGCAGGAGAAACCTGAAAGGGTTTTTTGATTTTTGGTAGTGAAGGGACTAACAAACGGGGTTTACAGAATTAGTTGCCATTTAAAACACGTTTATCCTGGCAAAATATAATAATAATCATATTTCTTTGTAACCCTAATTATGTTTCTTAAAAAACTTGTGTTATAGATACTAGATAATGGATATTAAGTTAAGAAATACATAAACATATATATGTCGCAAGGGTTTTGACAGAGATGTGGTTTTATAATTTCACTAGTGAGTTTATAATCACACAGATTATTGTAAATAACGACCGGTTACTATAATTTCACGGTCTCTTTTCAGTGATGTAATTTCACGGGGCCGCAACAGTGATATTTGAATAACCCTAGGCGTATTATGATTTTTACCTGTGGTAGGGATTCCGCGTGCATGTAAAAAAGCAACGTTTTATGCTACTCTAAGTGTCACAAAGCATTGAATTGCAAAAATGAATTAATTTATTGTTAAAAATTCAGATTTCTTGATAATGTTAGTACAATCTAAACTACAAAATAGACTATTTAGATTGATTTAATTAATGTCTTAAGATTGTATCATAGTCATTCAAATCTAAAAATGCGTATGAATGATAATAGGTAAATTTGGGTTAGGTTAATGTTAGGCTGTATTTATCGCATACGCGAGCCGAGCAAAATATATTATTAAAATTGGCTGACAATCCAAAATTTTATTATAATTTAAATATGTACTAAAATTTTTAAACAATTCAATATTGTCTATTTTATATTTTTTATCGTGTAAGTTACTTACTCAATTATGTAACCTCGAGACTTTTATTGTTGCTAAATAACATAACTTAACCATCACATATTCTTAAAATATTTAACCGTATCGGTGTAGTGAAATCATAATGTCACTAAAACAAGGCCGTATCGTAAGAAATATAACGCATTGATAAAAAAAACCGTGTTATTGTAATATCACTAGTGAGTTTATAATACCACGGCTTTTATAATATCCCTGCGACATATATATATTGAATGAATATACCTACATATTAACATTAGAAAATTAAATTAAACTTGGATGTTCCATGACGTAATAGCACACAAACATCCACCGTCACCAGGACTCGAGCCCAGGACGTCTGACATAGAAGGCAATGTAATGTTACCACTACACCTCGAAATATAAGTTTAGTATACTGACTGGAGTCTGCGTCGTTAGGACAAAGTGTGACCGCCATGTCAGGGTAACGCAGCGTGTGTCCCTGTGTCTGCACTATCAGAGGTAACCGCCATGAGGACTCCTCTGAAAGAAATTGAAAATTATTTTTAAGACAAATAATAAAACTGTCAGATTTACCTAAGTTTTCAAGATTCAGTATCCCTACTAACTTTATAATTGCGACATTAACTTTAATTTTTGAGAAGACAAAACGATATCATATTTAGTTTTTGGTATTTGATACCAAATAGTGAAGATACTAGCCACCTTTGTATGTAAACATAAACATAAGGGCGGTTCTTAAACGGCCGCATAATTTGATTTAAATTTTCTTGTTTTTATATTTATTTCTTTTGCTAGGTATCGAAGAACCATAATCATCATCATCACAACTCTTTGTTATGAGCCCACGGCAGGGCTATGAGTCTCTCCCCTGGGTAACGAGGAGGTTTAGGTCATAATCCACTAAGCTGGCCCGGTGCTGGTTGATGGATGTCAGAATTTTCAGGGCGCCGAAATGGCTTCTGACAAACCCTAACGACTACTGTATGAGTCGCCGTGAGACATGAATGGTCGGCGGTCACCCATCCAAGTACCGACCGCACCGAAGGTTGCTTAACCTGCGATATCGTATGATACACACAGTAATCACCACAAGTAATCACGGCGCCACGACGACTTCTAACTCAGGGTATTTGATATTAATATCAGTTTTTTACCTCAGTTCTAGAAAAATCAAAAATCATTGGCGGTTCATGGAGTGTACCTAATTCATGACTTAATTAGTTCCGACGATTGTCATAGATCAAGTCTCTAAAAACAGAAGAGTTACTGATTAAAATGATTTACATATTAATATGTTCTTCTCTGAGAAAATGATACGCTCTACAACATAAAATTTCATACATACTATAGGCTCATTACAACTACACGCACACACACGCATACACCCACGCATACGCACGAACATACACAAACTTACACACACACACATAAACATATACTGGAGAGAAAATGAGAGATGCACACTTATATAAATATATATACTTTTTCCTTCCATAATTTTTTTTTTTTTACTTTATATAATGTAACACTTAACTAATATATTCTGTAAATGGTGTTATATTTAAGCTGTTACACTTAATCTTTATTGTTTACTGTGCTGCTGAACTCTTATGTCTTTGTTCTTGAATATGTATATTTGGCCCCCACTTGACAGGCTTTGCCTAGTGTGGATGTCATAGTTTTTATAAAAACATGTAACTGTGCTTTTATGGTAAATAAAGAATAAAGATTTAAAAAAAAAAAAAAAAAAAATGTACCAGATACAGTGAAAAAAGATGGATGTTAATAAGTCCACTGGTAAAGTGTTTTGGAAGGCCGAGAAAAAGATGGTTAGATGGTATTGTATCTGTTGGGGGTAGAAATTGGATGGAGAAAGAAAGGGATAGGGGTACATAGAAATTGACACAATTCTAACAATTACCGAAACGGGATCCATTTTTATATCGATTTGTACATAATATATCTGTCATTACTAAACAAAATAGGGAATAAATACCTAAAGCTTTTTAATTTTTTAAAAGCTATGTTTTATTTGGTTATTACATTCTTCCATGCTGGACTGGGAGTGAAAGAAAAACATAGAATGTGCCAGCTGCTTCTCTTCCCGGGCATACTGTAAAAGTCGGTTAAGGGACAGAGGTTTTATTGGCATTTTTGTGGGCGATAGGCTGACCCCCTGTCACTACAATAGTCTCTCTCCATCTTTATAATACCTCCAAATTTGTCAAACGTGACATCGGATGGTTGTATAGCCTCTGGTGTTCTGCCTACCCCATTTGGGATATAGGTGTGAAGTTATGTATGTATGTATATAAAGAAAGGGATAGGAGTGCATGGAAATTGACGCAGGGCATGGAACAATTACCGAAACGGGATCCATTTTTATATCGATTTGTACATAATATATTCTGTCATTACTAAACAAAATAGGAAACAAATACCTAAAGCTTTTTTATTTTTGAAAAGCTTTGTTTTATTTGGTTATTACTATTTAGTTACGTGACAAGTTACCTTTCTGCTGCGTCGCAGTGATGAATATAGGGTAGTCGGCGTCAGTCGTCTCATTGGTGGACACGTGTATGCGCGTCGGGAAGCCGCGCAGCTCATCCGAATCCTGCGCATGAGAATTATAGTATGAGAAAATATAGGAGATCACTCTGTACTTGATTCGGATCATAATTATGTAATTATGATCCGAATAGTGTAAAGTAGCTAGTGTAATCATGCGTTGTGTGATGAATTCTTTAACTTTTGGTTAAGTTTACTCAGTAAATAATTAACATTTATTTTTTCTCTTCATGTATGAATATTTCTTGGTTGTAGGATAATTCATAGAAAAACCGAGTGATGGTTTCAAACATCAACTAGTTCAAACAAACTCTTCAGATTTATTGTATTAGAATAGATATTGCCTGTATAGTTAAAAACTACAAATTGGTGGGATTGAAAAAAAAAACAAATAGGTTTTCTTAGTTTGCTGCTAGAACAAAAAATATTTATATTTTTACATACCTAAATAATGAATATATGAGTAGCACAAGGTCAACTTACAAATTTCCTCAAGTCAGTAATATCACTAAGTGAGACCCTTCATCACTTACTCATTATAATATTATTTATTTATTCACTGTACCATTCTTGGTGCTTTTCAACAAAATTCCATATAGGGACAATTTTCCTTCACTCCACAGGGTTGATTTGTGGTCATTGGGCAAATTTTTTTTACACAATAAGTATCAGTATAGAAACGATTTTTGCAAAAAAAAATTTTTTTTTTTTTACAAGAAAATAAATATATCCGCTAACATGTTAAGCAAAGCATGGTCACTCTAAATTACCATTAAAATAAAGTTGACTATGCGCTACTACAAAACTTTCATCAACAGCAACTATTTTTAAAAACATTTGAGGTTCTATATTTCTACTTTTTTGTACTGAATGACGCTAAAATAAATATGCAGGTACGTTTATATTGTATCAAAGAAACTAACATTTAAATTTGGCTGGTGACCATAAAACAACCCTGTATTATACTTTTTATTATTATGGGAAAAGGTTTCTAGTATGTATGAAGGTGTGGTTACAAGCAAGTATGGTTTATCCAAACATCAAATATAGGCATCTTAATAGGTTCTAAATCTCCTTGCATTGGAAAAAACTTTAATAAGGTCTCTTAAACTTAAAAATCATAAACTGTTGTATCATTAAAAGCCATGAAATAGGTATGAATTGAATGCTGAGCAGTAAGATGTATATTTACCTCAATAAAATCCAATATCTGTTCTGTTGAAGAATTTACTGTCAAATTGTATATCTCATTGTATTTGTACCTGCAAAAATTTATTAGAGTTAAAAGAAGAATTATTTATCATGAAAACTTAAGACAATATAATTTCAACCATGTTGTTGCATTGACAACAAATAAGCTCTATGGTGTAGCATTTAGTGTAACTATTGATACAATCACAGGATGCAAATCACCAAGACACTTTCTATGCAACCCTATATCGTCTTTAGGTGAGATTTGTGATATCTATGTATAAAAGTTTACTAAGTTTTAGCCATATTTTTAAAGACAAGAAACATAGATGAGTGATCCCATTATATTACGGTATTTATTCAAGTACTACTGATTCTTTACCACTACTTAATTATAAACTTACGTATTATAAATAAAACTGCGATGTAATTTAGGTTCACTTCCTCCTTGACAACATTTTATAATAAAAATAAAAAGAACCATCAGTTTCTGACTCAAATCATGCTTTTTCTTCATCATAGGATTTTTGATTTTGAAAATTTCTTGGTTTTCTCGGATCTAAGGAATTTTATGATAGTAAGTTTCACTAAATCATCAAAACGAAAACAAATCAACAAGATATCAACAAATACAATCAGCTGATAATATTGTACCTCGCCGATGTATGTAACATCGGCTTCGGCATTGATTGATGGATGGCTATCACAGATAACTATAAACTAAACTGATGTTTGACATTGACATTATTTGACATAACATAAACAAAGTGTAGTGTAATATTCAGGAGGTGTCGATGTATGGAGATGGTACAGACTACATACTGAAGACAGAGTGAAGAAGACAGAACACAATAAGAGGAAAAGAGCAAGAATGATACCAGTGTAGCCTATGAAAAAAAATATTCAAAATGTTCGAATACATACATCGCAGTATTTTTTTGAGTTTACACTTATTCATATTTTTCTTCAAGAAATCTTCGCTTTTATTAGAAATAACATTAAACGAAAACTTTTTCATGACCTCTTCAAATTTTTTAAATAAGTCAAAAATTTACGTCTACTTCACAACAAAGATTTAATTTAAATCCATAGATTTGCCCGTACGTGTCTTAAGGTTGTCGTCGTCTCCACGCTTTGTAGCCCGGAACGAACTGAACGGCTGAGAGGACATCCTCTTGTCAAGCGAATCCTATAATCTATTGCACTGGTCGCGACAAAAATGCACCAAATCATCGATCTGGAATATTGATAATGTTATATTTTTATTTTTTGTCCTGCTAAAATCCTAATACAGAAAATCCTTTTGAAATATAAAAAAATAGATGCTTGGACCCAGTCTATTGGGTAAATAAGTTCATTTTAATTGAAAAAGACATAACAATCAAAAGTAACTGTGATAATGTATTTATAACTATACGTGGGAAACCCATACTAGCCTCTCGCAACCTATTCGGGTTATATTAGTATATATGTATATAAAAAAAAGTGCTGGTATCAATGCCTCAGCCGACAGCTTCCGTTCCGCTATGGCGTCAAAAATTTGGGTGGAAAATGGTCCGTTGGATGAAATCCTCACTAGAGATAACTGGCGTTCTGAAAATACATTTGAACGATTTTATTGTAAATAAGTAAGAATGTCAAAAGATCAAAATTCAGTTACAATTTAATGCAGAGGATGAAATATATTTTATATTTCTATTTAATTTAAACTAATTATAGTTTTTGTCAGCAACTGTTGCTTATTCCTGTGTATTTGAAAGGTAATTGATATTACGTTACTGAAAATGCTATAATAGGTTATTTTTATATACATCTCCCTGGCATTGTAAAACAATAGCACAAGTCAATTTATTTTATTCACTTTTATTCGTATTCACATTGACGTCAACACCACACCAGGCGATATCAAACACGTCTCTCAAGTATTATTAGGCTTCAAATTAACGGTCAAGTTATTTAATACCAACGTTTTACCTAAAATTAAAACGTAAATTAAATCACTTACCTTAATTTGAAGCCTAATATTTTTTAATTCTGCCTGGTTACACAACGACTTCAATGAGTCAGAATCCTAACGCATTCAGCATAGCTGCTACCTGTGTGGTGGTGGGGTAAAGAAAGAGAAGGCAATAGAGTAGGATGAAGGATAGAACGGACAGGACAGAACGATGGTATCTCTCTCAAGTATTATTAGGCTTTAAATTAAGGTAAGTGATTTAATTTACGTTTTAATTTTAGGTAAAACGTTGGTATTAACGTAAAGCTCAATCAATAATCCGCACCTTCAGAATAGTAGTAGGTAAGTGGTACAGATTTACCAAATAAACGTTTTACTTACTTATTTTAAAAATACGTGTTTTGGCAAGTCCAGAATGAAGTTTTGAATGTGAAAAGTTTCAACTTTGAACTGATTTAATTTAATAGTAATGTATGAAACATGTTAGTTACTTGCTTTCTCCGCTTGCGCACTTGAAACAGACCCTAAATTGTTCCGACGTTTTTTATAATAGCCGCCGCGTGACGTCATGCGGCTCGGGTTTCATAAACCATTAATTGTGCCTCAAGTTGTTATTGTAACACTCAGTTTTTTGTTTTTTATGTTAAGTATAAATGAAGCTTTATAATTAAGTGTTTTGTTTACTATTATTCAACTACCAGAGTAGAATTATGATACCCTAAACACAGAGATAGCGCGTTTTTGAGACTTGTGTTTGAACGCTCATATCTCAAAAGTTAAATCAATTACATACGGATTTTAATTTCAAATAACAATATTTAAATTATATAGATTGGGATAGGAATAAAACCAAAGGCTATAATATATGGAAATTAAAAGTTATAATCACAACCGTATCGGCGAACTCACGATTTCACCCCATCGACAACTTCAACTAGCGGTGCGCGACTGTGAATGATTTCATTCGACTTATTCGACTTGGAAGGTTATTCGACTCAGTCGAATGACTCCTTGACGTTAGTAACTAACTTCGCCGAGTCGACTTGGAATGTTAGCGACCGAATGCGCGAAAAAAAGTTGTTTACAAGCAAAAGGCATTGACGCAAATATGCAGATGCTAAAAGCAGAGCTAATTAAATTAGTTAAAGAAAATAAAGTGGAAAATGTGCGATACGAAATCGATGAACTGGCTCTGGAGTATGGTCATCACGTTCTAAGAATTCCATCGTATTATTGCCAATATAATGCGATTGAGCTAATCTGGGCTCAAATAACAGGTTACGCCGCCCGCCACTATACATCCCCGCCATTCAGCACGAAAAAGATGATGACCCTATTAAAAGAAGCCTGCGGGGAAGTCACTAGAGATGACTGGGCAAAGGTTGTTGAAAGACTAAAAACCTGATTATGGAACATTTTGACCGAGATTTTAATCAGGATTGATTCTGTTATTGATAATAAAATAATTATACATGTAAGCGAAGATGATGATGAAGACACTACCTCCTCAAGCGAATCGGAGTCTGGTTAATATTCTGTACGCACATTCAATTCAATGTACTTTATTGCATAGAAATACAGATTGTAACTTTGTAACAAAAAATAAATAAAACAATTTTATTATATTTATATTACCTTTTTTTGGTTTCCACTTAAATTACTAAAATATAAATTTTAAATGATTCCGCCATTTTAAAACGAAAATAATCTTAAAAATAACGCGGCGTTTCATTTTGGAGGAACGGTAACGAACTCAGTGTTATGTTGTGCCCATCACTAGTCGTGACTAACTGATAGGTGTCAGGAACGCATTGTCTGAACGGCCGAACTATAACATTAGTATTTAAGTTCTCATCTTTACTAAACTCTTTATAATATATGGATCTTTTCTGATATAAATAACTTATTAAAAAAATATTTTACATGATAGATATTAAATAAAAGTTTCAAAAAATAAGAGCGGTTTTTAATAATAATAACTGGTCTTATTGTCGGGTCTTTTCCGCCGAAAGGCGAGTTAATTTTGACATACCGAATAATAATAATAATTAAAAATTCAACTACAAATTCCAACTAGCGTAATTGAAACCCTACAAAAAGCCACTATTCTAAATACTTGCCGCATCACTAGGAAATTTCTTACATCAGCAGTAATCACAAGCAATCCGCAGTAAAAATTACGCTTATCTTTATCTTGTTTGGTTTAAACCCGCATGATAAAGCAAAGCCCTTGAAAAAGGAGAAAATCAAAAAACATATATAAATAATAATAATAATAAATTTTATTATTATTATAATAGTTTGCTTACTAATGCATTCAGTCATTCAACTAATTAATTCGAATGGTTTTATTCAAGGTCGGTTGACCATATTGAAGTCGAAACACCGTTAGTAAAAATTACTAATATTAGTAGGTGTCATTCGACTCAGGACGTTAGTATATTACTAAGCTTCAAGTCGAATTTCAAGTTAGTATTAGTAGTATTCGCAGTCGCGCATCGCCACTGACCTCTATATTTACCACTGGACTGGCGGCTGTCAAAGTGCTTTTGTGCCCGTTTGATAATCGCCATTTTGGCGCTGTCGGACGTAGCGAGCAGTAGCGAGTGTCCGTTGTACTAAAACTAGTCGCTTACACATATGTCACATGTCCTCATTCTTGATAACTTTTATATAATGCTTATAACAATAACAACATAAAATTCGAATTAATATTTAAAAAATATAAAATCACTTAACAATAAGCTAGCACTTCTCTGGCGGCCACTTGCAATATACGTCAAAATTTGTTCTGCGGACACTCGCTACTCGCTAGTGGCGCTTCAAATAGGCACAAAAAAATAGCTGTCAAACTTACGGAACAGCCAGTCCAGTGGTAAATATAGAGGTCAGTGCGCATCGCTGACTTCAACAAATTTTATCTTTTAATTTTTTCACGGCTTGGATAAAGGTTTCGCTGCTCCTTTGGTAGATCAGTTCACAGAGAAGCAATCAGATTAAAAAAATAAGGCCTTAAACAAACGGGAACAACAAATATCACTAAAATAGACAACTGGAGAGCAGAAAGCCCCTTGTAGACTGGTAGTCTAATGGGCAATGCAGGGTACCCAATTTATGTAGACCGGTAGTCTACGGGGCGAGCGAGCGGATAAAAAGTTAAGTTTATCTGTCGTGAAATAAGAGCAAAAAATTACTTCTATGATAGTTTCACGATTTCTTGGATTTTTGAATTGAGTCTATACAATTCTGAAGGTGCGAATTGTGTTGGCATGCAGATACTCGCGACTGGCATGCTGAGATCGAGCCGCGTAGGTATAGCTCGCTTTTTGTCCGTTTGTATGAAGTTGAATTACTGTAGATATCTGTACGGTGGCCATGGTATGGTTGAATGAAAAGATTATTGAAAAGTAAGTTTCTGAGCTATAGTTTTGTTGCCATAGTCACTTTTTTAGTTAAATTAGTCCCGGTCAGGATAGGCAAGAAAACGAAGCCCAAGCAGCCATGCCTTTTGTTTGCCATAGTCAAGGTGGATGAATACGCAAGCATAGACAAACAAATAAGACAATTATTGAAAATGGCGTCGTTTGCCGTGAATCAAAAGAGTATTTTTTATCAATAAATCGAATTATTATTTTCCAATTACTATCTTCGGTGTTATTTATCAGTTACATTTTATTATTTGTTTTATAAACTACCTGATAAATTCTAAATGGTGACTATTAACATCGCGATAGCAAAATTACCGCGATGGTTTTCAGTGTTGTGATCGAGTGCAAGAGCTGAAATAAGTGTTTACATGAGTTTCCAGGAGGTTTTGGGGATAAAATGTTACCCACTGTGGAGGAGGATCGTGGGTATGACTTCAACGACCCAGAGAATGCAGAAAAATGGCGTGGGGTGTTAGTTAATGCTCTCAAAAAGGTTTGTACACAAAGATCGGTTCTGACTTAATCATAGCTGTTTTTTTTTTCTCGTACTTATTGGTTAAAAACCTATGATTGGATCGATCAAACATGAACTTCCCCATAAGGAAGTGTAAATATGATGATAATTTCATGATACATAATCAAAGTTTCAGTTAAGGTGGAAGATAATGTTATCAAACTCGAACTGATAGGGACTGAACTTGCACTTCAACAAATGTTTTATTTTCATGTCTGCTATCATTATGCATGGTTTTACCATTTCGCGTCAATTGCTGTATAAATTTAGAGATTAAACTTTACATATTATAATTATATTTACATGACCTACATTATGAAGACATAGTGTTGACCTCCATAGCACCAAAAGACATATTCATGAACATAATGCTTGGAGTATCAATAACAATGTCATATTTAAACAGTAGATCAGATAAGTAGGCTATGGAACTAACTGTGTGTCATGCCAACAATGACCTCAGTGTGAGTCATTACAGAAATCTATTCCATGTTTTTTAAATTCACAGATTAAAGAGCAAAAAGACTATGTGGTTCACAGCCTTAATTTACTGCAACTAAGTATATTATTAATAAATTTAAAAATATGAAAACAATTTGACTAGAGTTTTATCTTTATTTAAAAATAACTTATTTTGAAGATTCCTATTACTAATAACAATATGTTACATAGATTTGCTTTTAAAAATAGAATTGTTTTGAAAAGGAGTAACCAACATGTAATTTAATACAAATTGTATGTTCAATATTGATGTTAATTGAAAAAGAAATTGAATAATAAAGTTTCCTTAAAAAATATGACTTCATTTTAAGATTTCTGATAAATAAATGTGACTTTCATGGCCTTCATGCACTTGTACTTTAATATATTTTAATATTATAAAAAACAATATGCTAGAAACTAGAATTTCTTATTTACTTAGTCTGTGTATAAATTGCATTAAAATATATATTTTTTTTGTTGATAGTAAAGCAAACTGGCAGATAGTAAGCTTTCATTTTATTATTCTTAAAATTTAGTAATGTGTATTGTACTATGCAAGTTTTAATATTAAAAAATAGTGCTTGAAATACTTTATGTACCCTATGTTACTTTAAGTCACATTGGTTTTGTTTTGTTTTCAAATAGATCTGATCTGACTGTCTACAATTTTGTCAGACTATATTTTCCTTAATTTTCCAATATATTTATTTCTTACTAGTTCTTCCCATTTGGTACCTCTTAGTCATTGTAACTGAAAAAGTGGCCTGCTAATTGCCTGTTTAGCTTTGGAGCTTGTTTTAGCACTTCTGTCAGTTATGATTCCTTCCTTACCTTCCAACTTTTTCTTTTATCTTCTTGGCTTCACTATGCTTCATTGAACTGCTATTTGGCATGTTGTAATTTGTAAGTTTCCTCCTACCTAAGTAAAATATTCATACAGTAAGTAAGCGATAAGACATGTCTATTATTTATTTTTAAATGATAAATAAGGTTGATAAAAAAATAATGTAGTCTTTTTTTCCCGACCACTACACTCTTGGTGATTTTTAGTGACGAGTTTGTCAAAGATAGATGTGGACAAACCTCCCATACTTATTATGTAAAAATTTAACATTTTTATAGTTTCTTATTGTTTCCAGTACTTTTTTCCTGATTCTTCTTTCTACCACTTCCCCACTTATGTTGGTTTTACATTCTATTTGTTGTCGTAGGTCCATTTTTTTATTAATTTATGTAATTATTCCTTTTTTGAATTGTCATTATTATTGTTATGTATAGATTTTGTATTTATATGAAATTTAACCAATCACATAAACTTTATTGGTATTTTAGAAAGAGTAGAATTATTATAGTTGAAAACTAGAGATGAAACGGATAGTAGTTTGGCCGGATACCAGATACCGGATATCCCGCCGGATATCCGGATATCCGGCAGGTGAATATCCGGCGGGACTTAGCCGTTTGGTGCATCGCGCACACACACACCTGCGTTAGAGCGCGCGAACGATCGGGTGAACTCGGTTCGATTCGGGTCTTTTCGTTGATGAGCGAAGTTAAGTACCTAATTGTTTCATTCATTCATTGTCGTATTGTGTTGATTGCAGTGCAGAGCAGGCACGTGAATTATCGTTTGAGGTTATTATTTACTGTGCTCTTGTTATTTGAACTTGAAGTTTAGACAATCCGAAAAGATTGAACAACGAGAAATGGCATTGATGAAGAAAAGATTGCCCCTATAGGAATATTTTGATATCAACAGTGCTTTATCAGCCCATATACGTCCCTATCGAGGGGCACGATTGTGTTGATTAAATTCAAAAAAATGTACATTTATTATATTTGTTAAGTGGTACTAAGTAAGACTAACTTAATAAATACTTAAAGAAATTGTCCGCTTTTATTTTTTTACTACGCCGGATAGGCGTAAAAGCAGCTATCCGGTATCCGGCCGGATAGTGTTAAAACCGCCGGATAGGCCGGATACCGGATAGTTGCCGGATATCCGTTTCATCTCAATTGAAAACAATACCATAATAATGAAGAATTATCTAAGTTAAGAGTTTTAATATTAGAAATGACAATTATATTTTTGCCTAGTCATTTTATCAACTAAGATTGTTATGATATTTTCTATAAATACTAGAGTTATAATACATAAGGCTAGAGTTTTGTTAAAATTCAATAAAATTTACTCATAATTAGGTGACTAGAGAAACTTGAAACTGACAATTTCAAATCTCTTTCAACTGCTATTGACTTATTTGAAGGGTACCTTACATAGCGATGGGAAACCCTTTTTGCCTCAGACAAAATTAGTTCTATCTACAATCTACCTACAACACAAGCTACTTTTATGGCTACATGGTCAAGTGTTAATGTCTATGTAATGTATAAATATTATGTCCAATAATATTTATTATTTAAATTTTATAAAACAGTGTCCCCTGTTATAGAATGCAGCATTACTAAACTCCACAGTGAGAAGCCTGGCAGTGTATGAGGTGGTGTACTATTTCTTACGTGTAACATTAGCAGCTTAGATAAAACAATTCTGAGAAATGCACAATGAAAATGCATAGCAACAATTCATTAATCAAAGGGTAAAAAATAACCAGTTAGAAACTACTACTTAACAAAAAAGCAAATGAAGTCAAGCATATCTTTCTATTTACAAAATTATTTCCTCTAATATTTTTTTTAATTTTTTAATTTTTTAATTTAATCCCCAGACAATCACACCAACTACCTGGCCCCAAAGTAAGCATAGCTGCTTGTGTTATGGGATACCATGTAGCGAACTAGGGGGGAACCTAGAATATAAATACATAAATAGATAAACACCCAGACACGGAACATTTTTTTTTTTCTGGTTCCGTGCGGGGATCGAACCCGCAACCACTGGCGTCTGAGGCAGATAGGTTTACCCCAACGCCATAGTGGTCGTCTTTTCTTATTTACATAAGAAGTATTACAATCTGAAGATTAACTATTATAATTCTTGGAGAGAATACACTTAAAAGAAAATAATTAAAAGTATTTCTTGACGCACACCTAGGAACAAAGAAGAGGCTAACTGAGAACCTTGACCTATTATCAAAGTCAGTTGAAATAGGATCCCAAACAAATCTTATCAATATTATGAATGCTATTGAGGTTGGTTAGTTCATGTGTACTTTAGATTGAGTAATTCAATTACAGTAAAACCACCACACCAATGTGTCAATAGCTAAGTAACACAATAAACATAATAAGGAACCTAAGCTTTTCTCTACATTAAAAAAAAAACGAATTCCCCAGAGAAGAATTTATTTAAAGCTCAATAAATAAGAATAATCATGTTTATTTTTGTACCTATATTTTAATGCGAAAAAAGCCTTAATGAAGTGTGGGTACCGATAGGGTCAGCTTTGATTAGTTTGACATAAAAGGCAATTAATCCTAGTGGAACCCGTTTGACGTTAGGACTCCTTCAAACTGACTAGTGACCACCCTTCATATATAAAAGTAGTAGTAGCCAGTACCTTACTAAACCCGTGTACCACAATGTGTGTCATATTCAACCTCATCTTCATTTACCATGATAAATAGTAATTTTGTTCTTTATTGATATGGTAAAACACCAATTAATTTATAAATTTATGGCGATTAATTTCATGCTTGGGAAGAATATTAAAAAAAAATATTTAATACTTTAAACTCATCTTTCAGTGACACTTTTGATCTGAGGTTGTAGATTGCAGAAATAGCCCATTTCTGTAGCACAAACATAGTTTCAATATCGACTTCATTTCCCCACAAAAGAATGCCGTATGTCCATCATTAAGTTATGAAAGTAATAAAAATAAACTAATTTAGCAGTAGCTTAGAGATATTTGGCATCTATTTTTCACATGCTCAAACTCAGAATATTATTTATTACGTAGGTACATAACCTTGTAACCTTCAAAAAAGTTTGATTATTAAAAAAATTAACTGAATCTACCACCAATTCGAAAAATCGATCTGTTGGGAAGAAGTGGCAAGAAACTCAACAGCAATCATCTTTCAAAAATATACAATAACAGTTTACAGCCAGGGAATCCCATCTTCTTGCATCTAGATATCTTATAGTAGTCCTTTTCACAACACTTGTTCTGCCGTATCCTTAAATCTATCGAAGGGTAAATCTTACATATATTTTTTGGATCCTTATCATAATATGAACCGAACTTATCAGTATAAGTCACACACCAGTTGATATGAGTCACACCTCCATTCTTTAAACTAGAATATAAAAAGGCTCCGCCATGACTAAGAAAGTATAGGCATGTCGTAAAAGAAGACTAATCCGAATGACCTTGTTTGATGATAGCACCCCCTCAGGGTCCGCATTGCTAGCCACCATTCTTCACACAAAGTGTGCCGCCAAATATCACAGCTCTAGTGGTAATGACGTCCAAAATGTTCTTCGAAAGAGCGTCTTCACCCTGTTTGCTGTCATCTTTGACTTCATTCTGATGTGAGATTTAGATCAATCGCAGCTTAGTCTCTGATATAAAAAAAAAACAATAATTAAAATCATTATAGAAACTGAAGGAATCTGCGCTATATGTATTTTCCCTTGAATCTCGGATTTTTATTTTAGTCTCTCAATTTATACAGGGTGACTGGTGACAAATTTTAGATTCTGAAGGCACTCTGTACTCGATCCTGATCATAATTATATAATTAAAGTAGGTACTTAATTGTTCATCAGAAATCTCTATGAATAAATAAAGAGACCTTACTACACTTTTCCCGACGCGCTGCTGCCTCAGTCAACACGCACACAGCAGTGTTACCGCCACAAGCACACCAACACCCGCTAGTATCTATTGTATTTCGCTTATTTAACCATGCGTTGCGTAATGAATTCTTTAAGTTTGGTTAAGTTTAGTCAGTAAATAATTAATATTTGTTTTTTATTTTATTTCTTTTCTTCATGTATGATCTCAAATTATCACGTCCTGGAATTCCGAAAGTGAGCCACCAGTCACCCAGTATGAAATAACCGAATTCTGCATACACACATAACTTCACGTCTGTATCCCTAATGGGGTAGGCAAAACACCAGAGGCTATAAAACCATCTGATGTTACGTTTGACAAAATTTGAGGTATTATAATGATGTAGAGAGAACTTAAATAATACACATTTTAACAAAATTAGCCTTGACAATGTGGGCGGCCTTATCGCTTAAAGCGATTTCTACCAGGCAACCAGGCAACTATTACTTATTCTATTGCCACAGAATGAGTAATAGTATCGTTGGTACAGAAGAATTACTCCGCAAGAAGATCTAAATAAATTCGAGTCTTGCTACGACGCGATACGGTGGAATTCAGCTCGCACAGCATTACGTACCTGCAAATTTATATACCTAGAAGTTTTGTCTCTTTCTATTGCATGCCTCTTATCTTTTCTTACGCTGTTAGGGTTGCTGCCTAGTGAAGAATAATTAATATCCTTATTTGTAATTAAGTATCTACCGATGTAGGTATTACTGTTATGCTACCTTTGTAAAAAATATTATTTGAACTTACCTAAAGTACAAAATGAAAAAAAAAGTTACGACGAATAATTAGTAATACTACCTATGTTTTGTTTACTAAATTGAACATAATCAAATCTAAACATAATCTAATTGAATATTTGTTTCTTTTTATGTCCATTTTTAAATACTCTTTGCGACCTCGATCATATAATTACTGTGAGTGCTATTAGGTAGGTAGGTATATACAACGCGTGCGCGTGACACACGCACGACTGATTCGAAATCCGCCGGCGGAGCGCTTCGCTGTAGGTAAAAAACGGATGTACCGCGCGGAGTGAGCCAGGCCTGCTATTGCATTGACTGGGGATCATCCCACAAAAACGCCAATAGTACATCATATGCTGTATGCTGTAAAAGTCAGTTAAGGGGAAGGAAGAGAAGCAGCTGGTACATTCTATGTTTCTCTATGTTCCCAGTCCAGCGTGGACTAATTCTGAGTAGTAGGTAAATGTAACTGATGATTCCTGGAGACATATTCATACAGTGTTATATAGCTTTTGTTTTATATAGATTTTAAACAACATCACATAATACATGCAATTCTTCCATGCTGGACTGGGAGCAAAGGAAAAACATAGAATGTAACAGCTGCTTCTCTTCCCGGGTATACTGTAAAAGTCAGTTAAGGGACAAAGGTTTAATAGGTTTTATTTGTGTGGAGGTTTTATCCGGTGTTGTTATTATTTACATTAGGGATACAGGCGTGAAGTTATGTATGTAATACATGCAAATAAACTTCATACGCACATGAATGATTGCGTTCGTCGGGGATCGCACTCGCGGCTACTGACGTCTGAGGCAGATAGTATTACAACCTCGCCGCAGCGTTTGTCTGTTAATTAATTTATACATTATGTCCACTAGTCGCTCGTGGCCAAGGGGACTGTAAAGGCACCTAAATGTTGCGTCGAGTTAAAATGTAGAATATAAAAGTGTTTTATTAACTAGCTAGAGCCTGCGACTTCGTCTGCACCGATAATTATTTCGAGTAGATTATTTTCTTCTCCAAGGTTCTATCTATCTTTTATAAAAAAATAACTATGTTCTTATGTGTACATAACTCCTAACCACAAACCTACCAACCTTTTTGTATTAAGTTTTTACGACATATAATATTTTAATTAAGTTCCGTTGACACAAAAGTCTCGAGTTACGAAGTATACCATCGAGTGAAGATAATAACCTAGTGCTGGTTTAGAATAGCCCGCGGTTATCCTTGCCAGCGACCACTCTTCATATGAAACGGGCCGCCATCTTCCCTTTCCCCTGGTGGTAAGTAATCATGAAGAACAAGATGGTACACGTACATCCGCGAGAATCTTATTCACTAGACACTTTAAAATACCAGCACTGTAGTGGTCAGGCCCAACAAACGCGGGCAGTTTGTTCCACACCTTTGCGACCCGAGAGAATATGTCGACTTTTAAAATCTTATTAAAAAGTACTTAATTGACCCCAATAAGTTTATGACCTTTCGCGATTTGAACACATATCAATAATATAAAATTGTTCCGTTACTGACTGAGTTACTGAGTGACTGACAGACAACGTACAGCCGTAACTACTGGGCGTAGAGAGCTGAAATTTGGAATATACATTCTTTAGGGGATGTAGGGGTGCACTAAGGAAGGAATTCCCGAAATTCCCACGGGAACGGGAAATTTTATTCCTTGAGTGCACAGATACGATACTTGGCATAAAGGTTCTTCAAAAAGTGACTGGTTGTTTTATGAAAGGAATTTCCGAAATTCCCACGGGAACGGGAACTATATGATGTGTTAGTTTGTATGAAAAAACCTTATTCCTGGAGTGCACGGATGTGATAGGGGAAGTTGGGGACCCTTCGTACGGTTTCCACATTTTATTTTGTTTATTTTTTATTTTTTCGTGAATCTTGTACCTGACAGCTTAAATTTATAGTCTAACTATCTGAGATTCATATAAAAAAAATACAGATGATTTCATTTGATGTTTCAACCATAATTATGATTTAAACTAAATCTGGAATATGTACGAATCTACCCCAACAATGGGGCACCTATATACAGTGTTGGGGGTACCTTCGTACGCCGTGGGGTAGTTCCGTACGTGCGATTAAAACGACACATATAAACCGAAATTCTTTTATTAACAATGAAATTTAACACAAAAATAAAGATTTAGCTTCTATTAAACAAAAAAAAAATACTTTTCTTATAGTCAACAAAAATGAAACAGCTTTTCTTATTTAAAACCAAACTTAAATCACATTTCTTAAAATTAACGAAAATTAAATTACTTTCCTCTAATAAAATAACATGAAATTGCTTCATTTTCTACATAAATTAGTTATCTTAGATTTAGAATCACATTTTTAAATCTTTGGTGTGGATTAGCACTGCAAAAAGTTGTTGTTAATTAACAAGATAATAAAAACTATTGAACTGTTAAATTAGAAAAATTTACTAAAAAAGTGAAGAGTTTTGATGTTCGGGAAGTACAAACTGTTGGCGGCTTAGGTTCAGGAAGAATCATTTCAACATCAGTTATATAAACAGTATGAATATCTTCAACATTAGGGAAAACAAATGTCCACGAAGAGCCTGGCTTCTTTCTTAAATAAGATACTTTAAATTCAGTCTGACTATAGTGATCGACAACTTTTCCTACATAGTGAATAATACTTTTTTTCTTAGGGAACTTCACTAAAATAAACGAACCGTCTTTAATATTTTCTGGTATTACATCGACTATCAATTGGCTTCTGTTCAATTCAAAATTTTCATGATCGGTTTCATTTTCATCTGTGATAGAAGTTGAACTCTCTTGAAAGCTTATATCAGATTCATCACAATCAGATTCATTACTTTCTGTGTTTTTAGCTTTTTTGTTCTTCGTTTTTAAATTAAAATCAGCTAAACTACGTTTTATTTGTCTTGCCCTAGCTCTTCTTTCCTGTTCTAGCTTTTTCAACTGTTTCTCATTGTGTTTTTCTTCAATTAGTTTTTTTTCGGGTGTGTCAGTATAAATACGTGATTTTCCTGGCCGTCGTCCCTTGTTTGTTTTATTACGTCTTACAACAGTTGGATAGGGTCGAATTGCCTCTGGTGTCAAAACTGTCTTCAATGGAGCTACTATTTGATGGATTGGTGAATTACTCAAAGCATCTGATTCACAAGCATCTAAATTAAACCTTTGTAGTTCATCATCATAAGTTATCAATGAGCTAATACTTTGTTCCGTAGATTCTCGCGGAACTTCCGAGAAATCCTGTGTTCCAGAAGTAGAGGGTTGGCATATATCAGAGACACTTGGCTGCGGAGTAGGTGCTGACAAATCTTCAACGACGTTTTGAGTAGGAGGCACATGTTCTAAGTTACCTGATGTATACACCTCAGTTGGAGCAAAATCTTCGTCACTGAAGGCTAATTCGTTAAGAGGCCATATTCCGGGTTTGCTAAACCCACTTGTGATATTTTTTGCCGTGAATGATTCGAAAAATGCAATTTTCACAAGTTTTGGAATATTGTATATTGTCAATGCTTTGCCTGGGTTCATAAGATGCCAATTATTGAAAGCAATTTTTAACTTTGATTTAAATGGTCCGAAGATTCCCACATCAAGTGGTTGTAGGCGGTGAGATGTATGTGGTGGAAAAGATAGGTAAATTATGCCATTTTCTTTAGCGTAGCTGATGGCTTCGAGAGAAACATGGCTTTCATGATTGTCACACAACAATAATATGGGGTTATCGTTTGTGCAGAGTGTGTGTTTCTGGATATGTTTTAAAACAGAAACGAATATATCGTTTTTTATCCAGCCACTTTTATTTGCAGCGCCGAGACTTCCTTCGGGTGCTCCTTCGAGAAAATTATCTTTATAATGAACGCGTGGAAACACAAAAAGTGGAGGAATGGTATTTCCACTGGCAGATATAATACCACCAAAAGTTACGAGCTCACCTCTTTCAGCTGATACAATCTGTCCAACTTGTTTTTGACATCTTGGAGCCAAGACTTTGGGAGTAGCTAGAACAGTAGATACACCTGATTCGTCGAAATTAAAGATTCTGTCAGCAGTTAATGAATGTCGCGCCAACACTGTTTTCATGTTGGTATAAAACTCGGTAACCGAAGTTTTGTTAAACGCAAAAGATCTGGCAGCACTTGTGTTTTCGGGTTTGCGTAAACTGATTTCCGGGTTTCTTCTGCGAAAACCATACATCCACTCTTTCCCAGCCATCTTATTTTCTTCCCACTTTGGTGGATATTTTAACCTCAAAGATTTAGCATACTCATATGCTAGCTTTCTTGCTTGAATCGTCGTTAGTCCATAATGCATCTTACAACATTTGATGATATAATCATTTAGCAGTTTTTCTTCTTCCATAGAAAAGACTTGGAAACTTGTATATTTAGAGTTAAATGTACGGTTGCTTGACCCTTCACCATCGTTGCTACTCTTATATTTTTTTACTCGGCTTTCTAATGTTGACAATTTCAAATTGTACTTGTCCGCAGCTTTTCTATATGACAATACTCCTTGCATAACATCCTGTATTGCTGACTGCATGGCTTCTTCATCCACAGCTACTCTACTTGTCGTTTTTGGTTTATAAGTCCGCACCATGTTTCTGTGAAATATAATAAGAAATAGGTATTAAAATATATATGTACATCGACGATAGCAAATTACAGGACAAAGTTAATTCAAAACTAGCAATTAGCACACTAACACACTAAATCGTACCTACCTACAAGTTGGGGCACATTCGTACGCGTTCAAATGCGCCCCATCTAGTTCTGTCCGAAAGTACCCCACTAACTAACCGGTGCTAATGGCGCGATACTACGTTGTCGTAAAGTTGGTACTTCAACTCACGCACACATACAAAAGCAAGACCGTAGGTAGTTTCGTTCAAGTTTTATTTTGACTGTATGAATGTGCCCCGCGTACGTACGTTACGAAGGTAACGATCTTTCCCTACTTGGTATAAAGGTTCCTTAATAAGTGTCTGTTTGTATTATGTAAGGAATTCCCGAAATTCCCACGGGAACAGAAAATATAGGACTTTTGAGTTTATGCGTGTACGAAGTCGCGGACAAACGCTTATTGATAATATAAGTCGGTACTTAACGGCGCGCGGCGAAGAATTTTGACACTTCATCATATTGTAAGTCGTGTTCTCATGATTACGACCGTTACAACTCGGTCAAAGCTTTGAGGTAAATAAATGATACACATGAATACCCGGCTTATATCGACGGCCTCCGTAGTCCATTGGTCTTGTGATCGGCTGCGGCGTCAGAGGCCCTGGTTTCGAAGTCCCAGCCAGGATAGTTCAAGAAACGATTTTTTTCAAACTGGGACTTAAAACGAAATGAAATTATATTTATTTGAATAAACTGTCTACTTATAGGGTTGCCAACTTTTTTTTCTATAAATAATGTATATTTGGGTTCGAAAAGAATATCAAACAGTATTTTGGAAAAATAGACAGTATTTAATTTATTTAATGTTTAAACCATATTTTAGAGCTTCTCGCACAACTTATTAATTTAGGTCTAGCACAAAGTGCATTTTATGCTGAAAACAGTATTTTGTGTACTTAATTTTTGTTCCACAGTAAAAAGTATAATGTACCTAATGAAAAACAAGATATACCTACTGTTTTTACAGTATGGTTGGCAGCCCTGCTTGTCTGGAATACCCATGACACGAGCTCATATATGGCGGGTTTCAATATCATGAAAACTGTTCAAAACGAACAGTTTTCATGATATTCGAACAATAAAAATGTCTACCAAAATGCCTTTCTATATTCAAAATCTTGACACCTAAACCACTGCTTACGAACTGTTTGACTGTAATGGGTTGCTAGGTTACATTTGACCATTTACAAAATAAGTCATTTTATCTAGCCAACGACGAAGTAACAAGTTATTAATTTAAACCAATGAGGTAAAAATAGCATGGCAGTCTGCTGCGGCCAATAGCGAGTTAAGTTTTCATTACATATGACCAATTACAGAATAAGTCATTTTATCTAGCCAGCGATGTAACAATTTATTCATTTAACGAAATATCCTATCGAATATCTGTCAACATATCAATCATCCAGTTTTCTCTTTCTAACTTATTTATAACTGTTTTTGAAAAAAGGACGAATATTATTGAATGACATAATTGTTTTTTAAATATTCACTTTGACGTCACAGAAATGTGATTTAACTAATAGAAAAATTAGTCAAAGGATTGGCGTTTCGTTTTACGTAAGCAATTAAACGCAATAATTAACAAAAAGCTCTAAAAATATACTATAATATATTTATCGAATACCAAAACATAGCAAACATAAATTGAATAAGTTTATATATTTCTTTAGTTCAAATATCATACAAATAATTTGCGAATGCGTGATATTCTATAAATCACATATCACCTATTTTCTTGGAAGAACGTCACGTAAGGAGGGCCCATGCCAAATTTGAGAACTTACGGCCCGTAGCTAATAGATATTGTGAAACGCTATTTTTTGTCTACCAATTTTGTACCTGTATCGGTTACTCATACCAGTCAGTTGAATATTGAAACCCGCCAATAAACGCTTATTTTGAGGCCACGTAGTTTGTGTTGTTTTATTAAATTGTATTTTTGCTAACACTCCTCTCATTTGCCCAGGTGTTGGACAACTTACATCCGAAGTTGCCTGTGGAGCACAACGCGCTACAGTATGTAGAGTCCCTCTGCCTACGATTGTTGTCCACTTTGGTGCAGCCGCCGACGCCGAGAGTTTTACAGGTGAGGACTAGATTAGACCTTATAGCTAAATTGTTATAAGAGCTGTTCTCCTATACTTTACTGAACCTTATAGCATCATTGTTATAAGAGCTCTTTTGCTTTTTTAATGAGCTGAAGCAGGGCTATCGGTTTCTACGCTAGTTGACAATTAAGTTAAAGCATTAAACTATCTTAGCAGCATTGTTATAAGAGTTTGTTTCCTTTATGCTATTGTTGGACATACACAACGCGGCAGTACGTAGAGTTGTTGAGTCTGCGATTGCTGTCCGCGTTGGTGCAGCCGCCGACGCCGAGAGTTTTACAGGGGTGGGAAAAGATTCAACCGTATAGCATCATTGTTATTAGAGCTGTTTTCCATTTTTGATGAAACCCGCAAACCAAGCTGAAACAGTGGCTGGTTGAGTTCGACTACTGTGTTGTATATAAAACGATGGACTGCTTAACGTTATTTCTAAACTCGGAAGTGGTCGTGAAAAATATACGATCGGCGGACACCCATCCTTGTACACAGACCCGGTGAACGTTGTTTAGTTTTATATTGACTTATTTTCATTAAATGTATTAAGATTTATATATGTAAAAATAAACATAGTAGAACGGCTTAGAATGGCCATAACTTCCGTGGATGAAGTGTCGTAGAAGGTGCTCCGATTGGTAATCAACCCCTTTGTAGATGCTGGGATGCGAAGAATGAACATTTAGAATCGTTAGGAAGAAAGCTTTCTATATAAAACATCAAACATGTTATAAAAAAATACTCCTCACACTGCAACGCCTCCGTAGGTTTTCGTGATGCATTGGTCTTGCTAGTGTACGGCTGTGGCGTGAGAGGTCTTGCATATGAGAACTGTTCTAAACAGACTCGGGTGTATGTGTTTTCTAGGCTATCCCTTAGGCTGCAAACTGGACGGCAGCGACATCGACAGTGAGAGCGACAGCGGCGCGGGCAGCGATTTCCACGACACGATATAAAAGTATTGAGTTTGTATGAAACCGCGACAGATCGCTCTCTCGCCCGCTGGCGTCGAGAATGGCCCAGATTCCCCGCGTCGCTGCCCGCGCCGCTGTGGCTCTCGCTGTCGCTCTCGCTGTCGCTCTAGCTGTCGCTGCCGTCCAGTTTAGGTGCGGTAGGGCTATTCTAAGTAACTAAGGGCTAACCGTACGCGGGAGTTGTTATTGTCCAATTTATTTATTATTTTAACCTTACAATATATTTCAGGACGTGGAAGAGCGAGTGGCGCGTTCGTTCCCGACCCCCCTGGACCGCTGGGCCGTGAAGTCGGCTCGGGAGATCCTCTACATTAAGAAGAAGCACTTGGTGCTGCCCGTGGATAAACTGCACAGTTTGCTGCAGAAGGTTTGTGACTTGTTTGTAGAATATTTAACATACATACATACATACATACATAACGTCACGCCTGTATCCCTTATGGGGTAGGCAGAACACCAGAGGTTACAAGACCATCTGATGTCACATTTGACAAATTTGGAGGTATTATAAAGATGGAAAGAGACTATTGTAGTGACAAGGGGTCAGCCTATCGCCCACAAATACAAAACTTATTTAAATATTTCAAAAATAATGAACACACACGAGTAGGAGTAGGACGATATTAAAATATAGAAGTCGCAATATAAATGTACACACGAAACAAGCGACTATATACGAGGGCTATTCACAAAGTAGGTTACGTTTTGGAATTAAGACAAAACTATGTACAGGAAAATATTTTTATTATATACATTTGAAAGAGCAACTAAAATACTATTTTTCTACATAATCGCCAAAAAGGTTGAGACATTTATCGTAGCGATGAATGAGCTTCGAAATTCCTTCCTCATAGAAATCCGCCGCCGGAGTGTCGAGCCAATCAGTCACGGCCGCGCGGAGATCGTCGTCGTCATCCAAACGCTGCGTTGCAAGCCAGGTCTTCATCTTTGGAAACAAGTGGAAGTCACTTGGTGCAAGATCTGGGCTGTACGGCGGATGAGGAAAAACCTCCCACTTGAAGGTCTGAAGGAGATTCTGTGTGACATTTGCCGTGTGAGGTCGCGCATTGTCGTGCACAACAACAAAAATAGTATTTTAGTTGCTCTTTCAAATGTATATAATAAAAATATTTTCCTGTACATAGTTTTGTCCTAAATCCAAAACGTAACCTACTTTGTGAATAGCCCTCGTATTAGACATCCTACAGAAAAGTCTCAGTTTTAAGCAAACTGTTCCAAAAGGAACTGTGTTCTTTTAGAACAGTCTGTGCTAATGTTAAGAGAGAGGGAGAGCGTTTCCGACTCCCCTGGACCGCTGGGCCGCGAACTCGGCTCGCGAGATACACTACATACATAAACACTAAGAAGAAGCACTTGGTTCTACCTGTGGATAAGCTGCATAGTTTGTTGCAGAAGATAGAATACTTATCTTTACTAATATATAAAGCTGAAGAGTTTGTTTTTTTGTTTGAACGCGCTGCTGCATTGTCAGCGTGCAAAATTACACAAAATGAAAAAAAATTAAACATTTGTCACATAATAATCACGAATCTATACTAATCTATACTAATATATAAAGCTGCAGAGTTTGTTTTTTTGTTTGTTTGTTTGTTTGTTTGTTTGAACGCGCTAATCTCAGAAACTACAAGTGGGATTTGAAAAATTCTTTTTGCATTTGATAGCCCAACTCTTGAGCAAGGTTATAGGCTATATTTTATCCCGAAATTCCCACGGGATCAAAAGTTACGGGGGTAAAACCGCGCGCGGTGGCTAGTTTTATTAATAAAATAAAACAAAAACAACGAAAGTAAACTAAACGCCATTTCTGCATATAAAATCTAATCGTGAGGTTCAAAGATTTTCTGGAGAAAGCCAAATTAACTTAATAATGTAATATGGAAAACAGAAATAATAATGAAGACTTACAAATTAATAAAATACAAAAGAAAATATTGCATTGAGAAAGAGACATTTTCGGCCGTGTAGACTAGCCCCGAGAAGTCGTCGAGGCGCCGCCGTGGTTACTGTGTGTATCAAACGATATCACAGATCAAGCAACGTTCGGCGCTGTCGGTACTTGGATGGGTGACCGCCGAAAATTCATTTCTCACGGCGACTTCAGGGCACGTTAAGCAGTCGGTCCCGGGTGCTGTATACGTGTATACAGTAGTCGTTAGGGTTTGTCAGAAGCCATTTTCGGCGCCCTAAAAATTCTGACATCCACCACCCAGCACTGGGCCAGCTTGGTGGATTATGGCCTATACCTCCTCGTCACCCAGGGGAGAGACTCATAGCCCTGCAGTGGACTCAATACAAAGAGCGTGATGATGATGATGATGATGATGACAATAGCCCCGGAATAAGCGTGTCGTCAAACTCGACAATTCCGAGTGACCTCCGCTGGGAAGTGAAGCTACTTCTCAGGTAACGCCTGGCTAGCGATCACCCTTCTTTTAAAATCTGCTGCCAGATATCATCGCTCCAGCGGTGATGTGTTCCGGCGATGTTACATGTTTAGTATTTTATGGGTATTTTTATAAATACTAGTGTATTCTAGTGGCGGTATAAATGAAACATTAAACTCAATATTAAACTGTTACAGTTTATTTGACGTAACTGTACAACGGCGCGCGAGTGACTACTCGCTGCCCTCAATAATCTAACACAACATAAAAAATAACAACCTAAGCAACTCCCACACATGAAAAGCCAGCTCCTTCTTAAACCCGTGTCATATGCGACCTCATCTTCATGAAGGAGGATTCCTGGCCGCAGGGAATCGTCCTCCAGAAACGAGGACGACTGTCTTATGACTCTGTCTCATTAACGTAAAGTCGGCGTCACAGGTCGCCGACTTTACGTTAATAGTGTAAAATCTTGTGTAGTGATTAAGTATATTTTATATGTATTAGTTTAAGGTATATATCTATGGGCCCTTTGTTTATGTTTACCATCTTTGTAAACTTTGTGCTGCCTGAAATAAATGATTAATGAATGATAATTACCGTCACTTATTTTATTTATTTATATAGAACCAACAGCACTTTCACATTATAAAATAATCTTAAAAATACAATTCCTACTGCCAATTACAGGTTCACAACTTTCAGATAAATTACATAATAGAATAATGCTTGAAGTTGACTACAGTATGTTGTTAAAATTATTGAATTTCTAAGTGACAACTAATTTATTGATTGATTTAAATTGACAAAATGAGAGTGGAATTTATCAAAATATAGTAAATTGCACCAAAATTGAGAGAACATATTCATATTCGATAAAAAAAAAAAATATATGCATAGTACAACCTGCAGTATTAGTGTGTGTGTGTGTACGTGTGTGCGTGTGTGTGTGTGTGTGTGTGTGTGTGAAAAGCAAGAAACTGTGATATGATTAAATATTTGATTGAACTTACCCACAGGTGAGTTTGAGTTCAAGCGCGGGTTTAGTAAAAGTAACCAATAAATAAGTCTATAGTTATGTCTGGATCGTAGCAATTGGCGTTCCCCAGTCTTTGCCTACCCCAAGGGGAGACAGGCGTGAAGTTATGTATGTACTAGCTGACCCGGCAAACGTTGTTTTGCCATATAAATAAAAAAAAATAGATGTTGGCCGATTCTCATAGATACCGGATAAGCACAAAAAATTTCATCAAAATCGGTCAAGCCGTTTCGGAGGAGTATGGCAACGAAAACAGTGACACGAGAATTTTATATATTAGACTAGCTGACCCGGCAAACGTTGTTTTGCCATATAAATAAAAAAAAATAGATGTTGGCCGATTCTCATAGATACCGGATAAGCACAAAAAATTTCATCAAAATCGGTCAAGCCGTTTCGGAGGAGTATGGCAACGAAAACAGTGACACGAGAATTTTATATATTAGACTAGCTGACCCGGCAAACGTTGTTTTGCCATATAAATAAAAAAAATAATAGATGTTGGCCGATTCTCATAGATACCGGATAAGCACAAAAAATTTCATCAAAATCGGTCAAGCCGTTTCGGAGGAGTATGGCAACGAAAAACGCTTTTGTTTTCTTGTTTATTTTTAATACATCTCAAAAACTTCTAGGCCTATTTCAAAATTCGTAAACTAAAGGAAAGCTTTATTATTTAGGCGTTGTAAAGTCAATATTTTTTACTTAGTAGATACATACATAGCTTCACGCCTGTATATACTACGGGATAGGCAGAACACCAGAGGCTATAAAACCATCTGATGTCACGTTGGAAATAGAGGAGAGAGACTGTTGCAGTGACACGGTTACTGTATGCTGGGAAGAGAAGCAGCTGGCACATTCTATGTTTTTCCTTTGCTACCAGTCCAGCGTAGAAGAAACTAATTACACTGCTACTATTATCCTAAGTTTGCTGAACGTGTCTATAATTTTGACATATTTATTTTGTCTATTTTCCAGGAGGTACTTCAATACAAGATCGACACGTCCGTGACTATATTCATCGCGGCCATTTTGGAGTACATGAGCGGGGACATCTTAAGGCTGGCGGGCAATTTCGTCAAGAAGATCTCGCATAAGTCCGGCATAGAATGTCTTACAATGCGCGACGTGAACACGGCTATGTGTGCTGATAAGGTAACAGTTCATTTAATAATATAGGTATAAATTATTCTTAAAAATCTGAAAATATATACTAACTAAAATAACCCGACCAGGAATCAAAGCTGGGGCTCCCGCTTGCCGGTCGGGTACTCAAACAACTGAGCTACCGGGTCCTGGCAGATGCCATCGAAATTACTTAATATCACTCATACAACCTACAACATAAACACATAACCTCACCTCACACTAAACACTTACAAGGGAGTCAGGACAGACACTTTTACTTTTATTTTGTATATATAACCAATAGATAATTAATTTTACTTTGTTTTTATTTCTTGTGTTTTGTAAATTATTATTTTCTGTGTGTACTTATTGTTTGGCCACACCTATGTTTATTTTTAGGTATAGGTACTCTGTTTTTTTTTTTTTATTATTGTGTGTCCCTTGTGTCAATCCTAAAAATTGTAAATCCTTAATTGGCTGTGATTATTGTTTTAAATGTGTTGTTTTTCTATACCTAAGAGCTGTGGATTTTGTAATAAATAAATATACTTTTTACGTTATATTGCTAGCTGTTTGCTACCTTTTAGTGGGGCAGAAATTGTAAATCTCAGTTTAGATTTGCAAAAAATACACCAAATAAAAAACAAATAGTTAAAATATCGCATTTATTTTCACAATAATTTTATGAATTTACGAGATTCAGTCCGCAATCATGATGCTAATAAATCTTGTAATGGCATCGAATAATCGGACGCGCGGAATAAATATCGTTGCATGTATCCCGTAAATATTTTGTGAAGAGCGAGATCTTCCCGTGTGCTGTCATGTGCGACCTCATCGTAAATAACGGTCAGGTGATATTGAGGTCAAACGAACCACTCTTATAGTAACACTTATTAACAAATATTTATAGTGCTTGCTTGATCTTTGTTTTGACATCCATACAAATATTATAAATGCGAAAGTCGGTTTGTTACGCTTTCACGACTAAACCAGATGACCAAATTAGATGAAATTTGAAAAGAATGTACGGGAAAATCGAGGTCAAAAATATGCTTCTTTATTTAAAAGAAATGTCCCTAAATGTTTGTAGTAGTGGATGAAAGTTGGTATGAAAAATCTATACCGTTGATCCAATTCTGAAGAATCTTTGCTTAAATATATTTCTTAAAAAATGATAATTTATGCGCCCCATGCAGACATTTTTCGCGCCATTCAAACTTTTAGCACTGTCTATTTATTACATAAACATATTTACGTCATCAGCTTTTTTCATAATCGTGACATTAATTCCTATATTCGCTACTTCAGGTACTCATGGACATGTTCTATCAAGACTCGGACCTCACTTCGGATTGCACGACATCCAGTGCTTCGACGGCCACTTGTAAGGCTAATGGTGAGTTTTGTATAGAGCACTCTTGTAGGCTTGAAAGTAAGAAGTAACACTGTGAGGTTTCCAAAAAACATGATTCAAATTCAAATTCTTTATTTAAACTTTAAATTGTTACATTTAGACTTAACGACTAAAAAGATGAGGATAAAACTTTGTTTCATAAATTATAACATAATTGTTAATAGCAGACTTAACCAATTTATACTTAACTAATTTATTGTAACAATACAGAATGCATAAACTGTGGATCCCACACTAGGAAGAACCTGTATCGTGGGCATCCATATTTATGGACAGAATAAAGCTAAGAGAACAGTTTAAACATTAACATTAAGTTTTAAAATTAAAATCATCATTAAAGACAGCATTCAAAATACTTTAGCTTTTTTATATATTAGCATTTATAGACTTTATTATTTATAGACTAGATATAGGGTGGGTACGTCTGTGTGTACATCCGTGTGTGTGTGTGTGCGTGCGTGTGTTGTTTGTGTGTGAGTGGGTAAGTATGTCTTTTGTATTAAGTATGGCACTATGTGTGAAGGGCTAGGATAAATGCTTTACAAGGTCTTCTGTTTGAAGGTAGGTCATAGACCCCGGAAACTTGTTATTTTTGTTAAAAATATCATCATCACAACTCCGTGTACTGCAGGGCTATGAGTCTCTAATACGAGAGTTTATTATGAATGAATCATTTTAAGTACTAAAAATTAAATTAATAACGTGTATTTTAATATTCACACCATTTAGATTTTTGATCAAGTTTTTGTTAAAGCTTGTTATTTAAAATGTAAATTGTTACGATAGGAAACTATTCTTATAATAACTAATTTTATGGCTGAGGCCATACTGAAAAAATATCCAAAATGAGAGTTTTCTCTAATTTAACATACACATATGAATCTTTAAAAATCGAATACTCCAATTTCCTTTTCATATTCCATTGTTTTTCAGCCAACGAGCGAAACCGTCGAGGGTCCTTGACCTACGCAGAATTAGTTCGCGAACTAGTCACAGACGAGAAGCATTTTCTGCGCGACCTCAACCTCATCATCAGAGTGTTCAAGGATGAACTGGATAAGATACTGGACCATGATACTAAGGTGAGAAGATTTATTTAAAACTGGTTGAAATATGGTGAAGTTTTGATCGACGACTGCTTTACGATTATTATTAGAGTGAGCGAGTGCTCCACTCCTTTTTACCAGCATTACATTCCTATATGTATAGCGGATATTTCAAAAAGTCTTATAAAGCGCTTCGATTGTTTTGTTTTGGTTTTAAAAATGTGGCTCTACCAAGGCTTGAAACCGGTTCAAAATAAACCGGTATTATAACGGTTAAACCGGTTTAATCGTAAAATTCCGTTCCGGTGCGGAACCAAAAAGGAGCGATATTTTGAACCTAAATAAACCGGTTCATTCCTAGATACTTGCAAAGGTTGCGAAGCGACTTGTTGTGACATGTTGAATTTGTTTAGGTAAATATTTCGTTCTCAAATATCAATTCAAATAATTTAATACTAGCAATTTTCATCTAGAGTGGAGTTGAAAGTTTAACTTTGGTTATAATCTGCCTGTTGACCAAATATTCTTCTAAAGAGGTTATACTTAACAGATTCTTCATAACATTTACGTTTCATTTCCATTCTTATGTTAAGTTATATATTGAAATTCACTCAAAATCAAATCAAAATATCAATTACTTAACGTTGTATTTCTGTTGTAATCTAACAACGTTATATTGAATAAAACAAACGCGCTCAACACTCGCAGATCTCCAAGAAGCGCCTTCACAAAGGTCGTTGTCCTGTATGAGTGAAATGTTTAACCGGTTAGTGAAAAATACCCATATTTTTCCGAACCAAAAGAACAAAACCGGAATGAGCTGCCTGCGTCTATTTTCCCTGACCAGTATAGTCCTAGTACTTTTAAGCATCGAGTGAATAGGTTTCTCGTGGATGGACGTGTACCACCTTAGTCTTCATGTTCACTTAACATCAGGTGTCATGGAAGACAAACGTCCCATCCATATTTTATAAAAAAAAAAACCTTTTTCAAAAAGTTCCACCAGCAATTTCATCGAACCGGTTCAAAAAATGTACCGGTTTCCAAGCCTTGGGCTCTACACGTTTACTGCCAACACGTTGATCCTGGTACTTTGAAGCGTCGAGTGAATAGGTCACGAAGGAAATATATAGAGGAGATGCCCTATACCGTTTTCTCTAGGGTCTCAAGTGAAGCCTACGGACGGATTGCGGGAGGGGTAAGCGATGGGTAAGGCCAGGGGGGGACAAAAGCTTATTAGCTCGGTTTCTTCAAAGACAGTGACTCTATCTAACGGCAGGCCCTGAACTTTTATAGTAATACTACTTGACGTTAGATGACGCTACTTCTCACATTCATAATGTCATGAAAAAAATAAATTATTTTGCTTTGTAAATAAATGAAAACTGGTTTTTATAGTGCATATTCAAATGTGGATTTTGTTTATTTTAGTGTACTGGTGAAAATTTGTATATTGTATATAATGTATACACCACCACAACACAATATGGCGACTGCTATCTGCGTACGCGCGTGTCTGTAGTTTCTGTTGCTGTTTTGTGTTTATTCCTGAGTTTAATAGTGATTTTAAATTCCATAAAGTCGAATCAATATTTCTTAGAAAATTTTGAGTTTGAAGTCTTCAAATTGGACTTTAGAGGGACTTAAAATTAGAGAATGCAATGTCGAATACGGCTATTGCCTACATATATGTACGTATTTATACGGAGATCTACATATTGATACATTATATTGATACATCAGTCTCGATCCGTTCGTCACGTAACTAGCACGTGCATAAAGCGCTCGCACGATCGACTTACTATTTACAAGATTATCAACATATTTAAGAAATACTCGCAGTGTTAATATGGAGTGTCAAAAGTGCAAAAAAACATTGGCTAAGAAAGGGTCACATTTTGTTTGCCAAGGCCAATGCCAAGGTACTTTTCACCGAAGCTGTGTAAAGGGATTGTCGGCAGATTTAAAAAACGGCATAAATCGCATTTATTGCAATAATTGTGAAGATGAAGGATCGGAGGAAGAGGAGCAGGAGGAAGACTACGCTAAAATACTTAAGGATATACAAAAGAAAGTGGGCGCTATCCCAGGACTAAGTAGTCAATTAAATTCCATTAAGCTAAGTCTTAGTTTATTGTCTGATAAATATGACACGTTAATAATGGAACACGAGCAGTCTAAAGATAAAATAAATAGATTAGAAAAGGCTATGACAAGTGTAAACAACAAATGTGTCTTCCTTGAGAAACAAAACATAGCTCTAGAACAAAAGATACAAGAATTTGAACAGGTATCTCGTAAACATAACCTTGAGATCGTGGGCGTTGAACAACTACCCGGCGAGAATATCTTGGATTTAGTTGAAAAAATAGGGAAGGTTCTAAATGTGAGTGGCTCGGATATTGATTGGGCAAGAAGAACGCGGCCCATTAAGGACGGCAGCAAGCCCTCATCCATCATCGTGGGCTTTAAGACCACCGGTACTGGAGCCAGGGATAGCTGGCTAGCCCAACGTCGTAAACTATCTGATACAACAAGTGACATGATAACTAACGGAACTTCGAAGAGCAAACTTTACATAAACGAGGACCTGACGAAATCTACGCGCACCCTACTCTGGAATGCAAAAAAACAACTACTCGGGCGATTTAAATATATCTGGATTTCTAATGGTAAAATCTTGATCAAGAAGTCTGAAGGAGAAAAAGTGATATGTGTAAGGTGTGAAAGTGACATCAGTGCCCTTATTAAATCAAAATAATTCTACCACAATTAATTACATTTCCTTAATTAGTCTATATAAAACTCAACATTCTCGGACCTTAACAACATTATTGGTGAACCCATAGATTACACATGTGTAAATGATATAAGTTCGTGGTTTAAACAGGTACATAACTATAAAGACTTAAGTATATTACACGTCAACATACGCTCAATTAAGAAGAACTTTAGCGAATTTTTGTTGTCAATAAATAGTGAAATATGCAATTTGGATATTATAGTGATAACAGAACCAAACATGGATTACTCCCTACTTTCATTTTATAAAATCCCAGGCTTTGAGGTCATTCAACGAGTTCGGCAAGGACGCTCGGGCGGAGGTGTGTTGGTGTATTCGCGGGCGCATCTTTCCGCGAGTGTAAGCGAGACGGCTGCGATCGTGAATGCCAGCAGCATGACTTCGGCCGAATGCGTTTCTACAACACTTAGCTTAAACAAAGAACTAATTTATCTTATATCAATTTACCGACCACCTAGATTTTTTAACCAAGATAGGATAAAAGACTTCATAATTGAACTACGTAACTTATTGAATAACTTGCCAAAACATTCAAAAGCAATACTTTGTGGGGACATTAATATAAACTTGTTAGATTGCCGTAACAAAAATGTAATAGCGTATGAAAGTTTAATGGCCGAATATGGTTTTTATAAATGCATAAATGATGTCACTAGAAGGGAAATAGTTAAAAATAGTATTGTTGAATCGTGTTTAGATCACATATTTATAAGAGCGCCGTCCTCATTAATCAGCTCAGCTGTCATTAAACATAAAGTGTCTGATCATTATTACGTCGCGGCGTCTATACAGTGGAATTCTAAGCTATGTAAGAGTAATAATAGTGTGCCAATATTCGAAACTCGGCGTGTTCTTGACAACAAGCTAGTAAAAGAAAAATTACTCAAAGTTAACTTTGAGGAATTACTTGGCATAGAATGTCCAGTTCGATTATATGAGGCCTTTTCTAGTATATTCATAAAAATATATAATGAGTGTTATAAGATAAAAAATATTAAAATAAATTATAGCGATAGAAATAATAAGGTTTGGATAAACGATAATTTAAAAAATATGATTCTAGAAAGAGATAGATTATATACAATATGGTGTAATGAACCAAAAAATATGATAAAAAGATTAGACTACACTAGATATAGGAATAAATGTACCAAAACAATACTTAAATGTAAGACCAAATATGATAAACAAAGTATAATAAACTGTAATAAGAATATTAAAAAAATATGGGATAAGATAAATAGTCTACTAGGTAGTAAAAAACAATCCTTAGATAAAATAATAATTAGTAATATGAAAAATCAAGGTAGTGTAAAAGATATCTGTGATAAGTTTGCGGAAAGCTTCGTAAGGGAAGTAGATCAGGTCAAACACTTATGTTCAAAACAATTTTTAGAAAGAAGTAGCTACGTCAAGCAGTCGGACGTCAGCATGAGATGGCAACCAGTCAGCACTTATAAGGTAAAGCGTGTTATATCAAAAATGAATAAAAATAAAGCACCTGGAAGTGATCTCGTGCGAATGTCTGACTTGAAGTTCTTAATTAACAAAGTAAGCCCAGTTATGGCTAATATGATTAATCTGTCTGTAAAGCATCACACAGTTCCATTTAAACTGAAAGAGGCAATAATTCGACCCATTCATAAAAAAGGTGAGCGTAACGTTTATAGTAACTACCGGCCCATAGCTGTACTATCCAGCCCGGACAAAATTATTGAAAAATGCATAACTGACCAACTTAGCAATTTTATACAGTCAAATCAAGTCGTAAATCAATGCCAACATGGCTTCCAAAAAGGCAAGAGCACTAATACTCTACTTTCAAATTTTACTAATGAAATAAATAGTTACCTAAATGAAAAGAAATTAGTGGTTGCAATATTTTACGATTTTAAAAAAGCCTTTCAAACCTTAGATAAAAACACCTTATTAAATGCAATGATCGAATGCGGTGTGGGCCAACCACTAAACCAATGGTTTCGTGATTACCTCACATCGCGCCACTTCTCTGTCAGGGTCGGGGATACGTTTAGCGAGACGACGGGGTTGAAATACGGAGTACCGGAAGGATCCACGTGTGGACCCATTTGCTACTTACTACACGTCAACAGCTTATGTAGTGTACTACAGTACTGCACAGCTCATATGTTTGCAGATGATCTCTGCACACTGCGTGCAGGTTCAGACCTGGAAGAAACGTGTCGTATGGTCCAGAGAGATGTTGATGCGGTGGTCAAATGGTCTCACGACAACGGCATTGTGTTAAATACAGAAAAAACTAAACTGCTAGTCCTACACTCACCTTACCTCCGTCCTGCTGAACCGTGCCCTAGTTTATTTACTCATAATTTCAGTTGCCTTCATAATCACTTTGTTGATTGTCAATGCAAACCTATAGAAAAAGTTAATTGTGTTACTTACCTTGGTTTAAAAGTCGATAATAACTTCTCTTGGTCCCACCACATAGACTATATCTATGATAAATTAAGAATATTACTAGGTAAATTTTATCACTTAAGCTTTAAAGTTCCTTCCTCGATTTTAAAATGTTTATATTTCTCCCTAGTTGATAGTATACTGAGTTACGCCCTTGACAGTTATGGTCTTACATTTAAAACATATATTGACAAACTTGAGTCCTTACAGGTCAGATTCCTAAAGTTATTAGTAAATAAAAAAACTAAAGCTAACTGTAAAGGAGATTATAGAAAATTATTTAAAATTTGTAACATACTACCTATTAGCTTAAAACATAAATATCTACTCGCTATAAATAACCATAAAAGACAAGATCATCTACTAAAAATGGTATCACATGACCAAGGTACTAGGTCTGTGTCATCCGGCAAATATGAAATACCCAAAGTTATTAACTATTATGGCGACAGAACTTTAAATAAACGATTACCATATCTTTTAAATAGTCTGCCAGATGACATACGACAAGAAACAGTTAAGAAAAAACTCAAAATTAAATTGAAAAAGTATTTACTGTCTACTTTGATCTAGCTTATATATTATAAATTATAAGTAATAAATGTAGTTAATTATAAGAAGTATTAGTTGTAATGAGACTCTGGATCCCACAGTCAAACTGTTTAAACAGTTTTGTGGGACTGTGTTATTAGAAATAAGATTTTTTTGTAACTTATTAATAAACAATAAATAAAAAATAAAAAAAAAAATTAGTTTGGGGCCGATTTATAGGTAGCATTAGCAGCAAATGGGATCCCAAAAACTCTGCAAGAGGGCTCTCTATTCCGAAGTATAATATTTCTCTATGGGTAAGGCCAATTATAGACAAACAGGCGATGGCATTAGTCACCTATTAGCGAGTAGTATAAACCAGTTGAAACATAAGGTTAAAGTATTCAAATGATCATCAAAAAAGTTCAGCGATACTTTACTAGGCTCTAGATTTTTAATAGGTTTACTATAAGATATCCGGATGCAAGAAGATGGGATTCCATGGCTGTAAATTGCTATTGTGTTTTTTTTTCTTATTTTTAAAAGATGATTGCTGTTGAGTTTCTTGCCACTTCTTCTCAACAGATCGACTTTCCGAAGTGGTGATAGATTCAGTTCAATTTGTAAATTGTTTGACTTATTTCAAATGTATTTAAATACTTACGAAATAAAGAATATTTGAGTTTGAGTTTAATGTACGAATCTAGAACTTCATACATCAGGCAAACATATATTTTGAGTATATTCATTATTTTTTCCATATTTCTGCTCAATATAAAGATGACCAAACTATCTGGTACATAATTAAGGTCAGGTTTTAAAAGTTTCTAGTTTCATTTTCAAAAGGCAAACTTTATTATATTCCAAATCTGTCAGAAAAAACAGCGAAATAAAAGTATTTTCAACACACTTGCTCGTAAACTGAGCGTTATTCTATTGAATTTAGAACTATAAACTGGGCTATAAGTCACGCGTGCATAATATATTATACCCTAGTGCATAATATAATGAATCCTACAAAGTTGAATTGTACCTTTGTGCAAATAACATGCGAAAAAACAGAGCATATTTTATTGGTCCGGGTTATACACTAAATATTTTCAGAAACAACAAAGAGATTTTATACCACTTCAAATCCATATACATTTTTAAATGTTTGCGCCTTATATTAGTAAAATAAATTTGTATATTAAACAAATTATTCACAATTTACAATCATTTGTCATAAAATATTAAAATATTTGCATTTACCACTCCAAATTAAACATTTTCACTTAAAATAGGCTGTATATGCTATACAGACATTGACACATTTGACGGAAAAAAGAACCTACGCGCATGCGCGAGGTTCGGCGCCATTTTTCAATCACAATTCACAATGCTTTGTTATCAAGTGTGTTTGTTATTTTATGTCTGTCTTTTATTCACAAGTGTGTTGAAAAACGTCGTATGTAACTCGTGAGCGTTGCTAATTACAGTCTCGGCTCATTATTAACTGTAATTAGCAACTTAGCTCACTTATTACATAATATACTATTCTACATGACGCTAGATAGCGCAGCATTTTTTCGCGGCATAAAAATCACCTAGGCAACAAATAATAATCTGGAATTTTGGACATAAATAATTCGAAAACGAACAATTTGTAAAAAATAATTATGAATGAAAATATCTTCGTGGTTAGTTAGTTTATTTGGATTGTCAATGTAATTCCTTTATAAATGTAGAGAAAACTTAATTTTACATCGAAAAACACAGTAGATTTTTTTTAAATATCTACGCGTGTACACACTACACGGAAGTAAGCGTCGAACTGACGCCAGTGCCTCTAGTGCGGAGTAGCTTGAACTATTAAGGCTGTGACGTCACGACAACCTCAATTGAAGCTGTGCATCTTTGCTTACAGCATCTCTTCTATGTATCTGCTTTGTGGAATAGGTTTGTCTTGTTTGGACGTGTACCACCTTAGTCTTCAAGATCATTTTCCACCAGGGGACATGATGACAAACGTATTTTGTGTATCAGAAAAATAGTTTGAATTATCCGTTCGCTGTTACATACAGAGTTTCTTGGCTTATTCATGTCCATTTGCAACCGACTTCAAAAAAAGAAGGAGGTACTCAATTCGTCTGTATGTTTTTTTAATGTTTGTTACCTCATAACTTTTGACTGGGTTAACCGATTTTGATGATAGTTTCATATGATAGAGGATACTTCTCATTTGTTCCCATATAAATTTCACCGAAATAGATTGAGTTCTTTATGAAAAATTTCATTTTTTTTCTTTAAATATGTATGAATTCGGAGATCGTTTACCTTGACGACCTTATACTTCAGCTAAAGTTTTGACGTGAAGTCGTTTTTTTAATGTTCTGCATTCGTTGATTATTTTGTTGTTGCATCTTATTGCCATAGCTTAGCTCTTGGGTATGGTTATAGGCTATACTTAATTAATATACTAAACTATAACCAAACCAGATTTTGGTCCAAAATTTTGGGAAAATTGACACGAAAAGAAGAATAACCAAAAAAAGCCAAGTGGTTGCTAAAGAAATATGTATTCAAGTAAAACACCCTATCTTTCCATTGGGAGTTTGTTTAAGAGTTCCAACAACCCTTTTGTCTAACAATATGTAATAAAAATGAATAAATAAATAATAATAAATGTTGTATATTTATTTCCAGACTGTGAACCTAATATTTGGAAACATAATGGACATATATGAGTTGACGGTGACTCTGCTCGCTAATTTAGAGGACGCTATAGAAATGGCACAAGATTCGCCTACGCCCTACGTCGGGAGCTGTTTTGAAGGTACGTAACATTTATTTATTAACAAGACCGATAAAACTGTTTAAACAATTTGACTGCGGGATGAAAAGTTTCGATAATAAATACTTATGTTATACTTCTATTTTAAAGTAGGCATAAAATACTTTTTCAATTTAAATTTGAATTAATTTTTTGTGTTTCCTGTCGTTTTATATACAGGGTGTCCCAAAAACGACACGTAAGGGATACTGGAAGTAAATGGACTTTGAGCCTATCAGATAATGTCAACGTGCCTTTAGAAAAAGTTTGTTGGGTTTTCAGATATTGCCCCTTTTGTGTCTTTTTATAAAGTTTCCAAATTCTGGTCCTTTTTTTCTACGGAACTGTATTTCGTGTTGTTTTTTGAGACACCCTGCATATACAAAGCCTTTTCTGTTAGTTGGTGTATATTTATTTAACAGCAAAATATATCAAAATCCACTCCCTTCCATGCTGGACTGGGAGTGTGTTGTATATGTGTGCGTGTGCGTGCCTATAAAGGCACACGCGTGTCGTACAATAAAGCAGTGTTCAGCTAACCAGCGATCGTTTCACTTGCCACCTCTTCGCATATCTAATAATTGGCGACGAGTACCCACTTTTTGAAAAAAAAAAAAAAAACATCAAGAAGTCTCAACTTTTTGGAATATTGAACACGTTTGACCACAATGTTCAAAATTGGTGCACATACAAGGGCCGCATCAGCCAATATTTTGTCGCGAATGACATCGATGGTTCGACAGATCGAACGGGGAAGAAGAGGAAAGCGATCCTGCTTAGCGCACTCAGCGAGGGTACTTATAAGCTAGCCGCGGACCTAGCGCTGCCGAAAGATGTCAACGACGTACCCTATGACGACCTAATCAACCTGCTGGATGGGCATTTCACACCGAAAAGCGTTGGATTCGGAGAGCGTCATAATTTTTACGCGGCCGTACAGGAGGTCGGTGAAAGTTATGCGCAATGGGCCGCAAGACTTCGTGGTTTAACCGCGAAGTGCGGCTTCCTCAACGTTGAAGAAGCGCTGCGTGACAAATTTATCATGGGCATGCAGCCTGGGCGGGAAAAAGAGAAACTGTACGCGCAGGACCTGGCCGAGTTGACCTTGGCCAAGGTTGTGGAGGTCGCGGAGAGCACGAGCCGAGCGCGCGCCGCCGCCAGCGTGGCAGGCGGCGCCGCGCAAACGCCGCCACCAGCCGAGCAGCTCTTCAAGATCGTCCAGAACAATAAAAGTGCGGGTGTGAAAAAAGTGCAGTGTAGTGTATGCGGTCGTATGAATCATAAAAAAGATGATTGTAAATTCGTTAATTACTCTTGCAAAAGGTGTCACGTAAAAGGTCACTTGCGTAAAATGTGTCCAAAGGTGAACTACGTACAGTTGGATAACGGTGACAATGGCGAGGATGATGACGGTAAACTATATAACATAAGGTCATTTCAAGGGCAGCCTATGGTAGAAACGGTGTACATTAACGAATTACCTTTACAATTTGAAATTGATAGTGGCTCGGCAGTTACAGTTATTTCTGAGACTTTTTACCAAACGCATTTTAAAAGTGTGTCGTTACGTAGCACGTCTAAACGGCTGATGACGTATACTGGAAAAAAAATTGTTTGCTTAGGAACTATTCGGCTACCCGTGCGGTATCTAAAACAGACTAACGATCTATTCCTCTTTGTAGTACGTGACGGCGGCCCTCCTCTTTTAGGTAGGGATTTTATTTCAACCTTTAATTTACAATTAATGCCGGTTAATTATTGTACCGATTCGTATTTGTCCAGTAAGAATATTCAACAGAAATTTCCAAGATTGTTTTCGGACCGACTAGGGGCTTTTAATAAATATAATGTAAAACTATTATTAAAAGAAGGCGCAAAACCGGTTTTTTGCAAGGCGCGTCCTGTTGCATTCGCGTTACGTAATCAAGTCGAGAAGGAAATCGATAGATTAGTCGGGCTAGGAATTCTTGAACCCGTCGAGTATTCGGACTACGCATCTCCCATAGTGCCGGTCTTAAAGCGAAACGGTTCTATTAGGCAATGTGCGGATTACTCAGTGAGCATTAATAAACAATTACTAATAGAACAATATCCACTTCCGACTACAGATGAGTTGTTCTCAAAGCTTCATGGCGGTGAGCAGTACAGTAAACTCGACCTATCAATGGCGTATAATCAATTGATTTTGGAGGACGAGTCTAAAAATATCACTTGCATAAACACAAGTCGCGGTTTATATAGGTATACACGGCTAGTGTTCGGTTTAGCAAGCGCGCCTTCTATTTTTCAACGCGCAATCGAAAGTGTACTGTCGGGAATCGAGGGAGTTTTATATCTATTAGATGATATTTTGATTACGGGAAAAGATAAAAGGGAACATCGTAATAGATTGGAAACCGTTCTGAAACGTTTAGAAGACGCAGGTCTTACCTTACAAAAGGAAAAGTGTAGCTTTTTCCAGGACGAAGTTACGTATTTAGGATATATTATTACTAGAAACGGTATAAAAAAATCCCCGGACAAAGTTAAGGCGATGACAGAGGCGCCAGTACCTACTAACGTTAGCCAATTACAATCGTTTTTAGGGTTGATTAATTATTATAGGAATTTTATCCCAAATGCATCCACAGTCCTAAGCCCTTTTTATGAACTTTTGAAAAAGGGTAGCAGTTGGAAATGGACTAAAACCCACGACTTAGCTTTTCAAACAATAAAAAAATTAATGACCTCGGAAAAGGTACTTGCGCATTTCGATCCTAATGCAAAGTTAATATTAACCGTCGACGCTTCACCTACCGGTTTAGGGGCTATCCTTTCTCAAGTAGGCGCGGACGGAATAGAAACACCTATTTCGTATGTGTCACGTACCCTAAATGCAGCTGAGAAACGTTATGCTCAGATTCAAAAGGAAGCAACTGCAATCACATACGGCGTCCGACGGTTTCATCAGTACTTATACGGCCGATCCATACCGTTTATTTTACGTACCGATCATAAACCTTTGCTGTCGATTTTCGGCTCGCAAAAGGGAATACCAGTAATGTCCGCAAACAGGTTACAAAGGTATGCAATGTTTCTGAGTAATTATAATTACTTAATAGAATATGTTCGTAGCGGTGATAACAGCGCTGATTACTTTTCCCGCGCTAGCGTGGTGCGCGCGAAACATCCGTGCGCGTGCACCGAACAGTGTACCTGCTGCGATTGTGAGGTAGCATATGACCGTGCGACTTATGTTTGCTTCGTTACGGAGGGAAGCATGCCAGTTACGTTAGGTAAATTACGCGAGGAAACCGATAGTGACGTTATTCTGAGACAGGTTAAGCAATTTATTTTAAACGGTTGGCCACCGAAACTGACTAATGTACAATTAAAACCGTATTTTTTATGTAGAACGCAGCTATCAGTAGAAAGTGGATGCGTAATGAGAGGCCACAAGGTGGTTATTCCTGCCGTATTACAGAAGTATATCTTAAAAGAACTACACACTTCTCATTTAGGTATAATTAAAACTAAAGCAGAGGCTCGGTCGAGGTTTTGGTTTCCGGGAATAGACAAAGCCATAGAAAATATGATAGGTTCTTGCGATATATGCATTCTATTGCGACCTTCGCCCCCGCGGGCCCCGGTGGCTCAGTGGCAATATCCACCGTGCGCTTTTCATAGAATACATATTGATTTCCTGGGGCCTATCAAGGGTTGTGTGTACTTAGTAGCTGTAGACGCTTATACTAAATGGGTTGAAGTATACAATATGAATACAGCTACGTCATCAGCTGCTGTGATTGTGAAATTGTGTGATTTCATTTCGAGATTCGGAGTTCCGGAAACTATCATTAGTGACAATGGTACTGCTTTTTGTTCACGAGAATTCGAGTTGTTCTGTAAATATAACGCAATCTCCCATTTGACATCGCCTGTGTACCACCCGGCTAGTAACGGACAAGCTGAAAGTTTTGTTAAGATTGTAAAAAAGGGTATAAAATCTTGTTTACTGTCGAGTCAAAATGCTAAACAGGCGTCAATTAAATTATTAAGATATTTGATGGACTACCGCAACTCCGTGCATTCTGCCACAGGCTTGTCCCCGGCACAGTTAGTCTACGGTAAAATGTTACGATCGCGTTTGGATTTAATAAATCCAAAACCATTGTCGCCTTCGTCACCATTTTCCGAGTGTAATCGTATGAATAACCAACAGTGTATGCGATCTAAACAATTGAAATCCAGATTTAACTTTAATAAAAATGATTTTGTACTGTTTAAAAAAATTGTCAATAAGTTGAATTATACATGGTCTAAAGGAGTAATAGTTAAGAAAATCGGCAAGGTACTTTATTTAGTTAAGGACAAGGACACTTCTCAATTCTATAAGAGACATGTAAACCAAATAATGTCTTACAAGGGAAAGTTGTTGGCACAAAAACAACCTACGGGCGGGACTGTCTGCTCGTCACCGACGTCGTCGCCGCCGCAGTCGAGGTCGCCGTCACCGCCGCCGCGTTCGCCGCCGCGGTCACCACCGCTGTCACCGCCGCTGTCAATGGAGCCTCTCCGGCCGCCTGCGTCCCCGAGTCTGTCCCCGGGGCCGCCGCCGCTGCTTCCATCACTGACAGAAGTACAATCGACGGAACCGGAAGTGCCTCCCCTACAAAGATGCACAGCACGGAGGGCAGAATTGTACGAAGCACCGAGTGATGACGCCGGAGATGATGTCGCGGGTGGTGAGGACTCTGACGAACAGTTCGAGGAAGCGGAGACTGAGCCCAGTCGGGAGGAAAGAGAGGAGGTGCCACAGAGAATATTGAGGAATTGTCCAAAAGTTGATTATAAAAAATATTATTAATTTAGTTTATTGTATTGTTTAATTTTAGTTTACTTTTATAATTAGTTATTGTACTAGGGGGAGGGTTGTTGTATATGTGTGCGTGTGCGTGCCTATAAAGGCACACGCGTGTCGTACAATAAAGCAGTGTTCAGCTAACCAGCGATCGTTTCACTTGCCACCTCTTCGCATATCTAATAGAGTGAAAGAAAAACATAGATTGTGCCAGCTGCTTCTCTTCCCGGGCATACTGTAAAAGTCAGTTAAGGGACAGAGGTTCCTTTTATTGAAATTTTTGCGGGCGATAAGCTAACCCCCTGTCACTGCAATAGTCTCTCTCCATCATTATTGTACCTCCAAATTCGTCAAAGGTGACATCAAATGGGTTTTATAACGTTTGGTGTTTTGCCTACCCCATAAGGGATACAGGCGTGAAGTTATGTATGTATGTATCTGTCTCAAAATCGACGACAGTAAATTATTTTTTTGATTACTTTCTTTAAAATTTCTTACTATATTTAAAGTCAATGAAAATTTATCCTACAACTATAAAATAATAATAAACACAATATTGTTACAGAGCTAGCAGAAGTGGAAGAGTTTCAGACGTACGTGCGATACGCCATCGACGTCACTAAGAAATCCTCAAGAGACGCACTGCAGAGGATTGTCGATGACCCGGCGGTGAGCTTACTTTTATTCTTTTTAATTTAATTGGTGGGAAATTCGGGATAAAATATAGCCTATACTAAAACCTTTCTCAAGAGTTGGGCTATCAAATGCAAAAAGAATTTTTCATATCCCACTTGTAGTTTCTGAGATTAGCGCGTTCAAACAAACAAACAAAAAAAAAAAAAAACTCTTCAGCTTTATATATTAGTATACATAACTTTTAGGTTTTAAGAGTTAAAATGAGCATGATTATAATTTTTGGTCTTTCATTAATATGCAAATTATCACCGTTATCAATCATATCTAAATAGGTTAAATATGAAAAATCGTAATACTTTTTTCGGTGATTCTCACGATCTGGATCCTTAATGTCCATTTATATTTAAAGTAGTTGACAACAGGTTATACGATAAATATTAAATAAGATGGCTTTTTGTACAGCGTATAAAATATGATGTGGTGTAGTTAAGTTTTCAAAGATGTAAGCAAGGTTTGATGTTACTAATGTGTATGAATGAATGCTATCAAAACTCTGTCCAATGTTGAGTTTATAGATGCGAAGCAGCTTATTAACCGCTTAGATGCTTGTTATGGTTAAATACCACTGCGAGATGTCGCTAACGGATTGAAATGTTTATCGCAAGTTGCGCAATGTGCCAGCTTCGACTGGCTGGAAAAAAAGTCGGCTGAAATTCCCTATCTCCAAAACTACTGAACCGATTTTGATAAAACTCATGGTAGAACAATAACTAGTACAAGAAAAAAAAATACTTAAATCGGACCTGAAGTTCCGGAGATATGCGAATACAGACATAAAAACATACATACACTATTGAAATTTTTTACGTTTGTTGATATAGACTAACATATACGAAAACTGGACAATTCTGGAAATATTACATGCATGGGTGGAATTGATAACCTTCTTTTTTGAAGTCGGTTAACAGGAAAAGAAAGAAAGAGATATTTAACCGTTAACAACTGCACTGTATCGGTAGCTCACAATAAATTTGGTTAATTAACGGTAGCTAACGGGTTTTTTACAACTATAGTAGAGTTCGGTTGTTTATTTTTGCTGATTGCTAATTTGCCGGCAGATTTACCCTGAAGCGATCCTACCATGAAATAGATCGCTCGGATAAGTCACCTTCTAAGGCCAAATGTCTATTCTAAGCGTACTTTACTGTTCCTTTTAACTTTAATTCAATAAATACATAAGTTAACCAATGTTTTCGTCATTCCAGCTCGCAGAACGCCTGGACACAGCCGGCCACGGGTTCCGCCTCTGTGTGAAATACTACCTGCCGAAACTCCTGCTGGCGCCGGTGGGCCACGTGTTCCTGTACCACCATTACGTGCTGGCGCTGATGCAGCTCTCCGCCGCGCCCGACGACCGCGAGAGCTTCAAGCAGGTGCGCTAGGTGGCGCTGATTGTAGATTACATCGCGCCAGTGGAGCAAACAATCGAATACATATAGCTAGGCGCGATCGCCAGTGGACTATATAGGATCAAAAACTTTAATAGTCCTGCACTGTTAGGGATTGGCTGATGGGGTAGTCCCCCAAAGGTCCCCTCTTCGTGCATCAAGCATGCACCTCCTCTCCTTCTGTGGCTCCCTTAGGGGCGTCAAGTCGGTAGTTAAGCTTTCTGTGGCGGAAAAAAAAAAAAAAAAAAAATTTAAGAGCCCATACTACTCCAGCTAGAATTTGAATTTCGCCCCCACCTCACCGCCCGGCCGTGAAGCACCCCGCAACGCGTGTCGGAGCTGTCTTACTCACTCGCGTTTTGTTTTCTCCAACTCTGCCTTTTCCGTATCTTATTTCTTTCATTTCCCATTTTGAAATAAAACACACCACAAATTTATTTATGGAAAACACGATATTTACGTGATGTTGTAGCGGCGGCGGCAAGCGTGAAAGCGACACAGGTTCCTCGTACGAATGCCGGAGCGCAACTGAATCCTTGAGCGGGCGCAGGTCACCCGTCGTGCCAAACACATTATTTTAGATTTAAGATTTATAATAAAAAAAATAATAAATATATTTTAAAATCACATCATATAGTACACGTATTGTCATACCTTGAAACTAAATACCAAGTTACATTAGTGTAGGTTAAGTACTAATTAAGTAATAAGGTTTCTTTGTTAATTTTAGAGGTAAGTTTGTGATTTTTTTCTGTCGAGATTTTTTTCATTAATCGTGTTTTCAAAACATATGGTTCTTAGTTCATACTCTTAACTTTGCTATATGTTTTTTCTAAAATTATTAGTTCAGTACTCTGATAGATATTTGAGATCAAAATTTGGATTCGGAGCGTGTTTGAGGTAGTGTAGGCCCTTAAACGACGTAGATCAAATATTGTTGGGATTGATGTGGAGAGGCTGCATGCAAGAGGTGATGCGCTAATTACAATTAACCCTATATTGTAACCCTGTAGTGGGGGTAGGTGAAATTGGCGAGAATGGAACAGTACTACTGTTCTGGGAGGGAAGTACAACTTTGTATTAATGAGAGGTTTTCTGACAGCTCATTAAAAAAACAAAACTGTACAAAATTGGTACAAAAGGCTTCGATAGATGGCGCTTTACAAAAGGCAAAGAATTTATTCCACACTGCGTTTTTAAAAGTAAAATAAATTAATTGACGTCTGTATCAGAAATTGAACGTATAAATAACCATATATGGTAGATACCACTTACCTACATTATAGTATACAGACTTAACGCCTTCGGCTTTTTAAAAGTGCCATCTATAGAGGTATTTTGAACTAATTTTTATGAGCTGTCAGAAAACTCCTCATTAACCAAAGAAAGCATCAAGCAGGTTCGCTAGATGGCGCTGATTGTAGATTTAAAGGCTGATAGTCTTTTACACATACGTTTAGATTCGGATAAGTCTGACTATACCTTGGCAAAGAATTCAATGCAGTAAACGGACAGGTCGAAATTGCAAAAAGTTTGTATGTTGCGGTACTGAATGATAATAATTGAAATTGATTGATCATGTTACATTCTTTTAGAATAAAATTTTAAACAAATGTATAAATACTTTTATTTGAGGTGTTTACTGTATTTTTTACGAAAATAAATAATTAACAAACATATGTTGTGCTTTAAAACGGTCACTTTAGAAGTGATTTTTTTTTGCATTTTTTTTAAAGACAACGAAATAATAAGTGAGGTAAAGCATCTCCACTTTAGAAATTAGAAAATGAAAGTATAAAATAATTTGTGAGTCAAAATATTTTTTTCCCTATGTCGTTGAGTTGAGATACATATTAAAAAAAAACATTAATTCACTTAAACCGCATCACTATTTTTTTTCTTCCCAAAAGTGGACACACTGGAACTGTCATTTTACTGCATTGAATTATTTGCCAGAGTATAGGTTTCAGGCTCATATGGAGTCCTTCTTCAGGGTCGAGATGAGTGCAGTCGCATCATTAGTATTATTTATTGGAAAATGGAACTGGGAATGTAGCTAAAATATTTTATTTCTAACATAAAAATGTTTTTTTTTTCAATTTCCAGGTGGCTTGCACGTTGCTTCCGATAACAAAACTCCTTGTGAAAGAATTGGGAAACGGACCAAAGATGTAAGTAAAACATGTAACTATAATTTATAGGAATTCTTCGTTGCGTAGTGGCTTTTGTCATTTATTTATTTATTCAAAAAAGACATGCCAACAACATATATACAAGCAAATCACAATAATAGGTCTAAAATGTCTTAATTCTAATATACATGTCAGTAGGGCACCTACAGCATTCTCAAAATTTAGCGCACACCCTACCTAACGAAACTTAGATATTTAAAAGCTAAAAATTAAAATAACATCAAATTAAAAACAAAAAATATTTAACTAAACTAGAAAATGTCACTAAATGTCCGTTGCAAAATTGGTAAAATCAAAATTAAGAATTTTAACATTAGTGTCATGATTTATAGTGCGGCCGGCGGGAGTTTTCGTTCCTGACAGCTGTCAAAATCATAGCTTTTTTACCCCTTCGAATCGGAAATAAACTTTATTCAGTGGACATAAGGAGCTGTCATGAACGCATTGTCGCAACGGCCGCACTTTAACAGACTGGTATTTGATATAACAGGTTAGGCAATGCTAGGCGCGGTCGATACTAAGATGGGTGACCGCCGACCATTCATTAATTACGACTAGTGAATTGCTCTGGGGGGCACGTTAAGTAGTCAAAGATTGTCAGAAGCTTTTTTAGTACCCTCATATTGTGACAGCACCGGGCCAACTTGGTAACATTCTAAACTTCCTTGTATCTAAGGATTGAGTAATATTGGTTCATGAGAATCGATCCTTGGGTTCAATCAAAAATAAGTTGTGGTGATTGATAAAAAATGTAATCCAACGGGATTGGGTTCCGTATACATTACTTATTTCACATTAAACACACAAAAACTAAATATGCTCAAAACTCAGTTATAAATAGAATTCAACAAACATACAATACCTCGTTTACTGCAATAACGGACCTTTTTCACGACTCTAAAAGGACTTTCAAAAGAAAAGTAAGTAAAGCCCTCAATTACTGATTACACTTCAAAACACACACTCACACCACTACACATCTTACACTCACTCTATACCATTTTTTTTCTTATACATTGCTGTGAATTTTAGATTTTTTTTAATTTTCAATTTTTGAATCCATGACAAACATATTATTATTATTATTTTTTAATCATTCGTATTTTGTAAATTTTGACAATCACATTACCTTTATTTTTGATTTTTTATTAAATCAACTTTTTTTCTCGTGTTTAATAGTATGATGAAATTACTTTCAACAATTCTTCCCAATTATTTTTATTGAATTATTTTTTATTTTTCATATCTTAAATATTTAGAACCATTGTGTAATTTATTGATCACCATCTAACGTGTTAATCGTCTATAAGAAAATAAATAAATAATGTAAATCCCTAATTGGCTATATGTACTATTTTTATGTTTGTAATCATAAATTATTAAGAGCTGTGGACTTTGTAATAATAAATAAATAAAATAAATACAAACCCAAGACAAATAAGACTCGGAAAAAATTAAAAATGTGTACTTATTTACAGGGATGCGACGTTAAGAATGGCGACCAGAGCTCGTCGGCAGCTTGCTATAGAAAAGTGCAGTGAACTCGCGAAATTAGTGGACAATTGGGACCAGAGAGACATAGCGCAGTGCTGCAATGAATTTATCAGAGGTAAATATACTACACAATACAATACTAATTTATAGATAAAATACCAAATAACATTGATCCCGGCTGAGACTCGAACCCAGATCTCGCGCATTTCGAGCGGGCACTCTACAACTGAGCTACCGGGGTTTGGCTGTTGCCATCGAAAATATTTAATATAATTTTTCGTTATTTGCTAACGTAACTTCATCTTTTGGTAATGCTTTGCGCCCCAAGATCAAACGTCTCTACAGAAATTAAGAAATTTCAGTTCAGATGAAACAATCAGATGATGCAATCAAACAAATATTTTTAAGTTGAATTAAAAAAAAACCTAAAATTACAATACCATCCTTTATTTTTCATGTATTTTGGCTCAAACATTCTTTCAAAATAACATATTATACAAAATGAAAAAATGTCTAAATGTAATTGCTTCCATGCTGGGCTGGGAGCGAAAGAAAAACGTAGAATGTGCCAGCTGCTTCTCTTCCCGGGCATACTGTAAAAGTCAGTTAAGGAACAGAGGTTTTAAAGGCGTTTTTGTAGGCGATAGGCTGACCCCCTGTCACTGCAATAGTCTCTCTCCATCATAATAATACCTCCAAAGTTGTCAAAAGTGACATCAGATGGTTTTATAACCTCCGGTGTTCTGCCTACCCCATAAGGGATACAGGCGTGAAGTTATGTATGTAAAAATGACTTAAAACAGACCCAATTGTTTTTGTTTATCTATCGACTTATTTTTTTTTTTTGGGAAGAAGTTACTTATTGTTTTTATAGTGTAGAATATAATAATACATTAAATTCTCCGGTTAAAACCCTTTTATTTTAATGAAGGTATTCTTCCACAAAGAGTCATCTTTCGAATTAATTGCCTTTACAACATGAGTTTTAAGTAGAAGAATACCGATTCACGACATGTTTACTCATATGTATTACTTTTTTTTTGGCAACAGAGGACACCATATCAAAGATAGGTCCAGGAAAGCGGGTGGCGGAGCGGAGAGCGTATTTATTCGACGGACTCCTATTGCTATGCAAGCCTGTAACTAGCCTCGTAAGTATATTTTGAACTCACTTCTACTTTGCACCAAGGACTGTATACCGGTATGAATTTCTGTACTTTTTTTCTGTATGACGTCATACCGTTAAATTAGGTGTATTTAAAAATAACAGTACAGGAATACATACGGTTTAATATTAATATTGATATTAAAACTTTATTTTTAAACTAGCTTTATCCCGCAACTTTGTATGCGCTTAGCTACCCTTCTCGTGGAAATTTCAGAAACTATACAACCAGACACCCACTGAAAGAACCTTTATACCAAGTATCACACCCATGCATTCAAGGAATAAGTTTCTTTCATACAAACTAAAAATCATATATTTCCCGTGCCCGTGGGAATTTTGGGAATTTTTTTCGTAGCACAACCAGTCACTCTTTGAAGGAACCTTCATGCCAAGTATCACATCCGTACATTCAAGAAATAAGATTTTTCATACAAACTAAAAAGTCCAACCCCTTCCCGTGGGAATTTCGGGAATTTCTTCCATAATACAAACAGACACTTATTGAGGAACCTTTATATCAAGTATCACATCCGTGCACTCAAGGGATGGGATTTTTTCATACAAACTAAAACATCATATATTTCCCGTTCCCGTGGGAATTTCGGGAATTCCTTTCATAACACAACCAGACACACATTGAAAAACCTTTGCACCAAGTTTCACATCGGTGCACTCAAGGAATAAGATTTTTCATACAAACTAAAAAGTCCTATATTTCCCGTTCCCGTGGGAATTTCGGGAATTCCTTCCTTAGTGCACCCCTACATCCCCTAAAGAATGTATGTTCCAAATTTCAGCTCTCTACGCCCAGTAGTTACGTCTGTACGTTGTCTGTCAGTCACTCAGTCACTCAGTCAGTAACGGAACAGTTTTATATATTTTTAAATAATTGTAGAATGTTCGATAGTTTAGTTGCAAGCCTATGAAGCGTAGGGACATATGCTGACCTGACCATTTCGGTACAGAAATTAAATAGGTTAAAATATTTCTGTACTAAAAACATCTGAAGAAATTAATCCGGTATACATTATTTGGGTACTGCTATAGTTAAGTTAGATTTTAATAACTTGTACAGGTATTGTGTTTGATGAAGCAGTACACTAATAAGGGTACTGAAATTTTACTAGTACTATTTAAAAAGGTTATACCGATATGCAGTCCCTGCTTTGCACTCTCTTGTTTTAGGTTTCTATTTAGAAACTGATTTTGTAGCCTCAAGTTTGACGTTATCGATACTTCTAATTAGAGTAAAGTTAGAGGTGTAATGGGCCCGATTCGACATTGAATTCTCTTATTTTAAGTGTTTTTTAATGCCGTGGCAGAAAGAGAAAAAAATAGTTGTTGTATGAGGCTGTCACGTTTCGCGACACTGGAGAGACTTAAACTTTGTAGTGTAAGTACAGAATGAAAATGATTGAAAACGAACGAGCCTTTGTCACTCGTTTTGCATATAATTTTAAAGAAATTTATAAATAATAGAATTTGAGGTGTGTACTGTATTTGTAAAGTAACTTTAATGAAAATAATTAATTACCAAATAAACCCATAGCTTTAAAACGGTTACAGTAGATATAAAATCGACTTGATAACTTCTTGATTTTTAAACTCGTTTTTTCGTCAAATATTAATTTTCAAATATAATTGCCCATCGCTAACAGCACCAAAAGAAAAGAAATATCTTTTTTCCATACATTACGATATTATTATTTAAAAATAATTACATTAATTCACTCAAACCGCATCACTATTTTTTTACTTCCCTAAAGTGGCCACACTGGAACTGTCATTTTTCTGCATTGAATTATTTGCCAGAGTATAGCTTACTATAAGTTAGCAATATTAAGATGCCCGTATGCCTTGATGGTAGCGGAAGTTACGTTTTATAAAAAGCCATCCATAATTTATCTCCATATAGTATTTATTTTATTGTTATAATGTGATATGAAAGTTATTGCTTATGTTTATTTATTCTTCATTATACACAGAGTACAGAGCACAATAAGGCGGCCTTATCATCTAAACACGATCATCTCCATGCAACCTTATAATTTATTTATACTCCATTAATTATTTAATAATTACACAGTAATTATTTAATATAATACTAACAAGTTTTTTTTTTCATATATTTAATTATATTTCTGTCTATTTCGACGCAGGTTAGCACCGGAGGTGGCTCAGGTTCAAATCCCGGCACGCAGCAGTTGAAATTAAAAGAGAAATTACACATACGGAAAGTGGATTTAGTTGACCGGCCGGATACGGAAGGTAATTGGTGTATTTCCTTAATAAAGTGTTTGTTTTTAGCAGTAAAAGGTTAACAGGGTAAAGTAAAATGGATTTCTATTACATAGAATGTACCAGCTGCTTCTTTTGCCGGGCATACTGCAAAAGTCAGTTAAGGGACAGAGGTTTTATTGGCATTTGTGGGCGATAGGCTGACACCCTGTCACTGCAACAGCCTCTCTCCATCATTATATTACCTCATTTGTCAAACGTGACATCAGATGGTCTTATAACCTCTGGTGTTCTGCCTACCCCATGAGGGATAAAGGCGTGAAGTTATGTATGTATGTATGTAATGTAAAACTGTTTACTCCTAAAAAATCCTTTTTGTTCTAGCCTGTAAAGCAAAATGTTTTTTTTTCTTTAAACTTTAATGTTTTTACTTGCCTATCTTTTAAACAACTTTATCATCTTCTTCTCGAGTCAAGGGCAATCCGAATATTTAACAAGTTAAATTTTGTGCGGTGGCAGAGCTTTGCGAGGAGATCAGCTTTCTCATTTGAGAATTCCTCAATTTATAAAGTAGGGGTTAAGTAAGGTACTGCTATTTGCTTTTATAGGATACGTGTTATAATAATGTGGTAAACGAATGAACAGTGTCCAAAGAAAATTATGATTTAAATTTTAAACAATAATCTCTTATATTACAAATCCTTAGTAAATCATTTTTTATGGAATTGTTGATAAAATAGCATATTAAGTTATTAAATAAATATCAAAATCAATAAAATCTAAGACTCCTATTTTAAAACATTACTTAGGTTAGAAGCAGCTTAAGCATTTTTCTTTTTAAAGTTCTGTATTTATAATTGACTGCGAATCAATGCTGTTTGGTTTTAAATTAATTATTTGTAAAACTCAATGATGTGATGATAGCAACATTACCTATCTGTCCCTTTCCCACCTTTATTCAAGCTTCTCGCTCGCTCTTACTGCGTGCGAACCCCGAAGTTATTGAAAAGAATATGGCCACCTATTAGCAGCGTGTGCTTACAATTTAATCGTTTTTATTAATAACTAATATAAATAGTTCAGTGCTGTGATCTATAATAGTAGTTTATGAAACTGTCACATAATTAGGGGTATTATTCACGAGTGTGATTAAAAGTATCACACGAGTGTATACTTATCTAATCTCATACACTGAAGATATTTATTCCCGCCATTATCGCGCATGCGCCAAAACGCGCCGCGCGGCCACAGAATGTAACGTAGCGCGGCGCTCGCAGGACACAGATAACAAAATGAAATCTATGGTCTGTTATCTGTATCGAAATGAAAAAAAAAAAAATTATAACATTGTATTGTTCGAGGTAGTGTGTTATAATTTAATTTTTTAATTTCATTTCGTTATACTATTTTAAAAAGTATGTCAATATAAATTCGTTCTGAGTTTTATATTTTGAATATTATGATATGAGAGTAGATAAAAGGACACTATGAAACTTGTGAATACGTCATCATAAAAAACAGAGAGGATTCATAATTTTGTGCGCGTGAGCCGTGGTTTCGGTGAGTGCTTGAATTCCTATCCACCTTCTTGTCTTCTTATTGCAGGTGCGTTATCACATCGAGTTCTTATATTAAGTGTTCGCCAGCTCCTATGGTCTTTTTCCAAAGATTATTAAAAAAATGCAGTCCACTACAAACCGCAAAAAACCGAAAGACCAAGCATATGCTGAGTCGTGATTAATGCTTGAGAAAGTTTTCATAATACGAGTCAGACACATTTAGATACATTTAAAGCTCTATTCCAACAATCCTTATTAACGACCCCATATTCACCAACAGAGATGAAGAACATAATCGAGCTATGTCCACGCGTGGGCGCTCCCGTGGTGCTCTCGTGCAACTCCTGCGCAGAGAAGAGGAGCTGGATGTGTGAGCTCGTCATGCTTAATACCAAGCCGATGCTGGACCGCAGTTTGGACAGGTGAGAGTATTATTATAAACTTACAATTTTATTTCAACTTTAAATTGAACTATTTGTTGTTGTCACTTTAACAAAAATAATCCATAAAGTAAATAAATAAAAATGCGCTAAATAAAAGTTTGTCAACGCTGAGAATTCCTTTAATTTTCGCATATTATCGTAACTCATGTCGCGGGTTTCTAACCCGCCGCGACCACTGCAGCACTGGCGTCTAAAGCAGATAGTGGCATTATATATATAAAATGAAATGAAATAAGTTTATTCACAGCAATAAGCACAATAGGTACATTAATAAAACAACTTACAAACTACTTCTATTCAATAAAATGAGAAAGGAAAAAAATAAAAGAAAAAAACAACAAAAACAAAAAATATTAGTGTGCAAAAATTGTGCGGAAAGGTCCATAGCTCAGCGATCATATTTGCTTCTCAGAGCAAATCACTGGTTTTCAGCTATTTCCTTCCTAGGAAGCAGCAGTGCGATAAATAGTAGTCTTACTTCGTCCTCATATATAAAACTCAAAAATATTAATATTAAATATATATCGCAGTCGTAAAGATTTAGCCAAATTAAAGGTAATCTTAGCTGTCACAAATCTAATGCAAAAATTATGTAGACTGAATTTTTCAATAATGTAATTTTTGGCAAGACATTGTTTCCCATACTGACGTAGGTATCGAAAGCTAGGTATGATATCGTTTAAAAAAAAATCGTTTATTTCAATCTTACAAAAAATATTTTTTTATACATGGGCTAGTGACTTCTTTTAGGCTTGCAAAGGCCTGTGTCAGGAGCATAGAGTAACTTATATACTGGTATAGAGTCGTCACTAACAAATTCGGTACTAGCGCAATCTAACGGAAAACAACCGTACCTCGACAACCAAAACCCAGCTGCGCCGCTCTAGCTTGTGTTCTCAAGAAGGGTAATTTTAAACAATAACTTAGACTTTGGAATAGCTAGGTTTATAAAAAATCAGGTTTGGGTATGATGAATCCAGCAGTTCAATCAAAGTCTATGTATTGAAGTAAATAAAAAACAATTTAGCAGTTGCGTGATTTATTAGGTTTTCTTTTTCGGTGTCCTTCTAACGTGCGTAAGTCCAACGTGTTATGCGAAGAATTCAGAGTCCGGGAGCTTGCCAAAGTTGTAGAAAATTTATAAAACACAATCCAGAGCAAATTCACGAGTCACGGGAGGAAACGGAATGAAAAAATTCATTTTTATCTCATGTCAGTCTCTCAATCACTTTCGTTTTCACATTTTGTGCATCAACATAGAAGAGCTGTCAATGTTTTGACAACTAGTATAATATAGTAGTATTACTAAAAACTTCAAGATTTTCCTAACTTTAAATCATTGCATAAAATCTATATCCACTGTGGATTAAATAATAAACACTTTATTGTACACCAACATGGTTACAGAGGAAAAATTACATTAAATGATGGCATTAAAATACATTTGTACAAAGGCGACCTTATCGCTCAAGAGCGATTTCTGCCAGGTAACCTAGGAATTAAAGGAAATTAAGGTGGATGGGTGCACGGCTTGTAAAAATATATAAATAAACTAAATACTAATAATTACATAAATAGATAATGAACATAAATACCATATATACATATATATTAAATATTATAATACATATATAAATAGTTAAGATTAACAGTTTTTCGCCTGGTAGTGTCGTTTAATCATTCGTTTAAAAATCCGTGGTGTGCTAGCTAAACGGATTTCAATCGGCAACTCATTCCAAAGTGACACCGCACGAATAAAAAATGACTTATTTAAAAATGTGGAGGTATGCAATGGCGTCGCAAGGAATAAATTGGATGAAGAGCGCAGGTTACGGTCGTGATTGGTAAACCGATAGGTAAAGCGGTCTTTTAGATACACTGGTATCGCTTTGTCGTACAGAATACGGTAGACTAGTGAAAGTATGTGAGTATTCCGGCGAAGGCGAATGGGAAGCCACTTGAGATTAGTGCGGAATTCAGATATGTGGTCGTATTTGCATAACCCAAATACAAACCTTATGCAGAGATTTTGTAGCCGCTCAAGTTTATTTAGAAGTTCTTCAGTTAAATCTAGATAGCTGGCATCAGCATAGTCGAGAATAGGAAGTAAGAGAGATTGTGCAAACGTAATTTTAGTGGCAGTAGGAAGGAAATTACGAAGACGCTTGAGCGAATTCGCCGCGGCAAACATCTTCCTGCTCAGCTCAGTAATTTGTGGTTGCCAAGACAACGTGCGATCGAAGATGATGCCTAAGTTTTTAACAGTCTCGCTATATGGGATCTTGGTTCCATTGAAGATTACTTGTGGAACTGAGCTCCAGTCAACTCGTGGAATCATTTTGTAACTTTCAATTATGATAGATTGAGTTTTAAGGGGGTTGACTGTGAGGCCATGATTATAACTCCAATCCGATATCTGTTTTAAGTCAGCGTTATGTTGTAGAATGGCGCTGGGCAAGTTCTCAAGGCTGGTTTGTGTATAAATTTGAAGATCGTCCGCATACAGATGGTAAGAAGAAGAAATGTTGAGAGTAATCGTATTGATGAATAGAGCAAACAGGAGAGGAGACAACACGCCACCTTGCGGCACACCGGCTTTAATATCACACCAATCAGAGAGTGCCATCTCAGTGGATATACGTTGCCGGCGCCCGTGCAAGTAACAATGAAACCAGTCAATAGTCGATGGAGATATGTTAAAAGAACGAAGTATTTGCAAAAGGATGTCGAAATCTACTGTACTGAAAGCATTGCTGAAGTCCAACAAAGTCAGCACAGTAAGTTTCTTCTGCTCCATGCCCATACGAATATCTTCAGTAATATTCAGCAATGCAGTGGTCGTACTATGCCCGGTTCGGAAGCCAGATTGGAAGGGATTCAGTAATTTATGGTCTTGTAAAAAAGTGCTGAGTTGTTGATGAATCAACCCCTCGAGCACTTTTGAAAGGAAAGGTAAGATGGTGATAGGACGATAATCAGAAAAGGACGAGGGATTGTTTTTTTTAGGGACAGGTATGACTTGTGCATCCTTCCATGCATCAGGAAAGACACTATTAACAATACAGTTATTTAGGATAGAAGTTATAACAGGAATAATGAATAAATAATGTATTGGGTATTTTTTTCAGTCATAAAAAGAAATTTTCATATGCTTGGAACGCACTCAATTAGTTACTCTAACTGCGTAGAACGCACCCAATTTGAAAAATCTACGAGTTTTTGTATTTATGATTCAATTTAAAAAGTAAATATATCATCTTGTATAGCGGATAAAATAATATTAATTTTGTATCAACTACTTAAAGCACAATATATTTTTTCACGAACCGTTGAGCAAAACTGACATCTGTTGGTTTAAAATGGAACATAATCTTTACCGTGTTGAGAATAATGCCATCTATCGGAAAGCATCAATACTTTTACCACAAGAGCGAAGGAAAGGGAAATAATACTAAGTGAAAAAACACTGGTCAGGAGGCACCGCTCTTCCTTAAGTGAACTGATTTAAGTCATACAAATACGCACATTACTTAATATACTAGAATTATATGGGGGCGGTCGTAAGGTTCGTGTGCGACTTGCATTTTGTAAATAAAGAGTTTAAAAGCGCAAACCAACCTTACGTCAGATGTAAGAATTACATTTGAAAGATTAAAAGTAAAATAATAAAAAAATGACGCGGGTTGTTCGTCAGAGAAGATTTATTCTACACATTTGTTTTTCCTCTGAAAGTAGAAGGATCCCGAGATCCCGCTACGCCCCTCCGCTACACCTTTTTAAATTTACATCCGATAATGTAGTATGAGTGATCTTAAGTCGAATATAATACTGCCGTCCTACCAAAAAAGGCGGCTAAATTACATTTTGCCATTTTTGGACTACCTAGCTCATAAAAACCATAAAAATTCTAGATTGTAGAAACGTTAAACTCCTTTAATCGCATTATAAGTGTGTAATTGCGATTTTTTTTCAACAGATGTGAGCTATCTCAAACACAACTCTAGAAAACAAGTTTTGCGGGTTTTTGTCTTTTTTCTCGAAAATATGATTTTGCACTTAGCGGCCTTTTACGGTAGGACGGCAGAATAAAATAGTGATTTCTAAATAACTGAATTTTCATTCGGTAGTTAATCTACTTCTCAGAATTGCCACCTATAGGTCCCGCGTTACGGTAGGTACTTTATATTCCTGTTTTGACATTTACTATATTCTATAACTATTGGCGTACAAGGTGTAGGAAATTAAAAAATAAAATTTAAGAAGAAGTGAACTTATGAATGTCTGTCTGTTTAGTCTTTTCAATTGTTAAAATCATCGGTCGAGCGCGGTTTTACTGTTGTAACTTTTGATTGCGGAGGTTTACACATAGTCTCAATGCAACTTAAAAAGGTATCTCATGAAGACCACCCAGTGAATCTAGGGCTAGATCTTAATTATTTTAGTAAAATGAAACACTTTTTAACCGGATTTATCGCGTATATTTACATTTTAAATTTTAACTCGACGTTTCGGCACATGAGTAGATAAACGGAACAGAGACAAAGCTTCTTAAGAACGTGCAAAATTGTTACCTATTTTGGTAGGGTTGTCACAATAGGTAAAGACAAACTAAACAAAACATTTGTTAAATAGTTTTATTATTCAGTATATAGAATACTTTACAAATTACTTACTCTAATAATTTTCTTTTTATAATTTTTGTTTTTTAATAATTTATTGTTTCTTTTGACGGTGTGGTAAATTCTGAATCTAACATATAGTTTTATCAAGTACTCTAACGGGAAACACTCACATGGCATATCAAATTTTCAATAGCAACGTCCCTCGCGTGAATTTTTTCGTTTCGCGGTGATTGACCCTTAGATAACTATGCCTATAGTACTTACGATCAGGTGATCGGGAAAATACAGGGCGTTTAAATTAAACTAAGAAAAAACTAAAAAACGTTCCTGTGACTAAACTATTGCTTAGATTGATCTGATTTTTGTTGTGTAGCCTGATAATGATACACAGAATATGTGGTTTCATTTAATGCTTCTCGCTTTTATCAACCTTGTATATGTTATTTGTGTTATGTTAACACACCTACATTTTTGTCAATGGATAGTTCGTCAAGAAAAAAAATGTTCAACCTTTGAATGCGATTTCCCAAAAACTTAAAATTTTGAGTTATTTCTTTTTTTTATTGAAGGAGCAAAATATTTAGTAAAAGCTTGTAATCAGCGACCATACATAGTCGTTGCTTGTAATAATAATAAAAAGGTAAAAACACACCGTATAGTACCCAGTTACCCTCTTCTTATTGAAAAAAAAAAAACAAAATAAAAAATTTTAAAAACCCACGACGCGACCGTTAAAAATTAATTGAAAATGAATAAAATAATTTAAAATCCCCGACTGAAATGATTTATGTGACGAGAGATAATTAACGTGAAAAGCTTTTTTAAAAGTTCACTTGATCTCACACAGAGTCGGTCATATTATGAACAGCATACTATTCGTTTTCATAGCACTTCCCTACGCTTACCTATTCGGTTCTCGAAGATGTAGATGTCGCAATAACATAGGTATTCAACTACCTATGAACTTTATAAGAAGAGCAAAAATATCCGTCTGGGGCTGCCATTGAATGAATTCGTTTTGTAGTTTTATATTGAAATTTAAAATATTGATTAGACCCCGTTGTCACGAGCGACTGTGAGTCGAATCCGGTTAAAACGTGTTTTATTTAGTAGTATGAATCGCGAAAACTTAAGACAATATTAGTTTAGTAAACTTGAATTAGACTGAAGTGTTGTGTGGTTGGATGCTGGAATGGGAGCGAAAGAAAAACATAGAATGTGCCAGCTGCTTCTCTTCCCGGGCTTACTGTAAAAGTCAATTAAGGGACCGAGGTGTTATGGGAGGCTTTTTTGTGGGCGATAGGCTGACCCCCTGTCACTGCAATAGTCTCTCTTCACTTTTATAATGCCTCCAAATTAGTCAGACGTGACATCAGATGGTTTTATTACCTCTGGTGTTCTGCCTACCCCATACGGGACACAGGCGTGAAGTTATGTACCTATGTATGTATGTTGTGTGGATAAGAGGAATTGGATGTGTGATCTTATGATGCTCATAACCAAGTCTATGCTCGATCGGAGTTTTGGACCGGTGAAATTTTAAAAGCTGCTCATTCCAGTACCTTTTCATACTAATGAGGCTACCTTATGTTGCAAATTCATCGTATCAAATACCAATAACTAAGCGTCATATCGTTTTGTATTATTAAGTTATTTTTTTAATATTATTTTATTTTTAATATATTGTGCGTATTTTGGGGACTCCAACTTCTTTTCATTACGCCAATTTATGGCAGTTTAAAATAACGATATTAATCAATTGATAATTTAATCCCCTTTAGAGTAGGAATTTTGAAATCGATTTGAAATACCTAAACTTTATTTATATAAATAATTCCTCTTCAGCGTTTTACTTGTAATGTGTTATTTATTTATGAAAACTTAATTGTTACATGTACTAAAAAGGTTTAATCTATAATAATTTAAGAGTCTAGAAAAATCGTATGTTTCCCTTGAGAACAAATAATTAAATAACTCTGTATAACAATTTTATATTTCCATCTTTCCAGCATACTAGTGGAGTTAGAGAAACGCGTCCCTTTACGGTTGCCCCCGCCTTACATGTACAAGTTTGCTGTCCCGGATTCGCCTGACAACATCATACTGGAGCCTACTACTAGGCAGCAACCGCCCGCTATTAAGGTAATCCCCTAGATTTATGTTTTATTTATATTTTGAACAATCCATAGCGAACACAACCTCGAATAAATCATCAATCAATATATATAAAACTGTTCCGTTACTGACTGAGTGACTGACAGACAACGTACAGCCGTAACTACTTGGCGTAGAGAGCTAAAATTTGGAACATACATTCTATAGGGGATGTAGGGGTGCACTAAGGAAGGAATTCCCGAAATTCCCACGGGAACGGGAAATATAGGACTTTTTAGTTTATATGAAAAATCTTATTCCTTGAGTGCACCGATGTGAAACTTGGTGTAAAGGTTTATCAATGTGTGTCAGCAGGCGTAGCACGGCTTTCATAAGAGATAAGTCACACGACAAGACATAATTTTGTCACAGTCCGGTAATTTGTCTTATTTGACAGCACGGGCACACGACGTGACAAAAATGCTTGCCGCGACATATCTTTGTCTTGACGTTTATACAAAGAACGAGTTTAACAACTTTAAACCTCCAAATGTAATTTTTTAGTTGGTGAATTTTTAGTTTTAATATTATTTTTAAGTTTTGGGACCATGTCAAGGGCCAAAAAGCAGTAAGTACCTTTACCGTTGAAGTCTTAAAAGAATCTGATTATAATAATTGATAGACATAATTATTATTCATCATCATCATCATCACAACTCTTTGTAATGAGCTCACTGCAGGCATTAGTCTCTCCATTGGATGACGAGGAGGTTATAGGCCATAATCCACCAAGCTGGCCCAGTGCTGGGTGGTGGATGCCAGAATTTTCAGGGCGCCAAAATGGCTTCTGACAAACCCTAATGACTACTGTATACAAGTATACAGCACCCGGGACCGACTGCTTAACGTGCCCTCCGAAGCACGGAATTCGTCGAGAGAAATGAATGGTCGGCGGTCACCCATTCAAGTACCGACCGCGCCGAACGTTGCTTAACATGTGATATCGTATGAGACACACATTAACCATGGCGCCACGACGACTTCATAATTATTATTATGAAAAAATAATCTCACAACCTCCGAACCGCAGTGATAAAAAATGTTTGGCGATGTGTCAAATTGTGACAAAAATAAACAAAACGATGCCGCCATGCTATTAAATAAGAGATAGAACTTGAAAGAAGTCTTAAACATTTGTCAAGATGTGTTTGTCACGCATTCTAGATAAATTAAACTTGCCCCGTGCTGCTGTATAAGACTAAGCAATTATGTCGCTCAAATTGTGATATAATCTGTGACACAAGTCTTGTCTTGACAAGCCGTGCTACGCCTGCTGGTTGTGCTATGAAAGAAATTCCCGAAATTCCTAGGGGAACGGGAAATATATGATGTTTTAGTTTGTATGAAAAAATCCCATCCCTTGAGTGCTCGGATGTGATACTTGATATAAAGGTTCCTCAATAAGTGCCTGTTTGTATTATGAAAGGAAATCCCGAAATTCCCACGGGAAGGGGTTGGACTTTTTAGTTTGTATGAAAAATCTTAATCCTTGAGTGTACAGATGTGATACTTGGCCTGAAGGTTCTTCAAAGAGTGACTGGTTGTGCTACGAAAAAATTCCCAAAATTCCCACGGGCACGGGAAATATATGATTTTTAGTTTGTATGAAAAAAACTTATTCCTTGAGTGCATGGGTGTGATACTTGGTATAAAGGTTCTTTCAGTGGGTGTCTGGTTGTATAGTTTCTGAAATTTCCACGAGAAGGGTAGGTTAAGCGCATACGAAGTTGCGGGATAAAGCTAGTATGATATAAAATAATGAATATCATAGGTAAAAATGCCAAATAGAATCGATCCCGGCTGGGACGCGAACCCAGATCTCCCGCATTCTGGGCGGGCCCTCTTTTAACTGAGCTACCGGGGCCTGGTCGTTGAATATCGGGTATCACGTGACTCTCCCTAACACTACCGAAGGTGTTAGTAATCTTGCTGTAGGTCGCTCCAATCGGACGAAACAGATGGAGATGATGTTTAACTTTTATACGTCATTTCTAGTTTACTACATGGTATCTCACAACACAAGCTTCGCTTACTCTGAGGCTATGTAGGTAGTGGTGTGATTGTCTGGGGGTTTATTTTATTTCATTTAGTGATAGGATTCAAAGATACTAAGAAAGATATCAATATTGTGATATCGATTTTCTAACGTACATACGCGCGACTGAATCTCGAGACGACCAGCCTTGATGCTTGGTCGGGGTTCGGACACGCGAAGTACATGCATTTGGGTTATCTATGTTTATACATCTCTGTGCTTTTAAAATATCATCATCATCATCATGACTCTTTGTAATGACCCCACTGCAGGGCTATGAGTCTCTCCCCTAGGTGGCGAGGAGGTATAGGCCATAATCCACCAAGCTGGCCCAGTGCTGGGTGGTGGATGTCAGAATTTCCAGGGTGCCGAAATGGCTTCTGACAAATACTAACGACTACTGTAAGTATACAGCACCCGGGACCGACTGCTTACCGCGCCTCCGAAGCACGGAAGTGGCCGTGAGAAATGAACGATCGGCGGTCACCCATCCAAGTACCGACCGCGCCAAACGTTGCTTAACCTGTGATATCGTTTGATACGCACAGTAACCACGGCGCCACGACGACTTCTTTTAAAATATAAGTGTTTTATTTTACTTTAAAACTAGCCACCTTAACCCCCGTCTCTCTCCACAGGGCGCCACGCTCCTCAAGCTCATCGAGCGTGTGACATACCACGTTTATGCGGATCTGGCGCTGATGCGCACCTTTCTCACGACGTACCGCAGCTTCTGCTCGCCGCGCGAGCTGCTGAGCTTGCTGCAGCAGCGCTTCCAGATCCCCACCAGCCACCTCGTCGCCGGTGAGTGCTAGATGGCGCTGTATGTCGATTAAAGCGCGCAAGACGTTTTCTGAATGGTTTTATAGGGGACGGATTTGATAATTCCACCTTCATCTTAAACAGTTGTAAATGTAATGGCGCTGTCTATAGGAGCATCGCTTGCAGATACTCACCAGCCATAAGATTGCGCTGTATGTAGCTCAAAGAGCGGAAATGCTCCGAGTGGACTCCCGACATAAATTGTTTCGGGTGTTGTATTAAATCGCATATAGGGTTTTTGAAATGATTCTGACTGTTTGTATTTTAATGAAAGTTTGAGGGAAAGATTTTCATTAAGCATTAGTTGAATGGTGAGTCGGTAGATGGCAGTGTTGGTTGATTAAAGCGCGTTAAGGCTTTTTAATAGACATTCAAGGCGAGCAGCGCTGAATTGTAATTGTACATTTCGCTGTTTGTCTGTATTATGCAAGTGTTTTTATCGGATTTGGTAGCGGTGTATCAAACCTTGCAATTTTTTCTAGTCGTGTCTCGTTATGAGATTTTTGAAGAAATGTTACGTAACAGGTTATGAACAGGACGTAACCAGTTTCGGAAACTAGTGATTTTTGTAAGTAGTTTCTTTTTGTGACGACGACATTCTTTACGTGTTATTTTTGCGTTTCCGTGGGCAACGCGTTACGAAATATGAGCGTTAAAGTCATCGGTTCTTTTAAACAAGTAATTTTGTAACTAGTTGCTTTCTCAAAGCATGTTCGTTTCGTTATATTACGTTTCTGTAGGCAAGCTACAAGAAAATTTCATAACACTGCTTCAAAATAACAGGTAGTTCTTGTTAAGCTAGTAATAGGGTTCAAAATTCTTTATCAACTCTCCCCGTAATCTTTTGGCTGCTGGCTGACTATGAACTTAAACTAACGAACCATCTAGTTTAAACTAGAGTAAATATGCCACTTTAACTAAAGTGGCACCGTTACTACAAATAAAAACTAGATGGCGTGTCAGGCGGTTACCGGGGCGAAATACATCACCAACGAACGACACGAAAATCACTTGTTTTATAAAAATCACTTGTTTATAAAAATCACTAGTTTGAGACATATTTAGAAACCAGTTAATAAGTTACATGTAACATAACTAGTTACTGTAAATATTGACGTGACATAACGCCCACATCTAATTTTTTCCTGGATTGAATACAACAGCCCGGCATCTAACTTGTCATCATTTCTATCTTCATTGTGAAACCATGTTGGTGTATCACAAAGAGTTTTATTACTATTTGGCATTTCAATAGCAACACGCCGTTCTAGCCGGAATGACCCGATAATTTTACCAGTTGCTCTGGGATCAGGGCATGAGAGATAGAAACCGGCGAACATTCGGGCAGTTTCGAGCAAAACCGCTTTTTGCATGCGTGCTGAAAGCGAATCCCAGTCTTTTATAATCTTAACATAACTTCCCACATTTCGGTCATCTCATGTGCGAGGTCCAAGTACTTGCATTGCTTTTTGGTCTCGTCCATCACGAGGTTCTCGTCATGCGGGATAGTTATGTCCACCAAAAACTATTATGTATTATTACCGACCGGCCACTCAAGGACCGGATCAAACTATTGGCTGTATCGTGCTGCCTTTCGATTTTGATGATCATTATCCCCGAGTAGACTACAAAAGGATGAGCCCCGTAGAATCCTATGAGTGTAGACAATCATGTACTGGTCCGTCTAAGCCACCTAAACCGTGTTTACAATCAATGACTACACCCGCGTTTGACCAATCTTACCTGGTGGTAAGTGAATCATCATCACAACTCCGTGTAATGAGCCCACTGCAGGGCTATGAGTCTTTCCTCTGGGTGACGAGGAGTCCGCGTTCCAGGTCACGTGCCGAGATTGACTCAGTTGTATGTTAAGGAAATAGTTACATAGTAGTATTTATTATGGGGATTTCTAGTGAAAAATTAAGTACCAAGTTTTATTACATAATTATCTAAAATTAAGTAATTAAGGTATCTAAAATTTGTCACCAGTCACCCTGTATTTTAATGTTTTAATTTATTTTTAGTAGGGGTTTGAGTTCCTAGAGAATACAAAACAGTTAATTAGTTCGAATAATCCTGTCAAAAATCTTTGTTCTGTTGATTTGGGTACAAATCCATTTAACAGTTTGTGTACTATGAAAGTATATACAGGTTCTGTCGTAATGAATGGACATTATTATAACAACCCGTTATCTGGAGTTGGTCCGTAATTGTAAGAAAATCGTATCTTATCGTATATATCGTAATTGGCAGGATATTCAACCATATGAAAATGGCAGACACTTTTATACTTTTTCATAAATTTTCCTACCTTTTTCGTTAATTTCGCTGCCATTTCATCAAATTTAGGTATTTTTGAGTAATTTTTACTGAATTATAGTTCGGCCGTTCAGAGAATGCGTTCCTCACACCTGTCAGTTAGTCACGACTAGTGATGGGCACAACATAACACTGAGTTCGTTACCGTTCCTCCAAAATGAAACGCCGCGTTATTTTTAAGTTTTTTTTTTTGGTTTTAAATTGGCGGAATTATTTAAAATTTGTATTTTAGTAATTTAAGTGGAAACCAAGAAAAGGTAATATTAATTTAATAAAATTGTTTTATTTATTTTTTGTTGCAAAGTCACAATCTGTATTTCTATGCAATAAAGTATATTGAATTGAATGTGCGTACAGAATATTACTCAGACTCCGATTCGCTTGAGGAGGTAGTGAGGGGTTGGTACTCGGTGGTTTTGTTGAATGAAACACAAGTTCACTGTTTGGCGTTCATTTTATTAATAATTCAAAAATCCATGTGTTTGTAAAGGTATCAAAAAGCTTACTCGGCGCAACGTGACGCGAAAACATCATTTCTTCATCATCATCTTCGCCTACATGTATAATTATTTTATTATCAATAACAGTTTCAATCCTAATATCTCGGTCAAAATGTTCCATTATCAGGTTTTTAGTCTTTCAACAACCTTTGTTATCTTATAGTCCATTATTTTCAAATTCTTAAAAAGAAAAACGAAACGTATTATTTCATAAAGTATACCTATTTAAGAACAGATTACGATACTGTTATTATTAGCACAGCACTACAAATATAAAGCTTTGACATAACCTTGTAATAGCGCAGTATAGATTTTGAAAAATATTGTTTACCAAGTTATTTGACACTCAGTTTGGCACAAAATTATAAAATTCATTGATTATTGATATAATAATGTTGTTTTAATGCTCATCAATTGTTAAAACGGTAAACAACCAGCAAAAATATTTTTTATCGTAACTGCAACGCCATTACAAAGTTACGTCGTCAGTTCAATCGCGATGTGTCAGGAACGCATTCTCTGAACGGCCGAACTATATATTTCTGAAAAATGGTGTTATTTAATTTTGATACAAATTTTAGGTGTTCTTAACGTAAAACATTATCAAAATTGTCGTTTTAGGCCGTAAGTGAATATGAGATCCTAAATTACAACACATAGGAATTAATTAAAAGTTAGTTAGCCTCGCTTGTGTGTATACTTTTGTATGTGACTGTAATGCAATACGACCATGTGTGGTTATATGTCACACGTCTTTTTTCATTTCACTGGAAAGAAAAAAAGTTGGAGAAGGAGATATTGTTTTGCTTCGCATTCAATAATTTCTGCGAATAATTAATTAATTTATATATTGTTACAGAAAACTCGGAGAGCAGTGGCACGGATGCGGAGAAACTCAGTAAAAACGTGGCCAGGGAAGACTACAAGAGATATCGGAAAGAGTTCGAGCAGCCCGTCAAGTTCCGGTGAGAGTCTCTTCTCTTTAGTCTTCTTTTAGGAACTAGCGGCTTTGTGAGGTTTCATCTACGAAATTGTTTACCATTTGAAAATGAAAAATGAAAATGAAAATGAAAACTTTTTTATTCGTAGTAGGTAATTTTATACACTTTACGAACGTCAAATGCTGGATGAGGGCGGCGCGGGTCCGGACGACATGAAGAATCCAGGGGAAGGCCTCCGTCGAGAAGTGTGCGTCTCTCAGCTTATAAAGATAATGATCGCCCATTATCCACCAATGTCTTGGTGATGTCTACTACTACTTCTTCTTCGGCTTTAAAAAACGAAATGAAAGTAGAACCCTAGGTAGACCGAGAGGAAAAAAGCCGGCGGAAAAAAAACTCTCGGCACTCTTTTGTAAAAAGTGCTTATTATAGGTACAATTTGGCAGAAATACAGCTCTGCTATGACATGAACTAACAAACAGAAGACAGCTATTCGTGCTTGCCAATATCATGTCGCAGCCAAGCTGCTTACATAGTGATTAATGTTTAATATTTGGAAATAACCTGTGGAGACATCAATCCCACGCTCTTTTGTCATCTAAATAATCTTTGAGTTTATAGTAGCCTTTTTTGCATAATGTTTCTTTGATAGTTCTTTTAAATTTATTAAACGTTAGAGATTGAATTGACTGTGGTATTTTATTATAAATACGTATTGACATTCCCATAAATGATTTGGTGCTTTTAGCCAGCCTTAATTTGGGAAACGCTAATTTATGGTCGTTCCTTGTCATTACAGAATTTTTGGAGTTTGACAAGTGGAAATTTGGGAGTTTATTGATTAAATTTAGCCGTTGTAAAATATAAGTTAGGCTTTTAAAATGCCAGAAGATATGCACTATTATGAAACATGGTGTTGTTGTGATTACTTTGGCGGAGTTATAATGTCATCCATGTAAACATCGTCCGAAATAATATCCACATATTGTTCAAAAAATTAAATCAATGAATTACTCAACCGATTGAAATTTAATTTATATAGGACTACCTATGAAGTATTTCCTGTCATATGAAACAAGAATTTCCAAAATCGGTTCATAATTGTCCGAAATATCGAGTAACAAAAACACACAAAAAATAACATACAGACGAATTGAGAACCTCCTACTTTTTTGGAAGTCGGTTGAAAATAAACAATCTTAAAAGTTCAAGAACTTAGAGATGTTATTTTGACGATTCGTCACTTAAAATATAGCATGTTAATTTTACTGGATATAGTTAAAAATAAAATATAACTAGCTGTTTTATGTGGTTATACTTGTGCGATTTCTAACCCCTAAACCTCTAGGTACCAATAGTTGTCTATGCTATTCCAGACTGTACACTATCACTATGATAAATTTCATCCAAAAATCCAAATGAATGAGGAACTAAAGTCCAACCAAACTTTCACATTTATTAAATTATTCATGTACACACAGTGGTATAAAATACAGTTTATCTTAAAGGCTAAACAATTTTTTTAGTAAGAAGTATTAGTAAAAACTAGTTCAAAACCACCTTTAATTTAATAATTGTTTTAAACTATCGCGATTATTTTCACTATGATTAAGGGCGGGTTGTATCAAACGGTTGGTTATCGTATCATACGTACGTAACTTTTTGACGATTACATCAGATGTTTAACGTACGTCAAATACAAAGCGTTGTTTCATCACAAAAAAAACTGTTCGTCAATGTCTTTTCTCTTCCTTTCCACAATTGAATCATCATCACTATCATTTAAAATATATGAAAATAAAACAGAATCCATAATGTTAAAAGCTTTCAACCAAAGATGTCCTGCCTGTCAACTCAGTTTTCACTAGAAAGTTACGTTAACCAGTGGGTGGATGGACGGTCAACGTAATCGTTAATTTTTGACGTCCGTTATAGGTGAAACAACCCGTTTTCTAGCTTGACAGTGGTTAACGCCATTTTTAACGTTGACAGATACGTAAAGTAGTTGTGATACAACCCGCCCTTAATGTATAAATTACGGGATTTTTACCACGATCCGCGATCATGGTGCTTGTAACAGCATCGAAATATCGGACGTGCGAAAATAAAATCGAAAGTCGTGGTAAGAATCCCGTAATTTATACATTAAATCACCTTTAATTTTATTAAACATACTAGCCACCGCGCGCGGATTTACCCGCGTAACTTTTGATCCCGTGGGAATTTCGTGATAAAATATAGCCTATAACCTTCCTCAAGAGATGGGCTATCAAATGCAAAAATAATTTTTCAAATCCCACTTGTAGTTTCTGAGATTAGCGCGTTCAAACAAAAATACAAACTCTTCAGCTTTATATATTAGTATAGATTACTATTGAAAGACTAGCAACTTCGTTTGGATTTACTCGCTTTCGACCTTAATCTTACCTGATGGTAAATAAAGATGTGTTCACGACAGCACAAGGGCTTAGAAAAGGAATGACTCTTGATAAAATCGCTATAGGATTATATTTGGCGGGAGATTTTATGTGAGAGGTCCCTATCCAGACCAACCCTGAAGAGGTCATGCCATCAAGCAAGTGAAGGGGCAGGTAGAAATAAAACTTGCTTTGGTAATTTTCTTTACAATCACCAATATATTATTCACATCAACATTAAATCCATCCAATATTCACGATATTATATCCATCCAATCCATCCAATATTACATTAAAATAATCTTTCTTAACTTCTAAAGTTCTTAATACTATTTCATGATAGTTTACTGTTTTAGATGTGATCACAAGCTTAACTCCCGACCAAGTGTCGCCTATCTGACTTGCCAAAGATAGGGTGGCCGAAATCCCTACTTCCCGAATGAGGAGTTTTCTGACAGCTCATAAAAATTAGTTCAAAAAACCTCTATAGATGGCACTTTTAAAAAGCCGAAGGCGTTAAGTCTGTATACTATAATGTAGGTAAGTGGTATCTACCATCTATGGTTATTTATACGTTCAATTTCTGATACAGACGTCAATTCATTTATTTTAGTTTTAAAAACGCAATGTGGAATAAATTCTTCGCCTTCGCCTTTTGTAAAGCGCCATCTATCGAAGCGTTTTGTACCAATTTTGTACAGTTTTGTTTTTTTAATGAGCTGTCAGAAAACCTCTCATTGTTTTCAATGATGATTTTTACGTAACTTGTTGACGAAACAATCATCGTTCCGCACCTGGCTTGATTATGGGTTGTTTTTATATTCGTACTAAAATTGACTACTACAAAGGAATAAATTATGTAATTTATCTATTAATCTAACACAAGCTTACCGGGGTTATTCTGAGCCGGCCTTCCTTACCTAATCTTCACCTTTATTACATTACGTATTTAATAATAAACCGTAACAACTTAACATTCTCTCCTTACAGAGTAATAAATGTGATCCGGCACTGGGTGGATCAGCATTTCTACGACTTCGAGCGAGACCCTCAACTGCTGGTGGATCTGAAGACGTTCCTGGAGTCAGTCGACGGGAAACCGATGAGGAAGTGGGTGCAGAGCGTCTTGAAGACCTTGACTAGGAAGGTGAGTGAGCCCATTACAAACATTGTCTTTGTATTTCTGCTGCAGTGTATTTCTACTGCAATTTTAATCCAATAAAATTGTTTAAACCATACAAAAGCTTAATATTTTAATATATTATGCAATATTAAATTGTCCTTAACCTGCCAGTGTCACTTTCTTAACTTCATTTCACTTTAAAATACATAAACACTATCACTATGGAAGAAGTGAGACAAACTATTTTGAACATGAACAAGCTTTTTGGGTCCCGGATGGTAAATTTTGAACAGGAACTGAACAAATCCTCTACATACAATTCTTTAGCACAAGATTTTGCTGACTTCAAAGTCCTTGTCCTTAAATTAATGCAAAATTTGCAAAGGCAAGATGAGTTTCTAGCCAAGGAGTGTGACAGGCTGGATATGTATAGCCGAAGAAAAATGCTCTTAGTACATGGAGTTCCAGAATCCGAAGGTGAAAATACAATCTGTGCAATAAAGAGTGTTCTAATTGATAAAATGAAGCTGTCTGATTTTCCTCAAGGTGATATCATCCGTGCTCAGCGGCTGGGAACTACACTGTCAAAAATAATGTGATTTTACATGCAAAAAAAAGTACACAAACCTGTAAAATGTCCCGAAAACACACAGTGGCTCGTATTTGGGGCTCCATACTCATAGAAACTAAATGTCACAAATTAGAAAAATAAAAATATACATGTCTTCAGTACACCTCCCTTGGTATATATTTTTAATATGGAGGGTATGCACAGCTCCTCGAAGGAGAAAAAAAATTATTGATTTTTTTTTGTATGGGATAAAACACATAAAGTGTTTTTTTTTTAAACTGACCGAAACTGAAGGGCTGTTGCTTACGTCATCTATTGTACCTTGCACACTGATCAAGATGACATACTATTTATGTACCTTTGGGTGCCGCTTTGCGCGTAGCAATTTTTTCAAATTTTGAATTTGGTACTGTAGTTTTTGCAAATAATTAGTACAATTATATGAAGCAAGTAATTGTTTTGAATGCAAAAAAACTATTTTAAGTAGATTTGTGTATAATAACGATAATATAGATACATAGCAAGAGGATACTTGCAATAATTTTAATTTTGAATCTATGTTTAAAAATAAGGAAATATTAAAGACACGAAGTTTTTTTTAAAAGATAGTATATTATTTAGTGTAAATAAAGGGTACAAATCTTAACTTTTCAAATATAAATGATTAAAATTCAAAAAAGTACATAAAAAAGCAGTAAAAATAAAAATTGTGCATTACGAAATTTAGAATAGAATAAACATTAATTATCACGCATCTAAATGACACATACTCACACATATAAAATAGTTACACAATGATAATAATAATAAAAACATAAAACTAAATAACAATAACTATTAAGTACTATTATAAGGGACAAAAAGTGATAAAAAGTAAAAGGCTCAGCTTGGGCTGCTGAGATTGTAAGTCTCAGCTGCGCTGGTTTTCAGCCTTCACTTTGCTCTTAGAAAAACAAAATACATAAAATCATGTTGAGTTAAACAACATGAGTACTTAGATAAAAAAATAAAATATAAAAATTAAGTACTAAAGACAATTAGAACTATTCACAACTCTTATAACTATGAAAATTATACTATGTACTACAAAAATAAAAATCTAATTATTTACAACTCTAATATATAAACATATGTAAAATAAATACTAACAGAGGCTATCTTCACCATCATCGTCCTCTAAATCCGAGTCCAACATAGACGCATTAATATCGACAAATTCAATATTCTCCTTGTCGTTGCCTGCATCGTCAGATTCGTCAGTAACAAGAAGAGGTCTCATATCATTAGTGATAACTGTTTTACTTTGTTTTCTCAGCACAGGTCTTATGCTAGACAGGTAGGGATCTGACGACACAAGGAGACCATTGAAAATATCTTCGTTTGTAGCTTTTCGACAAAATTTGCGTGAATGCTGTTCTCGGATTTTCTTAAAGTCTTTGTTTCTGGCTTCTGATGCCTCTTCAGATAATTTGCCAATAGGCAAAACATTGAAATGTTCAATTACTTCAGCACCGTGCATTAAAATTTTGTGAACACTCGAGGGCATGTTATACCAGCCGTAGAGATCCACAAACTTTTGTGCAGTAAGAAGCGCAAAGCTTTTGAACGCCTCAACATTAATGGGCTCTCCACACGCCATCACACGCAAAATCGTTGCAAATCGTAGGACCAAACATGGATCCAAGCCCGTGATAGCGGCAGTTTTTTCAGGATCACTAAAGAATTTCCTGGCCGTGTTCCCATCGTTAGTTGTTCCGGAACCTGAAAAAAAAAAACATGTACAAAAAAAACGGAAAAAAGTATAAAAAGTTAGTAAACAATTACTTATAAATAACGGTAAGGTATTTAAAATTAAAAGGATAAACAACGCCTGTTATTTGAACTCACCTTGTTTAACAATGTCTACTAAGAGACCCATTTCATCACGGAACTTCTGCTGAATTTCTTGCTTTCTTTTCTTTAGTGATTCTTTGCTGCTTGGATGTCTGGCTTGCCAAGTTTTAAACTCTAGTCTATAAGAAATGTGAAGCAGACATTCCATACACCTTATCCAAGCATGAAGCGTAGACAAGCCGTACTGGTATATTTCAGTTGAAACAGGTTTTCTGGAAAAGGTGATAAAATTTGTTAGAAAATTATTAAACAGTAAGCTGAACTTTATTGAGTAGATATATTATTAAAAACTTACTCTAAGATTATCTCTAACTTATTCATTTCAGATGGGGTAGCTTTACAGATATCACAAGTCTGAGTCGAGGTTTGAGATAACTGCGATGTAATTTTGCCATCTATCATGGTCATGAGCATCGAGTGATTAACAGCATGACTTCCTATAATAGATGGCTCCAGTGCTGCTATCTCTGCTTCGATTAAAGCCTGTTCTTCTGGGATGTTTAATTTATTTTCACTTGCAAACTTAAAATATAGTGGTCTGCAGAACATCGTGGAAGACGGTTTGGGATTCTCCCATATGCTTTCTCCATCACAAACTAAACGTAGAGGTACAAACGAACACATAAAAATACTGTCATCGTCACCCGCTATGGTTTGTTTGTATAAGCTTTGTCCTGAAGCACCATCAAAACCCCACTTGCTTATCAATTGTAGCTCTTTGCCCTCGACCGAAGATTCCAAACGTAGAAATTTTGCGAGCCTAGCGAGAGTTTTATCTAAAACTGCTTGCAATTTCACTTTAACTCCTATTTCTGTGACTTCGATGGCATCTTTAGGTGGGTAGCAGTCCTTCTTCGCCTCTGTAATTGCATGATATGAAGGATAGAGGGGTATTCCTTCTTCCTTCGCACAAGCCCTTAACGTGATATACTGCCACTTCGAAAGTTTCAAGGAAGTTAAAATACCTAACGCTTTATCTGCAGAGTAGACAGGCACTTTTTTTTCGGTTTTAACAACTCTTTGATCTTTGCAGCCTCTTGGGGATGCTCAGTAACCAACTTGATAACATCTGCAACGTTTTTATCGTCTGCACTTAAACCAGTTGCATAAGCAAGGCTTTCAGTGCTATGCGCTAAGAGACCTTCTACTCTTCTTCTCTTTTGTTGCGGGCTTAGCTCGGAGAATACTTTTCTTGGACTTGCAGCTGTTGATGTTCCAGCATCGCATGTGCCCGGTTTGAAGGATGTTGATGCGCCCTCATTCACACCAAAGTCTGAACCTAAACATGTTTGCAGCTTTTCAGACTCTCAAAATATTTTCTTCTCCTTCATAAAACAAGGCCATTTTATGTCTTCTTGTAGCCATGACTCATACTTTCTTATGAATGTACGTCTCGTGCGATTACAAGAAATCCATTTGGTTCTCAATGAACACACATAAGTTTGACAGAATTGTTTCAATTCCGCCAAGTTATTTTCTGTCAAACCATCAACGGACTTTAAAGCTTCAAACAATACACTAGGCTGTGAGAAACAATGATTATTTGCCACAAACATTAAAAGGTCCAAATTGGTACCAAAACTCTCCATTTCAACAAGAAATAAAACACACGTTATAGGTATAGTATTCACGCACAAGTGCTAAGAGCTACTGATGGAATGTAGCTCAAATGAACTATTTATAAGTAACTACCCTAAAGAAGCCTCATTATCCCTTATTTGTGTTTTTGGTATTAATATCTAATGAACACTTAGTGACGGTGACTACGTAATGAGTTACTTCTTGGAATGCAAATTTGGAGAGAACAATAAACATTAGATATCATTTTCTATTATGGTGATTACAAAAATTATAGGACGCTTTACCAAATTACAAAATAAGTAATTAGGTCGGCAACCTCTCTCTTTAATTTAATTCGATGTATTGAAAAATAGTAAATATACTTAAGTTATTCTTAGAATGCGAATTGAAGAAAAACAATGAACATTAGATACCATTTCCTATTATTGTTGTTACAAAAGTTAATAGGATGCCGTTTTCTAATTGCCAAATACGTAATTATAACAAAAAACGATCGGTAACTTCATTTAATTACTTCGAAGAAAAGAAAAATAGATTTGCAGAAATTCAAAATTTGAAAAAATTGCTACGCGCAAAGCGGCACCCAAAGATACATAAATAGTATATCATCTTGATCGGTGTACAAGGTACAATAGCTGACGAAAGCAACAGCCCTTCAGTTTTGGTCAGTTTAAAAAAATTACACTTTATGTGTTTTCTCCCATACAAAAATTTTTTTAACATTTTTTTTCTCCTTCGGGGAGCTGTCCATACCCTCCATATTAAAAATGTATACCAAGGGAGGCGTACTGAAGACATGTATATTTTTATTTTTCTAATTTGTGACATTAACTTTCTATGAGTATGGAGCCCCAAATACGAGCCACCGTGAAACAGCTGTAAATTTCAATAAATTATGGAAAAGAAAATAATTTTCGGTAATTTTACAGATTTTCAATTATTTTTATGTAATTATACATAAACGTGTATAATGACAGAACAATTTGTATTTTTACACATGAGCTGGGATTATTACAGAAGCAATACATAAAAAATGTGTAAATATACATTAAAAAGGTATAAAATTGCCGAAATATACGTGAATTTCCATAAATTATAGAAAAAATACACAATTATGTAATGTAAAATTACATCTCTCATGTAAAAGTACATCAACATTTAATATTACATAAATGTTTGGGCAACGAGAGTTGCCCAAGCTTTTATGTAATTTTCACAAAAAATTTTCTACAGTGTAATTCTCAAAGTAAACCAAGACCTTTACTTATAAATTTAGTAACCAAGAAACCCGCAGCAAAATTTGTTTTGCCAAGACTGCGTTGAAGGGCTCTGGTGTCACAATATCGGAGTTTCTCACAAAACCTGAGGAATCAGTCGTTCATGGCGGAGCGACAACGTTTTGGAGCAATAAAGTGTTGGACGCGGGATGGAAACATCTTTGTTCTCGCCATCGCGTAGTTACAATCGTCGACTTGGACTTCCATCAGCCATGCCGAAGCTACGACCTCGCCTGCGCCCGATCCAATACCGAAGCCGAACAAAGCTGCAGTTCAAACTCGCCGCACAGTAAAAAAATAGTTCCTAATTTCTTTCTGCTCTTGTTTGTCCCTAGACAATGAGGTAAAAGTTGCAGTAATCATTAGCCATATTCTTTGTGTTTCTCATGTATATTTCACCCTTGCTTTTTTACTTTACTTTTGTTTTTAGGAATCACCTCCATCCAACTTTATTTTGTTTTCAAATTATTCAGTATTGCTGTGCTGCTGTCAGTCTAAGACTTTCGCATATGTCATGGCTGTCAATGTTGAATTCGATTCACAGTGATTATATTAAGGCAAAGGTTCATAGTCATTCAGCACTAGTGCAGCAATAATTATTATCGCAAAGTGATATTATTTTATTTTATTTTTGAAAGAACTTTTTTGTTTACTCATTAATTTGTGTGTACCTGGTAGGTTAATTTAAAATGTTATATTTTTTTAGGTATTTATTTTTATTTACATACTTAATACTAAACATTATTTATTTAATAATATATATTTTTTAATATTATAACTTAATTTGATTTGGTTGTACCTTTATTCCACATACATACAGGGTTGTTTTGTAGGCACCTACCAAATTAAATTATTACGTACTTTGATATAATACGAATAATCTGCATTTTTACTTTAGTATCGCTCAGTAGAAAAAAGTAAAAATATTGCAACTCAATTTGTTTCACGAATAGTCGTCGTTGATGAAGGCACTATGATTACGTTTAATAATATTACGAGGACGTAGTACAGTAGAATCTTGATAACTCGAATGTCAAGGGAAACCAAAAAAAAATCGATATAGCAAGTTTTCGACTTAACAAGAATTTCGACATAAAAAGGCACAATTTCATAGAACATTTATTACGACAAATTACATTAGGTAACGTAAAATGAGAGAGAGAAACATAACATCAGCTGTGTTTCTTAGAAATTCGAAAGTTTATTGAATGTATTCATTCCTTGCACGTGTGCAAAACAAAAACAATAGATAAGAGGCCCCGAGCCCCGAACATTCCTTTTTGATTTTATTGCCACGAGTTTTGAGCTCCGGGAATCCCTAGTAAGAAATCATCATATTTTATGAACTTCGACTTACTGAGGTAGGTATTATTATTATTTATTGTACTACAAGACGTTTTGTCGCGCGACAAAACATGTTAACGATATTAGATTGCAAGGTCACACTTTGAGTTCAGTAGTTATGCATACCTACAGGCAATAAAAAAAGTTACCTACATAAGTTACGTACAATCTTTTCCTTCATACTTTTACGGGCTTAGGACCGGCAAATTGCAAAAGGTTTTAGCGATTTAATGAGAAAAATTTAACATAATACTTTTAAGTGAATGCAGAAAAGATACAAAGAACAAGCATTTTGCAATTCGGCGTATCTAAAAAGATTGAATCAACTTATGTACATTAATTAAAGCTCTAATCAACATTATTTACAGAATTATTACGATTGAGTTTCAAATTCAATACTTAAGTAAGTGTTCAAAATGATTACCATGTTTCTCCAGGCAGAGTCTAGCACGTTTTAATACAGTTTCTTTAATATTGTTAAGCACTGCAGTGTCACTTTTTGAAATGCACTCACTATTTGGGTTTTTAACTCAGAGAGGCTTTGAGCTTCGTTCTGATAAACAAGTCAAGGGTTTTGCGGGCTCTCGCGAACGCAACTGCGATACGCAGACTGCGCGTGCACTTCCGACGAGGATGCGCGAGCGACTGAAGGTCTTGGCAACAGACAAGTGTTTCCGGATTAGCGACGGCGCCGCCGGCCGGTTTCGTTCACGTCCGGTCATGTCGGTACCATACCTACTCGATGTAATGGCACTTATTTTCAAGAAGATACGATTGTTTTTTGAGAATTTGGACGTCTGTGATGTAATTCATTCGGCCAAACACGTTGCACCTCTGCGCGTAGTCTTTATAGTTCATAGTATTGATTCATAAAATAGTATGACCACGTTGTGCTTAACTATAATAGTGAATAATATGAATTTCGAATTCTCGAATTCGAATAATATGAATTTCGGTGAAAAAAAATTACTACTTATTTTTGGCAGGAATGGTTTCTATTAATGATACTTATTACGTAAAAAAAATTTGGTTGATGTTGTCAAATGAGGGTTCATTTGACAACATCTACCAAATTTTTTTTATTTTAATTATATATTTAAATTAATGAATACTTCTGAAATTGTTGAAGATGGTGATTCTGATAATTTATTTCCTGACTTCGTATCATGCTCTTCCACAGACGACAGCTCCGGAAGTTTTTACAGTACGTCTGCTCCTCTCTGTTCACAAATTGAGTCTGAATTCTCAGGATTACGGAATAATTTTAATGTCTTACACCATAACGCACAGATACACCTATATACATATATACAATATTGGTTATATATGTATATTATTTTTTTTACTATGTTTTATCCATGCACCTGCTTCCCTACTTCTCACAAAATATCACACAGTCATGGGTTGGCTGGAAGAGATCTCTTTTAGAGATAAGTTCACCTTTGCAAACTATAGTTTATTTAAGTGTATTGGTTTTTTTTTAAGTGCAATATATATTATTCTGATATGCTGGCATCCTTCGACTATAATGGAATTAATTCATGCCGTTCTCATCTCTGAGTCCTGGCTGAAACCTTGTCTCCCGTTAGGTTACCTAACCTAACCTAACTTCGTACACTTTGCCGGGCTTTAATTTGCTACGCAATGATCTCACTGGCCGTGGGGTCGCAATTTACCTTCGATCTTATCTTCCATATAAAGTGTTGAGTGCGTCAACACACTCATCAGCTAACTCCGACGAAGCAGAATATCTTTTCGTTGAGGTATCACTTCAGTTGACAAAAGTTTTGCTAGGTGTTGTTTATAGTGCTCCTTCAACCCGAAACTATTTCACTACTTTGGAATATAAGCTTGAACAACTAGTGCCTGTGTATGAACACACCAATACCGGTGATTTCAATACCTGCCTGCTCAAAAGCGATAGTCGATCGCATAAGCTTCGTTCAGTTATTAACTCATGCAATCTCAACATTCTACCGTCATCAGCCACGCATCATTTTCCTAATTCTGCACCATCCCTTTTTGATCTGATAATTGTCTCCTCCCCGGATCATGTTCAAAATTATGGAAAAATGGACGCTGATGCATTCTCCTATCACGATCTCCTTTTCTTATCTTATAAGATCCATCCCAGAAAAGATAAGCCGAGAACTCTTCTGCTGAGAAATTTTGGTAGTATTAATTTAAATAATCTACTAGATAAAGCTGAGAAACTGGATTGGCATGGGGTCCTTAATGCTGAAACCGTCGATTCTCAGTTGGAATTGTTCAATAATTTGCTAACTCAGCTTTATGACCATCACGCCCCAGTGCGACCAGTCAAAATGAAACATCTTCCTGCTCCTTGGCTCTCTGATGACATAAAGTCGCTCATAGCAAGGCGCAACCGTGCACGTCTGCGTAATAAGAAACAGCCGACAGAATTTAACTGTATGAGATACCGGCAACTGCGAAATCGCTGCAATACAGTGTGTAGGGACGCACAACGACGCTATATCCATAACTCTGTTACAGATCAAAACCCAACTAAAGTCTGGAAGTTTCTAAAAACTTTGGGCGTAGGCAAAAACACGGATCATACCAATCCAAATACCTTCGATGTAAACTATCTTAATAGTCATTTCTCTGCTTCTTGTCAAATCGATGACCACGCTAAGTCAAGCATATTACACCACATATTCTCATCTTTGCCTGCCCCATCTTACAGTCCTTTTTCGTTTTGTCAATTCACTGAATGTGGTATTAGGAGAGCTATTACATCCATCACATCGAATTCAATGGGCTGTGACGGTATAAGTCGTAAGATGATAATGATCCTACTTGATTTCCTGCTTCCTATTATCACTATCCTTAATAAATCGTTCATGACCAATACATTCCCCACACAATGGACGGACGCTCAGGTGTTACCTCTCCCTAAAAAATCCTCACCCCAGTCCTTTTCCGATTCATGTCCCATTTCTGTTTTACCCTTTTTATCCAAAGTCATTGAACGACTGGCAAATTATCAATTTTCCAATTTTATTAATTGAAACAACATTTTGAGCCCTTACCAGTCAGACTTTCGGCCCGGACACAGCACCGTAACATCTCTAGTCAAAATAACAAGCGACATACGTAAGGCGAAAGAAAATTCCCACCTCACAATACTGACTCTATTAGACTTCAGTAACGCCTTCAACAATGTGGACTTTGACGTTTTACTCCAAATTTTACGCTCTCTTAACATATCTTCACCATATAACGTGTTGTCATGGATGATGCTTGCTCATCATGGGCAGAACTCAAAGCTGGCGTCCCGCAGGGTGGCGTGTTGTCTCCTCTTCTGTTTTCAATTTTCATATACTCAATGTAGGTATATTCATCGTGGTGAGAGGACTGGTCAGCCTAGACCCTGCGTTACCAGGTCTAGCTGCTTCCAGGGTGCGCCGCGGGGAGGCTCCTTTCATGCACCCCAAATTATGCACTGTGAAAACCCTACATATTTAGGAGTAACCCTCGATAGATCACTAACCTACAAAGCACACTGTTTTAAAGTCAATAGAAAAGTATCCGCTCGCAATAAAATCCTGCAGCGCCTGACAACTACAGACTGGGGCACCTCACCTACTGTTCTGCGCACGTCTGGTCTGGCACTCTGCTACTCTGCTGGAGAATATGCCTGCCCTGTGTGGGGTCGCTCAAGCCATACTACGCGGGTGGATACAGCACTCAACGACGCCTGTCGGCTTATTACTGGATGTTTAAAACCTACTCCATTAGAGAAGCTGTACCGACTCGCTGGGATTGCCCCTCCAGACGTTCGCAGATATACAGCGAGCTGTGTCGAAAAATCAAAAATGGTCACACCACTCGGTCCCCCCAATAAACCCTGCCGATGCCGCAAAAACGAGAGTCAATTTATGGAGTAAAAAATTTGCCCAACCCCCCTTGACTCTGTCTGAACACCTCCCGCCCGGAAAAGATTTGCCATGGCCAATTTGTAAGTCCCTAAACAGACTCCGGACTCAGGCCGGTCGTAGTAAAGAAAACATTGTAAAATGGGGTTTCAGCGTTGACGGAGATGAGCATTGTTTGTGCGGCGCGACTCCACAAACAATGTTACACCTTCTCTCCTGCCCCATGTGCCCGGAAACCTGCACTACCGAGGACCTCGCAAAAGCCACCGATCGAAATTACACGAGTAATTTCGAGGCGCGCTCGGAAACGGACGTGTCTCGTTACATTACAGTCTGAATTTAATTCAATTCGCGATACGCGCGGCATTAGCCGCTGCACGTCACTATGGCTATGGGTTCCGAAAAACTCATAGCGAATGAGTTGTTGGCGTTCATCCAACACGCCATCGACACGATGGATGAAGTCAGTATCTTGCAAATCTGCAAGTCTGGCTTCACTCAGGACGAGATCAGTAGCGGTAAGGCGCTGCTGTACCAGACGCTCGGCAAGACCGCGCAGATGCCTTCCCGCAGGAGGGATGGGGGTGAACGAAGTCTCCAAGATATCATCACCCTACTGAAGGAGACAGACCCGGACGAGGTGCCCGCATTCGTAGCGAAGGATCTTAATAAGCTGCCAAGCATTGGATTCGACCACGTCGACGTAAGCAAGGACATTACGTTCCTGAAGTCAAGCCTAGCTGATGTTCAGAGAAAGCTGGAAGCATCGGATTCTTCAATCGGTGAACTTCGTACAGAATTATTACAATTGAAAAGTAATAACTTCGTATGTAGGTCACCGGAGTTCGAAGAGTCTAATGTCAACACGAACCGTCGCGGAGCGCAAGTTGCATCCGTCAGCAGTCCGGCGGCGTCGGTGTTGCCGATGACGCAGGTCACTACGTGCAACACCCCGCGCCCCGCCGCCGCCGGCTCCCCCGCGTGCAGCGCCCCGCGCCCCGCCGCTCGCTCCTTCGCAATGACCGAGCCCACGACTCAACGCGCACCGACTTCCCGCGCGTATGCTACCGCCGCCGCTGCCGTTACATCACAGGAGAAGAGGAAAGGTTGTAGCGGGCCCGCTCGCAACACTGAACCTCCGCGTCCTACGCAGGACAAGAAGTGCGATGAGGAAGGCTTCATCAAAGTTGAGAGGAGGAAGAAGAAGCCTACCGTCCGCAACCACCGCGGCACCGCACCGCCCGTGCTAGGTCAGCTGATGCGCGGTGAAGTACCGTCGACGCAGCTGTACGTGTCCAGATTACACTGGCCTACGAAGGTCGAGGAGGTCGTAGATTACGTACGAAAGAAAACCTCCTTTACTCTGAGGGTTGAGCGTTTGGAACCTCGCCATAAAGTGAGTTTCAGCTCTTTTGTGGTGAGAGTGCCGACCCAACATCTGCCAACCTTCATGAAGGAGGATTTCTGGCCGCAGGGAGTCGTCTTCCGAAAATTTCGAGGACGCTCGCGTCACACGTCGTCGCCGACTTTACGACAGTCTCAAATGTAGTTTTAAGTATTTTTATATATTCTAGTTTAAGGTCTGTTTAAAGGTCTGTTTAAAATCTGTTTATCTTATATGTATGTTAGACTGTAAGGTATTTATTCTATGGGCCTCTGTTTTCAATTGTTAAGATCTCATTGTAAATATTGCCTGAAATAAATGAATTTATTAAAGGTGGCAAGTTTCTGGGCGGCCAAAATAGAATAAACATATTCATCGACACGCAAAGAAGAAGAAGAATAAACTCAATTTCTCTTAATATAACTTCTTCCTACCACATGTGTGCGGACCATTTACAGATTAAATGGCGGTTTTCAATATTATGAAAACTGCTCGTTTTGCCTACGAACAATAGAAATCACTAACAAAATGCCTTTCTATATTCAAAATCTTGACATATAAACCACTGCTTACGAACTGTTTGACTGTAATGGGTTGCTAGGTTACATTTGACCATTTACAAAATAAGTCATTATATCTAGCCAACGACGACGTAACAAGTTATTAATTTAAACCAATGAGGTAAAGGTAGCATGGCAGTCTGCTGCGGCCAATAAGAGTTATGTTTTCATTAGGTATGACCAATTAAAGAATAGGTCATTTTATCTAGCCAACGACGTAAAAATTTATTCATTTAACGAAATATCCTATCAAATATCTGTCAACATATAAATAATCCAGTTTTCTCTTTCTAACTTATCTATAACTGTTTTTGAAAAAAAGGACGAATATTATTGAATGACATAATTTTTCTTTTAAATATTTACTTTGACTTCATAAAAATGTGATTCAACCAATGGCAAAATTAGTCGAAGGATTGGCGCTTCGTTTTACGAAAGCAGTTAAACGCAATTATTAATAAAAAGCTCTATAAACATACTATAATATATTTATCGAATACTAAAACATAGCAAACATAAATTGAATAACTTTATATATTTCTTTAGTTCAAATATCATACAAATAATTTGCGAATGCGTGATATTCTATAAATCACATATCACCTATTTTCTTGGAAGAACGTCACGCAAGGAGGGCCCATGCCAAATTTGAGAACTTACAGCCCGTAGCTCATAGATATTGTGAAACGCTACTTTTTTCCTACCAGTTTTGTACCTGTACCGGTTACGCATAGCAGTCAGTTGAATATTGAAACCCGACAATATACAAATAGCACTCTCGAAAAACTGGACGCTGCTATAGAGCAAATAAATTGCGATCTGACTAGAGTAAAGGACTGGTCATTCATTCAGAGTCATTCACATGGGCTTACTGTGAATCTAGCGAAGTCCCAAGCAATAATTATTGGCAGCTCTAACATGATTAGTCGCTCTGATTTTGTTAAGATTCATCCTATAGTTTTTGACGGTGTGACTATATGTTATAGTGAAAATGAGTTTCAGTGAACTCGTAGAAGTACGAGATATTAAATTTTAAAATGGCTGTCATTCCGAAGTTTGATGGTTGCGACCTCCCTTTGTATAGTATTTTGTCGATAAAATTAAACGTAGTATACGTGGGTTAAGTATCGGAAATCCGAAGCCTAACACAATGTATAAGTAACTTAATTTGTGCAAGATTATGTGTGTCAAAAATATTTATCTTGCAAATATCTAATTTCGCGTCGCAAAAACGTGTCTACGAAGGGATTGATGAGTGTTTTTGTTTGTTTTCAGAGTCAACAACCGACAGACGAAGGCGTCTCGCACGTGTTTGACCGCGCGCCGCCGCCTGTACTGGCGCACCTCGTGCCGTGCCCCGCGCGCTACGACTGGCACCCGCTCACGCTGCACCCCATCGAGCTGGCCCGGCAGCTCACGCAGCTGCACTTCCGTCTGTACAGGCAGGTGCGTGTCTATAGTGTATGTTGTGTCGTGTCTGTAGACGTACGTACATATAGCGCGCTACGACTGGCACTGCACCCCATCGAGCTGGCCCGGCATCCGTCTGTACAGGCAGGTTAATACCAATGAGTCGTCGGTATATAACGAAACATGTTTTTAATCTTGACGAATATAAGTCGATAATTTTTGGCTACAGTTTTGCAATTATATTTCAGTATTTCATTTCAACTAAAAACCTTTATAATAAGGTGAAAACTAAAAACCCCATAAATTTCGGTAGCCTTTTAATTCGTTAGCTGAAATAAATAGCATCTTTTAAATAGAACTATTTATTTTATACCCTGTATTGGTGGATTCAACAGAGCAAATACTATTGAACGCCAAAAAAAAAACATGTTCCAATAATCTCCTGTGCAGTTTTAAGAAATCTAATCGTACCTTGAAAGTTATTGCAAGACGTTTCACGCAGGTTCTATTATAAATATATATATTTTTGTCCTAATGTCTACTTTTGGATCAGTGGCATATTTGAAAGTTTGAAATGTAAAGTTTTCATTCAAATATTCTAATTATTTTCAACCTTCATCGTCATAATTGCCGGACTGTGATTCAAAATGGTTGCGATTTTGAATAAGCCCAGTGCAGGACTATGAGTCTCCTCTGGATGCTACCGAATCGTTGAGAATTTTGATCTCCCATCTGTTTGTCTACAATTTTGTGATTTTTTTATTAAAATTTACTATTTTACATTTTATTCAGAATTCTCGCTTTGCGCCGTTTTATTTGCGTAATTTCTGAATCTGTAAGATTTTTAAAATAAAATATAGCTTATATGAGGATGCTCAAGAATAAGTCTATCAAATGCAAGAATATTTCTTCAAATCAGACCAGTACTTTATCGCCATAAGTTTTCTTTTAACTGACAACAAAAGTGAGGAGATTTTAAAGCGGCTACACACGACCCTAAAATCACTGGCGATATCGGGACAGCGGTAGTGGGGATGAAATCGGCTACTACTCTACACACGTCTCTGCCAGTCAGTACGAAATCGACCGTGTAACAGACTGCTCGTTGTTCCGAGATGCCGCCGACACTCACAAAACAGTAGAAAATAGGCATTGTTTTGGCACTTACTACGGTGCCACCTAACCAGAGACGAAAAAGAATCAGTTAAGATATCATACCATAACTCATTTGAATTCAAAAAACACTTTTCTTAAATTTTCAGTTAATTTTTAATTAACAGTCCTGCGAGTGGAGAGTGGGATGTATAAAGAGCAATTTAGTGTGCAGCTAAGTTAGTAATGAATATAAAATAACTTTATAACTATATAAATAAATGAACATATAATTCTATTTTCTTTTCTATGTTTTTTATCCCACAAATATGGTAAATCGTTGAATAGATCGATAGCTTTGGTCCACGCTTCTCGATCTTTCTCCTTTGCCATTTTTTCGCGCGAAATAAACAATTATAGCCGCAAGCACGTCGTCGTATCGTCGCGGCACTCAAGCGCAGACTGCGTAGAAATCAATCCTGATTTCGCTACACACGTACTGACAACGCTCCCTAGACGATAATTGTCCCTAAATCGTGAGCTCGCTCGGAACGATTTAGGGACGATAAAAATCGGGTAGGATTTGCCTACACACGAGACGATTTATGATATGATCTAGGGTCCTCCCCACCACTGTACCGATATTGCCAGTGATTTTAGGGTCGTGTGTAGCCGCTTTTACGTCTCTATAGGGGTTTTGATTTTAACCCATCGTACATTAGCTAGATATGTTCTTTATGTAAATTAGTGCGTTGAACCAAAAAAATAAACTCTCTTTAGTATATTAATATACAGGGTGACTGGTGGGTCATTTTCGAAATTTCAGGACGTGATAGTTTGAGATGATGAGAATGAAGAGAAAAAAGTAAAATAAATATTAATTATTTACTGAATAAACTTAACCGCAAGTTAGAGAATTCATTACGCAACGCATGGTTACATTAGCGTAATGCAATAGATACTTAGCGGGTGGTGGCGTGCGTGTGGCGGGAACACTGGTGTGTGTGTTGACTGAGGCTGCGCGTCGGGAAAAGTGTAGTAAGGTCTCTTTATTTATTCATAGGGAGTTCTGGTGAAAAATTAGGTACCTACTTTTATTACATAATGATGATCAGAATCGAGTTCAGAGTTTTATTCTTTAGTATCTAAAATTTGTCACCAGTTACCTTGTAGATATTTAACAATATGAATGGTTGTGGTGTTTATAATTATGATTTTTGTTGCTTCAGGTGAAACCTTCAGAATTGGTCGGCGCCGTGTGGACTAAGAAAGACAAGGAGAAGACTAGCCCTAACCTGCTAAGGCTGATTAAACATACTACGAATGTGAGTATTGGAAATATAATAATTATATTGCCGTCGCTTTTAATATTTAATACAGTCATTTCGTCCCGTAACTTGGCTGCCATTGCCATAGTATTATAAATTTTCATTGAAAATCATTGCTGAATTAGGCAGAGCTACACGAGAAGACTTGAAAATATTTTTTGTTAATGCTGGATGGTGCTTCCATGCTGGACTGGGAGCGAAAGAAAAACATAGAATGTGCTGCTTCTCTTCCCGGGCATACTGTAAAAATCAGTTAAGGGACAGAGGTTTTAAAGGCGTTTTTGTGGGCGATAGGCTGACCCCCCCTGTCACTACAATAGTCTCTCTCCATCTTTATAATACCTCCAAATTTGTCAAACGTGACATCAGATGGTCTTGTAACCTCTGGTGTTCTGTCTACCCCATAAGGGATACAGGCGTGACGTTATGTATGTATGTATTTTTAACATTAATTGATAATCCTTCAGTTCTAAAAAAACTCAATTATTAGAGAATAAAAAAAAATATACTAAATAAATTCGCCCGAGCAGCACTCCGACTAGGGTCTTCCTCTTTTTACTTTTTGGTAAGTTATTCAGACTGATTGTAAGTGGACCTCATGAAATTCCTCCTAGCTATCGACCACCCCTCATAAATGTGACGCTTTATTTAAATTACTATTAAAAACTGAATATTCAACATATTTCTGCACTATTCCAAGTGCCGTGCTAGGATCACGACCTTGAATCGAGTTTCACCTCAATCTAAACTGATGGTAAGTGAAAATGATGACGACAGCAAACGGGGTTAATTGATTTTAAGAAAGACCTGGCTCTTCGTAAAATATTGTCAGAACACATCACCGCCGGAGCGGTAATTTCTGACGGCAGGTTTTATATGAAGGGTGGTCGCTAGCCAGCAGTGCGATCACAGAACTTTATCGAATCGTTTGTTAACGAATGTTCGTATAGTATGGAGACGGTTTTTAAGAAAAAATTGAAATGTATCCATTGCCGCACGGCCAGTTTAAATAAATGTGTGCCTTGTTTATTTTGAATGTTTGTAAACATGTTGTACTCATAAATATCCGTAAAATAAAAAATTACAATGTTACTCAAAACTTGCAACCGACTCCATACTATACGAGCATTCGTAAACATTCGTTGATATACGATTCGATAAAGTTCTGTGATCGCACTGCAGTCGTACACTGACGGGATCCTACCACCAAGCGGGGTCACTCGGATTAGTGCCTTTTATGTCACGCTTATCCTAGGGTGGTAGGGCTATATTCTAAGCTGACCACACGAAGGTTAAAATGTTAAGGTAAGGTTAAATTTAAGAACAGTATATTAAATTTATTGAACAGGAGTTGATAATAGAACATGGCTTTTTGTTACCTCTTTTAAATATACACACACACAAACACTCAAAACACACACACATAGTTACATACACACACAAACATTGTCATACACTGTAGTCGACCTAAAACTAAAATAGAAAAATTGAATGACTTTACTTTGTGAAATATATATTTAAGAATGATTTTTGATTTAAAACATTTTCTAAAAGTTGTATCTCTCTTTTTATCTGCTTAAATCATCAAAAAATTGTAAATCCGTAACTGGCTGACAGTTTTATATATGTACTGACTGTTATATTTTATTTAAGAGCTGTAGATTTTGTTACAATCAAATAAATAAAAGTTAATGTCAATGACAGTTCAAAACCTTTTTAACACATTTAAAACAGCTTTAACCATTTCCGTTGTCAACAGTTCACCCGCTGGATGGAGAAGTGGATAGTAGAGAGCGAGAACCTGGAGGAGAGGGCCGGTGTGGTGTGTCGCCTGCTGCAGGCTTGCGTGGCGCTGAGCGAGTTGAACAACTTTAATGGAGTTTTAGCAGTTTGCGCCGCGGCCGGCAGCGCGGCCGTGCATCGCTTGCAACACACGCATGTGGTGAGTTGAAGAACATGAATAGTATATTTTTAATACAGTTGCTCAAAAAGTGGCGTGTTGCAGGGACGTTTAGCGTTCGGGATGTGGGCTATTACACACTTGTGCTTTTGCTTTACCTTTTCCGCACTCGTGCGTTCTCTTTCCCAAATGTCAAAATAATGTCTATTAAAAGAAAAAACCAACCAAGAAGTGTTTACTAAAAAAAATCATATAAGTTTTTACGATTCATGCAAATATTTCTGAAAAGAAGCTACTAATTTGTTTCAATATCAGGTATAATGATTTGATGCAATGAGTTAGGTTAGGTTTCATTTCATTTTATCTCATTAAATTCATTTTCATTTCATGTCAATACAAAAAATCTACTAAAGACTTGGCTGTATGGGCATAGTTCCCTTTGCCTACCCAGAATGGGTAAACAAAAAAAATCTCTGTTTATAATCTTTCACGGCTGGCGCCATTTTGTATATTTAAAAAAATTTGCTTAATTCGGCTGCGCCTCGGCTCGTGTAGAACTCTTTGCAATGACGGTTCCACACGTGTGCTGAACGACTATTTTTAATACAGTTGCGAAAAAATTAAGGAAATATAAAAATATAATTTAGAACAACCGATACTTTCAATCAAGCAATCAAATTCTTTGTAACTGGCATTTAAAAACCCATAGGTTTTTAAATTATTGTAAAGATTTTTAGATGAAACGGTAACTGAAATGAAATACCGCTTGTTTCGGTATTTTCATAAAATTTTTGTCAGCGGCGTTTTTCTTTATACGCTTAACCTTAGAACAGTTTGAAATGTATCGTAAAACTAGTATAAAGATCCCTGGTCTTTTGTTCGTGTGCACGAAATACTGGTATCTTTAAAACCGCAAAACTTAGATAAATAAATCCTTATCGTTTTTTTATTAACCAATACAACTGCATAATAGCACAACCGTCTCACTCTAAACCCCATCTGTTCCAGCTGATCCCGCCGCGTCTCATGCGAGCCCTAGAAGAGTACCGGTCGCTAAACTCGGACCATTTCCGCCGTTATCAAGAAAAGCTGCGGAGTATCAACCCACCCTGCGTGCCGTTTTTCGGGATGTACCTTACCAATATACTGCATATTGAAGAGGGGAATCTCGGTAAGTAGAAAAACTTCATCATCACAACTCTTCGGAATGAGTCCACTGCAGGGCATGAGTCTCTCCTCTGGGTGTCGAGGAGGTTTTAGTCTATAATCCTTCAAGATTATGGCCTAAAACCATAAAGATATTACTGGGTGGTAAAATTTACTTTTGTCAATTTTTAATTGTCAATTTTAGTCTAAAATATCGTTAACTAATTTATTTATAGTAACATTGTAGTATTTACTGATTGGGAATTCTAGTGAAAAATTTAGTTCCTATTTTTATAACATAATTATGATCAGAGTCGAGTACAGAATGCTCTCCTTCAGTATCTAAAATTTGTCACCAGTCACCCTATAATATTGTCATTAAATTATATTGTAAATTGTGCTGTTTGTTTCCCGAATAGAGTGAAATTTAAAATAAGTAAATAGCTAAAAAATCGATTAAGAACGTTTTTCATTTACTTCTGCATATTTCCATATATTAATTTCGTCCCACAGACTACCTGCCCGGAACGGAGTTAATAAACTTCTCGAAACGCCGTAAAGTGGCGGAAATCATCGGAGAAATACAACAGTACCAGAACCAACCGTACTGTTTGCAGACCGAACCTAAAACTATGGTGAGTGAGATGGCTAGGTTTTTTTAATTTTATAAACTTTTTGCTTCTATGCTGGACTGGAAGCAAAAGAAAACATAGAATGTGCCAGCTGCTTCTCTTCCCGGGCGTTCTGTAAAAGTCAGTTTTATTGGCGTTTTTGTGTGCGATAGGTTTACCCCTTGCTACTGCAATAACATGCATGCATGCATGGGTCGTTTAAAATAATTATCATGGTATGTAGTTATAATTTATTTACCTTGACTCCTAACATTTTCGTTGAGCTATGTGCTGTTCGTTTCCATTGCTTTCTTCGTCTTCGACTTCTCAGAATCATCCTGAAATAGTAAATAAATAAAATCCCCAGACAATCACACCAACTACATGGCCCCAAACTAATCATAGCTTGTGTTATGGGATACCATGTAGCGAACTAGGGGGGAACTTAGAATATAAATACATAAATAGATAAACACTCAGACACGGAACATTTTTTTTTTCTTGTTCCGTGCGGGGATCGAACCCGCAACCACTGGCGTCTGAGGCAGATAGGTTTACCCCAACGCCAAAGTGGTCGTCAAAATAGTCTCTCTCCATCATTATAAAACCTAATTTGTCAAAGGTGACATCAGATGATGTTATGATGGCTAGATTTTTTCATTGCTGTATATTCGGTAATTATGGAGAAGCGAAGAAGATTTTTTGTAGATATCAACTTTTATATAAATTGTCAGTAGAAGAAAACAGACACCAAAAATCCTCTAAAAATATTCATTAAGGCGCTCAAAATAAATTAAAATACCCTTTAAACTGGGATCAAAAATGTAAGGACCAAAACAATCTCGACCTTTGAAAATTAAGAGTACTCATTCCACTAATTTATATCTTAAAAGGACTAATTATTAAGTTCCCTACTTTCATACGTTTTGGCCCCAGTTTTACGGGAATTTTTACCTATTTTAAAGTACCTGCAAGGTTTTTTAGGATCTTGACCACCAATGTCTCATCTGCAATCTAGAATCTACTGTCAATCTTCTTTTCAAAAGTCAAACTTTCACGTTCCCTTTGTTGTCACCACAGTATGAAGATACCGAAATATTTTTATTCAAAGTCATACAAAAATTCGGTAAAAACATTGTAGCGACATCTAGCGACGCGCCATAGAACGACCATGACACGACGAAATTCCTACATCGCGCTATCAAAGTTTATATAGCGACAAGCAATATATACAACATACCGACATCAACCGTCGGGCCGTGGGCCGCGGCCTGTCATCCCTTTTCTGGGGATTGGGAACGCACACCTTGTTCCCAAAACCTCTTTAACTTAATCTTTTTGAATAATAATAATATATCTTTATTTCAAACATTGAAAGGTTTACAGATAGTGGTACATATAAATTTAAATTGTAATCAACATATCAAATACAAAAGTTCTGTAAACAAGTCTGAGAGGAATACTCTGGACCTCTGAAATAGGTAAAACCTGTGACACAGAGGCCAGTGCTCTTCCGCCAAATGAGATAGTATACGAAATAAAAATTAAAATTTATAATAATTATACATTAATATGATTTTCATACTCAAAGTTATTAATAATCAAAACAACTCTAGAAATACTCAAATCAAAACAATATAAACAAAACTAATGGGAAATAAAATTATAACAATTAAACATTAAGAATGGAATTCTTTATATATCTTAATTTGTGGGTATGTGGATGTCTGTATGAGTGTCTGTGTGTATCAGAGTGTGTGTGAGTGAGTGTGTAAGTGTAAGTGTGTAATGTCTAATACAAATAAATTTTTGTATTGTTTTTTTTATTATTTGAAATATGTTTCGTTGCAGGCTTTCCTCGAAAGTCTAGACCCGTTCCCAGACATGATAGACAATGAGATACCCGACTACCTATACCGAAAGAGTTTAGAGATTGAACCAAGGCCACCGGTTAAACAGCTGCCTAAATTCGTGAGTTTTTGATTTTTTTCTTCGTATATACAGGGTGTTCCGTGAATCGACTTCAAGCTGGAATCATGTACTTAACAGGTCAAGTCGTAAACTGATTTTAACTGTGTATTAAGAAAAACATTTGAATTCTTTTTAATGTTGATACAAACCTTGATGTTTTTATCAATTCGCTTTTAATAATGTTAACATGAATAGCGTTTTGGAAAACGAGTGATCTAAATTAACTTGCTCCTTTCTTAATTCAAAATAAAAACGATCAACAACGATTTTTGGTGTATTTAAAAAAACTAGATTTACTGGACTCCCTGTATTGTCGATGTCTACTACGTTTTAAAAAGATTCTTTAGTATTTTTCAAAAAAGTTTTTATATAGTACTTTTTAAAATATTTATCGTAATAGAAGCGATATCAATTGTTATTACTGAAATGATAATGTATTGATTATTTTATTTACAGCCACGAAAATATCCGGAGCTGTCGTTGAAACACGTGAAAGTATCGCGAAGACAAGTGTACGGGCATCCGCCTAGCAGCGAAGACGGTAAGCCACGGAGATCAATATATTGTAATTATTTTGACTTAGCTTTCGAAACGGGATATTTATAACTTATCAAATAAAATAATAAATAAAATCCCCAGACAATCACACCCAACTACATGGCCCCAAAGTAAGCATAGCTTGTGTTATGGGATACCATGTAGCGAACTAGGGGGAACCTAGAATATAAATACATAAATAGATATACACCCAGACACGGAACATTTTTTTTTTCTTGTTCCGTGCGGGAATCGAACCCGCAACCACTGGCGTCTGAGGCAGTTAGGTTTACCCCACAAAGCAGATACATAGTAGAGCTGCTGTAAGCAAAGTTGCACAGCTTCAATTTGGGGTTGTCCTGACGTCACAGCCTTTAGTTCAAGCTATTCCTCCCTAGAGGCACTGGCGTCAGTTCGTCGCTGACTTCTGTGAAGTATGTACACGCCTAGATATTAAAAAAAAATTAAATCCTCCATTGTTCCTTGATGTAAAATTTAGTTTTCTATACTTTTATAAAGGAATTACTTTGACAATCCAAATAAAATTAACTTACCACGAAGATAATTTCATTTTTAATTATTTTTTACAAATTGTTTGTTTTCCAATTATTTGTGTCCAAAATTCCAGATTGTTATTTGTTGCCTAGGTGATTTTTATGCCGCGAAAAAAGGTTGCGCTATCTAGCGTCAAGTAGAAATACTTTTATTTCGCGGTTTTTTTGACAGTTTTGGAACGTATGAAATTTCGTTAAAAAACTAGAGCCACCTAGTAAAGTATTGCTGAACTTTTTTATGATCGTGTGAATATTTTAACCTTATGTTTCAACCGGTTTTTACTACTCGCTACTAGGTGACTAATGCCATCGCCTGTTTGCCTATGATTGGCCATAACCCACCGCTTACCCCTCCCGCACCCCGCGCGTAGTCTTCACTTGAGTCCCTAGAAAAAACTGGAGAGGGCAGCTCCTCTATATATTTCCTCCGTGGTTTACCCCATCGATAGGTTACCCCCATGATTGTAACGGCACCGGCCGAAATATCAAGAACCTATTTATTTATTTTACCAAAGAAATGTACAAAGGGAGGCCTTATAGGTAATAATCTATTTCATCCAGACAACCAAAAGGTGAGAAGATGGATTCCAAGTTTATAGGGTGTCTTGGCATACATATACTACATTAAATTTAAAATAATTAGGTACATACATAGATATAAAGCAGTTATTTAAACTTACATACAAATACTCTGGTCCCAGTTTGTCATGTTCGTATTGTGCATCCATAGCTCATTGCATCTGCTATGTAAGCAATTTGGTTGTGGCATGACATTGGCTCTCACAATTAGCTGTCTTGTGTTTGTTTTTTTTCATGTCACGGTCAATTTGTACTGTACCTATTTGTATTAATTTGATAATTCTGACTGAAAAAGAGTGCCAAGAGTTTTTTTCCGCCGGCTTTTTTTTTGTCTCTTGGTCTACTGTAATTTCTTATTTAACAACTATCAACAACTAGTTAAAGTCGAAGTATGTGATGACTGACTTCATCAAGTGTTTTGTGAAATTCCTAAGATGAATAAAACTTTTTGAATTTTGAATAATACACAACAATATAATTAAATACACATACTTATATAATATATGTATTACAATATAATATATATTTATATAAGATAAGCTATATGTCAAAGAATATAAATTTAAATTCAAATCAATTATTTGCCAAAATAAAAATTCTTGCTGAGCAATTGAACATTTGAGTTTCAATTATATGTATCCTTTTCCAGTAAATGTGCAAAAATCATTCTGTTTGCAAAATAACAAATAAATTACATAATATTTAACAAACTTATTTTTATACAATACAATATTATGTCAAATTAAATAAGTACAACAAACGACATAAGTTAAATTACTACAAGCAATAATGTTACTTTAAAATGCCAGTTTAAAAGAAAAAATACGGTACAATGTCATTATCTGTATGTAAAAATTTGGTGTAATAGTTTATGAGTTAATTTTCTCTAAATTTCAATATTAAAGATTAAGAAAATCTCTGTTTTATATTTCCAGGAAGTTCGCAACTGTCTCCAACGAGCAGTACTAGCTGGGATGGTGTCTCCCTATCTTCGCTGTCCTTTTCTTCGCACGACGATCATAGAAGTAAGTTATTATTTTATTTATCGTTAGAAAGAATAACACATACCTCAGTTTTCAATCGTCGAATATTAGCTATCTGACGAATTATGTCGACTGGAAGCGAAAGAAAAACATGTAACAGCTGCTTCTCTTCCCGGGCATACTGTAAAAGTCAGTTAGGGGCCAGAGGTTTTATTGGCGTTTTTGTGGACGATAGGCTGACCCCCTGTCACTACAATAGTCTCTATCATTATAATACCTTCAAAGTAAAACGTGACATCAGATGGTCTTATAACCGCTGGTGTTCTGCCTACCCCATACGGGATACAGGCGTGAAGTTATGTATGTGTAACTGGGCGGAATAAAGTTTCATAGGATGACAATAAACTTTATACCATAACTACTCTAAAAAGCTTATTTTATTCACGCAAAACAGTGAATAAAAAGCCCTTTTATTCACTGTTTTGGTGTTTGATAATGATAATAATAAGAAAATTACGCTTAATTTCAGTCATTTCTCTAATTTTAATGTCCATTTCAATCAATGTAACATTTCTTATTTCTTGATTAAATTTCTATTTTCACTTAAATTATGTCTTTTTCTCGTAGTCATGGTATAAAGTATAGTATGCAACTCCTGAATAAAGTACGAATTTATATCGAGGGCCATGAATCACTCGAGTCGCTCAGGATTCTAACTCGCTTCGCTCGTGATTCAATCGTTAGAATCCGTCACTTGCTCGTGACTCATCTACGGCCCTCGCTTTAAATCCGTCCTTTATTCACTAGTTGCATAATATACTATTAGACGAGCTTAAAGCTATCGAGCAATACTTTATTCATTAGATAACTTTAATGTGACCATTGAAAATCAGGCTTAAATCCATTGAGTTAAATCTATTGAGTTTAACACGCGTAATTTCGAATCCCGCGGGAATATCGTGACAAAAAGTAGTCTGTAAAAAGTAGTTCTATTCCATACTTTACATCATCACTTAGGGCGGGTTGTATCACAACTACTTTACGTGTCTGTCAACGTTAAAAATGGCGTTAACCACTGTCAAGCTAGAAAATGGGTTGTTTCACCTATAACGGACGTCAAAAATTAACGATTACGTTGACCGTCCATCCACCCACTGGTTAACGTAACTTTCTAGTGAAAACTGAGTTGACAGGCAGGACATCTTTGGTTGAAATCTTTTAACATTATGGATTCTGTTTTATTTTCATATATTTTAAATGATAGTGATGATGATTCAATTGTGGAAATAACTCGAATAACTTTGACGAACAGTTTTTTTGTGATGAAACAACGCTTTGTATTTGACGTACGTTAAACATCTGATGTAATCGTCAAAAAGTTACGTACGTATGATACGATAACCAACCGTTTGATACAACCCGCCCTTAGCCAAATTTCATCCAAATCCATTTGAGCCGTTCAGCCGTGATTGAGCAACAAACATCCATCCATTCAAACTATCACATTTATTATATTAGTAAGATAAACGCGACATCTCAAATAGGTAATGCCCGCCCTCTGTTTCTTTCTACTCTTATAAAATAGTCTGAATTTATAAGAATAGAAAGAAGCAAATACAAAGAAAACTCGTAGAGTTTTCTATTATACAAAGATTTTTTGTATAATAACAAAACAATATAGTACAAATCTGTCACACGATACTGGTATGTCATCAATTTTCTGGACACCCCGTATATTGTAACAGAGTGCTGTTTTGTTGCCCAATAAATGAATAAATTATATCTATATTTATCATCTCTTACAGGTTGGAAGGACTCCGGATGGTCTCTCCCCGGGTTGAGCGGTTCCTCGCAACTATCCCTTCTTGACAAAGGACTGTCCTTATTGGACCTTCCTAGCAGGTATGTTTTGATAGTATAGACTTTTTAGTTGTGAAATTGAGTGATAGAGTGGGTGCGCAACAGTTAAATAGGAATAAGATGCGGATTGAAAGAAGATGTAAAAGTGAAAAGGGCGTTTAGGACATTTGGAAAGGATGAGTGAAAGTAGATTAACGATAGAGGTGTGCAAAGCACGATTGGATGGTCATGTCGGAAGGGGCCGCCCTAGGCGAACGTATGCCGACCAAATTGGCGACTTTCTTAAAAAGGGCCTAGTTAAAAGTACCCGTAACCGGCGGTTGTGTTTGAAAAATTAACGAACGTAGAGGAAGTGAGAGAGGTATGTTGAGATCGAAGCAATTGGTGTTCTCTTGTTTCTGCCTGCCTTAAATTTTAACTCGACGTTTCGGTGTCTTTGCAGACTCCGTCGAGTCGCTCGTGATAATATACGCGATAAATCCGGTTAGAAAGTGTTTTATTTAATAGACGCGAAGTTGTGTGTGTATGTATGTACTTTCATATACTTATTTTGATTTCGGGGCTTTTGATTAAAATAATGAAGGGTTCATTCTGGTCTGTGCCCGGGTTGTCAGGTTCCTCTCAACTATCCCTTCTTGACAAAAAGCTGTCCTTATTGGACCTTCTTAGCAGGTTTGTCTTGATAGGATATACTTTTTATCTCTATTTTCGACTAGAATCCCGCGGCTTTGCCCCTGTTAGAGACCCCATTTGATCCCTCTGGGGTTAGAATTCCGAAGTTAAAATTACCCTAAGTTATTCCTTATATTAGTTACATGCGATTGAAGGACCCATCAAAATCGGTCCAGTCGTTTGAAAGGATTGACCGGTGCAAACTGAAACGGACGCATGTTTTTTATGTAAGTTCAGCATATGCTTTCATGGCTGGTTGGTGGATGTCAGATATTTCAGGGCGCCGAAATGGCTTCAGACAAACCCTAACGACTACTGTATACAAGTATACAGCACCCGGGACCGACTGCTTAACGTGCCCTCCGAAGCACGGAAGTCGTCGTGAGAAATGAATGGTCGGCGGCCACCCATCCTAATACCGGCCGCACCGAGCGCGCTTAACCTGCGATATCGTTTGATATGCACAGTTACCACGGCGCCACGACGACTTCTTCACAACGTTTCAACGCCCGCACTCTTACCTGATTTTAAATGAAGCTGGATTACAGCAGACAGTTTTAAAAACCACTGCCCTTGGATAAAACAAATTGAATCCATCTATCTGCCTAAACCCATATTTTGTCATCTGCGGCCTAATAATCACTTAAATAAATATAAATACACTGGTTAATATATTTATTTCAGATCAAGTAAAAATGATGAGCCACCATCGCCCAGAGAAAGGCATTCGCCAAGACATGAGAGGTACGTAGATTATAGATATTATAAAGGGTGACTGGTGGGTGAATTCAAGGACGTGATAGTTTGAGATCATACATGAAGAGAAAAAATATAATAAAAAATAAATATTAATTATTTACTGAGTAAACTTAACCGAAAGATGGTTACGCTAGCGTTGGCAGCGATCCTCGTGCCAGGTCAAGTGCCGCGATCGACTCAGTTGTATGTAAAGTAAATAGTAACATTGTAGTATTTACTGATAGGGAATTTTAGTGAAAAATTAAGTACCTACTTTAATTACATAATTATGATCAGAATCGCTCTCCTTCAATATCTAAAATTTGTCACCCTAGTAATATAAAGTATTTTTTGACCTTGACTTTAACTTTAAGACAACTTAGTGCGAGTTGCATAACTTAATTTGAATGACTTTACCATCGCGTTAATTGAGCAAAATACTTAAAAACATGGAGGAAATATAGAGGAGCTGCCCTATCCAGTTTTCTCTAGGGATTTAAGTGAAGCCTACGCGCGGGGTACGGGAGGGGTAAGCGGTGGGTTATGGCCAATCATAGCCAAACAGGCGATGGCATTAGTCACCTAGTAGCGAGTAGTAAAAACCGGTTGAAACATAAGGTTAAAATATTCAAATGATCATCAAAAAAGTTCAGCTATACTTTACTAGGTGGCTCTAGTTTTTAAACGGAATTCCATACGTTCCTAATCTCTCAGAAAAAAACCGTGAAATAAAAGTATAAATAACCTGACGCTAGATAGCGCATAATTTTTTCGCGGCATAAAAATCACCTAGGCAACTAATAACAATATGGAATTTTGGACACAAATAATTGGAAAATAAACAATTTGTAAAACATAATCGTGAATGAAATTGTCTTCGTGGTTAGTTAGTCAATGTAATTCCTTTATAAAAGTAGAGAAAACTTAATTTTACATCGAGAAACAATGTAGGATTTTTTTTACGCGTGTACATACTTCACAGAAGTCAGCGACGAACTGACGCCAGTGCCTCTAGTGCGGAGTAGCTTGAACTATTGAGGCTGTGACGTCACGACAACCTCAATTTAAGCTGTGCATCTTTGCTTACAGCAGCTCTACATATATCTGCTTTATGCTTAAAACCAACCACTCACGTTCTTAAAAAATCGGTTTCCCATTCTCGTCACTAGTTGGCGCTGTTTCGATCGCATACAAAACGAAGTTAACGTAAACGCGATGGTTTGTGTGGAAAACTCTCACTAGGCACTCTGATGTGTGAATATATTTTGTGTTTCATAATAGATTTATATTATTATGTATTTTGTATTTTCATACTTTAAAACATTCCATTTTACTATTTGTATGTTTCTAATTGTGTAAAATTGTCTGGTAGAGATCGCTCTACAGTACCTTTTTACACCTTTTATTGTGATATTTTTTCTTTGTATCTCACTGACTTGTGCGATGAAGTATAAACATAAAAAAAACATACGCCTTCACGCCTATATCCCTTAAGGGGTAGGCAGAACACCAGAGGCTATGAAACCATCTGAGGTCTCGTTTGACAAATTTGGAGGTATTATAATGATGGAGAGAGACTATTGCAGTGACAGGGGGTCAGCCTATCGCCCGCAAAAACGTCAATAAAACCTCCGTCCCTTAACTGACTTTTACGGTATGCCTGGGAAGAGAAGCAACTGGCACATTCTATGTTTTTCTTTCACTCCCAGTCCAGCATGGAAGAATAAAAAAGAATAAAAAAAACATTCCATTTATAATAGGTTTTTTTTTTATTTTTTCCTCTCAAATTGCACTTTTATCGGGAAAAGGTTGCTCCACAGCCATAAGACTATCTTGTCGCACTTTTTTTCTGAAGTTTTCTTTATTGCTATATTCTGTAATGAAATATATACATAAATAGATACATTAAATGATTTAACTTACTTTGGGCTAAATGTTGTGCGGTGAATGTTAGAAATATTAAGTATGTGTTTATATAAATAGTTATTCAACATTCAACAGAAGCGGCAGCACGGTATCTGAAAGACGCGGTACCTTATCTCCTAGAGGTGCCATTGTCGACGCCGACCTGTTTTACTGTAGAAGTGTTCAGGTAATAATAATAATTTATTTATTTTACAATTATTTAACATTACAACATATTCACAAACGTTCAAAATAGAAAGACACATATAGAAAGGTTGTCGATCCCTTTGGCGATGGGGTAAACGTGTCTGCCTCAGGCGCCAGCGGTCGCGGGTTCGATTCCCGCGCGGAACAAGAAAAAAAAGTTCGTTGTCTACGTGTTTATATAGGGTCGCCACATAATAGTCAATAATATTTTAATAGCAGATTAAGAATGATGAGTGGGTCTGAAAATAAAAAAAAAATTTTTTTTGAACATTTTCATAAATTAAAATTTCAAAATTCTTCTAGGTAAGTATACAAAATTTAAGTTTAATCTGACTACACAGCAAGTAATAAAAACGTCTCCATCTTATTGTATGTAGTCATAAAATGAAGATTAAACTTAAATTTTACTCACTGCGAAGAATTTTAAAATTTTTATTTATGGCAAATACCTATATATAAAAAAAAAATTTTTTTTCGAAATTCACATCTCTCTTTTTTAATTCTCGTCTCTTAATTTAATTGACTATTTTGTGCGGACCTTGTATATGTATTTATATTCTAGGTTCCCCCCTAGTTCGCTACATGGTATCCCATATCACAAGCCCTGCTTAGTGATGCGTAGATGTTAATTTTAACCGGAGCAATGTTGCCTTTAACTTGCAACTGACTTCAAATTAGGTGTAACTGTATCGTTGAGTTCAAATAGGTGAGCTATAGTGGATGGTTTGCTTTCCGATATGACACTGCTTGTGTTGTTCAAGTGGAAAAGAGGAAAAAACGATTTGTTATTGACAAATATTGGTTTTTGTCACACTGTTTGAAAGTACTAATGTTAAGATCCTTTGTAAGTATTTGGTAAATAAATAAATAAAATAAAATTGCATGCTGTTAAGAAAATTTTGAGTATTGATTATATAGGGTCGCCACATAATATTCAATAATATTTTAATAGCAGAATAAGAATGATGAGTGGTTCTTAATTTCGAAAAAAAAAAGTTTTCATGAACTAAAATTTCAAAATTCTTCTAAGTGATCAAAATTTAAATTTAATCTGTAGCTTATGACTACACAGCAAGTAATAAAAAAATCCATCTTATTGTATGTAGTCATAAAATGAATATTTAATCTCCACATTAATTTTAATTATTATACATAAAACAACTTAAATTTTACTCACTGAGAAGAATTTTAACATCTTAATTTATGAAAAATATAATTTAATTTTTTTTTTTTTAAATTCACACCCCCTCATCATTCTTAATTTGCTATTAAAATATAATTTGGTTGGAATTATGATGGATGAAGTTTTATGTCTAAGCATTACTACAACAACTTACTATATTTAAATTTGTTAAATATGTGAACAATTTGTATTGAAAGGGTTTAATTTGGGTCCGGTTTAAACTATTGTATTTATTTATTATTAATTATTGCTAGTTATATTTATAAAACTTAAGTTTTGTATTTTTCAGGACCGCATTCCTCTATTAAGGCCTAGAAACAGTACAATAAGCACATCTTCGCTTTTCACGAGCGATACTGAAGGTAAGGTGTATTAATATTAAGTGATAAGTTCTATTGTGAATATTAAGTGATATTTCAAAGGTGGAGATTTTTAAATGGCTATGGAATACTCATATATTTGTATAATATTATTATGTGTCTGTAAATCTTCCGAAAAAATAAAAAAAAATAAAAAAAAAATGATTTCAGTTTTGCATATTTCTGTTATTGTTTTGTAAGGGGAAATATATAGTGATCATGTGTAAAACTTTAATATTAAAACGTACAATATAACTAATAACTACAAGCAAGAAAAATAAGTTTTATTTTATGCAGGATAGATTTGTGATCATCGGCCAAAATTGTTTTACACAATAAGTATCATTTATAGAAACGATTTTTGCAAAAAAAAAATATTTTTTTTTTACAAGGAAATCAATATATCCGCTAACATGTTAAGCTAAGCATGGCCACTCTAAATTACCACGAAAATTAAGACGACTACGTGCTACTACAAAACATCTCGTAGTACTACGTCGTAGTATTAACAATGAAATGCCGCGTCGTAGTAGCTATGTTCATCAACAGCGACTATTTTCAAAAACGTTTGTGGTTCCATATTTCTACTTTTTTGTACTGAGCAACGCTAAAATAAATATGCAGGTACGTTTAATATTGTATCAAGGAAACTAACTTTTAAATTTGGCTGGTGACCAAAAAACAACCCTATAACTTATAAGAAAAAAAAGACGTGTGGCACTCGGAGACTGCCGCGGTAAAGCTATTGCATAGCATTTTTTATCAACTTATGCAATTATTATTTATTTATTTTATTAATGCAGTAATGTTTGATCTAATATGAAGTTCCACAAGTTCCTAGTAGAATGGCGCTGATTGTTTATTAAAGCCCGCATGTAAAGTTATGAAATTAAAGTATCTGTAAACCTGTGCCGGTCGGAGTGGGGGGTGTTAGGTTTTTTTCGTTACGGAATTTCTGGATTCGGTCCCCACGCTCAAGGACCGCGATAGAAGCTATGCAATAGCTTAAAAAAACACTTTACAAGAAAAAACCTATTGGGTCTTTCTTACTGTATTTGACATAGTTAACATAGTTATACTTTTTTCCTTTTATAACTGTGTAATATTATGTTTTGCTAGAAATCACTCATTAGCGATAAGGCTGCTCTTTGTAGTTACGTCCAATTAAATGTATACGTGTTTGGGCCATATAGGTGTTATTATTATATTTATATTTTACAAATTGCTTGAACAATGCTAGGTATATTCCCATCCCTTTTACTCCTTCACCTGCCTTCCTTACCTATCTCTTTCGCTCATGGGGAGGGCAGTTGCGCTTTGCCACCGGTCTTACTTTATAACTTTATTCTAAACTGTGCGTGCTTAAATAAAAAGTGAAAGGTGTCTGAAAAATCTGAACTCTGAAAATACTTGTTTAACCGAGATCCAGCGCTGGGAAGCTTAGGTGAGTGAATACCCATCCCTATTTCTTTTCCGCCGAACATTGTTCAAGCAGTTTATCTATTTCTAAACTACATTTTAACCGAATCGAGAACCATCGGCCTCGTCAATACGTCTCTACTTATTTTCGTAGTTGAAATAAGGTTATAAGTCAGAATACATTTCATTAGACGTATCATTATTAATTAATATAATTACTATTGTATTATTAATATTTTATTTTTTTTTGCATTTAAAACGCTTAATTACTCTTAAATAACTGAAAATGTGTTTAATAAAAATCACCCGACCAGGATTCGAACCTGGGACCTCTCGTTTGCCGGACGAGTGCTCTTCCACTGAGCTACCGGGGCCTGGCGGTACGCCTCGACATTACTTAACACATTTTTGATTTTACGTTATATTGCTAACGTAGCTCCATCTAATGGTATAGCTTTGCAGCTAAGACCACCCGAAACCAATTTCTTCACAGAAATTGTGAATCTCAGTTAAAGTGAAGCATTGCAATGTTTTTGAGTTTTTGCATTTAAAATGCTCAATTATTCTTAAGTAAATGAAAAATGTGATAAATAAAAAAAATCCTGGTCGGGTAATTTTTATTTATCACATTTTTCATTTATATAGTTAAATAATTTAATAAATCTTTCACAGCCACGACTCCGACTACAACGGACACGGATCTCTCTCAGACGGATAAGTCTCCCGATGTCCTGTCTCTACTGATGTCTCTGTCCACGTGCAGCGACCGGCCGCCGGACTTGCCGGACCGGCCGCCGGACGTGCCGGACCGGCCGCCGGACCTTCCGGACAAGTTGCAGCATGATAAACCGCCTGAGGTGCCGGAGAGGTGGGTTGTCTTAACGTTTATTTCTGGTTATGAATAAAAAATAAATAAATATTTCTGACACTCACACAACATTATCTAGCCCAAATTAAATTTCTTAAAGAGCTTGTGTTATGGATAGTAGATAACTGATATATTTAAGAAATATATACACATACATCTATACTAATATATAAAGCTGAAGAGTTTGTTTGTTTGAACGCGCTAATCTCAGAAACTACAAGTGAGAAATTCTTTTTGCATTTGATAGCCCAACTCTTGAGGAAGGTTATAGACCGAAATTCCCACGGGATCAAAAGTTAGGCGGGTAAAACCGCGCGCGGTGGCTAGTATTAAATAAATGCATATTTTTTATTAGAATAAACTTAAATAAACATATAAACATCCATGACTTGACGACTAATATCTGTGTTCATCACACAAATATCCGCCGCCGCCGGGATTCGAACCCAGGACCTCTGGCATAGAAGGCAATGTACGTTACCTCTACACCAGCTGGTCGTCATTAATGATTCTAGTTAACAGAGTTTAGTTTAGCAATTTAGATTTAGATTCAAAAATTTTCAATTCTATTTTCATGTATATTAATTTAATTTTCAAAAATATTCATTATCAAACGCTGTATAGTATATTTCATTACGAGTGCGGAAAGCCTGTCATTGCAAAGAGTTCCGACAAATGTCTACCCGAGCCGAGGCGCAGCCGAAGGCGAGGGTTGACAGTCGGAACAAGTTGCAATGACGGTTCCGCACGTGTACTGAACGACTATTTTTAATACAGTTGCGAAAAAATTAAGCAATTTTATAAAATATACAAAATGGCGCCAGCTGTGAAAGATTATAAACAGAGATTTTTTTTGTTTACCCATTCTGAGTAGGCAAAGGGAACTATGCCCATACAGCCAAGTCTTTAGTAGGTTTTTGTATTGACATGAAATGAAAATGAATTTAATGAGATAAAATGAAATGAAACCTAACCTAACTCATTGCATCAAATCATTATATCTGATATTGAAACAAATTAGTAGCTTCTTTTCAGAAATATTTGCATGAATCGTAAAAACTTCTATGAATTTTTTTTAGTAAAAACTTCGTGGTTGATTTTTTCTTTTTAATAGACATTATTTTGACATTTGGGAAAGAGAACGCACGAGTGCGGAAAAGGTAAAGAAAAAGCACAAGTGTGTAATAGCCCACATCCCGAACGCTAAACGTCCCTGCAATACGTCACTTTTTGAGCAACTGTATTAAAAAATCAGTTTTCACTCAGCTTCACGCGCAGATTGACATGTTTGGTGAGACACACGATATATTCTTACAGAAAATCGATACACAAAATATTTTGAATTGCTTTTGGGCATTGTGTTCGTATGAAAAATTTTGCTTATTTGTATCTTATATAATAATTTATTTAGAATAAGTGATAAGTAAACTAGGTTCGTAGAATATGTAACTTTATAATGAACTCTTATAAATAAAAAATATTTAAGTATGCCAAAATTTGCGATAAAATTGGGGTAAATTTCCGTAACAAAAACTTATAAATAACACAAGTAGATTGGGAATCTCCTTTTAGGCATATTGCCTGTGCCAGGAGAACCCGCTCCTCCATAACTTAGTACTAGTATTATTAATTCATTAATTATTTAAAAATATTTAAGAAAGAAAAAAGTAAAATATAAAAATAAAAATAAATAGGGAAAGTAAAAATATTTATGACTAATAATTTAGACAACAATGATTAATAGAGTTAAATAACTAAATTATCAAATCGTCATCATTATAAGCATCAAGAGAAATTCAGAAATTATGCCATTACAATATCATAGGAACAAATTATATCATTTTATAAAATTAAATTACATTGCATTAAATTAAATTACTAAAAAATTAAATTAGAAAAACAAAAATTAAAAACAAAAAAAAATTAAAATAAAACTGTATAATTAGACAAAAATGATCAAAAGACAAAAATGAAACAAAAATGGGTTACATACATACATAACTTTACGCCTGTATCCCGTATGGGGTAGGCAGAACACCAGAGGCAATAAAACCATCCGATGTCACGTTTGACAAATTCGGAGGCATTATAATAGTGGAGAGAGACTATTGCAGTGACAGGGGGTCAGCCTATCGCCCACAAAAAAGCCTCCCATAACACCTCGGTCCCTTAACTGACTTTTACAGTATGCCAGGGAAGGGAAGCAGCTGGCACATTCTATGTTTTTCTTTCGCTCCCAGTCCAGCATGGAAGCTGTTTGTGGTTGAAATATGAATTTTACGATTATCATAATTGCATATTTTTTTCTTTGCGCATTATGCTGACTAGTAACAAACCTACGTATCCACAAAATCAAACAAAATTTAATTAATTTTTGGAATTTGACAGCAAATAATAACGCTATGACGCTACTATGGTTTGTATGGATAAACTTACGAAATGAGAATGCTTAAAGCCCCTTGCACTGCTACAGCAAATATTATAATAAATATATTAAGTACTAGCTGACCCGGCAAACGTTGTTTTGCCATATAAATAAAAAAAAAACGATGTTGGCCGATTCTCATAGATACCGGATAAGCACAAAAAATTTCATCAAAATCGGTCAAGCCGTTTCGGAGGAGTATGGCAACGAAAACTGTGACACGAGAATTTTATATATTAGATTATTTCAAGTTAATTGCATATTTTTTTTGTGCGAAGTGTTTTGTTCACACCTGCGATCGAAGTTTTTTAGTAACCATGAAAAAATTAAACAGAATGCAATGAAATCCAAACCTTATCCAGCAAATATAGTGTCAAGTGTCAGGGACTTTTTGAATGACCAAACATTATAAATTTACATTAAAAAACAGACTAAAAATATACTATGTTAATTAATGAATCTATAATGCGGTTTTTTTTCTTTAATTTTATAACTTTTGATCCCGTGGGAATTTCGGGATAAAATATAGCCTATTACCTTCCTCAAGAGTTGAGCTATCAAATGCAAAAAGAGTTTTTCAAATCCCACTTGTAGTTTCTGAGATTAGCACGTTCAAACAAACAAACAAAAAAACAAACTCTTCAGCTTTATATGTATATTAGTATAGATTCGTGATTATTATGTGACAAATGTTTAATTTTTTTTCATTTTGTGTAATTCTGCACGCTTACAATGCAGCAGTATATGTTCGGACGATAATGATAAATATAAGACCTATAATTGTAACGCTTATACTTGCAAATAAAGAATTTATTTATTATTATTAAAAATAGCTTAAAATTTCATAAATTATATTTCATCCAGATTGCCGGATCGGATATCTGATAAAACCCCGGACCGGGTGCCAGACCGACCGCCGGATATTCCGGATCGGCCGCCGGAGATACCGGAACGACCGGCGCCGAGTCCTAAGCTACACGACGCTTATAGGTAAGTTTGGTTCTCTCCTTGCTTATATTTTAATGTAAAGAGACATGTTTTTCAGATGAATGAAATGGTATAGGTAAATAGATTAAAAGAACTCCTAAACAAATGTCACTACTCCATTGATGAATACACTTTAGTTTTCGCCATCAACACCATGAACGTAACTTGCGGTCTGCCAGCGACTACTTGCTGGCAACTCCCCGTCACAGTTCCCACCTTTATCAGCAGTCGTTCACGGTGAAAGCAATATCTCTTTGGAACTCATTACCATCTTCTCTCCACCACGCTAAAACAATAGCTTCTTTTAAATATCATTTAAAAAACTTCTATCTCTCAAACTTATCTCATTTTATATAGAATCTATGTTAATACAAAGCGTACTTTGTTCTTTCTACTTATATATCTATTTTTAAATTAATGTTTTTATATATTATATATATGTATTTCATATTATATTATTACACCTATTTATATACTTTAATTAGTACCATTTATAAAATAATAATGCCATGTTTACGTTTCTTTTTAATTTATTTTAAGATAAGGTTGCCTGGAAGAGATCACTTTGAAGTGATAAGGCCGCCCAAATTGTACATTTAATGTTAAAACTGTATTTTTATAAGTATCCCATTCTATGCAAATGGCAATAAAGTGTTTGAATTTGAAGAATACCTGGATGATAATGATTTAATTAGAAAAGGAAATGAAAACTTCTTCGTTTCTTTCTATGTGTAAGGCTAATGTTTTATACCGTCAAAGTAAAGAAATAATTAAATTTGAGATATAAATTAGTAAGATTTGTAAGTATAATAATATTTTTCTTTAAGTTTTTGCATTTGAAATGCTCAATTATTCTTAAACTAGCTGTTTTGCGCGGTTTTATCCTTGCCATTTCAAATCCCGCGGGAATATCGAGGTAAAAACTAATTCAAGCTAATGGAAAGCTATTCGCTATTCCAGACTGTAAACTATCTAAACTAAATCCATTAAGCCATTTTGCCGTGATAGAGGAACAAACATCCAGACATGCATACACATTCTATGTTTTTCTTTCGCTCGCAGTCCAGCGTGGACGAATGATAAATTAATTATAATGTTTTGAGTATTATTTACATTATGTAGTTCTCATATCAAAAGCGCCTTTTAGTTTATAACTCAATGGCCCTTTTATATAACTAAACTAAGGGTTTATAACTAAATTTTAGTTAATAACGAACAGCATTATTATCTAAATCTTCATACGGTTTCACAATTAATTATAATCCACGGTATTTATACGAAACTTTTTTTGGTCGAGGGTAGTCAAATAAAGCAACACAGTTTTTAGAGAGCTCCTTTATTTTAAATAAATTTTAATAGTAAAACTTACTAAAAGTATATGTTGTTAACATATTATGTATAATTGTTGATGGTATTATCTGCCAGCACTCACAAACTTTCCTTTAAATAACTTAAAACTACATACCAATTTGCTCTAACTATCAAACAATGGCACTATTGAAGGAAGTTACTGAATTGAAAGATATCTTTGGGACAAGAATAGCAGAGTTCGAAAGGATCATCACCGACACAAGCACTGCACCACCTCCATCTTTGGCTGATGAGTTCGCTTCTTTTAAAAAATTTGTACTCTCCACACTTGGCAGCTTACAACGGCAAGTACAACTTTTGGCTCTTGAGACGGACAGGTTGGATATGCAACGCCGTGCCAAGATTTTGTTATTACATGGCGTCCCTGAAGTTACAGATGAAGACCCAGTATCATCTGCTGTCCAACAAATACAGTCAAAACTGAAGCTCACAGCCATATCCAATTCTTGCATCAGCCGCTGCCACCGTTTAGGCAATATGAGAGAAGGTAAGCCACGGCCACTCCTTATTAAATTTCAAAACCTGGACGACAGAGAGAACGTGTGGTCCAAGAAAACCTTACTGAAAGGCACTGGTGTCACATTGTCCGAATTTCTAACAAAGCTTCGACATCAGGCTTTTGTTGCGGCCCGACAGCGCTTCGGTGTTTCTAGGAGCTGGACCCGTTCTGGATTCGTATTTGTATTGAGCCCCGATGGTGTCCGACACAGGATTGTCGTGGAAGCGGACTTGGAACGTATTCCCGAACATCATGAAGCATCATCTTCAACTGCATTGCCACCGCAAACCGCGAGACAGGGAGCGGTGAAAACAACAGTTAATACGAGGAAGAAGACTGCCAAAAAATAGTTTGTTGCAATCGCAAGTATTTATCTTTGCTTTGATTATCAGCCTATAAATAATTTGTTCGCTATCATCAATCGCTTTTTCAGACTTTATGTGATTCAGTGAGTGATTGACGTGAATTTGACGTCTGACACTTGTCAGTCTGTATTGACGTAAGCGCTGGCGTACAGACTATAAAAGACAGATAAAACTTTAATCTACTTTTTTGTGGTTATGATGTTTTCTTTTTTGTGTATTGTTTTATTGATGAAGTTTTAACAACTTAAGATTTAACTTTATTTTTTATTTTATTTCATGCTGGTGGGTTGTATCCTGAGTATTTTTTTTTGTTTGTTTTAGTTTTAGTTAAATTTAATATTTTTTTTAATCTTTTAGTTTAGTTTTTAGAATTATTTATATATTATATATTCAACCAATATTTTATAAATGAATACTTCATGTACTAATAATGATGATCTGTTTCCCGACTTCTTTTCATGTTCTTCCACAGACTTAGATAGCACCGGTAGTTTTCACAGTACTTCAGCTCCTCTTTGTTCCCAAATAGAGTCTGAATTCTCAGTATCACTGAATAACTTTAATATCCTACACCTTAATGCTCAGAGTATCCCTGCGCACTATTCCGATATGCTGGCATCCTTCGACTATAAGGGAATTCATGCCATTCTCATCTCTGAGTCCTGGCTGAAACCCTGTCTCCCATCAACTTCATACTCCCTGCCTGGCTTTAATTTGTTACGCAATGATCGTGTTGGGCGCCCAGGTGGTGGAGTAGCAATTTACCTGCGTTCACATTTCCCATACAAAGTTGTGAGTTCATCAACACACTCGTCTGTTAACTCCGAAGAAGCTGAATACCTTTTCATAGAGGTATCATTCAGGTTAGCTAAGGTTTTAGTAGGTGTTATTTATAATCCTCCCTCAACCCGCAACTATTTTGCTTCTTTGGAAAATAAACTGGAACAATTTGTACCATTATATGAACACACAATAATCATGGGAGATTTTAATACCTGTCTACTAAAAAGCAATAATCGCGCGCTTAAGCTTCGTTCGGTTATAAATTCATGCAATCTCAATATTTTATCGACATCAGCAACGCATCATTCCCCTAATTCAGCACCATCCCTTCTGGATTTAATGATTGTCTCTTCTCTAGACCATGTACAAAAATACGGAAAACTTGACGCTGATGCATTTTCTTTTCACGATCTCCTTTTCATATCTTATAAGATCCGTCCCCCTAAATCTAAGCCGAGAACTCTTCTGCAAAGAAATTTTGGTGGTATAAATATAAATAATTTATTTGATGATGCTGAAAAACTGGACTGGCATGGTGTGTTAAGTGCTGAAACTGTCGATGCTCAGGTGGAGTTGTTTAATAATTTGCTGACGGAGCTCTATGACCGCCATGCCCCAGTGCGACCAGTCAAAATGAAGCATCTTCCTGCTCCATGGCTCTCTGATGATATAAAGGCACTCATGGCCAAGCGCAATCGTGCTCGTCTACGCTCTAAGAAAGAGCCTACTGAAGCAAACGGTGAAAGATATCGGCAACTGCGTAATCGCTGTAATACTGTGTGTAGGGATGCACAACGACGCTATATCCATAACTCTGTAACAAATCAAAACCCAGCCAAAGTCTGGAAGTTTCTAAAAACAATAGGAGTTGGCAAAAATACAAATCATAACGTCCCAAACAATATTGATATAAACTCCTTAAATAGTCACTTTTCTGCTTCTGGTCACATCGATGTCCATGCTAAGTCTAGCACATTACATCACATTTCTTCTTTGCCTACTCCTCCTTACGAACCTTTTTCTTTCCATCCATTTACTGAATGTGATGTTAAGAGAGCTATCACATCTATCACATCAGATTCGGTGGGCTGTGACGGTGTCAGTCGAAAGATGATAATTATTCTACTTGATTTCCTAGTTCCCATCATCACAAATATCTTTAATAAATCCATTCTCTCCAATTCCTTTCCCACTCTATGGAAAGACGCACATGTAATACCTCTCCCCAAAAAATCCTCACCCCAGTCTTTTTCCGATTTCCGTCCTATCTCAGTTTTACCTTTTTTGTCTAAAGTCCTGGAGCGTCTCATACATAATCAAATTTCTTCCTTCATAAATAAACATAATATTTTGAATCCGTACCAGTCAGGCTTTCGTACTGGACACAGCACCGTAACGTCTTTAGTTAAGATATCGGAGGACATACGTAAGGCTAAAGAAAATTCTCACTTAACCATACTGACTTTGTTAGATTTCAGTAACGCCTTCAACAATGTAGACTTTGATATTTTGTTACAAATTATGGGCTCTCTTAACATATCTCCATCAGTAATTGATTTTTTTCGTACATACCTTCGTGGACGCCGGCAACGTATCGTCATGGATGACGCTCGTTCAACTTGGGCTCTGCTCGAAACCGGTGTCCCGCAAGGTGGCGTGTTGTCTCCTCTTCTCTTTTCCATTTTCATTAACTCAATTTCTCTCAACATTTCTTCTTCCTACCACATGTATGCAGACGATTTACAGATCTATACCCATTGCACTCTAGAAAATTTGCCTGCTGCGATAGAGCAAATAAATTCTGATCTCTCAGAAATATCCAAGTGGAGCAAATCTCATGGACTGACTGTAAATCCAGCAAAATCGCAAGCCATAATCATTGGCAGTCCCTATATGATTAGTCGCTTAAACTGGAATTCAATTGATACATTACATTTAAATGGCGCGGGTATTAACTTCAGTGACAAGGTCAAAAACCTAGGTGTTATTTTCGACACAACTTTGTCTTGGAAACCTCAAGTTGAAGCAGTGAGCAGGAAGATGTTTGCCATCAATAGTTCCCTAAAACGCTTGCGCAATCTTTTGCCTATATCAACCAAAATTTCTATAGCACATTCTCTATTCCTCTCCGTTCTCGATTATGCTGATGCCAGCTACCTTGATCTAACAGAAGAACTTTTAAATAAACTTGAGCGTCTCCAAAATCTTTGTATACGTTTCATATTCGGCTTACGTAAATATGATCATATCTCCGAATTCCGCGCTAAACTCAAGTGGCTCCCTATTCGCCTTCGCCGGGATACTCATATTCTTTCTTTACTGTACCGAGTGCTGTTTAATCCTGTGGTTCCGAAATATCTCGGAGACCAATTCTGTTTTCGACATGAGACTCACAATAGACAATTACGTTCTACTGACAATTTGATGCTAAGTACTCCCCTGCACAAATCACACACTTTTCATCAATCATTTACAGTACGAGCGGTGTGCTTGTGAAATAAGCTTCCCTACAATGTAAAGTCAGCTCCTTCATTGAACTCATTTAAATATGGATTAAAAAAACATTATCTTTCATTGATTGATCATTAGAAGAAGTATTCTTATATTTGTATGTATTATTATTATAGTTATGTATAATTCAGATTTATATTTAAACAGAGGTATTTATTTATGTATATAAGTATGTTATTTGTATGTGTATATATATTTATGTATATATATTAGATTATATATTATATGATATTTATATTTAGTACGTTTATTGTTAAAAATGTAAACTTATGCTTTGCTAGTACCTCGTGTTATAGTTTTTTTTTTTCTCTCAAACTATTTCAAGGTTGTCTGTAAGAGATCGCTTGACAGCGATAAGGCCGCCTGTTGTGCCTATCTTTATGTTTTTTCTATTTTATAAGTTTCCTTTTGTAAATGTGTGCAATAAAGTATAAATAAATAAATAAATAAATAAACTTATTTTCTTTTCTTCGCAGAATGTCTGGAGTATCTCCTAAGCGGTCCCCAGCGTTGCCCTCACCCAGTCCTAGAACTGACAGGTATGTTGTAGTACCTATTGAGGCTTGATTTTAACCGACTTCCAAAAGGAGGAGGTGCTCAACTCGTGTGTATTGTTGTGTCTTTGTTACACGATTTTTTGGACAATTATGAATCGAAATATTCTTGTTTCGTATGATAAACGATACTACAAAGGAGATTTTTATTTATTTATTTAGGAAATCAAACAGTTTTTTACAAATTATTTTATTTTATTTTATATTATTTGGGTGGCCAACAGCTTTTACTTAAAAACTAGGTTTAACATATAATGTCGAGTAAGCCATTAATAAGCCTCCGCAGATACACTAACTAAGAATACTAATAAACCTTAAGTTCCATTAGAAATTACACAAGCATAAAAATGTACAAGCTGCATAAGAGAGAGTGGTCGCTTTTCTCACAAAATAATAAAGAAACATTAAAAAAGCAACAAAATGTAAATGCAAAAAAATACAATTAAATAGTTAAATAAAAGAGTACCTTACAAAATTTATTAGATAAGTACTTAATAGAATAATATACCTACTTAAAGTATTACTTAGATAATGATTATTAAGATTATGTCTAAATTGGAAAGATATTTTATATATTAATTTAATTACAAAACAACACAACTAAAAATAATTATCGTTCTAATGATAAAATTGAACGAAAATTAAACAAAAATTAAATATATTTTTTTTTTAAACTACTTGTGAGTACGGATTATAACTAAAACTTTTAACTGAAGACTTTAGGGCTAGTTGGCGCCATGTGAAATATGTTTAACAATGAAATGTTTTCCATTTCAGAGGGAATCTATTTAAGTTCCCGGCGCCCCTGCCGCCGCCTTCACTACCTCCTCCGCCTTTAGGTAAGTTCAATTTGTATTAAAATAATATCTGTATTTTAAAATGATAATGATGACCACTTTGGCGATGGGGTAAACCTGTGTGCCTCAGACGCCAGTGGTTGCGGGTTCGATTCCCGCACAGAACAAGAAAAAAATTTAATGTTCCGTGTTTGGGTGTTTATCTATCTATGTATCTATTAGGTTCCCCCTAGTTGGTGTGATTGTCTGGGGATTTTATTTTATTTATTTTTATTCATATTATTATTTATCGAAAAAGAGGACAGATGGGTTTTATAAACGTATCGAGTTATCACTTCAATTTTACTAAATGCACAGACGGTGGGCTAGGGTATTCATAACAATAAATTGTATTCGCGAGTGCATTACGAACATTAAAATTAATTACTTAGTGGGAAATTTCATCCGTAAATTTAAAGTCGCTGTTTTTGGCGCTGTATTTTATTGTAACATAATCAAGGCATACTACTTCTTTCATCTTCAAGTCACTTCAACGCATCTTCAACTCATAATAATAATAATTTAACTATCGCCCACTTATTTGATATGATAACGACCATTTATGCTACCCTTACTTATTTATTTACACTTCATTTTATTAAATGGAAATATTTAAATGAATATAAATATTTTAGAACTCAACTTTATACTGTATTTATTTTGTTGATTACGCGCTAATTTATTTAGTGTTAAGAATATTTACGAAGAATATTTTGTAAAATACCAATGTTGTATAATGTATATAATTGTGTATTCCAGTGACGTCATCACTAAGTCCGAGCACAGCTCGGGAATGCGTTCCTCCGCCGTTGCCGCCGCGACGCAAACATACGCATTATACTGCTAATGTAAGTTTATTTAGCTTATTTATGTTTATTAGGGAGTTCGGTGGAACTCTGAACATACCAAAATGGGAGGCAGAAGGGGCCATCAATTTATTACTCAGTCTCAAAGATTTTACTTAGGTCCAAAGATTTATTTTTGAATTTTCGGATGTTCGTTCGTCTTTCGTTCGTTTACACCCCAATAACTTTTAGTTACAAACAATCTCATTGATTTTTATTTTTTAGAAAGAAGAAAGAAAGAAAGAAAGTAAATATTTTATTCTTAAAATTTTTTGACGACCGGCTGGTGTAGTCGTAACATACATTACCTTCTATGCCAGAGGTCCTGGGTTTGAATCCCGGCGGCGGCGGATATTTGTGTGATGAACACAGATATTAGTCGTCAAGTCATGGACGTTTATATGTTTATTTAAGTTTATTTTCTACTAAAAATATATATTTATTCAATATGTGTGTTTATATATTTCTTAAGTATATCAGTTATCTAGTATCCAAAACAAAAGTTCTTTAAGAAACTTAATTTGGGCTAGATAATGTTGTGTGAGTGTCAGAAAAAATTATTTAATTATAGTCACCACTGAAATTCGTACAGTAATACTTACAACTAACACTTAACCTAAAGAACATGAAAATACTTAATAATTGTAACAAATACCAACGATGCATAGGTATTATAAAAAATAGTAACCAACTCAGCATATAGTCGGAAGTTCTGAACCCTAAGGGGATCGCGACGCTGGTTTTCAGTCGGCACCGAATGAGTGGTGCCGACTGAAAACCAGCCACGGTTGGTCGGGCGGGACTAAAGTCAGTCTGTAGAACGTTTTAAAATAGTGAATTGTAACGTTAGCGTAATTAAAAAAGATATCAAAATTCGCGTTGCATTCAAAAAACTATTAGCCATGGAATTCAAAAAAGTTTAATTCATCTTAGGAAATTCACAAAACACTTGATGAAGTCAGTCATCACATACTTCGGCTTTAACTAGTTGTTGATAGTTGTTAAATAAGATATTACAGTAGACCAAGAGACAAAAACAGCCGGCGGAAAAAAACTCTTGGCACTCTTTTTCAGTCAGAATTATCAAATAAGTACAAATAGGTACAGTACAAATTGACCGTGACCTGAAAAAAAAAAACAAACACAAGACAGCTTATTGTGAGAGCCAATGTCATGCCACAACCAAATTGCTTACATAGAAGGTGCAATGAGCTATGGATGCACAATACGAACATGACAAACTGGGACCAGAGTATTTGAACAAGAATGGAATAAAATAGTCATAGTATCATTAGCAAATTAGCTATTGGATAGCTTCTAATTTATTAAAAACATCTCTCAAGATTGAGCTCTCCAACGATATGTAGTTTGCTTTGTTATTTTTTTTTTGTAACTTGTGTTACCCGTTGTACTAGGCTGAACTGTTTTAAAAAAAATCTGCTATGTTGAAAATTTTATGTTTCATGAAATTTACCAAAATAATTGAACTGTCAATTACTTGGATACTTAGCCACATGCCAACTTACGGTATATTGCAATCCGGTCGGGTTATTTTATTGATTACTAGCTTTATCCCGCAACTTCGTATCCGCTTAGCTACCCTTCTCGTGGAAATTTCAGAAACTATACAACCAGACACCCACTGAAAGAACCTTTATACCAAGTATCACACCCATGCACTCAAGGAATATGTTTTTTCATACAAACTAAAAATCATTTATTTCCCGTGCCCGTTGGAATTTTGGGAATTTTTTTCGTAGCACAACCAGTCACTCTTTGAAGAACCTTCAGTATCACATCTGTACACTCAAGGAATAAGATTTTTCAAACAAACTAAAAAGTCCCCTTCCCGTGGGAATTTCGGGAATTCCTTCCATAATACAAACAGACACTTATTTAGGAACCTTTATATCAAGTATCACATCCGTGCACTCAAGGGATGGGATTTTTTCATACAAACTAAAACATCATATTTTTCCCGTTCCCGTGGGAATTTCGGGAATTCCTTTCAGAACACAACCAGACACACATTGAAAAACCTTAACACCAAGTTTCACATCGGTGCACTCAAGGAATAAGATTTTTCATACAAACTAAAAAGTCCTATATTTCCCGTTCCCGTGGGAATTTCGGGAATTCCTTCCTTACTGCACCCCTACATCCCCTAAAGAATGTATGTTCCAAATTTCAGCTCTCTACGCCCAGTAGTTACGGCTGTACGTTGTCTGTCAGTCACTCAGTCACTCAGTACCTCAGTACCTCAGTCACTCAGTCAGTAACGGAACAGTTTTATATATATTGATATTTTTTCAGATCTTTAAGAATAATTGAGCATTATTTATTTATTTTATTTATTATCAATAACAAAATCCACACACCTTAATTATAGTTAGATAGTTCACATAAGAGGTACGAGCTTACGTCTAATGACGGATTTACATTTTATTATTAAAACTTGAGAGCCTAATATACTTTATCATAAAGAATTTTATACAATAATGGTTTTTGATTAAGTAATTATTTGTAAAAAAAAAAGAAAGATGAAAGTAGGGAAAAATACAAATTATCTAAACTTAAGTGCAAAAACTTAAAATATTAAGTATCTAATGTCAATAATAGTAGACTAGTAGCCAAGGGCTGTAAGGCATCAATTGCAGCATCAGTTCCTATAGTTCGAGGGTGCAATAGATGCTTACACCCGAGCTAACTATTCTGCTTTACATCTCGATTGTGAGGTAAGTAGAAAAAAACCGGCATTACAAGAATAAAACATTTTATTTGTTAAAATTTATAGTGAAATGAGAACAATTTTCAAATTTTAGGGACAGGTGTTTTTTGGGTATGTTAATAGTTTGAGATTGTGATATTTGTTGGTCATTGACAAAGTTAAAGTTTTCCATTCTCGCCTTTTTTCATTAAAAAGAATCAAGTAAAGAACTTTTTAATTATTTTTTTTTCAAGATCGAAATTGAGCTTCGCCGTTCGATATATAAAATTGATGACTATTATACTCACACAAAGACAAGGCTTAATAGCAAAGCGACCTCTTTGGTCATTGGGCTGAATGCATGATGTCTATTGCCAGTATGATGGTTAGATGTACGCGAACTTTTTGAAAGAAAGAAGTGTTTTTTTTTAATTACTTACCGCCCTAGGGCTTTTTTAGCTAGATTATTACCCTAGAGCGCTAAATAGTCACCTGCAAGCCCCATTTGGAGGTAATAAGAACCTACTTACCGAACATGAGAGATGTAAAGTTTATTATTTTCATATTTCAGAGTCAAACGCTCCCGCCTTGCATGTCGAGTGAACCGCCGCCATTGCCGCCGCGACTTATGCGAGTCGCTAACAGTACTCTGTTGCAACGACGGCATAGTAGTAATACGTGAGTATAAACTAATATATAAATACCAGCTGTGTCACGCGGTTATACCCACGGAGGAAATATATAGAGGAGCTGCCCTATCCAGTTTTTTCTAGGGACTCAAGTGAAGCCTACGCGCGGGGTGCGGGAGGGGTAAGCGGTGGGTTATGGCCAATCATAGACAAACAGGCGATGGCATTAGTCACCTAGTAGCGAGTAGTAAAAACCGGTTAAAATATTCACATAATCATCAAAAAAGTTCAGCTATACTTTACTAGGTGGCTCTAGATTTTTAACGAAATTTCATACGTTCCAAATCTTTTAGAAAAAACCGCGAAATAAAAGTATTTCTACTTGACGCTAGATAGCGCAACGTTTTTTTGCGGCTAAAAATCACCTAGGCAACAAATAACAATCTGGAATTTTGGACACAAATAATTGGAAAACAAACAATTTGTAAAAAATAATTATGAATGAAATTATCTTCGTGGTAAGTTAATTTTATTTGGATTGTAAATGTAATTCCTTTATAAAAGTACAGAAAACTAAATTTTACATCGAGAAACAATGGAGGATTTAATTTTTTTTAAATATCTACGCGTGTACATACTTCACAGAAGTCAGCGACGAACTGACGCCAGTGCCTCTAGCGAGAAATAGCCGTAACTAAAGGCTGTGACGTCAGAACAACCCAAATTGAAGCTGTGCAACTTTGCTTACAGTATCTGCTTTGTGGTTATACCAGGCCTGGCTCACTCCGCGCGGTACATCCGTTATTTACCTACAGCGAAGCGCTCCGCCGGCGGATTTCAAATGGGTCGTGTGTCACGCGCGCGCCCGTCGCGATGTTGTAGATACCTACCTACCTAATAGCACTCACAGTTATTCTATGATCGAGGTCGCAAATAGTATTTAAAAATGGACATAAAAAGAAACAAATATTCAATTAGATTATGTTTAGATTTGATTATATTCAATGTAGCAAACAAAACATAGGTAGTATTACTAATTATTCGTCGTAACTTTTTTTTCATTTTGTACTTTAGGTAAGTTGAAACAATATTTTTTACAAAGGTAGAATAACAGTAATACCTACGTCGGTAGATACTTAATTACAAATAAGGAGATTAATTATTCTCCACTAGGCAGCAACCCTAACAGCGTAAGACAAGATAAGAGGCATGCGATAGAAAGAGACAAAACTTCTAGGTATATAAATTTGCAGGTACGTAATGCTGTGCCAGCTGAATTCCACCGTATTGCGTCGTAGCAAGACTCGAATTTATTTAGATCTTCTTGCGGAGTAATTCTTCTGTACCAACGGTACTATTACTTATTCTGTGGTTATACCTTTGCAATTTCCGAAACCCGCGGGAAGATCGGGAAAAAATCCAATGTGCTATTCCAAGCTGTACGCCACCAATATTTGGGAACGGGGTGTTCGTTCCCAATCCCCAGAAAAGGGATGGCAGGCCGCGGCCCACGGCCCAACGGTTAGCGTCGTAAGTCGTCACTCGCCCCCCCCGAGGGGAGAACGGTGGAATCCGCTCGGGGCATTGGCCCCTTTCGGAGGTAGCACTCGCGGCCCAAAGCGTTGGACCGGTCGTTGGAGTGCCGTAGGCGCGGCATCGGTAGTGGCCCAGCCCCCTCGCAATCAAGCCCGTCGGCGGTCAGTCGTAAGACTGGCGGCCGTCGGGCGATCAGCGTAGGGGGCTAGGGGGTCAGTTGGCCGGCTATTGCCTCCAGCTGCTGTATGCCCCTCCTCAGGGCAGGCTCCGGGTCCCTTGAGACTCGCAGAGCGCGTAGGGCAGTCCGTAGTATGGCCATCGCGGTCCTTATGACGGCGCTGGCTGGGTCGTCGGGTCCGGTGGGGGCCGCGGCCGTCTCAACGCACTGGGCGGAGGTTGGCTCGCGGCGCCTTGCAGTCGGCGCGGCCTGTTCGGCGGCGCCGGCTGGGTTGTCGCGTTCGGTCGGGGCCGCGACTGGCTCTACGCCCGGGGCGGAGCTACAGTCGCGACGCCGTTTGTCATCTATGGTAGGGGCCGTGACCGCCTCAACGCACTGGGCGGAGGCTGGTCGGCGGCGCCTTCTCCTCCTTGTCTTCTTCGGGGCGGCCGTCGCCGGGTTGGCGGGAGCCATAAGGCTCGCCTGGCCCGGGGCGGCTGGGACTTCACGAGTTTGGGCGACAGTGCCCGCCTTCCTGTTGCGCGCCTCGCGTTGGAAGACGCGGCACGCTGCGCTACTTGCGGGGTGTGACTCCCCGCAGTTAGCGCACGTGGCGGGCTCCTCACGCGGGCGCGGGCACTCCGCGGCGTGGTGCTCGCCCCCGCACCGCACACAAGCAAGAGGCCTGTGGCAGTGGTGGGACGAGTGCCGGAATCGCTGGCATCGGTGACACTGTGGCGGGCCCCTCCTACCACGCCAGGCTTCAATCTTGATGCCCGGCATGAGGAGGAGCTCCGACACAGCGTAGATCCGCGCGAAGTCCTTGCAGCGGGCAATCTGGGCGTAGTAGATGCAGCCCGGGCGCCCTGAACGAGCGCGGATGGGCCGCACGTACTCCGCCTGGAAGGAGAGCCGCTGTAGCTCTTCCTTTATGTCTTCCGGTGGTGTGTCCGCCGGGAGGCCGCGGATCGCTACCTTAACGGTTCGCTCAGCTGGAAGGGAGTAAGAAAACCAGCTGATTTTCTCAGTCTCTTCCAGCCTCGCGAGGTACCGTTGGACGATGCGGTATTCCACATCGTCGGCAGGCAGGAACCGCATGCCTCGACCATACGGGCGCACGGAGGCTGGACGGCCGAGCTCGTCCCGCAACTGGCGGATTTGAGTCTGCCAGTTAGGGAGGTGCTCAACTATCAGCGGCGGGTATTTCATCTTCGGCTGCGTGGGCGGCGTCGGTGTAGCGGCGGCGGCGCGGGCTGCCGGCTGGGTAGCCGGGGCGCGCGCAGCAGGCCGCATCACTGGCGTCGCGCTCTGCGGCTGCGCGGTCGCGGGCCGCTTTGCAGGCGGCGACGGTGTCGGCGGTGAGGCTGCTACCGTGGCGTAGTCTTTTCCGGTGGGCGCCGGAGCGCCGTCCTTGTCCGGTGAGGTGGACAAGGCCGGCATGCTCAACGGCGGCTTGTTCGACATCTGTGTGGGCCGCCCCGTGTTCGGGAGCGTGGTTGCAGGGGCGCGGGGCGCGGCGGGGGTTGCCTCGGGGGGCACCTTTCGCCGTCGCGGCTCGCGGGAGGGCCTCTCTAGGCGGGGCGGTTGCTCAGGCGTGCTCGCCAAAACCTGGCCCGGCGGGGTGCCCGCAGGTTGCGGGCGCGCTCTGGGCGGCTTCGGCAGGGTGGCTGGTGTCGGTGGCGGCGCAGGGAAAAGTTCGTCGCCGGCTCCTGGTGTGGAGGGCGACAAAGCTTCCAGCTGCGCGGCTTGGAGTCGGTACACCGGAGGTGGCGCAGACAGGCCGTGGAACGCGTAGATCTCGTCCATTATCTGCTGCGCCTCCTCCGGGGTCAGCTGCTCCAGTCGTTGGATAAGGAACCCCCGCTCGGGTGAGGGGGGAGTGCAGTGGGCGACTATCTCGCTCTCGCCAGCGGCCGGCGAGCCGGTCCGGTGCGGGGAAACCGCCGGCGTCCTTGTCGGTGGCAGTGTCGGCGCGCTGAACGGTGATGCTCCGCCAACAGCATCAGCGACGTTCGCAGCAGCCGGCGTAGCCTCCAACGCGGGCGGCGACAGCGGGCTCCCCGGCTTGCGGGCCGGCTTGACGGCCGGTGACTGAGCGGGTTTGCCTGGAGCGGCGGGCTCAGCTGCGGGTGACTTCCGCTTCAACTGCGCCGGCTTCTTCTCGCGGGCGGCGGCCGGTTGGCGGCGCGCGGCGGGAATCGGCGCAGGAGCGGTTGGCTTCCGCAGCGGCGGTTGGCTCGGCATGGCAGCCGGGCGAAGTTCGCGGAGGGCGACTGCCTCTCTGCGACCCTTAGTCAGGGAGCGCTGGTCGGCCCGAGGCCCTTACCCGGGGCTTGCCGCTGGTGGCAGACCGGGCAGGTACCAAGGGCGGGACTGGCCCCCTAACCAGGACGACTTTCGTAGAGGCAGTCACGGGCGCGCGGAAAAACGCGGGCGCTCGATTTCGCTGAGAGCGAAAGAGCGCGGTGAACGAAAGTATGGAGAGGTCCGTGCAGAGGGAGAAAACACTACAGGCGGTCGCGGCCAATCCGATGCCCAACGGTTGATGTCGGGATGCCGTATATATGTTAGCTGCTATATAAACTTTGATAGCGCGATGTAGGAAACTTCGTCGTGTCGTCGTAGTTCTATGGCGCGTCGCTAGATGTCGCTACAACTATGTCACAAATCCGTTGAGCTGTTCTGCCGTGAAGAAGGGATGAACATCTATACATTCATCCAAATTACGGATTTATAATAAGATTAGCAGGTGCCAAATGTCATGTTTTTTAAATAACCGAAAAAATGTGATAAATAAAAATTACCCGCCAGGACTCGAACGTGGGACCCCTCGTTTTTATTTATTATTTATTTAAGTATCACATTTTTTTTTTTTCATTATTTAATTTCTTCATTTTTTCGGTTATTTAAGAATAAAAAAACATAAAAACATTATTGCATGTTTTTTTTTAAACCTGTGTTTCATCTACATCTCACCTGATGGTAAGTGAAGATGAGGTCGGAGATGACAGCACCGGAACACATCACCGCCGGACCAGTGATATTTGGCGGCAGATCTTAGCCAGGCGAACCATGAAGGAGGAACCCATCAGGCAGAGTAAATAGTAGAATAGGCAGAATAGTCGCTTTTACGACACCGTAGATATATTCTAAGCTGACCCGATGTAGCCTGAACTTAGTTGAAGCAAACAAAGAAAATACCCTCAAAGAATATAAGACCGTTAATAAAAACCTAAAATTATCTATTTCCAGTACCTTAGCCCCGCGGTTGCCGCCCAAACCTCCGCCGCCGGCCGTGGCGCCGCGCACATAGCGTCCGGCCGCCGGCCCGGCCCGGACCGGCATCCCGCGCCCGCCGCCCCCCACACAACCCCCAAACGACCCCCACATGGAGACTTCCTGCACTCAACTCGATGAAGACACTGTGCAGATATACTACACTTGTGATACTTTGTGAAGTGAAAATTTGAAGTGAAACGGTCAAAATAATATTCGAAAAAAAGTGTGTTTGGAGATTTATCAGTCAAAAAAATAAGTCAAAAAGTGATTACGGTACATTCAGATAATAATCAGTGTAAAGGAACAGTTAAAAGTGATAAATGTGTAACGGAGAAGTGGATTTTGTGAATTGTAAACGGTTTAGAGTGTTGTTGTGACTAAAGTTTGGAATATGTGTCTGTTGTATTAATTGGATTGTCTAATAATAAGATTGTGCAAAGAATACTTAGGAAATACAAATTGTTATTCGTAAACTCTGATTTTGGAAGTAAAAAAACTACTATATCTAAATACTACTAGGAATTTATCTCTAATTTGAATGTTAATGGTAATGTTAGGATAAATTTAGAAAAATCTACAACAGACTTGAAAATTGAAACAATTTAATGTCACTTTAGCCCACGAACATAGGTATAAATAAATTACTTATTCCTAATAAAATTTTATAAATGTAACTCTTGGCTAAATAAGTTTTTGTGTAGCTATGTTGCAATTATATTCTATATCAATCTTATGATTTGAAAAGACACTCACAAACTCTGTACACTGGCCAGAACTTTTAACTTAAGAGTACACTGATTTGAAAATTATGTGATTAAATATATCTCTCTAAATAAGGACTCAAAATGTAAATAAATAAGTATATATTATCCGAAATTACTACAAGGACAAAAACTAAAATAGACAAATTATTTACTATTAGTAATGAATTCACAATGTACAAACATGATTGGACTAGTTACGGTAAGTTAGATGTATCTATCATTAAATTTATAATCATATTAGGATGTTATTGACACTTATATCACACTATGAGTCACTGGGAATTATGAAAGCATGGTGAATACATTTTTAAATATATTTAGGTAATAAAAATTTAAACAAAATCTTTTTTCTGACCAGAAACTATTTAAATTGTTCAAAAATGAGTGCAGACATGATAAAACAGTCTTATGTTTAATATGCTAAAGACTCATTTTGAAAAGACATGTAGAACTAATAATTCTGGTAGATTAGATTATATTTTTTTTAGACCAAGTCTTTAAAATATTTCTATGTATTTTCCAGATGAACTGTGCCACACAAAAAAAATATTCATGAGTTTTATATTAAAAATTACTCAAATGATTACTTATATCCCATTAATCAAATGAATTAAAAAGCAAATGAATTGACAATGTATATGTGAACAAATGCATTTCAGACGTTGTAAATATAGTAAAGGTAATATAAAATGAATACTATTTGAACTTTGAGAATATTGTTTGTTAAACTTCACATGTCTTCACTAAACTACTCTTTGAGACCTGATGTAAATATCATTATGTTTTGATCGTTGATCAGAGTTTGTAGACACACAAAGAAATGGCCCACAGTTTAAAATACTTGCATAGTGATTAATTAACATTGAGTGCTAGGAATATTTTGTTAATTAAACTTAGTTCTGTTGTTAAATTTATATTTCTGTCAACTTGAGGTTATGTTTTTATTTTAAATCAACATGTCACTCGAGAATTACAAATCTTTTTGTTAAATTATCTTGGACTGGGCCATCAGCATACATAGTTATAAGGAATAATGTAAATATGAGTAGTTATTTAAGCTGTTAATTAAGATAATTATATTGTAAAAAAAAAAACTACATATTTAGCGAAGATAATGAAATACTCTCAATGTGTTAGTAGTTATATATTTTTATATAAATTCGTAGTTGCTTAGCAAACGTAAACGTACAAAATGCTCTTCCAGATTTGTTTTTAATTATTTTTTAATTTTTAATAGGAGAATGTTAGATTTATATATGTTGTAAATATGTTTGTTTGTGAAGGCATTTTACTGGAACCTAAACGGTTTTCTGACCACATTCTGATCACATTCTGCTTGGTGGTAGGATCCCTTCTGGGTCCGACTGGCTAGCGACCACCCTTTATATAAAGTCTGCCGCCAAATGTTACCGCTTCGGAGGTAATGTGTTCCGGCAATATTGTATAAAGAGCCAGTTCCTTCCTAAACCCGTGTGCTTTCATCTTCGACCTCATCGTCACTTACCATCAGGTGAGATTGAGGTCAAACGCGGGTTTAGTCACTTATAAAAAAAAAAAAATTCTCTACCGAGAAAAGCTTTTTTAAAAAAGTCAGTATGATACACTGACTTTAAAACTTTTTGCAAAAATTTTACTTGTTATTCTGACCTTACATGCTTTTTTTATAAGAGCAATTATTAAAATTATGTATCATTTGAAAATTAAGCTGATTCGTTGTTACTATGCAAGTTTAATTAGAAAATGACCCCCAAAACTTGGTTACAAGTACCTTGGGTTATAAAACTATGTTTAAGGAACTATGGGGTAACCTTATCATAACTCAATCTTGAAATAGCTTTTCATTGTTTCGAAACTGACATAGCCTATCTACTCTGTAACCTACAGCGTAGCAATCAACCAAGTATGCCACTAAATCATGAAAAAGTTATATTTTTTAAATCTTTTTTCAATATCCAACATCATTGACGCTTGACAATTTTATAAAATTTTATCACTGACAAAAATGAGCTCGTATTGTATAAAATTATTACATACATTTAAATATAGACCAAGTTATAACAAAATCATGTTAAGTAGATAAATATCATATGTTAAAGATACTTATATATTTTTTAAATACAGTCTCAGAAGTTTATTAATTAGTGCAATATATATGTTATTATATAGACTATCATAAAGTGTTGACAAAGTATATGTTTATATATAATTAACGTGTATATAATTTGCGGATTTCAATATAACCATCTGTAAAAACTTGTTATCTACTAAAACGAGAGATATGTATTATTATATATATAATAACCTAGTTGAATTGTCTGTTTGAATATGAAACATCACCAATATCAGGTTTGAATATTGTGTGTTGCTATATAGTAAATAAAATGGTATTTACTTGCTGCTTAGCTAGGACCGAGTTTAAAATTATAATGAAATGAAATGATTATATATGTGGTTAAATTAATGGTTAGGTATATTATTGTTAAGTGTTTAAACATTCTCATTTTCATATATCAAATAGTTTAAGATATCATTCTAAAAGATGGTTATATTGATCTGTTATTTTTATGTCTTATGTCAAAAGGTACAATTCATTACATTTTACAATTAGATTTTTTAGTAGACCATGAGAATTTTGTATAAACTATTATTTGCTTAAATTTAAAAATGATGTTAAAGAGAAATATAATCATTATATGCTCCATATTTTCTTGCAAAGCTATCATTGGAAACAACAAAAGACAATAAATATAATATTTTCTTGCATATTTTATTAACACTTGATTAATAGTAAGTAACTGAACACAGAATGATGCAACTTTGGTCGAGTGATAGCTTTCGCAAAGAGGTTAAGTGCAGATGTTATTTGTAAATATAATGTAAATATTATTCTGGTTATATAGTAGGTGGAGTTACTAAGAGATGCCATATGAAATATTATCAATAAAGATGCATACCTATTATATAAACTGGTTATTTTATTTTGTCCTTTATAAACAGTTCATACTTTTTTTGTTTAAACTTAAAGTTAACACTTATAGGTGACTTTACTGAGTTCACTACTTTCTAAAGGCCTAAACTTTTTTAAAGGCCGGAGCCCTGTGGCCATAGCATGAGTACTTTTATGCTCAACCCTTACTATAAGTTTTAACTATGTTTAAATAAATAATAATAAATAAATAAACTTCGGAATCATCCGAATCAAAGTCTCTCGCCCATTCCGCTGCGCCTAAACGCAAGGCTTCGCCCGTCAGTGCGTCTCACTCGGATGACACTGTGACGGATGGTACTCCGTTCACCCCAGTCCGGGGTAATAGGTATTTGTATAGGAAGAATACCGCTTCTTTCGATCCTCCCACGCCCTCTCCCGCGACGGCTCCCTATGTGGTAGCGGCCCCTAAGGCGGCAGTAGCCCCTGACGTGGCAATGCGCCCCAAGGTAGCCCCGCGTGCTAAAGCTCCGGGTCCCCCGAGCTCAAAGCCCCGCGCAAAAATTGTAGATCATAAAATTATCTATAAAAAAATTATCAATACTTTTTTCTTACGAGCCACCGTTTCTGAGATATAACGATTCAAAAAGTTATAAAAGTCGTAATAATAGGTTGGGGAAAAAGTCTTTTCGCATTATAGTATGTATGAACTTGTAATAAAATCTCTTTGGCTATAGTATTTGTATCTGGCTGGTTTTGGTATCATTGAAAGTTAAAATTTTAAAGAACATAATTCCAAATTCAATTTAGGAAAATGTGTGATTTTCATTTGTTTTTCGTACTGTCAAGATGAGTGAATCTAATGAAGAAATTCAATACATTTTAAAATTTTACTACAAAAAAGGTAAAAATGCAACGCAAGCCGCGAAAAAAATTTGTGATGTTTATGGACCTAGTGCAGCGTCTGTGAGAGTAGCACAAATTTGGTTTAAGCGTTTTCAATCCGGAAATTTTGATATCAAAGATGCACCTCGTTCTGGTCGCCCTATTACGGATAAAATGGATACCATTTTTGAAAAAGTGGAACAAGATCGGCATATCAGTAGTTACGACGTAGCTGAAGAACTGAGAATTGACCACAAAACAGTTTTGGCGCATTTGAAAAAAGCTGGGTACACAAAAAAGCTCGATATTTGGGTACCTCACGAGCTCACGGAAAGAAACCTAATGAACCGTGTACACATTTGTGATTCTTTCTTAGGACGTAACGAAACCGAATCATTTTTGAAGAAGCTGATAACTGGTGATGAAAAGTGGATCACGTACGACAAGAACGTGCGAAAAAGGTCGTGGTCAAAGGCCGGTCAGGCTTCACAGACTGTGGCGAAACCCGGGTTAACTCGCAATAAGGTGATGTTGTGTGTGTGGTGGGATTGGAAGGGCATTATTCATTATGAGCTGTTACCACCAGGCAGGACTATCGATTCTGAACTCTACTGCGAACAACTTATGAGATTAAAACAATAAGTTGAGAGAAAGCGGCCGGAATTGATCAACAGAAGGGGTGTGGTGTTTCATCATGATAACGCTAGACCTCACACATCTATAGCTACCCAGCAAAAATTAAGAGAGTTTGGCTGGGAGGTGTTAATGCATCCGCCGTATAGTCCTGACTTTGCACCTTCAGATTTCCACCTGTTTCGGTCTCTTCAAAATTCTTTAGGCAGTGTTAGGTTAACATCACGAGAGGACTGCCAAATCCACTTGTCGCGGTATTTTGATGAGAGGTCCCAAAATTTTTATAGCAATGTGATCATGTCCCTACCTTTTTTTTTTCTGTCTGGAGGAAAACGTGCTGTCACTTCCCCGACCGCCCAAGGGGGAACGGTGGGGTATGTGGGGATGATCCGGCAGAAGGCCGAACCGACCCACTAAAAACCTCCAGGTGTACCTCTCCCGCCATAATTGGGGCCCCCGGTATCGCCAGTGGCAGTGGCCTCCGCCCAGCCTAACCTAAAACCAAATCTAAAACCTAACCTAAAACCTTACCTAAAACCTAATCTAAAACCTAACCTAAAACGTAACCAAACCCAATACGACGGCCCGGACGCCGAAGCAATCCAAGACCGCCGACCCCAGAGAATGCGGTGCACGACCGGAGCTCGCCGCCTCTGTGTCCTCATCGGTCCACTCTGCTACTCAGAAAGGTACCGAGAGGACCACCTCGGGAAGGCGCAGCTGCCGTCCGATGTGGACAGACGCAGCGCGCCACCGCCGTAAGAGTGATTTCGCTTCACCCGATCGCTGGATTGCGACGGGCTACTGAGCCCCCCCGCCACGGCAAGGCACACTCTACTTGGGGGGGATCATGTCCCTACCTACAAGATGGCAAAAGGTTATCGAACAAAATGGTAAATACATACTTGAGTTAAATGTCAATAAACTATATTAAAAAATGTTTTGAATTATCTTAAAAAATGCGAAGAAACTTTTTCCCCAACCCAATATGCACACGTTTCCACGCCACCTATGAGGTAGTGTACTTAGCGCGTTTTTTTTTAACTTTTGAATCGTTATATCTCAAAAACGGTGGCTCGTAAACAATTTTTGTCTGAGGTACTTTTATGATAAAACTTACCGTTTTGCTGAAAATCGCGAAAAACTCATTTTTTTTACCTTTGACCTTGAATTAATTTTTTTCCTTACAGGGGAATGATGGGGAACTTCTAGACATTGTTTATAATTATATTTTGAACAATTTCACTGAAATTCAGCTTGTTGGGACTTTATGTAACTACACTCTCATTTTTTGGTCTAAATTGACCGGACTATGAATGATTTCAGATATCTGACGACTCTTCTCACTCTAAGGCACTTCGCCTACCATACTTACGCCCTCCCGGAGGAGCGCAAAGCCCGCGTTATCCTTAGAGGCGTGCCGTTTTAGCTATCGTCCATTTGTCTGTGCACAAGATGCACAACAAACGAGGCAAACAGTTTCCCCTTGCGCTATTTATTCTTACGAATAACACAGCTGGGAACTCCCTACTTCGCAATGGGGTCCGCACAGTATGCGGCCTCTCGCACATCCGAGTAGAAAAACCTCAAAACAGAGGTCACCCCGGCCAATGCCACCGCTACCAACTTTATGGTCACGCGGCTCATAATTGCTTTGCTAAATCTAGGTGCGTTAAGTACCTAGAAGATCATGCCACCAAGGAGTGCTCCCGCACCCCTGAGTCCCCTACAACATCCCCAACCCGCAGTACAGAACGCAAAGGTCAGCTTTGATCGCTTAGCGTTCTGGATCACTGTCGCTCCTATCGACGAGATTCTTGAGCTCGGCACTGCACTAAACGCCGGCCAGGACTCTCTCGCCGATGCTCTCCCCATCCTATCCATTCACGCCTCCCTTGAGGAAGCTTCAACAAGCCAACCGATTCTAGGTTGTTTTTAACATTTGATTCACACAATATGTGTTTAAAACATCATCATTTCGTTGTCCTAATTTTTGTTACAGATTGTCCGTCCTGCGATCGCTTTCATGACTTGGGATGCCCGGTACGCAGCCTCTGACTCCAATTGGCTGTCGTTCAGACGAAAGCCCAACTCGGGATTTCTCAGCAAAGGGGGTGTTTAGCGGGTAGCACTGGGTTCGGTGAGTCCCGCACTGTTAGGGATTGGCTGGCGAGGTAGTCCCTCAAAGGCATCTTCTCCTGCCTTCTGAGACTTCCTTAGTAGTAGGTAGTCCAACGTTTTTCTTTGGCGGAAAGAAAAGTGGCTCTCTCACTTTCCGTTTGCCTCCGCTTCCGAGCGGTTGCATTTACGCTGATACTAGACGTGGGAGCATCGACTCTGGGTAGAGTTTTCCTAGTACTAAGCGCGGAAAGTTACGTCCTTTGCCAGTTGTGCTGCTTTGGGGCTAATTTCTTAGTTCCAAAGTAACTCACCTGGCATTCGCGTTTTGAATCAGGTGGATACGTAATCGTGCCAACAAAGCCTGATTAGCGTTGACCCGGTACGCTGTTAGCTCTCCCGGGCTAACGAACCGGCAGACCCGATCCCATTGCACTTGGGCCTATCCTAGGGTGACGGTACTGCGCCTGTCCGAATTAGGGGCACGTGCTACCTCCCGCCCTTTGTCGCCGTTCACCGGCAGCGTAGGATCTTGGTTAGGTATCTCTATTTATAATGCTCTTTAGTAGGCCCGGTGTGATCCATGGTTTATTAATGTAGGTATTTACGTTGCCCAATCTCAATTTCCATACTATTAGTAAATTTAAGTTTTGAGGCGTTGTCACAACAGTCGTTAACGCCTGACTTTGGGTAAATACTGGAAAAGTCGCTGCTCATTAGATTGATAGTAAAGCTCTTAGTATCCAGACAGGTCAGTGTTTTCGGTGAATGGGTTGCCTTCTGAGAATTCAGGTAGAGTGCAACACTGTAATGGTCAGTAAGGGCTTAGTTTGAATAACTAAGCATTTTGCGTTCAGTTTAGTTTTAATTGTAACGTGAACTAGACATGTTTTACTATGAGTTGGCATACAGTGGATAATCGGATTGGTCGAAAGTTATTTAAAAACATTTGGTTGAATATAAGATGCGATAGGTTATCATGTTGATGTTTAGTTGTTGGTGGGCAGTAGCTGTGGGTGTATGAGATTTCTTGAGGTGTTGTAATGTGTGGTTTGTAGTTTGTCGTGTAAGAAATTTCTGGAGTTGCAGTGTTAGGAGAACGATTAATTGTATTTAAAAAAGGTATTGACAAAAATATTAATGCTGTAATCCTTAAGTTAATAGTAATCCCGAAACATATTTAGGCTGAATTAAAATTAAAGTCTATCTTTATTTTTTTCTATCGTTACCCCTTGGGTTAGGGGTAAAGGTAGTATGGATATAACTAAGCATTTGGCGTTAAGTTTAGTTTTAATTATAAAGTGATCTAGGATGTTTCACTATCAGTTGGCACACAGTGAGCGGGTTGTAATCCATGGTATGCCAGCCTGTCTAGGACGGGGCTGGAGATAGTATTATTTTCATGTATTGAATAAAGTTATAGGAGCCCGGAGGTCGATAGACTGCAATAGCTACGGAATAGTTTTAATGACAACACTTTGCATTAGAAGCTCATTTATATAGTAAACTACTACGCCTGCGTTTTGGGAGCGCTTATTTAAGGTGGCTGAGTAATTGTATCCCTGTTCAGTTGGAATAAACTGGGTAGTATGTAACCAACATTCCGTCAAGACAATAAGGCCCCAGTTTACGTTGCTTTGAGCAATAGATTGTTAGTAAAGCTCTCAGTATTCAAACAGGTCAGTGTACCTATTCGGTGAATGGGTAGCCTTGTTTTACTATGAGTTGGCATAAAGTGGGTAATCGGAATGGTCGGAAGTTATTTAAAAACATTTGGTTGAATATAAGATGCGATCATGTTGATGTGTAGTTGTTGGTGGGCGGTAGCTGTGGGTGTATGAGATTTCTTGAGGTGTTGTAATGTGTGGTTTGTAATTTGTCGCATAAGAAGTTTCTGAAGTTGCAGTGTTAGGAAAACGATTAAAAGTATTTAAAAAAGGTATTGACAAAAATATTAATGCTGTAATCCTTAAGTTAATAGTAATGCTGAAACATATTTAGGCTCAATTAAAATTAAAGATAGAAGCCGGAGTAAAGTTATTGTTTCTGCTTGAGTTTTTCCTGTATAGGGTTAGGCGTAATTAGACCGGAATCTTTTAAGGTGAGATAGGAGAGGTCATTTCCAATCATTTAAGCTCACATCATGTATTTCCACAGTTTACCATTTTGGGGTTATTCCTATTTTTTCTGAAAATTCAGTTTCACTCCTCCAAATATCGATTGCAAAAAGAATAATGGTGCGATTTCAATGTTCTTTTCAGTTTTAGATAGGTGTTTAGTAAATCAATAAAATTGCTTTTTTCTCCATAAATGGTCAGATGAATTTTGCGTAAAATTTTTCGGAAAAACTTTTACAACTCTGTGGCTGTAAAACGAGGTAAAAATATTGACATTTAACTGCACAGTTCAAGAAATATATTTGAAAACAAAATATGAAACTTATATTGTTCATCCTTCAAAGGAGTTAGGTATATAAATTGTTCCTGACATTAAGACGCTACCTTATATGTACCTATAGGTACAGGGTCAATTTATTATAATCAATAAAACTTTAAAAGCGGGTTAAGAATCATAAGTGGGTTTAAATTACGAAGTCAAATTAAAAAAAAAAATCATAAATTAAAATTTCAAAATTATTTTTAGTGAATAAAAGTCTACAATTATGACTAAGTACCTAGGTAAGTACCTACATAGCAAAAAAATCAAACATTTCCATCTAGTTCTTTTAAGAAAATCACTTCACCAAAACAATTATTTTACGCGAATAGTACCTACGCATCCGAGCGAAGGTCGTTGACGCGCGCCCGGACCTAGTTATGTACCTACTTAGCGCGGAGTCAGCTGTAATTACGTCATACATCAGGATAAAAGGTGATTCTAATGACCCATCACACTACTGTTAAAGGCTTATGACTATCAATTTCACGTTAAACTATTTGTAAATACTGTTTTAGTTTTGATTTTCATTAAATTAAAAATGTACTTTAAATAAAGCATTAGTGCTTGAACTCTTTGTCACAAATAAATTGATTTTACAATGAATTTAATGTTAGAATAGCGTGTTTAGTAACTGGAATGGACACCTTATGGACGATAATGTCGCTGATGTCAAATACCGTGCTAGGTATTAGTCACTGATAACTTATCACATTCACAATAACTGCTGTACATGGAGTCCCATTAGCCCATCACAAAATCTTTCATGTTTAGCATATTAATTTTGACTATCCATAAAGTATCCTTATCACTTTTTATAACAGCGATAGGTGGACTCCCAACCATAGAACTACACACGCGGAGCATAGGTAGTCACTTTGCTTTAGTTCTTGCACTTTCCTAAAGTGGTAAGACTTGAGCCCTCTCGTCGCAGCAAGCGCCGCACCCACGAGCTGCCTACGTCGAAAACCTGAGCCGCATCGTTTGTGATGGCTATCAGATGCTGTTCAAAAAACTCGAGCACGTCTTCTTCGAGTGAACCCAGTAATCGAGGTCTGCCGGCGTCTGTGTCACGCACGTTTATTAAACGTGCCATAATCGCGGGCGACTCGAATTTGACTTTCGGCTCATTCACTTGTGCCGGGCACGTTCTTGACGTATTTTGGTAATGTAAGTAATAACTTATTGTTTAATAGAAATAGCCGGAAACGTTTTCATATCTTGCTATGTAGTCGTAAATTATAGATTAAAGTAAAATTTTAGGCATTTAGAAAAATTTGGAATTTTCATTTATGATTTTTTTTTACGTAATATAAACCCACACATTTTTCTTAACCCGATTTTAAAATGTTACAGACTAAAATAAATTGACCCTTTATATCTGTAATCAATATATATAAAACTGTTTCGTTACTGACTGAGTGACTGACAGACAACGTACAGCCGCAACTACTGCAACTGGGCGTAGAGAGCTGAAATTTGGAACAAACATTCTTTAGGGGATGCAGGGGTGCACTAAGGAAGGAATTCCCGAAATTCTTACGGGAACGGGAAATATAGGACTTTTTAGTTTGTATGAAAAATCTTATTCCTTGAGTGCACCGATGTGAAACTTGGTGTAAAGGTTTTTCAATGTGTGTCTGGTTGTGGTATGAAAGGAATTCCCGAAATTCCCACGGGAACGGGAATTATATGATGTTTTGGTTTGTATGAAAAAATCCCATCCCTTGAGTGCACGGATGTGATACTTGATATAAAGGTTCCTTAATAAGTGTCTGTTTGTATTATGGAAGGAATTCCCGAAATTCTCACGGGAAGGGGTTGGACTTTTTAGAATGTATGAAAAATCTTATTTCTTGAGTGTACGGATGTGATACTTGGCATGAATGTTCTTCAAAGAGTGACTGGTTGTGCTACGAAAAAAATTCCCAAAATTCCCACGGGCACGGGAAATATATGATTTTTAGTTTGTATGAAAAAAACTTATTCCTTGAGTGCATGCGTGTGATACTTGGTATAAAGGTTCTTTCAGTGGGTGTCTGGTTGTATAGTTTCTGAAATTTCCACGAGCAGGGTAGTTAAGCGCATACGAAGTTGCGGGATAAAGCTAGTGTAAGTATATTTATATTTAGTGTATATTTTATACAGGGTGTGGCGTAATGAGTGGATAATCCTTTACCGACGGATGGGGTTGGGGGGCATTACGGCTGTTCGGAAAATGACAATTAGTGTTTAGTAAAAGTGTCACGGTTTTCGAGTTTTTGGGCATTTTTTAAAATTTGAAAAAAGTTAGGCCTTTACCCACTCTTTTAAGTGCCAAATTTACAATACAAAGAATTTTCTCAATCTGTTTTCTCAACAGCATTCAGTGATAGTGGTGCTATCAAACGTAAACTACCAATTTTGTACGATAGCCAAAGTTTTTTTAAATTTTATTTTTATTTGTGCTAAGTTCTATTTTTTTCCTAACTTTGATGAGCCTATCTATTGAACAAACTATTGAAATATCCTGTGTAGATTGGCAAACTGTATAGTTATTTGTTATTATATATAGACGCCCCCAAATCACACTGTGATAGTTTTGAACTTGCTTAAGAACAAGCATTGCATAAATTATGTAATAAAACTAAGAAAATACTTGTTTGCGGGGACAATGTTAACTTATTAGAAGACTAATAAATTTATTTAAATGTAATAATTTTACTAACCTGTTTCTAGAACCAACTAGAATAACAAGGACTGGAGGAGGGTGTGTATAAAGTAAGAGCGAGTTGTTTCAAATCCATACAATCTACAGAACCGTTACATACTTCATATACAGGGTGACTGGAAGGTCATTTTCAAAATTCGAGGACGTGATAGTTTGAGATCATACATGAAGAGAAATATAAAAAATAATAAATAAGAGACGAGAACCATGAGTTGTCTGGTCGTGATGTGTGACTGGAGTGTTACTACTCGTATTATCCCCTTTAGGAAGTTTTGAGTCACATGCAAGACAGACCCATCTTACTTGTTTTTTCAAGGTACTAGAAGTAAGGCCAACACAAAGATAATGGTATGGCTTAGAACATACCGAATTCTTGCATATTATTTTTTCTTTTGTTAGAAGTGTAAGTTCGCAAGCGGCACAAACGGTCATCTTTAGTTTACTCGTTGGTTCGGTTGTTGTCGTATGAAGCTCGGGCGTTGTCGCCGAAGCTCGGGAGATGTCGCACGAAGCTCGGGAGATGTCGCACGAAGCTCAAGAGGGAGACAGCTACTTTGCAAGTGAAAGTAGCAGAGACAAAGATGGTTCCTCTCGTTCTCACAGGCGGGGAAAGGGGTAGTCGAACGGTACTTCACACGGCACGTTAAGGCCGTATACAGAAAGAAAGCTGGAAACTTATAAGCACTTACCGGCGCTTGACAGCGCTGGCCCGTTCTACACAAAGGAAGCAGGTTGAGGCAGACCAAGCAAAATGTCGGACTCATCGGACGATGATTTCCCAGCGCTGACCAGCGCGTGTTGAAGCTTGTCGGAACTTGTCGGCACCGTTCAGTGCTTATCGGCGCGCGTTCATATATTTTCCTGCGCGGGTCACCAGCGCTGTCAAGCGCTGGTAAGCGCTTATAAGTTTCCAGCTTTCTTTCTGTATACGGCCTTAGTTCATACACCACGCGTAAACAGTTCTTAATATCAATGAATTAACTAGTTTATATACGAAAATTAAAATTGTGTATGCGTCTGCTTTGGAGAAAGGTCCGAAGACGAGTGAAATGATGATTTCCTAAGTTACGATGATGATAATCCCCGCAAGTTGGCACTGCGCTGGAACCTTTCCTCATTGACGCCTGCTTGACTTCAGTCAGTGCAGTTTGCATACTTAAAACCGAATGAAAATTCGAAGCGTCATCGTCACTTCGACGTCACAATAATTTGACGACCGGCTGGTGTAGCGGTAACATACATTGCCTTTTATGCCAGAGGTCCTGGGTTCGAATCCCGGCGGCGGCGGATATTCGTGTGATGAGCACAGATATTAGTCGTCAAGTCATGGATGTTGGTATGTTTATTTAAGTTTATTCTAATAAAAAATATGTATTTGTTCAATATGTACCTATGTTTATATTTTTCTTAAGTATATCAGTTATCTAGTATCCATAACACAAGTTCTTTATGAAACTTAATTTGGGCTAGATAATGTTGTGAGTGTCAGAAAAAATAATAATAATAATAATGGCAGTTAGTTATGGCCTGGTCAGGGTGTCCAATCGATCGACGATCGAATGGATGAGTCGTTCGATCGTTGTTACTAGGCCAAAAAACCCGAATCGATCGGTGCGGTAACACCCTAACTGACCACCTTTTTATAAATTCTGAAGTCAAATATCACCACAATTATTTGTTTCCTTCCATGCTGGACTGGGAGCGAATGAAAAACATAGAATGTGCCAGCTGCTTCTCTTCCCGGGCAAACTGTAAAAGTCAGTTAAGGGACGGAGGTTTTATTGATGTTTTTGTAGACGATAAGCTGACCCCCTATCACTGCAAGTCTCTCTCCATCATTATAATACCCCCAAATTTGTCAAACGTGACATCAGATGGTTTCATAGCCTCCGTTGTTCTGCCTACCCCATTAGGGATACAGGCGTGAAGTTATGTATGTATGTAAATATCACCGCTCCGGCGGTTATGTGTTCCGGCAATCATTTATGAAAATCCAGGTCCTTGTTGAACCTTTACTCCTAATCGCTTACATCTCATCTTCTTTACCATCAGATGAGATTGACGTCAAACATTGTGCTTAGTTAACGATAAATAATCAACGAGTGCAGAGCATTAAAAAAACCGACTTCACGTCAAAACTATGGCCGAAGTAAAAGGTCGTCAAGGTAAACGATCTCGGAATTCATACATATTTACAATAACATCATCAAGTACTCAATCGATTTTGATGAAATTTATATGGGACCAAAAGTATCCTCTATTTATATGAAACAAAAATCATCAAAATCGGTTCACCCAGTCAAAAGTTATGAGGTAACAAACATACAGACGAATTGAGTACCTCTTTCTTTTTTGATGTCTGTTGAAAAATATGTTCAAAAGAGAATAAAATATTTCCGAAGAAAAAAAAACAACTATATTAAAATCATTATTTTATTAATTTGTTAAATGGTTAACAATATTATTAAAACTAGCACTTTTCTTAAAATATACTTTTATGATAAAGAAACAATGTCGTCAGCGTTCCGCGAAATGCAACCTTATAGAATGATACATTGAAGTGTTTGCCAAATTTAAAAATTGATTTTCTAACGAAACTTAATGTAATACTCAACATAAAAAATCATGATGATTACATATCTACACAAATAAAATTAACAGACAGCTGTTAAATACTCCAAATTTTATATTACAAAAACATTACCATATATTTTAAGAAAATAATACTCAATCGAACCAGTTCACATAATCATTAACACATATTTTAACAACATTAACTAACATAAGGCATTTCCCAAACGGCAGTTATATAACGTTAGAGACTGATATCTAACTTTTTATAACATATTGTAGCAAAAGTTATAAATGATTATTGAAGAAATAACAACATTACAGCCACACATGGTCTCCGTTTCACTGTTCCGTTTTACCGGATACGTTTTTGTACCGTAAATACGTATACTGAATACTGTGCTAAGCAGGGACCGGAACCGCTTACCCTTAAAGAGGTTTTTGATTGGGTTTTTCATAGACTTGTTTTAAAAAACCCTATCAATTTGGTAACCGTATCGAAGACTTACCCTAATTTAAGGCTTAACATATCAATAGAGTTAGCTTCATGTAAGCAGTAAGCCTATCGAAAACCCTATTGAAGGTTACCGATTCAATAGGGTTTTAAAACCTGCAGGCAAATTTAATCTCTAAGAATATCAAATTATCAAAAATATCACCATCTATTCAATCTCGCACTTCGAATTATACTTCCGAATTCAACAGCATGCGCGGAAAAGAGATAGAAATAGGCAACCCTATCACAGGGTAAGCGCATCCAAAAGTAGTTAACTTTATTCAAAGTGTTACCACGTCGATAGGCTTACCATATCAATAGGGTAACACTTCCATATGGTAAGATTTTGATAGGTTACCCTATCAATAGGCTTAATCAAATTAAGAGGTTTTCCGGTCCCTGGTGCTAAGTGTGAAATCGCTCATGCGCCATCGATAAAAAAAAGTATCCAGTAAAAGGAGACCGTATGTGAACGGGCTGTAATATAACAAATTCTGAACAATATCTGATACTTGAACGAGGGTGAAATCATTTATAATATGATTTAACAAAATGTGTGTAATAAAATGTAATCATACAACACAATGTTTTATAATATTATATAACTGCTGTGTGATACCTTTAGATCTTCAACGTCCAATTTTTGATATTAGAACCTAGTTTTAAGTTTCATTTTCTTCTTAAAGAAAGGGTTTATTGGCGAAGGCGTCGATGGTTTAAGGTTTGTCTTACTTGGTATTTTACTACTGTCAAAAGGGATGCTAGGAGATTTCCTAACACTCTTATAATAATCCACTGGCGCTTGCATACTGTTGTTCTTAAGAACAAACTTCACTTTTTTAGGTGTTTCCAAATTGACGGAATTAGTCGGTTTTTGATAGTTTTTAATTTTATTTTTAATGCTTTCGTCTAGTTTCTGAAAGTCACTTTTTGCCTTTGTTTGCTTATTTGTGATATTCTGTTTTTCTACACTAGGTTTGTCGATTGTTTTCTTATTGGGTATTTTTTTTTCTGGAACACTGTTTTCTTTTGTATTTTTTGTACTTTTTTTGTTTTTTGTTACATTGATATGTCCATTTTGTATTATCTTGTCTGTTTTGTTAATTTTCTGTGGTTTTTCTACTTTATTCTTAACCTGTAGACTTCTTTTAACATCTGCTTTCTCTTTCTGAGGGGCATTGATTTTATTGAGGGGCACTGTCTGAGGTGTGTTAGATTTTTGTTTTCTCCTCTTCTTTTTGTCAATTTTGTCATTTGCTACGTTTTCCTTGTTCGAGCTGGAGTCCTTGGGGGATTGTTTGGGCTTTTTTGTCGGCGGTTCGCTGGGTTCTGTTTTTTGAGCTGATCTTTTACCATTCTGAAAATAATTTTATATATTATTTATTTTATACTTAACATTTCCTTACTTACTTTTGGTTTTGCTTTTTAATTTTTACTTGACGCAGCATGTTTTTATAAACACTTACCATTAGGTGAGATATTGATTCAAGTGATTGTTTTTCGGACTGAAAAAACATTTAATTTACGAAATTATTTTAATTACCAACTTCTTTAGAAATAAGGGTTTTAAATTAAATACTTTTTTATATACCATGCCCAGGACCATAGAGTTTGTAGAGTGCCCGCCCGAAATGCGGGAGATCTGGGGTCCAGCCCCAGCCGGGATCGATTTAATTAAAATAACTTTATTTATATATTTCCTGTTTTTCATTATGTTATTTTATTTTGTATTTTATTATATATTTTGTTTGATTGTTACATGTAAGTTTATTCTGTGTGTATAAATACTATATGCTGCCGTAAACGATACTCCACGGTTGCAACGGAAGACCAGCGCTAGTTTTTTAACTAGCATCATGCTGAGTTGCGACCTGTTCGTGACAATTTTTCTTTTTTCTTTTACTTTGTTTGTCTACATTTTTATGTGTAAATATTTTATTTTGAAGCTTGTGTTACAAATAAAGACTTTTTCTTTCTTTCTTTCTATATTTATAAGAGACCTACCGTCTGCGTCTTTGCCTTGATCTCTTCAACGTCTTCTACGATGCTGAGGCCGGCTCGCGACTTCGCTAGCAGGCGTTTCTTCTGTTTTCTACTTAACCCTGAAATACAATTAAACAATACTTTATTATCACAACCTCTTTGTCATGAGTCCACTGCTGGGCTATGAGTGCCGAGGAAATCTAGGCCGTAAGCAACCAAGCTGGCTCAGTGCTGTTTTATGGATGATAGAAATTTCAGGGTTTCTAATGACTACTGTATACAGCACCCATATACAATCATACTATTAATACAATTATACTGTATACAATTATACTGTATACAAGCACGCTGCTGGACCGACTGCTTAACGTGCCCTATGAAGCACGGAAGTCGCCGTGAGAAATGAATGGTCGGCGGTCACCCATCCAAGTACGGACCGCGCCGAACGTTGCTTAAGGTGGTTGGACTTCCATACAAAAAACAATTGGTATTCACTGATACAGGATATGGTTTAAAGTTTTAATTATGAGTTCCACAAACTATTTTCTAGTTGAATTTGTCGCTAGATGAACAAAAAACATACCGTTCATTTAGAAATCACAAATAAATCAACTGAAAATTTTCATCTAAAATGCGAATGTGTGTGTGAAAATAACACGATAAGCGACGTTGCCACTCCATGCAATCACCGACAGAGACAACGCTCGGGCGGGCGGGACAGTTGCTCGTGTGCTATGTTGCCGTTCTTACTTTCTTTACTACTGTCTGTTCGCTCGCGCTCGCTCATTCAATTGGACGTAGTTTAGCAATAAGGATCCAACCCACAAAAAAGTCAAAAACCCACTAAGTATGCAGAACAAGCAACAGAGTATAATGCTATGGTTTAGTAAAAACACCCAAAGAAAAATATAAAAAATTACATTACAAAAACTGTTACGATACCATCCCACATATATGGCCAGTCACAAAAAACTATTATCAAAAAGAATCCGCTTGGATCTTTTAGAATATAAAATTTTACTTCATGCTTTTTGCGATTCAAAATGACAAAAAAGATCTAAGCTGTATGGATCATTTTTGATAATTGAACTTATTTTCTATAATTATTCTTTCCAGTTTATCAAAAAGGATCCAAACTGGGTGGATCATTTTTGGTAATTGAACTTAGTTGCAGTTATTCTTTAACAATTTATCAAAAAACATCCAAGCTGTATGGATCATTTTTGATAAATCAACTTATTTGCTTTTATTCTTTTACAATTTATCAAAAAAGATCCAAGCTGTATGGATCATTTTTGATAATTCAACTTATTTGCTTTAATTCTTTTAAAATTTATCAAAAAAGAGCCAAGCTATATGGATTATTTTTAATAATTGTTTTTTTTTTTTATAAAAAAACCTGCTTACTGTAAGCAGATATAAGTAGTCATTCATAATTCTAATGCTTTTAGGTATAAATTCTTAATGTAAGTACCTAATAACATTATCTCTGTTAATATATACTGTTAAACTATATTAAAAAAGAGTCTTTCACAAGATCGAGTTATATCAAGCTGGAAATCATCGTAATATATAAATAATTAAAACTATTTGAGTTTCATCTTAAATCCCTAACGTATAGTAAAAATTTTTGATTAAATATATATAGAATTGTTTAATAAATAACTGTAATTAAATTATTTTGTAAACATTGGATCACTTGAGTTAAACTGAATTTGAATAAGTGCTATGAACAAAGCGAATTAGGATCCAAAGACATTTTTACCCAAAAAAATCGATTTTTAGTCAGTAAATTCTAAAAATGTTGCTTGTATTTAAAAATTCAACAACCAATCCTAAAAGTTGACAATTAAAATTACAATAATATTCTGTCGTCTATTTACAAACATGATTTGTTCCTAAACTTTTAATATCTCAAAACATAGTCAGTGTGGGATGGATCGTTATTGCTAAACTACGTCCAATTCAACGTGAGTCATTCAATCAGTCACTCTATATCTTACTTTGTTTTATTATTCATTCATTGCAAATAATATCAACATCGCGTCTTTACTCATATTTGTAGTTTATTTATTTCCGAATTACTTGTGCATTTACTTTGTCGTTGATTACAAAACGCCAATTAGTTGTGAAAATAAATAAAATGGAAGGAACTTCAAAGGCACTTTACAGAAGACACAAATATTCCGGCCCAACGAAATCTAGAAAAAGGGTTAGAGCTAAACTAGAGAAACTAGTTTACTTTTATAAAAACTCTATATTGCCAGAAATAATACTAAGGCGAATACCAAAGGGAGCTAAATGTATCGATCTAGAATAAGTTTGCATGAAATAAAAACCCATTTGACCTATTGTGTATCTTTCGATTTTTATCATTGACTTGACTTCTAATCGCAATAATCCTGCTTCCTATCCTATTTCCTACATAAACACCTAATTTATTTATTACAATATAAATAAAATTGCCTACTGAAAAATATTCAATATTTTGTAACTGAACCATAAATTGCAAATAACAATAAACCATAATTCACTTTATAACTGAACAATAACTCCGAAACGTACACGCTTCCATACCTACATAATTAGCTGATATCTATGAACAAAAGGTAAAGGTCTTCACATTTTCTGACCATCTGTGTGTATGTAAACAAAAAATAAGAAATGTTTGTGAAATAAAAGAAATCTTTGTGTCTTTGGCGGCCGACTTCGGTCGCAATATCTGCATGGGATTTCTAGGAATTTGTTACAAATGATTACATTCGCTACAACCAAGGTCGTAACAAATGAAATCCACTGTAACTTCTTGGTTACAGTGCACTGGAAACTGCTCGCGTCCGCAAGGTTTAGCCCTCGATGCCTTGTACGTGGTCCCTGGGTGGTGCTAAACGAGCAGTAAAATCTGGTGGTAGGCTTCGGCCGTGGCTTGTCACCACCCACTAGACAAAACCATGCCGCCAAGTAACCTAGTTGCGTTCCGGCATGATGTCTAGTGTAGCCATTGAGGAGGATAGGTCTGAGTAATCGTGCTGCATCGGAGAACTGTTTACAACTCGTAGGATAATGACTCACCGGGTAACTCGTTTTGGAGGGTAGCGGGATCCGAAGCACGGTGCACCGCTGGCCGACCGCAGGTAGTAGGGGGCCCAAGTAGCATGCCAGCCACATGCAAAAGGCTGCCCCGCCACCTCGCGAAAAATCCCGGGAGGCTCCATCGTGCCGGTTGGCGACCGGTTTGAGAGGACCCGATGGCGAACTCGGGGGGGTTCGGGCGTCCCCGCAGTCTCCAAGCGAGTTTCCCAATGGTGCGTCACCCCTATCGAGTTGCTTGGTTCCATTTGCAGCGCTTCACTCAACTTCTGTTCTCCTCCTTATTCACTCCACTCCAAAACTAATGAAAGGTCCAAAGAAGAGTAAGGTAACACAGCGGTTGCACTTCTTCTCGTTTAAAGTGCACTTCTGTAACATCCGAGGAGTGCACTCCAATCTCAATGATGTCCACCACCACCTCGAGACGGAGAGACCCCACCTACTCTTCCTAACGGAGACGCAGATCTGTGATCCGTCAGACTCGGCATACCTTTGTTACCCAGGTTACATCCTGGAGTCCAAATTCCACCCGCACGCCGGGGTGTGCATGTATGCCAGTGACAAGATCTGTTGTCAGCGTCTCCGTTACTTAGAAGTGCCGGACCTTTCAGTTATGTGGGTTCACATAGATACCGGCCTAGACCAAATGGTATACGCTGGTATTTATCGGTCACACAGCGGAGATCGGGAGACAACGAGGCTTATGGACTATCTCAGCAGTACAGCGGACAAGGTTCAGCAACGTTTTCCCACAGCGCAGTTGGTGTTCCTGGGGGATTTTAACGCACACCACGGACAGTGGTTATACCCGTTTCAGGACACTGACCATGCTGGTAGAGAGGCTTTTAAGTTTTCGCTCACTCATGGCCTCTCTCAGCTTGTTGACGAGCCTACGCGCATCCCAGACGTTGCTGGCCACACTGCTTACTGCCTGGACCTTCTGCTGACAACCGATCCGGACAGATATTCGGTGTCCGTCACTGCACCCTTAGGGACATCCGATCACTGTCTGGTGAAATCTGTATCGCAGTACTCGCCACCTGACACCCGACCAAGTGGTTCTAGGCGAGTATGGCGTTACAAGTCGGCAGATTGGGATGAAATGCGACATTTCTTCGCATCTTATCCGTGGCGGCAAGCTTGTTTTACATCAACCGATCCATCGTGCTGCGCTGATGCAGTCTCAAGTGTGATAGGTCAAGCAATGGAGTTCTTCATTCCCTACGCTGATCTATCCCTTGAAACCAACGCTCGCCCATGGTTTAGTGCTGAATGCTTTTCCGCTGAAAAGCGTAAGCGAGAAGCGTACAAAGCCTGGGCAACCGCTCGCAGAAGCAAAGCCGTGGATTCGCATGAACACAAAAAGAGGTACAATGCTGCCGCCAAGTCCTGCAAAAAGGTGATCAAGAGAGCTCGTTTCGCCCACATAGGCTGTATCGGAGACAGAATAGCCTCATACCCCTCGGGAAGTAAAGCTTTCTGGTCCCTCGCCAAGTCGGTCGAAACGAACTTTTGTCGCCCGTCGCTGCCGCCTCTGCGGAAACCTGACGGTTCTCTGGCCCACACCGCTAAGGAAAAGGCGGATTTATTTGCCAGTATCTTTGCGGAAAATTCTCGTCTAGATAGCCAAGGTAAAATCCCACCCCAATTACCTCAGTTCGGTCCTACAATGGGTACCGTTCATATTCGACAAAAGGAGGTTCTTAAGTGCTTGCTGCATCTAGACGAGAATAAGGCTAGCGGTCCAGACGGTATTCCTGCAGTGGTGTTGAAACGCTGCGCAGCTGAGTTGTCTCCCGTTTTGACGCGTCTCTATAGACTCTCTTTGGAATCTGGTAAAGTCCCCAAATTCTGGAAGCTGGCTAACGTACAACCAGTACCGAAGAAGGGAAGCCGTGCTGATCCTGTCAACTATCGACCAATTTCAATCACCTCCATACTTTGTAAAGTCATGGAACGTGTATTGAACAATCGACTCCTGGCATACCTTGAGACCAACGAGCTCCTAAGCGATAGCCAATATGGTTTCCGCAGTGGACGCTCGACCGGCGATCTTCTCGTGTATGCCACACACTTATGGAGTGAGGCCTTGGAGGGTCATGGTGAAGCAATAGCTGTATCCTTAGATATCTCCAAGGCCTTTGACAGGGTCTGGCATGATGGTCTCTTAAGCAAGCTTCCAGCATATGGCATACCGACCGGGCTCTGCGACTGGATATCTGATTTTCTGAGGGAACGGTCGATTCGAGTAGTCTTAGACGGCTATTCCTCTGACCTAATGGTGATTAATGCCGGGGTACCTCAGGGATCTGTTCTCTCTGCAACTTTATTCTTGCTGCACATTAATGACCTCCTAACACCAGGCATTATTGGATATGCTGATGACAGCACTGTTGTTGAGAGATATATATCCAATGCGCGAACGAGCGCCCATGAAATCCAGGTTTTGAGAGAGTCTATGATTGAGCGCGTTGATTCGACCTTGCGGAATGTGTCCGATTGGGGCGAATCTAACCTGGTCAAATTCAACGCCTCCAAAACACAAGCGTGTCTATTCTCCGCAAAAAAGAGCACCTTTACTCTTACGCCCACTTTCCAGAATGTATCTGTTCCCATCACCGATCAACTAGGACTTTTGGGCGTCACTATAACGTCCAAATTAAACTTCGGACAACAAATTGAGTCTATGGCAAAAACGGCTTCCAAAAAATTGGGTATCATCTCGAAGGTCCGGCGGTACTTCAGCCCTGAACGGCTCCTCAACTTATACACAGCCCAAGTGAGGTCTTGCATGGAGTACTGTAGTCACCTTTGGGATGGTTCTGCCAAATACCAGCTCGAAGCGCTAGACTCTGTTGACCGAAGAGCCCGAAAACTCGTAAATAACAACAACCTTACAAATAAAAAATTGCAGACACTGGAGCATCGTCGTAAGGTTGCTTGTTTGACAGTATTTTATCGGCTACATTTTGGTGAGTGTGCGAGTGCTCTTTTTGACCAAATTGAACCCACCCCTTTTTACCACCGGACTACCAGACGCAGACAGAACTTCCATCCGTATATAGTGGATATACCAAGAAGTCGAACAAAACGCTTCGATAGTTCCTTTTTGGTACGGATTGCCAAGGTGTGGAACAATCTGCCTGCGTCTGTTTTTCCTGACCACTACAGTCCTGGAACTTTTAAGTGTCGAGTGAATAGGTTTCTCGTGGATGGACGTGTAACACCATAGTCTTCATGCGCACTTTCCATCAGGTGGCATGGAAGACAAACGTCCTATCCTTACAATATAAAAAAAAAAAAAAAAAAAAAAAACTACTGTATATATGATCACCCTGTAGAGTTTCACCAGCGTTTTATAAATCTACCTGTATAAATACACATCCAAGACCCAGAGCCATAACATATTTATTTTTAATTCTTGTCCGTGCGGTGATCGAACCCTCGACCTCACTATCTTGCAGCTAGCACTTAGGCATTGCGCCACGGATGTCGTCCGTCAACATCTATGTATTTTTTTATATGTGACTAAACCTGCGTTTGACCTCAACCTCACCTGATGGTAAGTAACGATGAGGTCGAAGATGAAAGCACACGGGTTTAGGAAGGAACTGGCTCTTTATAAATTATTGCCGGAACACAAGCGGGAGTCACTCGGAACAGTCGCAATTTTAGGTACCCGCCTAGTTGGCTATTCATAATATGATAATCCATAACACAAACATTGCTTTCTTTGGCGCCATGGATTACTACTCTGGGTATTTATTATACCAATACCATAGACGGAAACAAAATATTGTACACCAGAATTTCGCAGACTCCTTTTGTATTTATTTGAAATCGAGTAAAAATATACTATATTATAGACATCTTTTTTATCTCAACAAAAAAAAGAAATTCGGTGCTCGAACTGAGAACTCGCGGCTTAGAATCTGGGCCTACGCATAAAACGCCAACATGCTAGATTCGTAAATAAATAATAACAAACTAAATATCAAACACTCGTTACGAGGAGGCCATAAAACATGAAAAAAGGACGCTATCTGTTGCGCTCTCTGTCGCACTTGTGGGAGTTTCTTCTGTGCATGTGTGCGTTATCCTTACACAACGTAAAGAAACATTTAATTGAATTAGTTGGATAGTACAATACAATAAATCGTGTGAATTATTTTTTGGAAATTCTATATTCATATAAAGATGTCGCGGTTCATTTTTAAAGTCGGAAAATTGGAAAGCTGATTTCACAAATAAATAAAAACCAGAAATTTGTGGATCTAGCGCCATCTAGCGGGACTTTAGCTTTTTGTAGGCTCATCCAACCACCTTAACCTGCGATATCGTATGATACACACAGGAGCTACGCCACGACGAATTCAATATTTAATTCAAGATAAATAATCAACGAATGCAGAGCATTAAAAAAACCGACTTCACGTCAAAACTTTGGCTGAGTTAAATATCATCCATGTAAACATTAATATACAACGTGTAACATAATGAAGAGATAATACTAAAGGGGATTGTATGTTTGGTGGTGTAGTTTATAAGTAACAGTAACATAAACTTGTAATCCTTACGGTTGGTTCAGAAAACAAGTTCAAAGTTTAGATCAAAATATCTAAGTGTCAACCCTAAAAACAGCTGTTACCTTTTAATAGAATCTATTCGATAACAGATGGCGTTAAAATAAAGCGATAAGTAACCAAGAGAGATACTACAAAGTGTAATTTTGTGCCTACTAAATTAGACGACAACAACGTCTCGGGAATGTTTTTTTCGGTAGTATCTAAGTGCAGAATATTTTTAAAACTACCTTTTCACCAATATGTGCGTTTATCACGCGGTTTACCAATTTAAAATTCTACTGAAATAATAGATTTGCACGTTCGAACCGACAACACGTTAATTTTAACTATCCGTGAGAATATATTTTCTTAACCTTAAACTATGATGCATCACTGACAAGGATATTTAACTTCTTGTTTATTCTCACACACTTACAACTATCATCACCACCATACAATAAAGCTTGAAATACATTTTAAGTAATTCAGCATTCTGCATAATTTTTATAGTCTATGAAATAGCAAGTTCGATGCCCTTTGTCTGCCGCGGATCGCTCGCTCGCTACTCCCGGGCTCTCACTCACGTTTAAGTGTTACGTATTATAAAAATGTTTAATACTTATTCTTAGTCGCACTGTTTGTGGTTATGAACGGATGCTGAGGCTCGGTAGCCTTCTATTTCTAATACTTAACAACATACATGATCGAAATACATTTACGACTAAAATCAAAAATGTTATCAAATTAAGCATAAGTAATCATCAATTTAAGAGAAACGTAAAACAAAACATTAATTTAGGTACTCTCAATAAACTATGATATCAAACTTGTCATACAAAAAACTATCACATTTCTTTAGAAATACGCTATTGCAAGAAACTAATATGAAATTATTACAAATCTATCGATAGGTATTACGTGGAAATTCTTTCGCACGGCGTAAAATCGCAACTTACACCTAATGAAGAGTGACTCAAATAGACAATCAAACTTACCCATAATTCTAATTAAAAGCGAAGAAATATCCTCTCTCTCTTACATTCAAACTTTCTAAGAATTATAATAGGAAACATAAGTATTCGGTAAATACCTATGATTTTGTAAACCTCAAACTATGATACAATACTTACAGCTTCTTGTACTTCTTGTATTCTCACATACTTATAACTATCAATACATACGACAACAAAGCTTTAAATTAATAAAATTAGCAACTAAGTAAAGTCGTTTTCATAAAAGATAACCCGTGCATAGCTCTTATAACATACACACAAGGTGTATTATCGCTCAAATCGCGGGACTTCTTTCGGCGTCTCGTCGCGAACTTGCGCTTTTCGGAATTATACCCTTTGAGATTTACCACCGCGCCGCCGCCGCGCCGCTTCCAAGCCAAACTAAAGGTTGTTCCGTTCAATATTTATTATGAACAAATTCTCAACTCAACTAAATTTTTTATTTAAAAAAGTTAAATTACTGATGACTAACTAATTATTGTTTTTAGTTGCGTTTGTTTCAGACAGCTGAAATTATTTTCAATTGCTATAGGGAAAATATCCTAAGTACACCTGTCCTAAAACTTTATTTTTTTATGAGGAATCTTTATCTTTTATTATTATTCTCTTTCTTGAGAAACAAAATGGATTAATTTCTTTATTTAAAATGTGTGAAGCGTAAAAATAAGTTACGTAAATTAACAAATACCTAACAGTTTTTAACATTTTGATATTGAACAAACAACTTAAAAACTATTTAAGTGATTTCACGATTGAAAAATAAATAGTATTTGTAACAGAATAACTTAACAATACAAAAACATAATATAATGAAGCCATTTCACTGTATTATGAAATAAATTGGGTACTAAGATTTTGTTTATCATATCGCTATACGGAAGAACCCTAAAAAAATTAGGTACTAGAGAACTGTTTGGTTCGGTTATTAGTAAAATTAATAGAAATTTATTTCAGTGCTTTCATGTCCGTTGTGAAGTGTGCACGTCAGTTGCTATCGCTATTTTATTCGAAGTTTTCTTAAAATTTCTCGACTTGAAAGTATTGGAGGTAATGCACGACGACATGTGTATTCAAACAACAAATGTTACGATATGATTCTGTATGTTGGAGCCGCTAGTAACCACAGCATCTACGAAGCTCGTAGGCCTTGCAGGCAGCGGTTTGTGGAGTGCAGGCCGGCAGCTGAACAGCGCCACTTACCCGGCTATGGCGTGTTTTGAAGCATGAGTCTGCGGCTCAGCGCGCCGGTTCTTTTCACGTGAAACCCAGCGCGGCCTCCTTCGCGTTCCGAGAACTTAGAAGAGCAAGTCTTGGATCATTTCGAGGAGGATCCGAGGAGCAGCACTCGAAGAGTCGGCGCTCTTTTGGATGTCAATCACATGGTGATATGGCGCACGCTTAGTGATGATGGCCAACATCCTTATCATTCCCGATGGACGCAAGAGCTGATACCAGCGGATTTGTGACCTCCTCGGTTAGGCTTTTGTCGGTGGCACAAACGACATGTGGATGTGTGTGTATTGAAAAAGAAGGCAGAAATTGTGAGCCGTTTTTGTAATTCTGGCCAAGTGTAAGGGAAATCCTAGATACAGTTGTGAGTGTTTATACGCAAAGTGAACTGAATGTCGATTGAAATAAGTGCGATACTTGCCATAAGAGTTTTTCAGATATAACAAATTTAAGTTGTATAAATTATAACAAACACTCTTTATTGCCATTAAACATAGAAATAATTATGTACACAATATTTAAGCGATTTAAAAAGCTTTAAGCGATTTCTTTCAGGCAACCCGATTTCTTCCGGGCAATCCGTTTATTATTAATAAATAGAAACTTGAAAGTTGTACTAACATGTTGTTTTATTTGTTTTCATTAGCTAGGTAGTGTGATAAAAATTGTGTCATTCAATGTGCCAAACGATAGGTAAATAACAATCAGCTGCGCTGATATCCGCGCTACTCGCAGTGGGCGGCCGCGGCGCGGCGTATCGCTCGCTATTCAGCCGGTGCGGGAAAGGTCATAAGGTCACCGATTGCGGCGCAAGTCTATTTTTAGCTTGTTAGGTTGACTAGGGTTGTCAAAATATTTTATTGTAAAATAATTAAAAAAAATTGTATGAAAGTCTATACCAGCACTGATCATGCTAATTCTTTTACTGTACATTCTACGTATGGTATAGAAGCTAACCCTAAAGTTTTATCTCTCCATTTTGTTACACGTTGTATATAAACATAAATATTTTTTCAAAAAAAAACAAAAAAGACACAAGAAAAGGTACAACTCGCAGGATTTTATAAATTGTTTTTTAAATAAAACACTAATTTCATTAAAAAACTGTGACGTGTAGTATCTATAAAAGAATGTAGGTACTGAAGTTATATGTAAGTTGCATATTTTTTAATTTTGTTATAGCTCCCCTGCAAAATGATGACTTTAACTTGTGTCATTTATACTCGGCGGTGTCCACACGGCCCGTGGGCACGAAAATCTATCTCTCATACGAGATAAAAACCTGATTAATAGGATTCTTATTTAATGACAGGATTTTAAATGATATTTAAACTTTAAAACGACTGCTGAAAAAAATTACTTCCACCTATTTATAACTTTTTGTTAACACACATTTTTACAAATTTTCCTCAAATAAATAATATCTAGCAATCTCACCTTTAATCCCCAATTCATCGCTGCCCTTATTAACCCGTTGTTCGTGCTTCACAAGCTTGAGGGCGACGGTTCGATTCCCGCGCGCGCCCACTTCCCGCTCCGGTACTGTTAGGGGGAAGGGGTAGCGGTCCGCACTTAGCGCTTCTAGTCTGTAAAGGAGATTGGTTACATAAAAATTGGATAAAACGTTGTATGTTCCGCAATTTGGTAAAAACGTAAACGTATATTAGCCGTGGATAATGTTGTTGATCTGCACTAAGTCTAAATTGTTAAGTAAGTGTTTATAATTGTAATGTTTTAATGTAAGATTGTTTATTGTCCCAAATAAATAAATAAGTATGTTGCGAAATCTAGTAAAGTTGTGCCAAGAACGCTTCGGTACTACTAGCGGAACGCACTTACTGCTTCGAGCCCGTAAGAGATGTCAGTCAACTCTAAAAATTGCTTAAAACATATGTTTCGAAACCTAGTGAAATTGTGCAAAGAATAGGGATACATTAATTTATAATCATTAATTTAATGAATTTACGGGATTCTTACCACGATATCCGATTTTACTTATATATACTTATATTATAATATTCGTTAACTTTGAAGGATGTGTGTATAACCTGGTTCATTTAAGAAAGGAATTTTAAGCTGGGTACTCATTAGCGAGCTGTAACCGTTGCATGCACTGTAAACGAAAAACATAGCGGCTTGTACTTACGTTGACAGTGCGCAAAAAAAATTAAAAAATATTATAATTAGATAAACTAAAAATCCCGACTGCGGCATAAAGTTTCAACTAAAAAGCACAAAACAAGCATAAAAGACTATAAGTGCCTTTAAATAATATTTTAAAAAAATGTAGCGGCAGGCGGGACATAATAGCAGTTTATGCAACTGTCATATAATAGAGGGTATTAAAACATGAGTGTAGTTTTTTGAAACGAGCCGCAGGCGAGTTTCAAAATAAGATTACACGAGTGTTTTAACACCTAATTATATGCAGTTGCATACACTACTTTATTTAATCTCATGGTATGGTTATTTAGTATTTTTTTTTTTATTGGTTTATTGGTTTACCAGAGAATGTTACATCAATACATACAAAACGAAACAATCTTAAAAACATAAAATTTAAATGTACATTCATATTAAGGTAAACACATCATGCATAATAAATTACAATTGGGTGGTTCTTTAATAATTACTCTTCTAACAAATTATAATTAAGTATCATCATTATTGCGTGACATTTTTGCTACTAAAGTTTTATTCAACAAAATATTACTCAAATTCGTATGTACGAAATAGCGTCAATATGGAAAACGCCTGTTATTGGTTTATGGCTCGGATCCAGCACGCATGCACGTTGCTCACCACAGATAATGTGTACTTAAATTGAATTGAAACCTCCTTGGTCGGGACACGTTGTACTTTAATAATTAAAAAATTGTTTTAAAGCATTGTTTTGTTAAGAGAATAATGCTTTAATTTACTTTTTAATTTTATTATAGAAGTATGTAAATAAAATATGCCAATAAAAGTCTGTATTTCATTTCATAATTAGAACATTACCGAATGAGATTATATAAAGTATTAAACTGTATATTTTGTTATTATTTGCTAATATAATAACAATATATATATATACGTTGTATGAATTGTCATTGAATTGTGTTCGTTGTAAAATGTCGAGCTAAAATGTAAATACAGGGTGACTGGTGAAAAATTTTAGATATTGAAGGAGAGCACTCTGTACTCGATTCTGAACATAATTATGAAAAATTAAGTACCTACTTTTATTACTGGTACTTAATTTTTCACCAGAATTCCCTATAAATAAATAGTCAGTCAATAGTTGTATCAAGCTTATGTAACCATGCGTTGCGCAATGAATACTTTAACTTTCGGGGAAGTTTACTCAGCAAATAATTAATATAATTTTTTTATTTTATTTTTTTTCTTCATATATGATCTCATACTATCACGTCCTCGAATTTCGAAATTAAAGCCAGCAGTCGCCCTGTATAATATGCGCTTAATCTGGGTAAAAAGTGTTTTATCTCGGTTTACAGTATTTAAAAACACACAAAGCCATTACCGTTCCATAACAATCCTGGTTCGTTTCTGCGCCTTACTCCCGCACTTAGGCAAGGACTCCTTTAGGACCGCCGCGAGGGCCGCGCTCGGCACCGGGATCGTGTTGAGAATGACGTTCACGCGACCCGCTCGAGGATCTAGGGGACCCCTGGGAATAAGATATGAAAAAGCGGAATTAAGTATAAGAACTCCTAAGAATTAGAGGAGGAAAAGGATGAATATTTTTTAACAGTGATTGAATGAAGCTGGCCGTGATTGACAACTGAATGTCACTGGCCAAATTATCAACAAGTTAGTAGACAATCAATCGCAGATTAGAACAGAATAGAATTCATAATTGATAGATTATAATTCAAACATCGCAAGTCGTCGTGGCGCCGTGGTTACTGTGCATATCAAACGATATCGCAGGTTAAGCGCGCTCGGTGCGGCCGGTATTAGGATGGGTGACCGCCGATCATTCATTTCTCACGACGACTTCCGTGCTTCGGAGGGCACGTTTAGCAGTCGGTCCCGGGTGCTGTATACTTGTATACAGTCGTCGTTAGGGTTTGTCAGAAGCCATTTCGGCACCCTGAAATATCTGACATCCACCAACCAGCACCGGGCCAGCTTGGTGAATTACGGCCTAAAACTCCTCGTCACCCAGAGGAGAGACTCATAGCCCTGCAGTGGGAGAGTTACACGGAGTTGTGATGATGATGATGAATTCAAATATCAAGCAACAATGGAGGTACAAACATTATTTCGATTGTAAGATTTAGCTAAAATAAATGAATATGTGTTTTACTTTTCTTATAGGTGACAAAACCGGCGTTTGACCTTAATTTGAAGGTCACACGGGTTTAGCTTCATAAAATATTGCCGGAACACATCACCGCTGAGCGGTAATATCTGGCGGCAGATTCTATATGAAGGGTGATCGCTAGCCAGTCGGAGCCTGACGGAATCCTACCTCCAAGCGGAGGTCACTCGGATTTGTCGCCTTTCCGACACGCTTCTCCATGGAGAGTAGGCTATTCTACGCGGGCTATATGTCTTTTTAATATTTGAATAAGACAAAACTATAGCCGGCGCGGCGAACCTTGATCCCTATGACACTGACAGTAATTTCCACAACATAACTTCGTCGGGTATTTATTAAATCATACCTTATGAAGTAACTTTTGCAGAACGTAAACGTAAATTGTGATTGAGATAATTTCTTGCAAATGTTATGAATTGTTATAATTCCAACGGAATATCATTTTATTGGAATATAGCTACGTAAAATAAATAAATGGCATTTTTAAAAGCCTCCAATACGATCCTAATGTAACGGTGACGGCACTACAAGGTTATGTTGTGGAAATTACTGTCAGTGTCATAGGGATCAAGGTTCGCCGCGCCGGGTATAAATAATCATCTTGTATACTTCACAACTTCAGCCTGACTACTTTTTTTGGATGTAATTTATAAACATACATACATAACTTCACGCCTGTATCCCTTATGGGGCAGGCAGAACACCAGAGGGATGTCACGTTTGACAAATGAGTTATAATGATGGAGGGAGGTTATTGCAGTGACAGGAGATCAGCCTATCGCCCACAAAAATACCAATAAAACCTCTGGCTCTTAACTGACTTTTACAGTATGCCCGGGAAGAGAAGCAGCTGATACATTCTATGTCTTCTTTCGCTCCCAGTCCAAGCAACCGGCACTTATAAATAAACTGTAATTTATAAACTAGGTCCTAAAAATTAAAACATATTCCTTCTCACTCACTCAGCATCATCATTGTCATCTCCATTTTCTTGACTGTCATCACCGTTTTCCTCTTCGCAACTTTCCGTTTCTTCGCTACCGTTTTCATCATCATCACTTTCTTCATCACCGCCTTGGTCCGCGGCTTCTTCTTCATCACTTTCATTTGTAAGTTCAAGGGCATCTGGGCCACCGGCTGGGCAGCCCATCTTTAAAAAAAATAAAAGGTATTGTCATGTATTTAATGGTAATATTGGCTTAAGTCTTAATAATATTTCTAAGATTTTGACAGGTCCCAGGTTCAAGTCCTGGTCGGGTTATTTTTATTTAGCATATTTCTTAGTTATTTAAGAATATTTGGCTTAATCTTTCTATATTAAAACACTTTTTAAAAGGGTTTGTCGAGTTAAAATGTAAAATATTAATAAATATAGTGATAAATCCAGTTAAAAAGAGTTTTTTTAATAGTAACTGAACTGTCATGATTGTAGTCTGTGTGTGTCAATAAAAATATCATAAACTCCTACTAATAACTAATAACTTGTTAAAACAGTACAATAGATAGCGTTAAAGTTGAAAACATCGCACAAACAGGTGCCTACGATTAATCGAAAAATACTAAATTTCGTGACCGACGACGACGTGTCCAAAATATTGTGCGGCGTTGCGTGTCGTAAAATACTTCACATTTGTTTAAAACAAATTAAGGATGGGACGTTTATCTTCCATGATACGTCCATTCACGAGAAACCTATTCACTCGACGCTTAAAAGTACCAGGAAATACTGGTCAGGGCAAATAGACGCAGGCAAAATCGTGAATTCTAAACTCTTAAAGGCCTTTTTAATAACCAATAACAAATTTCTAAGCAATAGCTATTGTATTTGCTCGTTGTAAAATACCTACCTCGTTTTTTTTTCTTAGTACTTAAAGAATTTCGTGATCGATACGTATATATCGAACCAATTGTATCATGACCCACCAAAAGCTCGTTTTGGCAAACCGTCTAAATGCTAGATAGTACATACCTCTGTTATTGCACGCGAGCAGAAAGCGAGCGGGGGCAAAAGGATTGTCACTGCTGAGGGGGGGGGGGTGTTGAGCCTTTAGCTAGGGCGGGGGGGTATTCTATGTCCATTGTAAGCATATTTAGCTAACTTTAAGATGTTGATCGTCCTCAAAATTAAGTACCTAGGACAGGATGACTTAGACAGGAACTTGATGTATAAACAAACTTTATTTTTCTAAAGAAATGTTTCGATTCCATGCCAACGAAAAATTCGTTTTTTTTTTTCGAATTTGTTATAATTGGTAAAATAATAATAATAGCACTATTGAACACAAAACTCTTTCTTTCTTAAAAAAACTCTTCATTAACTGCAAAAAGTACATTGAGTTCGTCTGCCACTACCCACTTAGTGAGAAATGAATGATCGGCGGTCACCCATCCTTTTATCGACCGCGTCGAGCGATTGATCTATAACACACTGCAGCATGACATCAGATAACTGTAGCTCACTCAGATCTTCCTAAAATCCTAGTAAGTAAATACCCCGTATATCCCCACTCACCCGTTTCCAAGCGTCCTGTTTGTCTTGGTATTGCAGGCCGGCGTCCGACTGTCGTATGAGGGCGGCAAAGGTGCGTCGCGCGGCGCGAACTACCTCCATATTGTTGCTGAACGTCAGCAGAGACGCGAGCGGCGTGAATAGGATTGTCACTGCTGATTCGGGGATTTCGCCTTTAGACACCTGGAATTGATGATAATATTATACATACATAACTTCACGCCTGTAGGCTGTAATGGGATAGGCAGAACACCAGAGGCTTTACAACTATCTGATGCCACGTTTGACTAATTTGGAGGTATTATTATGATAGAGAGAGACTATTGCAGTGACAAAGCCAATAATACCTCCGTCCCTTAACTGACTTTTACAGTATGCCCGGGAAGAGAAGCAGCTGACACGTTCTATGTTTTTCTTTTGTTCCTGTGAGAATATTGGGAAATCTTATTCATTGAATGCCGATGTGAAACTTGGTAAAAAAGTTCCTAAATAAGAGTCCAGTTGCAGTATAGAAGAAATTTCTAAAATTCCCACAGGAACAGTATTAGATTTTTACCGATAACACATAACTATATTTATATGCATAGGAACTCGCAGGCAAGAGCTCGCTTTTTTTATAAAAGTCACAAGTAGATGTACAGAAATTAGTTGTTAAGAAATTATTGATATATTATATTATTAGTATCTTTTATTAAATAAAAAAAAATAGATATTACCTTGCAAATCTCCTCCAAATAGCAGTCTAGGATGTGAAGTATCATGGAAGTGGAGTTACGAGCGTACACAGGAGTGTCAGGCACTAGGACACCTGCAAACAAAATCCTTGGTTTTATTAAGTAAATACTAAATAAATATAAATATTAGTAATAAACTAAATAAATGTATGAACAAACATATCAAATAATACCCATATTTTTTATAAGAAAATAATCTTAAATGAACATATAAACATCCATGACTAGACAGCTAACATTTGTGTTCATCACACAAATATCCACCGCTGCCGGGATACGAACCCAGGACCACTGGCATAGAAGGCAATGTATGTTACCACTACACTAGCTGGTTGATAATATAGAGCATTGCATTAAATTTTAAAATCTACTTTTACCAGATCCTATAAGAACAAACTCATACTAACCATCTCCAGTGAACAGAGCTTTGGTGAACTGTTGACAGCTTTCATCACTCCATTCGCAACGTTTTAGACAACGCAATATTCCGCGCAACAAGCGACGCACCAACTGTAGAAATCAGATTAAGGAAAAAAAATTAAAAATATATATGATTTGGAATTTATTTTAATGTAGCAAGTTAAGGTTGTGCGTGAAATGGGAATCAGACAACAGATACAATACTTAAACTACATATTTTTTGTACAATTATTGTACATTTAACAATAAAATATATAGAAAAATCTGAGTCTCATGACAAATTATGCTGATCTTTACAATCCTTGGAGTCCTTTGTTAACACAGTGGGGAAATAGGGAGATACCTACATTACAATTTAATTTGGAAAGCAATTCCCATATCTTTACAGCAGATGGTAAATATAGCAACATATTATAGAGAAAGATGTGTAAAGTTATAGACCCAGATTAGGCATTGCAATAAAAAGAGTGTTTAGTTGGAAAGATTCAATGTCCAGGGGCCATTTTGGATAAGTAAGAAAGGATTGAATAAATGGAAACATCTGTTACTTTAGAATAGGCATAACGATTTTGAAACATTTTCTGTATTGTGATTATGGTGACACATTAAATTTTATAGTTATAACATAGGCTTCCAAATCGTTAAAATGCTCAGAAAATATCTTTGTTATCTTTGTGAACAAAATTAAAATTGTCTGCACGATTTAATTTTATTTAATGTCCATGTAGAGGTGATATAGTGCTGTGTTTATGAAAACAATAAAGCCATATAATTTAAATAATCATTTAGAAGTGTTCGAGAACATGCTATTTGTTCTCGAACACTTCTAAATGATTATTTCCGTCTCAACTTTTATAGGGCTCTTAAGCAAAAGGCTATATTGTCTTCGATTCAAATTTAAATATGTTTAACAAAACCGAAGATTTGGACCATATTTTATCAACTAAATCCCTTTTACTTGAGAGCCCCGAATCTTGTTCTTCGTTTTTTGCTTCAAATCTCAATTTTAAAGTCCTGACCTTAAACATCAGAAGTATTCAACGTAACTTTGATGATTTTTTGGTAACTTTAAACAGGTTTAATATAGATTTCGATATCCTTATCCTCACCGAATGTTGGCTGACTGACAACCTCGCTGTTCCTGAGATTCCCGGGTACATTTCATATAGGACAAACAATACTATAAACAAATGTAGTGGAATAACTGCCTACGTTAAAGATACTCTGAATCATAATTTCGAAGAACCTCTGTGCGAGGAATGTAACTATATAACAATCTCAGTTAATGGCGTGTTAGTGATAGGTATATACCGTTCCCCGTCTTTCAGAAACACTGAAACTTTCTTAACCTCCCTAGACAACATTTTATCGTCACACAAGGACAAGAAAACTATTGTCCTCATGGGCGACGTTAACATAGATATTATAAACGAGAACCCGAGTGAGCAACAGTCTGAATATATGTGTCTTATGGCAGCTTATCAAATGTTACCAGCTATCACACAACCTACTCGCAAGAAAACGTGCCTGGACCACATCTATATCAAGAATCCGTCCGGTTCAGCTGTAGGGATCGTTTGTAGCAGCAATATAACTGATCATGACATCGCCATGGCAGGTTTGTCAACTTCATCCCCCGGCAACCGAATAGGCTACGACAAAAATTTGATATTCCAGGTCTCATTTCTGACTTGTCCGCGGTCGACTGGTCTTGTGTTACCAAATCAGTTGAAGTCAACGAAGCCGCAGGAATTTTTTGCAATGCACTTAAAAACGCTCTTGATAACAATACAAAACATCACTTAGTAAAGAAATCGAACAACTGCATCAAAGCCTGGATAACTCCTGGCTTACTACGCTGTCAAAAAACTCGCGACAAGCTTCACTCAAAAGCTAAAAAACATCCAAATGACCCCATAATCCAAACTACTTACAAGCGGTATCGGAACTTTCTAACTGAACTACAACACAGAGTTAAAAATCAATACTATAACGAACAAATCACCCTTAACAAAAATAACCCTAAAAAACTCTGGTCGACAGTTAAAAATATTTGCAACATAACGAAAAAAAGTCATGGTGCTTCTGACTTGACAAGAATTAAACCTGATCCTGTTGATTCATTGAACGCAACCAACGACTTTTTTACATCCATCGGTAAAAATTTGGCTGACAAAACAATCTCCAAACTCAATGTCTCCGAATCCGATCTAGCATCGAGAGTTCAAAATCATGTTTCCCCCACAGAGTCCTTTTACATAACGCCAACAGACATTATTGAAGTTGATTCACTGATAAAAGCATTGAAGGACGACAGTGCCCCGGGACTTGATTGTTTTAATGCTGTAATAATCAAGCAGATCCGTCACATCATCCTTAAACCCTTGGTCCACATATTCAATCTCAGCATCTCGAAAGGTCTGTTTCCTGATCAATGGAAGCATGCAGTTGTCACCCCTATTTACAAAGACGGTGATAAGTCTTATCCATCTAATTACAGACCGATATCTCTTTTAAGTATCTTCTCTAAACTTCTTGAAAGGATAATCAACAATCGCCTCGTCAGCTTTCTGCACAAAACCAACACTATCTCAGAGTCCCAATTTGGCTTTAGAAAGGGAGTCTCAACAGAAGATGCCGTAACTCGATTAGTCAACTTGGTGTCTACTAGCTTAGATGGGAGAGACTGCTGCATCGGAGTTTTTGTTGATCTGGCAAAGGCGTTCGACACCGTCTCTAGGCCGCTTCTTTTAAAAAAATTAGAATGTTTGGGCGTAAGGGGTATAGCGCTCGATTGGTTTACCAGCTATCTCACTAACCGCACCCAATCAACTAGAGTGGGACAATCAATCAGCAATGCACTGACCATAAAGTACGGCGTTCCACAGGGCAGTATTCTCGGCCCGACCCTGTTCACCATTTACATCAACGACCTTTTAACAATGTCCGTTCCTAATGCCAACATAATTTGCTACGCTGACGACACAGTCTTACTTTTCAGTGAATCAACTTGGGATAAAACTTTAAGGCAAGCCGAAACAGGCATGATTTTCTTCTCCAAATGGCTCGATTATAATTTATTAACACTCAACACGACAAAAACTAAGTATATTGCTTTCCACAAAACTAATCGGTCCGCCCCAACTAACTTTCGCCCGTTAGCAGTGCATAAATGTCTCTCCGATAGTGAGAGAGAATCCACGGATGTCACTTGCATATACCCAAATGATTGCACCTGTGAAGCCATAGAAAGGACGCCTTGGATAAAGTACCTCGGAATTGATATTGACGAAAACCTATCTTTTAAAAAACAATTGTCTCACCTATCTGCGCGCTTAAGAAAGCTAATATTCATCTTTAAAGCTTTAAGACACTCAGCTCCATCAGAAATTCTTAACACGGTGTATATCTCAATATGTCAATCCATCTTAATATACTGCATAGGCGTCTGGGGGGGCGCAACCAAGACTAGTTTCATTGCACTAGAAAGAGCTCAACGAACTGTTTTGAAAGTGATGCTCTGCAAGCCAATCAAATTCCCAACAGATCTGCTTTTCAGAGAAGCAAAAGTTCTTCGGGTTAGGCAGCTCTTTATATGGAGAGTCAGTTGTGCACAGCATAAACTTACTCTTAACTCAGTTAACTACCACTCAATGCTGAATAATCGTATTTTTAAGGTACACCAACTTCCTGTTCAGACCACGTTTGCGAAGCGCCTACCAATTTTTTCTCATACTTTTATATACAATAAGGTTATCAAAAAATGTCAAATAAAAAAATTATCAATTTACAAAGCAAAACTTTTAATCAAAGATTGGTTAATGAACCTAAATTATGAGGAAACGGAACAAATTATTCCCTCCGCATGCTGACTTGCTGATTTAAACATTCCACCCTACACCCTCACCCTCAACAAAAAAACTTAAATAAACAAATAAATAAGACTTCACACACATGTATCTACTCACCCACTTTTTCACACACACCCACGATACATCATCCTACTTTTTCCTTTTTTTATATATATTACTTTTTATGCCAAATAATTATGTAAAAAAAAATAATAAATAATTCAATACTTAATACTTATGTAGTAATAATACTTCTTTTTGAGAAAAGTAATAATTTTTGTATTATATTTATCATTCTCAAACATAGTTAATTGTAGTCTCGAGCCGAAGAAGGTTCAAAATATATTAATATTAAAATGTAAATGATCCTTATCGGTTGCTACGTGTCAGGTCTGCGAGCCTAGTGTAGCAGCCACTGTTTTCATTGTTGTTTGTAATTTTCTTTTTGAAAAAAAAAAAATAAAAAAATAAAATTGTGCATATTTGTGAATCTCAGTCTCTACACTTTATTATTAGTGTAATTTGTACTCACCATAAGATATTTGTCAAGTCTGTGCAGGTCTATTCCGAACCACTCTTTAGCCAGCACTTGGTAGCCAGCCGAAGTCATCATGAGGGCATACCGGAGCTGCTCTGGTGGAAATGTGTCTAGTGTACTGGCTATGTTTTCGCAAAGCTCTTCCTTAAAATAGATGAAATACAAACACTTGAATAAGAATTCTTTTTATAAATAATAAAATAGATAGTAGCAAGAAGATCTGTGCGGTCTCTGTTAAACAAGCCATTTAAAAACATAACATATTTAATATATATTTATTAATAAGTAAGAACAAATTTGAACCTATGAAAATACTTAATAAAATAGTTTATTCACTGCATTTATTTATTTACTGTGGTTAATGCAAGGAAAAGTTACTTACTTGTATCAGTGGCTTGTCTGACATCCATACTGCATAGAAAAGACCTTTCCATATCCTGGTAAAGTCACTTTCTTTGAAATCTGTAAGTTGCGATAAAATAAAAAAAGATTTAAATCAAACATTCCATATACATTTGTAAGATTTGATAACAGATAAGGTTGGAAAAACAATGAAGCTATGGACATTAAAATTACAACGACGATAACTGAATCAGTAAAATGTATTTCAGATTAATCAATAAAATGTGTGTATGCTACATGCAAGGTTGTTATGAAGTATTTTCTCATAATCTATTTAAAAATGTCTAAATTGTAAAATTATAATTATTAATACCATGTCCTTTTGCAAAACAATTCACAAGCCATTTCTTTAAAGTCTTCAGTACACGATCCCGACTTTTCTTTTCATTCCCAGCTAATAGTCTTGCAAACTTAATTTCTTGTGCAACGATCAATACTTTGCCTTTCTTGGATTTCTCTATAGGTTTCTTCTTAGCTGCTATTTTCTTAGATTTCTGTTTCTTTGGTAATTTCATTGTGTATTATTTTAAACAATTATTTAGCAGTTAGTTTCCTTATACCAAACAACTTAACCTCAAAGTTCAAACTAGAAAGAAATGTCACGCATGACATTTAGCTTTGACACGTGGGGTTAACAAATACGTTCCATTTTATAAACATTTGCCGAAACATGTATTTTTATGTTTGAGCCATGGAATTAATAGGTACTACGTACAACTGGAAGGATTACTCGCAAACTTTCAACATAACAAAATGAACCATAAGTCCATGCAAGTAAAGTTTTTTTTTAAATAACCAATATCTACTCAATGAAGTGAGCTCAAGTGAAACTTACTTTTTCTTGGTGTGTCCCTTTCGCACAATTGCCATGTAAAATATTATTGGTATAAAGGTAGTATATTCCAGAAAAGTTCTTTCGCAGAAAATAATGACATTTTGTATATGAATAATACGTGCGGCATGTTTGTAATTATACGAATTAAAAATGCAATAGTTTGTAGGTGTAGATAAATCTTTTTTATTTCACGACGAGACATTTGAATATTTTGGTAGAGTTTTATTACTCTTACGTAAGGCAACACTTGGTAAAATGGTAATATTTGTGTGGCACCACAAAAACAATATGGCGTTCTTTTTGTTGTCGTATTGACTTGTTTGCCTTTCTGGGTTTCAAAAAGTGCTTTATATTGGATTTATATTGGTTAATTGTATTGTAAAAATGGTGAACAATATATGTGCTGTGAGTGGGTGTGGAAAAGAATCTTATCCTGGCTGTGGATTATCTTTTCACAGGTAAGTTAGACATAAATAGGAAGTAGGGTGACAACATTTTCATTGTTAAATTATGTACTGGATTTAAGCTTGTTATATCACTAAATACTTAACAAAGAAATTCACTATTTACAACTCTCTCTGCATTATAAGTATATTAAACGTTAAATGATCTGTATGAAAAATACCCTAAATTAACGTTTCGTAGTCCCCTGATTTCTTCTCTAATAAAGTAATAAATGTAGTTTTTCAATAATTTTATTGGTCTGTAGGCTTATTACTGATCTTTTGCGAAAATCTATCTACACACCTAAACAAACTAAATAAATACTATAGTAAAAATTTTTTTTTTACAATTCCAGATTGCCTTCGGATTTGGAGTTAAAGAAAAAATGCAATGCATTTTTATATCATCAGAGAATATTTGGGTTATATCTACGAGTCTAAATAAATCTGTATTGTTTGTGGCATATAACTTAATGTCGTCCATATATAATAAATGTGTGATATTGTGGGAGCAAGAATTGTGGGGGAGGCCGTGGTATACTCAGTAAGACAGATTGGGGTACGACCTGGCAAATATGGAGCAAGAATTCATAGTTTAAAGCCATACAGAACCATAACGGGCTTAGTGAATCCTATTATTATTATAATTTCAAAGATAAATAATAAATATTGGTACTATTTAATTTTGTTTTATTTACCACACAACCTTTGTTTCCGAATTGGATGCCCGAGCGCCGGCCGCTGCTGCCGCACTGGACATCGAATCTCGCGTCTCTCCAGTCGAAATTTACGATCCGTGAACCTATGAGTAGGTACATGCGTGTGGGTGTGGATCCATCTATACGGTACGGCGCCGTGCCGTACGGTGCTGTGCACGGCGGTGGGTGCCATGGCACAGTGCGGGTGGGTGCCATGGCACAGTGCGGTGCCGCGCTGTTTACCGGCAACGGCGCCGTGCCGTTACACGGCATACGGGGCCGCCGTACCGTAGAGATGGATCCACGCCCTAGGATCCTTAAGTGATAAGAACTTTCTCCTGCTTTCATTAGTGCACTTCTAATAGTATCTAGACTCAGTAAATTTATATTTTCTCCTCTATACAAACTTTGTGGCTTAAAATAAACTGTGCGCTGTACAGCTGTGGATTGTTTTCTTCGAACCTTATTGAAACCACACATCACACTGGCCGATTTGCCTTAAGTACGCACGTCATTTATTATTATTAAATTTATTCGTAGGCATTGAGCGATTATCTAAATGTCCAATTTATACAGGTAAGAATGGTTACACTAGTTAGAAAGGGACAAACCAAGATTTATGACCTCTCACTCGGCACGTGCTTAGACGCACAGTAAGCCTTCCAGTTGTACGTAGTACTTATTAATTCCATGGTTTGAGCACTTATACCATTGACCTACATCACATGGACTCGAAATACCTACAAAAAAAACGTGCCAACCTTGGGCAACTAAAATGGCCGCCTTAGGGTGGGGATAGCCTAGGATTGTCAATATTGAATATATTTCAATATTTTTATGTTTTATTAGTGAAATCATAATTTTCAATATTATTCCAACCAAAGAGCTAATTTAAACGAATGATTGATGAGGTAATTGGTATCTAGGTGTAAAAAACGCACAAGCTGGAAGATTTGGGAAAAAAATTGGCAAACGGTCAGGATATAATGTGCATATGGATTTCACTTAAATTAGGTACCATTACCTACCTACTTAATTGATTTATTTAACAGTTTATGTACACAAAGTAAGATACATTATACCGATGAATGATCTATACAAAGTTAGTAGGTACAAAGGTACTGCTAATAAAGAAATTCCTTGAGACTGGAGAGTTTGATTGAGGAGCAATAATAATATGTGTTAGATAAAATAATTAAACTATAATATAAGATTAAATATACTGAATCATACCTACATAAAAATCTAATATATGAAATTGCAAGCTGACTAACTGATCATCAACGGCCAGCCTAAACCGTTGGACCTAGGAAGCTGAAATCTTACACTTGAGTTCATTTTAGAGCGACAAGGATTTTGGAAGGAATTTTCAAAATTCAAATTAATTTCACTGATGTTCGTGTTTCATTTGAGGTTTGAAAACATAATGACCCCCAAGTTCTTTGCTGTGTCAGTGAAATTAATCACAACATTATCCATGATGATAGGAGGTACTAGTATTACTTTATTAATTAAGAACTAAATAGGTATCGGTTATTAAATAAAAAAAAAACACTTCATTCATTCATTCATTTCTAAATAATTCCAATTTGTTTAAAAACACATTTTGTTTCAGAAAATCTTGTGATCCAGCTAAGTCTTCAATTAATACAGCTTGTTCAATATTTATTTGATTTTTATATCGAAGATCATCTATGATTTCTCTAAAGTTAACTAGTTTTTCGTTTTTCCTCCGAAGTTTTTCATTCAGGCACTTAATTTTTTTTTGCTCATCACACTTTTCTTGAGGCGCCTCAATTTTCTTTTAAAGTGTGACCTGAAAATTAAATATTTATTATAAAATGCTATTTATTAAAATGAATGCAACATTGGCATCAAAAGTTGATTGATATGATACGAAAAAACAAAATTATTTGTTATTCTGTTCGAATATTTTTAAATTATTCCTTATTGTTATAAGACTCAACTTATATTTATTTTACACTCTTTGAATTAATTGGTTGTTGGTGAAAAATATATTGTATATTTTTAACTGTATCCAACTATAGCATGCATGGTTAGATACCTACGTTTTAAGAAAATATGCTTTATAAAAATAAATACCTCTCTTCTCTTGGTGGTGGGATCCCTTCTGGGTCCGCCTGGCTAGCGACCACCCTTTATATAAAGTCTGCCGCCAAATGTTACCGCTCCGGCGGTAATGTGTTCCGGCAATATTGTATAAAGAGCCAGTTCCTTCCTAAACCCGTGTGCTTCCATCTTTGACCTCATCGTCACTTACCATCAGGTGAGATTGAGGTCAAACGCGGGTTTAGTCACTTATAAAAAAAAAAAAAACCTCTTTCTGAGCTTCTTTCGCAACTGGATGTGGTATTGACAATTGGGTACAAACTGCAGATGTACTAGAATTATCAATAAAATTTCCTGTTACCTGTAAAGAAAGAAATAATTAAAACAAATAGCAAATTAAAAATTTATTATCATCAACTTGAATTTGACATAATTTAATTACCTAATGTTATATTAAATTTATTTTGATACTTACGGAAATATTGAAGGAACTGAGTTTTCTCTTAATCTTATTACATCTAGAGTTCTATTAAAACATGTTTCAGGAAAATGCAGTGAGCAATCAAACCACTGCTTTTGCCGAGGATTAATATGCTGCTCTCACTAACTGCTCTTAACCACTTTTGTCTCAATCCTTCATTTTTTGGAAATCTAGAAACCAAAAATATTTGTACTTATTGTATGTAATCAACATTAAAATCCACTAAACATATACATATAATTTTAATCAGAGCATAACCCTATTTTAACTATGAAAATAATTACGAATGAAATAAATAAAAGAGTCTGTTACTCGGAAATAAGGTAAGATACAGATTCTTTTAACATTTATTTATATATACTTAGCTTTACATTTGAATTCAAGAGGTTATATGTGATATTACATGAAAAATGGTACTCACATAAGAAGAGTCAATGCTACTTGATTTTTGATTTTTCTTGCACCACATTTTAAAATGCAACAAGATGGCATCTTGACCTACAGTTTCACCACACTGCGACTTAGTTTTAAACAACTATTTCTTGTTTATTTATGCAAATCTCAAATAAACAAACACTTGACAACGAACTACCACGAAATACGAGCAACAAAGATGGCGAATTGAGGCACGTACCTACAGCTGTCAAATGAACTTTGACAGTATGTGGCACACATAGCAATATCTAAAATATATATGTCTCTTTCGTCATATGCAAACCTAGCCGTGAAAAAAAGAGAAAAATATATATTTATTGTTCTATACCATATATGAATGATATTTGTATATGTATAAATGCTATATGTTGACAAGGGCGCCTCTATACAATAGAACTTAATGACTTATACCCTTGCGTCCCTGGCAAACACGAAATAGAGAATACAATGTTTGGCACCTTTTACGATCCTATATACAGGATACAGGGTGTTTGGTGGCTACGTGCAAAGATTAAAGGAGGTAATAAGGAGGTATTTTTGAACATTTCTAAATCATTTTTTTTAAATTGTTTTTTTTTGGTATTTTAGAATAATATCCAGAATTTGGTAGATACGAGTTAATAGCATAAAGTAACTTTTATAGGTTGAGATAGAGATATCAGCTAAAACGGAGCTCTAGCGCCATCTAGAACTTAGTGACTGAAACTTTTAGTAGAACCAGTCGGGAACTTTCCCTGTATTTTTCTTTAAGAATATTTAAGACTCCTCAAATATGTAAGTATATTATCATGATTATATGAAATATGTATATATCAGAAAATCGTTATCACGATCAAAATTCCAATAAACATGCAAAGGTCGAATTGCAGCGTTGTTTCCGAAATCCAGTAGAATTGCCGGGTCAGAATTAAAAAAGGGAGCGTCAGAGTCCAAATGGTGGCCGGTCCAAATTGTGGGAAAAAGGAATCCAAGAAAAAAGCGATAAAAACAACATTCAAAAACGGGTGCCCAGTAACGAACAAGGGTAACGAATGAAAGATTGATTTAATGAGTCGGTTAGGTGATTGATTGAATGAACCAAATAATGAAAAGTAGGATGAAAGAGACATTGTCTATGACATTTTTCTAATTTTATAAATTATAAACAGCGCCATCTATATCTTAGTGATACTTACGAAATTTAGTGAAAACACCGTGGTTAATAGTGACCGAATACGCGTTAGTTTGTAAACGTTATCTTTTGTTTCCGATAGTTTAATGTATGTTGGACCAAATAAAACTACTTTTATGTGTATTTATGGCTTCTACAACCAAATGGAGGCATACAAAACTTAAAAAAAATCGTATTTTGATTAGAGCATAATTTTGATGTGCCATAAAAAAATATTTAAAAAAATTCTTTGAAAACTTTGAGTTACGGGCTAAAAACCAAAGTAAGGGAGAACTTTTAATAAAATTACATGAACTTTAATTTCAAAACTTTAGTAACAAAATCAAAGGAAAAACTTAAATCACATTAATTTCTGAAGTGTGGCCTGTCTCCAAAGGAGTTAAGTCGGGGGATCGAGCAGGCCAAGGAATGGGTCCATCTCTACCGATCCAGCACTCCGGAAAACAGTTGTCAAGGTATTCTCTCACAGCCAAACTCCAATGTGCCGGGCAGCCGTCTTGCTAAAAGATGATTTCTCTTTCCACTTCTAATGGTTCAATGGTAAAAACATACAGACGAATTGAGAACCTCCTCCTTTTTTGGCAGTCGATTGAAACTATCTCGGTGTGATATTTTAACATCCTTTGAGCCATCATGTTTAGTAATTAGGAAAAATAGTCAACTTAAAATATGATTTTAATTTTACTCATTATTTTCATTTTCCCGTTTTTATCAATTAAAATAACTACACAATATTAAATATGATTGGAAACACTATGATTTAAAAATGTTTTGGTTTATGTTCGCGACTTTAAAAAAAGCGGGTAAAAAACGCCCAATGTATGGGGCTTTGGAATTCTTAGGAACTGCTCCCTTACTTTGGTTTTTAGCCCTTAACTCAAAGATTTGGCAAGTGATTTGAATGACTAATACCCCTGAGCAAGTACTAATACCTCCAAAGAAAGAACAATAAATAGGCATGTTTTTGCTCGTATCAAAATACGATTTTTTTTTAAGTTCTGTATGCCTCCATTTGGTATTAGAAGCCATAAATACACATAAAAGTAGTTTTATGTGGTCCCCTGTCCGACATACATTAAATAATGGAAACAAAAGATAGTGTTTACAAACTAACGTGTATTCGGGCACTGTTAATTCGTATCTACCAAATTCTGGGTATTATTCTAAAATTTGAAAATAATCAATTAAAAAAATAGCAAGTTTCGTCAAAGTTTATCACCTCCTTCAAACCTTTACACGTAGCCACCAAACACTCTGTAATAATGGAACCACCTTGGACCCGATTCGTGGTTCAAGGTGGTTCGCAATGGTTTTGCGACTACGACTCACCACACAGGGTAGAATTTCACCCAAAAAAGTAAATCTGAAACTTGAAAGCTTCCTGTAGCTTGACACTTTGGAAGCGTTACCTACATGTTATTATCTCATCATCGTTTTAGCCGGGAGACACGCACTACTGAACAAAGGTCTACCCAAGGTTTACCATGTCACTCGGTTGCCGGTTATCGCTGCCCACATCCAGCGATAACTGGCGACCGCAATCAAATCCTCGGTCCACCTTGCGGGTGGTTCTGCAAGCTATGTGCCCTGCAGGGTTATTCTCGTAAACAACAGCGTCGAGTTCATCGATGCATTAGCGACGAGTGACATAACTTATACATATATCATAACGCGTGAGTAAGAACTGTTACCTATACCTCGAACTGTTTGACAATTTTCTTTAGGTTTTGGTATTCTGCTAAATGTAGGTAGCATCTGTGAGCTCGACGACGAAATCTTTACGCGAATAGCCGTGCTGACTTTGGTTCGCCTGCGAATCTCGTTAGTTCCAATCTATGAGTGCGGGATCGAATCAGAAATAAGAAGATGCATTTCTCAGTGGGGATATTTACTGAGGCTCATATTCTGCTGGGACCCTTGTTGTTCAACATTTTTATTAACGACGTACAATCTTGCTTCATAAACTCAAAGATCCTACTATACGCGGATGACATGAAGATCCTATGTCCCATCAACAACATTAGCGACGCCCATGCCACGGCCTTCAGCAGGATCTAGGACGATTTCAACGTTACTGTGTATTTAATAAGTTGGATTTAAATGTGTCAAAATGCAACATTTGTTCGTTTACTAGAAAATTAAAACCATTCATTTTTGATTACACGTTACATACATACATAACCTCACGCCTGTCTCCCTTTGGGGTAGGCAGAGACAAGGGAACACCAATTGCTTCGATCCAGACATACCTCTTTCGCTTCCTCCACGTTCATTAATCTTTTCATACATGATCGCCGGTTACGGGTACTTTTAACTAGGCCCTTTTTAAGAACGTCGCCAATTTGATCGGCGTACGTTCGCCTAGGGCGGCCCCTTCCGACAGCACCATCCATTCTTGCTCTGTACACCTCTTTCGTAAATCTACTTTCACTCATCCTTTCCAAATGTCCAAACCACCGTAGCATACCCTTTTCAATCTTAGTCACTACATCTTCTTTCAATCCGCATGTCTTTCTTATTTCACTATTGCGCACCCTATCACTCAATTTCACTCCACACATGCTTCTCAACGCTCTCATCTCCACAGCATTAATCTTGCTTTCATGTCTCTTCTGCCACACCCAAGATTCACTACCATAATATTGCATTCCGTCATATCTTCATTCCTCTCCATAACCATGTCATAGGTCATGGGGTGTTCTAATCAGTAGTCTGTCCGACTGTGATGAAAAGGCACTCGGGTAAGCGACCCCGGCCTCCCTAGCTACTGCGTACACAATAAACGTCCCCTCCGTACATGCAGCATCCTCATAATACCTTTTTCCTTCCCGTCATTCATAATTCCTTTCCAAATTACCCAATCCTTTCCTATCCGATGAAGTAGGAGAATCAGATATGATGAGGAGGGGAATAAGAAATACACTACCCCAGGAGAGTACCAGTCGAGCTGGAGAATCCCTCCCTGAGGTCAACTCAGGCTGCCCCATCGTATCTGGGGGTGGCAATATTCCCGAAGGCGACGTGCATTGCCACACGTCACGTCTTGTCCCCCCAGCAGGCAAAAAGAGGGCAGGGGAATGCTTATTACACGTTAATGAACATTAAAATCACTAGAGTTAATTATATTAGAGATTTAGGAGTTATATTTGACAACAAGTTGCCTTAGGAAAAATAAAAAAATATAATCAGGTTATTCTAAATATATATTACATATGTATTCACTGAAAAACCAAAAAAATAAATATTGAACACTGATGGAAGTTTTAGGTAAGTACTATACGCCTGTTAATTTTAACTATTCATCGGCCTGAAAGGCATTCATAATAAGTATTATAACATTGCTTCCATGCTGGACTGGGAGCGAAAGAAAAACATAGAATGTGCCAGCTGCTTCTCTTCCCGGGCATACTGTAAAAGCCAGTTAAGGGACAGAGGTTTTAAAGGCGTTTTTGTGGGCGATAGGCTGACCCCCTGTCACTACAATAGTCTCTCTCCATCTTTATAATACCTCCAAATTTGTCAAAAGTGACATCAGATGGTCTTGTAACCTCTGGTGTTCTGCCTACCCCATAAGGGATACAGGCGTGACGTTATGTATGTATGTATGTATGTATTATAACATATTATTTTCATTCGCTGGGCTCCTGTTTCAGAGGTTTTTACATTTTGTGCACTATTTTTCTGGGTATATCGTAGGTAAATGGCAACTGCATTTTTTAACAAAATCCTGATAAAGTTTTATATTACTCCTAATCTAATTTATTTAATCTTATAATAATAATAATATTCAACGGGGTCCAAATTTTGTATGAGGAAGCAATATTTGACTAGTTTACTTGAATGACTGAGGCTTTATCGTCGTACATACACTTATAATCAAATTGGGTATCACCATTTTTATGGTTTTTAAGGTTTCTGGTCACACAAATAATAATACCTACCGAACCAAAAAGCGGGAAATAAAAAAAGTAGTAACAAAAACTGAAAAACCCTACTGCTGAATACAGTTTCAACTAAAAAGTACAAAACAAGCAATTACTATAAGAGCTTTTAAATAATATTTGTAAAAAAAACTTGTAGCGGCAGGCGGGAACAAGCTAACACAGAAAGTATTGAACTGTATATTTTGTAACTCTTTGCTAATTAATCATGCCTGAGTTTATAATAATTTCATATTTGTACTTGAAGCTTGTCCCCGCCTGCCGCTACGAGTTCTTTTACAAATATTATTTAAAAGCTCTTCTAGTAATATTGCTTGTTTTGTACTTTTTAGTTGAAACTTACTATATTCAGCAGTCGGGTTTCTTATGGTCGTATTACAGAATAGTACTCATGTATTGATACTAGTTTTGAAACTAGTATCAACGACTATCTTTATTACAAAACGTTGCCTAATACTAGATTCAATGACCAGATATCACTTGAGTACTAAATGATTTGAACTGTGTTCACGCTTATTATAGAACTTTACTTATGCATATGCCAATGATTGAAACTAGTTTCACAACTGTATTCACTTGAGTGTGCTTTCTACCATACTTGAGCGTACTTCAAATTAAGTTTGTGGCTTAGAGAAAAACTAGATAAGTACGCGATTCGTGCCTTGTTTAATAGTGATCTGTATTAACTACAATGGATCCTTTCAGTGATATTGACCATTACGATAATATTTTTATACACGAAGTGCGTATTCCACGACAATTATTACGAGATGTACAGGATCCCTTCGCCATGGACGAGCTAAACTTTAAAAAAGATACTTATAGGTTTACACAATCTACAGTAAAAGATGTGATTTTTTCGTCACAAGCAGTGTTGCAGATTGATAAAGTGTTTTTCGCCAAATCATATAAAGATATTTATCACATGTTGTTATCTTATATAGCTATGGAGTTATTATAAAATGAGGAATTAGTAGTAAATTATGTTTGAATTATATTATGGTGCCTTTGATGGCTTTGAAAAGTTTGAACTTGCTTTTCGTAAATAAAAACTGTATTGGAATTCATAATTTCAAGTGACTTTACTTAGTAGTTGGCAACATTACATTTAGCTTTTACGTTTCGTTTTATTTTTGAGTGATAAATATAAATATATTTTCATAGTAAAAAGAAGCGACAGTAATAATTTAACCGTACTGCTTCTATCGAAAAACAGATAAATAATTCAAAACATTGGCAATTTCGTCATATATCATATAGAATTTAACGCAATTTATAAGACATTGTAATCTAAACTTTGCGTATAACGTAACAGACCATTAGTTTTTGTTATTAAATCATTAAATGTAATGGGAAACAAATTTTTTTCAAAGAAAACCCAGTATCAACTGAGTCAGATATTTGAAACTAGTTTCAGGTAATCTGGTTTTGATAATTGTTTTGTAATAAGACTAAAGCTCAAGTCAAGAATCAGCTGGTGAACAACGCTTACGTGAAACGAGTATTAAGTCTCGTTCTGTAATACGAGCATTAGTTTTTGTAATAACTTTTTATTTATTTTTATTTAGCTTATAAAATTTATTTAAATTTGGCACATTTTTCAGTTATTACCGAACTGGTTTGTTACCCCCGCCAACCGTGCATGGGGTCGCTTGTTGCTTAGGCCCGTAGTGTGACCAGAAAGCGCGGATACAAACGTTTGAAACTTACGCACGCTGACTCGCTCAGTCCGGTCGCGCTAGGCTCAGCTTTAGTCACTGCAGTGTGGACACTACAGTATGGTTTCATATGTTTGATATTTCGCGTCCGTCGTCGCCACCGCCTGAGGTTCACAGTATGGATGCATACATAAACACAGCCAAAGGCACGCATGTGAAACTGCACCGTAATGTTCACGGTCCATACAGTCTCTGACCTGTCATACTAAGTACTTTTTGTTAGGTATGTAAAAAAAAAGGTATGTGTACGGTATGAAGTATAAAGAATATTGTAATTGAAATGCTGCCTGTTTATGTTTAAACTATTGGTGTAGACTTGATTTAATTTCTTAGAAACGATATCGGGATTTTTATTTCAAGTGGATGATACTAGTCTATTGAGTAACTTGAGAGGGTAAAATATTAAAATCCTTGCTGCGGTATCTACTATAAGTAAATGGTTTGGAATTAACCGAACATGAGCTATTATTTGCACTATATTGTTTTAATACATTTCATGAGTTGTCAAAAATCTGACAGGTCAGCTATGAACATTATTAATTACTGAACCTGCTACATCGAATCATATACACAAGGCCCACCGCGCCAAGATGACTTCATTCACATTTCGTAAGATATATAGGTAAGGATATATTTTTACAGTCGGATCTACAGGGCTTGTGCTCTAAGAGATCGATCGTCCTATGCATAGTATCGACCAGACACTTTCATTTCATGTTTTTCGTTCTTAAGGGTTTGGCCCTTAGGGTTGGCGACCACTTTGGCGATGCCATAACACTGTCTGCCTCAGACGCCAGTGGTCGCGGGCTCGATTCCCGCACGGAACAAGAAAAACAAAAAAATGTTCCGAGTCTGGGCGTTATCGTATTTATATCCTAGTTCTACATGGTATCCCTAGCTCTGCTTAGTTTGGGGGCATGTAGTTGGTGTGATTGTCTGGGGATTTTATTATTTTATTAAAGCTGCGTTCTATATAAAACGCCTGGGGACGCTTTCGTACATACCTTGGCAAATAATTCAATGCAGTAAACTGACAGTTCGAAATGTCAAAAAGAAAAATAATGATACCAGTTAAAACTTTCGCAGTGTACGGTACTGAATGAGATAGGTTTAAATTGAACGGTACTTTTTCATTCGTTCAGCATAAAATTTATCTTTACAGTAACTAATGAAAATAATTAATTACCAAACATACCTAGTGCTTTAAAATGGTAACATTAAAAGTAAAATTAGTTTTTCGCTATTTTTAAAGTTAACGACAAAGTAAAAAGTACGAAAAGCATCCCCACTCTAGAAATGAGAAACTACGAAGTTTGACTCACTTAATTTGTGAGTCAAAATATTTTTAAGCTATTGCATAGCTTCTATCGCGGGCCTTGAGCGTGGGGACCGAATCCAGAAATTCCGTAACGAAAAAAACCTAACACCCCCCACTCCGACCGGCACAGCGACGATACTTTGATTTCATAAATTTACATGCGGGCTTTAATAAACAATCAGCGCCATCTACTAGGAACTTGTGGAAATTCATATTAGATCAAACATTACTGCATTAATAAAATAAATAAATAATTATAATTGCATAAGTTGATAAAAAATGCTATGCAATAGCTTTACCGCGGCAATCTCCGAGTGCCACACGTCTTTTTTCCTAACTTGACGATATTAGTTAATAAAGAAATTAATTCGTTTACTTAAACCACATCACAATTTTTTTTCTTCCCTAAAGTGGGCACTCTGGAACTGTCATTTTACTGCGTTGAATTATTTGGCATACCTTGCCACTGCGCCCCTCGCAATTACGCAATTTCGGCACATTATAGAGACTGATAGAGACAGACCGGCTGCCTTATCACGTAACTTGCAAGAGCAAAGCGATGGCATGAATTGCGCAAGATTCGCTAAAAAAGAACTAATTCGTATTACGTTATAGCAAAAACAAAGCTATAGCAATCCGACGACTGTGCTGCCTCTATAGTACAATCGATGTACTAAAAGTGGATATAATCCCTTTGACTTTCATACTTTTCGTGTGTACTTTTCTGCAAAATTTTAGAAGCAAACATTTGTTTCACATTTTATTAGTTTCTTTTTTAGCTACCAAATTGTTTTTGGCGCTAGTATCGTAGCAATAAATGCATTCTGCAATCAACGAACGATTGAGCAGCTATCGCTTACATAATACGATGTAAAGCAATGGATGGCGCGTCCATGGCGTGATGACTGCGCCATTACAGCTGATCGCTAATATTTACGTGATAAGGCAGACGAATTGAACCTACACCTTCCAACCAAGGAAATTAAACGATTGATAAAACTAACTACTAGGATTCAAAGAAATGATAGGTATCAACAAACAATATGATCTCCAACATTTTATTAACAATTTATCATACAAGAATATTTAGTAATCTCATTTAGGCACTTTCATTACATTAATATTGAGTACAAAATACGTATTTAACACATAACAAAATATTATACATTTCTGATTTAAAAATAACAAGAAACAGGAACTAAATTTTTGTCTATATCCCGAATGTATTGATATGGAGACAGGAAGTATATACATATATCTATAACATTATTATGTACTAATACAGTTAAAATGCAGGGTTATTTTAAATTAACTAGACATCTGTTACAAATACGACTAAATATTACTATCATTGCTAACGCGTGACACTGACATTTAAACTGGTTTTCTTCAGATTTTTTTAAATTATGAACCTAAATCTTAAAATTAAACTGTTTTATTTATACAACGTGTAACAAAATGGAGAGATAAAACTTAAGGGTTAGCTTCTATACCATACGTAGAATATACAGTAGAAGAATTAGCATGATCAGTGCTAGTATAGACTTTCATACAAATTTATTTAATTATTTCACAATAAAATATTTTGACAACCCTTGTCAGCCTAATAAGCTAAAAGAAGACTTGTGCCGCAGTCAGTGACCTTTTGACCTTTCCCACACTGGCTGAACTTTGTAGTATCTGTCTTATTTACCCATCACTTTATTTTTACGCCATCTGTTATCGAATAGATTTCATCAAAAGCTAACAGCTGTTTTTAGGGTTGACACTTAGATATTTTGATCTAAACTTTGAACTTGTTTTTCGGGCGAATCGTAAGGACAACAAATTTATGTTACTGTTACTGATAAACTACATCACTAATCATAAAATCCCCTTAAGTATTATCTCTTCATTATGTTACACGTTGTATAGATTTTTATAAAAAAGATATCAAAAAAAGTTGGAGCAAATTTCGAATCCAATGTGAGATGAAAAAACATTGTTATTGAATAAAAATCGTTTAAACAAGAAATGTATTGATTTTTCAAGAAAAGGTTAGTAACTTAATAATTCTTGCACATTTTGTTTGATATCAAATGTTTAAACAAAAATGTGAAATGTCTTAAATTATTTCTTAGATATACTGTAACTATTTTTACTATTCATTTAAGTAAGTAATTCATTAATATTGCAATTGTTAATAAACCATTTTCTATACAAACTTGTCTATTTGTTTTACAGTAGTTTAAATTTACAAGCAGTATATTATTTACCAATAAAAAAGTGTATTTATTGATACTATAAAAAAACAAGTATAAAAATATTTAAAAAGATTTTCTTCAATCGTGATATATTTAAATGCTATACAAACATTAAAAAGACACAAATAAATATTCTGTACATTATTTCTAAAACTTAATTTATAAATTTGGAATGTTAATTTTAGCACTAATTTGATAAATCTATACTAATATAACAAACTTATGAGTCTGTTTGAACACGCCAAATTCAAAAACCAGTCAGTTGAATTTGATAACGTATTTATTACTTATGTTTTTATTTCTAACATCAATATGAGATATTGTTTAAAAAGTACAACATCAATAAATGTAAATAAACAAATAATATATTATCTGTGAATCTTAGCTCTTTATTTCAGATGAGATCCATAGTGATTTATAAAATTGGACACCTATAGAGATAATTAACGAATGCAGAGCATTTACAAAAACCGACGTTACTTACATTTAAAAATCTTAGTCAAAGCTATGGCCGAAGTATTAGGTTATCAAGCTACAATTCATCATATTAATACATATTTTTTTCATAAGTTTAATTTTTTACTAAAGCTACTCGATCGATTTCGATGAAATTTAAACGGGACCACCTCGAAAGTATCCTTATCAGATGAAACAAGAATATTCAAAATAAATTCATAATGTTCCGTTAAATCGTGAAACACAAAAAAAAACTTACACACGAATTGAGAACCTCCTTCTTTTGAAAGTCGGTTGAAAATTTGATACAGAAAGAAATATAAGTAATAAGTATTTCATTATCATCATCAACCGGGAGACTTCTGGACAGAGGCTTCCCCCAAGGTTGTCACATCGTTCGATCCCACAATATCTGATGTTTTTAAAATACAAGCCTTTTCACGCGGTCTCACTCATGAAATCAGATCTCTATACGAATTTCGGAGATTCTTGAAGACATACAGGACATTATAATAACAGATCTTCCATTGGACACAATATTTCTTTCCATTTAAGACTGTTTCTGAGATTAGCTTTTGTTTTAAAACGACGAAGAAACTCTACAGCCGTAAAATATAACTTTGAAATAAAGCTTTAATCTATACTAATATTATAAAGAGGAAAGCTTTGTATTTTTGTATTGAATAGGCTCAAAAACTACTGGACCGATTTCAAAATTTCTTTTACCATTACTTAGAGGGATTCTTCCGAATCCGTATAGGTTTTATCCCGAAAATCCCGCGGGAATCGAAATTGCGCGGGTAAAACCGCGCGCAACAGCTAGTATATTATATTAGTATAGATATACCTTTGAAACTGTGATATATTTTCCCTATTAAGTATATACAATTAAAGATTTCTTCGCATTCACAGCGCCTACGACATTGCTATAACAATAAAAACGGAAAATTCATAAAACCGAAGTAAAAAAAACCTCATTTTTTTTAATTACAGCTACTCCTTTTAGTTAAACAACTATTGCCATTAAATAAAACATGTTTTTAAGTTAAACGGATTACCTTTTTTTAACTTGACTTTGGACTTGCTCGTGAAAACGGTGTAAAATACAATTAAACGCGTTAAAAACCTGTTTTATTTCCTAATAAATCGCGAAATCTTAACACAACTATTTCTATGATATCCTTTCTTATTAATTACACAAGGAAACCGATATTATTAATACCCAGTAACAATATTGAATAGACGATTATATTCCACTTTTTCGGACCTGACTTATTTAGTAAACAAACATTGCAACATTTGTTATTACATTCAGAAGTCACAGAAAGAACGAAACAGAAATTAAGATTTTTTTGGTTATCGGAGGCTAAATACGTGTTTGACCTCAATGTCACCTGATGGTAATTGAAAATGAGGTCGAAGCAAAGACCTGGCTCTTTATAAAATATTACCGGAACACATCACCGTTTAGCGGTAATATCTGGCGGCAGATTTTATATGAAGGGTGGTCGCTAGCCAGTCGGAGCCTGCAAGTTTCATACCACTCGGATTAATCGCACTTTACGATACGATTTAGTGTCAAAAGATGTTTGTTTATCTAATAAGACAAATGTTTTGAATCGAAATAAAGAACTAATCACAGACAAAACAGTTGTTACCTATTAATATTATTACCTAAAATTTAACTTATTTATGGAATGTCATGAAACCTGAAATTTGTTTTTTACTTATATTTATCTGAAAAACAAAATTAATATTATTTGAAACTTCTTTTTGCATTTTCATATACATCGTCCAACATTGCAAGAGGATCCTTTACGGTTAACTGTTGTGAACTTTTAGAGGTGGTTGATTTCACAGATGTTTTTTTTTCTGAAAGTGTATTTGAACAGGTTAATATATGTAATAACTTTGGTAGGCTTTTTTGTTTATATTTCGTGGAATCAATTCAAACAAGTTTGATTTATAATGTTAGAATAAATGGTTATATTTACATTTTTTTATTTTTAAATCGTACCAATTTATATTTTATTTGTTGCAAGAAGTTTGCGCTTAATTGAAAATGATAACTGTCACAAAAATCATTTGTAAGCAGTTCTACTATAGTATTAAATATAAACTTAGTTACTTATGTGTAAAGTAATCGTGTACAAAATGTATTGCAAAATCTCTTAACGAATTATCTTACCTACAGAACTCTTCTTAGCCCCAAAAAGATCATCATCATCGTCATCATCACTAAAAAGAGATTTTTTCACCTCCACTTTCTCTCCCTTTTCCACATCCTTAGTTTCCGTCTCTTTCTTTTTACTAACGAAAATATCATCGTCGGTATCTGAGCCAAAAATGTTTTTGGGTTTTGAAGCATTCGAGGTGTTTGGTTTAAAAAGATCTTCATCTTCACTGAGATCATCAAAAAGAAATATTTTCGGTTTTTGTGTTTCACTTTTAACAGATTCAGAGTGCTTGAGGATCGGTTTCGGTTGCGCATCTACTTTTTTTGAGCTTTTGAATAGTTCGTCAAATATTTCATCAACGATATTTGAAATAGGCTCTTCTTCTTCGATTTGGTCTTTGATTGGATTAGATTCAGTATTGACGTGATCTTCTGATAGATCTTTTAATATATCTTCATCTTTCTCATCAGATTTTGCTAAATCATCAGAAGATTTATCTACCGAATCTGATGTAGGATTGTATTGATCTAAAGCATTGTTTATTAAAGTATCCACCGTATCTTTTACATCATCATTTGTATTTGTGAATATATCTTCATCATTGAGAATGTAAACTACTTTAGATTTTACGTCTTTTCTTACAGTAACTTCTATTGAATCAACGAACTGTTTTGAATCTTTTATATTTTCCTCAGTTTTATTTTCGGTAGCATCTATGCTTTCATTTTGGATATAATCTATTTTTTCATCGTCATTTGCTTTTGAAACATCTGTTGCAGTAACGTCTTTGGATATCGGGGCGGAATTATCATCAATCGAACTAGAATTATCCGTCGAGTCATCAGTTAAATCGATGACTGATTTTCTAACGGCCTCGTGTCTTGCTCTTCTTGTTGAAGGACGACGTTTAACTTGAATCCTAGGCCTTTGTTTAGACAGTTTATTATCCAACACATTAGCTTCTGGGTCGCCCTCAAAACTGGCAGATCTTGTCATCACTTCGCCTTTATTATCTGTGGTTCTTTCATCTTCTTTAGGTGGAACTTTTCCATCTAGTTCTTCAGTTGGTGTGTTTGTAGAATGTTCAGTTTCTACATGTTCTTTTATTTTGACAGTTTTTTTCGGAGAAGCTCCTGGTAATAATGTGTTCACATTGATGTTTAAGTTCATTTTTAGTTTCCCGATCGGTTTTTTGTTATCTTTGGTTTCACTAACTATTTTGTCTACAGAATTACCTATATTTTGTTCTGTTTGATCTGGCTTCGATGGAGGTTTATCCAAAATATCATCTTCTTTAGTTTCAACGGGTAGAGTTTCTTGTTTATCGACTGTTTTTATTTTAGTTTCAACGTCTTTTTGGGTAAAATCTACATTAACATCTGGTGGTTCATCTAGAAAGACACCAAACCTGTTTTTACTAGAATCAACCGCGGAAAACAATTCTGGTTTTTCATCTACTAAGGGGGCGTCACTCTTCTTAAAGAAAAGCGCTTCATCATCCGAGTCATCGTCAAATAAAGCATTTATATTTTTACTTTTCTTTGATTCTTTTGGCTTTTCAAAAGCTGGTGGTTCTTCGGTAAAGGGTGTTGCTACACTTGATATTTCTTTTACTTTGATGTTGTTGTCGAAAGCAACAGCTTTTTCGATGTTTTCAGTATTTTTGTTTGTTGTTCGTAATTGTCCTTTGATTGGCTTCTCTACTGGAGGCGGTGTACTTTCAGTGCTACGATTAAAACCTAAATCATCTTCAGCTTTTTCATCAACTTTATTCGATGTTTCACTGATTTGTTCTGACTTCTGTTTAGTGTCATCTGAAGATTTTATATCATCGCTTTTATCTTTTTCATTTGATTGTGAAGGTTCATTACTATCGTAATCATCATGTTCTTCGAACTCTTCTTCAAGTAATGAATCGTCGACGTCAACTATTCTTTTAGATTCTCCTTCACTCTTTTTAAGCGGAGTTTCTTCAGCTAAAACGCGATTAGTATTTTTAACGTCTGAAGATACGGCCGGGGATTCTATTTCCATGTTGTTGTCACCTTTTCGTACTGATAAAGCATCATTACTTTTAGTATCGTTCGAGTTTTCTTTGGAGAATAAATCACCTGTATCGTCGTTATCATCATCAAACAGTGATGGACTTTGAAACGTAACATGTTTACGACGGATTTCATTGTTTGTTTTAATTTTGGTGACTTGATGCTGTGTGATATAACCATCAGAACTATTGTTTAAGTTGTTATTATCAACATCCATTGTCGTAATTTTAATTTGCTCATGGACATTAATAAATATATTTTCATCTTTTGTTTTCGATACTGCATTAAAGTTATTGTCACTTTTTATAGCATTTTCAGAACTATCTTTAGATATAAGAGTATGATCACTGATGATAGTTGTTTCACGAATCGGCTTAGATGTAACTATTTTACCAAATATATTATCATCATCATCACTGCTGTCATCGAATATGCTTTTGACTTTAGTTTCTTTTACTTTTGATGTATTACTATTTGTAGCAACAGGATTTTTAGATGATATGACTTTATTAATAGGTGTTTCTGGTATTTCAGAGAATAATTCATCATCACTATCAAATAAACTTTTTTTCTTTATTGTATCATCATTTTTATGAAGTACTTTAACAGGTTGCGATACAGAAACTTCAGCAAATAAGTCATCGTCATCATCAAATAAGGGTTTAGGTTTCTGCGCATTATTTGTAGGGGTAGTTTTAACGATATTAGATGAAAATATATCATCTATGTCGTCGAACAGATTATCGTTAAAGAGATCGACCTTTTTCTCTTCAATTTTGACAACTGTGAGGCTAGCTTTCGGTTTATCTTTCTGTATTTCATCTTTGCTTCGAGGTTTGGGGAATAAGACATTTATAAAATCTTTTTCCTTAGTTTTAACTTCACTTTCGTTTTTAATTGGTTCAGTCTTGGTTTCTTGTTTTGGGTGTTCATCATTGTCAGTGTTATCGTCAGAAGAAGATGATTTTCTTCGATGACGCCTTATGATGGCGGGTCCTATGCTTTCCCCAAAGCTGTTCTTTCCGAATAGAGAAATTCCACCGACTGGTTTCTGTAATCAAAGACAATGTTTAACATAATGAGGCGTTAGGTATCAAATGAAAAATCTTGACGAAGGCTAAAAAATAACACGGGTATCACCGAGCGAAACTGCAAAGGACATGACCAAAAGCAGTCTCAAAATGTTGCACGTATGAAAACTAAATAATTATGGAAATTATTGGTTTATTTTTTACAAGCTTTTCACGTCAGGACTTTGGTATTCGCATTCGGAATTATGATTTTGAGATAGACAGTAAATTAACGATTGCTATATATACATTCCCGTATAATAAAGTCATGATTGACGTTTCGTTCTTTTCATTGTTTTTATTTGAACGAGTTACGTAAGTATGAGCTTGATGAACCTTTACACAAAATCAAGACAAAAATGATATTAGACTCATAAATAGCTAAATAATTAGTAATATCATAACGTAGGTGCTGTATATGTATTTATTTTATAGTACCGTTGTGAAATTATTTATTTTTGTGTTTCGTTTCACGCAGGTGCAACTGTCAAGATATATGTCATCTTTCACTGTCATCATCCATTAGCCGGCGCCTGCGGTAGCCGCCATTACTGTTTATTTATCGATTGAGAATAGTCACCGCGATTAATCTCTCCACTTAAATAGTAATATTCCTTACGGAAATTCGTAAGTGTGTTTGTTTTAAAAAACTAAGCGTGTTTCATGTAACTTACGACAGAACGTTTTCAATTTAATTGTTTTATTACGCCAGTACGTTTTGTATTGTGTTTCTGAACTCTTGAGTTTACTGTACCTAATCAATCATGTCGATGCTTGATTCTGATCAACCAATGCCGGTGATAATGAGAAGCCGATGTGTCAATTGTTCACCCAGAAATCACCCGTGTTCTAATATTAAATACACCTAATGACCACCTACATGAAAAGTCTGTTCATAGTTATGTATTTTATACCTTTGTATACATTAGGTAGGTAACTTATTTATTTGTCCTATAGATCTGGGATAAATCGAAGTTAATAAAATATGATCTCGATCTGCCTGAAGTTATTTTATTTCCATGTTGTCACATCAATTCTGTAAGGCCATAAAAATACGATAATTATGTTTTATTTTCCAATAAGAAACTGTTCAATTAGAAACTCTTGTTTTGTTTTTACCTAACTCTGTTTTTTTGTAACTACATGAGTGATTTATGGTCATTTTATAAGTTGCGAGTAGTTACGACATAATTTCTAGGTTATCTCAGAATTTGTTGGATTACTTAAAATCTCGGACACTTGTGTGTAAATTAACACTTTTATTTTATAGTTTATAAAACGTAGTCTATAATAAATAAAGATTTATTGTCATTCAACTTGAGACGGATTTCCATACATCGTTGGTCATGATTCTTTGCAAAACAAAGTATATTTGCGAATATTTTTAAAGTTTTTATATAGATAATATAATAGATATTAAAATAATCACCCCGGACTAGGTTATTTCAAACCAATATCTCAAGCGAAATTTAATTTAGGGCGCTGCAAATAAACCAAACACTTTTTATTACCAGTAATTTTTAATCGGAAATCTAAATTCCTGCTACTAACCTTGACAATATTATCGCTGACCACAGGTTTGCTTTGCTCCGCTGCGAACCGAACTTGATGCTTCGGTGCAAAAAGTTCAGAGTCCGAGTCACCGTCAAATAGGTTAGAGACTTGTTTGGACAAGGGCGGTGGAGTACTCTGTAAAGACAAAATGAAACTAAACGAACTTCTAATTTTGAAATATTCTTTTCAACACACTTGCCCGTAATGTGAGCCTTATTCTATTGAATTTAGAACTATAAACTGGGCTATAAGTCACGTGTGCATAATATATTATACCCTAGTGCATAATATAATGAATCCTACAAAGTTGAATTGTACCTTAGTGCAAATTACATGCGAGTAAACAGAGCATATTTTATTTATCCGGGTTATACATTACATACTATTACACCACTAATGAAACCAACCACTCATACGTATGTATATTATGGGAAACCACTTTCTTTATTTGAGAACATTTTAACTACTTTAAAACAAGTATACATAATTTTATTTATTTGAGTTTATGCGCGATTTAAAAGACAATCAACGCCATCTAGTGCGTTAAGTGGAACTAACAAAGACAACTATAAAATATTTTCAGAAACAACAAAGAGATTTTATGACCACGTATGTCTGTCTTTTACTCACAAGTGTGTTGAAAAACGTCGTATGTAACTCGTGAGCGTTGCTAATTACAGTCTCGGCTCATTATTACTCACAGCCTCGACTGTATTTACTGTAATTAGCAACTTAGCTCACTTGTTACATAATATACTATTGTAATATTTCATGCCTTTTGTTCTTTTTTCTCTAATTTGGCTATTGCTGTTATATATCTATAGTTGAATTGTTTTCAAATGACATTCTCATTTTCCACTAGCGCAAACTACAACTAATAAATTGGAGCGACAAAAAAATTTAAACGTATGTAGGTAAATATAATTGTTTATTCTAAATTATAAATCAAACTATTAATCAACGGTAATTGCTTCCATGCTGGACTGGAAGCGAAAGAAAAACTTATAATGTGCCAGCTACTTCTCGAGTCTTCCCGGGCATACTGTAAAAGTCAGTTAAGGGACAGAGGTTTTAAAAGCGTTTTTGTGGGCGATAGGCTGACTCCCTGTCACTACAATAGTCTGTCTCAACCTTTATAATACCTCCAAATTTGTCAAACGTGACTTCAGATAGTATTATTACCTCTGTTGTTCTGCTTAACCCATATGGGATACAGGCATGATGTTTTGTACGTATGTTAACTGTAAATAAATAAAGTAAATTTCATAAAAAATATTCACTTCAAATTGATAGATTAAAAAATCAGAATGTTCAGTTGATGAAACTACTGAATCGACACTGTATCAATGAATATGAGCGGCCATCTTGTAACCGTAAGTCTGAATACATTTTTTTCACCGACTGATACGATATTTCGAAGAAATGGAATGGATGATCGAACTAAGATTGTTAACTTTGAACTGTAACGAATATCATTTGAAACCAATCCAACTATAGTCATTTCATTCCACTCCAGTAAACATACCTCGTTTTGATTCTATCTAAATTATATATATTTATATCTTATATATTTTATTAAAATTATTATCAATTTATGCTTTGCATCTCATTACTCTAGATGCAAAGCATTAATTGATAATAATTTTAAACAGCAATACACCAACGTTATGGTTTTACAAGGTTTGTGGGAAAAAAATTGTTGACGATTTACATTGCGTCCAGTTTTTTTAGGGTCTAGGCACAGTACCGATATCTACAGTAATTCAACTCGGCCGCATCTTTGAAATTAATGCCTACAGCGCCGCGGTCCGTTCACATGTGATAGGGCTGCCCGACTTCAGCGTTTAAATTACTATAGCCTACTTTGTGTTCACTTCCATATAGTTTTGTGACTGCAAGTATACTTTCTTTATATAAACAAATAATATACTTTGTAAATTGAATAGGAAGTGTTCAACAAAAATACGTTTTGTGTCAAAAAACCATGTTTACTTTTGAATAACAAATCGGTCTTATAAATTACCGACCGAAAAATACTTGCGCCACGACTAAGACGCACGAAAAGATGTATTCTTTCTTTTTATTAAAGCTTCGGTTTTCGTAAAAAAATGTTTCTGTATGCAGACACTCGCGACTGGCCGCATGCCGAGATCGAGCCGCGTAGGTATAGCTCGCGATTCGTCCGTTTGTATGAAGTTGAATTACTGTAGATATCTGTACTGTGGCTACAATGGAACACTGGATAAAAGTTTTTATACAAATAGAAGATTTAATAGTAGCATCTTACCTGTCTCTGTTCCTCTCTCGCCGTCCCTTTTTGTCCGTTTCTGTGTAGTTCCGCGAATATGTCTTCTTCTTCTTCAAATTCACCGTCCGATACTGTTTGATCTAACGGTGGTGGTTCGTCCGGAAATATTGTCGCTGAGAAAAACATATGAATCATGATATAGAACAAAAGCACAAAATCATCAATAACTATGAATTAATTAAATGTTTATTGTACATTCCACAATTATTAATTACTAGCTGTTGCGCGCGGTTTTACCCGCGCAATTTCGATTCCCGCGGGATTTTCGGTATAAAAAGTAGCCTATACGGATTCGGAAGAATCCCTCTAAGTAATGGTAAAAGAAATTTTGAAATCGGTCCAGTAGTTTTTGAGCCTATTCAATACAAAAATACAAAGGTTTCCTCTTTATAATATTAGTATAGATTATAGATGACCACTTTGGTAAACATATCTGCCTCAGACGCCAGTGGTTGCGGGTTCGATTTCCGCCCGGAACTAGAAACAAAAATGTTCCGGGTCTGGACGTTTATCTTTTAGCGGGTGACTGATGAGTCACTTTCGAAATTCGAGGACGTGATAGTTTGAGCTAGTAGTAGTGAGAGATAGTACACAAAGAGAAAAATAAAATAAAAAATAAATTTCATTTCATTTCATTTCATATCAACACAGAATAGGTAGGTACGTATAAACGACTTCACGAACGGTCTCGTCGGGCCATGAAGCATTGTGAAGTCTTTATTTATTTATAGGGAGTTCTGGTCAAAAATTTTGTATTTACTTTTATTACATAATAATGATCAGAATCGAGTACAGAGTGCTCTCCTTCTATATCTAAAAGTCACCAGTCACCCTGTATATATATTTATATTCTAGGTTCCCCCCCTGGTTCGCTACATGGTATCTCATAACAATAGCTTTGCTTACTTTGAAGCCATGTAGTTGGTGTAATTGTTTGGGGATTTTATTTATATTTATTTATTTATAGAGGCTTTATCGGAGGTTTTTTTGTGGACGATAAGCTGACTCCCTGTCACTGCAATAGTCCCTCTCCATCATTGTGATGCCTCCACATTTGTCAAATGAAACATCGGGTGGTTTAATAGCCTCTGGTGTTCTGCCTACCCCTTAAGGGATGCAGGCGTGAAGTTATGTATGTAGGTATCATTTATATATCTGTTTACTTTTTTTACAATCATAACCAGTAAATTCCGCCAATTATCGTGACTTCGGTTGACATATTTAATGCAACCTTTCAATCATACCTTTCAATCGGGTGTAGTTTGGTTTTACGTTGTAGATTTCTTTTCTGTCTTTTCAAGTCAATGTTCGGGACTTACATGTTTGATATTAAGTAAAAAAAAATACAAAAAGAGGTGTACAAAGCAAGAATGGATGGTGGCGTCGGAAGGGGTCGTTCTAGGCGAACGTATGCCGATCAAATTGGCGACGTTCTCAAAAATGGTCTAGTTAAAAGCAACCGTAACCGACGATCATGTATGAAACGATTAATGAACGTAGAGAAAGCGAAAGAGATATGTCTGAATCGAAGCTATTGGTATTCCCTTGTCTCTGCCTACCCCAAGGGGAGACAGGCGTAAAGTTATGTATGTATGTAAAAAAAAAATATCGCTAGTCAAATTTGGAGGGGGGCTATTAATATAAACATACCAGCTGTAGGTTGTTCGGGACGATAGATCTTCCCTGTGCTCATTTTCGGCGGCTCGAAATCTTGACTTACACTTGGCATCTGTAAAGAACAAAGGCAGATCTCCATAATCGAAATTGTCTCATTAAATAGAAGGGTCCCGTAATAAAAAATATGTCTAACGGTTCGGCATTAGTATACCAGAGTCTCCAATGAATCTATTTTCATTCGGGAAGGCCGGGAAAAAAACATATATCTGTCGCAGTGCTTCAAGTGGCGCCACGTGCGGCCTTTGCGACAACTAATATTATTTGTAACCGTCGACTATTTCCCTCTACAATTGATTGAAAACGTCAAACGATTAGCTTTTGGGTGTAGTCTGTTTTGGACCTACGAAATGGCAATACTTGTTTGTCTTTGAAATGTTGGTACTAATGGAATATGTAGCCAATAGTAACTTGTCAAGTTAGGCAACTGACAGGAAATATCTAACCGTTAATATACCTACCTGTCACAGTCAGACACAGACAAAAGCAGAGCTGAACATTTCATTCGTTTTTTTTTCTGACACTCGCACAACATTATCTAGCCCAAATTAAGTTTCTTAAAGAACTTTTGCTATGGATACTAGATAACTTAAGAAATATATGAACGTACATATTGAATAAATACATATTTTTTATTAGAATAAACTTAAATAAACATATAAACATCCATGACTTGACGACTAATATCTGTGTTCATCACACCGATATTCGCCGTCGCGTCGCCGGGATTCGAACCCAGGACCTCTGGCATAGAAGGCAATGTATGTTACCATTACACCAGCCGGTCGTCGTTTTATGTAAAACGATGAAACATTGAATCGATTCTGTGACACTTTAATACATCTTTTGGATTAAAAGTTGTATAGCTTCAAAGATATTACCATATTAATAGGTATCAGGTAGAATAACAACACATTAGTTATATATTAAAACCAGAACCAACTACAGAAATCGTTGAATTTGATAATCGATACAGATTAGTGATCTCATGCTGCTTGCCCCTGTCACGCCATCTACGACAATAATAAAAACCTAGTTCGTAATCATTTGATATGATTTTCGTCTTCATAAATAGCTCCGGCTTTAAAGAAAAGAAGTGAAAATATTAAAAATCGAAGCAAAAAAATTCAAATTGTTTAGTTTTAATGAAATCTAAGGACTCCCAAAAAACCCAGATAATTCTCTGCCATTATTGTTTAAATATAGATGACACGACGACCGGCTGTTGTAGCGGTAACATACATTGCCTTCTATGCCAGAGGTCCTGGGTCCGAATCCCGGCGGCGGCGGATATTTGTGTGATGAACACAGATATTAGTCGTCAAGTCATGGATGTTGATATGTTTATTTAAGTTTATTCTAATAAAAAAATATGTATTTATTCAATATGTATGTTTATATATTTTTTAAGTATATCAGTTATCTAGTATCCATAACACAAGTTCTTTAAGAAACTTAATTTGGGCTAGATAATGTTGTGTGAGTGTCAGAAATATTTATTTATAATTTATTTAAATTATTTCGTTTCTATGAAATCTAAGGACTCCCAAAAAACCCACATAATTCTCTGCCATTATTGTTTAAATATAGATTTTAATCATCGCTATACTCTATGTACTTTTTTGTAATTTTTTCTTTATCTGTCATAAAAGTTTGTGCACACACTTAACTAAATTACAGTGTTTTTTAATAATTAATATGTTATTTAGGTTATAATTGTTTTTACTATAATTACTTAGTGTGCGCGACATTGAATATGACAATCTAATATATAAAATTCTCGTGTCACAGTTTTCGTTGCCATACTCCTCCGAAACGGCTTGACCGATTTTGATGAAATTTTTTGTGCTTATCCGGTATCTATGAGAATCGGCCAACATCTATTTTTTTTTTATTATTATTATTTATATGGCAAAACAACGTTTGCCGGGTCAGCTAGTTGTATCTATAATATTTTAAAGTTTTTGCATTCAATAATGCTCAAATTATTTTTAAGAATAATTTTATTTATTATTATGCGGCTTTTACTTAAGTATATTTTATTGTCGGAGGTGTCCGACTAGTTTCGAACTCTTATGGAGTCCTTCATTAGGGGGAAAGTCCCCCGACAGTAAAATGTAAGTAAAAGCCCCATAATAAACTACAGTTAATATGACTCACAAAACATTTTTAAAGAAGAATCGTCATTTCATACTTATGAATGTAAACATGAAACTATTTTTAAAATCAACTATGGAACAATGCATATCTATTTCTGATATTATATATATTTTTAGCGTCGCTTATATCTTTTTGATTTTTATGTAATTTTGCTAAAAAATATACGTGAATCTGCTAATAAAGCAATATGGCACCCGTCCGTCCGTCACTGTCATTAAAATAAAAACCTGTCTGTCTGTCTTTGACATCGATGTTGATTGATTCTGTTGTTTTGTGAAAAATATGAAGAACTTAATTACCTATATTCTTTTGGGCAAATAGAATACTGATTGTATCGGAAAGCTGATATTGTTACTGAGCTACACCTAAATTGCAGAAGACTGCGAAGAGTATTATGAAAACCGAAAAGAGTGCATTCACGAACACAGAGGAAACGCGAATGATAATATCATATATCAACAACATGGCGACCATCTATCTGTCAGTCACCTGTCAAGTGTACTTTTTTAAACAAGTTCAATCTTCTTTGTTGAAGTTGTTGGTGATACCATATTTTAATAATTTCACTGTGAAATAACTTATTATAAAACAGGAAATATAATAGTGTATGATTTTTTTATCTAATAAACTAAAAAGAAACACTATACAAATTTTAGTAGTTTTAGTATGGAGAGTGACGATTCTCATTTATTACTCCACCAACCTAAGTTTGCACCTCGCGTCGATGACGTCACACAGACGCTTACGTACGGTCTGCCAAAAAGATTTCGCTATGACTTTAAAAAAAGTAAACAAGTATTTGTTAGATTCTACTTTGCATTTATTGTTTTTAATATTTTTCTTCCAACTATGCTTTAATTTCATCACAATCACACTAAAAACTGAGTACAAAGCGAGTCTTTAATGCTCTAGAGCAATAAAAATGTATGAAATTTCATTATTGCACAGTTTTTTTTTAATAGCACCAAAAGGTGCCAATCTCAATGGATTAGCTCTATTCAGCGAGCCGATATCAATACTTTTTTTTTACGTACGTATTATTCGTTTCTATCCTACTTGTTCCAAATTTAAAAATGATTGCTGCTAACTCTGATTTAAAAATGAAAGAAATTTAAAAAAGTGATTTGGCGGGAACTTTGTTAATTTTACCTACTATTCCTATAGGTAGGTAATAGTTGAAAGAAAAATTAAAATTCAACAGATAGGGAGACGAAAACTCGTATGACTCGTGTCAGTGACAAAGATGCAAACCATACTGAAGCGACAGGGCGATCGCGGGTAGGTGAGCGGGGAAGCGGGGCAGGGCGCCGCATTCCAGCGAGGTGCAAACTTGGGTTGGTGGAGTAGTAATTGTATTTATAACAAAAATAGTATAGTAAACATACCTGTGGCACATTGCCTAGCCGTCTGGCGAGCTCGGATGCGATGTCGACGGGGGACATAACCGGCGCTTCGGGCATTTTGGGGGGTACAGGCACGGAGCGACGCTCCGAGCTTGATGACGATAGCTGTGGGCGATGATATAAAACGTTGATACAAACGAGAGGCATTAAATGAAACCATACCTATATTAAGTAAATAAAAAAATAAAATCCCCAGAAAATCACACCAACTACATGGCCTCAAAGTAAGCATAGCTTAAGTTATGGGATACCTACCATGTAGCGAACTAGGGGGGAACCTAGAATATAAATAAATAAACACCCAGACACGGAACATTTTTTTCTTGTTCCGCAGAGCAGAGCTTGTGTTATGATATACCATGTAACGATCTCGGAGGGAACCTAGAATATAAAATACATATATAGATAAACGCCCAGACCCGAAAACATTTTTTTTTCTTGTTCCGTGCGGAAATCGAACCCGCAACCACTGGAATCTGAGGCAGATAGGTTTACCCCATCGCCAAAGTGGTCGTGTATCATTATTAAGCTACAGAACAAAAATCAGATCAAAGCAAACAGTAGTTTAGCCACAGGAACGTCTTTTTAGTTTTTTATTAGTTTAATTAAAACACCTTGTATATTCCCGATCATCTGGTCGTAAATACTACAGGCAGAGTGTCATTCACCGCGAAACGTCAAAATATCTGTCCAAATCTTTAAAAAGAATGTTAACATTTTAACTTAAATTTCTAGGTATAAGGCTGCTAACTGGACGGCAGCGAGAGCGACAGCGGTCAGCGATTTCCGAGACACCGAAGAACCGAACCGAACCGAAGAAGTAGTAGTAGAAAACACCAAGACATTGGTGGAAAATGAGCGATCATTATCTTCATGAGCCAAGAGATGCACACTTCTCGACGGAGGCCTCCCCTAGGATTCGTCATGCCGTCCGGATCCGCGCCGCCCTTATCCAGTGTTTGACGTTCGTAAAGTGTATAAAATTACCTACTACGAATAAAAAGTTTTCATTTTAATTTTCACACGATAGAAAGTATTGAGTTCGTATGAAATCGCGACAACTCGCTCGAGCGCCCGCTCGCGCCGATAACGGCCCAGATTCACCGCGTCGTTGCCCCGTGCTTTTTGCAGCCTTAAAGTTCTTTGAAAATGAATTTTCGTACATTTCTCGTAACCCTTTTTTAATATTTTCAGATTAACAGTAGGCACTTATAGTATACGTGGTTTCATTTAATGCATCTCGCTTGTATCAACGTTCTATAAGTGATCATAACATAAAGTTAATATTGTCTGCAGCCATCGAGTTAAAATTTTAAATGTAATGTATACGCGATAAGTCCGGTTGAAAAGTGTTTTGTTTGATAATGAACTTATTATTGGGAGTATATTTCAAAGCAAACAATAAGGTGCGATATTGAGATATTATTATGACTTGATGGTAACGGAAATTACGATATTATAGAGCGCACTAAATGAAGATTGCTATCCGATTGCAGCGTCGCGATAATAAGTCGAATTTATTTGATTAAATGATGATAACAACTCCATTCACAAACTACAGACAAAATCTTTCATGAAAGTTGAGTTTAAGGTTTTCTTTGACAATGCTAGATTGATAGAAATCATTTTAGCAAGTGAAACTTCATGAAACGTGCTTTAGCTTTTGAAATCACGGTTGAAATCACAGTTCAACTACAAGGTATTCCGCTTGATTTCCCAGAACTCTAGGGTATTAATGGGACCATGTAATAGAATCAAATAACATATAAATATTTTTTAAATTCTTTTTGTTTTATCTTTCATACAGAATAATTCAATAAAGTCCAAAGATCTTATGTAAAACACCTTTATGCGAAGTATGACATTTTCTATCAGTTTTTTTATCGCTATGCACAGGAGCAGTTCGCAACGTTTTGCGTTGTACATTGTATGCAACGTTCCTCAACGTTTAAAATGTTTTTGTTGTTTATTCTATGGCTTCAGTGACACGCGTCTATTGAATGAATGTTAAAGAGATGATGAGATATCTTGGAAAGTATGCACTTTTGAACCACATATTCTTTGGCAAAAAGGATTATTTTTTAGTAAGGAACAAAACCTCAAAGTTATGGGAAATCAAAAAGAACACGTATCGTTGTTTTGGTCACCGGCCAAATTAAAATATTACATTCTTTGGTACGATATAAACTTACCTGTATATTTACTTAAGTATCACTCACATATGGCACCACGAACTTTTTTACAAATAATCTTTGTTTATGAATAAGTTGATGAATTCTACGACGTAGTACTTACTATAGGGTCTTTCAATAAGGACGGGTCGATTTCAAAATGGAATAAAACAGTTATTTGAAAGATCCAATCATATCATTTTGTTTTGAATATGACATCATTTAACTTTTTAACTCACATCATTAACAGACAGACAAAAATCAAGAGGCAGATCCATTTTAATCCAATTTTTTAACCCTAAATTTAACCATATGGATATGATATTTTCTTGTGGGGATTTTTAAAGTCTCCAATGACCAATTGAAATGACCAATAAGCCGCAATAAACCGATACCCTGAAAGTCGACATGACCTAGGCCATCACTCAGTTTCAGTAGAATTAATGCAGCGTAGTCATTGAAAATTGGACTTCCCGGATCCGTGCGAAACTGCGGCGGATATTTGAATTATGTTATATTCAAAACAAAATGGCATGAATGGGCCTTTCAAATAAAAGAATAATTTCGTTAATATCTTACACATAGCCTGTTTTATATCATCTTGATGGTAGGATCCCTTCTGGGTCCGCCTGGCTAGCGACCACCCTTCATATAAAGTCTGCCGCCAAATGTTACCGCTCCGGCGGTAATGTGTTCCGGCAATATTGTATAAAGAGCCAGTTCCTTCCTAAACCCGTGTGCTTTCATCTTCGACCTCATCGTCACTTACCATCAGGTGAGATTGAGGTCAAACGCGGGTTTAGTCACTTATAAAAAAAAAATTCATTTAATTTCCTTGTAAAAATATGCATACCTCTTTCGCAAAAATCGTTTCATATCGTATCATATCGAAATAATAATTTTTGAGTAAAAAGATTTGACCGGTGACTAAAAAACAGCCGTGTTATTAAAGTCTTTCAATTCAATTTTTTTTTCGTCTAATTTTATTTAGTTTAGTATCTTACCGTTCTAGATCGTTCCCTGGTCTCTTCTTTAACAGATTCCGTATCGGAGTATTCATTTTTCTGCGACGGTTTCTCTGCATTGCTGTCCTCGTCAGAATCACTTGATTGGTGGATCAATCCTGAACAAAATTATTAGATAATTATTAAATCCACAGATAATCACATTAACTTCATGGCCCCAAATTAAGCAGAGCTTGTGATATGGGATACCATGTAGCGAACTAGGGGGGACACCTAGAATATAAAACAAATCAGCAGTGCGATCACAGAACTTTATCGAATCGTTTGTTAACGAATGTTCGTATAGTATGAAATCTATCCATTGCCGCACGGCCAGCTTAAATAAATGTGTGCCTTGTTAATTTTGTAAACATGTTGTACTCATAAATATCTGTAAAATAAAAAATTACAATGTAACTCAAAACTTGCAACCGACTCCATACTATACGAGCATTCGTAAACGTTCGTTAATATACGATTCGATAAAGTTCTGTGATCGCACTGCTGTATAGACAAACGCCCAGACACGGATTTTTTTTCTCGTTCCTAACGGGATTCCAACCCGCGACCACTGGCGTCTGAGGAAGACAGTGTTACCCTATCGCCAAAGTGGTCGTCAAATATAACAATTATCCATTAAAAGATCTGAAAAAATATATTAAATGTCAACCGGCTGGTGTAGCGGAAACATACATTGCCTTCTATGCCAGAGGTCCTGGGTTTGAATCCCGGCGGCGGCGGATATTTGTGTGATGAACACAGATATTAGTCGTCAAGTCATGGATGTTTATATGTTTATTTAAGTTTATTCTAATAAAAAATATGTATTTATTCAATATGTATGTTTATATATTTCTTAAGTATATCAGTTATCTAGTATCCATAACACAAGTTCTTTAAGAAACTTAATTTGGGCTAGATAATGTTGTGTGAGTGTCATAAACATTTTTTTATTTTTTTATTTTATTTAAATAAAATCACCCCACAAGGACTCGAACCTGGGACTCCCGACCAACTGAGTTACCGAGCCTTTAAGAATAATTAGCACAAGTAATATTACATTTTAGTATTATACATATACAATCCCAACAACATTTGTTCTACAACTTTTTAAAAATAATAGTTTTAAAAATTTTAATTTTCCCATACAAGAAATATTTATAGCCTCAGTTTAGAGGCGTAACTCTATTTACTTTTGAGCGTAGGTATGCCAAGCACCTTGCGCAGTAAAATATTGCTTCAAAATAATAGGTACTTTTTACAAAATGTGATTAAGGAGCAAAAACTTTTTTGTTTTTAATTTTGTGTTATGTATCAAGATTTGTAAAAAGTCGTAGAACAAATGTTGTTGGGATTGATGTGGGGAGGATGCCCGCAAGAGTTGATGCGTTTATTAAAATTAACCCTGTGTACAGGGTTGTTTTTTGGTCACCGGCCAAATTTTTTCTACACAATAAGTATCATTTATAGAAATAAAATTGCAAATAAAAGGTTCAGTCCGACAAGGCTCTTTTGGCGTTTGGATGATGACGTCAGAGGGGCGTGAGGGTGAAATAAGGTAAATGGGATTTATTGAGACGTTTAATTGTTTTTATTTCTGAAAACAACGTCTTTAATTTTATAACTACAATAAGTAAGCCCACATTTTGTAAATTTTGGCGTATTTCATATTTAATATTGAATTTAAAAGTACACTAACAAATATGAGCGGTAAAAGTCATGAAGTGACATTTCCCAAGACGGTGGTTGTACAGTCACGTACATTTCGTATAGTATAAGACGCTAATTCAGCAATACGCTCCGTATGACGTATTGCCCTAAATTACATATTTTACATTTAATTAATCATTTAGTAATAAAATCAGTGTTAACTCAACTTTCACTCCGGGCGGTTTTATTTATCATTTCCTTAATTGCTCCGTATATCATCTATTTATCAAGTATATCAAACTGTAGTTCCAATTTTTGCCACGCGCCAAAAGATCCTTGTCGGACTATATGTATTTTTTTACACAGAAATCAATATATGTAGGTATGTATTCGCTAACATATTAAGCAAGGCATAGATATCAATTATACCATTAGTCTAAAGACGACTACGCGCTACTACAAAACATCTATTTGTGAAAATTTATAAGTACCTACTTAATAAATACGGATTTTTTTTTATGACTTAGTAGCTCATTTCCCTTCTTAAGGAAGTAGAGGTTACAAGTATTACATCGTAATAGCTATGTTCATTAAAAGCGACTATTTGTTAAAAAGTTTGTGATGGCATATTTCAGTATTGTTTTTTGTTTTTGTTGCGCCATACTCAAATAAATATGCAGGTAGGTTTATATCGTATCAAAGAAAATAACATTTTTTGGCTAGTGACTAAAATACAAACCTGCATTTTTTTTAAATTAATTTATTTTGGATCTTACATTAAAACATTACAATTTTAAACACTTACTTACTTAATAATGTAGACTTAATGTAGATCGACGACATTATCCGGTTATTATTTTATAAACCAATGTGGAGTAGTGAGTTATAAGTAGGTATTGCAAAAATGGTCGTAATATAATAAGTAAATACATTTTCACTCTTCAGACAAACAGGATATTATTTGACTTCTAAAAGAGGATGGTGCAAGATAAAATAAGTACATTTTCAAAAAGATTATTGTAGGTGTTGAAAAGGTGTTGATGCAAAGGCGCGCGCGCGCAGCCGTTTGTGCGGCACGGAGCGCCGCGAACGCTTTGTGACGATGGTAATTGCGTGGTACAACATAGCAAATTTTATTTATTAGTGTTCTACAATCGATTTAAGCTCGGCAGATTTAAAAACCATATCTATACTAATATTATAAAGAGGAAACCTTTGTATTTTTGTATGTTTGTATTGAATAGGCTCAAAAATTACTGGACCCATTTCAAAATTTCTTTTACCATTACTTAGAGGGATTCTTCCGAATCCGTATAGGCTACTTTTTATCCCGAAAATCCCGCGGGTAAAACCGCGCGCAACTGCTAGTAATATTTATTTACGTATATGCAGGGTGTTTGGTAACAGGATGCAAAGTTGGAAGGAGGTGATAGTCTAGAATATTTAGAACTATTTGAGCCATACATGTCTTAGACGAAGTGTGACAATTTTGTTATTAAAGATTTAAGGATTTTTTGCAAGAAAACTCCAAAATTTTTCATGAAACCTCTAACAGTACTCTGTTAGTGTAGATAGATTTTTTTAATTTTTTTATTTTGAATTATCTAATGTATATTGTATACAGTCACTGTAATTTGAAACATCAGCTACTCAAGAAAAAAGAACTGAAGGGATTTGAAAATAAAAAAGTATTACAAAAAATATTTAAGTGTTTCTTTTGGATGGATTAAAAAAAAACTAAAATACTCTTGGTTATTCAAATAATTTTAAAAACATGCTTAGCAATTGTTCTTTCATTTAAGTTACATATCATTTACGACAGTAGCTATCGTAGCTTACCCTAATAAGCTACCCTAAGCAACTAAAGCGCTAAAATTTTAACCCTAATTAAAACAAATAATAATTTTGATATAACTTTTTTTTATCATTTTACGAAAAAATGATATCAGACCATTTTTGTAGATCGTTTTTTGAGAAAAAACTTTTATAAGCAACATTTTTTCATTAAGTCAATAGTTAAGGTTTTACAGCGCTCCGAAATGAGTACATTTTTCAGTACTCTTAACTAGACTTATATCATACGTGTGCACTAATATGTGTCATCAGTAATTGTTTTTTTTTTGTTATTATATTTTTTTTAATTATTAATAACTAATTATTGACTCTTTTTGAAGAAGAAAGAATTTGACAATTACTGATTTTTAAAATAATTGTGATCTGATGGCCGTTACCGAGAATACTGTCCAGGTAGAAAATACTTTGCTCCAACTTCCACTAAACCGGGAATATTAGCTATGCATACATACATAATACATAACTTCACAGCTGTATCCCTAATGGGGTAGGCAGAACACCAGAGGCTATAAAACCATGTGATGTCACGTTTTACAAATTTGGAGGTACTATTATGATGGAGAGAGACTATTGCAGTGACAGGGGGTCAGCCCATCGCCCGCAAAAACGCCAATAAAACCTTCGTCTCTTAACTGACTGTTACAGTTTACCCGGGAAGAGAAGCTGCTGGCACATTCTATGTTTTTCTTTTGCTCCCAGTCCAGCATAGAAGAAAGTTAAAAAATTAGCTATGCGATTATTAATATTCATTGCAACGTCCATAATACTTGTTTTTGTACTCTCATTACGTACAACACAAACCCGCGCTTGTCGGCTTGTACGCGAATTACTTGGATCCTGAACCGCTTTGGCACAGATGGAACAATTGTTCGCAAAATCGAAGTCTGGCTCTGGAGCTTCTGAAACTGACGATAAACTACTGGAGCTGCTGCTGCGACGACGAACGACATTATCGGTTCGATTGTCCACGTAATAACAATAACACGCAATATGTACAGTAACTTCCGAAACAGTTCGTAAAAATTGTAAAGCGCTGTAAAACCTTAACTATTGACTTAATGAAAAAATTTTGCTTATAAAAGTTGTTCCTCAGAAAACGATCTACAAAAATGGTCTGATATAATTTTTTCGTAAAATGATAAAAAAAAGTTATATCAAAAAATATAAATTATTTTCTCGAATTTCTAAACATTTTCGCTCATAACTTTTTTATTTATAGTTCTACGACAAAAAGTTACTTGACCAAAGTTGTAGAGGATTTAATTTGCAACAAAAATTGTTTATAAATTTTTTTTATCAGATAAATAGTTTAAGAGATATATGGTAAAAACCATTTCAACCCCTATTTTCAAGATGGCGGCCGTAGGACAAGGGTGGCGACCCCACAAACTTGTTTAAGCTTTACACTGACCCCCCCTACACACCAAAAAAATAAAATTGCGTCCTCTGAAAAACGCAACCCCAAATGTAACTTTTCAATGGACTATCTCCCACTTCCGGTATATCGTCGACTTTTGGTACACCCTGTGTATGGATAATTAAGATGGACAGTGTTTCACCTGATAACAACGATTAAGCATTCGTTTCAAAATGAGCGGTATGCGAGCAAAGCGGATCTCAATCGGGAGCTCGTTCCATAACGACACTGATCGAATAAAAAAGGACTTAGCTAAAAATGTAGACGTGTGCGATGGTGTCGTCAGGAGTAAATTTGACGAGGAACGCAATTTACGGTCGTTATTGGTGTATCTATATTTTAAATGGTCTTTTAGACACGCAGGTATCGCTTTGCCGTACATAATACGGTAGACTAGAGGAAGAATGGGAAGCCACTTGAGATTACTGCGGAACTCAGATAATGGTTTGCGTAATCCAAATACAAAACTTATGCAGAGATTTTGTAGCCGCTCAAGTTTATTGAGAAGGTCTTCAGTTAGGTCTAGATAGCTAGCATCAGCGTAGTCGAGAATAGGAAGTAGGAGACATTGTGCAAGCGTAAGTTTAGTGGCAGTAGGGAGGAAATTACGAAGACGCTTGAACGAATTCGCCGCGGCAAACAAACAAACTGCTCTGTTTAGTGACTTGTGGTTTCCAAGACAACGTGCGGTCAAAGATAACTCCTAAGTTTTTCTAAGTTAAATAATACAGGAGGAATTGTGTTCAAGTTAATACGTGAAATCATGTTGTTTTGACTGAGTCTTAAGAGGGTTGACTGTGAGACCATGGTTATAACTCCAATGCGATATTTTAAGTCAGCATTGTGTTGCAGAATAGTGGTTGGCAGATTCTCGAGACTATTTTGTGTGTAAATTTAGAGATCATCCGCATACAGATGGTAGGAAGAAGATATATTTAGAGTAATCGAATTGATGAATAGCGCAAATAGGAGAGGAGACAACACGCCACCTTATTCTATATTCATCTGCCTACGCTAAGCATTAAGCGGGAAATGCAATACGCGCGCTCTATACCCAAGATTATTACTGAAAGGGTGCATTCCTTCCAATAGATGAAGGCGACGCAAAGCATATATTTTTTGTTTGAGCACAAAGCACCAGGTGTCTCTAAATACCATACATTCATTATCTCCTAAGTTAAGTTTAGTATCATCCCTTCGACACTGTAATATAGTTTGCAATGATATTATATTGAAAGTAAATATTACTGTTGATTTACTACGTAGGGTTTATTCGACATTATAATAATTTAAGAAAAAAAAACAAAACATTTGCCTGTATTCAAGCTTTAATTTTAGCATTTGCATATCTTTTAAAAAAAATTGTTTAAGATTTAACGATAGATGGCGCTACTTTGAAGGGGTGGCGAAATATTGAGATACAGTCCGACAAGGCTTTTTAGGCGCGTGGATGATGACGTCAGAGGTGCGTGAGGGTGAAATAAGGGTAACCATTAAGTACAACTTCCCTATTCAGAGGGAAAAATATGAATGCATAAATGTTTAGTTTTTTTCAAGTTTGGAAACAGAAATCATTTCGTTTCATGTACCTACTATAAAGGGTTTGTCGCGTAAATATACAAATAAAAAGAAAATTGCAAGAAAATAAATAAAAACATAAAGAAACATGAAATGAAAATCATGTATTTATGATAAATTGTTTTCCTCATCATCCTCGTCACCAATTCTTTCTTTTTAAGGTACCTACTCGTATCTAGAAATGCTCGTAATTTGAAAGGTTTGTAAAAAATCTGCTTATTTTTCTTCACTTTACATATAGTCTTTCTAAAAAGACAATTCTCCTAAAATCGTAATTTTTAATGAGATTAAAAAAATGAAATTAATTGTGTATTTTTCAAAGTATGACAATATGTAAACATTGCAGAGGCAACTTGCTTCTTTACTCTTAAAAAGGGATTTATTGAGACGTTTAATTGTTTTTCTTTCTGAAAACAACTTCTTCAATTTCATAACTACAATAAGTAAGTCCACATTTTGTATATTTTGGCGTATTTTATACCTTGATATTTAATTAAAAAGTAATTAACAAATATGAGCGGTAAAAGTCATGCAATGACATTTCCCAAGACGGTGTTTAGTTCCAATTTTTGCCACGCGCCAAATGATCCTTGTCGGAGTATATCTAGTGTTAGAATGAAGTGTTAGTGATATCCAATATATCTTTTAACATACGTCAATTGTCTGTCACAAGTTATTTACTTCTGCTTTCTTTTCGTGTTATTATTTTATGCAATTTTAGTAATAATGGATTTTACAGCTTATTTTTTCCAGTTTGGCTCACAAAACGTAAGGGAAATACATAATTTTTACAATTAGTGTTCGGAAACCTGGACAGAAATAAATGAAGCCGATGATACTTACTAGACCATGCCTAGTCTTACTTATATTGTGTTACATTACATATTGTGATAATAAAATTATTATATTGATAAAAGCTACTTCTATCATTTCCAAAAGAAGCCTATTTCTTGAATAAGTACAAGAACTTACTGAATTAATTGTGGATAGTGGCTTTCAATGTATATTTTTGAATATTTCCTTTCATATACAGCAACTATTTTGGAATTAGAAACAATTTGTATCGTAAAGAGAACGTTCCTTTGATAAATTTAATTTAGATGGACAAAATACGAGGAGTATAAATCTACGTGCTGCTCGTGTTTTCATAGCTTTTTTGTAGAAACTTGAAGGTGAACAATATTTTACAATAACTTAGTCGTTTAACTTAGTAAACTTAGTTAATAATTGAGTCGCGCTCCACTAAATTGCAGATGGTTGAAGTAGTAAGCGGTTATTTACATATTTAAATATATTAAGCTTTAAGTACACTGTATATGTATATTACATCACGTCTTTCCCGACATGAGGAAGAGCTTTGAGTATTAAGTTTGACTTGTTATGTGGCTCATTCTGAGTTGAATTTTATAACGCAAAGGTAAACAACTGTGTTTATTTATAAAGGCTTGCATTTATGTCAAAAGCTAGCGTACGAAATGCTATTCATACGACATTGTCAAATCGACATAGCCGGTTGCCATTTCGTCCAAAAATTGAATTGTAAACACATACAAAACATGTGCAAATTATTTTAAATGCAATCTTTTCATGTAATTTTGGTCTACGAGATTTATTTGCACTGAGTTATTCAGGAATGAATTCCGAATAGTGTAATATGTTTTTGTTTGTTAAACGTTACAAAATACCATCAACTAGAATCATGTACGGACCGCCGCCACTCTTCAGGTTTGTCTGGTGTCTAAGTTTTATTAAGCAAGTCCGTGTGTCTGTCAGGATGGCGTGAGAGATGTCTGAATAGTCCTAAAATTTGCATCAAACAACTCTACCTAAACTGTACCTATGTGAAAAAAAACTGTAGCCATTCAATAAAAAATATGGATTTGACAGATATCACCGTGTGAAATATTTTTTTTATTGGCAGTTTTATTAGGTACAGTTTATTGAAATAAGTTCGGGAACATAATTCCCACACGTTGGAGCGCTCGAGCGATACACGCTATGCGCGCCAAGCTGACGTCAGAACGGCGTGTCTATGTCACTATTTATTTTTTATTGATTTGCTTGAGGTACAGTTTTTTTTTTCAAAGGTACAGTTTAGTACAGTTTAGGTAGAGTTGTTTGGTGCAAACTTTGGGACTATTCAGACATCTCTCACGCCATCCTGACAGACACAAATTAATAATAATAATAATAATTAAATAATAGCTAATATTTTAGGTCTCATCTCTAATATGGTAATGTCACGTCAGTAGTAATTCCATTGTAGGTAAGTATATTCAATTGTATAGTTTTGTTTTCATCTTTTATACACGGTGACTGGTGGGTCACTTTAGAAATTCGGGGACGTGATATTTTGAGATCATACACGTAGAAAAACTAAACAAAAAAAACTAAATAAGAAAAAGTTTATGGACCAGCAAAATGCGTGTTGTCGATTTTGCTTTGATGTACCGCCTCGAAGTCATGCCAAGCCTTTCATCAATAATGCTTCGATGCTAAAAATGGAGTCTCGGCGATAATTACATCTGGCAAGTCTTATGTTTGATTTGACCAAATTTAAACATCCCGAGTATCAATATAAAAAACTTAGAATTTCCCAGCTCTCATAATAGGTACCTACGGGTCAGGTATCCCTAGGGCTTTGCGAGCGCCGTTAGCTATGCATATTCACAAAAAGAGACTTTCACCGGTAGCTTTAGATACCAGGCAACCAAGTGTTGGAATAATATACCTCCGATAAGAAATGTGACATCCAAATATACATTTAAAACAAAACTTAAAGATTTATTGATATTAAAACAAAAACAAATGAGCTGAAACTTGGTTGCTTGGGTCTTATCGACGATAGGAATCCCTCACTATTTATATATTTATTTACTTATATGTAGACAAGTCCTGGATGTACCTATAATAATAATTATTTTCCTCATTCATTATTGTTGTTTTTTTGCCGAATTGTAACTTATAGTCTCAAAGTTATTTATTCTATTTTATTTGACTCAATTATACTGTGCTTATTGTAATTTAACTGAGCAATTTACGACTATTGCGGTACTTATTCAATTCGATATTAATCAATGTAAATTACATATAATCATATAATACTACTATGCGTCGGTATAGTTACATGCGCCTCTGCGCAGACCTCACTGGCGGTAACTGAAAATCGGTGGTTTGCTTAAATGCAAACGTCTCACTGAGTTACCATTTAGAATCAGCATACATTTCTACTTAACTACTTTAATTTAATGTTTTATTCGCTGAAAAATATTTACTTTATCTTTATTTTGTGTTTTCTGGGTTTTTTGATTTTGTTTATCAATATGTATGTGTATTTGTGCTTGATTATATGTATGTGTGTTTGATGTGAATAAAATAAATAACTATCTATCTATCTAATTATTTACTAAGTAAACTTCACCGAAAGTTAAAGAATTCATCACGCAATGCGTGGTTACACTAGCGCGCACATTCGTCACCAGTCACCCTGTTATTTTTTAAATAGGTTCCTCCAGTAGCGGGATATCTCGCCTCGTGTTTCGGGCGTATGCTTTTTTCTTGGAGAACATGATCCAGTTGCTTGAGACAAATCGGAATTTCTCAAACCCTCAAAAACTCAGAGAAATCTATGCGAAATCACAAAACAAACATCGAGGTGATGCGTATATCCCGCTTACACTACGAACTAATATTTTTTCTTTGGATGTCATTGTTCCGGCTACATGTAAGAACTTATTTATTTTCAGAGCTGGTCATTAGATGGAAACCTTATTAGTATAAAAATGGGAATGCATTAGAGATTTGCATGTCGAAATCGGGATTTCTCATGGAATATGACAGGGCGAGCGACGGGGACTATTATACTATTATTCTTTGTTAGGAGATTAAAATTTCCTATTATATTCATGATCAAAGTTTGAGGTTATGCAGCTACTAAAATTTAAGTAAACATGCAATAATTTACTTAAGAACCAACTAAAGATTTATTATTGGATAATTGTATAAACAAATTTTCAAAATGGGATTGTTTCCCATACACCTCATCCATTCCGTTTGTGTTGACTATTTTACATAACTTTACTAAAAGTTATTGTTCTTCATGGTAACAATTTAGAAATGCGTAACAAGGCGCAAACAGTCATGACAGATATAAGCGCCTTTTTACAGCGGGCGGGGCTGCTCTGGATCCTCGAGATCGGCTTTATAAAAACATTCTAGGGTCGATCCAATAAGACTACTTGGTTAAGGGCCAAACAAATAAGGTTATGATAAATATGATATAAACTTGAAACTAAACGAAATTTTGTATGTGCTAAATAATAGACGACGGGCTGGTGTAGCGGTAACATACATTGCCTTCTATGCCAGAGGTCCTGGGTTCGAATCCCAGCGGCGGCGGATATTTGTGTGATGAACACAGATATTAGTCGTCAAGTCATGGACGTTTATATGTTTATTTAAGTTTATTCTAATAAAAAATGTATTTATTCAATATGTATGTGTATATATTTCTTAAGTATATCAGTTAACTAGTATCCATAACACAAGTTCTTTAAGAAACTTAATTTGGGCTAGATAATGTTCTGTGAGTGTCACAAATATTTATTTATTATTATTTATTAATACACAAACTCTTGCCACACGAATATGTCGTCAAAGCCAACCTTTGCACCAAAAATATCTATCATTCTATTCAATCATTATGAATCGTTTATACACATATTCATAATCCTATGTTTATTTAGGTACCTATTTTTTTTTTCAAATTCACTATATTCATCTCGTAAGGTGAGGAATGGTTTAGAGGGCGTCTATGGGGACTTTGAACAATTACTGTAAACTTTTAGAAGAATAAGAATTTAAAAATTATACACATACAATTATTAACAATAAGAAGTAGTTTTTATCTCCCTCACACCTAACAATCCTTAAATATACCGCTCACACTCGCACGCTTATGGAATGTTACCTGATTTGTACAACCTGAGACCGGATCAGAAACGAGGTTATCCGACGGAGAACTAAAATAACCGATATAGCTCACCGGATTAGCACGCTAAAGTGGCAGTGGGCTGGCCATATATGTCGAAGAACTGACAATCGTTGGGGTCCAAAGGTTCTCGAATGGAGGCCACGTCAAGGCAAGCGTAGTGTGGGCACGTTGGGAAGACGATTTGCGGAAGACGGCTGGCAGGGACTGGATGCGCAGCGCTAGAGACCGAATTCGATGGCGCGCGTTGGGAGAGGCCTACGTCCAGCAGTGGACTAGCGCGGGCTGAGATGATGATGATGATGATGAATAGTTGTGTATTTTGTTGTAATTTTGACTGAATTAGGGTAAATTTCAATACTAATGTTATGTTTGTTTGTTAACATATTTCCTTGCGAACAAATAAAATGGAAAAAAAATGATATGTTAAGGTGCTGGGTTTTAGGTAGTGCATATTGACTAAAAAAATTAGTATACGGTTATTGGGGTTAAATCCAGATTAACGCATCGCCAGGAAGGCGGGAGAAGCTTCGCGCGTTATGCGAGGTCGCGTTCATATAGGTAAGTCTATCAAATCCAAAACGGCGGGAATCGGTTACGCAGCGTAGTGACAGCAATTAGGTACTTAGAGGCTAGTCGAGTGTGGAAGTAAAGATGATATAATGTTAAGATGTACTCGTAACGTTACATTAGTGTGTTTTTCCAAGTTTTTCGGCGCAACTAAAAGATTTCATGGACTATTTTACATTACAAATTAACAAAAGATACTTTAAATGCTAGCAAATATTGTAAACTTTCAAATAAGACCACTTTTAATTTTTACTTTTAAGAGGAGTGAGGGGTGCGGCCCCTCTGAGTGTAGTATTTTGTCGAAGCCTAACACCCTGTAAGTATATTGAATTTTTAAACTGACTAACTAAATAAGTAAATAATTACAAATATGTATGTACATCTAAATATTACAAATACATCATAAAATTAATAAAATGATAAAATTAAATCTGTTAAAAAGTATCGTCATAAACCGAAGATGCAACACGCAAGGATGCGAGCGAGTTAGGTGTATCGTTTAGTTTAAAACTAAAAAAAAAACTCGTGTATTCAACTTATCGAATCAAAATATAATATAAAGTATCAAAACCAATGCAAGGCACCTTTTTGCAAGTTTTACGCCACGCTTATCTGAGGGCTATTGTATACCGTAACATACTATATAAATATACATATAAATACATATAAATAAAGACGGCTATGGTGCGATCAAATAGTAAAAAAAAAAAAAACCCCAGACAATCACACCAACTATATGGCCCCAAAGTAAGCATAGCTTGTGTTATGGGATACCGTATAGTGAACTAGGGGGGAACCTAGAATATAAATACATAAATAGATAAACACCCAGACACGGAACATTTTTTTTTTCTTGTTCCGTTGCGGGGATCGAACCCGCAACCACTGGCGTCTGAGGCAGATAGGTTTACCCCATCGCCAAAGTGGTCGTCAGATAATTTCAAATAACGACAGTTTTGAAATTAGAATATTATCGTTTTGACAGAGACGCTTTGGTTTTTGTTAGAACATTCTCGAAACCTTCAGGAAGGGATGATCATTGTTGTGCTCGAAGAAAATAAGTCTTCGATTTTATAACGCGAAACGCTTCAGCCCACCATACTTAACTAATAAGTGTTTTGCTCCCAGTTTTATTGTTTGTAAAAGTGCTCTCTTATAATAAATACATTTAATAACAAGTAAATCTTTTAAATAGTCGATCCCCTACGTTGTAATACCGACACTACACGGCTAGAAATAAGTAACTACCTAACTAAATAAGTCAATAACTTACCAACATGCCATTTGGTCCTCCAGTTATAAGATCCAATAATGTACGGTAGCGGTCTGTGACTATATACATCCTTTGGCTTAAGTACGGTGCTGGAATAAATAAATATCAATAATTGAGGAAAACAATTCAAAAAAATGTCTATCAAATTTTTTTTGGAGCGGCTTGATTTCATAACACTCATAAATAAAGTTATTCGATTACATGACTGAAGTCGTCGTAGCGCCGTGGTTACTGTGTGTATCATACGATATCACAGGTTAAGCAACGTTTGGTGCGGTCGGTGCTTGGATGGGTGACCGCCGACCATTCATTTCTCACGACGGCTTCCGTGCTTTGGAGGGCACGTTAAGCTGTCGGTCCCGGGTGCTGTATAATTGTATACAGTAGTCGTCAGGGTTAGTCAGAAGCCATGTTGGCGCCCTGAAAATTCTGGCATCCACCACCCAGCACTGGGCCAGCTTGGTGGATTATGGCCTATACCTCCTAGTCACCCAGGGGAGAGAATCATGCCCTGCAGTGGGCTCATTACAAAGAGTTGTGATGATGATGATGATTACACGACTCCCTTCTAAGACGTTAAAAACATAGACAACTTCACGTCTTGTTCTTTTATGCGGTAGGCAGAACAACAGAGGCTTTAAAACCATCATAATGTCACGTTTGGAGGTATTTATAATCATGGAGTGTCAGCTTGTCGCAGACAAAAACGCTAATCAATCATCAATATATAATACTGTTCCGTTACTGACTGAGTGACTGACAGACAACGTACAGCCGTAACTACTGGGCGTAGAGAGCTGAAATTTGGAACATACATTCTTTAGAGGATCTAGGGGTGCACTAAGGAAGGGATTCCCGAAATTCTAACGGGAACGGGAAATATAGGACTTTTTAGTTTGTATGAAAAATCTTATTCCTTGAGTGCACCGATGTGAAACTTGGTGTCAAGGTTTTTCAATGTGTGTCTGGTTGTGCTATGAAAGGAATTCCCGAAATTCCCACGGGAACGGGAAATATATGATGTTTTAGTTTGTATGAAAAAATCCCATCCCTTGAGTGCACGGATGTGATACTTGATATAAAGGTTCCTCAATAAGTGTCTGTTTGTATTGTGGAAGGAATTCCCGAAATTCCCACGGGAAGGGGTTGGACTTTTTAGTTTGTATGAAAAATCTTATTACTTGGCATGAGTTCTTCAAAGAGTGACTGGTTGTGCTACGAAAAAAATTCCCAAAATTCCCACGGGCACGGGAAATATATGATTTTTAGTTTGTATGAAAAAACTTATTCCTTGAGTGCATGGGCCTTTATACCAAGTATCACTACTTGGTATAAAGGTTCTTTCAGTGGGTGTCTGGTTGTATAGTTTCTGAAATTTCCACGAGAAGGGTAGTTAAGCGCATACGAAGTTGCGGGATAAAGCTAGTAAATAATATATAATTAATAAATTGAAATATCTGACATCCACCAACCAGCACAGCTTGTGCCAGCTTGGTGAATTACGGCCTAAACCTCCTCGTCACCCAGAGGAGAGACTCATAGCCCTACAGTGGGCTCATTACACGGAGTTGTGATGATAATGATGAATTAATAAATTAGCAACGTTAAACTATAAATATAAATAAACAAGCACGTGTGTCAGAACAGTGGGAAGTTACCTGCTGATACAGTTGTCACTGTCACTGTCAGAATCGGTGTCATCGTATATTTCAAAACTGTCGTGCAGAGAGTCCAGTACGTGAAGCGACTGTTTCGTCTTGTTAAGCGGAGAATCTGGCGGTTTAGGTTCCTCCTGTAAGCATTTTATAGAACTTTATAAATAAAATTAATATTTCTGACATTTATATAACATCCTACAAATGTTTTGTAATCTTTCACGCATAAACTACTGAATAAGTTTTTAAGAAACGCATGATGCAAAATAATTTGAATGTAAAGGGATTATTCAGTATTTTCATACATCTTGGTTTGAATTAAAAGAGTCTATTCGTCAGAAAAGTATAATTTTTAACCCCGCCATTTTTCCGATATAAAATATTTAATACATACATACATAACTTCACGCCTGTATCCCTTATGGGGTAGGCAGAACACCAGAGGCTATGAAACCATCTGATGTCAAATTTGGAGGTATTATCATGATGGAGAGAGACTATAGCAGTGACAGAGGGTCAGCCTGTCGCCCGCAAAATCGCCAATAAATCCTCTGTCCCTTAACAGACATTTACAGTTTGCCCGGGAAGAGAAGCAGCTGGTACATTCTATGTTTTTCTTTCGCTCCCAGTCCAGCATGGAAGCAATTTAATTTTCCCTGCTAGAAATAAATAAAAATTATCTGGCTTGCCATCTCCATTCGTAAATGTCATTATTTTCGATAGTTTTGACGTTTTATTTATTTCGCAATTTTTGCACATACTAGTTAAAATTCATCATCATCATCATATAAATATAGGTAGAAAGGAACAGCTTATTTTTTTAGAAATTTCTTCCAGCAGACCATGTACACAAAAAGAAAACGTTTTAGTGACAGATGACGTAACTTTTACTTGGCAAACTGCCACAATGTCAGTGTCAATGCTGACAAAATGTCATTTCGACAATGATATTTCAATATTCTATGATAGAAGCCAATCCACAACTAAACTCATTAATAAAACAAAAAATTGCAATTAACTAAAAAAGAGTATATACTTTCATTCTCAATAGGAATATAACTAACATTCCATCACCTAGCTATTCTCATTATAGTGAACGGAAATGGGAATCTATGTGTGTACTGAAAATTATGAACTTTCTTTAATTAAATGGCGGGGTGAAGAATATATTAAAAGTATGAAATCATACGGTCGCCTTGTCAGCTATATGAAGAACCAAGTTTCAATTCTGCCGGAAAAAATTTACAAAATAAAACCAATTTTGAATAAACCCTTTGACGACAACTATGGCGATGGGGTAAACCTGTCTGCCTCAGACGCTAGTGGTTGCGGGTTCGATTCCCGCACGGAACAAGAAAAAAAATGTTTCGTGTCTGGGTGGTGATTTATATTCTAGGTTCCCCTCTAGTTCGCTACATGGTATCCCATAACACAAGCTATGCTTACTTTGGGGCCATGTAGTTGGTGGGACTGTCTGGGGATTTAAAAAAAATCTGCTATCCAGCACTGGGCCAACTTGGTGATGAAATTGATTAAACTAATAAAGAAACTCTTAAAGAAATAAATTAATTACCTTCTGCGGCACCGGATCCGTGGTCAAATCCGCATCATCACCATACACTCTGCTTTCCACGAATTGACTGTTGCTCAGTGACATAAGCCTGCAAACAAATCAAATAATACCAATATAAGTTAAAGTTAAAAGCTTAACGGGCAATAAATATAAAGAACCGGCTCGGGAGCCAAGAGTTTTTTTCCGCCGGCTTTTTTCGTCTCTTGGTCTACTATAATATCTTATTCAACAACTAGTTAAAGCCGAAGTATATGATGACGTAATTAAGTGAATTGTAAAATTCATACATACATACATAACGCCACGCCTGTATCACGTCACGTTTGACAAATTTGGAGGTATTATAAAGATGGAAAGAGACTATTGTAGTGACAGGGGGTCAGCCTATCGCCCACAAAAACGCCTTTAAAACCCCTGTCCCTTAACTGACTTTTACAGTATGCCCGGGAAGAGAAGCAGCTGGCACATTCTACGTTTTTTTTTCGCTCCCGGTCCAGCATGGCATGGAAGTAAAATGTAAAATTGATTAGATGAATAAAACTTATTGAATTTTAAACTTTATAAGCATGTTATGACTTGACTTTATTTATTTATTTATTCAAAAAAGACATGCCAACAACATATATGTATATACAAGCAAATCACAATAATAGGTCTAAAATGTCTTAATTCTAATATACATGTCAATAAGAGGCACATACAGCATTCTCAAAATTTTGCGCACACCCTACCTAACGAAACTAGATATTTAAAAGCTAAAAATTAAAATAACATCAAATTAAAAACTATCTTTATTTAATTTTTAACTAATAAATATGGGGAGCGCAATGTTGTTGTGGCAAGTGCCGCCATCTAGTTGTGTGACTTGTTTACGACTTGATCCCCGCTCGGTAGTAGTATCACTTTTATGCTCGCCTGCAGTGCGAGCACAGAACTTTATCGATTCGTATTTTTACGAATGTTCGTATAGTATGGAGACGGTTTGTTAGCAATAATTGATATCTATCCATTGCCGCACGGTCAGCTTAAATAAATGTGTGCCTTGTTAGTTTTTAATATTTATAAACATGTTGTACTCCTAAATAACTGTAAAACTAAAAATTACAAAGTTGCTAAAAACTTGCAACCGACTCCATACTATACGAAGATTCGTAAAGATACGAGTCGAGTTCTGTGCTCGCACCGCTGGCAAGCGATCACCCTTTATATAAACTCAGTTCAGGCGGTTTTGTTTTCTGGCAATTTTTTATTAAAAGTCAGTTCTTAACTAAACCCATGTGCAGTCATCTTTAACCTCATATTAATAAGAAAAAATCCCCAGACAATCACACCAACTACATGGCCTCAAAGAAAGCAAAGCTGGCAATTTTTTATTAAAAGTCAGTTCTTAAATAAACCCATGTGCAGTCATCTTTGACCTCATATTAATAGAGAAAAAATAAAATCCCCAGACATTCACACCGACTACATGGCCTCAAAGTTAGCAAAGCTTGTGTTATGAGGTACAATGTAATGAACTAGGGAACCTAGAATATAAAATACACATATTGATAAATGCCCAGACCCAGAATCTTTTATTTTTCTAGTTCCTGGCGATAGGTTTACCCCGTCGCCAAAGTGGCCAATTATTTACTATCAGGTGATCAGACGTCAGTAAGTTTTGAAAAAAATACAGGGTTAATTTAAATTAGAGCACAGGTATCCATGAGGATTTCCCCAAGTAAAAAAAAAAAAACACCTCTCGCAGGCAGCCTCTCTAAATACATCAATCCCAACAACATTTTGTGCTACAACTTTTTACAAATCTAGATATAACACAAAAAAAGTCATTACAAAAACTTAAACTCCCGACTGTTTCAAATAAAAAGTACAAAACAAGCAAATAAGACTATAGGAGCGTTTAAATAATATTTGTAAAAAAAAATAGAAGCAGCAGGCGGGGAATATGCACTGCAACGTGTGAACATTGTCATAGATTAAAATGAATATTTCTATTTTGTAGGAAAAAAAATATTGAATTGAAAATTGAGATAGAAAACTTCAATATTCCACTATCAATAGACATCTGAATTTTCAATTTTGTCTTTAAAACACAGGAAAACTATGCCAAACTATGCGGGATTAGTTCTCTAAACTAGATTTTTTTTGAATTTTTGTATGAATTTGAGTTGGTATGTTATATTATCCAATATTGTGCGCTGTTTGCATCACTGCACAGTGGTCCCCACATAGGGCACAGGGCTTTACTAACGATCTTCGAATAATGCACTATAGTAATATCAAATCATTAAGGTAATCATTAGTTGCCATACTACGCCAGACTTTTGCTTGGTGGTAGGATCCCTTCTAGGTCCACCTGGCTAGCGACCACCCTTTATATAAAGTCTGCCGCCAAATGTTACCGCCCCGGCGGTAATGTGTTCCGGCAATATTGTATAAAGAGCCAGTTCCTTCCTAAACCCGTGTGCTTTCATCTTCGACCTCATCGTCACTTACCATAAGGTGAGATTGAGGTCAAACGCGGGTTTAGTCACTTATAAAAAAAAAAAAAAAGACTATTAAAGCGGATCACGATTGTAGCTCGGCATTCATATTTTTCTCTTATTCGCGAATCACGAGTAGCACTCGAGATCGCCTTTGTGTATGACATGTGCTGAAGGCCTTGTGGAAGGTCGGTCTACTAATGCTGCAGGACCATCTCATGGAACACACTTGATTGGCAAAACTTCGAGATTAGTGGGAAGGCACTTCCTTGAAAGAAAACCATCTACAGAAAAGAAGGCAAATGTCACGCGGGTCTGTAAAGTTTGCGCCGACACTATCAAACACCAAACTGGGAAACGAGGACGTAAGACTGCTTTTTACTGCCCTGACTGTAACGTGCCATTATGTTATGATAAGTGCTTCAAAAAATACCATTAACTAAAAAATAAGGAGTCTGTATGACTTTTTTTTAATTGAAAAAATTGACAATTTTTAATTACTTTTATTAAACGAGGAGTTTTCAGTCTACGATTAAAAAAAAATAAAGTAGTTCACTTTTCAACATTAGATGGCGCTGATCTAACTCAAGTGTCAACTCAAGTACCAATTTCAGTACCGTTACCGTTACAATTATTACCTACGTGTAATAATTAGTAATATACTTTATGTAAAGAAAAAACGCTGCAAAACAAACTAGGAGAATAAAAAACAATGAAATGTAATATTATTAATCAGCAAGAATTTTATCTCTACGATCAGTCAACTGTCAACAAAGAGGATACGATATTGACATTGACTCTTCAGTTTTGTTTAACGCCATCTAGTATGTATTGAAAAAGCTTAAAAAAAAATGAAACGAAAAGGCCTCATTAACATAAATAATATAATTTGTGTTTATTTATTATTCATGAAATACAATAGTAGATTTTATATACCTACACAAAAAGAATTATCCATATACTCCTGTCCGTTATTTTTCTATGATGTTAACAATTATGCAGAAATTCGCCCGCGAACCGTATCAAGCGGCGCTCTAAACGCTCCGCTGTCAGTGTTAAAGAAAAAAGTTTACACAGTCAAAAAGTTTACACATTCCTTTTTTGCATCTGAAGTGAACACATGGGATTCGCCCTCGCTATTGTTTTCGCCGCGCGCTAATTATACTCAAAACTTATATAAGTAAGAAAAAACATACGTAAGCCAAGAGGAAAAACAACATTCAGGCGGAAAAAACTATCTTGGCCTATTGACAAAAGTGTTAATTCTCGATAGGAATATACCTAACATTCCATCACCTAGCTATTCTCATTATACTGAACGGAAATGGGAATCTAAGTGTGTGCTGAAAATTATTAACTTTCTTTAATTAAATATAGTAAATGGCGGGGTGAAGAATATGCTTCTCCCTTCAGAATGTAGCTGAAAATCAGCGTTTTTGCTCTTCCGAGCAAATACCAACGCTGTTGCGCTGCTTCAGTACACAATGATATTATATTAAGTACATTGTGTGTTATGTGTCTGAGAATTGTGTGGTATGAATAAAGTTTTTATCTATCTATCTATCTTAAAAGTATGAAATCATAAGGTAGAAAAAACTGTCTTGGCCTATTGACAAAAGTGTTCATAACATGCCGAAATTGCGTTATACGGACGCGGCGTGTTGTTTCGTACATAATCAACGAATGCAGAGCATTAAAAAAGCCGACTTCACGTCAACACTTTGGCCGTCTAAGAGGTTTAGGGGTGCAATTAGGAAGGAATTCCCAAAATTCTCACGGGAACGGGAACTATACTACTTTTTAGTTTGTATGAAAAATTTTATTCCTAGAATACACGTATGTAAAACTTGGTTTGTAAAAAAGGTTTTTCATGCTCGTACGAAGTTGCTGGAAAAAGCTCGCATGTCATAAAGATTTATTTGGCATAAGAAACTGTAAAAATGCTAAACAGGTTAAGAATTTTAAGTTCAATTTTAAATCTAACAGAAATATATTCAAAAATAAACAAATAACTAGTTCATTATTTACACTATTAAAGAGTTGACTTATAGCCATTTATATACTTAACTACTTCAATGAATATTGATCAAAAGTCTTCCTATAAGCAGACCTGGCTTTGCTAGCCCCCTGTTCCTCTATTGCATGATCCCGCGTTTGACGTAACATTTGTCAATTGAATCTTAAATGGAACGTATGCGACGATGTGTTATTGTTAATTTCCGCGCAAACGATAGTGGCACACACTGTCGGCAATTTCTTTTATCTGTGACTTAGCGTCTGACCTCAATCTCACCTGATGGTAAGTGAAGATGAGGTCGCAGATGACAGCAGCACAAGGGTTTAGGAAAGAACTGGCTCTTCATAAAATATTGCCGGAACACATCACAGATATGTGGTGATATTTAGCACTAGACTTTAAATGATGGGTGGTCGATAACCACGCTTTTCCTCAAAAGAGTGCCTGAATTTCTATACCTACTGAATCGTCCGTGTTCTGACATCATCATATTAATAACGAACCAAGCATAAATTTCGCTGTCAAATATCCATAGAGAACTGTTAGAAAATCTAAACTTAAAGTACTGCTCAAGTCTGGGTATGCTTTTAGAATACAAGTCTTTTTTTTCGTTTTCATTTCAAGATTATTTCTTGGTAAAAATGAATCTTGGTAAAATGGCTGTCATGGCAATATTTCTACATTATAACCCATATTGTTGTGTTATTAATTTAAGATCGAGATTTAATATTGAAATGACGCAATAAGTGGCGTAGTTAATTCGTGGCGTAATGACTTCTGTGTAGCAAGGGTAGCCGTGATCGTATGCCATTTTTAATTCTATTTTAATATTAAAATGTAACTGCTTAGCTATAAAAGGTGGCATACGACCACGGCTATCCTTTAAACATATCTCTATCAATATGACGTAAATACATAAAATATTTCAGCTGAGACTATTACTTGTTTCCTAATTTTTAGAGCGTGTTTTTAGTACTCGGGTTTTAGTTTTTGAACTTATTTTTTAGCATTAATATTTATGTAAGTATACACACAGTAAAATATTTATTTTACACCCCTAGAAATGGAGACTCTGATAAGCGCTTACCAAATAGACTAACAAGCTTTGAGCTAACAAAATCCTTTGAGGTAAAACGGGAGACCGATAGAATTATGATGGATATGAATAATGACCTTCCATAATGAACCCATTACAGGCAGTGACGTAACTAAGTGGACCAGTGCTGGTAGCTGGTTGTCTGAATATTCCAGGCATGACTTTTTTCACTCGTTTTGGAGTAATAGCGTTTACATATTTGAAATATTCTAGCGAAGTTCTATTAGTTTAAATGTTAAGGAAGGTTATTTGTTTCATTTTATCATTAACTAGCCACCGCGCGCCGGGTTACCTGCGTAACTTTAGATCCCGTGGGAATTTCGAGATAAAATATAGCCTTCAATATAAAAGCTTCCTCAAGAGTTGGGCTATCAAATGCAAAAAGAATTTTTCAAATCCCACTTGTAGTTTCTGAGATTAGCGTGTTCAAACAAACAAACAAAAAAACAAACTCTTCAGCTTTATATATTAGTATAGATATAATAAATAAGATACATGTCAAAAAACTTTTTGAAAAGGAAACGATTTTATCGTTTTTCAATAACGTTTTTGTGGGTCTTTATTAATATCTAACAGCCCGTTCACACATGGTCCGCTTTACTGGATACGTTTTACCAGACACGTTTTTTTTTTCATCGATGGGCCTGGAGTTGTATGGGCGACTACACATATGGCACAGTATTCAGTATACGTATTTACAATACAAAAAAGGTATCCAGTAAAATGTATCCAGCAAAACGGATCATGTGTGAACGGGCTGTAACACTTTTACTAGACGCACAGACGCCCGCCGCCGCCGTCACGAATGACTGGCTACATGGACACGAGTCACTGCCCCCGTGGTCACATTTCGGTGTCTATACACTTAAATACGTCATACATCTAATAATAGCTAATACTAGCAGTTATGCAGTTACTAGATAACATTTATACTTACTTCTTGAAGAGTTTTTATAAAGGGTAACTGCGGTCACTTTCGAAATTTGAGGACGTGATAGTTTGAGAAAGTAAAATAAAAAATAAGTCAAAGAATTCATCACGCAACGCATGGTTACAAGCGTAATGCAAAAGATACTAAGCGGGTGGTTGTGTGCGTGTGGCGGGAACACTGCTGCGTGCGTGTTGACTGAGGCAGTGCGTCGGGAAAAGTGTACTTTATTTATTCATAGGGATTTCTGGTGAAAAATTAAGTACCTATTTTTATTACATAATTATGATCAGAATCGAGTTCAAAGTGCTCTCCTTCAGTATCTAAAATTTGTCACCAGTCACCCTGTATACACAGGGTTACTTTTTCTTGGACCCGAATCCATTGAGAGATTATCAATATATATAAAACTGTTCCGTTACTGACTGAGTGACTGAGGTACTGAGGTACTGAGTGACTGAGTGACTGAGTGACTGACAGACAACGTACAGCCGTAACTACTGGGCGTAGAGAGCTGAAATTTGGAACATACATTCTTTAGGAGATGTAGGGGTGCACTAAGGAAGGAATTCCCGAAATTCTTACGGGAACGGGAAATATAGGACTTTTTAGTTTGTATGAAAAATGTTATTCCTTAAGTGCACCGATGTGAAATTTGGTGTAAAGGTTTTTCAATGTGTCTGGTTGTGTTATGAAAGGAATTCCCGAAATTCCCCCGGAAACGGGAAATATTTGATGTTTTAGTTTGTATGAAAAAACCCATCCCTTGAGTGCACGGATGTGATACTTGATATAAAGGTTCCTCAATAAGTGTCTGTTTGTATTATGGAAGGAATTCCCGAAATTCCCACGGGAAAGGGTTGGACTTTTTAGTATGTGTGAAAAATCTTATTCCTTAAGTGCACCGATGTGAAACTTGGTGTAAAGGTTTTTCAATGTGTGTCTGGCTGTGTTATGAAAGAAATTCCCGAAATTCCCACGGGAACGGGAAATATATGATGTTTTAGTTTGTATGAAAAAATCCCATCCCTTGAGTGCACGGATGTGATATTTGATATAAAGGTTCCTCAATAAGTGTCTGTTTGTATTATGGAAGGAATTCCCGAAATTCCTACGGGAAGGGGTTGGACTTTTTAGTTTGTGTGAAAAATTTTATTCCTTGAGCGTACGGATGTGATACTTGGCAAGGTTCTTCAAAGAGTGACTGTTGTGCTACGAAAAAAATTCCCAAAATTCCCACGGGCACGGGAAATAAATGAATTTAGTTTGTATGAAAAAAACTTATTCCTTCAGTGCATGGGTGTGATACTTGGTATAAAGGTTCTTTCAGTGGGTGTCTGGTTGTATAGTTTCTGAAATTTCCACGAGAAGGGTAGTTAAGCGCATACGAAGTTGCGGGATAAAGCTAGTTAAGTTATAGTTTCTACTGTAAAACACTAAAAAGAGAAATAACTGAAAAACGGTAATTTTTGGAACATCGGATCCATAACGAAAATGGTTTCGACTTACTATTTATCTTTGAACGGATATAATAAAAAGTAGATCTTTATGAAACACATGAGACGATTGTCTTCCATGACACTTAATGGACAATAACCAAGAAGACTAGGTAAGGCGAATACACGTCCATCACCAAGAAACCTATTCATTCGGCTTTTAAAAACACTAGGTCTATTGTGGAATTGGGATATAAAAATACAACAGATTTTATTTTATGTAGTTTTAGATGTAAGCTCTTTTAAGTAAATAAAAGTAAAATTAAAAATTTTAAAAACCCCCTGACACAAAAAAGACCTTAGAAACTAACAAATAATATTTTAAACCAATTCTAATTATTATCGTCCCATATATAATTGACTATAAGACTTGTACTTTAAAATATTTTTATTTTCCGAGTTAAAAATATCTAATTTTAGCTCTTTATAATGAGCCCACTATGAGGCAGGGCTATGAGTCTCTCCCCTGGGTGACGAGGAGGTATAGGCCGTAATCCACTAAGCTAGCCCAGTGCTGGTTGATGGATGTCAGATATTTCAAGGCGCCGAAATGGCTTCTGACGTACCCTAAGAACACATACATACATACATACATACATAACTTCACGCCTGTATCACTTATGGGGTAGGCAGAACACCAGAGGCCATCAAACCATCTGATGTCACGTTTGACAAATTTCGAGGTATTATAATGATGGAGAGAGACTATTGCAGTGACAGGGAGTCAGCCTATCGCCCGCAATAACGCCAATAAAACTTGGTTTCCCTTCAAAACGTATAAATCTTTACCCTAAGAACCTTTCTAAAAAAATATATTATTTAAATTAGTTAGTACCTATACATGAATTAATCCTAAAACCTTAAAGTCAACATGTTTCAACCACGTCCATCGACCTTAAAAATGAATAAAAGAGTGCATGTTAATAAAAAAACGAATGACACGTCAGCGTTGCGTTGTTTTAATAAATCTTCAGCACTTTTCACCTGACCATTAGCATAATAATTGCGCGTTATACACTTTCTTAAATCAGTGAAAGGATTTTTCTGTTTTACCGTATAATGTTCTCTGAATGTGTAAAATACAACACTGCCTTATAATTTTGGCTCGGTGTTACATTCAGTGTTATGAATTTAATTATCATTTATTATACATACATACATAACTTCACGCCTGTATCCCTTATGGGGTAGGCAGAACAACAGGGGCTATAAAACCATCTGATGTCACATTTGACAAATTTGGAGGTACTATAATGATGGAGAAAGACTATTGCAGTGACAGGAGATCAGCCAATTGCCCGCAAAACGCTTATAAAACCTCAGTCCCTTAATTGACTTTTACAGTATGCCCAGGAAGAGAAGCAGCTGGCACATTCTATGTTTTTCTTTCGGTCCAAGATGTGCATTGAAGACGTTTATTAAAGAGCAATAACTTCGATAGAATGTAAAGGGATATTTTTAACCGAATTCAAAAAAAGGTGGTTCTCAGTTTGACCTGTAAGTATGTATGTATGTATGTATGTTTGTCCGCGATTTTCTCACGTTTGGCTGAACCGATTTGGATGCGGTTTTCAGAAAAAGATTTGTCATGTTTAGGAGAAGGTTTTAGTATATTGACCAACTTTAAAAAATAAGGTTCTCAATTTATTATGTTATGTAAAAGGATTGTTACGTTTGTCTCCTTTGATCATCTGAGGAAAAGTTAGCATGATGATCCAGATGGTACACGTTCACCTAGGAGTAGGGTGGCCAACCATACTGTTTTTAACAGTATTTTACTACATTGTACTGTTGAACAAAAATAAAGTCTACAAAATACTGTTTTCAGCATAAAAACTCTTTATATGCCAGACTTTAATTAATAATCTGTGCAAGAAGCTCTAAAAATATGTGTTTAAAACATTATATAAATTGAACACTGTTAATTTCTTCCAAAATACTGTTTGATATCATTTTCAGACTCAAATATACTTTATTTCTAGAAAAAAAAGTTAGCAACCCTACCTCAGAGAAACCTATTCACTCGACGATTGAAAGTACCAGTAGCCCGATTCTGTACTAAACACATGTTAACATCATCATCATCATCAGCCAGTAGACGTGCACAGCTGGACTTAGGCCTACCCCAAGGTTTTCCACGTCGCTCGGTCCCGCGCCGCCCTCATCCAGCATTTACCGGCGACCTTGACCGCTCTACCTTAGAGGGCCGCCAGACTGTTGAAAACACGTTGAAAACCAATGCTTCCAACCAAGGTTAAGGAAGGTTAAGTTGTTGACAACCAATTCCGAGTCATCCACACTGTTACAAACGGTGGTTGCCAAAAAGGAGACAAACAAGATCACAAGCCAAGGGCACGCCAGGCCACGCCCCTTAATCGTCAGTGCGCTCTGATCTCTCGCGTTGGAAACATCTTCGCGATGGCAGTTTTGTATGCAATTGAGGATACAAAGAAGGAAAGGTTGAAACGCAGGCTAAAAAGCTACAAAACTCGAGTCATTTATAGTTATAGTTACATAGTAAAATATACAATAACAAGCGTACACACTATCCTAAACACAGACATACATCTACATAGATAACGTAAACGCATGTCCTTTGCGTGTCCGAACCTCGACCAAGCGTCAAGGTTGGTCGCCTCTAGATTTAATCCGCGCGTATGTATATGTATGTCTATTAGAAAATCGAGTCCACAATATCAATATCCTTCTTAATAATCGATTTCATCGGCGGCATCGGTGTCTCTGAATCTATTTGTATTTCCCAGTAATAAATATCAACTGTGACGTCACAATAGGTCTTAAAAAGTCGGCACGCTTGGTTCCAATACAAATCGTGGCACTTGCGTTGACTATGTAGATGTATGTCTGTGTTTCTAAACACCGCCGTTTCCAACCCGCCAAGGTCATGTAATTTGGTTGTCAACAGTCAATCAACATCTTCACTGTTGTAAGCACGTTGTAAACTAGCAAGGTCACCTTGGTTTGGTGTTTTGTTTCCAACAGTCTAGTGACCCTTTTACGAGGTGCCCACCTACGCTGCGCCTAGGGTTGCCAACCATACTGTTCTTAACAGTATTATAGGTACTGTTTTTTACTACATTACACTGTTTACTGTTGAACAAAAATAAAGTATTCAAAATACTGTTTTCAGCATAAAAAGATGTGCTAGACTTTAATTAATAAATTTCGCAAGAAGCTCTAAAAGTATGTGTTTAAAATATTAAATAAATTGAATTCTGTTTATTTTTCCAAATATTTTTCCAAAATACTGTTTGATATTTTTTACAGACTCAAATATACTTTATTTCTAGAAAAAAAAGTTAACAACCCTAGCTGCGTCTCCCAGTACGTGGCCGCCACTCGAGAACTTTTCTGCCCCAACGGCCATCTGTTCTGCGCACTATGTGCCGATATGCCTAAAAGGTGAATTATGTTAAACACTAGATGTTTCGCGCTGATTTACCCGCGTCATTTCAAATCTCGTGGGAATATCGAGATAAAAGGTAGCCTATTCCCTATTCCAGATTGTAAACTATCACTATGCCAAATTTCATCCAAATCCATTAAGCCGTTTTGCCATGATAGAGTAACAAACATCCAGACTAAACTTTCACATTTATGAATACAAAATTTCAGTTTGCTTTTATTCGATAGATGTCGCTGTACGTCGATTAAATCGCGCAAGAAGAGTTATAAGTGACTTGGCTATATTTATTTAGTAGACTACTATTATTCATCCTCACTTTCACAATTATAATGTTAGTTACGTTAGCAGGATTCAACATTTTGTCAGTATTCATTCTGCCAATACAATAGTCACTAGGAGAACCATCTTTGAACAAATTGCACGTCTTTGAATATAATGTTGAAAGTTACAGAATCGGGCCTCTGGACCGTAGTGGCACGGTAATGCTATCTTCAGTATTTCAACTTCATACAAACGGACGAAACGCGAGCTATACGAATGACAATAGCTAGTTATTTTTCAATCATTCTCATTCACTACTTACACAACGAAGTTTCTAACTGGTATCATTATTTTTCTATTTGACATTACGAACTGTCAGTTTGTTGCATTGAATTATTTGCCAGGGTATAGTCCCCTGTGAAGTTGTTGCAAGGCGTTTCGCGCAGAGGTTTCACTTACAAAGAACCTGCGCGATGCATATATGTGGCGCGGTCTATACTATGCACTAGCTGTAGCTCCGCTTGGGTGCAGTTTGTCTTTAAACCGTTGCCATATGATTTTGAAAAAAAATCATATCGATCTCCTTAAAAACTTCGTTTGGTTTAAAATGCATGATAACTCGGCTGATTGGCTTCTTTTCGTTCAAAGGCCTGTATGGTGCCAGAGAACTAATCAACACTTGTTTCTTACTTTTTAGAGCGTGTTTTTAGTAGTCGGGTTTTAGTTTAACTTAAATTTTTCACTCAATTTGAAGTAATAGTGTTTATATATTTGAAATGTGCTAAAAAAGCTATTTCATTTGATACCACACACGAAATCTCGTTTATAATTTTTTTTAAATTCTTTACTTTAAGTCCCCTAGATGACTGTGGTAAATTTAACGTGACGTCATGTAGCTTTACAACCAGCGGATAGTCAAGAGGCTTCCAATGACACTCATAATTTGTTCAATAATGATTTCTAGTTTAGAAGTTATGAGAGAACAGATGAACATACATACATACATAAATACAGGTCCAAACCCTCCTTTTTACTTAGCCATAGTGGGGTAAAAGTAAAGATAATAATATTTGCTTGAGTTCAAGTGACAGATTTATGGCAGATTTGACACAAGACCGTACAGGAGTTTCTTTTTTTGATAAGTTATTGAGACTGGACATAAGAATGCAGAAAACAGTTATAATTCTCTAAGAATACGCGGTAAAGGAACAAATAGATAGCCCTAAAGTTAAGTTAAACTTAAGTTCGCATTCATGCAACTGGTTAAAAAACAAAAGAAATCTGGTGCAAGAGATGTGATTTTATTGTAATTCTAGTCACTCATCGCCCAATCGGGCTTGTGTTAGCTTTTTCACCGAAAGGTGAATATTTTAGTTTCTAGTTAAGAAATAAATTGAAATAGTGGACTTAGAGACTTGCTGCCATATAAAAAGATGCTCGGATTGACATTCCTAATAGTTATGAGGCCTTTATTTTTATTGGCCGGCTCTTAGATTTTTGGGCCCAACGTAGTATGAAGACTGAATGGTCTTCTTTGCGCTAAAATATGTTTTTTTTCAATGGTCATAAGTCATAGTGCATTCTGACTATCGAAACCGACTATGACTATGTGAAACCTTTAAGATTTTTCCCGATTTATCGCGTTTTACATACCTATTTAGAACATGTCAAGTAAACTTTATGACTTCTTTAATGACTTTTTTAAGTGACTTAAGCTTTTCTTGAAACATCGATGCCATGAGTTTTTAAAATCAAGTATGCCATTAGAAGTAGCGGGTTTAACTGGAGAACCCCTGATTTTTTGTGCAAAAAAAACATTATTTCTATTTTCGTACCGTCAATAATTGGAAGAAGGGAATAGAGGAAGGATTTATTTCCTTCTTCCAATTGTTTTTATGGCCGCATGAATCTATATTATACGCGATAAATCAGGTTAAAAAGTACTTAATTTACCTAAGATTATGATGAAGCAACTCACTTATTATTAACGCTCTGCACGTCTATGTTCGCCTCGTTGAGCGAAGTGGCCATCTGTTCCAGCAACGAATTGGTTTCCTGACATCGTGTTACTACTTTCTGTAACAAATAAATAATTATTATCATCACAACTCTATGTAATGAGCCCAATGCAGGGCTATGAGTCTCTCCTCTGGGTGACGAGGAGGTTTTAAGCCGTAATACACCAAGCTGGCCCAGTGCTGTTCGGTGCATGTCAGAATTTTTTGCCGCACCGAAATGGCGTCTAACAAACCCTAACGACAACTTAACAAGTTTGTTTTTTAGTCACTAGCCTAATTTAAATGCTATTTTCTTTGATACGATATAAACGTACCCGCATATTTATTTTAGTACAGCTCAGTACAAAAAAATAAAAATATGTCACCACAAACTTTATTACAAATAGTCGCTGTTGATGAACATAGCTACTCCGAAGTTGCATTACATTGATAAAACTACGACGTAGTGCTAAGATTTTTTGTAAAAGCACTGTATACAGGTATACAGCACCCAGGGCCGACTTCTTAACGTAATAATAAATGATAAATAAATGATCGGCGGTCACTCTTCCTTTTACCGGAAGTCGCTTAACCTGCGATACCGTATGATATGCATGTTACCACGGCGCCACAACGCACAAATAAATATATTGGGTTGGGGAAAAAGTTTCTTCGCATTTTTGAAGAAAATTCAAAACATTTTTATAATATAGTTTATTGACATTTAACTAAAGTATGTATGTACCATTTTGTTCGATAACCTTTTGCCATCTTGTAGGTAGGGACATGATCCCATTGCTATAAAAATTTTGGGACCTCTCATCAAAATACCGCGACAAGTGGATTTGGCAGTCCTCTCGTGATGTTAACCGTTTTTCCGGCAGAAGGCCGGACCTACCCACTAAAAACCTCCAGGTGTACCTCACCCGCCATAGATGGAGCTCACGGTACCGACATTGGCATTACCCGCGAGCCCCGGCGGACTGCGCTCAGCCTCAGCCGAGCGCCCCCCACGTAGGAAATGGTCCAGTACACGAGACCATTTCCCCTCACATAGCCCTATGCCGCACCCGCTACGGCTGGCTATCGGGAGGGAGAAGGTGAGCGTATCTCCTTCTCCGTCCCCCCCTCCGCCGCCTCCTTCTGCGACATTACGTCCTTGCAAAAGGAGGTCATGGCCGCCCAAGCCTCTCGACTCCCTAACATGGCTTTAACCACGCTAGGTCGAGAGGTCTTCTCCGACGGCAGACGTCAACTCGTGCCGCAGCCGACCCCACGTAAACACTGGTAAACAGCACCGAGCACTACCGCCTCGAGTTCCCACGGGGGGGCGCTTGCCAAGACGCAGGCAGCCCCATGGGAAATCGAGCGATACCCTCGCGATGCTCTCACCGCCATGGCCCTCTGCGGTTTCCGCAGCAGTGCCCTATTTTGTCGGTTGAGGGCATCCGCCCAGATGGGCGCTCCGTATAGGGCCATGCTTCCCACAATGCCGAGGTAGAGCCTACGGCATGGGGAATCAGGCCCCCCCACGTTTGGTAGCAGCCGCCCTAGTGAACCAACCGTCTTGATGAGCCGTTCGGCCAGCATCTTAAAATGCTGACCGAAGGCCCAGCGCCCATCAAGAATGAGACCCAGATACCGCATTGCCCTCTTTAGGGGTATCCGGGTCCCAACCACCATCAGAGTCGCGCCTCGAGGAGGACCCTGTCGAGGCCCGTGAAACAAAAGGGCCTCGGTCTTCTCCAGGGCGACCCTGAGGCCCAACCTCCTTATGCGGCCCACCACTAGGGCCGCACCCTCCTCCATCCGAGTCGCTGACTCGGCAAACGTCCTCCCCTGGGCCACTATAAGGGTATCGTCAGCGTAGCAGAATACGCTGACGTGGGGCGGCAGTGTGCCCCTCAATACTCCGTCGTAGCCCAAGTTCCACAAGAGCGGACCAAGCACCGACCCTTGTGGAACCCCACACCTCATCGTTCGCCGCGTCATCGACCCCGTCCCATCGACGTAGAGGACGTCCCTGTCCCGGAGGTAGTCCTCCAACAGCCGCCGCAGGTACAGAGGCACTCCATGAAATCGGAGAGCCTCGAGAATTGCACCGAACGGCAGACTGTTGAAGGCGTTGGCAATGTCCAAAGACACCGCCAACGACCTCTGCCCCCTCGCGGCACCTTCCGCAGTGAGGGCCTTCAGGGCAGAGACGGCGTCCAACGTCGACCGCCCCCGCCGGAAACCGAACTGTGCCTCGGACAGGTCGGGCCCTACCACCTCGAGGTGCTGGACAAGGCGAGATGCCAGAACAAATTCCAGCATCTTCGCCATCTCATCCAGCAAGACTACGGGCCGGAACGCCGATGGATTGTCAGGTGGCCGTCCTTCTTTCTTGAGTAGACAGAGTCTCCCATCCTTCCATATCTTCGGAAACCGTCCAGTCCGCAAGGAGAGGTTGAACAGCTCCCGAAGCTCGGACCCCAGAGACTCCACCGCTATTTCCAGAATCCGTCCGGGTACGCCATCCGGTCCAGGGGCTGTCCTCTTCCTCCCCAAGCGGGAAATGGCATTCTCCATCTCAGCGTCCGAGATGGGGGGAACCTCAATATCCCATGCCATTCCCGACGGGGGAGGCAAGTAATGGTCGGAGCTATTGGGGAAAAGCTCGCCTACGACCACCCCCAGGAACTCAGGCTGGAGAGTCTCAGTAAGGGGCCGTCCCATGGCCCGAAGTTTATTCCGAGCCATCTTATAGGGACGCCCCCAGGGGTCCCTGTTGAGACCCTCCAGGAGTTCCTCCCTGGCCCGCTTCTTAGCGGCGCAGATCGCCACCTGCAATGCCTTCTTAGTGGCCTTGCATGCAGCCACCCGCCGAGCCTCCTCCGCTTCATCGCGGTTGCGCCGCCGGCGGTAGTGGTGTAACACCTTTTTTTTCTTTACCTTGTGTTTGGTTCGATGGACTGTCACCTTTTGTCAATCAAAACCGAGTGGGTTCGTTGCCTTATATTTTTTTTTGACGTTAACTCTCTAATAGGTGTTGTTACTCTATGCTAAAGGTTATAAAAGCCGGGTTGACCTAAGAGAGGTCTTTTTATTTCTGCAAATTTTTGAAGAGAGAGGAGTTTCCTCCTGAGCCGGTCAGCTGCCAGATCACCGAGTCAAACATGTAGACTTATTTCACAATTGCTGGTAAGGTTACATCTTCTCGAGCCCGTTGTGGTTTTACATTCTGCACCGTAGCATATTTTCTACAATCCAGATATTATTTTCAGACTAGTGATAACCGGTGAGCTCGGCGCTGCGTTGGCGAATTGTTTCTCTTGCTACCTCAATCCGCACATTGTCAAACCTCCCATTTGGTAAGTAAAATTAAGTTTTCTTAATAGTGTGATCACCATGTGCCACGTGTGGCCACCACCTAGGTTCTGGTAGTTTTTTTTACTTTACCTCAGTGCATAGTTAAAGTTGTGGTTACTCCTGTAGTATTAAAATAATTCAGGATCTTCATGTTGCAGAATTGTTTTTTTTTAAAGCAATTTCCTTCCCAAACTTAAATTTAATTGCTTTTCTTATGCCACATGTATTTTACTTGCCTTGTTAACCTTATTTTGATTACCAGCCATGTAAGATCCACCCCCTATGTAAAACATTGTTGTTATTTAACCATAAAGTTCCATATTTTGAAATCACTTAAATTAGCCTTGTCATTCTTTTTATCTTTTCCCTTAAGGACCCCCTACTCTATTAGCAGTGTTTTATTGTTCATTTTACATTTAATCTTACCTTGTTTTTGCAATTACTTCAAAGTATTCACCTTTCAGTTTCATTGTTTGATAGATTTAAATTACCTTTTCCCTTAAGGAATCTTAGTAAAACCCTACTACTTATAGTTTAGTTTACTAAAACCAACTTATGTATGCAATTGCCTTATAAGCTTGATTTGCTTTAGTGTGCCTACCTTCTCCCAGCTTAGTTTGTGTTCTTATCGAATAGTATTAATTTTGTTAGCGTTTAAAGTTATTATATCTTATTTTGTAGTGTAAGCTCGGAGAGATTACTTTGTTGTTTGGCCAAATTTTATACTAGGGCATAGTAAATCTAGGTCTCCCTTGGAAGTGTTAGTTTATTTACCTTTTTACCATTTCATATAATAGAAAGTTTCGAATAGTGTTTAAGCCAACCTGGTGTTGTCAATTCCAGGGAGGTTTCCTGGTGGGAGTACAACCCCAGGCCCTATAAATTCAGCGGACTACAGCTCGGGATCCTGCGGTCATCCTGAACGGGATTGGTCGGCGAGCCGGGTACCCCTTTTGGTTTACTTTACCGCCAACAACCGTCCTAAAGGTGGAATCTTTTATTTTTTTTTACTTACAAATACTCTTTACCTTCGCATCATCTCTTACCTACAACTGACGTTACTAGCCATCCAGTAGTAGTTCTGAATATAGTTTTAAATTTGTATTTCAACATTAATTGTAACGGTCTTAGACTGATTTTAGTTTTAAGATTGTACTGTGTACTGGTTCGGGTGGATTAGCCTGGACCAGCCTTCAGCTTATTTATTTAATCAGACCAACACCTGAGATACCACACCCTGTAAACTCATTGAAATCTCTTTATTTTATATCTTGCTTGTTCTACAATCATTTTTTTTGTACAATAAACTTTGTAAACAGTAACGCTTAGTATTATTTGATATCCCCCAGTAAAATTAGTTACAATTTGGCGCCCGAACATAGGACTTGGTATCTCAGGATTTAGCTTCTTTTTTTTTTGGTTAAATCCTTAGTATTATCACTGGTCACTTGCTCAGTGATAGTTGGTCTGATTACACCGGTAGTAGGGCCCCGTTCAAGGCTCGCCTGGGTTGGTACTACCATCCTTCCCATTAATAAATCCGAACTTATAAACGCCTATGGTGTGAGTTCCGGATTTAGGGAAGGACAGCCAGTGTGTGTTTACCGGGAACAAAAAGGCTTTTCCACCTTAGCCTAGGGAGGCAGCAGTTCATTGCCCCCTCTTAGTTCGTAAGTTTTTTTTATTTTTTTTATTGTTTACTTTGTTTTATTACCTTATACTTTGTTCATGTCATTTGTACATGATACATTCTACCTGTTTTTTTTAAGTTTTAATTTTTATTACCAATATACTAGAATTGTAGTGGTCCTGATTGGGATACATTCCGTTTAAGTAACTTTTGTTTACTTATTTAATAACTTTTTATTTATTTATAAACTTAGTCGTTTTGTGTATTCACTTGGACATACATTCGTCCACATTAAGATTTCTTTGAATATTGTTTATACTAGATATCGTGGTCATTTCATTAACTTCAATTAATTTTGCATTCCGTACTAAGGAAACTTTTAGTTAACTTAATTGAATACTGGTCATTTTATATTTAACAATGGAAGAAAGGCCCATTTGCTTCCACCTTTTAAGAAAGGACGAATTAGTTTACGAGGTGGCTATCAGAGATGCGGAGCCTGCTAGTACCGTAGAAAAGTTACGGGCACAGATCAAAAATCTTGCCAAACAGATACCCTCTGATGAGATTGCGGAGTTTGAGGGTGAGCCGTCTGCGGAACTGCAGACCATATCGACCAAGCTAGATGAGATAGAGGAATTGCGTAAACATAAACCTTACCTTAAAAATTTGAAACGTGTTAATGCCCTCGGTAACCATTTATTCCACCGATTAGGCCGCGTCCAGCCCCGTTCAGAGGAGGAAAGAAAAATCCTCGCCGAGTTGGAGACTCGACTCCAACGCGTTCTTCTTTGGTTAGAAAATATGTTCTCGAGTTTTAAGACCAGTCAGCAAGCTTCAGAGGTTCCCACGGTGGAGGAGGTTCCGGTCGCCGAGGTGGCTGTGCCGGTCAGGTGTGATAGGGCAGCGAATGTGCAGTCACTTAATTTAAAATTTAACGGTCAGGACGTACAGGTTTTTATACAGCGGGTCGAGGAGTTGTGTTCGGCTCGAGGTATTTCGGAGGCGCGACTTTTCATGTCCGCCGTCGAGTTGTTTACCGAGGATGCTTTATTCTGGTACCGTGGAGTACGCAACTCCGTAGATAGTTGGCAGGAGCTGAGGTCGCTGATGTTGGAGGAGTACTTGCCGATAGATTACGACCACCGACTCCTGCAGGAGATCCGTGCTCGTACTCAGGGAACCGAGGAGAGTGTTTCCACCTATATAAATATCATGTCGCAATACTTTTCGCGCCTTTCGAAACCTTTAGGTGAGTCGGAGCAGCTGGACATCGTCAGGTTCGGTCTGCGTCCCTTCTACACCAGCGGGCTTGCTTTGGTGGAGGTTAACTCCTTAGCAGAATTAAAGGCACGCTGTAGACAGCTGGAGGCTGTCCGATACCGCTGCGAGACCTTCGCCGAACCTCCACGCAACGTGCAGCATGCGGTGGCGTCGGATTTGACTTATAAGGGCCGGGGCAATCGTGCAGTCAGTGCTGTCAGTGCCAAGAATCCCGACTTACAGAAATTCTGCGTTCAGTGCCGCGTAAACGGTCATACTTTAGCCGAGTGTAGGCAACCTCGTATAGTTATCTGCTACCGTTGCGGGCTAAAGGGTGAGATTGCTGCCTCATGTTCCAACTGCCGCGCAAAAGAACTCGCAAAGCTGAATCGGGTTACTAAACCGCCCGGTTCAGCTGAAAACTCAAATTCTAGTCATGGACGTAGGGTGGATTCACCCAGTAGTGTTTGTTTAATTTCAAAGTCATATAGTTTAATTTCCAATGTAGTATTTAAGGAGGCTCACGATACTAGGCCTTACTTAGACGTTTTTATTAACCAGCGCCCTTGTTCGGGTTTGCTGGATTCCGGTTCTGAAATATCTATTATAGGAAACCGTTTTCATGAGCAGTTAGGAACCGGGTTTACTTTTTACCCATGCGACGAAATAAATTCAATCGTGACAGCCGATGGTACACGCTCGTCTGTTACTGGTTTCGTACTATTACCCGTAAAGACAAAGGAAAAGTCAGAAATAATTAAATTTTATGTAGTTCCTCAGGTTACTTCGAAGTTAATTTTTGGATTAAATTTTTGGCGAGCTTTTGGTATCGCTCCTGACGTCCTCAGATTGCTAGGCGCTGACGATTCCCTACGCCCCCGAAGAGCTTCTTGGGGCGCTGTTTCGGAAGTTCGGCAGTTGCCCCCTCTCGATAATTTAAGCTCAGTCCAGAGACCGGTAGCTGATAGGGCCATTCAACAGTTCCAGGCTACTTCGTTCGAGGATAAAGGTTTGGGTCGCACGGACCCCCTTGAGCACGTGTTCGACCATAGGGGACCAGTTTCAGCACTTCACGAGGTTGACAGTGACCCTTGGTATCGTAACTTGTTTTTGCGTTGCCGGGACCGGCCGAGTTCTTGCCCGAATTTTCAAATTATTGACGGCCGTTTGTTTCGCTACACTAAAAATAAGTTCACCTTAACCAGCGATTATGATTGGAAAGAGGTTGTACCGGTCGCCGCCCGAGAAAACCTTCTTAGGAACAACCACGATGCACCGCTCGGCTCGCATTTTGGTTTGAGTAAAACTTATAAGAGATTGCGCCTAAGTTATTACTGGCCCTGCATGTACGATGATGTAGTCAGTTACGTATCCGGATGTAACACGTGTAAAGGATATAAGAGTACTAATCGACGTACCCCCGGATTAATAGGATCCCCGAAGAGCTGCCGTAGGCCTTTCCAGGGCGTCAGCATCGATTTGGTTGGTCCCCTGCCGGCGTCTCGTCATCTCAACGCCGTCCGTAAGGAGCTGGATAAGGCTCACGGTCGGAATTCTGTTTACTACAACCAACGCCGGAGGGATGTAGCGTATAACTTAGGAGATGTGGTTTGGCGACGTACGCATTTCCACAGTGATGCCGCCAAGAAGTTTGCCAGCAACTTAGCCCCCAAGTATGAACCGTGTACCGTAACGGAAAAGCGTTCCCGTTTGGTTTACGTTCTGAGGGATGCAAAGGGCAAACTTAGTGTAAGCCACATAAAAGATATGAAAGGGGCAGGTTAGATTTTCTCTTCTTTTCCTTTAGTTCCCCGGATTGTTTAGATTCCGGAGGGACTAGTTAGCTGGTGGGCCAGCATGAATTTTGTTGCTTCCCAACAAAATTCTGGTGGGCGAGGGAGTGTGTAACACCTTTTTTTTCTTTACCTTGTGTTTGGTTCGATGGACTGTCACCTTTTGTCAATCAAAACCGAGTGGGTTCGTTGCCTTATATTTTTTTTTGACGTTAACTCTCTAATAGGTGTTGTTACTCTATGCTAAAGGTTATAAAAGCCGGGTTGACCTAAGAGAGGTCTTTTTATTTCTGCAAATTTTTGAAGAGAGAGGAGTTTCCTCCTGAGCCGGTCAGCTGCCAGATCACCGAGTCAAACATGTAGACTTATTTCACAATTGCTGGTAAGGTTACATCTTCTCGAGCCCGTTGTGGTTTTACATTCTGCACCGTAGCATATTTTCTACAATCCAGATATTATTTTCAGACTAGTGATAACCGGTGAGCTCGGCGCTGCGTTGGCGAATTGTTTCTCTTGCTACCTCAATCCGCACATTGTCAAACCTCCCATTTGGTAAGTAAAATTAAGTTTTCTTAATAGTGTGATCACCATGTGCCACGTGTGGCCACCACCTAGGTTCTGGTAGTTTTTTTTACTTTACCTCAGTGCATAGTTAAAGTTGTGGTTACTCCTGTAGTATTAAAATAATTCAGGATCTTCATGTTGCAGAATTGTTTTTTTTTAAAGCAATTTCCTTCCCAAACTTAAATTTAATTGCTTTTCTTATGCCACATGTATTTTACTTGCCTTGTTAACCTTATTTTGATTACCAGCCATGTAAGATCCACCCCCTATGTAAAACATTGTTGTTATTTAACCATAAAGTTCCATATTTTGAAATCACTTAAATTAGCCTTGTCATTCTTTTTATCTTTTCCCTTAAGGACCCCCTACTCTATTAGCAGTGTTTTATTGTTCATTTTACATTTAATCTTACCTTGTTTTTGCAATTACTTCAAAGTATTCACCTTTCAGTTTCATTGTTTGATAGATTTAAATTACCTTTTCCCTTAAGGAATCTTAGTAAAACCCTACTACTTATAGTTTAGTTTACTAAAACCAACTTATGTATGCAATTGCCTTATAAGCTTGATTTGCTTTAGTGTGCCTACCTTCTCCCAGCTTAGTTTGTGTTCTTATCGAATAGTATTAATTTTGTTAGCGTTTAAAGTTATTATATCTTATTTTGTAGTGTAAGCTCGGAGAGATTACTTTGTTGTTTGGCCAAATTTTATACTAGGGCACAGTAAATCTAGGTCTCCCTTGGAAGTGTTAGTTTATTTACCTTTTTACCATTTCATATAATAGAAAGTTTCGAATAGTGTTTAAGCCAACCTGGTGTTGTCAATTCCAGGGAGGTTTCCTGGTGGGAGTACAACCCCAGGCCCTATAAATTCAGCGGACTACAGCTCGGGATCCTGCGGTCATCCTGAACGGGATTGGTCGGCGAGCCGGGTACCCTTTTTGGTTTACTTTACCGCCAACAACCGTCCTAAAGGTGGAATCTTTTATTTTTTTTTACTTACAAATACTCTTTACCTTCGCATCATCTCTTACCTACAACTGACGTTACTAGCCATCCAGTAGTAGTTCTGAATATAGTTTTAAATTTGTATTTCAACATTAATTGTAACGGTCTTAGACTGATTTTAGTTTTAAGATTGTACTGTGTACTGGTTCGGGTGGATTAGCCTGGACCAGCCTTCAGCTTATTTATTTAATCAGACCAACACCTGAGATACCACACCCTGTAAACTCATTGAAATCTCTTTATTTTATATCTTGCTTGTTCTACAATCATTTTTTTTGTACAATAAACTTTGTAAACAGTAACGCTTAGTATTATTTGATATCCCCCAGTAAAATTAGTTACAGTGGGAGCACTCCCGCCAGGCCCGTCCATGGGCATCCCGGAGATCGGCTATCTCTCGTGACCACCAGTATACGGCCTTCCGACCACGATAAGCACCAGACCTCGGCATGGCCGCATTACACACCGCCGTTAAGGCAGTGCGCAAGCGGCTGGCGCCTTCGTCAACCGTGGCCTGGGTTGTGCGTGGCGCACACCAGGACTGGACGATCGCCGCCTCAACCGCCAACCTGCGATCAAGGCGGCCAATCGCCCAGCGGGGAAAGGCAGGGATATTTCGCAGAGGCCCGACTAGGGGCTGGTGGACGGCGACCTCGAACCTTATATAACGATGGTCTGAAAGGGTCACCGGATCCACCAGTACTCGCCAGTTGTGCACCCTGTGTGCAATCGCAGGGGAGGAGAACGTTATGTCCACCCGGGACCGCCCCTGCGGTCGCACACAAGTAGGCACTGTCCCTCTATTTAGGAGGGAAAGCCCGGCCTCTACAGCCCATTCCCATAGAACCCGGCCAAAGCAATTGGTGCGGGTGTCACCCCACTGTTGCGACCTCGAGTTAAGGTCGCCCATCAGCAGCAGGTGGTCTGGCCTCACACGTCCAACCACCGCATGAAGGGAGTGCAGGTACGTCTCGTACTCCTGAAGCGGCCTATTCGGGGAGAAGTAGACACCAATTATGGTGTAGTCCCCCCACCTGGCCGCCACGTACCCCGGACCCCTCTCTCTGACTGTCAGTGTGTGACTCCCCCCCAACCGCACGACAATGGCCACTGTGCCATCGGTGGAGCAGGCCCATTGCGGTTGCGGAGCCACAAAGTATGGCTCTGCCACAACGGCAACCTCTATTTCCCATTGCGCCATCGCCTGCAGGAACAAATCTTGGGCGGCGGCGCAATGGTTTAGATTCCCTAGGAGAAAATTGAAAGACCGATCCATTACTCGGACATTTCAATCTCCTCCAGCGCAGAATTACGCTCCGCAATAGATGCTGCTCGTGTTCCAGGAGCTGCTCTTCTTTTGTTGGGGGGAGGGTTGCAGCTTCTACCCCCCATTCTGTGATCAGTCGGCTTTCCTACATCAGTGCAGACAGCGCAGCAGGCATCGGCCACGCAAGTTGCATACTTGTGTCCGGGACGACCACACCTGAAGCATAAGTCCCCACGGTCAACGGGCGATGAACACATTTGGCGAGTGTGACCAACCCCCATGCACTTATAGCATCGCATAGGGCGTGCCTCTAAGGCCGTCACTTGTGCTGAGCTCCAGCCCACCAACAATCTACCGGCTGCCATTAACTTCTTGGCCGCCGCAACTGGGCAGCGAACGAAGATGGAGCTGACGCCATTGGGGGATTCTCGCAGTGTTCCCGGTTTTATCTGCTCAGGACTACACTCCCCCTTGCTCGCAATTGCCTCGACAAGCTCCTCAACGGTGACTGAATCGTCAAGGCCCCCAATCCTAAGGTCCGCAAGTTTCTCGGGCCTGTCTATGCGGGCCACCTCTGAGAGCACACTCTTAAGTTTGGCTGCCAGTTGGTCAGCCTTATCCTTGTTTTGTGTGCCAGGCAATTCAATGATTCTAGCACCTGTTGCAGATTCCCGCATGTTGATTTTGCTGATGCCTAACTCAGTCAAATCAATACTTTGGCGCGCCTTTAGCAGCGCCGTTTTATAGTCCATTCCTTTTTCGATGGCCTCCGGCTGAAGCGTTATAACAACTGCCGCAGATCGTGGGGAAGTGAGCTTTACTTTCGTCTTTTGTGGCTGTTCTCCTCCTTTTTTAACCTCTTTTACTAGTGCAGGTGACTTCAGTGCAGGTGCTAGAGCCCTCGGTGGGATTGCAGTTGCCTTAGTCGCCTGAATTACAGGCAATGGTGTTACGGCCGCGGGTTGTTTCTTAGACTTCTTCCGCTTGCCTTTTCGTCCTCCACCCACGGTGGTCCAAGTTTGCGCCTCTGATTGCACCATGGGTACTGTAGGTACGTTTTGCGTGGATGGGCCTGATTCTTTACGGCGATCAGCTGCAAGAGGTGGACGCAACGGTTCCGCAGGGAGAAGACGATCGTTGATTCCAGCAAGTTTCGCGTCCATCATTTCCCCCATGGTCCTAAGGAGACCACTTTAAAGGTCAGGCAGTAAAGCTGCCTTCAGTTCTTCAACTAATGTAACATTTGTTACGTCTGTGTTTTGCGGAGATGACCGCGGAGATTTTCTCTGTGAGTAATCTCGCCTCATTGCTGCAACCTCAGTTTGCATGTCCAGCATGTGACGTTTGAGGCGGGCATTCTCTTTGCTAAGCCTCTTTATCTCGTCCACTTTCGTTCTCCGGGACAAGCATTCTACGATCTCTTGTAGATCCTCAGCGCTTGTCTTCAAGTCCTTTACATATCCTACTTTCAGGCGATTGGAAGTCGTGGCCAGTGAAACGATCTTTGCAACACGCTGACCCGCTCTGCTCCTCATTTCTTCGAAATCTAGATCTTCGATATTCACGTTATCTTCCTCAGTTGCAGAAGGTGACGACACACCTTTCCTATTAGATTTTTGGCGACCTTGTTTCTTCTGGGGCAGCCTGAAGGTTGGAGATTTTACCTTCCTTATCTTTGCGTCAGATCCCGAGACCTCAGTCGTAATGAGACTCACGAGCGACTGCTGTAAGTGCCTATCGATACCCAGACCAACTATTTCAGAACCACTGGATCCTAACTCCGCCGCCAGAGCTTTAGCGCCTTGGCGAGTCCTTTGTGTTCGAATCCTCTTCCTTATAAGGTCTTTTCCTTCTCTTTCAACTTTTCCGTCAACTTTATTTCCATTCCGCGTGCATTCAATGTCCATTATATCAGTAACGTGGTCGTTTATGGTAAACACGTTTGTTGCCCCCCCAGAATACGGTGGGCAGCCCGAGTTAGACTCAGGGAGGGATTCTCCGTTGTTAGCGGTACCCTCCTGGGGTAGTTTCTCTTTCAAAAGTGCGTCCATTTTTCTACTCCTACGAAACATCAGTTTGCAGTACGCCCGCCGAGACTAAGCCTCGCCGGCCGCTATCCGGAACTAGGCCCTGGAGACATAAAACCTGTAACCGGCCCCAGCCCGATACTGAGAGGTGCTGCGCACATACCACCCTCAGATGTGCTTTTCGTCTGGTTCCCGTTTCAGAGCCCGTCCAGTATGGGAAGCCCTATCTGGTTTGGCCTCAGAGACAAGAACACTCAAGCCCCCCCACCACGACAAGGTAGCAACACATCGGGGGGGCTCGTGATGTTAACCTAACACTGCCTAAAGAATTCTGAAGATACTGAAACAGGTGGAAATCTGAAGGTGCAAGGTCAGGACTATACGGCGGATGCATTAACACCTCCCAGCCAAACTCTCATTTTTATTGGGAGGCTATAGATGTGTGAGGTCTAGCGTTATCATGATGAAACACCACACCTCTTCTGTTGATCAATTCCGGCCGCTTTCTCTCAACTTCTTGTTTTAATCTCATAAGTTGTTCGCAGTAGACTTCAGAATCGATAGTCCTGCCTGGTGGTAACAGCTCATAATGAACAATGCCCTTCCAATCCCACCACACACACAACATCACCTTATTGCGAGTTAACCCGGGTTTCGCCACAGTCTGTGAAGCCTGACCGGCCTTTGACCACGATCTTTTTCGCACGTTCTTGTCGTACGTGATCCACTTTTGATCAGCTTCTTCAAAAATTATTCGGTTTCGTTACGTCGTAATAAAGAATCACAAATGAGTACACGGTTCATTAGGTTTATTTCAGTGAGCTCGTGAGGTACCCAAATACCGAGCTTTTTTGTGTACCCAGCTTTTTTCAAATGCGCCAAAATTTTTTGGTAATTTGTGGTCAATTCCCAGTTTTTCAGCTACGTCGTAATTACTGATATGTCGATCTTGCTCCACTTTTTCAAAAATGGCATCCATTTTATCCGTAATAGGGCGACCAGAGCGAGGTGCATCTTTGACATCAAAATTTCCGGATTGAAAACGCTTAAACCAAATTTGTGCTACTCTCACAGACACTGCACTAGGTCCATAAACATCGCAAATTTTTTTCGCGGCTTGCGTTGCATTTTTACCTTTTTTGTAGTAAAATTTTAAAATGTATCGAATTTCTTCATTAGATTCACTCATCTTGACAGTACGAAAAACAAATGAAAATCACACATTTTCCTAATTTGAATTTGGAATTATGTTCTTTAAAATTTTAACTTTCAATGATTCCAAAGCCAGCCAGATACAAATACTATAGCCAAAGAGATTTTATTACAAGTTCGTACATACTATAATGCGAAAAGACTTTTTCCCCAACCTATTATTACCGAGACTGACACACCAACCATGAAGCCGAAAAGTAAGCTTGTGTTATGTATGAAGTCCACACAGCGGAAGTAACCTGGACACCTATATCATCCATTTTTCACCTATTTTACACCCATTGATTGACGACCACTTTGGCGATGGGGTAACACTGTCTGCCTCAGACGCCAGTGGTCGCGGGTTCGATTCCCACACGAAAAAAAAATGTTCCGGGTCTGGGCGTTCATCTATACAGCGCGTTAGGCTCCGGATTTCCGATACTTCACCCACGTATACTACGTTAAATTTTATCGACACAATACTATACAAGGGGGGGTCGCACGCCTCACCCCTTTGAATGACAGCCATTTAAAAATTTTAAAAAAGTTAAAATTTCAGTTTCTGATAAATAGCTATAAACACTGATTTACGGCTGAGCTCAAATATAAAATCTATACCTACGGTCAACGCCTTATAAAAGTAAACCTAAGTACCTGCTTAATAAAAAAAATCAATAACAGAAAATAAAATACCTACCTACGTAAATAAATCAATTTCTTATGATAACTTATATAAGTCAATAAATAAGCAAAATCCCTGAAAACTAATATCTATACGAATGACTAATCCTACCTAACAGTGTAATAAAACAACCTTCGGAAATGAAATGAAAAGCACGGCTTCGAATTGCAAGTAGCAGTGAATAAAACATACAATTTATAGAATGCTAATAAGAACGAACGCTCGCCATTTGACTTGACACGATCAAATCAAATTTCAAAAACAGTCCTTATATTTACCCATACGGTAGCGATCCGTGGCGGCAACGCACCACACGTGTGTTGCGAACGGTGCAATCCAAATTCAACCTTCAGCACTACATTTATTTACAGCATAACTTTAAGTGAACTGCGTGTGATGTAACCTACGACAAACTTATTATTTGCGGTTGGTACAGTAATCGGGTCTAGGAATCGAACCGCAAAATTAAGTTTGTTTTTTCCCCAGTGTGGTGCCCAGGATATTAAAGAATAATGACACCAAGTTTCATCGTAATCGAACCGGTAGTTTTTGCGTGATGCCTGAACAAACAAACAGACAGACAAAACATTTTCTAATCACATTTTTGGGTTCGGTGTCGGTCTAGTAACACCCCCTCCTATTTTATTTTTGATATTTGCAATGTACAGAATTTTTACTTCTACAGTTTTATTATAAACTTAAGTAATATTACATGTAAAAATTCATCAAATAAATATCCACTGCCACCGCCGGGATTTGAACCCAGGACCTCTCACATAGAAGGCAATGTATGTAACCATTACACCAGCATATCGTGATCTGTTAACGCTAAGACTTATGATGAGCCAGTTTATTCATGTCCTTTATGAATATATATAAAACTGTTCCGTTACTGACTGAGTTGCTGAGTGACTGACAGACAACGTACAGCCGTAACTACTGGGCGTAGAGAGCTGAAATTTGGAACATACATTCTTTAGGGGATGTAGGGGTGCACTAAGAAATTCCCGAAATTCCCACGGGAGCGGGAATTATTGAACTTTTTAGTTTGTATGAAAAATCTTATTCCTTGAGTGCTTGGTATAAAGGTTCCTCAATAAGTGTCTGTTTGTGTAATGGAAGGAATTCCCGGAACTCCCACGGGAACAGAAAATAGGACTTTTGAGTTTATGCGTGTACGAATTCGCGGGCAAACGCTCGTGACTGATAATTTTATTTAGGTAGGTACATTAAGTAAAAATTATAAGACAGGTCAGACAATCAGATGGTTATTTCAAAATAATAATAACCACAATAGATTATTTATATAAAACCTTAACTATCATATAAACACCATTGTTTATTCGTAATTCAATAAGAATTAGAAAATAAATAATTGATGTTAACTCGCAATTGCCTGTATATTCATTTTTTTTCTGATTCTTTTTTGTCGTAATTAAAATAAAATAATGCTTTATTGATTTCTCTCACACAGAAAATATTGACAATTGATATTAGTACAAAATAGTTTTATACTAAAATAACTAAGCCGTGTCACGCGGTTTTACCCACGCAATTTCGAATCCCGCGAATTCACGAAACACTGTCACTAGGCCAAATTTCATCGAAATCCGTTGAGCCGTTCTAACGTGCATAATTTCACGCCTGTATCCCTTATGGGTTAGGAACACCAGAGGCTATAAAACCGTCTGATCTCACGGTTGACACATTTGGAGGCATTATAATGACGGAGAGAGATATTGCAGGGACAGGGGCTCAACCTATCACCCACAAAAACGTCAATAACACCCTTAACTGACTTTTACAGTATGCCCGGGAAGAGAAGCAGCTGGTTCTATGTTTCTCTTTTGCTCCAGTCCATCATGTAGTCAACAACACGGCTCAATATTGAACTGACTGAACTCACCTCATGAATATCTTGGAGAAGTTGAAGTAGTTGCTTATCTCCTGCAAGGGTCCAGTGAGTAGCAGAACTCCGCAGTGCCTCCGTACCAGAGGCATCCATTGTGGAGGTACCTGGTGGAAGTAAGCAAAACTTGTTATATGGGATATCATGTACCGAACTAGGGGAGAACCTAGAATATAAAGACATTTTTTTATTAAAGAACCTCAATCTCAGCTGATGGCAAGTGAAGTTGAGGTCGAAGATGAAAGCACACGAGCCTAAGAAAGAACTGGCTCTTCATAAAATATTGCCAGAACACATCACCAACGGAGCGGTAATATTTGGCGGCAGATTTTAGCAAACGCAGTAGCATTTTAGATCCCTCCAAATTAATCGTCAAAGTCTGATCTATACAAGAGTTTTAATAGCGGCTGTACACACTCGTCGAGACACCCCGAGCCCGAGACAGGCCGAGCGCGGGTGTGTACAAGGCAAGGCGCTCTCGTCTCGTCTCGCTATCTCGTCCTCTTCCGTTCGCTATCGGTGTCGTATCGGTTTTTTGCGCCCGAGTCAAAGGGTCTCGTTGGCTCGCGCGAGGTAAACGAGGGCGAGCATGTACACACTTTTTCATTTATTGAATTATAATAGCTCACGGCACAAACACAAACAGGAGCTGCAATTTCTACGTCCATAGTCGCGGAAGCCTTGAATTCTAAGGTTAGAATGAATTTGTACAGGCATGCTCTCGACTAGAGCCTTCTCGGCCGAGACTTCCAGCAAGAGGCTCTCAATGAACCATAGTTTACATTCAACCGTGTAGATAAGCCCTACTGTCCTGGATAAGCAAGTCATTAAAAGGCGACTATTACGATCGAACCTCGCTTGGTGATAGGATCTCTTCATGGCTCTCCCAACTAGCGACCACCCTTCGCATGTTGCCGCCAATCACCGCCCGTTGCTGTTGTTTTGGTACGGTTTAGGAAATTGGTATATCAAAGATTTTTACATTTACCCTTATGGACAAATTAACCGCTTGTTAGTCGCATAGATATGACCATAAACACAACCATCACCATAAACACAACATAGTGTTCATAAAATCGCGGACATGAGAAAAGAGAAGATTTCATCTTCATACATTTTGGCCCATATGTGTACCGAGGTACATGGCCACCAAATTGTAGGTTATTTATATTTTTACTTATTCATGATTCAATGCTGTAAAATAAATTATTTAAAGTTGTAAAAAATTGCCGTTTCAGAACATAAGATCATTATTGTTTTGACAGAATGGCACTACACCTTCAGCCATTCAAATGAGGTCGTAATTCCAATAAATAAATAAACAAAATTTTACTATTATTTTTAAATGACAGGCATTTTCTTGGCATGGTTAGCAGTCTTTTTACTGCTTAGTAAAGCAATATTGCTTGTGTTTTTTTCTCAGTTTAAAGTTCAGCTAAGATCTAAACAGTGATAATACAGTTTTCTTCAGTGGAATCAATGGTATTATAAACCGCTGAGTGTACCTCGGTACCCCAAATGAGCCACTTATACGGGCATCCTTTATATCATTGGACTGTGAACAAATCTTTTTTGCTAAGTTTGCTTTATTGATGGTAATTTATAAACAATGCGACTTACTTCAAATTCATGATTATTTTCCTACGAAATAAGCAATTACACATTGACTTTGTTATAGCTTTAAAATGTTGCATTACCTATGTAAAAGATAAGATGGATATGTTCCTAAAGAAACTGCGTCCTTCGAAGGGTAGAAAAAAAATCAACATCATTACTAGGCCGTCTTTACAGTATGTAGTCCTTATTTACTAATTCAATTCTGTATATTATAAAACACTCTCAACTCAGAGGGCAAGGGATTTAATTATATCAATGATTAAACGGCTATTTTTGATCAGCCACAGATAGCAATTGAATTATTGGACATTTGAAAATATTATATTTTAAACTCACAATTACGTGATTTAAATATTATGTGTATTCAAATTATGCTCCTATAAAATTTGCTTAGAAAAGGTCACCCTTCCAGTGTCAAAATGTTAAGCGGAATTTTATAAGGCGCTCCAAGTTGTTTATAAATTCTACAGATATGTATGCAGTTCTTGATAAAAGCCCTTTTTCATATACATACATAAATACATAACTTCACGCCTATATCCCTAATGGGGTAGGCAGAACACCAGAGGCTATACAACCATCTGATGTCACGTTTGACAAATTTGGAGGTGGTCAGCCTATCCCGCAAAAAAAAACGATCCGTATCCAAACTGACTTTTACAGTATGCCCGGGAAGAGAAGCAGCTGGTACATTCTATGGTTTTCTTTCACTCCCAGTCCAGCATGGACTTTTTTCATATTCAGGGTTTAAATTAAATCTAAGAAACTGTAAAACAAGTGCTGTGCGCCATATTGCTTTTATTCGGGATTTCGCGTAACTTTATATCCAGTAATAATTTATAGTATTATTTTGTAGAATGACCCTTTCATCATCATCACAACTCTTTGTAATGAGTCCACTGCATGTCTATGACTTTTTCTCTTGGGTAGTGAGGAGGTACATAGCTTTAATGTATTTCTCCATAGAGTATTTAAGCATGGCTACAGGTACCCATTCATTAAGGTTTAAAGTTAAAGTTCAGCAGTCAATTCAATATAATATAGCTGAAGCAGTTTTGTATAGATTGTTTTCAAAGCTGCTAAGCCGGGGTTACGGGACGGGGTTACCCTTAACCCTGGGCCTCTAACCTAGGACCTCTAACACACATTTAAACAATACAAAATAAATGACAATAAAATAATCAATTGTATTTGAATGAATATTTAATTTACTGACTAATAATAACTATATTTCTATGCATTTGCATTCATTAACATAAATAGCTTATAAACCTGTTTATTGATAAGTATACCTACGAGTGGCCTTTCAAAGGTAATAGAGAAGATAACTAGACTATAATAAAAATAAGGTAATAACTTAACTCGCCTAGTTATCAGACCCAATTGATTTAATGTTTAATAAATTCATAATGTTGTGAAGTTCAATTATCAATCATTAATTATTATTGATAAAGTTTTCTGTTGCAAGTGAAATTATTAGATCTTAAAACAGCTCTTAAAGAATAAACTCTCCTTGTCTTTACATTGTTAAGTGGTTATTTAATATTGCAACTAAACATTGTACAAAAGAAACAATATTCTGTGAAGTCAAATAACCATTTTTCTACACATATCAAACTATTTTAAAACTTTTTATCACACTCGAACTGATATAATGTTTACTCTATAAATTAAGTGGGTGGAATAGCAGATAAATGCCGGAAGTGTAACAATTATTGAAGTTGAAATAATTAAACAGACAAATAATTACAATCAACAGAAAAAAACAAGACTTACCTGCTTCAGAAATAACACAGCAAATGGAAAGGAGATAACTGAAATATGCTAATGGAAACACAAAAACTTCCTAATTTACTTTTTAATTATAAAGCGAGAAAACACTTTCACATTGTTGTAACTATCAAATTAATAATGAAGTACCTAAGTAAGTCGGAGAGATATGCCAGCCAGCCAACGCAAATAAATATTTTGCTGGATAGGATAAATGTCCAATCACAATGACGTTGACAGCTATGACAGATTAGGGTTTCCGAACAACCGGTTTGTTAATTTTATACCTCAAACAAAGTTATAAATATTGCTTAACTATCTTCGAGTAACTGTAAACAGATGAAAACCTTCAACAAATTCAGAAAACTTGTACGCCATGAAGCAGTTTACTGCTTATTGCATGTCAAAATGGCTAGGTACACTTTAAGTTTGTTCGAGTTCGGAAAACCAAGGTACATATTGAGAAAATATAAACAGTGCATACATACATGCTAACAATCTTAGAACAATAAAAATAGGTCGATTTTTTTGTACTTTGCTGTAGTGTTTATGATTGATACAAGTAACGGGGCACTAACTCCTGGGTAAAATAAATTAAATATCAATTGAATACTTGAGTACCAATAAAAATACCTGTTTTAAAATGTTACGGTTGTTTTCAGTATAATTTAATGGGATTTTTACCACGATATTCGTTCTTATTTCGCGACTGATTCGAATCCGAGATCATGATGCTTACAACAGCATTTAAATATATGTTTTTTTTTAATCTGCTCACGCAAAACATATTTTGATAACTTGAATCAAGCATAAATATGAGACATTTTATTTGTTCTCTTTTTCATTTGACTATTGTTGAATGTTAGTTAACACGTGAAGAACAGCAAAACAGCTCCAAACTGGAATCCCTCTGTCAGAGTCAACTGTCAGAAATATGACAGTTGTAACAAAACTGTCTCATATTTCAGAATGGTAGAACCTATAGTGGTTTGTAATGTACACTTGCTGTTGCATCCACAAATTAGTAATTGTAAGGCTAGAAGCGAGATATTTAATTCTGTTATATTTTCTAATAGTCAAAATCTCTATTCCGTGGTTGAAACCATAAGCGTAAGATGTATTGGATTGTGTTGTATTTGTAAATGTAACGGACATATTAATAAACGTCACGTAGGTATCGTACATTGATATTATTATTATTTATCTTTAAAGTTTTTTTTGTGTAATAAACACCTACTTAATTATTATTTTTAATTATACGCGATAAATCCGGTAATTAGGCCATAGATAAGAGTTTAGCCTTGTTGTGAACGTATTTTCAATTCAACTGCCTTTTATTAAAGTTAGAAAAAGTAACATAAGTTACCTACTTTACAAACTCGATATAGAGGTTACCACGGAAAATGCTACTGACAACGAAAATTTTGAATTACCATCCAACATTCGCTGAGAATCTATCACTGGTTCTGATTAAGTACAGTAAAGCTGGTTATCGTGTAGGTGAATGCTTCGATTTCCACCAAACAGAGCTAACATTCCACAAAACGGAGGAGGTACTCAATTCGTCTGTACCCTGTACCAATATGTTTTTTTTTATGTTTGTTACCTCATAACTTTTGACTGGGTTAACCGATTTAAGTCCCATTTCAATATAAAATAGTTCGGATAAAGAAATTTAACGGGGAATATTTCTATATTTACATTAACTTCAGCCAAAGTCTCGGATGTGAAGTCGGTTTTTTAATGCTCTGTATTCGTTAATTACACATAATTTCAATAAAGTGATGATGAAGTAGGTATTATAAAGTGCGAACTGACAATGTTGTTATTATTAGATACATTAAGTAATTGCCTTTGTGATCCTTTTATTTATATATTGAATAAAACTTATAAGTATTGTAGAGTTAGTGCTCCCGAATATTAAGAAAGTTATTATTTCTCGCTCTTCTTTTGATAAAACTTACCTATTGTACCTACAACCCGAACACAATTTAAAACAATTACTGTAAATAAAAGTGAACAGGAAAATATTTTCCACGCGGTTTTGGCGGAAAATCCGATTCCATAATGCACCAATAAATTAATTTCTGCTTGCACTCAAAAATAGAATAAATAGTAAATAAAACAATTCGCGCCGCATTTTTTTAAGTGATCAGGCGGCAATGGCCGCGATAGTCGGTACCTATGTTCCGCGTCGTGTCACAGAATAGATAATAGTACTAGCGTACAGAAGTCGCACTCCTTTGATGTTGAAGAAAGCCGACATTTTAAATACCTAAACTTGGCGCGCCCGACCGCGCGCGATCTAAAATGTGCCTTGACGCCGCGCGTAAGCGTACGTTATTCTTCGTCCCGCTGCTTAATGGTCAATCGGTAGGGTTGCCACATGTAGGACTAAAAATAAAATACCTACCTAATTTTTTTGTATCTTCTTGTAATATTTATGTAAATGTAATTAAACTAATATACATTACAATTGCTTAACTTTAATTTAATGCCTCATATATTTCTTGCCTTCTCTAAAATAACGATTATTAAATTTTATAGCAGCATAAATGCAAAATTAAACAAATAGTTTAAAAATAAACTCTGATGGGAAACATGGACATGGAGAGTGAAACTAATATTTTTTATTAAATTGATCAGAGTATTAGCCGGGTGTTTGAGCAAACATTCTCAAAATTTTTATAAATGTATTCTCCATTTCTTTGATAAAATTCGTAAAGGGGGAGTTTTAGGGGAGTTAAGGTGGAAGTTTTAGGCCTCCATAAAAATACAATTTATTATTGAAAGCTTTAAAATGCTTAAACATGTTCATATCTCTTAGATGTGGAATATTTTTTTACATAGGTATCAAATTCGGAACAGTGATGCTTTTGTGAATTCACTAATATTATCAATAAATCAGCAGTACAAATCAATCAGTCAGTTTACAAACACGAAGTACTATTCTTATGATGGTACGAGTAGGTTAGGTAGGTACATACGCGACGCGAGCGACCTGTCGAAAGAGCGCGAAAACATACGTACGCACACCAGGAGTGTGACAGCCACAGAGTACATGGTGACCTCCATACTGCGTTTGCACACTCAGTGTGAGCGAAGCGGTAGGCAATTATCTTATACCTACACACGAAGTGACAGAGCCCTGGTCGTGTCGGCTGAGAAAAGGTCTAGCGCCTCTGGATAAGTGTCTCGTAAATGGCGTCTAATCTGAGTGACGCCCACTTGGTGATAGGACCCGTTTAGGATCTATAAAATCTGCTGCTGAATATCACTGCTGTAGAGGTGATGTGTTCCGGCATTTTGCAAACACAATGCAAACAAACATGTTCATTCACACAAATAGGTATTAGCGTTGTGCGGAGATCAAACCCGAAACCACTGTAGTTTTGAGGTAGATATCACGGTACAGATATCTAGGTACAGTAATTCAACTCGGCCTCATCTTTGAAATAAATGCCTACAGCGCCGCGGTCCGTTCACATGTGATAGGGCTGCCCGCCTTCAGCATTTAAATTAAATTTGCCTACTTTGTGTTTACTTCCACTTAGTTTTGTGACTGCAAATTTACTTTTCCATACTAATATTATAAAAAGGAAAGATTTGATTTTTTGTTTGTTTGTATGCATTGAATAGGCTCTGAAACTACTGATCCAATTCCAAAAAAAATTACACTGTTCGAAAGCTGCACTATCCCCGTTGAACATACTTAGGCTATATTTGTAACACCACGCTGCGACCAATAGAAGCGAAGTTATTAAGGAAAATAATGCAAAAACTGGGAAAATTATTCAAGATATACAGCTTCTATTGCGTGCTCTGCGTAAACGTTTAAAGTTATGTAAAAATTATGTATGACGGAATTGTTCCTCTTCAAAAGTTCTAAAAAAAAGTCAAAGTGAACATTGAGGAGTAAATAGTTGTGGTAACCAACATTCGAAGCACACATTTTTATTAAGCGCTAGACAGATTCGTTTGCCTGTGAATAAAAACATCATACCCGCATCTTCTGTACCTTCGTGATAATGACGCTTGAAACAGTGCCGAAATATCGTACATACATACATAACGTCACGCCTGTATCCCTTATGGGGTAGGCAGAACACCAGATGTTACAAGACCATTTGATGTTACGTTTGACAAATTTGGAGGTATTATAAAGATGGAAAGAGACTATTGTAATGACAGGGGGTCAGACTATCGCCCACAAAAACGCTTTTAAAAGCTCTGTCCCTTAACTGACTAGTATATTAGTATAACTTTTACAGGAAGAGAAGCAGCTGGCACATTCTACGTTTTTCTTTGGCTCCCAGTCCAGCATGGAAGAAATATCGATAACTTACAATAAACCATAAATATGGTAAATATAAAAAAGTAGCTTAGCTTACTCTAGCGTTACAAATAGTCAAACTGTTGGAACATATGAGTAGCTTTGCACCGCGGTTAAACCTGGGTTGTGTGCAAGACATACTAACAAAAACTGAACTACATACAGTAAAAATAAACATGGGAATAGGAATTCTAATGAAACGCTCCTGGTAAAAATACTGGGGGCCGTAACAGTCTGTATGCTCGGTGTTCGGTGGTGGTCGTTGCGCCCTGAGGATGCTTCTGGTTGAAGCGAAACACGTGTCGGTGATAGCTTGTGGTGTGGGTTTCCAGGTGTGTGTTCATTGCATGTCTTGCTTCTTGCTTGAGGGAGGGAGGGCGGTGAACTTACGCATGAAAATCCTGCTTCACTAGTAGTGCAAGTACAAGTCGCGGAATTAGCAAAATAACTTTTTATAGTAGTAGTCTGTATGCGATTATCTTTTAAAGATGAAATATTTACCTACGTACTTAGTTTATTGCGTAAGTCATATTATAAACAAGTTTTGCGTAACTTCAGTTGAGAAAAAAACCTTTGTACCTATGCCTTTTACAGGTATTCCCGTTATATTTTACTGCAGTTATTTTTTGTAGGTCTTTCCCACAAAACCCGGGTGAACCTGCGGAGCACAGCTATGTTATAACAGTTAAAGTATCTCTGTCTGTCTATCAGTAATAAGCCCTTTCACAGTTAAACTACTGAATCGATTGTGACGAAATTTAGAATAGAGTAGGTAAGCAGTAGCTTGATTTTCAAGGAGGATTTTGTAATCTGATACAGGGTGAATGGTGACACATTTTAGATACTGAAGGAGAGCACTCTGTACTCCATTCTGATCATAATTATGTAGTAAAAGTAGGTACTAAATTTTTCACTAGAATTCCCTATAAATAAATACTACTGTGTTACTATTACTATACATAAGTACAACTGAGTCGATCGCGGCACGTGACCTGGCTCGCGGATCGCTGCCAACGCTAGCGTAACCATGCGTTGCGTTATAAGTTCTTTAACTTTCGGTTAAGTTTACTCAGTAAATAATTATTATAAATTTTTCATTACATTTTTTCTCTTCATGTATGATCTCAAACTATCTGGTCCTTGAATTTCAAAAGACCTACCAGTCACCCTGTATATCCATCCACCTGCAAAAGCCGATCTTCACGCGGACGAAGTCGCGGACAACAGCTAGTTTTATATAAACAATATAATACTTTGTAAATTTAATAAGAAGTGTGGAATAAAGATACGTTTTTATCAAATGAACATGTTTACGTTTGTATAACAAATCGGTCTTATAAATTAGGGACCGAAAATACTTGCGCCTCGACTGAGACGCACGAAATTATTTGTTATTAAATTTTAAAGTACAAAAAATCTGCATTTTAACCTAAAACTCAATACAAAAATATCTTGGCATGGAGACACTCGCAACAGACGGCCAGCAACATGCCGAGTGCATGCCGAGATCGATCCGCGTAGGTATAGCTACCGTTTTGTCCATTGTTGAATTACTTAATATAGTATTAACGTGTCAAACGCGTTAAATGTAAGTAGTTATTCTTTTTTTATTATTCAGCCATTGAGCAATGTAGGCCGTGTGCTTGTTCCAAAATTTTCACAATAAGCAAGAAAACATACTTAGGTAAGCAGCATTTAACTTTTAACTTACTGTGCAAACTGTAAGTAGGTACTAGAGACTATACTATTATTAATCTATTTATACACAAAGCATAATATCTAGGGCCCGTAGCTTAAAAACCTTTACTTACTCCTATGAACATTATAGAATGACGACAACTTTCTTCACCATAGAATAGAAAGTAGAACAGCCTGTATAACTAATTGCGCCTCACAATAAAGGTCGGCCTTCGATTCCCAGCGGGAACCAAACTTTCGCATGATTTATAATCACTGTTTTTTGCATTTTGATATTTAGTGAGAGGTGATAAGGGATCGTTTAATAATAAGATTAAAAATAGAAAATATATAAAAAAATATATAATAGAAAATATAATAATAGAATATATGTATAAAGAAAAGTATGTGTAAAAATAATTAAATAAATCCCTTTCTTTAAATAGGTACTTAAAGGCAAAACATTATGAAATTGTATTAAAATATTGTAAGTATTTCATTATAAATTAATTTACTTTATGCCACCGTTTGTAATTGTTTTTCATTATTTAATAAAAAAGATTTGAATGCTGACCTAAATGTTGATTTAGATTGTAGTTTTCGAATGGGTGGACGAACATCATTCCAACATTTGGTGGCACTAAATTTAAAACTACCGCGGAATGCTGCAGTCCTGTGTTCAGGACAGATAGAAGATGACTACACGATCTGATATGCAATTTGGAACGCCATTGTAGTTTTTTGTAAAGATAGTAGGTTTCTGAGTCTTGATGATATCGAAAAGGAGAGAGGATAATAAGTGAATTGGATACTTACACACGTTATTGGCAGAATATAAACATAAGATAGTTGCAATCACTAGTGGACAGCGGCGAGAACCGAGGGCTTGTGATGTATGCAAAAGTGACGCGCAATATATATTTATTAATATGTGCATCAAGAAACCGAAAACGTTACGGTAATGAGAGGTTTTCGGACAGCTCAATAAAAAAACAAAACAGTACATAAATGGTGCAAAAGGCTTCGATAGATGGCGCTTTACAAAAGGCGAAGTCATGTCTGTCATAACATAATATAGCCATTTATTCCAAACTGCGTTTTTAAAAGTAAAATAAATTAATTGACGTCTGTGTCAGAAATTGAACTCTAAAAATTAACCTCTTATCCACTCAACCCAAAAATTGATTGATTGAACCTCTTATAATAATAAAGAACTTATACATTACAGTATAAAGACTTAACGCCTTCGGCTTTTTAAAAGTGCCATCTATAGAGGTTTTTGAACTAATCTTTAGGAGCTGTCAGAAAATTCCTCATTATAAATTAAGCTCGGACATGCATTAATTTAATGATATATATTTGTATATCGGTTCTATTTAAGCGATATTTTTCCTTGCTAAATAGCCTTTAAAATATTGAAAATAGCAAATTATACCAATTTACAACTAAAATAAATCCAAGTTTTCCACATTGACTTGGTGTTCGGATGCGGTACGGTGATTGGAGAACAGAGGTTTAAAAAATTATATAAGGCACAATTACTTTAAACTGAGGCTACTAGTTTTGTATATAACAAGATATGGCTGAACTAATATATAAAACTAGAAGCACTCCTTAAATTTTACAATAATACGGAATTACAATCCCGAACACGTAAAAATGACTAGTTGGAGAATGACCGAGCCGTAATCGTATGCCACTTTGATTTTATACATACATACATACATAACTTCACGCCTGTATCCCTTATGAGGTAGGCAGAAGTCAGAATACTAGTGGTTATAAGACCATCTGATGTCACGTTTGACAAATGAGGTATTATAATGATGGAGAGGGGCTATTGCAGTGACAGGGGATCAGCCTATCGCCCAGAAAACACGCCAATAAAACCTCTGTCCCTTAACTGGCTTTTACAGTATGCCCGGGAAGAGAAGCAGCTGGCACATTCTATGTTTTTCTTTCGCTCCCAGTCCAGCATGGAAGAATTTTATTTTAGTAGGTATTATAATGAATCTGTTCTGCTACAATAGGTGGCATACGACCACGGCTATCCTATAAACATATCTCTATCAGTACGACGAATAAAAGTACAAAAATATGTATTTCACCGGAGCCGGGTAAAAATTAACAAGAAGCGCATTTATCTTTTTTTTTGACTATAGGCTGACCCCCTGTCACTGCAATAGTCTCTCTACATAATTACAATGCTTTCAAATTTGTCAAACGTGACATCAGATGGTTTTATAACCTCTGCTGTTCTGTCTACCCCACACACAGGGGTACAGGCGTGAAGTTATGTGTGTATATATGTACTTACAAAAAGAATTCGATTATCGACTTTAAAAGTGACTATTAGAATAAGCTAGCTATGTCAAATTATGAAACACTATTTTATTTTCACTATGATTTTATGTAATATTGTCTTAAGTTTTCACGATTCATAATTTAAATAAAACTACTTTTTAACCGGATTAATCGCGTATAATTTATATTTTACATTTTAAGTCGACGTTTCGGTGTCTTTGCAGACCCCGTGATCTCAGTTTATGAAAGTTACTTTGTGCCCCGTGGTCACGAGCGACTGAGGTGTCAGGCGTCAGATTGATAGTGGAAAACTGAGAAATAGATGGAGATGATGTATAACTTTTTATGTATTTACGGGATTCTTACCACGATTTTGGTGATGATGATGCACCATGATTTCGGACTGAGTCCGAGATCATGGTGCTTGTAACAGCATCAAAATATCGGACGTGCGAAAATAAAATCAAAAATCGTGGTAAGAATCCCGTAAATACATTAAATCATAGAGAAAATAACCGCGATAGTTTAAAACAATTATTACTATTTTATTTGCCTTCAAACTCTCTTGATGGTAAATAACTAAAGAGTCCATAAAGTCGAAGACGAAAGCACATGGGTTAGCTTTATAATAAATAATAATAATAAATAAATAATTAAATATTTCTGACACTCACACAACATTATCTAGCTACTAGATACTAGATAATTGATATAATTAAGAAATATATAAACATACATATTGAATAAATACATATTTTTTATTAGAATAAACTTAAATAACCATATAAACTTCCATGACTTGACGGCTAATATCTGTGTTCATTACACAAATATCCGCCGCCGCCGGGACTCGAACCCAGGACCCCTGGCATAGAAGGCAATGTATGTTACCACTACACCAGCCGGTCGTCAAACCGGGTCACACGACGGGAGCATGGATATGGATATTAGCATGGATATTATAGGTGGCTTAAGGTACTTTATACGAGAGCTTCATACCTTCAAGCTGGGGAAGTCCCCAACTCGGATAAGTCCCCTTTTGCGACATCCACAGACGAAATAATAGCAGGTAGTTAGATGAACTTAAAACAATAATCAGGACAATAACTCCGACGCATAAAAAACTTCTGTTAACGGATGCAAAAAACGTTATATTTACTTTTGTTTTCTGCGGCATACAAAATGGATGAGTCGGTTTTGTCGTTCAGGCTACCATGACGCCGAGTGCGCGCGAACCTAACCGAGTACACCCGACCGAACGCGTTTAAGTAGTCTTGCCATTGTTAGAAGTAGGGGAATTTTATTGAATCTGGGGGATTTTGTGTGATAGCGTGTAAAGTGTTTTGTGAGTTTAAACTTTTAGATTACCTCTATAATACCATTGGATGAGTCTTAAACAATATAATATATTATAATTTTTCGTAAATTCGTACATCAGACTCTTTTACAAGTCTTTAATATTTACAGGATTCCTTCCGTTCTGTTTCTTTTTTATTTACAGAATTTGAATAAGTATCCTTTTTGATTAAGGAATTAAAAAATTATAAATAAAAGAAATTTGAATTTGAATATGCATCTCGGGTGAAAATATATTTGTTATCAACGCTAATTCATCAGTTATCTTATTTTTTCGGGACTTTTTAGCTCATGCTCTTTGTTATCTTTCCCAAAAATCTAATTCAAATGATAAAGATTATGTACAATATTAATAACATCATTCTTAAAAATTTAATAAATTATTACTTATGGAATGTTTTCAAAATATGCGTTTTGTCAAACACTAGTATTAGCAGAAAGAACTATTGAAAACAACTGTGCAATGATATAAGCTTCTGGATCGTGTAAAAGGTGTATGCGTTACCTGCTAAAACATAACGAACGATTAAACTTTGACTTTGACTATGAATATGAACTTATTAAGTATTCTTCATCTCTCCGAGTCAATGGTAATCCGAATGTTTTTAGTATTTTGGCCCAGTGATTGGCTATTATAAAGGCATCCCCGCCTGCCGCTACTATATTTTATTACAAAAACTATTTTAAAACTCTTATTTATAGTCTAATGTGCTTGTTTTGTGCTTTTTAGTTGAAACTTACTGTATTACTTTTTTATTAACTTGAAATATTTAGCTCTATTTTGTTGAAAAAAATATACATATATGAGTATGACATTTTGTTTATTAATTATTTAAGGACAAGCAACTACACTAGGAAATATTTCTTATTTTTGTATAAGGAAATAATCGGTTTCGATACATTTTTTTTCATGTTCAATTCAATTAAAGGTAAGTACGCCCACACTTTGCCGGGTCATATCGCAACGCAAAAATCCGCATGCGAGATGTTGGGGCGGGCTGGGTCGCATTTCATATAAAATGTTTGGGTTTGCGGCAGGCGGATTATTGTACTGTGAGGCGTCCCGCATATTGTGCGCGTACCTTTAGTAGTGAAAATATAATTAAATTTGAAATTATTTTCCCCATCTCTCAGCAAGTCAAAAAATTACCGAAGATAAAGCACCGCATTTCAATATTTTCTAAAAATAATATCATTGTTATTTCTGCAGATTACCTAATACATATGACCAGTTTTCAGTTGAGAACTACAAATAAAATAAACTAACGGAAATGTCATTTACTTGCAATACTACTATAAATATGTTCTTATTTTCAATTTGTACTGTATGTACCTATTTGTATTAATTCGTATAATCCTGACCGAAAAAGAGTGCCAAGAGTTTTTTTCTGTCGGCTTTTTTTGTCACTTGGTCTACTGTAATATCTTATTCAATAACTATCAACACCTTGTTAAAGCCGAAGTACAAAATTGTGACGTCATTAAGCGGCCATTCGATGGTCTTATGATGAATAAAAATTTTTCATTTCATTTTCATAGCGCACATATATAATGTGATCTTTGTAGAAAATCACCCTCTTGCACTATAATCATGCTTAGAAAAAAAATATTTTAACCGGAAATAATTGCAGTAGTGTATTTATTTAGGCATATTTTAAAAATATTATATTTTTTAAATATTACTCGTAACTCTTAGTTTCGTTGTCTTTACAGATACCTACCGTAGTCAATAGGAATGTTTTATTATATTGTTCTTTTTAATGACGCTCAGTCACCTAAGACAATACGTTTTTAAGCTATTGGTATATGAGTAATTATTTGCAATCATGGTTACAAAAATCTCCATTTTGGAGATTCGATGGCTTGCACAGCGGCAACACTGTCTAGTTTTTTTCACCGGCGCGGTTCAGTCGGGCGTTGTGTTTCGAAGAGAGAGGTTATCGCGCTGTTCTGCGTAAATCGAAACTACTTTTACGTGTATCCTTTTAAACCGGTTTGAAAGTGCTCAAAGGTGTGGCGTGGGTGACTTTTGTTCCTATTCGACGTCAGTTCGCTCCTTTTAAAGTACAAAATAACGAACTTTGTTCAGTTTATTCAACTTTTTGCAAAGTAAAAGTGTTGTGACGAAGTGACTCATTCAGCGAACAACGATATTATCTCTTGAAATCGAGGTAAGATAATTTTGTGATATCGAAAAACACACCTTTTGTTATCGATTTTTCTTATTTAGTATTCCAATTTTGATTGATGTAATTGATAATAATAACGGCTAGATCGAAAACCGGCGCGCCGCCGCCGGTCTACCTGCTGTCGTTTTTTTTTAAATTCCCTTAGCTAACAGGTAGTTTAGGGAAGAGTTGTTATTTTTAAATTTAGAACATCATGCGAGGGTGAATGAATGTCAATAAGTAATTTGAATGTAAGTTCTTTTTTCTTCAATCTTTTGTTTGAGTTCAGAACTTAATAGGTATAAAATTAGAAGTTGATCTAACATAGGTAGGTACCTACATAATATTTCTCAAGTTTAATTACAGTTTTCGTATGTATCCTTTACACATTTAAAACTAGCAGGAATATACGTGATATAAAAATGTATGGAGTGAAAAAAACTTCATGGTGAAATACAAATCTTGTACCTATTACTTCAAGATAATAATAACTCTGTGGGCACGTAGGTACCTATATCATATTGTGCACTTGTGCAAGTGTAAATATAACAAACAATAAGAATACTGAATTTATAGAACGGTCTGTATTATCGTCATATTATGAATAAATTAACTCTTTGTCTAAAAGAAGTCAAAGTCTCGGTTACATAGCGGGCTAGTAATTACCATATTTCGTTCGACGTTTTTTTTTTTAATCTTCGGGCTAAAATATAAGGCGAATGCGGAAGAACCCTTAAGTTTTTTACTGTCTGATAATAGGTGGGGACCTTCTAAACCAATTGTAATCTGTGAAATCGTTCATTCCTTTCTCCAATGATTATCTATAATTGAAGTGCTATGACTACAATCTTACAAGTGTGTATTGAGTTTGAACAAAAATACTTTTGATAAAGTTTTTACGCGATCATCCTCTGTGCCGCCGCGGCGGTGAGCCGGGTTCCCGCACAGAACAGGAAAAAACCGGCTCATGGCGTAATATAGTCAAAGTCCCATAGTATCCCATATCGCAAGCTTAGCTTACTTTGGGGCCATGTTCCATACTTGGTGTGATTGTCTTAGGCTTTTTTAAATCATCTTGTTATATGAATTTTCGGCGGCGAGGTTCGAACCCGCTACGTATCGGGCTATTCGGCCACTGCGCCGTTACCTCTTTAATCTAAGCATGGCTTTTTAATGAAATAACTGATTTTGATATTTAAATGTTAATTACCACTTTGGCGATCGGGTAAAACTATCTGCCTCAGACGCCAGTGGTTGCGGGTTCGATTCCCGCACGGAACAAGAAGAAAAAAGAATTCCGGGTCATATATCAATTCATATATCAAATATATCAATTGATTTTTTCCTGGCTTCTGAACATATATAATACATTATTTGGGTACCAATATAATTATTCATTATTTAATAACTGGCACAGGTGTTGTGTTTGATGAAGCAGTACACTAACAAGGGGACTAAAATTTTACTAAGTAGTACTATTTAAAAAAATCCGATATGCAGTATCCCTGTTTTCAACCATTCTCATTCCGTATTTACACTACAAAGTTTTTAACAGTTACCATCATTTTTCTTTTTGACATTTCGAACTGTCAGTCTACTGCATTGAATTATTTGCTAGGGTATAAGTATGTGGTACTGGATTAAGATGGTTTCTGTGTCACGATGGTTAACTGTTCGGTTGAGTAATTTTTGTGGCCGATATGCTGACCCCCTGTCACTGCAAGTCTCTCTCCATCATTATAATACCTCCAAATTTGTCGAACGAGACATCAGATAGTTTTATAACCTCTGATGTTCTGCCTACCCCATAAGGAATACAGGCGTGAAGTTATGTATGTATGTAAAAATTGCGTCTGTTAATAAAGATTATAATGACAAAACATAGTTAAGTAAAAGTAAAATAAAAAAATCATGCTTGAATGTCCCGTAAGTTACAAATCAAGTTATACTTACTTGCCTATTAGCGGTAATGTATAGGTAATAATTACATGCATGTCTGTGTATGATACGAGTTACTAAGCAATTTTATTTAAATTGATACCCTCCTACAAAGCAAGTCGGTTATTTTTATCATCATACTAATAATAAGATGGGCATTTGCACATTTTAAAGATGGAGCGTATTGGGTGCGGCTTTTTAAGTCTAAAAATACGCGGTGAACATTCTCCATAGAAATTAAGAAAATTAAGTTTTATTAATAATTTACGTGTTGAAAGTCGATTACGAAAATAAACTTTAATATATTTAAAAAAAACACGTTTTAACCGGATTTTATAATTCGTGCAATTATAATTTTAAATTTCATTACGAAGTTTCTGTCTTTGCAGACTTCGTGCTCAAAGAAATTTCTTCGTTCAGTCGATCTTACGAGTAGGTATAATTAATAGAGGTAATCGTGAAAAATTAATACAATATGAATTTAAATGTATTAAATAAACAATTATTTTTTTTGAATTTTCTTTTTATTCTTAATCATTTTCTTCCACGCTGGATCGGGAGCGAAAGAAAAACATAGAACGTTGTACCAGCTACTTCTCTTTCGGGGGCAAACTGTAAAAGTCAGTTAAGGGAAGGAGGTTTTATTGACTTTTTTGCGGGCGATAGGCTGACCCCCTGTCCCTGCAATAGTCTCTCTCCATCATAATAATACCTCCAAATTTGTCTAACGTGACATCAGATGGTTTTATAACCTCTGGTGTTCTGCCTACCCCATTAGGGATATATACAGGCGTGAAGTTATGTATGTATGTTGATTTTCGTAAATAAAAGGCAAGATTATAAAAAAAAGCAGTCATCATTTCCAAAATACCTAAGGACTTCTATTAACCTATTTAAGATAGTTAACTAACTTTTACACAATTTTTTTTTCACTCTTTTAAAGCGTACCTAGGGGTCAATGTTTTGGAATTTTACCATAGACAAGAATAGACTAGGTGTGGTTTTACCCGCGTATCTTTAGATCCCACGGAAATTTCTGGACAAAATATACCCTTGAACCTTCCATAAGAATGAGGCAATCAAATAAAACTCGTAGTCACAGAAATTAGTGCGTTCAACCAAACAAACAAACTCTTCAGCTTTATAATTGTAATGTTACTAGTAAGTAAAGCTTAGACGAAGTAGAGAAGAGACTATAAAATATTTTAAATAGAAAACTGTGTAATAACAACGTGTCTATAAGAACGGCTATCCAGCCTCGATTCAATAATATACTTGTTGTGAGAGACCGGTTTGGCCAACATCTAGTTTTTTTTTTCAATTCCCGCTCTAGGATCAAGGCAGTGATTGTTGCATGCCAGCATCTCGGCGTTTTGTTTTTTTTTTTAAAGAAAGTTGGACTGGCTTACTGGTTTTTTTTGTGTTTATTTGAATGTTATTATTTAAGTTGTGTGTTACGTTATAAACTATTTTAGAGTTGGTGTTACGGCTTACATTGTTTTTAAAGGATCTAGTTACACTTTAGATGTATATCCGGCATATTTTTTTGTGTATAGCAAAACCAGGAGGTGCCAGGAGAGATGGACCACGTTTTTTCAAATCTTAATAACTTTTTTATTTCTTAAACAACTATTATAAATTATTATTTTAAACAGACAAGCAATTAATACTGATCATTTCTTACTGTTATATGGCACTATTAGAGCCTCTTTATATGAACAATCACAATATTTTTAAAAACTACCCTCGGTCCGGCTCTCCCATACTGTAAGGGTGAGTTGGACCACTAAGAAAGGAGAGATTGACCTCACAAAAAATTGTCATTTAAATGTGTTAAACAATCTAATAAACATTTAAAATTGTTGGAAAGTCTCCGCTTAAAAGTTGTTTTGGGTATGCCAAATGTGCTTGCGGCTTGATACCCATTCTATTGAAAATAACTTAAATAACCTCAAACACATCATTCCGTGCCTACTCAAACCACTTTCCTCGGCATACATCGCCTTTACGTTTGTAAATAAGAGGCATAGTAACTAGAAACATAGTAAATAATTAAATTTAAAAATTTAAAACAAAAGTAATAATAAAACGCTTAAAATTAACAAACTAATTAGTTAACTATTGGTCCATCTTACCCATACATAACGTGGTCCATCTCTCCTAAATTGTGAGGAGAGGCGGACCGCTTCGATGTACTTTAATCACAAAAATAAATAAAATATTTTAAGGTAAGTTTATCGTTTCATCAACATAGTAACCACAAAACACCTATTTTTATTGTAAAAACACAATATCTTATATCTTTCGATATAAATCTTATAAATCTTCCGATACCTTTAAATCCGTATTTTATTAATTTTAAAACGGCGTAAAACGGTATAAGCGTAACTTATCCTTTATATGGAATAACAATTTTCATAGGCATCATTATCACCACATATTACAGTAACAAAACTTAAGCAGCATTACATCAAACTTTAATTTACTTACATCAATAAACAATTTCAACATAGACTGCAATTAAATAATAAAAACAAAAAAAAACCTTCGTTCAGTAACAAAAAAAGAACATGCAAAATGTGTTGCCATATCGCTAAAGTTTTCCTAGTCAGTGATTTATTTAAATATCGCCCTATATACCCAGGCCATGAAGATACATATCTCTTACTTCACTGTATATACTGAGTACATAGTATCTATGTAAGTTAGTAGCCGTTACGTAAATATTACATAAACTTATTGTCAGTATACTGAATATTGTTACGCTTTTCATTTTGTATTAAAGCGCTGGAATATTTTACCTACATAAACATTATAAAAACTATGAAACTACTCGACCGATTTTGATAATTATTTCTCCATAAGAAAGCTACAATATTTAAAAGAAGCAGGATATTATTAAGACCAGATGGTGTAGCGGTAACAAACACTGCCTTCTAAGCCCAGCACAGATATCTACAGTACCTAATTCAACTTCATACAAACGGACGAAACGCGAGCTATACCTACGCGGTTCGATCTCGGCATGCGGCCAGTCGCGAGTGTCTACATACCGAAACAATTGTTGATTGAGCTTTACGTTAATATGCGGATTGTTTATACTTTAAAATTTAATGATACGCAGTCGCTAAGACCGATTTGTTATTCAAACGTAAACATGGTTTTTTGACTCAAAACGTATTTTTGTTGAACACTTCCTATTCAATTAAAAAAGTATTTTATTTGTTTATATAAATAAAGTATATTTGCATTCACAAAACTAAATGGAAGTAAACACAAAGTAGGCAAATGTAATTTACATAAATGCTGAAGGGCAGCTATTACGACCAGGAAAGGGTTTTAAAGCAAGAAACGATTACATCTTGAGTGACAATTTATTAATAAATCTAAATAGTTTATATAGTAAGATATACGTGCATAATTAAGTTAACAATATTTAATCTTATCTTGGTATTGATTTTATCGAGCACGTTTGATTAATAGGAAATAATATATTGATTCTCTGTGGATCACGTAGGAGGACGCCACAGATACTCCCCCTTTAAAAAAAGGTAAACACAAAATAACAATTCAATATTCTTACTCTAAAATTAAATACTACATAACAATTTCAAGCAAAACACTCATTTTTTTGTTGACATAATATTAGAAATATTTGCAAACCTAGCAATTTCTATAGAACTATGACGTCAGACCACAATAACAATTAAGTCGAATAGCTTGCGTTTGATGCTGCATGTGGTAGACTGCTCTGGTAAAAATTTACCATTCCGAGAAACCGTCTCAAATCTTTAACTGTTGCTGGTTTCGGGAAATCGAAAATAACCTTTGCTTTCTCATCCTTTGGAGTGATTCCTTGGCTCGTTATATGATAACCTAAGAAATCGAGTTCGGTCTTGAGAAATTTGCATTTTTCTAGGTTAATAGTTATCCCATGTTCATGCAGGCGTTTTAAAATCATGTCCAGGTGTTGCAGTTGTTCTTCCTTTTGTTTGGATATGGTGTTCCACTTGGCACTTGGAGTTAGATATGTTGGCAGCTGGCTTGGTTATATCTTCATATTTTTCCAGTAATTTTCTTATGCTACTTTTCTTGTGAAACAGTTTCAACGCTCGGTTGATTTGCTCTGATGCCTGTTGCAGGCGTTGTCAGCTCAGTAACTTTCTCAATGAGCTTTTTTCCGTCGTTTGATCTGCTTTTTCCTGGCACATGGTGGTTGACATTTATGTGTCTTTTTCTTGAATCGCTAATGATATTGACCTTGGTTACAATACCTCGATACACTTCTTGACCTTGATATTGAACGAAATTCACTGCGTCGATACTTTTCGTCGCGTAGTGCAGCGATTTCAGTTTTCATCTGTGTCAGCTGATTTGCATATCTAGTGACCTCGTTAACTTCATTACTTAGGTTATCAAATATCCAGTAGAATAAACGTTGAATTGTTTTCTTCCGGAGGGTTAACGATGATGTCACTGACTTCGCGTAGTTCATCCTTCGATAATTGTGCGATTACCAGATTGTGCTTGTAGTCATCTCCTTGTTTATATGCGGCGACTATAGCTTCGAAATGGTACACCATAATTTGGGTTGGTCTTTCCGGAAGCGTGGGATACGTTCCGATGTGTTTGTGGCGGCAACTTCAGGTTCCAATGTAACAGGATTGACTGGAGCACGTAGAGCCATTTTCCTTTTTATTTCTGGTCGGGTCCTCAAAAATCTTCTTGCTTATTTGGCTGCGTGACTAACTTCGGGGTCACCACTTATTACGACCAGGAAAGGGTTTTAAAGCAAGACACGATTACATCTTGAGTGACAATTTATTAATAAATCTAAATAGTTTATATAGTAAGATATACGTGCATAATTAAGTTAACAATATTTAATCTTATCTTGGTATTGATTTTATCGAGCACGTTTGATTAATAGGAAATAATATATTGATTCTCTGTGGATCACGTAGGAGGACGCCACAGCAGCCCTATCACATGCGATCGGACGCGGCGCTGCTGTAGGCATTTATTTCAAAGATGCGGCCAAGTTGAATTACAGTATATTTTTAGAAGTATTTCGTACGAATCCTGGTGGAGGTGGATATTTAAGCCGAGTATTTTCGAGCGCAGTAGGCATTAACGCTATATGGGACTGCGTGGCGGGCAGTCGCGTAAATGAACACGACAGCGCACAGAATTGTCACAGTATAATTAATAGTTGTCATATAGTAGTACTATGCCTACAGTGTGGCTTGTTATACGAAATTCATTTCTACGATGACTAAAACTTATGTCAAGGGTGATATAATATAATCTATATTTTTTATTTATCTGGATTTAGTATTGCGATACCTATACTTACTATTTTATTTTTTATCAATATTGTAATGGCCATTTTATAGATGAAATCTTTTTAAATTTATATCCTTACTGAATTCTGTTGTGAAAATCGTGCTATTTTGACTTGAAAGTATATCGTGACGTTAATTTATAACTTTCATAAATTATTTGTTCCAAAATTCATTAAAATCAGATAAGTAGGTAGTTGAGATCTTTTACATAAACTTTTATCTCTCATTTCAATCCTATAGGGGCTGGTGTTTGAAAAAGAAAGTAGGGTTTGGGAGCTATTTTCATTACTAATTTTCTACAAATCGGTCGGATGGTTTGGCTGAAATAAAGGAACAGAAAGATAGACTTAAGGCATTTATTATTTAGTATGGATCCGTTACTTAGTCACTACAACACGAGTTAATTTGAGCTAAATAATGTAGTGTGAATGTTACAAATAAGTAATTTTTTTATGAAATGAAATTCAATCCACCCCTTCGGAATGTGCACCTGTTGACACGAAGTAGTAAATTTTTAGTAGTTATTAATATCTAAAAAAATATCTAAAAAATAGTTATGTATGATTATATTCTTAAATGTCTTTGTGTCGTCTTAATCTAATAGCCGTCTAATCTACAAAGCCGAAGGGTTTGTCTGTTTGAACTTTGAACTAGATTATTCGTGAAAGAACCGATCAGATATAATTTAATGTTATTAAAGTTGATGTATAAAGGTCCAAAACCTATATTTTTGAAAAACATAGCATATGAAAGTTTAACCACAAAATACATAAAAGGTGACCAATTTAAACTAACTTTTAACACTGTGAAATTATAACTATCTGGAAGCATAATTTTAACACACAGGAAAATTGGTGGTAGATACCATCTATATTCCCTTTCAAGAACGAAGTAAGTACTTTTTATTTATTAATAACTAGGTACATCAAAATAATTGTAGGTGGCAGCATTACTCAAAAACATATTTCTTGAAATTATAAAGATACGAAACTAATTTGATATCTGGAACTTTGGAAATAGAGTCTATTTTACTCGTGACGAAAATAAATACAAGAAGGTATTTTAACGGACAGACATTTTCAATCCATTATTTTATTGGACGTTTAAGTACAGGCAAAGCAATATTATTTGAACGTAATCCATTCAAACAAATATAGTAACAAATTAAATGATATTCGTTTCGATATTAATAACTAATACCCATCAGCACCTCACCATCAGTGCTAATGTCTTATCAGCACCCATCAGTACCTATCAAAACCCATTAGTACTTATCAGTAGTTACCCATCTGCACCCATAAACACCTATGAGAAGCCATCAGCACCTATCAGTACCCATCGGAACCCAATAGCATCTCTAAGCATCCTTCATTACCCATCAGCACCTATCAGCACATCTGAGCACCCAACCTATCAGTACCCAACAGCATCTATCAGCAACCATCATTACCCATCAGCACCTGTCAGCATCTATCAGCACACATCAAAAAGAATACCTCTATAATATACAACTTTGCATAGGTGTTCTTTAATACTTATATAATATATATCCCATAACTTTGAGGTTTTGTTCCTTACTTAAAAAATAATACTTTTTGCCAAAGAATATGTGATTGAAAAGTGCATACTTTCCAAGATATCCTCGGTCTTAATATAATGAGTTTATAAATTATTACCCGTGTAAAATCTCATCCACTCAATAGACGCGTGTCACTGAAGTCATACAATAAACAACAAAAACATTTTAAACGTTGAGGAATGTTGCATACAATGTACACCGCAAAATGTCGCAAACTGTACCTACCTGTACATAGCGATAAAAAAGGAGTAGAAAAAGCCACGTTGTCATACTTCGCATAAAGTTATTTTTGACTTAATTGAATTATTTTGCATGAAAAATAAAAACCAAAAGAAATTTGAAAAATTATTCACATGTTATTTGATTCTATTACATGGCCCCATCAAGACCCTAGAGTTATGGGAAATCAAGCAGAACATATTGTACATATATACATGGCAAATTTTTTTAATGTCACTTGGGGGTAAAGTTCTCTTAATAATAGAGATAGCAAATTCTACTCCATAAAACATTCCTTTATTTTAGGAAAAATTAAAACTTAAAAAAAATTATTCAAAGAGTTTTCAAAAACTCGCTTCTTCACCCAGGAATCGAACCGACTTAAATCTAAAAATGAAGATTTCATGGTTTTCCTTTCAATAAATTAACCTAGTATGTGAGAGAGATTTTATTCTTGTGATTGGCTCTAACGAACCACACAGTAAAATTACAGGGTGTCATTTTTACAGATTTTAGTCGGTTTGAATCCCAGGTGAAACGAGTGAATTCTTGAAAATCTTTGAATGCGGTTTTATTTCTGTTCAATAATAAAGGACAGTTTCTTTGGAGTAAATTTTGCTATCTCTATTATTTAGAGTACTTTCCCTCCAGATGGCATTAAAAATTACACCCTGTATATTTATCTATAAGCACCTATCAGTATCTACGTTGGAACTGATGTGGAGAGGCAGCCCACAAGAGGTGATGCGTTAATATTAACCCTGTATACGTACTTATAGAATAATAATCCTCCTTTTGGTTTCGTCGGGTAATTACGTAAGAAAAGATTTATCGCAAAAAAAAATTATATGCTTTTTTTGCACTGGTTGTCTAATAAACTTAAAAAAAAATATATCAGAAACAAGTTTTTAGCTCTATATTCAGTGATAATTGTTTATAATACTCCTTTAATTTATCAATCAAAATATAAAATGTGACTTAACAAAAATTAAATAATTAAATTGTCGTACTGTTATGTGTACGCTATTGGGAGATTGGGAGCAAAAGCGACACAGGTCCTACCTCCATGACGCCTCGCGTGGTACCTACTGATTTGTATCGCACCGCCGTCTTTATTATATTAGAAAAAATAAAACGGTTTAAGAAAAAAATTATCCACATTTATTAATTTTATGCTACATTACCAATATTATGACAAGTTTTTGTAAGTATAAGTTTGATATTCTCTTAGAATATCGGAAAATCACTTAAAATTTTCATCTTTTTCGTCATTTTTTATGATCGAGTAAAGTTTTTAGTATCGTGTTTTGATCCAGATATTTATAAAATATATTAAACAAACTTCAACATATATTTTTATCCGATCCAGACAAACAATATTGGACGGTTGTAATGAGTTTGAAAACGCATAGATTTCGCGAATGCCCTTACGATGAACACAGATATTAGCCGTCAAGTCATAGACTTTTATAAGTTTCAAGTTTATTTTCTAACATGTATCCTATACTTATTAAACTTTATATTAGTATAAAAACCAAGATCAGTGTTCAAGTTTTTTGTCAACTGAAACAGTTAACTTGTGTTGCCAAATACTTAAATTTAAATTAAACTTTTTGCGCGATATTTTCTTTAGAAGGGACAGCGTTATGCCATCTAAAATTTGAATGAAAGTGTGTACGTGTACTTATTGTAAGGTTTTCTTTTTATTTCTTATTGTTTGCGTAATACTTAACAGTTACCGCTGGCCATTAATTTCTCACGTCGACTTGTGCTTCTGAAGGCACGTTAAGCAGTCGGCCTCTAGTGCTGTATTTTTTTTTACACTCACACAACATTATCTAGCCCACATTAAGTTTCTTAAAGAACTTGTTTTATGGATACTAGAAAACTAAAGAAATATATAAACATACATATTGAATAAAAACATATTTTTTATTAGAATAAACTTAAATAAACATATAAACATCCATGACTTGACGACTAATATCTGTTTGAACCCAGGACCTCTGGCATAGAAGGCAATGTATGTTACCGCTACACCAGCCGGTCGTCATGAATACTTGTATACAGTAGTCGTTAGGGTTTGTCAGAAGCCATTACGGGGCACCCTGAAAAATCTGTCATCCACCAATCAGCACCGGGCCAGCTTGGTGGATTACGGCCTAAACCTCCTCGTCACCCAGAAGAGAGACTCATAGCCCTGCAATGGGCTCATTACACGGATTTGTGATGATGATGAACTAGGGGGAAACTTAGAATATAAATACATAAATAGATAAACACGCAGACACGAAACATTTTTTTCTTATTCCGTGCGGGAATCGAAGCCGCGCCCAATGGCGTCTTTACACTGACAGGTTTACCTCGTCGCCAAATTTGGTCTTCTTCAATTTCTAGCTACTAGTATTTAGACGGTTTGTCAAAATGAGCTTGTTGTGGGTCATGATTTAGTTGGTTCGATTGTACATTATATAAACGGTGTTGTATACTTCGGCTTTAACAAGTGGTTGATAGTTGTTTCATAAGATATTACAGTAGACCAATAGACAAAAAAAAGCCGGCGGAAAAAATGGCCGCATCTCAAAGACGCCGAAAGAGGGCTCTATCGAGCTAATAAACACTAAAAATAAGACATAACCAACACTGTATGTGTCTATCATCGCTTGTATTGTAACAAACAAACATACATACAAACTAATTAACACAAACTTTCACATCAAGTTCACTACTAATTAAATTATCAGTTACTTTCTAATTCCTATAAAATGAACCTTATGCTTAAGAAATAAGGATCAAGTATTCTAACCAACAAAACAAAGAGGTTACGTTTTTAACTTGGTTCTATGAATTACAAGTTACAAAGAAGTTCTGTCTTAAGACTGAGCATTTTGTTAACTTTTTCATACAAAATGAAGAACCTCGTAAAATCAAATTTAATTTTTTGCTTAGCATGATAACAAATAATGCCTGTAGGTACATCTAATATATAAAATTCTCGTGTCACAGTTTTCGTTGCCATACTCCTCCGAAACGGCTTGACCGATTTTGATGAAATTTTTTGTGCTTATCCGGTATCTATGAGAATCGGCCAACATTTTTTTTTTTTAATATTTATATGGCAAAACAACGTTTGCCGGGTCAGCTAGTCTAATATACAATGTGTTAGGGTTCCGACTTTTGATACTTTACCTACGTGATATACATCAAATTTCATCGACAAAAGTCACCTTAGGGGGGGGCGCACCCCTCACCCCTCGTGATGGGGGTGATTTAAAAATTTCGTTTCTCTGGTTTGCTTTAAGTTCGTAAAACCATTTTTTTTTCATATTTATTGTGTGTATCTTGTTGAATTACATCTCATTTTAAAGCTTATTAAATTTACCAACTTTTGATACCACATTCACTAAAAAGTCATAAGAAGAAAAGAATTAATTTTAATGACTTAGAAAAAAAATCTTACTTTTTTGTAGTATTTTTTTAGTTTTTTGTCATTAAAAAAAAACGAAGCCCTTAACAATGCATTTTTTTCTTCTTAACTAGTACTATTTGAGTTTATCTTTCTAACGATGCCAAAATTTAGGCCCGGTTCAGTAATTAGTTAAAAGGAAACACGAAATTAAAATATCAAAAGTTTATTTTACTAAGGTAATACGTCCTAGTTACAAAATTTAAGTACTATCAAGACTCGCGAGTTAGAGCGCGCGCGCAATGCGGTAGCAGGTTGCTTCAGGTTTTCGCCTGACTGCCTCTGCGCTCGCTGCGTTGGCGAGGGATGATCAGGGCGAGGCCCGTGCCGAAAGGCTAGAGCGCACCAATCACGTCGCCCCGCGCATCGTACGAGTCGAAACATGAATCTCTTTCAGTCTAATAGTGAATGAGATAACAATACTAAGGTACTGGTTAGGATTTCTACTTGCTAATCTGCAGTGCTAGCACGGATCTTTTGTCGATCGTAAGTTTACGAATGCTCGTATGGTATGGAGTCGGTTGCAAGTTTTTAGTAACAATGTAATTTTTTATTTTACAGTTATTTAAGAGTAGAACCTGTTAACAAACATTCAAAATTAACAAGGAACACATTTATTTAAGCTGACCGTGCGGCAATGGATAGATTTCAATTATTGCTTGCAAAACCGTCTCCATACTATACGAGCATTCGTAAACTTACGATCGACAAAAGATCCGTGCTAGCACTGCAGTTGTCCTTCGTTTCTCGTTGCGATTGCTACAAAGTTTTACTTTCGAATTTAGCTAAGTACTACTTACTCGATACTATGGCAGTTAATTATTCACCAAGTGAAGTGGCCGACATTGTATTTATTTATGGATACGCCAATGGAAACGCTGCGGCTGCTGTTCGGGAATATCGAATTAGATTCCCTACAAGGCACATACCTTCTGCTCCAACTTTTGCAAGCGTTTTTGCAAGATTGCGCACTCATGGAATCCGACAGCCGCCTAATGAACGTGCTGTTGTGGGGAGACCAGACATGGAAGAAGAAATCATTGAAATGATTGCCAGTGACCCGCGACTTAGCACTAGAAATATTGCCAGAAGACTTGGGATTTCGCATTGGTCGGTGTGGCAAGTTCTACGTCGGGAAGGATTACGGCCGTTTCATTTTCGTCGAGTTCAGAATTTAATTGAACCAGATTATGCTGCTCGCTTTGTGTTCTGTGCGTGGCTTAATAGGAAAGTGAGACATGATGCAAACTTCGTACGGCGAATATTATGGACTGATGAAGCCAAATTCACAAGAGCTGGGATAACCAACCACCGAAACCATCATTTGTGGCTTAATGAAAATCCCCATGCTGTGAGGCCCGCCTCGTTCCAACACGAATTCTCAATCAACGTGTGGGCAGGCATTATTGATGATGAGCTGCTAGGTCCCATCGTCTTACCAGACAATCTTAATGGTGAGAGATTCTTGGAATTTCTAAGAGGGGATTTCCTACATGAGCTACCATTGGAGTACAGACGTGAACGCCGGTCTTTTTATTTGCAAATGGATGGAGCTCCTGCCCATTTTGCCCGGAATGTACGAGCATATGTGGATGAACACTACACCCCCTGGATTGGAAGAGGAGGAACAATTGCCTGGCCGGCTCGTAGCCCTGATTTGACACCTCTAGATTTCTTCCTGTGGGGGACCATGAAACAGCGGGTTTACCTAGAGGTGCCTACAACAAGAGAAGAGCTGCTGCAAAAAATTATGACCGCAGCTGATGAATTAAAAGCCGACAGAGCTATGATTAAAAGAGCTACACAACAAGTAGCATTAAGGGCTACTTCTTGTTTATTAAACAATGGTGGTCACTTTGAACAATTGTTAAATTGACTTAAAATCGGCAAAACTAAATAAAAAAGAGATTGTAAATTTCGTGTCTTTTATTTTGATGTCATTTTAGCTTAGCAGTTAGGACTGTTTCTTTGAAGTTAAACTGTCGTATTCTGTATCGTTAGAAAGATAAACTCAAATAGTACTAGTTAAGAAGAAAAAAATGCATTGTTAAGGGCTTCGTTTTTTTTTTTAATGACAAAAAACTAAAAAAATACTACAAAAAAGTAAGATTTTTTTTCTAAGTCATTAAAATTAATTCTTTTCTTCTTATGACTTTTTAGTGAATGTGGTATCAAAAGTTGGTAAATTTAATAAGCTTTAAAATGAGATGTAATTCAACAAGATACACACAATAAATATGAAAAAAAAAATGGTTTTACGAACTTAAAGCAAACCAGAGAAACGAAATTTTTAAATCACCCCCATCACGAGGGGTGAGGGGTGCGCCCCCCCTAAGGTGACTTTTGTCGATGAAATTTGATGTATATCACGTAGGTAAAGTATCAAAAGTCGGAACCCTAACACATTGTATAAAATTCTCGTGTCACAGTTTTCGTTGCCATACTCCTCCGAAACGGCTTGACCGATTTTGATGGAATTTTTTGTGCTTATCCGGTATCTATGAGAATCGGCCCACATCTATTTGTTTTTTTAATATTTATGTCGCAAAACAACGTTTGCCGGGTCAGCTAGTACAATATAATAAACATTTTTTTTCTATGAAAGTCATACAAAATGTATGCGAGTGGTTTACGTATGTTAAAACTTTGTATAGGTACTTGGCGTTTTATAAAAATAATGACGTTACATGCTGGAGCGAAAGAAAAACATCGAATGTACCAGCTGCTTCTCTTCCTGGGCATACTGTAAAAGTCAGTTAAGGGACCGAGGTTTTATGAGCGTTTTTGTGGGCGATGGGCTGACTCCCTGTCACTACAATAGTCTCTCTCCGTCATTTATAATACCTCCAAATTTGTCAAATGTGACATCAGATGGTTTTAAAGCCTCTGTTGTTCTGCCTACCCCATAAGGGATACAGGCGTGAAGTTATGTGTGTATGTATGATACATTCAACAAATACCATGACTCCGAAATCGATCTTTTTAACACCACACCTACTAAATTAAAAAATATTTTGGTGAAGAAGTTGTTTATTTAAGTTTGGTATCGTGTGGCATAAGGTTAGAAGCATATTGTCATAGCCTAGATAATGCTGTTATTATTGTTATTTTTCGTTATATAATATCCTTTTTTTTTTTTTTTTCTTTCGTGTATGTAACCATTTTTTTTTTCTCTATCTCCAAATGTATCTGCGGAGGCTTGTTAATGGCTTACTCGACATTATATGTTAAACCTAGTTTTTAAGTAAAAGCTGTTGGCCACCCAATTAATATAAAATAAAATAAAATGACGTTACTTTTAAAGAATTTTGTTATCTATGTCTTATGGGTACGCAATAATCGCCAATGCACATTTACCGAGTACAGACCGTATAAGGACTCCTGCATGCACCTTTTCGGCATGCATTTTTTTTGAAATGATATCGTTTTATCTCGGTATTTAGGTTTACAAGGTTGAGAACTCCAATTTCGACTTTACTTTCAATATAAACAGTCACTATACAAAGCGAATTTTATAATCAGTCATATCTTACTTTATCATTATAATGTTATCTATTTATTTTTGCGCGGGCGAGTAAAAAAAAAAGTCGTCGTGGCGCCGCGGGTACTGTGTTTATCATACGATATCGCAGGTTAAGCAACGTTCGGCGCGGTCGGTATTAGGATGGGTGACCGCCGACCATTAATTTCTCACGGCGACTTCCGTGCTTCGGAGGGCACGTTAAGCAATCAGTCCTGGCTGCTGTATACTTGTATACAGTAGTCGTTAGGGTTTGTCAGAAGCCATTTCGGCGTACCGAAAATTCTGACATCCACCACCCAGCACTGGGCCAGCTTCGTGGATTATGGCCTACACCTCCTCGACACCCAGGGGAGAGACTCATAGCCCTGCAGTGGACATTAAAAAAGAGTCGTGAGTAAATAGCCATTTTTTAAGTGCACTTGCAAACTAACTGGCTTACCTACCTACCCGAAGCGAAAACCGCGACGCGATAGTAATACTTAATCAACGAATGCAGAGAATTTGAAAAAACCGACTTCACTTACATTTTTAAATCCTTGTTAAAGCTTTAGCTCTAGTCATCGACGTATTCTCATATTCTCCATTTTCATACATATTTCTTCAATCTTTTTAAAAAGTACCTAACCGATTTAGATGAAATTTATATGGGATCACCTCTGCAGTATCATGCCTGTATCAAATGAAATAAGAATCATCAAAATCGATTCATAATTGATCAAATAATCGCTTTACAAACATACATACAAAATAAATAAATGAAAAATGTGATAAATAAAAATTACCCGACCAGGATTTCGGAAATTGACAAAGAAATTGGTTTCGGGTGGTCTTAGCTGCAAAGCTATACCATAAGATGGAGCTACGTTAGCAATATAACGTAAAAACAAAAATGTGGTAAGTAATTTCGAGGCGTACCGCCAGGCCCTGGTAGCTCAGTGGAAGAGCTCGTTTGCCGGTTGTAGCTTTCGGTAGATGTCTTTACAGACCCCGTGGTCTCGAGCGTGGTCAGTCGAAATGTCGAGTTAAAATTTAAAATGTAAATATACGCGATAAATCCGGTTAAAAAGTGTTTTATTTAATTTTAATATTAATTTAAAATATAATCAACGAATGCAGAGCATTAAAAAAACCGAATTCACGTCAAAACTTTGGCTGAGTTATGATTTCATCCACGTAAACATACTCCGAACTCATACATATAAATAAAACTTCAAAATTTTCAATGAAGTGCTCAACCGATTTCGATGAAATTTATATGGGACCAACTATGAAGTATCCTCTATCATATGAAACAAGAATTTTCAAAATCGATCAATAATAGTCCGTGTAACAAAGACAAAAAAAAACATACAGACGAATTGAGAACCTCCTCCTTTTTTGGAAGTCGGTTGAAAATAATTTTAATCAGCAAACTGGACAAACGGTTTCCCCCGACATTCCTGCACAAGGGATATCCGGTGTGGCAATTTCCGGTAAAGTAGAGGTTAGATGAGTTAATTAAATAGATTGGATACCCTTAATGAAGCTGTAAGGGCTAAGGCAATCCCAGAGAGTCCCTAGTATAATGGAAGTTATTTGTGAAGGAAGAAATTGGAAAACTCCCTTTGACCATTGGTATAAATCTGTGTTTTTTTCGACACATCTCAAAGAAATAATATCGTTTAATTTGAAGTAAAGTATAGCTTTTGTGCTTTTCTATTTCATTATCTATAATTCAGGCAAATTAGATTCAAATTCGTTTGTTAGTTTTCAAGATATGTAGCGACAAACTTCTTTACGTATATCGCTTTTTAAATCCTCTAGTTTGTTAACTAGCAACATGCTGAGTTGCGTCCTGTTTGTGATATTTGGTCTATTTTATTTTCTTATTTGTCAAATAAGCTTGTGCCACAAAAAAGTGTTTATTGGGTTGTTTTTTTTTTTTAATTTTCACGACGGTCATGTCTTCTTGCAGGCAGACCCCATGGTTGTGTGTGTCTGAGGTGATAGACTTCTACTAGGGTTGTCTGGAAGAGATCGGTCTGGAGCTATAAGGTCACCCATTTGTACCATTCTTAAGTTTGTGTTATAATTGTATTTTTTTCTCCTTTTGTAATGTGTGCAAAAGAAATGTGAATAAATAAATAAATTGACTATGACAAAGTTATCATCGTCATCTATATCTCAGTCTACCATGCCCTCGGGCACAGTACAGATATCTACAGTAATTCAACTTCATAAAAACGGACTAAACGCAAGCTATGCCTACGCGACTCGCTCTCAGCTGCGCTCGCCATGTCGCCAGTCGCTAGTGCCTGCATACCGAAACAAATTGTTAATTAAGCTTTACGTTAATATGCGGATTATTTATACTTTAAAATTTAATAATACATTTTTTCGTACGTCTCAGGCGAGGCGCAAGTATTTTTCGGTCGCTAATTTATAAGACCGGTTTGGTAATTTATAAGTCACCAAACTAAACAGTAGTAAACACGAAGTATGCAAATGTAATTTAAATGCTGAAAGCGGGCAGCCCTATCACATGTGAGTGAACGGACCGCGGCGCTGCTGTAGGCATTTATTTCAAAGATGCGACCGAGTTGAATTACTGTAGATACCTGTATCGTGCTTCGGGATTAACACGCTTAGAAAAGTATTTTATTTAATATATAGATCCTCGAAAACTTAAAGATACTCGTAATAATTAAAACATCCCCTAATTTTATATCTCAAAAGGATTATTCGGAAAGGTTAGAGGATTTTGGCGAAGATAATTGAATTAAATACTTAAATATGCAGAGTACGTAATTTACCTAAAACTTGACCTAAAGTATTTGGGTTTCATTAGAAATTCAGTTTCATATTCTTTCTCTTGCTTTTTTTAATGTATTAAATTTTTCCTTTAATAATAATAATAAGACCGACTGGTCTTATTGTCGGGTCTATCCGCCGAAAGGTGTGTAGCTTTAGGTATAAATAATAATAAAATCCCCAGACAATCACAACAACTACATGGCCCCAAAGTAAGCATAGCTTGTGTTATGGGATACCATGTAGCGAACCAGGGGGGAACCTAGAATATAAAAACATAAATAGATAAACACCCAGACACGGTTTTTTTTTCTTAATCCGGGCGGGAATCTAACCCGCAGCCACAGGCGTCTGAGGCAGATAGGTTTACCCCATCGCCATAGTGGTCGTCTTTAGCTACCTAACTTGTTGAAAAGTTATAATGTCTTCTCTTATAAATGGGTATGTCTATCATGCTTGATCTTTGGAACTACTAATGCATACATACATACATACATACATAACGTCACGCCTGTATCCCTAATGGGGTAGGCAGAACACCAGAGGCTATAAAACCATCTGATGTCACGTTTGACAAATTTGGGGGCATTATAACGATGGAGAGAGACTTGCAGTGATATGGGGTCAGCCTATCGCCCACAAAAACGTCAAAAAAACCTCCGTCCCTTAACTAACTTTTACAGTATGCCCGGGAAGAGAAGCAGCTGGCACATTCTATGTCTTTCTTTCGCTCCCAGTCCAGCATGGAAGGTACTAGGTACTAATGCAATTATTAACTTATAAGAACCGGTTTCAGAGTACTTGTCGAGACTCACTTTATGCTCTTTAAACATTACGATACATCACCTACAAACCGAGGAACCATGGTTTTTGTCAACGAAATGGATAAAAATATCCATTTGAAAACATTTTTTTTACTTCATCAAAATAAACAGCCTGTAGACGTCCACTGCTGGACATAGGCCTCCCCCAAGGTTCTGCAAGTCAAACGGTTTAGCGGCGCCCTTAAATATTTGATATACCTAAGTGTTAGAAATTTATCACAAATACGTAGACCGTGTACTGTTACTGTGCGTATCAAACGTTAAGATATCGCAAGTTAAGCGCGCTCGGTGCGGCCGGTATTAGGATGGGTCAAAGTCAAAAGAATCTTTATTTCGTAAGTATTAAAATACATTTGAAATAAGTCACAATTTACAAATTGAACTGAATCTACCACGACTTCGGAAAGTCGATCTGTTGAGAAGAAGTGGCAAGAAACTCAACAGCAATCATCTTTTAAAAATACACAATAACAATAACAATTTACAATCTTCTTGCATCCGGATATCTTATAACAAAACTTTATACTTATCCTTAAATCTATCGAAGGGTTAATCTTAAATTTTTTGGAATTTTATTATAAAAGCGTACACATTGACCCATGAACGAGTTGGTGATCTTCTGGAGTCTACTATTATATTTATACATTAGGCAATCAAGTACTAGACAGAAATGTAGACATAGATAAAGAGGTAAAGATAGATGTAGCGATAGAGATGAGAGATATTACAGATAATGTTGATGCAGATGAGGATGAGGATAGTCGTGGACAGAGACTGGACACTAACAACCGCCGACCATTCATTTCTCACGGCGACTTCCGTGCTTCGGAGGGCACTTTAAGGAGTCGGTCCCGGGCGCTGTATACTTGTATACAGTAGTCGTTAGGGTTTGTCAGAAGCCATTTCGGCACCCTGAAATATCTGACATCCACCAACCAGCAATAGGCCAGCTTGGTGGATTACGGCCTAAACCTCCTCGTCACGCAGAGGAGAGACTCATAGCCCTGCAGTGGGCTCATTACACGGAGTTGTGATGATGATGATGACGTAGACCGTTAAAAATCCACAAAAATGCCAAGATAGTATACCTGTTATACGCATATTTCCCCCCTGGCTCCCGAGCTGTCACTGTTATTTGCTGAAAATTTCGGCTAAGATTTTGCTTTTATCCATCTGAAAATTACTTCCATGTGGACTGGGAGCGAAAGGAAAAACATAGAATGTTCCAGAATGTGGAAGTCAGTTAAGCGGCAGAGCTTTTATCGGCGTTTTTGTGGCCGATACGCTGACCGCCTGTCACTGCAATTGTCTCTATCTATCATTCCTCCTCCTTGCGTCGTGTATCCTCATTGCTGAGGGTCGTGACTTCTTAGCACAGTGTTATCTCGCGCCATTGTGTCCTCTCTTCGGCGGTGTAAATAGCTTGAGACAATGTGGTGTCAAGAGTGGCTCGGATCTGACCAACGTATCGGAGCTTATACCTCAGGGTCGCTTGCCATCTACTTTGCCTGTCAGCAACAGCTTCTTCAAATTGTCTTTTCGTCTTCTGGCTATGTGGCCAAAGAATTCGAAGCTTCTTCGCAGGCATACGGTGGTGAGTCTCATTTGGATATTGACCTTAGATAATCTCGTTGGCACGGTGCTCAGTCCAGTGTATACCCAGCCTTTTTCTCCAACACCACATCTCGAAAGCGTCAATGCGTAAATCTATCATTATAATACCTCAAAGACATCAGATGGTTTTATAACATTTGGTGTTCTGCCTACCCCATAAGGGATACAGGCGTGAAGTTATGTCAAGACTGCAAATACAGTGAAAACTTAAAGCCAAACTGTATACGAGTGAAACCGGGTACTACTGCTAGTTAAGATAAAAACAGTCGAAACCCATTTCCTAGTTTAATTAAGTCATGTTAACCGACTTTACGACTGCATCACCGAGTCTTAGTAATCTTAGGTGATTCCGTAAATCTCACCTAGCGGCCCCCTAAATAGATTAAATCGTAGGTAACGGTTAATGAAGTGCGGGGAAGTATTCGTGTAATTGAAAATAAACTAAATTTAAAGGCTAGTTGTTTGTTTTTGTAAACTTACGCGAAATAATAGGATGGGCACTTAAAATAAATATTTAGGTAGCAACGTATGCAGAGTATTAATAAACCGGCTACACCAAATATTCCTTTTCATATTCCACACTTTCAAAAAATAACTTTCTTTAAAAAAATACGCATTCAATTCTGTTCATTCGTTTGGGAGCTACGATGTCAAAAACAAACACAGAGATACTGTAGGTACAAAAGGCAGCAGATCAAGGCTTACATTACTTGTAAAATTTTCCCAACTAATTTTAACTCAATGTCGAGGGCATAAAATTCAGATTCAAGTAAAATTTTGGACAGATTTGTAACGCTTGATGTGCTGCCTTTTCTACAATTTTTTTCGGATGTTTAAGATTCGTATTCTGAAGCTTACTCATTTGAACTTTACTTAAATATTGATTTTTGACAGTTCTACAGAATTAGAGTTCTATTTTTGAATCACAAACTCAACACATAAAATGTTTTCATAATGCAGCCGTGAATAAATTACGTTTTTGACATCTCTTTTCTTAGTCGTCTAGAAAAGCTCTGGCAGCAAAAAAAATCATTTTTGAAAATATTCAAATTTAGAACAGTTTAATCCGCTGACGTAGCAGTTGAACTTACCTTTCTAACAAAGATGGAACTCTCAACTCACTCGCCTCGGAAGGTATCCAATTAAAACTTCAACTTGAGTAGATGTTGTCTATGTTTCGTCCTAAATTAGGACGGATACTTGCTCATTATAAGGACGAGTTTGCGTGGATGGAGTTCCAAATTTGATTTTTTTACGGATAAGTAAACTGTCAAATTACCTACTCAGTTGTGCGTTGTTTCACTCGGTTTTACCCGTGTCCCGCGGGAATGTCAAAAATAAAAATAAAAAATAAATATTAATTATTTACTGAGTAAACTTAACCGAAAGTTAAAGAATTCATTACGTAACGCATGGTTACATAGGCATAATAAAATAGATACATAGCAGTACCTACACACTGAGGCGGCGTGTCGGGAAAAGTGTAGTAATGCCTCTTTATTTATTTATAGGGCATTCTAGTGAAAAATTAAGAACCTACTTTTATTACATACTTATGATTAGAATCTCTCCTTCAATATCTAAAATTTGTATAATGTTATTTCAGATAATAATCTATATCTGTACAACATTTTATCCAGATCCGTCGACTAGTTGCGTGAAAGGGTAACAAACATCCATACATTCAAACTTTCGCGTTTATAATCCTATTAGCAGGATAACCCGCAATACAAATTCTCGAAAAGGGCTTTTGAAAAATTTTCATAGTTTGTTTTGTTTTAATAGACATTGCGTCTCTATATACGGAACATACGCTTTCTTACGTCGGTTTTCTAACGAAAAACTGCAGCGCCACAAAAGAAAGATGCAGTATGTTTAAACCCTAGACCACTTAAGTCGTAAGCGTCCGTGACTGAGCTTACTTAAGCTGTTTTTTGAAACTCCGTCTAAAATAAACGGTTCAAGATGGTAGGTACTAAGATCCTTTCCCGCTGACACTGTAAGATCGTTTGTTTAATTCACGAGAGAAACAGTTTTTTTTTTAAATTCCTTTCCGTTCCAGCCAGTGACATCTGAGTATTTATGCGTCATGAGGTTTTGTTTTTTTTTACTTATGTTTGGAACTGTATTGTTAAAGGAGGTTATAGGTTATATATATATTTTCTTTAGTACCAAAAACTTCCGCTACTAAAACTTTTTTAAAGGACATACATAATTTAATTAATTTTGGCACAAATAGAGTTGAATACTCAGGGTACTTTTTAATATTTTTACCCCTTTATATGTACCTACCCCATTAGGGTCACCTATAAGGTATTCAGGTTATTGATAGATATATGTTACAATAGAATAGAACAACGTTGACACACTAGAATTCCTTATGTAGCTCCTCTCTTCACCGCTTCAATTATTTTATTTGAAATTGACTTTTAAAGTAAAATTAATGTGTATTGATAGTAGATAGTTAACAATTAATATTTGCACGCCTGTATCAGGAAATTGGTGAATTGGAAACTATTTTATTGTTAACATAGCATCATATTGTTCACACATTCAAGCAAATAAATTATTATTTATTTATTTATTTAAGTAGCTAACGAAGTCGCAGGTAACAGCCTAGTAACATATAAAACAGAAAAGAAATCTACCTACAAATGGTTAACATTCAATAAACGAAGTCAGTCTATATTTAAAACGAAACTTTCCTTAATTAGTAGAACGTTTTCTTTGTCTGACTTACAAAGGCAGTGCTTGCCAGTTATACAGTATTTAATATTATAAAGTGTGCTTCATTTTGGGTGACACTGGCTGGTAACTGTTGAAGCAAATTAAAAAGCTAACAGTTGAATTGAAACTCTTTGGTAGAGTCCTTCTTTCTTAACGGTTAGTTGTTAAATAAAAGCGTTCGGTACTTTTTTTTTAAAACTTTTTTTAAGTTACTTTTTTTAAGTTAAGATGGCATATTTTTTTTATTTTGGCAAATTCATCGCCATTATTCTTAATGTTGGAAAAAAAGAACAAGATAAAATAATGAAATAAATGTTGGTTGGAGTTAAAGAATACCTAAGCCGTAGTTTAGCGTTGCTTTTAATTTACTTCACGGCTACAAAAGGGACTTTAATAAATATGTACATAAAAATTTGATCCCCTAGGAATTTCTTAATCTTTGGTATATCCGTTCAAACAAACAAACTCTTCAGATTCAGATTAAGCCCAATATGGATACAGTTTTTAATATTAATTAATAATTGCTTTATATTGTATTGCTTGTGCTGTGTGTGCTTTATATTGTTTCCAGGTATGTATTTTCAAACTTTTTGATTGGTCAAGGCAAGTTCATTCACGAGTAAGTACAAAGTACAAACATGGTAGAAAGAGATGGTATAGATATTTGCAATAAAAAAAGGTTTTAGAAAAATGCTTTTGAAATTAAATTGAGATTATTCGCAGCAATTATTCAAATTGTATTTTAACGGAAAAGAAAAGATAAGCATAATGGAATAAATAAATTGATGGAATTTGTATGGGACAACCTCTAAGTATCTTTTACCAAATGAAAAAAGAATCATCACAATCGATTTATCATCGACGAAATAATCGAGTAACAAACATGTAAAGAAAAAATTATACAGTCGAATCGACCTTTTGGAAGTCGTTTGAAAAATAATCTTATTCAGATTCAAATTATTAAAATGACGGCTCTAACTATGCGTTCACTTCACTACAGACTAAAAAATAAAAATAACGAGACGGATAAAAGTAAAAAAAATAATGATGCTGTTTCCGTTTCCATGGGGACGGTGACTAATGACTAGTGATCGGAATAGGTAGAGTATATTTACCTAAACTTCCAGGAACAGAGACAGAAAATGGAGACTTCCTACGCCAACATTTTTTTCGGGACATTTTCCGGGACATCACATTAAAGAATGTTATTAATGCAGTAAAATAATTGAATTCAATCCCTATTTGTGTGTACTATCTTTAAGTATAAATAAAAGAAACAATATATTAAAAAAAAACATTTTTTATTGTAACAATTGTCATATAAATCAATGTAATTTCCAAAATTGTATACACAGAAAAATTTTTAAAATGTTGCTAGGTGAAGGTACTCATGAAATGAAGAATTTTTTCTATAAGACCAACTTTCCTATTTGAGAAAAATCAGCTGTTCCATACATTTTGGACGAGTAGGTATGTACTTTCTGTATGAAACAGCAGATTTTAGCGCTTCGAGTAGGAAAGTTGGTCCCATAGAAACAGTTGTTTGTATTCATGAGTACTTTCATCTTGTTAAGTTAACAAAATTAAAAAACATCACTCACCCGATCACAAATCAATCTGGGTAAACAAAAATATATTCAAATATGGTGTATATTTGAAAATATTATTTTTGTTTACCAAAAAGTAATGCAAAAGCTCGTATCAATTAATCAAGTACGCTGTTTATAAAACTAGTATCAATATTTGTTGCTAGCCTTAACGTTCCGTGTTGTGTCACTTAACTGATGCCTTCATCTATCTAAATAAATAGATAAATTTAAAAAGTTTCATAGCAAATACAACAACAACTGCAGCAAATATATTTATTGAAAAAAAATTGAAAAGCTGAATTGTTAACTTGGGACCAAGGAATGTTACACAATATCAAAAAATTTATCAGATCGGAGTAAAATTATTATTCAGGCTTTTGTCGCCTGCCTTGATGTACTGGTCCATTGACACGTGCCGATCAACATTGCTTTTCTGCGTGGCTGTTACTGAAGTCTCGCATTTTGTGCAGAATATGACACCACTTGTTTCGTCATAAATCAGTTCCGGGTTATTAACAATCCAACTATTCACAAGTTCAGGTCTCAAATGGCGTACCCTACATGCTTTTTAGACCATAAAGTCATGTAAAATCAATAGCTAAATTTGCAACCACTACAAGTTCTTCCAATGCACAAATATTATGTACTTAATTAATGTGATATTTGCCGAGTGTCGGGTGAACCAACAATCAAATTTAGCATTTATTTTTCTTGTACTGGTTTTGAATACAAAGAAATGTTAAGAATAAGTATGACATTAGCTTATCTTGATATTTGGTACACTTGCAGTATCCAGTAACCGTTTAAATCCAATCAAAGTGTAGTCAGGTAAAGCAGATGAAATTCCAGTAAACAAGCCAAGGTAAAAAGTTACGGATCCACAATATAAAATACTACACGTGCGCACTCGACAAATGATGTACAAGACTGCTTTGCTATTGTCCTGTACTTATAAAAAGAATAGCAAACGCGCCAACTGCTTTCTCTATTACTCAGTTACAAAAAAAATGCGACGACTGTAATCTCTTTCTCTTTCACACGAACATGTTGTCGTTTACTTAGAAATATGAAATGTTTTTAAAAACAATAAAAATTGAGTAGTTTACGTGTAGACTAAGTATTTGAGTTCAGTTAAGAAATTAGCATGTATAAAAACTGTTACAATATTATTTTTGTATTTGTACTTAAAGATAGTATTGAATCTTCGGCGGTGGGGGGCGGCGAAGAAATAGACCAGGAGACTTTGTTTCAATAATCTGTATATTTCCTTTTAGTTATCACCAACATGTTTTATACATCTTAACTGTTTGACCATTATTCGAGATGTAATTTCATAACAACAATTTATTTGTTATGACATTCTAAATACATTATTTGATTCTGCTTAACATGTGTCAAGTGTTGCCTGCCAATGCTTATAAGTACTAAAAAGGATACAATCCCAGATACAGCCAAATTCAAACTCCAACACACCCCCTCAACACTTGCACACATGTAACACCCTGTAGTTTTACAATATACCAACATACATTAAAAATCTTTCAAACAACAACTATAATATATCTCTATCTTATCTTTAATCCTTACTCTACTCACTTCATTTAATATCAAAAAACTTTCAACTATCAATAACACCTACTCGACCCACCAATTACAAATTCTATCTTCAAATATCAAAACCTTCAATTATCTTTAACATCCACTCGACCTACCAATTACAAGTTCTATCATTTTTTCAACACGCAGTTGAATTCAAAAACAATTAACCTATTAAATTCAAAATTAATTAACCTACTAACTCATCTCGACAAAAAAAAAAAAATTCTGCTATATAAACAAATCACAAAATATAAACTAAATTCAATAATAAACGTAAAAGTGTGATAGAAAACTTAATGCCAATCCAAAATATTTTGTAAACCTTGTTATTTTATCAAACATTCAAACTTATTCTCGTTTCATGTCAACACGTTGCTGTTGTTTGTTTAAAAATAAAACCAATGATTCATTTACTTAAATTTAAGTTTAACTATTTCCACAATATTTTCACACCCCCTTAAATGAATCATTACATTAGATTATGCACCCCCTTAAACATTGTACATACGCAACGTACATACCCCGTTAACTTTTTATTAAAATTGATAATATGAATTGATTGGACTTCTTAAGTTTACATTAGCGGTGCGCGACTGTGAATGATTTCATTCGACTTATTCGACTTGGCAGGTTATTCGACTCAGTCGAATGACTCCTTGACATTAGTAACTAACTTCGCCGAGTCGACTTGGAATGTTAGCGACTAACATTGCGTAGTCGACTGCCTTAGTCGTAAGTAATGACAGCAATTACTAATGTTAGTTATTTGAATTTCGACTACTAAGATTAGTATTTACGTTCTCATTTTTACTTTATATTTGTAATATACCTACCTATGGACCTTTTCTGAAGTAAATAATTTATTCAAAAAATATATTACTTACATGACAGATATTAAATAAAATGTTGAAATTAAGAGCGGTTTTTATTTCGTGCAAACACAGAATATAAAACCTTGAGATCAAAATGATCGTATCACAATAATCTTTATTTGTTAGTAAATATGCTAATCAAACAATTTTTATCCTCCTGCGTCATTTTCAATACTTGCAATGCAAAAAAAAAATACCTAACTAAAACACTTAAAATCTAAAATCTCTCGCTCTCTAAAGGAGTTATGGGGGTGAAGCCGCGGGCAAAAGCTAGTCTGTCAATAAGAATAATTAATTGCTTACTAATGCATTCAGTCATTCAACTAATTCATTCGAATGCTTTCATTCAAGGTCAGTCGGCCATATCGAAGTCGAAACACCGTTAGTAATTACTAATATTAGTAGTATCATTCGACTCAGGACGTTAGTACATTACTAATCTTCAAGTCGAATATTCAAGTTAGTATTAGTAGTTTATTCGACTGACATGATCATTCGCAGTCGCGCATCGCTGGTTTACATCACGCCTTTACATAACATATCTTATGCAAATATTATACACCCCTATAAAAACTTACATACTAATTCCCCACATATTGACCGAAAAAACATTTAGTTCACTTTTGCCCGCACTTATATCTAACACTCACTCTGATACGAGTTTTCTTTGACACTTCTCAAACTTTACAGGTGGCAAACACTTTGTGAGTATATCTGCTATCTGCGAACCCGTTGGACAATATTTAACTGCTATTTTGTTTGCATCAATTTGATCTTTTAGATAGTAGTATCTCACATATATGTGTTTACTTCTTTTATTCATGATTCCTTTCTTCATAAGCCAAATAGCTGATTGGTTGTCCACTTTCATTTCTATTTCTAATTTTTCATTTGTTATTTCAAATATGAAATCTCTGATAAACAAAAGTTCTTTGCAGCATTCTGCTGCGGCTATATATTCTGCTTCCGTACTTGATAGCGCTACTATCGGCTGCTTTCTTGAGCTCCATGCCACTGGTCCACCGTTCAGCCAAATCACGTACCCCGACGTGCTACGCCTAGTGTCTGGATCCCCCGCGAAATCTGAGTCGCAATAGCCTCGAAGCACTTTATCACCTTCACCAAAGCAAATGCCTTTATTTTTCGAACCTTTTAAAAATTTAAAAATCGTTTTTACATTATTTAAATCATTCAAATTTGGAGCACTTTGTTGACGCGAGCAATACCCTACATGAAAACTAATGTCTGGCCTCGTTTTATTTGCCAGATATAATAAAGACCCTATCATTTCCCTATAGAGTTCATGAGTCTCTGTATCTATTTTCATCTTTGGGTGTTGTTCTATCAAAATGTTTGGGGTTTTGCACTCTCTTGCTTCATTCAAGTTAAATTTCTTCAAAATTTTTTCAATATAATTTTTCTGACAAATTTTAACTCCTTCCTTCTTTTGTGTTATATCCAACCCAATATAGTTCGATACTTCTTCGCAGATTCTTAGTTCAAAACCTTTTCTTAACGTTTCCACTACATGCACCAAGTCTTCTTCTCTCTCGCCAGCTACTAATCCATCATCTACAAAAATCGCAAGAAATATCCTTCTTTCACCTTCCATTACAAAAATACATTGATCTAACTTTGATTGCTTAAAACCCATTTTTACTAAATAATCTGTAAATTTAATGTTCCACATGAAAGGAGCTTGTTTTAACCCATACAAACTCTTATTTAGTTTGCATACTTTATCCTCTTTGTTACTGTAACCTTTTGGAACCTTTAAATAAATACACTCCTTTAAATCTCCATTTAAAAATGCTGTTTTAATATCAAATTGTTTCATTTTTAATTTTTTATTTGCAACTATTGACAATAATACTCTCAAGGAATTTGTATTAACTACTGGACTATATGTTTCATCGTAATCTATTTTATATTTCTGTTGAAAACCTCTTGCGACTAGTCTTGCTTTGTATCTTCCATCTGACTTGACCGTGAAGATCCATTTGCTCGTTATTAATTTTCTTCCTTCTGCTTCTTTCTTATCCACAAAGGTCCAGGTATTATTTTCTTCTAACGATTTCATTTCTTCTTCTATTGCTTTCTTCCATTTATCTTTTTCTCTTGATTCTATTGCCTCTTCATATGTTAACATCGAAACTTCCGTATCAATATCCATAACATAATCTTTATACCTTTCTGGTAACCTTTTATCTCTTTCAGGTTGAGCTCTTCTAAAATTATTTTCCACCGCTCGACTTTCCTCGTTTTCTATATTACCATTTTCATCTTCCACCTCTCGACTTTCCTCAATTTCTTCATTTCTACTTCCATTTTCTACCACTCGACTTCTATCAATTTCTTCACTATTACTTCCATTTTCTGCCACTCGACTTCCCTCAATTTCTTCACTATCAAAAAATACTTCACTTTCTTCTTGTTGTATATCCTTATCAAAATTTAAATTATTTTCAAAATTGTTTCTATTATTTCTTTCATCTTCTTCTGATTGTTCATCTTCAACCAATTGCCAGAGTCCTTTTATTTTAACCATATTATCTACATCTTCTGAATATATTCCTTGTTCTTCTTCGTTTATTCTTACATCCCTCGCTCTTATTATCTGTTTCTTGTCATCCACCCAAATTTTGTAACCGTTTCTAACATAACCGATAAGTATTCCTTTGCCGCATCTTTCATCAAGTTTTCTTAAGCCAAAATTTATTTTATAATATGCTGTAGATCCAAATCTTCTGATGTTTGATAGGTTGGGTTTTATTTTGAACCACATTTCCGCTGGTGTTAAGTTTCTGCCTTCTGTTGGACTTCTGTTGATTAGGAAACTTGCTGTTAATAGTGCTTCACCCCACAAATATTTTGGAACCTTCCCGTCGAACATTAGTGCCCTTGTCCTTTCCATCAGGGTTCTGTTCAGTCTTTCAGCTCTTCCATTCAGTTGAGGCGTGTACGGTATGGTTGCATCCAGTACTATTCCTTTATCTTGGCACCACGCATGTAGGCTATTGCTCGAGTACTCCCCCCCATTATCACATCTTATTTTCTTAACTTTAGTATTGAAATGATTTTCCGCTAAATACACAAATGCTTTAATTTTTTCAAGGCACTCACTTTTGACGGCGATCAAGTACACGACACAAAAATGCGTAAATTCATCTAAAAAAGTAATAAAATATTTTTTGTTGTCCCAAGTGGGAACTTCAATCGGACCGCAAATGTCGGTATGAATTATTTCTAAAGGGAATTTAGCTTTCGTTCTTTTATTTGTAAACGGTTTCCTAGTCATTTTAGCTTTAGTACAAATTTCGCAAAAATTTTCTGAATATCCCCCCCCAATTTCTATGCCATTTACCAGTTTAGCCAGGCGAGACACGTCGGATACGTGACCTAGTCTCCGATGCCAGATGTTGACACTTTCTGTTAGTAGCGCTTCGTGAGTATAATTGGCCAAGAACTCAGTTTCATATAAACCCGTATTCGTTTTATAACCAATTAGAATCGGTTTGTTTTTGAAAATTATACATACCTTGTTTTCTCTGAACAGCACGTTACCTCCATTATCCGTTATTGCGCTTACTGATATCAAATTTTTTGATATTTCTGGTACATACAGTACGTTTTTTAATTGTCCAAAGTTCGTGATAATTTTTCCCGTTCCTTCTGCTATCAAGTTTTTAGCATTAGCGCATGCAATTGGTACAGCTATTTTCTCTGAAATGTTTATTATATTTTTATTGTTGAAAAAATGTGAAGATGCACCTGAGTCAATTACTGCTTTTATTTTAATTTTCAAATCTTCTCTTACTTTATTTAAGTTGTTATTTCTAAAGAATTTTTCTATGTGTGCCTTCTTATCGCATTTCCGGCATGTCTTTTCCAGAAAACAATTTTTAGTGTTATGATTGCTTTTCTTGCAGATCTCGCAGCCTTGTCTACATAATCTAGCTATATGACCTGGTTGACCACAGTTGAAACATTTCCTCTCATCTGTCCTAAAAGCTTGATTATCTATTTCATTTGAGCTACTAGGTATATTTGCCATTTTCATTTCTTTCAATTTTTGCACCTTTTTAATCAAATTATAAATTGTTTTTTCATGTTTTGGAGTTATCTCCCAAATTGCCTTAAAGTAATTTAAATTTTCTGGTAAGATATTAACTACTTTATTTATTAGCATTTCTTCAGAGATGCTATTCGGTTCGGTATTGTTTATTTCTATAAACATATTTTGCAAATTGCTAAGGTCTTCTAAAATGTCACTGCTCGCAATGTAGTTATAGAATTTAATAATTTTTTCATGATTTTCTTCTTTATTATCACAATTAAATATGATATCTAGTTTGTCATAAATTTCGATACTCGTTGTACAGTTTATCACATGATTTATATACTTTTCATCGATTGAATTTAAAATAATAAATTTTGCTTTTGCCTCATTGTATTCTTTTTGTCCTTTTATTAAATTTTTTGATTCCAGATACAAGTTGGTTAGTTTTTTCCAGTTTTTATAGTTTTTTGCGTCTTTTAACTTTATGTTTTCCATTATTTATTTGTAAATAAATCAAAAAGGATAATGAACTTCAAATTATTTTTCTCTGTTTGACAATCTATTATTTTGATGGATTGTCAATAATTATAAATATTTTTTATTTCAGCTAAAATTTATATCGGCTTTTAATCATTTTTATCTTATTTCACTCTCATTTCTATAATCTAAAAAATAATGAACTCTGGCACTTATAATAAATGATAGGTACATACATATAAATCAATCCTTTTATTTTCCTTCACTCCTGGTCTCTGGGCCCATAACCTCTTCGGCGGTGGGGGGCGGCGAAGAAATAGACCAGGAGACTTTGTTTCAATAATCTGTATATTTCCTTTTAGTTATCACCAACATGTTTTAAAATAGATTTATAAAAGATACATCTTAACTGTTTGACCATTATTCGAGATGTAATTTCATAACAACAATTTATTTGTTATGACATTCTAAATACATTATTTGATTCTGCTTAACATGTGTCAAGTGTTGCCTGCCAATGCTTATAAGTACTAAAAAGGATACAATCCCAGATACAGCCAAATTCAAACTCCAACATTGAACACAAGTAGGGATGAATTCAATTATTTTACTGCATTAATATCAGTTTTTAATTTGATGTCCCGGAAAAAGTCCCGAAAAAAATGTTGTGGTAGGAAGTCTCCATTTTCTGTCTCTGTTCCTGGAAGTTTAGGTTAATATACTCTACCTATTCCGATCACTGCAGTAATGACGCTTGTCGCCTCTAATTGCGGATTTTTTTTATTAAAATCTTTTTTTTTTCATAAAAAATGAATCAAATCTATCTTGCTATAATGACATGGATGATAAAAACGAGTTTTTGACGAACATCTTGGTTTAGATTTAATAACTTTGCCTTCCATTAATAACTAACAGTTGCACGGGATTTTGCTCGCTAGAGTTTTGGTCCTAAAGGACTATTTCGAGCAAATATAACCTTCCCTATGAGATGGGCTATCAAATGCAAAAAATTATATCCGATTATTTGTCTTTTCCAAAGTTACCGTGTACCTGATAAAATCTGATTCAATTTATCTTTTTTTACCATTATCGTGACAATTAGGCTGAACTTTAATCATAAATAAACAATCACACCATCGTGTATAAACTTAACAGCAGCAGGTCGAATGTTAACAAATGTTCGTATACTATGGAGTCGGTTGCAAGTTTTTAGTACCATTGTATTTTTTATTTACAAACATTCAGAATTAGCTAGGCATAAATTTATTTAAGCTGGCTGTGCGGCAATAGATAGATTTCAATCATTGCTAACAAACCGTCTCCATACTATACGAAAATTCGTAATTATACACGTCGATAAAGTATGAGTCGATATACTCTATGATCAAATAAAACCCTTTCCATAAGATGGACTATCAATTGCAAAGACACATTTTAAAATCCGAATTGTCTTTCCGAAATTAGTAATAAATTAGTAACACAATAAAATCCAGTGAAATTAGTTTTTTTTTTTATTATAATCGTGAAAAGTGGACTGGATTATAATCATGTATAAGCTAAGTTATATTCTGGGTAAAGGAAGGGAATAGCTTGTGAAATAGTTTTTTGAACCTAGGTCAGCAAAGCATTTTTGATCTTGCTATACTAAAATAAATTACGGTCCCGGATGCTATTGCCATATTGCATAGTCTACTTTCAAAATATTAAAAAAAAAAACTAGAATTCAAACCAAAACAAGTTCCTTATTTAAAAATAGCAAAAGCAACTTACTTCTCATTAACTTTCTTAAACTGAAAAGCGATTCTAATTTTGAAAAAGTAGTGCCAAAATTAATGAAAAAAGACAATTCCAAGATGGCAAAAAAGATACTTCGTTTGTTTTTGAAAAAAGAACATATATTTTTTTTAATAAGACCGTGTCTTAGTTTTAATTCCACTTAGTCACTGTGGCTTATTGGTGACCCCATTTCAGCGGGAAAACCTTTAGTAGGACTTACAAGAGTTTGCTTTTGCCTGCGTAACTTTTTTTGGGGATTCGCGTTGCGAAACGAATATTTGAAAACCCCCTTTCTTAAGTTAGTTTCCTAGGTGTTTTATAATAGAATTGTCTGTTTTAAAAGTAAGCTGAAAAACAAGTTTCTTGTTGCTATGAGAAAAAAATATAAAAAATACTCTTTATTGCCATAAAACTTTACAAAATGGCGCATTGTAACAATGCTTGCTTAGAGTCATTTGCGGTTAAAACAGAAAGGATTTATCAAAAATGTCCTTGTATTTGACTTTAAGCATAAAATAATTATAGAGTTAGATAATAATAGGTTTCTCAAAATTATATCCAAGATGTAATCATTTATTAATGGATTTCTATACTAAATTTCAATCTCAAATAAGAAACTCAGTAATGTATGAGTTTCCATTGCAATCAAAATGCAGATTATTATTTCGTATGAAAAAAATTGCTTAATTAGACCACTACTTAAATATACAATGTATATTTTGACAGTTGCCTGTCGAAAATGTCAGCAAATGGATTCAAAATTGGAATCTGCTGTTTATCATATCATTATATGACAGCAAATATCAGTGCTCTTGTCATTATTGGTTACATTTACATATTGAATTTCAGTTTATGAAGTGATATTCGTAACGACAATTTAAATGAATGAGTATGTGTGCACGTGGTTCGTGGTTGAAATATCGTTGGTACGTCATTATAATAAACATAATGAGCTGCGAATGCTTGACTCAATACTGGCATGTACCTACATATTTTTTAGGCAATTCAATCCATTTTTATGCTATTGATTATTTTGATGTAAGCATTATGTAGTCATATGGTAAAATCTTAAAATGTTTTATCATACGCGATTGCTGGAAGCATCCGAAATTGGTAGTTCAAATTAAAAATGCATAGAACCTTTAGCTATTACATTAGCATTGATTCCATTCAATCAAAACCCTTCAAAAACCATTTCAACAAAATAATTGGCTACGGAACCATATCACCGTTCCATACTCAAACTTAACAACCAACTTTTTTTCACCGCGACCATTGGCGAACTAAACTAACGGTTTCCACCGTTACAAGTTGAAAGACCTTTTTGCTCACAACTTTTTTTTGCTGGTGCCCTGACCCGTAAAGCCGAGGTAGCAAGGTCGTAATTCCATTGTCCTCTTGTGTGACAATATGCCTCTTTGTTTGATAAACTAGATAGATGAAATCAGTGCGGTTTTGCTTGACGTGTGGTGCATATTCAGTTCTTATTATTAAAAAAATTGCTTCCATGCTGGACTGTGAGCGAATGAAAAACATAGAATGTGCCAGCTGCTTCTCTTCCCAGCATACTGTAAAAGTAAGTTAAGGGACAGAGGTTTTATTGGCGTTTTTTGCGGGCGATAGGCTGACTCCCTGTCACTGCAATAGTCTCTCTCCATCATTATGATACTTCGAAATTTGTCAAACGTGACATCAGATGGTTTGATGGCCTCTGGTGTTCTGCCTACCCCACAAGGGATACAGGCGTGAAGTTATGTATGTATTATTAAATCTCAAGCGCTGATCACGACTTAAGCATAGATTGCGCTGTAGCGATGGGGTAACAGCAGGCCATATTTGACATAAAATTCTCTAATTTTAATTATCTCTAATGTCATACTTAGAAGTTAAATTAGTCTTTGTTAGAAACTTTTGAATTTGAAATTAAATACTGTTGTCGATACTCTGGCAAATAATTTAATGCAGCAAACTGCAGTTCGAAATGTCAAATAGAAAAATAATGATACCAATTAAAAACGTAGTGTAAGTACTGAATGAAAATGATTGAAAACGAACGAGCCTTTGTCATTCGTTTTGCATAGAATTTTAAAGAAATTTATAAATAATAGAATTTGAGACGTGTAGGTCCTATATCTTTAAAGTAACTTTAATGAAAATAATTAATTGCCAAACATACCAAGTGCTTTAAAACGGTTACAGTAGAAGTAAAATCAACTTGATAAGTTATTTTATTTTTAACCTCGTTTTGTTGTTAAAAATTAAATTTCAAGAATAGTTGCCCTTTGCTAACAGCACCATAAGAAAAGAAATATCTTGTGAAACAAAATATTTTTTTTTTCCATACATTACAATATTATTATTTAAAAAATAATATTCATTCACTTAAACCGCACACTATTTTTTTTCTTCTCTAAAGTGGGCACACTGGAACTGTCATTTTACTGCATTGAATTATTTGCCAGAGTATAGTTAATAACTTTAACACAAGCATATGAGCTTACTTTTATTATGAATTAAATTATTACGACTTGAATTATTAATTACATTTTATTTTCCAATTCCCCATAGAAAACTATCAAAAATCTATACTTAAGAAGATCTCAAATATGAGTATGCCTTTATATATATTAATATTGTCTTCTATGCCAGAGGTCCTGGGTTCGAATCCCGGCGGCTGATATTTTTGTGATGAACACAGATATTAGCAGTCAAGTCATGAATGTTTATTTTGTGATTGTCTGAAATATTTATATTTCACATACATACTTAAAGTCGCGCCTAAACCCCTTATGGGGTAGGCAGAACACCAGAGGTTACAAGACCATCTGATGTCACGTTTGACAAATTTGGAGGTATTATAAATATGGAGAGAGACTATTGTAGTTACAGGAGGTCAGCCTATCGCCCACAAAAACGCCTTTAAAACCTCTATTCTTTAACTGACTTTTACAGTATGCCCGGGAAGAGAAGCAGCTGGCACATTCTATGTTTTTCTTTCGCTCCCAGTCCAGCATGGAAGCAATATTTATATTAATTTATTTATAATACGGCTTTATTGTTAGTAAGTTTGGAATGCGTGACCTTAAGTAAGGATCGTGACCGAACATCACTGTATACAGTGTACTGTATACATTTATATCATCAACAGACTACTAGCCTCATAATTAACAGCTGGCAACACTGAATCATCAATATTGAACTGTATGCTGTTTGCATTGTGGTTTAATTCACGTTTGACCTCAATTTTACCTGACTGTAAGTGATGACGTCATAGATAGAGCATGAGAACGGGCTGACTTCTCATAAAACGTTTGACAAATTTGGAGGTATTATAAAGATGGAAAGACAGGGGGTCGCCCACAAATGCTAAAAAAACAGCGTAATAAAACTTAAAGACCAAATTAGAATGACACAATGTTTCAACACAACTTTTACTTTAAGATCAATTTAATTTCATTTGCTATAACCGTACTAAAGTGAGTGCCGTAAATAGTCACGTAGAAATACGGAGTGACGTTAGGAAGCCGTTATTTAACATTGGCCCAAACACCGCACAACATTGGATAATATAATACACCAACATAAATAAATAAATAAATATTTCTGACACTCACACATCATTATCTAGCCCAAATTAAGTTTCTTAAAGATCTTGTGTTATGGATACTAGATAACTGATATACTTAAGAAATATATAAACATACATATTGAATAAATACATATTTTTTACTAGAATAAATTTAAACATATAAACATCCATGACTTGACGACTAATATCTGTGTTCATCACACAAATATCCGCCGCCGGGATTCGAACCCAGGACCTCTGGCATAGAAAGCGATGTACGTTACCGCTACACCAGCCGGTCGTCTTACACATAAGTTCCTGACTCAGTCTAGCTCAAAGAACTTAAAAGACTCCAAAAGACTCGGAAGACTCAGAAGTCTCAAAGGACTCAGACTAGTGATAGCAAAGACTCGAGCCTTTTAGCCCTTTTTTAAAACTCGCCGCTTTATTGCGATGGCTCGGAGGCTAAAAGGCTTCATAGCGCGCAAGCTCTCGAGGCTAGTCCTAATTATGGCTTTTGGCTCGAGAAGCGTGAAGCCTAAAAATTTGTGTGCCTTCTAATAAAGCTTTTAGCTTTTATTTTAAGGTTTTTTTTTATTAATTAATAATCAATAAAAAAAAAGGAATCGTTTGAGCAATAAACGCATACAATCATCAATGTGCCTCTTATCCTGGTTAAACGTTTTTGTGATTAATTTTAAAAAATTTAGAAACTTTGCTTTATTACATTTCATTCAATCATGTACGAGTAGGTAAACCTACTTATTATAAATGATAATAACATAACATTGAACTTTAATCAATAATGCCTTCCCTTTAACCCGATCCTGAAAAGAGACTTAAAACTCGCTAGTCTTCAAAAAAGGCTTGAGTAAAAAAAAGCTCGAGCCTAAAAAAGGCGCAAGGCCTTTTTTAATAAGCAGCTTTTAGTAGTTCTATTTTATGAGTCCGCCTTTAGAAAAGGCTTGTAAGCTTTAAATTTGTGACTAAAAGGCTCGAGTCTTTGCTATCACTAACTCAGACCCAATGTGACTAACGAGTCCTATTCCTGAAAAACGACTCAAGTCCCCAAATGAAGACTAAAAGACTCGAGTTTCTTACATCTGTAATTTTGATACACTTTTAGTTACGGAATTATCGCCTGTTCTCGCTTAACAGTTAAACCATGTATTTCTTAACTTAAATAGTACTTGAATTCCTGGAAGCCTTCGTCAAAATGCCAACAGAAAGAAGTCTATTCAAGTCAATGTACCTATCTGCTCTGAACTTAATAGTTACATGCGGTTTCACTTGCATAGTTCCTGAAATTTTACTTTTAAGCCTTCGTAGAAATATGTCCTTGTTACCATAAATTTAATTTACTTTTCAATTTACAATAAACATCACTTAGGAATTTCAATTTAAATATTGTATATGCAAAGCAAACTAAATGAAAAAATGCAAAAAAAAAACATTTTTGGAAAAACCTCAAAATCTTAATACTATTTGTTTTAATTTCTGAGTGAGATCGAATAGTTAATTATAAGTTTTTTATGTGCAAAAGTGTATCTGTCTGTCGCATCGTAGCTCCGATTTTATTCAGTCTACAAAGTTTTTAGTTTTATTTAGTTTTAGTCCGATCCCCACTTTCTCTGGTTAGCTGCCACTCATCGAGTTCTGTAGAGAAAGCAAAAATGGTCACCGATCCCAAACACTATTCATCCGGGGCACCTAATGGTGCGTACAGATTGCTAGTAATGCAACTAGTAATGTAACATTCTGCGCACGTTACGTATTTGTACGTGTGGTGCGCAGAATGTTACATCACAAGTTCCATTACAGCAATCTGTACGCACCATAAGGCTAAAGAGCCGAAAAAGCTTTTACCACTCGGTGCCCCAATAAACTCTGCCGATGCCGCTAAAACTAGAGTCCATTAATGAAGTCAAAAACTCGCCCAATTCCCCATGGCTCTGTGTGAAAACCTGCCGCCTGGAAAAGATTTCCCGTAGCCAATTGGAAAGTTCTTAAACAGACTCAGGAGCCAGTTCGGCCGGAGTAAAGCAAACCTAGTCAAATGGGGGTTCAGCGTTAACGGAGATGAGCATCACTTGTGCGGAGCGATTCCACGAACAATGTTACACCTTCTGTCCTGCGCTATGTGCTCGGAAACCTGCAATATAGAAGACCTAATCATCGATACGATAAGAAGAAGATCCCCCATTTAAGATCTGCCGCTGAATATCCTCGTTCTGTCGGTGATGGGATACCATAAGATTTGGTTTGACGCGGGTTTAGTTACCGATAAAAACAATCATGTCTTGGTTTCACTGATGTAACTCCTAATAAGTACTGGGGCCTTACTCCCGACGCGATCGAGAATCAAATCAACTCGATCTCAAGCATTTCGAAACCGATACTAGCGCCGAATCGAGCGGTGGCTTAAATTGTAACTAATCAGTATCGAATATAACTGTTTATAGCTTGTAACAAATGACCAAATCTATGTTACAATTTGAGCCACCGTTCGATTCGGCGCTAGTATCGGTTTTGGGAGTGCGAAAATCCTTGAGATCGAGTTGATTTGATTCTCGATCGCGTCGGGAATAAGGCCCCAGTATTGACAATCATCATCATCATCATCATTCAGCCAGGAGACGACAATTGCTTGACATAGGCCTTCCCCAGGTTCTCTGCACAAATCGGTCCCGCGCCGCGCTCATCCAGCGTTTATCGACGACTTTGACCAGGTCATCGGTCCACCTTGCGGGGGGCCTGCCCACGCTGTCTCCCTGTATTGATAAGATAGACCAAAACTTTGCAAGCACATGCGATTTAAAAAAAATATATCCTCAGATTCCTGCGTTCCAACATACAAACAAACATACACTTGAACTTAAAATATCACTATAGACACACAATTGCGTGTTCAGCCACACTTAAGTCTTGACTTAATGGATTCGAAGAAATTATTACTTCGACAAAACCCCCGAAAATTACAGTTTCGTGTTGAACAGACGGACAGACGGTAGAAAGAAATTTTGGATAGTTTGGCTATTGTAATTAGAACAAAGAGTAGGGTTGCGTATCGAAAACTGTTGATACTTTAAATTTTATTTTCTTGTCGATAACATTTGAAAGAATAAAATATTTACTTTTTTATTTAATTTTATCGCATCTGGTCTATATTTTACATTGTAAATTGACTTTTCGGTGTCTTTGCAAGACCCCTTGGTGACGTCACGAGTTATAAGCGATCTATTTATATTACATAAAGTATTTTATCTTCGATGCTGGATTGGAAGCGAAAGTAAAACATAGAATGTGGCGGCTGCTTCCCTTCCCGAGCATACTGTAAAAGTCAGTTAAGGCGGCACATCGAAATGTTTTTTATTGAAATGTTAGCACCCTAACACGCCGACATAAAGTTGCGTATTGCATAGAAATCGCAACCATCGACGACGCTCTACTGATACTGAAATCGTTTCAAAAATCGATAAAAAAATAATGGTAACTGCTATGTAAATTTTGAGCAACCAAAGTCCGAACAATAATTTGAAGATGGTATTTAAGTTATTTCTAGGCATATATATTTCATACATAACTACGTGGTAATTTAAGAAAAAGTATGCTTTTCGATGTGTTTTCGAAAAAAAAACATTAAATCATGTTTTTGAGCGAGCAAAGTATAGATAAAAAATATGAATTTACACATATCAAAATTTCGCATTCGCTTGTATTGTCATATTCTCATAGTATGCGATGAAAGTCAATGGATTTTTTCAATATGTCACCTTAAGGGACAGAGTTTTGATTGGCGTTTTTGTGGGCGACAGGCTGTCCCCCTGTCACTGCAATAGTCTCTATCCATCATTGTAATTCCTCCAAAGGTGTTAAACGTGACATCAGGTGATTTTATAACCTCAGCAGGGCTAGCATGCGCCCATCGATAAATACTCGAATTGACAAGATAAATATTATTTTGTTATTTTATCCTATTTTGTTAGTTCACATGCGCACCATAATAGATAGAATTACTCGAGTTGATACCATGATTAAGCCCACAGAACCAAAACTGCCATATTCTTAAAAAAATACATACTAGAAGTGCCAAATTCTAAGTAAATATCGATAGAGGCACGATTTATCGTTGTCGACGGCCGTATGCTAGCCCCACTGGTGTTCTGCCTACCCTATACGGGATACAGGCGTGAAGTTATGTATGTAAAATACCTTTTTAACCAGATTACAATAATTATATTTTACATTAAAATTTTGGTTCGATGTTTCAATGTCTAAACAGACTCTTTGGTCACCAGTTTTTTTTTTTAATTAATTAAATTTATGACCATTATATTTCAAATCTGCATTCTATTTCTAGCGGAACTTTACTTACAATATCTCATAAAGAAATTCCTGCACTCTATAGAGGTAAATGAACAAAACCGCGAATATCTTGTATTATACATCAAAAGAGGTTTAGAAACTCTTTGGTCGCAGTAGGTCGCTGGCAAGCCACACAAAGGAGCGAAAAACTATTAAAATACTATTAGTAACTATTACTCCAGCTTTTAGTATTAAGAGCTTTGTTATTAAGCTTTTTATAGCTTTAAGCTAAGTTTTAAGGGTCTTATCTTCTTAATAGATTCTTTAAGCTAAGTAAATAGGTCATTTGGACTGAGATTTTAAAAACTATGGTGATCTTTTATTTTATTTTAACTATCAGCATAATACAAAGTCATATTCCACCAAGCTGGCCCAGTGCTGGTTGGTACTAAAAGAAACGGGATATTTTCCATGTTTTTTATTTATTTTGAGTTCTCGATATAAGCTGGTTGGTAGCTTGGTAGGGGAGAGACTAAGGCTCTTATTAAAACAGGTTGTGATGATGATGTGACAATTATTAAAAGAAAACGCAGTTAAATTGGGATTCAGCGCTGACGGAGATGACCATTGCCCTATGCGATGTGACTCCACAGACTATGCTACACTACACCTAATTGTCCTGCCCTATGTGCCAAGAAAGTTGCTCTATCGAGGATCTCGCACTGGCCACCGACAACGCAATTAAAGGTGGCAAGTTTTTTGGCGGGAAAAAAAAAATATTTTAAGACACGATCAAATTAATATGACTTCTTCAGCTTTATCAGAATTTAGTATGAATTAGAATTCTTATTTCAATTTCAATGGCAGCTAAATAGTAATTAGTATTTAAGTTGGGTAATACTTTGAGTAGAAGAAACAAAGGCATTCAACCGTTTTAGAGATTAAATTTAATGTGAAGAAAACCATTACAACCAAGGTTCCATTTCGTAATTTAATTTGTTTTTAATTTAAGGTTTTAGAAGTTTTCAAATGCTATGAGTTGTTACGTAATTATAGTTTTTACGGTTGGTACTTTTTTTCCGAGACTAGATGTTTCCCGCGTAAACTGCGATCTGTTGTTTTTTTTTTAGTTTTTATTGGTGACTGAAACCGCGTTAGACATCAATCTCATCTGGTGGTAAGTGAAGATGAGATCGAAGATGACAGCACACGGGGTTAGGAAGTATATGGCTTTTCATAAAATATTGCCGTAACACGTCACTGCCGCGCAGTAGCGGTGATATTTGGCGGCATATTTTATATGAAGGGTGCCATCTTGTTTTTGTCATCAAATGTATTTCTATGCTATCTTATAAATAATAATAAATAAAATCCACAGACAATCACACCAACTACATGGCTCCAAAGTAAGCATTGCTTGTGTTATGGGATACCATTTACTGAACTAGGGGGGAACCTAGAATATAAATACATAAATAGATAAACACCCAGACACGGATTTGTTTTTCTTGTCCCGTGCGGGAATCGAACCCGCAACCACTGGCGTCTGAGGCAGACAGGTTTACCCCATCGCCAAAGTGGTCGTCAAAATGGATGAATAGTTTTAGATCCATATATCCATTCATCCATCCAGGCGGTTATTGTTAAGTAGATTTTTCCTATTATTATTATAAGGAGAAGGTTTTCAATTCGTCTGTATGTTTTTGGTGATATTCGATATTTCGGACAATTATGAATTGATTTTAAAAATTCTTAATTCATATGATAGAAGATACTTCATAGTTGGTCCCATATAAATTTCATTGAAATCGGTTGAGTACTTCATTGAAAATTTCAATTTTTGAAACAATATCTATGATTTTGGAGAATGTTTACATAATTAGTCGGCCAAAGTGTTGACGTGAAGTCTGTTTTTAATGCTCTGCATTCGTTGATTATTGAATCATCGAATGTGCCTATAAATTTAATGCATATTTAGGTAAACTATACAACACCTTCAAATTCGTCAAACGTGACTTTAGATGGTTTTATAGCCTCTGGTGTTCTGCCTACCCCTTAAAGGATACAGGCGTGAAGTTATGTAAGTATGTATGCGTATGTATTTAATGTTTTCTGCTTTCTTTCTTTTTGCCACAATGATCGTCATTCTGTATCTGAAACATGCTATTAATAAACTCATTTTAAATCATATAACCTTGACACCGAAGTATTACAATTAAAACGAACATTTGCGAAATCGTTCCGCAAATTCAGCATCTACGTTATTAACGGCAATGTCACGTTCCGTAACGGTACATCTTTAGCAGAATTGTTAGTCAAAGTTAAATTAATTAATTTTACTTCTACGGTTGTTTACCGTTAGGAGGCATTTTCAACCGAATCAAAAGAAGGAGGTTCTCAATTCGTCTATATGTTTTTTTTTGTGTCTTTGTTACACGATATTTCGGACAATTATGAATTGATTTTGAAAATTGTATTACTTCCGGATACTTCATAGTTGGTCCCATTTGAATTTCATCGAAATCGGTTGAGTACTTCATTGAAAAAAATAAATGAAAAATGTGATAAATAAAAATTACCCGACCAGGATCGTTTGCCGGACGAGTGCTCTTCCACTGAGCTACCGGGGCCTCCCAGAAACGAGAGGTCCCAGGTTCGAATCATCCTGGTCGGGTAATTTTTATTTATCACATTTTTCATTTATTTAAGAATAATTGAGCACTTTAAATGCAAAACTTAAAAACATTATTACTTCATTGAACATTTCAAACTTTTGAAAAAATATGCATGATTTCGGAGAATGTTTATGTTGATGACACTCTCAACTCAGCCAAAGTTTTGGCGTGAAGTCGGTTTTTTTAATGCGCTGCATCCGTTGATTATAACTGTTGTGTAAGACGTTATTTTTTAGTAAGAAATTAAAAACTTGATATTAAGTAGGTGTGTAATTGGAACTAATATAAAAAAATCTGATTTGAAAACATCATACATAACTTGACCCTTATTGTGTTTCCCTTAGTGTGCCTGTTTCCCTTATTGTGTAGGCAGGCAGAACACCAGAGGTAATGATGGATAGAGACTACAGGGAGTCACCCTATCGCCTATAAAATCTCTGTCCCTTAACTGACCTGACTAGTATGCCTGGGAAGAGAAGTAGTTGGCACATTAAATAAATAAATAAATAATAAATAAATATTTCTGACACTCACACAACATTATCTAGCCCAAATTAAGTTTCTTAAAGAACTTGTGTTATGGATACTATATAACTGATATACTTAAGAAATATATAAACATACAAATTGAATAAATACATATTTTTTATTAGAATAAACTAAATAAACATCCATGATTTGACGGCTAATATCTGTGTTCATCACACAAATATCTGCCGCCGCCGGGATTCGACCCCAGGACCTCTGGCATAGAAGGCAATGTATGTTACCACTACACCAGCCGGTCGTCAGTCGTCATTCTATGTTTTTCTTTCGCTCCCCGTCTAGCATGGAAGTGAAGTGATTTGAAAACATGTTTTCGAATCTAATAGATATTATCTGCATGGGGACGGTTTTGTTTGATAAGGGGGTGGTAAAATGCGACTAATACCATTGACCTACGCTTGTTGTTAGCTCCAGGTTTCGCCTGGCTAGCGACCACCCTTCATATAAAATCTGCCGAAAACGCAATATTATATGTAGAATCAGAACATCATCATCACAACTCTTTATAATGAGCCCACTGCAGGGCTATGAGTCTCTCCTCTGGGTGACGAGGAGGTATAAGCCATAATCCACCAAGCTGGCCCAGTGCTGGTTGATGGATATCATAATTTTCAGGGTGCCATCAAAATACCTCGAAATTTGTCAAACGTGACAGAAGATGATTTTACAGGATACAGGCGTGAAGCTATATATGTATCAATGATAATGCCGTTCAGTAAGAGATTCCAAACCAGGTCACTAGGTCTGTAATATCAGTCAATCGTGGCGTTAATACAACGAATTACTGAACATAAAATGATGGTAATTTCCTAAAGAGATAAGCTTCAGATCGAGGCCGAAGATTACTGTCTGAATGTTGTCGTTATTTCGTTAATGAAGTGTCTTATGGGTTGTTTTTATTACTAAGAGATAATTTAAAGAGTTTTAAGAGGGGTTATTGCAATTTTTTTCTAAACTAATTCTGCAGTAATGATCTTTTTAATTGATTATTTTTTTATTATTCACGTTACTTACTTGTTTGTTTCACACAGGGACTGCATATCGGTATAAATTAACTAAAAGTACTAGTAAAATTTCAGTACCCTTATTAGTGTACTGCTTCATCAAACACAATACCTGTACAAGTTATTAAAATCTAACTTAATTATATCAGTACCCAAATAATGTATACCGGATTAATTTCTGTAGATGTTCTTAGTACAGAAATATTTTAACCTATTTAATTTCTGTACGGAAATGAATAGGTCAGCATATTATGTCCCTATGCTTCATAGGCTTCAACTAAACCATCGAATATACCACAGTTATTTAAAAATAAAATTTTAATATTAACACCGGAAAATTTCAGTTAACTGAAAAGTAAATCATTTATGCTACAATATGTAATAAAAAAGGTACACGAATTATTTCAGTATGAATTCCTGTACTGTTATTTTTAAATACACCTAATTTAACGGTATGACGTCTTACAGAAAAAAAAATGTAAAGAAATTCATAGCGATATGCAGTCCTTGGTTTCACTTGAATCTCATAAGATTAAATCACACGAGTTTGAAAGTCTCTACATTAAAAATACTGGAATATAATTACCTCCTTACATTATATTTAGCGGAAGATTTTATAAGAAGGGTGATCGCTGCACTAAGAAGTCTTCTTGTCGCAGTGGCTCCTGTATGTATCAATCGATATCGCAAGTTAAGCAACGTTCGGCGCGGTCGGTACTTGGATGGGTGACCGCCGACCATTTATTTCTCACGACGACTTCTATGCTACGGACGGCACTTTAAGCAGTCGTCGGTCCCGTTTGCTAACAGTAGTCGTTAGGGTTGATTAGAAGACATTTCGATGCCCTGAAATTCTGACATCCACCAACAAACACTAGACCAGCTTATGGTGTACGGCCTGTACCTCCTCGTCACCAAGGGGAGAGACTCATAGCTTGACCGTGGGCTCATTACAACGAACTGAGATGATCGTTAATCAGACGACTCCTGCAAGTCCATGCTGGACTGGGAGCGAAAGAAAAACGTAGAATGTGCCAGCTGCTTCTCTTCCCGGGCATACTGTAAAAGTCAGTTAAGGGAGAGAGTTTTATTGTGGGCGATAGTCTGACCCCCTGTCACTGCAATAGTCTCTCTTCACCATTATAATGCCTCGAAATTTGTCAAACGTAACATCAGATGGTTTTATAGCTTCTGGTGTTCTGTTTACCCCATAAGGGATACAGGCGTGACGTTATGTATGTATGTATGTATGACTCTTGCAAGACATACATATTTATTTATTTATTTATTTTATTTATTTACACTTCAGTTTTTACAGGTAAAGTAAAAGAAAAAAGAACACTTACACTAAAAATAAAAACTTGGCGGTCTTATCGCTGAGGAGCGATTTCTACCAGACAACCATGTAGACATACATACATACATGTATGTATGTATGTATGTCCTGCAAGAGTCATTCGGATTGGATTCCCTTTTATATCTCCTTTTTTTTTACTTGAGGAAAACTTGCTATCACGTCCCCGACCGCCCAAGGGGAGCAACGGGGTATGTGGGGATGATCCGGCAGAAGGCCAGACCTACCTACTAAAAACCTCAAGGTGTACCTCATCCGCCATAGATGGAGCTCACGGTACTCATCTCCTATTCTAAGCCTAGGCAGCTATAAGCACCCGAGCTCTAGAGTAATATTATCGAATTTCAAGCGACCCAAGTCACGGTGAAAAGCTTGTTCATGTTTCCAATTTATACCTTGAACAATAGAAATAATTGATAATAATACTGCTAGCTGTATGTACAGTCAGAACCAGAAATGTTTGTTTTAGTTTGTAGTTTTTCCAATTTTGCATAGACGTCTAAGTTACGTGTGACTGTAGTGACATTTAGGACATGTTCTAGAACATGTAAGAAATCCGATTTAATGATAATGGGTTTAGCGTCAAAACACAAGGTAAAACCCTAAAAAACCTTTTAATTTGGCCCTTGCGATTTTAAATTTCAATTACATTTCATTTGACGAAACCCACGTTTGAATTAAATCTACTTTACATTTTTATTAACATTACTAATATAATGTAGAGGAAACATTGATTTCAGTTACATTAAGTATTTTGAATAAATTCTGCGACTACTTTTACTGCGAAATCTTTTACCTTCTAATAGAAAGGTACCTATATTATTCAGGAGTCTTCGAGTTAAGTTGAGTTAAAAAAATAATTAACTTTATTAATGTACTTAGAAGTGTTTTATTATTTTACATCTCTCATGTTCGCTTAGTCTTATTACCTCCAAATGGGGCTTGTAGGTGACTAATTAGCGGTGTAGGGAATAATCTAACTAGAAAAGCCCTAGGGCGGTAAGTAATAAAAAAAAAACACTTCTTTCTTTAAAAAAAAACGCGTACATCTAACCATCATATTGGCAATAGACATCATGCATTCAGCCCAATGACCAAAGAGGTCGCTTTGCTATTCAGCCTTGTCTTCGTGTGAGTATAATAGTCATCAATTTTAAATATAGAACGGCGAAGCTCAACTTCGATCATGAAAAAAAAAATTAAAAAGTTCTTCACTTGATCTTTTTAATGAAAAAAGGCGGGAATAGAAAATACCTGTCCCTAAAATTCGAAAATTGTTCTCATTTCACAATAAATTTCAACAAATAATTTTATTCTTGTAATGCCGGTTTTTTCTACTCACCTCACAATCGAGATGTAAAGCAGAATAGTTAGCTCGGGTGTAAGCATCAATTGCACCCTCGAACTATAGGCGCCCTAAATATCTCGGGCTGCAATTGATGCCTTACAGCCCTTGGCTACGAATCTACTATTACTTATTTATTGTATATAAAGTCCCGTATACGGTAATTTCCTAAGCTTACTGTACTAGCAACACATGCTATCATCAAATTCGTCAGACTTTCATTTGCAAGTTCAACAGGGCTTAGAAAGTATCTCTGATTTGTTATTCATGGTATTTTGTGAATCTGATTGTATGCGCGGAATTATACGGTCGTAAGGGTTAAGTTGGTATGTAATTGTGGTGTGGAAGAAAGTTGGGCATTATGTAAATAGATGTATAAATATTTTAAGTTTTCAACCAACTTCCAAAAAAGGAGGAGGTTCTCAATTCGTAATTTTTTTTGGGTCTTTGTTACACGATATTTTGGTCCCATATAAATTTCAACGCAATCGATGAGTAATAATAATAAATAATAAATATTTCTGACACTTACACAACATTATCTAGCCCAAATTAAGTTTCTTAAACAACTTGTGTTATGGATACTAGATAACTGATATACTTAAGAAATATATAAAAATACATATTAAATAAATACATTTTTTTATTAGAATTAACTTAAACATATAGACATCCATGACTTGACGACTAATATCTGTGTTCATCACACAAATATCCGCCGCCGCCGGGATTCGAACCCACGACCTCTGGCATAGAAGGTAATGTATGTTACCGCTACACCAGCCGGTCGTACTTCATAGATAATTTCAAATTTTTGATAAAACATGTTTGAATTCGCAGAATATTTACATTTATGACATTATAATTCAACAAAAGTTTTGACGTTAAGTCGGTTTTTTTAATGCTCTGCATTCGTTGATTATCACGATTATATTAAATTAAAAGTGGTGCGGATTGCCAAGGCGTGGAACGATCTGTCTGCGTCTGTTTTTCCTGACCATTGCTGTCCTGGTACGTTTAATGTCGAGTTCATGCGCACTTTCAATCAGGTTGCATGAAAGACAGACGTCCTATCCTATCCAATATAAAAAAAAAAGTTAAATGCGTCTTAGCCGTGTGATTTTTGTTTGAATTAACATTAGACCCCATACACATGTTTATTTCCCTCTTTAAAAAAGCTAAGCTGTTGTGATACTGTGATAATAAATAATTTACTAATGATTTCTTTTTTCTTTTCAGGTAAATTTTCGTGCCTAACAGTACTTATTTATTGATTAGAAATAATAAGTCTTTATGAAAGGTACTGCGGAGTGAAAGAAAATCGAACAAGTAAGGTGTTTATTCAATTTAAAACAGAGTAAAACAAATATCTGCAGAAGTAACGGATATTTCACTAGGTATCCATTTTGCGAAACAATAAGTTGGAATGCTGGACTGAGAGCAAAAGAAAAACATAGAATGTACCAGCTGCTTCTCTTCCCGGGCATTAAAAGTCCGTCAAACGACGGAGGTTTTACTGGCGTTTTTGTGGACAATAGGTCACTGAAATAGTCTCCCTCCATCATCATACATAATACCTCCAAAGCAAACGTGACTTCAGATGCTTTTATAGCCTCCTGGTGTTCTGCCTACCCCATAAAGGATACAGTTTTGCGCGATTTAAAAGACGTACAGCGACATCTATCGACTAAAAGCGAACTTAAAGTTTATAAATTATAAATGTGAAAGTTGATGGATGGATGTATGCATGTCCGGATGTTTGTTACTCTATCACGGCAAAACGGCTTAATTTCAATAAAATTTGGCATAATGATAGTTTACAATCTGGACTAGGGAATAGGCGAATTTTTATCTCAATATACCCTCGGGATTTGAAATGGCGCGGGTAAAACTGCGGGAAACAGCTAATAAAGAAATATTTACATACATATATACATAACGTCACGCCTGTATCCCTTGTGGGGTAGGCAGAACACCAGAGGTTACAAGACCATCTGATGTCACGTTTGACAAATTTGGGGGCATTATAAAGATGGATAGTGACAGACTATTGTAGTGACAGGGGGTCAGCCTATCACCCACAAAAACGCCTTTAAAACCCCTGTCTCTTAACTGACTTATACAGTATGCCCGGGAAGAGAAGCAGCTGGCACATTTTACGTTTTTCTTTCGCTCCCAGTCCAGCATGGGACTAATAATTATTATATAATATAATAGAAAAAAATGCTCGTAATCATTGTAGTTTCTCTTCTAACTCGTTAAGTAGCTTGTAAACCACAGAGAGGTCGATGTCCGAGAGAGGATTTTTTTGTTGAATGCTTCGAGGCTGCGGCCAGTTCATTTCGTAGGCTAGGAGCTTGCTAATTTATTTTGTAGATTAAATTAAATAATTAATTAGATTAACTTAACATTTCACATTAACTTAATTAGGTTTTAAACGTCTTTCTTGATATACCTCTTCCATTAATACTTTAAGATACATTGCCGAATTCATATTACTATTCGAATGATATGCATACTTTGTTTATTATGAAAAGCCTGATATTAATAACCAAAGAAATAAATTACTGGCAAGCGTTTATGACTTCGTCAACCTTTTTGTTATTTTGTAAATACAGACAATCCAAAAATCTAAATAAAGAAAAATATTACAAATACCAATCTTTAAGTCATCCAAAAGGAGGATGTTCTCAATTCGTTGTGTACCTATGATTTTTATTGTATCTTTGTTACACGATTTTTTTGACAATTATGAATTGATTTTGAATATTCTTGATTCATTTAGTAGAGGATATTTCAAAAGTAGTTCCATATAAATGTTCCAAAGAATTTTAAGTTAGTGACCTTTTACTTTATATTTCAGCCAAACTTTTGACAAGGATTTAAAATGTTAAATTCCTCAACCACTTTTTAACTCTAACCATCCAGCAGAGCTAGCATGCAACCATCGATAAATAGTCGAATCGACGAGATAAATATTATTTTGTTATTTTATCCTATTACGAGCGTTTGCCCGCGACTTCGTACACGCATAAACTCAAAAGTCCTATTTTCCGTTCCCGTGGGAATTCCGAGAATTCCTTCCATTATACAAACAGACATTTATTGTAACCTTTATACCATGCATCACATCCGTGCACTCAAAGAATAAGATTTTATCATACAAACTAAAATATCATATATTTCCCGTTCCCGTAGGAATTTCGGGAATTCTTTTCATAACACAACCAGTCTCTTTTTAAAGAACTTTTATGCCAAGTATCATATCCGTGCACTCAATGAATAAGATTTTTCATACAAACTAAAAAGTCCAATAATTCCCGTCCCCGTGGGAATTTCGGGAATTCCTTCCTTAGTGCACCCCTACATCCCCTAAAGAATGTATGTTCCAAATTTCAGCTTTCTACGCCCAGTAGTTACGGCTGTACGTTGTCTGTCAGTCACTCAGTAACTCAGTCAGTAACGGAACAGTTTTATATATATTGATTGATGTAAGCTAATATGCACACCTTAATAGATAGAATTACTCGATTTGATACCATGATTAAGACCACAGAACCAAATATGTCATAATCTTAATAAATTACATACACTAAATAAATACCATATTCTAAGAAAATATCGATATAAGGCCCGATTCATCGTTGTGGACGGTAGCATGCTAGCCCACCAGGGCATAGAGTTTAGATTCAATTGCTTATTTTATGTTCAGTCTTCTGTACATAAAATAAGTGCACCGGCTCTTAAGTTATGGAGAGCGTGCGTTCCTCAGCCTTTCACTCCCGAAGGGCAGATCAGATTGCTCCAAGACTTGCTAGGTGTACTGTAGGACTAGATAAATATAGTAGGAATTATACTTCTAACTATTGCCGCGTTTAACTATCAAAAAATACCGTTTTGTTTTGCCTAAGAACAGTAGATTTAGTTACCAGGCGTATTTAAAAAGCGTTTCAATATACAACATCTTGTTCAATTATACAACTACTTACTATTCTGCTTCAGAGGTTTTAAAGGCGTTTTTGTGGGCGATAGGCTGACCCCCTGTCACTACAATAGTCTCTTTCCATCTTTATAATACCTCAAACGTGACATCAGATGGTCTTGTAACCTCTGGTGTTCTGCCTACCCCATAAGGGATATAGGCGTGACGTTATGTATGTATGTATGTGTTCCTATTCTTATAATTTTTTTTATGACAGTCCGTTGAATATTGCATCCCGGAATATAACAACGAGTATACTTATATAATATAAAAAAGCTCGAGAGTTGTTTGTTTCATTGAATGCGTTAGTCTCTGTAACTTCGGTTCCGATTTCGAAAACATCTTATCGTATTTTATAGCCTAATTCTTGAGGAATGTATTCTAATTCTAAAAGCTATATATGTAATACAGAAATTTCTATGGCATTAAAAGGAATTAACTAGAAATAGGTTCATAAGATACCTACAGTCTGGTGACAGTCTAAGCAATAGGAGTTGCGTATTTCCCTCTTTCATGCTGGATTGGGAGCAAGGAAAAACATAGAATGTGCCAGCTGCTTCTCTTCCCGGGCATACTGTAAAAGTCAGTTAAGGGAGATAAGTTTTATTGTGGGCGATAGTGTGACCCACTGTCACTGCAATAGTCTCTCTTCACCATTATAATGCCTCAAAATTTGTCAAACGTGACATCAGATGGTTTTATAGCCTCTGGTGTTCTGTTTACCTATTCTTATAATTTTTTTTATGACAGTCCGTTGAATATTGCATCCCGGAATATAACAACGAGTATACTTATATAATATAAAAAAGGGATGCAGGCGTGAAGTTATGTATGTACATATGTAGGTATGTTTTACCCTTTGGAACTCTAAAAATATGCTATAAAATGTGTGCAAGCTTAAATAAATAAATATACATACTACTATTATTACAAAAAACGTAATAAATTGTGAGCATGATTAATGTTTGTTTGTAGTCGCTCCGAAACGATTTCACTGATTGTTTTTTTTTATTATGAAATTCGGGATTGGAAAAAGCTATAAAGCAATGAAAAAAGTATAGAGTTATCTATTTATTTATGTACACACAGAGGGAGAAAAATAAATACGATTAAAGTAAGAGCCTAATTAGTATAAAGGTAATGACAGTGATGTGTTGTAGCAATGTGTGACGACCACTTTGGCGATGGGGTAAACCTGTCTGCCTCAGACGCCAGTGGTTGCGGGTTCAATTTCCGCACGGAACAAGAAAAAAAAAATGTTCCGTGTCTGGGTGTTTATCTATTTATGTATTTATATTCTTGGTTCCCCCCTACTTCGCTACATGGTATCTCATAACACAAGCTATGCTTACTTTGAGGCCATGTAGTTGGTGTGATTCTGTCTGGGGATTTTATTTTATTTATTTATTTTAATGTTAAAAAAAAATGACAGTTCCTTTCGACTATGCACCTACTGTCATCTTCGACCTCACCTTTTAATTATTTTGCGCTCGAAAAGATCTGCGTTTAACCTCAATCTTACCTGATAGAAGTGAAGATGAGGTCGAAGCACGGGCTTCTTAAGGAGCTGGCCCTTTTAAAACATTGTCGGAATATATTATACTAGCTGTTTTGCGCGGTTTTACCTGCGCAATTTTGAATCCCGTAAGAATATCGGTATAAAAAGTACCCTATGTGCTATTCCAGACTGTACACTATCACCTTGCCAAATTTCATCCAAATCCTTTGAGCCGTTTTGCCGTGATTGACAAACTTTCACATTTATAATATTAGTAAGAAGTAAGAATGCCTCTTGGGTTTGATATTTCGTGGTAGATTTGAGAATGTCATCAACGTAAACATACTCGGAAATCATACATATTTTTGCAAAAATTTGAAATTTGCAATGAAGTACCTACTCAATTTCGATGAAATGGGACCGACTATGAAGTATCCTCTATCATATAAATCAACAATTTTTAAAATCAATTCGTAATTGTCCGAAATATCGTGTAACAAAGTTACAAAAAAAACATACAGACGAATTGAGAACCTCCTCCGTTTTTGGGAGTCGGTTGAAAATACAGAAGTAAATAATTATGTGTGCAAATTATATTATATCTGCTTGTTATCTAGCCATATTTCAATTAGCATAATTATGCATACACTATATCACATTAATTTTATTCATGGCTTTCATTATTTTGTTTTCCTATTATTATGCCCTGGGTATTATAATTTATTTCATTTGTTCATAAATTGGTAAATTCAATGTTCGTTTGGAACCAATTATTTAATGCATCATTCAATTTTAATACAAATATTAATAAGTTGACATTCGTATTACTAAAACGGATTAATTAAATATTTGCTTGAATTACATCGTTTTCATTTTATTCAAGACACCTTGTCAAAAAGAAATATCCAATTACATAATATTTTGTTTTGATGGTCCGATTAACGCGAGCGAAACCAGCAGGGCTAGCATCATAGCATGCAACCATCGATAAATAGTCGAATCGACAAGATAAATATTATTTTGTTATTTTGTCCTATTATGTAAGCGAATATGCGCACCATAATAGATAGAATTACTCGATTTAATACCATGATTAAGACCACAGAACCAAATATGTCATAATCTTAATAAATTATATACACTTATACCATTTTCTAATAAAATATCGATAAAAGGCCCGATTTATCGTTGTCGACGGTAGCATGCTAGCCCCGCTGGGTAAGCTGCTAATCGCAAATAAAGGATCCTACCCAATAGATTAGGGCTGGATGGCGCCATACAAAAACCTTAAAAACTATTCTTATTAATAAAACTACAGCTACACTTGACTAAACGTCCACATAACTGTAAAATAATACCAGAAACTTTAAAATTAGGTTACACATAACTTAATAGTCGAATCAGTCATACACCTTTATCGTTGCATGTTGTAGGTATGTAGGTATGTTTGTGAGTACGATCACAGAAACAGCTTGACCCAGTTCGCGGTAAAACACCATACAATTCTAAATAACATGGTTTTATCGTAACAGTTTATGGTTTTACAGTTATTACTTGTTGTGGACGTAGGTTTTGTGAAAGGAGGTTTTAGTTTTCATTTTATATTAGATAATATCCTATTAATCCTTTACCCGTGTGCTGTCTAAGGACTGCATACCGGTATGAATTTCTGTACATTTTTTTTTCTGTATGACGTCATACCGTTAAATTAGGTGTATTTAAAAATAACAGTACCTACAGGAATTCATACTGAAAAATTTGTGTACCTTTTTTATTATTGTAGCATAACTGATTTTTTTTCAGAATTACTTGAAAGTTTTCGGTATTAATATTAATATTGATAGTAAAGTTTTATTTTTAAATAACTGTAGAATGTTCGATAGTTTAGTTGAAGCCTCTGAAGGTTTGAGGTTTTAGTTTTTATTTTATATTCATATCCTATTAATCCTTTACCCGTGTGCTGGCCAAGGACTGCATACCGGTATGAATTTCTGTACATTTTTCTTCTGTATGACGTCATACCGTTAAATTAGGTGTATTTAAAAATAACAGTACAGGAATTCATACTGAAAAATTCGTGTACCTTTTTTATTATTGTAGCATAACTGATTTTTGATTCTGATTGATATTCAAATTTTATTTTTAAATGACTGTAGAATGTTCGATAGTTTAGTTGCAAGCCTATGAAGCGTAGGGACATATGCTGACCTTAACATTTCGGTACAGAAATTAAATAGGTTAAAATATTTCTGTACTAAAAACATCTACAGAAATTAATCCGGTATACATTATTTGGGTACTGATATAATTAAGTTACATTTTAATAACTTGTACAGGTATTATGTTTGATGAAGCAGTACACTAATAAGGGTACTGAAATTTTACTAGTACTATTTAAAAATGTTATACCGATATGCAGTCCCTGGTGCTGTCATCTTCGACCTCATCTACATTTAAGATGAGGTTAGATCGAGGTTAAGCGCGGGCTTAGTCATCAATGAAAAAATGTTATTTTTCAACCCGTTAACTGGAGTTGCTCCGGATGTAAGAATACGAAAATCGTATCTTCTGGCCATGATTCTCAAATATATGAAAATGGCGTAGACTTATAGGTATACGTTTTTTTATAACTTTTCCAACTTTTTTCAATCACTTCGCTGCCATTTCATAAAATTTCGGTATTTTTGGGAATTTTTGTGATGAAATATAAGTACTGCAACGGGGGATCGTGAGATAATTTAAAGAATGAGGTATAAATATATTATATTTATTTATCGAAATAGCACACACACAACAATACAAAGGTTAACACTTGGAATATTCTTATTTGAATATGGTGGAGCGGTACGCTTCGCGGATTATAGAATTCAGAGATTTTTCTCCGAAAATAAACATTGATCAGCCCTTTCTGAAGGTTGGGGCCAGAATCATAACAAAACTAAAGCGTTTTTCGTCAGAACGAAAATATTTCAAACTAAAATAAAAACATGACATACTGTCAGTTCGCGCCATATCCGCCTTTATTTCTCAATATAAGGCGCGCTCAAGCAGTATGTTACGACCGCCCCCTCACGTTTAAATTTATTTAATCCGATGAAGTCGGTTAAATAAATTTTAGTTACATAGTCACCTTAATTCTACGGTTGGAATCTACCTATTTTGGGAATATACAGTTTGTACGGGAGTACTCATAGATGAGCCCCCTACCGCTAGAGTTTCGAGTGCGACCGTTTCAACTTAATAACCAAACTATCATACAGTCAACTCAAATCTCTGTCAGTAGAGCCTTGCCTGCAAAATACAAACAAAATAAGACAAGATCCCGTCTAGCTAAGCTTTAATCAAAAAACGTCGTTACAATATTATCGACGTTGTAAAGTGAATTTAGATTGACTCTACAGTCCAAAATACAATAAAGTGACAAACGCTAGAATATCATACAAGTTATAGATAGATAAAAACAAAAGACTTAATCGGGGTTGTAAGAATACAAAATGGATCAACCTGGGCGGAATGACATTGGCCCGTATCCATCATATCATATGTTGTGGAGGTCTGTCGAATCCACCTATATCAAAGTGAGACATATGACATTACAATAATCACAAGTTAGACCAAAATATTTACCTACCTAAATGAGATTTTACCTGCCTACACTAACTTCGCGGTGAACTTACCTACAAGAAGTTCGTTATCGCACAGAACCTAATGTTCTGATAGATAACTTCATCCCGCACTCGTAACTACATGCGAATCTCCGCCGTATAGCCGAAACAGCTATCACCCTCTCTCTGATGGAGATTCAATGGGCGTGGCCTTGACCCCTCGTGTAATCACTTGAACGAGACATAGCCTTTATAAGAAAATTTTTCCATAGTGCTTCGGTAATACTGATTAGCGTCAAAGACCAAAAATCAAAATACGTGATAGATAGTTGATAGATAGTTATGCAACGGGGCATCGTGAGATAATTTAAAGAATGAGGTATAAATATATTATATTTATTTATCGAAATAGCACTTTTTTATAGCAACAATACAAAGGTTAACACTTGGAATATTCTTATTTGAATATGGTGGAGCGGTACGCTTCGCGGATTATAGAATTCAGAGATTTTTCTCCGAAAATAAACATTGATCAGCCCTTTCTGAAGGTTGGGGCCAGAATCATAACAAAACTAAAGCGTTTTTCGTCAGAACGAAAATATTTCAAACTAAAATAAAAAACATGACATACTGTCAGTTCGCGCCATATCCGCCTTTATTTCTCAATATAAGGCGCGCTCAAGCAGTATGTTACGGTACCTACTCCAGAAGACTGGTTTCAATTAATTTTCTGTTGTAGGATTTAACATACCTATAAGGACACTGACATTATCACTTTAATTTTTTGAGAAAAACTTTATTCGTTACATAGCTTTTATCTTATTATCGAGCCTTAAAAAATATTTTCAAACACAAATAAAATAAATATATTTTTATTTAAATGAGTTCAACTTGTGCAGAAAGCCATAGCGTCTTACTCATGCAGCATTTTTTTTTCTTTGTTCTTTATTGGCCAACGATAAGTGAAAAGAGGTCGATCGTGAGTAGGCTGTATAGCTAGATTACGTAGTTTATCTTCATGGTTGGTGTAAAGCTGACTGTATGACTGTATGTACTCTTTGTTATACGGGGCCTTATTTGTAGTAGGATTTCACGGTTTTATTGTGAGATATGGATTGAGGTTGTAACTATGTAGATTTTTAAACTAAAGAGCATTTTCTAATAACAATAAAATATTTTTTTATGGAGTCATCATATTAGGTACCTATCTAGCGAAATTATTTTTATTTACGAAAGAGCAGGGTACTTACTTGTAGATATTAGATAATGACTAAATAAACTTACTTATACCTTTAATTTTGTTAATTTTATTTATTAGAATAGAGTGATAGCCGAATATGTACCTTAGTAAACCATTAACATTGGTTGTCTTTTATTTTAAAATTTGTATCTGTAATTGCTGGACATATAAATACTTTGTATTTTAATTTAGATACCATTTACTAGATTTGTTTAAACGCGTCATTGCATTGTTTAGTTACTCACACGCGAGCAACTAAAGCTATTCATCTTACCTATCAAAAAACATGACTCGAAAGGCACCCTACTTATAGCCTATTCGCAAAACTAAACAAACTGCCATCAACGCCATTATTTAAAAAAAGAACTCCAAAAAACACGCAGTTAATAAAAAGCTTTCTTTCATTCCGTTTTCAAACGATCAAGTGTTTTTCCAGCATAATCAATTGTTGCTAAGCAACGGTATGACAACACTGACGTTACGTTTCAAAATGGCGTCTAGTCTGGAATTACAAATTCTTGGGTGGGTATTTAGAGACGGTACATTGATTTTATTATTTACTGGGTGTCTAAGGACTGTCGGAAGGACATTCACTCATGCGGAAAAGTCGATGAAAAGATTTATTAGCAGTGTACAATTACTGTTCTGGAATATTCTTTTTTTTTACGGAAAGCGTTTCATCGGAAATGAGTCATTTTATTTTTTATAAAGCTATAGCAATTTTTAAAAGAATTACATTAGATAGCTCATTTCACGGGGAAGGTTACAGAATATATTAAGTATAGCAAAATGTATGAGAGAATCAAAAATTACGCGGGAAAAACGCGCCACTAATGAAATTAAACTTAATAATAATTTTTTTTGATTGAATCTATGAAATAACCTAAACTTTATGTTTTTGCCTTACTTTCAAGAATAAAGAATATATTTTATCAAGATATTTCTCCTAAATACTGTACGGCCATTTTGAAAGCAATGAGAGAAGTACAGTAGCTGCATTATATTGTAAACTTGTATGTATATATTCTGTTCAATAGTTTATATAAACAACACAGTGCATATTAATTTACTGGCTTGTTAATTGCCGAGTGTCGTCGTTGGCTATCGTTCTCTAGAGAAAATGGCACACTAGGATGTAGAAATGGGTTGTTTCCGCTTTGGCACGGTTAAACTCGGACATTTAAATAAGGTTAAAACAGAAGAAGCCAGCCATTTTATTGTCAACTAGCACTGGGCCAGCTTGGTGGTTGTTACCTTAACCTCCTCGTCATCTAGGGGAGAGACTCAAAGAGGGATGCTAATTAAAGAGTTGTCTCATTAAATGTGGCGGCGCACGGCGTTGCCGCCACCCCGTACTGTCGTCACAACACAATTTTACAATGAGGGTTCTGCAGTGGTCTTCTGATGGTTGGATATGGGTGAGTAGTGCCCGTCTGGACATTAAAAAGAGTTGTAGTGATGTTGATTTGTATTCTACATTTAGGCCTTTAGTCTCAGTTGCTCGTGACTACGGGATTAGTAGACACTGAAACGTCGTCAAGTTAAAGTGTATAGCATAGTTATACGTAATTAATCCGGATTAAAAAGATGTTACATACATACATAACTTCAGGCCTGTAGCCCTTATGGAGTAAGCGGAAAACCAGAGGCTATAAAACCATCTGATGCCACGTTTGACAAATTTGGAGGTATTATAATGATGGAGAGGACAATTGCAGTGATAGGGACGCAAAAACGCCAATCAAAGCTCTGTCCCTTGCCTGACTTTTACAGTATGCCCGGGAATAGACGCAGCTGGCGCATTCTATGTTTTTCTTTCGCTCTCAGTCCAGCATCAAAGAACTTATGACAATATCTTCAGCTTAATTATATTGGATATAAAAAGTAAATCTTACTAATATTGTACAAGCAAAAGTTTGGATGGATATGTGGCTGTATAGCCGTTTGTTATTCAATGACGTCATAACGGCTCAATGGCTTTGGATGAAATTTGGTATAATGATAGTGTAGACTCTGGAATAGCACATAGGCTATTTTTTCCCGACATTTCTTCTTATTGACGTTTTTGTGGGTGATAGGCTGACAAGACTATCACTGCAAGTCTCTCTCCATTATTTTAATACCTCCAAATTTGTCAAATGTGACATGAGAAGGTTTATAACTTCTGGAGTTCTGCCTACCCCATAAGGGATACAGGCGTGAAGTTATGTATGTATGTATTTCCGTGGGAAGTAATTGCGCGGATAAAACCTCGTGAAACAGTGGCCGAAAGATCAATGTCCGAAACAAGAACCAACTCCATTCGACACTCTCGTAGTACTTACCTCGTATTTATTGCTTTTCGTTGTTCCAAGTTAAATTGTTCGTGGACTATTTTCAATTAAGATGTGTCAACAATATACGGCGATGATGCATTGTGGTGGTTGTTCCTTTACGCTGTTCTAGGCTTTTGTTGGTGAGGATTTATGCTGCAATGTCTACAGTATGTAGGTGGTTAGATGGTGTGAGATGCAGTGTTCATAACAACAATGTAAAACCGACTTCACCAAAGTTTTAAAGTCCTTGTTTATACTTTGGCTGAAGTGAAATGTATATCTATTAATAGAAACAGTCCTAAATATAAAGTATATTTTTTATAAGTTGGTATGTATATATAAATATTATATTTAATATAACAAATATGGAACTATGTATTTATGTAAGTAATATTATTTCTAGTTTTTAATGTACCTACCTAATTAAGAATATATAATTAATTAGATAAGATAATCAATATATATAAATTAGAAAATTAAGTTTTTATTTGTGTAAATTAGGTTAAGTATTGGTTTTGTTCTGGGACTGACTGAAAACCAGCGCTGGTTATTAAGTATGACTACATACTTATGCCAGCAACATGCTGAGTCTGTTCCCTTTTCCCCACTGTACATAATATTAAATATGTTGAAATGTAAAAAAAGAAGTTATATGTCTGTGTTGTCTTTGTGGGAAATAAATGTTTTCTTTCTTTCTTTCTTTCTTTCTTTCTTTCTTTCTATATATTTAATATGTATGCTTTCGGTTTCATGCGTATTTTTCAAATCGTTCTGTATTCATTTTAATTAAATTTATATAGTACCATCTCTTAAGTATCCTCTAACAAATGAAACAGTAATAATCTAAATGGATTCATAACTGACTAAATAATCGCGTAACAAACATTTGCAAAAATCATATAGGTACACGTATTGAGAACTTGCTCCTTTTGGAAGTCGGTTGATAAGAAAGAACACTGGCCCGCATTTAAGCGCTCCTTATTCTAAGAGCGATCTCAAGATCATCCTTTTAATATAAAAAAAGTTTATTAAATTTCGGATCAATCTTAGGATTACTGCCTAATAATTGTTACTTTGTGCTGTTCTAGGCTTTGTTGCTGAGGATTTATGTTGGAATGCCTATAGTATATATATAGTGGGTGGTTCGAGTGGTCTAACTAAAGGTATGCGCCGCAGTGGTTATAAAAGATCGAATAAAACGAATTGAGAAATTAAGACCCGTATGACTGAAGTTTAATTAACTAATTGTTGATATTGAGAGAAGCGATTCGATTTCAATTGGCCATAGAGTACTGTAAATAAACTAAACTTAAGAAGAGTTTAAGAGGTACGCTCTCAAAAAATAACGGATGGCATTTCAATACACGAATCTTTTAAAAATCTAGTCACAAATAATATTAAGTTGAAACTAAGTAATGAAAGTTCATGACTGCATTATACTTATACTTAATGTATTAATTTAAACATATTAATTAATTATTTTATTTGTATGTTTTTATGTTATAATTCTGTGAAAAACTTATATACCTTTTTTTGTCAGTCATATTAATCTAACTAACTTATAGAACTAACAATATTACACACACGCTCACACACACGCACAACACCGCTCGTATTGATTGATATTGATATTAATAATTTATGTTCTGTTTTTAAATCTTACCTATTGGAACGCATTCAATATTTCTACAACTAATAATTACCTATATTTCTAATTTTTAATTTAATTTATTTCTTTCAATACACCTACTTTTGTTTGATTACCTACTCTAAAAAGAAAAAAAAAAATGTCTAATCATTGTGAACCTTTTATTGGCAGTAAGTTTTATGTATCTGATTCTTTCTATTGTAATCTAAAGTGCTGTTGGTTATGTGAGAATTAAATAAATAAATGCTTCAGTGGATTAATTTTATCTTTAGATCGATTTAAGAATCGAAAGCGCTTAACGAATAAGGGCAATTATTATGTAGCCATCAACCAGCACTGGGCCAGCTTGGTGGATTACCTAAACCTCCTCGTCACCCAGAGGAGAGACTCATGCCCTGCAGTGGGAGAGTTACAAAGAGTTGTGATGATGATGATAATAAGCCCGCCCATAAATAGACTTGTGATTCAGACCTCATGGTGGAACTAGAAGGGTTATCCTTAAGTGATTGTTTCATGAGAGAAAGTCTAGTAAAATAATACCTATATATTCCTATTGGTTAAATATTAATTAACTAGCTGTTGCGCGCGGTTTTATCCGCGTAATTTCGAATCCCTCTGGAATATCGGGATAAATAGTAGCCTATGTGCTATTCCAGACTGTACACTATCACTATGCAAAATTTCATCGAAATCCGTTGAGCCGTTCTGCCGTGATTGAGGAACAAACATCCATACATACAAACTTTCACATTTATAATATTAGTAAGATAAATAAAATTTCATGTGATTGTTTCATTGCAAGATTCTAGTGAAACTGTGTATCTTCTAATGATTATTCTTATAATGATTATTTATCAAAATGTTGCGTGAGTTTTTCCGAAACCATTGTTTTCAATTTGCACATTTCATTAAATGGGTGTCTAGTACCTAATTAGACATATGTAATTTTAATATTTGTATTCGCCTTGATGACTACAAAGAGTGACATTTCAGCGTCAGGCGAAACTACGTACGGAACCCTAGATATAAAACCATTAAAAAAGCCGAGTAAACATGTATTGTAATTAGTTATGTTTTATTTATTTCAATGTATATTTTAGAATATTCTCTAAAAATAAAATAAAAAAGCCATATAATTAAACCCAGTTTAAAACAACAAGAACTTAAACGCCATTTTGATAACCAGTCTGATGAAACATCTCCCAAATATTCCTTTATCCAGGATATGTTGATCCTTCACAACAACACGGGGTTTGGGAATGAGACTTGCGCTATTTTCGTATAACGGATGCGCTGGAGTCGATGCGGACGGTACTTAGGAGTAGCGTCAGCAAAACAAGCTAAAATAATTAACTATTTATTTAATTAACTATATTGTGTAATTTTAGTTTTAGCTTGGCTAAACTAATATAAGGTAATAAATAGATTTATAATAGGTTCGCGTAGAAAAAATAAATACCTATTTAAAGTAATTATTTGTTGCCTACTAATAACCCGCGCCTACTTGTCTCGAGCGATAAAAAAGCAAGAGTTGAAATGTTTAATAATAAATAATAAAATAAATAAAATCCCCAAACAATCACACCAACTACATGGCCTCAAAGTAAGCAGAGCTTGTGATATGGGATACCATGTAGCGAACTAGGCGGGAACCTAGAATATAAATACATATACATATAGATATGAATATTGCAATTCTAATAAATGAAGAATTGTAATATTCACACCACATTATCTAGCTTAATTAAGTTTCTTAAAGAACTTGTATCATTGATAACTACCTACTTACAAAAATAACATGATTCACAAGTTTAGAACAAAGCGGTAGGGGAGACCGGGGCTGGTTGTGACATTTTTTTTTCCAACTGTCATATTTTTGTATTGGTTTCGTTGTTTTACCTGACTATGAGTTTGTTTGATTAAGTAACTATTTAGGGTCTTTATTAATAATAAATTTTATGTAGAACTCTAATAGCAACAACACAAATATTCCAATTATTAAAAAAAATCAGTGTAACTTTCAACCCCGTGCTTGGGGCTGGTTGTTACACTGATTGGGGTAAGTTGTTACAATAAAAAACAGACATATCATAATAGTTTTTACTAGCAAAAATCATCACAGTAAGTTATTGTTTTCATTTTGATAACGTAAAACTATGTCTATAAAGCAGTCTTTTGCCTCTACAACAAAAATATCTTTAAAAAATACACACTTAATAAATGGTCTTCTACTTCGTAAGAAAATAATCTAATTTTTTACCTATAAGATTATAAACATCTGTATAAAACATAACATATGAACAAAACGTATTTTTAAATTGAAGATAAATTATAGTTTAAAAAAGACCATCAGTTTTAAAAGGAAAATGAAGCAGTTTAGTCACTGTAGTCTGAAAAATCACTTTTGCAATTCTAACATATGTAATATTTTCTTTCACATGTGACCAATTCTTACGTATTCTACACTATACCCATTCCTCACCAAATTTTTTCGTATCAAAGTGGTCGAACATATTAGACAAAAATAACCGACAAAAGCTTAGCTCTAAAGTTTGAAGAAGAAGAACCATCCCCCACTTCGCTTTCTTTGTCAGTGTCATGTAATACCACGAACTTTTTTGGTTTTGTTTTCTTCCAAAATAGCTGCTGCTTGTTCGTACCTAAATGTCTTTTGATTTATTTCCCCGGTCAGTTTTTCTTATATGCGTCTTCATCCTACAAAAATTATGAAGCATAAATTGTGTAAGTCAGCAACAAACACTACGGGGCAGGTCACTGTTCATGTCACAACCTGCCCCGAGCAAATGTAACTTTTAACCCCAACGACAAATTTGAACATTCAAGGTCATGTAGTAAAAACGTCGACAAACTTAGCTAAATAAACTTACAGCCATTGCAAGACAAAACCATAAGGATGTAAAAATCACAACAAGAACATCTGTGACTTCATGGAACATAGGTTGGAAACCAATATTACTAAATGAGTAAAATTTTACTAATCTGCAATTTTAATGACAACACGTGCGGACTTCTCTCACAAAAACACTAGCGCCACTGGCTCTCGCGGCGTGGTAGCTGGCGATGGTGGGAGTATATGACCCTTCCTAATGTCACTATCACGTTCTCAGTTTCGCAGAAATTTTCACTGTAACTACCTGCCCCTGTCACAACCAGCCCCGGTCTCCCCTACATCAGAGTAAAATACTATGCCATTTTTGAAATACGTACTTACTTCCGACGATTTGAACTTGTTGTTTCATCCCTATTCGAAACCTTTATAAGAGTAATCTTCTTAAATCACCCATCGTAAATCAACTGAATAATTTAACCTTATAATGCCGTAAGTATTTCAAGCTGATCCAACAGGCATAAGTATGTCGAGCTGGAAAGAAAAACATAGAATGTGCCAGTTGCTTATCTTTCCTGGCATACTGTAAGTCAGTTAAGTTCTCAGTTTTATAGATTTGTTTTGTGGGCGATAGGCTGACCCCCTATAACTGCAAACGTCTCTCTCCATCATTTAAATGCCTCCAAATTTGTCAAACGTGACATCAGATGGTTTTATAACCTCTGGTGTTCTGCCTACTCCGTGAGAGATACAGGCGTGAAGTTATGTATGTATATGTATGTACTGTAAGGAATGTATTATATGGACATCTGTTTTCAATTGTTAACATCTTGTTGTAAATATTGGCTGAAATAAACGAATATTATTATTATTTAGTATACTTAAAGCTATACGCCTTTCGGCGGAAAGACCCGGTTGGGGATCAGGGCAAGAGGGGCACAAACCGGCGAACTGTTCGGGCAGTATCCAGCAAAACCGCTTTTTGCATGCGTGCTGGAAGCGAACCACCGCCGAATCTCAGTCTTTCAAGGTTTCTGCCCAAAGTGGCTGGGGTCAAACCGTTTGCGAATATTAGAACCGGGATGTTTTCGGTGGACTTCCCACATTTCGGTCACCTCGTGTGCAAGGACCAAGTACTTGCGTTGCTTTTCGGTCTCGGCCTTCACTAGGTTCTAGTCATGTGGAATAGTTATGTCCACCAAGAACACCTTGGACGACGATCGGTCCATTAACACGATATCAGGTTTATTCGCTAGAATAGTCCTGTCCGTGATAATGGGCCGATCCCAGTAGAGCTTATTATTATTATTTATTATTAGAACCCAATACCTCACCAACTGGAGGCGAGCGCTTCTCAAAACCTTTAACATTAAGTATACAAAACGGTTTAATTAAATCAAACAGAAATTATCTTAACACGTCTTGTTAATCTAAAATTATATTACTTTACAGCAACCATTTAAAATATAACTTAATTCATTATAACCGCCATTACTATAAGCTCGTAAAGTCCCAACTTTCCTCATCGATTATTACTCGATCGAGAAAGTTATTACACACTGTTTTTGCTGTCGCTACAAACTTTCACATGTGCGTGTGACCGGCGCAGACATTGAGACACATAAATAAACAAAACATGTTATATATACATTGTTTGTGTATGTTTGTGTGTCTGTACGTTCGATGATGGATATAGTTCTTTTGTTACGGTTAGTTCGGGTATTTACCACCCAAAGATGAACTTAATTGGGTAGTTTAGTAAGTTAAGGAATCGTTATAATTTAAATTTAGCTCTGTGAAAAACTTTTTATTTTATCTTTAAACTAGCCACCGCGCGCGGTTGTACCCGCGTAACTTTTGATCCCGTGGGAATTGCGAGATAAAATATAGCCTATAACCTTCCTCAAGAGTTGGGCTATCAAATGCAAAAAGAATTTTTCAAATCCCACTTGTAGTTTCTGAGATTAGCGCGTTCAAACAAACAAACAAAAAAAAAATAACAAACTCTTCAGCTTTATACATATATTAGTATAGATCAGACAAATATTTTGCAGGGCCGTACGCGACATTAAAATCTCTAATATTTCAAGTCTCTTTAATGTCAAACTAACGGCCGGTCACAATAACTTACCAAAAAGTTGAAATAAAAGTAAGGATATAAGTTCCTATGCTACCTTGACTTCAAGTAAAAGATTTTTGACAGGTTTGGCACAAGACAGTACCTATGGGAATTTCTATATTTACTTATAAATAATAAATAAATAAATAAAATCCCCAGACAATCACACCAACTACATGGCCTCAAAAGCGAAGCTTGTGTTATGAGATACCATGTAGCGAACTAGGGGGGAACCTAGAATATAAATACATATATAGATAAATACCCAGACCCGAAATTTTTTTTCTTGTTCCGGGCGGGAATCGAACCCGCAACCACTGGCGTCTGAGGCAGATAGGTTTACCCCTTCGCCAAAGTGGTCGTCAAAAAACTTTTACTTAAACTCTCTGGTAAGTTATTGAAATCGGCCGTTAAAGGAAATAATTTCTCAGTTTTTATTAACAAGTTTGAAGTCATATTTTATTATAAACTGATAATGAAGATGAGGTCAAAGATGACAGCACACGAGTTTAGGAAAGAACTGGCTCTTCATAAAATATTGCCGGAACACATCACCGCCGGAGCGGTCATATTTTGCTGCAGATTTTATATACAGGGTGTTCGCTAGCCAGCCAGACCCTGACGGAATCCTACCACTTAGCGGGAGTCACTCAGATTAGTCGCCTTTTACGAAATGATTTTTAGATAAATAAACTCCAAAAATATTATACATACATACATACATAACGTCACGCCTGTATCCCTAATGGGGTAGGCAGAACACCAGAGGTTACAAGACCATCTGATGTCACGTTTGACAAATTTGGAAGTATGATAAAGATGGAGAGAGACTATTGTAGTGACAGGGGGTCAGCCTATCGCCCACAAAAAGACCTTTAAAACCTCTGTTCCTTAATTGACTTTTACAGTATGCCTGGGAAGAGAAGCAGCTGACACATTCTATGTTTTGCTTTCCCTCCCAAACCTAACCATTGTAATATAAATCAACATATTTTTTAATTTATTCACCGTAGCGTCTCAAAAAGGGACCAGTTAAAAATTAAAACTACCTTCATTTTACAACTAAAAAAATAATCATCGTAATTTTGTATTTTATAACGAAATAACTGCCACTAAATTATTTATGGCCGTTCTTCGTGACCGGTGACCACCCACAATAGGCCTACCCTTTCTCTATTTCTGGAGCAAAGGGCTTGGCTATGGGCTGATTTCACGGGTCTACCCACCCTGGGCATATCAAGTTACGTAATGCCTTAAATAATCTTTTTACAGACACCTTGCTGTTAAAAAGATAAGTTAAAGTCGAGCTTTGATTAAGCAGAGTTCCGTAGGAGTAGTGAAATATTAATTTCTATTTTAATTTGGGATTTTATTGGGGTTTGCCTCGAGACAAAACCTTTGATTCTTAATTACATACAATTCTTGCAAATAATGCGTTTTTTTAATGAACCTTATTTATAATATTCACGTTACAATCAAGTTATTCAAAGTTATTAAAATGCATGAAAGAAAGGGTCTCCATTAGTTTCAAATTGAATTAAATGTAATTCAATTGTAATATTTTTTATTTTATTTCTTTTTGTTTTCGGTATTTTTATTTATTTTGTGTTATTGAATTTTATGCATGTACCTACCCCTCTTTTGTACTTATCTGAAACTTATTGTAAACTGAATAACAAAAAAGGTATCTTACGATTGGCTTCTGTGTAGCAAATAAAAAATTGTAACTATGTAATCGATTGTGCTGTAGAAACCAGTAAAGTGAAATAAATAAATTAATTAAAACTAAATATGAACTGTTATTAATAAATCTGACAGCGTCCATTTAGCATTGGTCAGTATGAAACAAAATTTTCCTCTCTGTGGACTCCATATTAAATAGCTTACATAGTTAGTGTAATTTATTCAATAAATCATATTTAATTCTATACTTTGGTTGGTATAATTCTATACTTTGGCTTATCTAAAATGAGTTTAAAATTTTTTATTGTACGTATTTCAAATAAAAAAATTTAAAACAATTCCAAACTTGAAAATCTACACCAAAAAAAATCAAAAACCAAACTACCATCTGCTAAGTCTACGATAAAAAGTCCTATTGACGCACGAAACGAAACCCTGAAAAAAAAACTAAAGTTTCTTTTTTTTTGTTACAGAGTGAGCAGTATAGACTGGCTGTATAGCTTAGAGCACGCTAGAGGGACGGAGAAGGAATAAAGTGGCCAGTACGCGAACCGGTTTGAAGGATAACTTTTTTAGTTTCAAAAAAGAGTGACCGTATTTACTAAGGCTCTGGAGCTAGTTATGCCCCAGTTTGGAAAAGTGCAGTGAAAGTGTGTGTCTGTTCTTGTGGATTTTAAATATTTCAAGATGGCTGTTGTTCGCGCGCTTTTTGGATTGTTTTTGCTGAGCTTAGTATCAGGTGAGTTTTTTTTTTGTATTCATTAACTTAGTAATAGTTAAGTAGTCATTGTTTATTAGTTTAAAGTAAAGCAAAGCTGTGGACTTTAATTTCATTAAATATTTTGTGACTGTCAAGGTCGAATATGAAGCACGTGGTTTTAACATATAACTTCTATTTTACATTTTACCTTTTTTTTTTATAAGTGACTAAACCCGCGTTCTAAACCTCAATCTCACCTGATGGTAAGTGACGATGAGGTCGAAGATGAAAGCACACGGGCTTAGGAAGGAACTGGCTCTTTATACAATATTGCCGGAACACATTACCGCCGGAGCGGTAACATTTGGCGGCAGACTTTATATAAAGGGTGGTCGCTAGCCAGGCGGACCCAGAAGGGATCCTACCACCAAGCAAAACCTCGATTTTTTTCTTTATTTAAAACTTACCTAGACAACTATCAATATAAGTCATGCATGACCAAGCGCTGTCGGCCTTATAAAGTTCTTATGTGTTGTTTGGAAGAAATCGCTATGAGTATTTCTAGCGAATCCTAGCGTGTTTTTTTCATGATACCTTATTATTTTTATTCCTATTTTAAGTTATATTTTAAAATTTGACATTCGTTGCAATGAAAACGGACTTTTGTAAGCAATTAATTAGATTAATACAAGATAACGTCAAGTATAGGAAGGAAATGGCTTATAAAGCAATGAAACAGTTTCGGGCTGTTATACAATAGCAATAATTATAAAATTCCAAGTATTAGTTGGGTCTACAAATGAGAAACAATTGTTGCTCAACCAGTTGTTACAAAAATACAACATACAACAAACTTTCGCTTTAGAATATTAGTAGACCCGCGCACATCACAGCATAGCTTTTTTGTCAACCTTTAGTATACCTTTTACATCTTTTTCGGTAACTAGACCGCGTTTGACCTCAATCTTACCTGATGGTAAGAGAAGACGAGGTTGATGATAACAGCAAACAGGCTTATAAAAGATTATAATGCTAATTCAAAACTAACTTTGCTTTCGCCAGTTACAATGTGGAACTGTTAACTTTACAGGGACGGACTTAAGCAAAAGTCGCTGCAAAAGCGATTAAAATTCTTAAGTCGGTTTACAAACAGCTGTAGCTTCTGAAAGCTTAGCTGTGGTTGTATTATACCGTCCAAAGTTTTAAGCTGAGGATAGTTTAATGTAATTTATTCTTATTTGTACTAATTTAATTGGATACATTGACCTGTGTTTAATAAAAAACACTTATATAAGGTTACAGTAATGTAGTATTGTCTTAAGTTTTAATGATACTATCTTTATACTATAAAAGGCTGAAAAGTTTGTATTTTGAACGCGTAAATCTCTAAAGCTATTATTTGCAAATATAAAAAAAAGTAAAATAAGATTGAAGATGGCGCAGAAATGTGGAGTTAAATAACGTGAAGCAGTTTTGGATAACCAAACGGCAAAAAATATTGACATTCGTTGCAATGAAAACCTTATTGAATGTAAAAAGTTTGTAACTTATGCAACCTATTTCGATCTACAAACGAAAAAAAAAGTTTTTTTATAAACGTTGCGTGGTAATGAAACATAGATAGGTACGCTGTTTACGTATTCTCAAAGATAGCAGCGCCATCTGTTATCCGTTTCCGACGACCATGACAGTGCGGCAGGTCGGCTCGGCAGTTAAAATAAACCTACATTATGTTTGTTGTGTTTATATTTTGTAGGCGTAGGTCATGTTTGGTTTTGGCTACAACATGAGGAAGCTAGCAAATGGGTAACCTGATGAAGGTTTACTGCACAAGTAAATCTATAGGTACTTGTAGGATACAGCTGAAGAGTTTGTTTGTTTGGTTGAACGCGCTAATAACTATCGGTTTGATGAAAAAATGGTTTTACGATTAAGAGCCTTATTCCTGAGGATGAGGAGAACTATATTTTATCCACTATTCCCAACGGATCAAAATTACGCGAAGCTGCTAGTAAATAATAAACATTTCACTCTTTCACATAGTTTTTGCTATAAATAATAAACAATGGATGTGGAAACACTCAAACTTTATTTATTTTGTATATTTTACTTACAGTCGAGAGTGATTTTACCTACACAACTTTTAATCATATACCCTTTCTGAGATAAACGCGTTATATTACTACACATCGTACAAATGCTACATAATAAAATGCAAAGAACACATGGTTATGCACACAAATTATTGCATTGTCCGAGAATTATTACTCGACCACTGTTGTAGCAAATAATGTTATGCAAGCGACACAAAACGGTCATCAAACCTTATATTATGCAACTAAAATAATGCAAAGTTGTGAAAATAAATATGAAAGATTTCTCTTGACATTAGCTACCGTACAATGTAAATGGTAGCTTCATGTAATGGGAATCAGGTTTTGGATATTTCGAACACATTTTGACTAGAGGTTGACTTTTCAACCGGTTAGAGGTAGTTACTGAGCTGAAAAGAATTATATTAAAAAGTATATACATACATACATAGCTTTACGCATGTATGCCTCATGGGGTGGGTAGAACACCAGAGGCTATAAAACCATCTGATATCACATTTGACAAATTTGGAGGTATTGTAATGATGGAGAGAGACTATTGCCGTGACAGGGAGTCAGCCTGACGCCCGCAAAAACGCCAATAAAGCCTTTGTCCCTTAACTGACTTTTACAGTATGCCCGGGAAGGGAAGCAGCTGGCACATTCTATGTTTTTCTTTCACTTCTTGTCCAGCATGGTATATTAAATAATTAAATTGACTATTAGAGTGTCAGTTATTAAATCGATTACTAGACGCACCATAAACCTCTTTGAGTAAAAAGAGTGTTAAAATATGTTTCCTGTCTTTTTGTAAAGGATCGTAAGAAACATAACACTGTATAAGCTTCTGTCAACGTCTGTCTTTATTAAAAATAGGCCAGTACATACTTTCCTTGGTCTTACAGATGTAAAAACCTAAAAACGTGTTAATAATTGTGCAGTTTTTGTTCTGAAGAATTTTCATTTTGCTTTACAGTTTAGATGTCACCGTTGCGAATATTATTGAGTCATGTATAGGTTTCTGCTAAACCATAAAATTGTGACTAACAGTAGCAAACCAATACAATTTGATTGCATTGGTCACTGCATTATCGATTGAGGTAATTACGCAATGTTACCGACTCAGACTCATAGATGGCGTGACTCATAATGGAGATGAATCAACTATGGCGGTTTGATGTCTAATCCTAGGTTTTCCTTGTAATTTTCTGTTTATTATTTCTTCTGAATAAATTAGCCAAACTGACATATCGAGTATTAGAAATACGAAAGACACGGTATTAGAAGTAACGTTTAAAATAAATTATTTCACATAATAGAAAGCATAAATGATTATAAAAAAAGTTTTTTAAAAGCAAAGCAATGTCAATTGATTAAGTGATTGACAGTGGTCAATCCCTCAGGCCAATTTGAAAACAAATGCTTCTAAATCAGCTCCTGTCAGTCTGTTTTCAATATAACTTCAATACCTACTTAATAAAAACCATTATAAAGTAGTGGTCGCCTCAGATTGGCAATTACAAAAGTTAAATTATAACATCTACCAGTTTCTGAGCTAATGTAAAATCGAGTTTAATCGCAAAATTAAACGCGATTAATCCGGTTTAAGTAGTTTGTTCAGTAAAAATCTGTCAAAAAAAAAACAACTTCGATTTCAATTTTGAACATATTTTACAGAATGGTTATTCAACCCGCCATTTTGTTTAGCAAAAATTGTGACACTGAATAACTATGTGAAAATTACATTAGAAAATCTAATTTATTGCGCTTGCGATATATTTAAACACAGTAATTTGGTTTACAAGTCTGACTAAAACGACATCGACAAACAACTTCTAGTACTAGAAACTTGATTCGCGAAACCCGACTATTGAAAACGGGTTTACGTGAAGTACATAGTACGTACCTAGTAATTACTCATTATTCACCCTCGCAGTCAACAATATTTCCCACGGGATTAGCTGGATATAACACGTGTACAACGGAAGAACTTCACAGAAAAACAACTGATTAAAAAATTATGACATGACAAGAAAAAGCGCGCGCGATTGTTTTTTTTTTAAGTTGGTATGTAAGGTCAAAGACATAAGAGTTATGCAGTCAAAGAACGGTTTTGTTCTAATTTTAAATTCGGTATTTTAATGTTTTGAGATAATAAAGGTTAGGTAATCTTGCGGTTTCATAGTGTATTTTGCGATGTAAAGCGTTGGTTGTTTGATGTGGTTTGGCGCAAGATAAAGGCTTAAAATCTGCCTGGTGACTGTAATTTATGTCCTAAAACATGAATAAGGTATTGTTGGGATAATTACTGATTCTTCGAGCTGGTCTTTTGGTGATTTTGGAAAATTTAGGACATTTTTTTTATCTGCCTACATTTTGTGCGTGCAAATAAAAACAATTGACATTTGTAATTTTAAAATGATTGAAGATTTATTTCGAAAGTTTTTAACTGACATGTAATTAATTTACAAACGTAACCATTACGACTAGTAGGTACCTCCCTTCCTTAAAATACCAATGTTATCATAAATTCATGAATATTTTTTTTAATGTAATAGTAAGAGATACAGCCTAAGTAAAAATTATAAACAATAATCGTGAAAGGATAATATCGAAAATAATAATGGCTTCATAAGGACCACGACTTCAGACGCTGCCAAAGAAGTCTCAGCAATTTCTAGAACGTTTTAAAATTAGAATATATGTAGATGTATTATTTGAAATAAGAATCTTTAGTAAATTATTAGCGCTTCACAAATCTAATGTCGTTATCACTTCTGTCTAAGACATCCTAATCCTTTTGAGTGCTCAGCCCTTTGTGAAACCCACTTCGCTTTGAATTACATATTGTCTAGCCATTAATGAACTACATATTAATGCTTTGAAGATTTACAAACCAATTTCAACTCTATGCTAAAGTTTTAGAGGCTGTAATTGCTCGTCGAGTTTAGTCGGTTTGATACGCATGATAAACTTCTTGCAGGAATATGTTACCCTGGTAGTTTCATACAGATAATGGTGGTTTATTTCTTCGTTTTGGCAGATTTTATGTTAATTATTATTACCTTATAAATAAGATTGTCAGGACGTGATAATAATTTGGCAACATGGCCTACGTATTAGATAAAATCTATACTATATAAAGCTGTAGAGTTTGTTTGTTTGTTTGAACGCGCTAATCTCAGAAACTACAAGTGGGATTTGAAAAATTCTTTTTGCATTTGATAGCCCGTCTCTTGAGGTTATAGGCTATATTTTATCCCGAAATTCCCACCACGGGATCAAAAGTTACGCGGGTAAAACCGCGCGCGCTGGCTAGTATATTATAACGGACAAAGTGCCAGCTATTTCAAAAGAAAATATAAGTAACTAGACACCGCGCGCGGTTTTACCCGCGTAACTTTTGATCCCGTGGGAATTTCGGGATAAAATATAGCCTATAACCTTCCTCAAGAGTTGGGCTATCAAATGCAAAAAGAATTTTTCAAATCCCACTTGTAGTTTCTGAGATTAGCGCGTTCAAACAAACAAACAAACAAAACACAAACTCTTCAGCTTTATATATTAGTATAGATATAAGTCAATAATAACTCTTTTTAATGAGCTCATTGTAGGACAATAAGTCTGTCCCCTGGGTGACGAAAAAGTTTAGGCTGTAATTTACCAATGGGCCCAAAGCTGTTTGGTGATTTCAGAATTTGAGGCCTCAGAAATGGCTTCCGACTAAACTTAGAGATAACTGTATGTAAAAAAGTATACAGCATCCGAGACCGGGACTGACTGCTTAACTTCCTCCGAAGCACGGAATACTTCGTCGAATGAAATATACAGGAGTCAATAGGCCACGACGTCTAGTAGTTTTAATAAAATATAGATATAAAAATCGTATTATTAATCAGTCCAAAAAACGGTCTTTTTTTGTGCCAAATTCCATCCAAATCGTAATAGTAGTTGTCAAAGTCAAAGTCAAAAAAGTATTTATTTCGTAAGTATTTAAATACATTTAAATAAGTCACACAATTTATAAATAGGGAGTTTTCTGACAGCTCATAAAAAATAGTTCAAAAAACCTCTATAGATGGCACTTTTAAAAAGCCGAAGGCGTTAAGTCTGTAAACTATAATGTAGGTAAGTGGTATCTACCATCTATGGTTATTTATACGTTCAATTTCTGATACAGACGTCAATTAATTTAGTTTACTTTTAAAAACGCAGTGTGGAATAAATTCTTCGCCTTCGCCTTTTGTAAAGCGCCATCTGTCGAAGCCTTTTGTACCAATTTTGTACAGTTTTGTTTTTTTATGAGCTGTCAGAAAACTCCCCATTGAACTGAATCTACCACCACTTCGGAAAGTCGATCTGTTGAGAAGAAGTGGCAAGAAACTCAACTGCAATCATCTTTTAAAAATACACAATAACAATTAACAATCTTATCTTAATTAATCTTCTTGCATCCGGATAACTTAAAGTAAAACTTTAAATAACACTTATCCTTAAATCTATGGAAGGCTTAATCTTAAATATTTTGGAATTATATTTTAAAAGCGTACACATTGACCCATGAACGAGTTGGTGAAAGACATTACCTAGCTTTCACGTTTATTTAGTACCAAGGGACACTTTTATTTATAAAGTAGGTAGGTAGGTAGTACCTACCAAACTACCTACTTAAAATTATCGTTCTACAAGCTTTCCTCGACGTAGCGAAAGTAATTACAGCTCTCAGATGACTTTCACTTCTCATTTTTGCAATAAAACTGTACGGTCAGCAGAAAAATACTTTCCGAATGATTCATTGATCTTGTAAGTAGGTTAATTATGCTATTTTGAGGTTTTTTTTGGTAATGATGAGCTTGTATCGAAATTTTGACGTGTAATGGTTTTTTTTTTGTTATGAAAATTAGGAGATTAAAATGACAATTAAGAATTTGTTGGTTAAATTAAGCAGTACTTAAGTGAAAGTAATGTAAGTGAAATGAGTGCAGAACAATAAATACGAAATCATTTATTTATTTATTTAATAATTTATGTACATACAAGGAATCTTAAATAAACAAACAATTAAATTGTCAAAAAAAGGGTACAAAGGCAAAGCTTATTTCTAAAAGAAATTTCTACCAGCAAGCCTGAGGCTGGCAAATGAGAAAGAAAAGAAAAAAACAAATTAAGTGCGTACAACGTACTAACAAAGAAAAGATATATTTACATACAAATAAATAAAAACAATTGAAAGGAAATAAATATTACTCCATGTTGACCAGTCACAATTTTAACTAAACATATATTTCAGGGAAACTAGATAGCAGATCAAAAGAAATAAATTATACATAACCACGAATTATATTAGTTAATATTATAAATAATTTCCATGCTGGACTGGAAGAAAAAGAAAAACATAGAATGTGTCAGCTACTCCTATTACCGGGCATACCGTAAAAGTCAGTTAAGGGACAGAGGTTTTACTGGCGTTTTTGTGAGCGATAGGATGCCTCCCTGTCACTGCAACAGTTTCAATCATTATATTACCTCCAAATGTGTAAAACTTGACATAAACATATATTTTCAATTAAACAAACAAATTAATTGTGGCAAATTCACACATGATAACACACATATCCATCTATCACGTAAATATATCAATCGCAATACGAACCTGCGACTACTGCTATAAGACGCAGCTTTAGCTACTACGCCAAGAAATTTGAATCAAAAGAAATGCCCGAAAATAATAAAAAATAAACGTATAAATAAAGCGATACCTACTTCTAAAATAAATTATTAAAATTATAATAAAATATAAGTAGGTTTCAATTAAAGTCTTTATGAAACTAGAAAGCAAATTAAAATTTAAGCAGCTATGACTAATCTAGAACAAGATTATGAACACCAGATTTGCATACCTCTATGCACTCTAGACTGCTAACTTATTTGCTGTCCGTACCTGCTTGCCGCTACTTTATGATCTGTAACTTGGGTTTACAAAGAGACTGTATAATGATATTATGATAATGTTTCCCTGATGTAACGAAGTTGTTAGACACTTTTTATCTTATTACTAGCTATTTCACGCGGTTTTTCCCGCGCAATTTCGAATAGCGGGAATATCGGGATAAATAGTAGCCTCTGTGCTGTGTACAATAATACATATACGAATAATTTAATTTAATTTAGTGCGAATTTTATGTAATGTGAATAAAAACTTTTATGTGATGAAAGTTATAGTTGTATATTATACATGCATTTGATTATGTGGATTAAGATTATAGTTGATTAATGATTCATTTTTAAGTTATGTTATTCATATTTTTATAAATCATCAATAATTTAATTACTCCATGATGAGTAATTAAATTATTGATAATTTATTCTTATTCTTTTTTTAGAAATTCATGTATTCAGTATTCTTTTTTGCAATGTTAATTTATCAAGTATTAAGAGTTTTATTTTTTATTTTTTCAATTCTTCTCTACAATATATAGAATAAATATATATGTATTTTTTGTGTTTCTGTAGATTATAATTGTACCAAATATAAGTTAAATAATATGTATCCTTAATATTCAAATCGTTATTCAAAGGTGGAGATTTTTAAATGGCTATGGAATACTCATATATTTGTATAATATTATTATGTGTCTGTAAATCTTCCGAAAAATAAATAAATAAATAAATATTCCAGACTGTATAGACTGTATACTATGACTATGCCAAATTTCATCTAAATCCGTTGAGCCGTTCTGCAGTGATTGAGGAAAATGCATCATCTAGTGATAGTGTACAGTAACTTTAACTTTTTATCCCGAAATTCCCGCGGAATTCGAAATTTGGCGGGTAAAACCGCACAAAATAGCTAGTACTTAATAAAAGTAAATAATTCATTACATGAGAAATTAATTATGGTTTTGTTTCTCGCATTTATCTTAGCTCTGAAAATTCGAATTTGATTCGAAAAAATTATAGCTTTTTTTTTTACATACATACATAACGGCACGCCTGTATCCCTTATGGGGTAGGCAGAACACCAGAGGTTACAAGACCATCTGATGTCACGTTTGACAAAATTTGAAGGTAGTATAAAGATGGAAAGAAACTATTGTAGTGACAGGGGATCAGCCTATCGCCCACAAAAACGCCTTCAAAACCTCTGTCCCTTAAATGACTTTAACAGTATGCCCGGGAAGAGAAGCAGCTGGCACATTTTTCTACGTTTTTCTTTCGCTCCCAGTCCAGCATGGAAGCATTTTTTTTTATTTTTTTTATTAAAGACTAAGTGAAGAGCGAAGATAAGACCTCACGGGCTTAGAAAAGAACTGTATCTTCATAAAATACTTCCGGAATACATCGCTGCAGGGGCTGTGATATCTGGCGGCAAATTTTATATGAAGTGTGGTCGCTTACCCAGTCGGACCCTGGCAGGATCCTAAAACCAAGCGGGGGTCACTTGGATTAGTTGCCTTATAAAAAACGCTTATCTAGGAACGGTGGGGCTAAGCCGATCTTACACGCATTTGAAAAATCTGTATTTGACAACCTAATTCTTGAGTTAGTTTATAGGCAAAATGTCCAAAAATCCTATGAGATCAAAGTAATACGATGAAAGCCTTACGAAGCTTTAGATCGAATTGACTGGTTTTTTCACGTTTTCAAACCGACTCTTTGACGATTCCTTTTTTAAAATCAAATCATCTATTTGCACGGACATGTGTACACAAAATGGCGGACTATGTAAAGACAGAATTCAATCCTTTTTTTTACACAATATGAAATAGAAAACAAATACGTGTCCGCATTTTATTCATTGGTGAAATGGATGATAAATAAATAAGTTATCTCTATTATTTTCAACGTAACTTTGTTGATTTGATTTAATTAGAATTTTGAATTTGAAATGGTTCTGGCTCAGTGGCTTCAGTGTGTATCATTCGATATAATTCTTTATTTCGTAGGTATTTAAATACACTTGAAATAAGTCAAACAATATACAAATCGAACTGAATCTACCACCACTTCGGAAAGTCGATCTGTTGAGAAGAAGTGGTAAGAAACTCAACAGCAATCATCTTTTAAAAATACACAATAAAAATTTACAGCCAGGGAATCCCATCTTCTTGCATCCGGATATCTTATAGTAAACCTTTTCACATAACACTTATCCTTAAATCTATCGAAGGGTTAATCTTATATATTTTGCAATTTTATTATAAAAGTGTACCTACACATTGACTCATGAACTAAAATATTTATACATTAGGCAATCAAGTACTAGACAGAAACGTAGACATAGATATAGAGGTAAAGATAGAAGTAGAGATAGATATCGCAGGTTGAGCAACGTTGAGCGGGGTCGGTACTAGGATAGGTGACCGCCGGCCATTCATTTCTCACCGCGACTTCCTTGCTTCGGAGGGCACGTTAAGCAGTCGGTCCCGGGTGCTGTATACTTGTATACAGTAGTCGTTAGGGTTTTTCAGAAGCCATTTCAGCGCCCTGAATAAAATATGACATCCACCAACCAGCCCTGGGCCAGCTTGGTGGATTATGGCCTAAAAACCTCCTCGTCATCCTCATATCCCTTCAGTTCTTCATCATCATCACAGAGAGTTTTGATGATGATGATGATAATGATAAATTTGACCACATATGAGTAAGAATGCATAAAAATTTAATAATACCTAATTACCTTGAGTCAACAAAGACATCGAGTCTCATGACTCAGCGTCCTTTGTGCGAAATGCGTACGCGCCATAAAACAATACACATTTATACTGAAGAATACTGCTGAGCAAATTACGACTTTATTTCCTTAGAATAAGTATGAAAATAAGACATATGTATACTGCAGTCTCTATGGAAAACTGCTGAGAAAATTACGACTTTAGAGTTTTAGGAATAAGGATGAAAATAAGATGTTTTACTAAAAGTGCAGCTAGAATTTTATTGTTTGTGGTTTTGATAGAGTAGCAATTGTTTTTTTTTTCTTAAATTGATGTGTGGTTAAGGATAATGCATAATTACGCGTGATTTGTAAGGATTTGTTGTCCCATTGTTTGTTTTTTTTTAAATTCCTTGATAGTGTTTATTTTGTTTTGTTTCCAAAATTTTTATGAAAAATAGTCTATTCGCCCCTCTGTCTGGCTGAATACTATAAAATGAAATATTAGGTACTGGAAAATTTAATATAATTGTTTGATCTTTATTTCAGGACTTTTATCCTAATTTTCCTGATTATTAATTGATGTCGTTAGGATATCCTTTACTATCTTATCAATCCTAATTCCTAACGGACATATTTCACCAATTACACGATCTTCACTGAACAAACTAGTTCCTTGTGTAAATAATCTTTTAAACTACATTATAATTAATTCAGTTTAACCTGTCCGCCTACATTCCTTAAATAACAGTCATCTGGCCTTATACAGTCACCGGTCTTGGGTTCAACCGACCAATTAACCCTAGAAACAAAACTGATTATGTATCTTATTTATTATACGTGAATTCCGCGTGTATTACATCATGTATAAAATAATCCTTTATATTTAATCTGGGTCTTTTCGACCCCAACGTGGTTGGTAGGGTTAACGTTTTTGCGTACCATAGTAATATTGTAAGGCTGCAAACTGGACGGCAGCGACAGCGAGAGCGACAGCGACGCGGGGAATCAGGGCCTTTTTCGACGCCAGCGGGCGCTCGAGCGATTTCTTGCGGTTTCATACAAACCAAGAACTGCATACCGGCATGAATTTCTGAACATTTTTTTTCTGTATGACGTCATACCGTTCAATTAGGTGTATTTAAAAGAACAGTGCAGGAATTCATACTGAAATAATTCGTGTACCTTTTTTATTATTGTAGCATAAATGATTTTTTTTCAGTTAACTGAAAATTTCCGGTAATAATATTAATTTTTTTTTTTTAAATAACTGTACAATGTTCGATAGTTTAGTTGAAGCCTATAAAGCGTAGGGACATATGCTGACCTATACATATCGGTACAGAAATTAAATAGGTTAATAAAATATTTCCGTACTAAACATTAAGTTAGACTTCAATAACTTGTACAGGTATTGTGTTTCATGAAGCAGTACACTAATAAGGGTACTGAAATTTCCTAGTACTATTTAAAAAAATTATACCGATATGCAGTCCCTGATACAAACTTTTTATGGTGTCGCGCTGTCGCTGTCGCTGCCGTCCAGTTTGCAGCCTAACAGAAGTTGTGGCTTCCGTGTGTCATTTGATATAGTAGGTTAAGCAACATTCGACGCGGTCGGTAAGATGGGTGACCACTGGTCATTAATTCAGTAAGAACTCTAAGATATATCAGAATCCATATAGGCTATTATTTTTAATCAACCAACACTGGGTCAGCTTGGTTTTTTACGACTTATCTCGTCGTCACCCAGGATAATGAAATTTTAATTTTATCATCTCTATGTAAAAAATAAAATACATTTCTTTTTATTTAATCTAACTGTTACCTTTCACCTTTGGGCAGCAGTTTTGTTTACAAAAAGCGCAGTACCTAAGGTATTATGAATGCTTTTTCAAGCCTTGATCTTGTCACAAGCATAGATTCGCTGTCAATTCTCCATGGAGAACTGTCCAAAAATCTTTACTTAAGTACAGTACAAGTCTGAGGAGGCTTTTATAATATGAGCTTTACTGACTGTTTCAACTTCTTTGAAATATTTCGTTATAAGATAAGAAATATCTTGTATTTAGTGAAGTGGATAAATTGTTATCGTGCCGATCGTCTAACATCTCGAGAAATACTCGCTTTGTAGCCCCGAAGAGTATTTAGTACATTATATTATGTATATAGTTTATATAATACATTTACGGAAGACGAAAATTCTAGTAATACAATAACATGCATACATACATAACTTCACGCCTGTATCCCTTATGGGGTAGGCAGAACACCAGAGGTTACAAGACCATCGGATGTCACGTTTGACAAATTTGGAGGTATTATAAAGATGGAGAGAGACTATTGTAGTGACAGGGGGTCAGCCTATCGCCCACAAAAACGCCTTTAAAACCTCTGTCCCTTAACTGACTTTTATAGTTTTCCCGGGAAGAAAAGCAGCTGGCACATTCTACGTTTTTATTTCGCTCCCAGTCCAGCATGGAAGACTTAATAAATGTATAGTATATTGTTCGTTTGTCTTCCATGACACCTGATGTTAAGTGAACATCAAGACTAAGGTGGTGCACGTCCATCCACGAGAAACCTATTCACTCGACGCTTAAAAGTACTAGGACTATACAGGTCAGGGAAAATAGACGCAGGCAGTTCATTCCAAACCTTGGCGACCCGTATCAAAAATAAACTGTCAAAGCGCTAAGTTCGACTTTTCGGAATATCTACCACATACGGATGGAAGTTCTGTCTGCGTCTAGTACGCCGATTGTAAAAGGGTAAGGGTTCAATTTTTACAAACAGAGCACTCGCGCACTCACCAAAATATTATATTGATTTAAATAACACTATATAAATCGTGATAGCGCGATTTAGCCATTTCGTCACGTCGCACAGTGGCTCGTATTTGGGGCTCCATACTCATAGAAACTAAATGTCACAAATTAGAAAAATAAAAATATACATGTCTTCAGTACACCTCCCTTGGTATATATTTTTAATATGGAGGGTATGCACAGCTCCTCGAAGGAGAAAAAAAATTATAGATTTTTTTTTGTATGGGAGAAAACACATAAAGTGTTTTTTTTTTAAACTGACCGAAACTGAAGGGCTGTTGCTTACGTCATCTATTGTACCTGGCACACTGATCAAGATGACATACTATTTATGTACCTTTGGGTGCCGCTTTGCGCGTAGCAATTTTTTCAAATTTTGAATTTGGTACTGTAGTTTTTTCAAATAATTAGTACAATTATATGAAGCAAGTAATTATTTTGAATGCAAAAAAACTATTTTAAGTAGGTTTGTGTATAATAACGATAATATAGATACATAGCAAGAGGATACTTGCAATAATTTGAATTTTGAATCTATGTTTAAAAATAAGGAAATATTAAAGACACGAAGTTTTTTTTAAAAGACAGTATATTATTTAATGTAAATAAAGGGTACAAATCTTAACTTTCCGAATATAAATGATTAAAAAACAAAAAAGTACATAAAAAAGCAGTAAAAATAAAAATTGTGCATTACGAAATTTAGAATAGAATAAACATTAATTATCACGCATCTAAATGACACATACACACACATATAAAATAGTTACACAATGATAATAATAATAATAATAAACACATAAAACTAAAGAACAATAACTATTAAGTACTATTATAAGGGACAAAAAGTGATAAAAAGTAAAAGGCTCAGCTTGAGCTGCTGAGATTGTAAGTCTCAGCAACGCTGGTTTTCAGCCTTCACTTTGTTCTTAGAAAAACAAAATACATATAATCATGTTGAGTTAAACAACATAAGGACTTAGATAAAAAAATAAAATATAAAAATTAAGTACTAAAGACAATTAGAACTATTCACAACTCTTATAACTATGAAAATTATACTATGTACTATAAAAATAAAAATCTAATTATTTAGAACTCTAATATATAAACATATGTAAAATAAATACTAACAGAGGCTATCTTCACCATCATCGTCCTCTAAATCCGAGTCCAACATAGATGCATTAATATCGACAAATTCAATATTCTCCTTGTCGTTGCCTGCATCGTCAGATTCCTCAGTAACAAGAAGAGGTCTCATATCATTAGTGATAACTGTTTTACTTTGTTTTCTCAGCACAGGTCTTATGCTAGACAGGTAGGGATCTGACGACACAAGGAGACCATTGAAAATATCTTCGTTTGTAGCTTTTCGACAAAATTTGCGTGAATGCTGTTCTCGGATTTTCTTAAAGTCTTTGTTTCTGGCTTCTGATGCCTCTTCAGATAATTTGCCAATAGGCAAAACATTGAAATGTTCAATTACTTCAGCACCGTGCATTAAAATTTTGTGAACACTCGAAGGCATGTTATACCAGCCATAGAGATCCACAAACTTTTGTGCAGTAAGAAGCGCAAAGCTTTTGAACGCCTCAACATTAATGGGCTCTCCACACGCCATCACACGCAAAATCGTTGCAAATCGTAGGACCAAACATGGATCCAAGCCCGTGATAGCGGCAGTTTTTTCAGGATCACTAAAGAATTTCCTGGCCGTGTTCCCATCGTTAGTTGTTCCGGAACCTGAAAAAAAAAAACATGTACAAAAAAAACGGAAAAAAGTATAAAAAGTTAGTAAACAATTACTTATAAATAACGGTAAGGTATTTAAAATTAAAAGGATAAACAACGCCTGTTATTTTAACTCACCTTGTTTAACAATGTCTACTAAGAGACCCATTTCATCACGGAACTTCTGCTGAATTTCTTGCTTTCTTTTCTTTAGTGATTCTTTGCTGCTTGGATGTCTGGCTTGCCAAGTTTTAAACTCTAGTCTATAAGAAATGTGAAGCAGACATTCCATACACCTTATCCAAGCATGAAGCGTAGACAAACCGTACTGGTATATTTCAGTTGAAACAGGTTTTCTGGAAAAGGTGATAAAATTTGTTAGAAAATTATTAAACAGTAAGCTGAACTTTATTGAGTAGATATATTATTAAAAACTTACTCTAAGATTATCTCTAACTTATTCATTTCAGATGGGGTAGCTTTACAGATATCACAAGTCTGAGTCGAGGTTTGAGATAACTGCGATGTAATTTTGCCATCTATCATGGTCATGAGCATCGAGTGATTAACAGCATGACTTCCTATAATAGATGGCTCCAGTGCTGCTATCTCTGCTTCGATTAAAGCCTGTTCTTCTGGGATGTTTAATTTATTTTCACTTGCAAACTTAAAATATAGTGGTCTGCAGAACATCGTGGAAGATGGTTTGGGATTCTCCCATATGCTTTCTCCATCACAAACTAAACGTAGAGGTACAAATGAACACATAAAAATACTGTCATCGTCACCCGCTATGGTTTGTTTGTATAAGCTTTGTCCTGAAGCACCATCAAAACCCCACTTGCTTATCAATTGTAGCTCTTTGCCCTCGACCGAAGATTCCAAACGTAGAAATTTTGCGAGCCTAGCGAGAGTTTTATCTAAAACTGCTTGCAATTTCACTTTAACTCCTATTTCTGTGACTTCGATGGCATCTTTAGGTGGGTAGCAGTCCTTCTTCGCCTCTGTAATTGCATGATATGAAGGATAGAGGGGTATTCCTTCTTCCTTCGCACAAGCCCTTAACGTGATATACTGCCACTTCGAAAGTTTCAAGGAAGTTAAAATACCTAACGCTTTATCTGCAGAGTAGACAGGCACTTTTTTTTTCGGTTTTAACAACTCTTTGATCTTTGCAGCCTCTTGGGGATGCTCAGTAACCAACTTGATAACATCTGCAACGTTTTTATCGTCTGCACTTAAACCAGTTGCATAAGCAAGGCTTTCAGTGCTATGCGCTAAGAGACCTTCTACTCTTCTTCTCTTTTGTTGCGGGCTTAGCTCGGAGAATACTTTTCTTGGACTCGCAGCTGATGTTGATGTTCCAGCATCGCATGTGCCCGGTTTGAAGGATGTTGATGCGCCCTCATTCACACCAAAGTCTGAACCTAAACATGTTTGCAGCTTTTCAGACTCTAAAAATATTTTCTTCTCCTTCATAAAACAAGGCCATTTTATGTCTTCTTGTAGCCATGACTCATACTTTCTTATGAATGTACGTCTCGTGCGATTACAAGAAATCCATTTGGTTCTCAATGAACACACATAAGTTTGACAGAATTGTTTCAATTCCGCCAAGTTATTTTCTGTCAAACCATCAACGGACTTTAAAGCTTCAAACAATACACTAGGCTGTGAGAAACAATGATTATTTGCCACAAACATTAAAAGGTCCAAATTGGTACCAAAACTCTCCATTTCAACAAGAAATAAAACACACGTTATAGGTATAGTATTCACGCACAAGTGCTAAGAGCTACTGATGGAATGTAGCTCAAATGAACTATTTATAAGTAACTACCCTAACGAAGCCTCATTATCCCTTATTTGTGTTTTTGGTATTAATATCTAATGAACACTTAGTAACGGTGACTACGTAATGAGTTACTTCTTGGAATGCAAATTTGGAGAGAACAATAAACATTAGATATCATTTTCTATTATGGTGATTACAAAAATTATAGGACGCTTTACCAAATTACAAAATAAGTAATTAGGTCGGCAACCTCTCTCTTTAATTTAATTCGATGTATTGAAAAATAGTAAATATACTTAAGTTATTCTTAGAATGCGAATTGAAGAAAAACAATGAACATTAGATACCATTTCCTATTATTGTTGTTACAAAAGTTAATAGGATGCTGTTATCTAATTACTAAATACGTAATTATTACAAAATACGATCGGTAACTTCATTTAATTACTTCGAAGAAAGGAAAAATAGATTTGCAGAAATTCAAAATTTGAAAAAATTGCTACGCGCAAAGCGGCACCCAAAGGTACATAAATAGTATATCATCTTGATCGGTGTACAAGGTACAATAGATGACGAAAGCAACAGCCCTTCAGTTTTGGTCAGTTTAAAAAAATTACACTTTATGTGTTTTCTCCCATACAAAAAAATTTTTAACATTTTTTTTCTCCTTCGGGGAGCTGCCCATACCCTCCATATTAAAAATGTATACCAAGGGAGGCGTACTGAAGACATGTATATTTTTATTTTTCTAATTTGTGACATTAACTTTCTATGAGTATGGAGCCCCAAATACGAGCCACCGTGCGTCGTCATCGTCTTTGCTATGTAGCGTAGATAAGTTTCGCTATAAAAACTGTTTATTAGGAATTAAAAAAAATACAAAGACAAACGATATCATAAAACAATTTAAAAAATCATTTTTGGGAAGTTCCCGCGAAAGCCTAAAAATGCATGTTACACACCAATTATTTGACAACACTACAATGGCGTCCCGCAGCACAACACTACACGACTCGTTTACCCCGTAACAGAGTTGTACCCGTAAACCATGATTATTAAGGTTGTTCTGATCGCGGACGTCGTATGTGTTCCTAGTGTTTTTCTGCCTAGTAAGGTAAATCATTACCATCAGTCGAAGTACACACTGATCGCTGAGAAAATACATTAAAAGTAAATATACAGGGGTTAAAAAAAAAGTGTTTTGGAGAAAAAGATCCCAGATGGGGCTAGCCTACCCCATTCGACGACTTGTTTTTGACAGTTTTTGCTTGGTGGTAGGATCCCTTCTGGGTCCGCCTGGCTAGCGACCACCCTTTATTAGTCTGCCGCCAAATGTTACCGCTTCGGCGGCAATGTGTTCCGGCAATATTGTATAAAGAGCCAGTTCCTTCCTAAACCCGTGTGCTTTCATCTTCGACCTCATCGTCACTTACCATCAGGTGAGATTGAGGTCAAACGCGAGTTTAGTCACTTATAAAAAAAAAAAAAAAATTCAAGACATTTAGAGGAAGGCAACCTTTTTAACAACGTCGACTCTTTATGACATCGAATAATTCATTTCCGAGTAAGCCATTAACAAGCCACCGCAGGCAGATACAACCATAACACTTGATTTGGCTATGCAGAAAAGTCAAAGCAACAGTCATTAATGGACATCACGTGAAGATGTGTTGGGAGACTTGAAAGTCTTTTTTTGTAACTATTTTTATAAAAAAATATCCAAAATTCATTTGACTGATTCGGTTATATATCAAACTGCTTCCTACTTAACAGCTTTGTTGACCGTAAACATTTAATGCTCTTAAATTCACTCAATTAGTCTGTATGTTTTTGTTTTGTCTTTGTTACACTTGAATTGATTTTGAAAATTGTTGTTTCATATGATAGAGGATATTTCTAAGTTGGTCCCATTTAAATTTAATCGAAATCGGTTGAGTACTTCATTGAAAATTTCAAACTTTTGAAAAAATATGTATGATTTCGGGGAATGTTTACGTTGATGACATTCTCGACTCAGACAATGTTTTGACGTGAAGTCGGTTTTTTTAATGTACTGCATTCGTTGATTATATCGCCTAAGATCAAATCTACAGCAGAATAGTTTGTTAAATGCGCTAATATCTGAGTTTATTTCATATGATAGATTTAACTATATTTTTTTTACGGTATCAACGCCCTTTTAGAACCGTATGAAGCTGCTATTTTCCTAAAACATTTCAAAATCCTTATAAACTTTCACATTTATATTTTATAAGTAGTAGGGCTTCTAAAAACATTAAGGTTTTCATAAATTAGCATATTTCATACATTTCATTCATGGATTGCATACTTGGCTGCGTTGGGTACCGAAACACCCCATTCACATGGATGGCTGACGTTCACGGTGCATGACTCCAAACAGTAGTTAGTTGAGGACCGACGAGCTGCTAACTTGTGGAGTGATGAGTTTGGCTTGCATTAGTTTGTGTGTTAGCATTCGGGTGAAGTTAAATAAGCTTGAATACCTGTTTTAGTTTGGTTTATTTGTGTTAGAAATGTTTTAGCTTGGTTATTATTTAGTACTTTTCGTTTATAAACATCCTTAATCACTTCTTAGAAAAAGGTAACGTTTTTGACTGCTAAGGTTGAGCGTAATTTTTGATTGAGTTCACAGAGACAATTTTGGGAAATTTAGAAGAAGTAAGGTTAAACTTTTGAATTTATTACTTTTATTGCTGACGACTTCGTATTTTTTTATTATTAAATGCTTTAAGTTTCTAATAAAGCGTCACAATTGTCATAATATAGCGATAATATTTTGCGACAGACTTTTAATGAATGAATGATAGCTAGTCGGTGCTTAGGGTTTTCCACCATTTGAGATTAATTTAGTAGTTTTGTAAGTTACTCTTGAGGCGTGTATTAATACAACAATCCCAGCCTCAATACAACATTTTAAGGCTATCGTAAACTGTAAGTGAATTTCATACATTTAAATCGTCTTCAATATCGGGCTTAAGAGAATTTTGTAAATTACTCACTCACCCATCACTTACTGCAATAAAACAAAAATAATTACTTCTTAAATCTTATTTAGGTATATGTATAAAGTCCTTATAGTTTTGTTATCCAGTCATAAATAACATCTCGATACTACTCCTTCAGTTAATACTCTATACTGTACCAATAACTACTCCATTATCTTACTACGTTCTCGAACTAAAAGCAATATTATGTGAGAACACAACTAAGAGATGAGATCGTAAAATACCCAACGAATAGTTTACGAACTGTGAAACGTTTTTTAATATTTTAACGAGTATTAAATTGTTAGTGTAGTTTAGACTGATCAAATTTGTTACTATGTTTTTTGTTTTAGTTATGGGTAAAAAAAAATTGTTTAAATCTTGTAATTTCGATGAAGTTAGCACCATAAACGAACCAATACAGTAAACAGTATTTGCATTAACGTGAAACGCTTTCGACCAGTGGCGTTACTAGTAGATATACAGCACCCGGGACCGACTACTTAACGTGACCTCCGAAATACGGAAGTCGTCAATTAAATGTTCTTCCAGTAGAATGAATAAAAAAGTTCTTTTTCATTTTATTTCGATTAGGACTTCAGGGTTTGTAGATTACTTCTACATACCGTACTAGGTTTGAGTGGTCACAATGTTTGATTAAGGACTTTGTATCCTTATCTATCATTTATAATCTAAAAGTGCTTTTACTAAGAAAGGGCTCTTTCTAGGTCGAGTTCACCTTTTCAACCTTAATTGACAGTTATTAAGGTTTGAGTTTGACCGGAATTTGAACGGAACGAACACACAAAAGCTTTCAGAATGTTTCCTTGACTCTACATTCACAAACATAAAAAAAAGTGACGCGAAGTTTCATGCAATTTCCCGCGCAAAAATTTTCTCAAAAAGAACAAATTTAAACTGACAAAGAGATATTGTTTTCAAAATGTTCCAAATTCAAGCGACCGATGTCCGACGGATATTGGAAAATTCTTCGCTACAAGCTTTGAACGCAGCCAGCTTGACTTGCGTCTTGTCATACATAAGACACAAAATGGCGGGAAAAATAACTGTCAGAGTAAAATATTGTTTGTTGGTTTTAGCTGGGTAGAATTTTTAAATTTGTTTTGTTGTATGGATATTAAATCCTAAATAAACATATAGGGATATTTTTATTAATTTGACTGTAAAATGTAGAGTTGTAAACAATCATGCTATTTCAGTCCTGATTCTTAAATATCACGGGATATATTTTGACAAGAATTAGGACGCAAAAATATTTTGAAAGTGTATTTCATTGTATGTATGTAATATGTACCTCTGCTAAGTGACGTCGATAAGTTACCTCAAATTTAGGGTGAAATATTTTCTTTGGATCGTAATTAAAATGTATTTATTCTCTTTTTAATACATATTGACTACAAATAATCTTAAATATTGACGAAACAAAACTATATAACCTATACGTAGTTAGCCGGTATCAAATAATAAAGCTGTGATAGGGCTTTCAAATTTGTTTGTAAAATTAATGGAATGTGCTGTTATAAAGGTGATTTTGAGGCACACACACATAAAAAAAGTACTTACAAAAGATTACATCAATCACATAATATCGTAGCAGACAATGCTTCGGGCAGTGTCGACATGGATGTTGCTCGAATTCTTGGTTATATGCCACGCTTTCTATTATTGACTGTTTCCATTGACTCACGGTATTGGTCAGACCATAATAAGGACACATTGATTAGACCATAAGGATTCGTCGGTCGCTTCCAGCACGCATGCAAAATCGGTACTGCCAGAAATATTTGCTAGTTTAATAATACGAAATAGTAATAAACTTTATTTTCAAACTGATGTAAAACGTATTACATTATACAATATGTATATGTATGTCTTTTATAAAATTGGAAGGTCTTGGAATTTGTCGTATAAACTACAGCTTTGCGGTTGTTCACGAGGTCTTTATTTAGTTATCTTGAACAAAGAAGCAAAACATATCCAAGTCGCATATTATTAGTAAAAACAAATTAAGGGGCTTTAAACTTTCAAAAACCTATTTTAAAGTTTTTGCATTCAAAATGCTTAATTACTCTGAAATAAATGAAAAAATGTGTTTAATAAAATTACTCGAACAGGACTCGAACCTGGGACCTATCGTTTGCCGGACGAGTGCTCTTCCACTAAGCTACCGGGGCCACGCGGTACGCCTCGAAATTACTCAACAGAACTTTTTGATTTTACGTTATATTGCTAACGTAGCTCCATCTAATGGTAGCTTTGCAGCTAAAATAAAAAAATGTGTTAAGTCATTTCGAGGCGTACCGCCAGGCCCCCCGGTAGCTCAGTGGGAGAGCACTCGTCCGGGAAACGAGAGGTCCCAGGTTCGAATCCTGGTCGGGTAATTTTATTTAACTCATTTTTTCATTTATTTCAAAAACCTGTCAAATAAGGAGTATTTCGTTTTTTTTAATATAAATTAACTCTTTGAATAAGTTTTACAGTCATCCAATAAAATAATTGGTTTAATATGAATATACAAGGACATTAGGATGTTAAAATTATAAATAGTATAGTAATAGTAATTTCTAATATTAACACAACACTTTAGTATTCAGATTGTTACGTTATTAAAAAGCTGTCAAACAAAATACAAATCGGCAAGACCCTGACAACGGAAACACGTATCATCTGATAGTACGTGATGGTATTCGAGTTTTTGTCGGAAGCAACGTAGTCGAAATAATTCAAGATTTTGCAAGTTTTTTCAATGATTTATTTGAACGTGTTGAAAGTGACCATTTTGTGTGTTTTGATGAAAATTATGATGTTGGTTAAGTTGATAATTGGGTTACGTACAGACGCGGCGGCGTTGGATTTTATTTGATAATATACTAGGTAGAGATAGGTAGATGATTTGCGAAAATTCGCTATTGACAAATAAAAGCAAACAGTTTTATTTCTGAGCAGAGTAAATATATAATTTATATAATTTATCACTGTATGCTTTACTAACTCAAGTTATTTTTTAAGTTAAAATTGTTACTAACATATTATGGATTACTGATCTGAAATAAATAATAATAATTGTTATTATTATTTATACCTAAAGCTACACGCCTTTTTTATTAGGCAAGTTTAACTAAATGTTTCAATATTTTTTACGTGCATCATGCGGGCGACGTCATTATTTAAGATTATAATAAGTCTCATTATAATAAACTTAAGAGAATATTAAGGATAAATTCAATTGACATTTCCACGAAACGCCATATTGGATTCATGTAAAAAAATACATTAAAACATAAAGCTTACTTCTCTTAACCGATGGCTAAAGAAAAACTTTTAAATGGTTATAATGTTTGAAAACTAAACCAATCAAACATAGGTATGGTGCGCTTCTGTTAGTATGGTGCGTTTGAATAATAAATAATAATAATAAATCCCCAGACAATAACACCAACTACCTGGCCTCAAAGTAAGCGAAGCTTGTGTTATGTATGAGATACCATGTAGCGAACTAGCGGGGAACCTAAAATATAAATGCGTATATAGATAAACACCCAGACCAGGAACATTTTTTTTTTCTTGTTCCGGGCGGGAATCGAACCCGCAACCACTGGCGTCTGAGGCCGATAGGTTTACCTCATGGCCACAGTGGTCGTCATACAGTGGCCTACACACCGCACTACAAGAGGACCATAAGGATGAATTCAGTTGACAATTTGTTCGTTCTAGTTCAACAGTGGCTAGACAACAAAGATAATCAATTTAAACTCTTGTAGTTATAAAACCACAGACTTCCGTTATTTTCATGGTCCACTGCCTCCGACGACGCGACAATGCAAGTGATGGGAATTTAATGTCTATCATAAGTAATTTATTTCTAGAAATAACGGAAGAAATATTACAAAAAGTTCAACCGCAGTTTTGTGTAGGATAGCGTTAAATACCTACTTAAGTCAATTTTTGAAGCCCTATTGTCAAAAGGGCAAGAAATTAGTCAAATATGTACAGAAGGCAGCACATCAGGCATTACAAATCTGTCAAAAAATTTACTTGAATCTGAACTCTGAGGACATTTTACAGGTACCTACATTTATTACTTTATTGTTTATTTTCGAAAAACAATAAATTTGTTTTATTGAAGTAAATGTTTCCACGCCTATAAAAAGCAGGAAGAATTGTCAAATTCTATTTATAATGAAATAAAATAAGTAAGTAAAAACGATAGTCGATTTGAGAATGTTTCAGTTAGTTAGAAATAGCAGTCTCCGAGTCGGTCTGCGTCAAACAAATTCCTGTGTTTGAGTCCCGTTTAAAATTTTTTTTATTCCTAGGATACCCTTGAGTTCCGCTATGTGGGTTCCGTAACACTAGCTTTAATAAAAGCTTACTTTGCAACTATGTTTACTTAGAAAGTATGTTAGTTTGGGCAATATTAATTAATTTATTTAAAGATTTCTTACATTTCACTTACCTCTTAATAAACAAAACACTAACACCCTACCAACACAATAACACTAAACAAATCTCCACCCAGTAACCTTAACATACGCTAAAGCACACACCACTTCTGCACTGGCGTTCCACAAGGCAACCTACTTGGTATTCAGGTTGTTCGTATGCCTGGCTATCAGGTTGATGTCATCTACTCAATTGCTGGAATGGCTCCCGTGCAGGGAATTTTGAGAAACTACCTTGTTTGTAAGTGGGTAGGTATTTGGCATTCGCTATGTGACTTGCTTAGTGCATGTTGGATATGTTGAACTGTTTGTGAATGGACAGGTTAAAACGGTTAAAATGGATTGTCTTAATTCAACGATTTATATATTAATGTTATAATAACGATTTTAGTTTTGAACATGATTTTGAATTTCGTGACGATGAAATCTTTTCATTAAAATAAAAGCAAAGACTTAGGTAATTTAAAGGTAGGTACCACCTAGTTCTAGCACTATACTGTCAGATCGGGTTATTAATTAATTTTATGTTAAACAAATTAGAAAAAGCATTTCTTTGAGATTTCATGAAAGACAATAAACATGTTAATCCTACTTATCTAATAACTAATTTCTTAACGCCGCGTTTTCTTCAAGATTTCTTTAAAAGAAAATAGTATTTTTCTTCTTTATACCTAATAATTCATAAAACTTTCTTTAGTATTTGAGCTTATTACTCTCAAAGAAAAATACAAAACATGTTATTTTTTCATATTACCACAGCTTTCCTAATTAACAACTTAACAAGCTAAAAAGAATATCTCACAAATAAACAAGTATACATAAATAAACAATGCATTCTACGAGTCTGAGTCATCGACCGGGACTCAAACCCACGCCCACGCAGTCTCGAGGCCGTCTGATAATGCACTTCAACTGCGCGTTTACTTGATAACTATATTATTGTTTTAATATAGATTATTGATCGGTTATGCTGTGTTCAATGTAGATATCGTCGGAATGATCATTCTATGAAAATATTATAAGCCTAAATATAGGAGAAAATGAGTAAAATAGCTTCGTAGTGTCGTCCTAGAATATAATAGCCCTTTGATAGCGTGTCGTAAAAGGCAAATTATCCGAGAAAACCCTACTCGCAATCGACTTCCCTTCCGAAATGTCACCCCTCCGATGCGGATGTGTTCCAGTTACGTATTCAGAAGAACCAGTACCATCCTAAACTCGTTTGCTGTCATCTGATCACGACCACTTCGGCGATGGGGTAAACCTGTCTGCCTCAGACGCTAGTGGTTGCACGGAGCAAGAAAAAAAGTTCCGGGGGCGTTTATCTATTGTATATGTATTGATATTCTAGGTCCCCCTAGTTCGTTACATGGTATCCCATAACACATGCTAACTATGCTTACTTTGGGGCCATGTACTTGGTGTGATTGTCTGGGGATTTTTTATTTTTTTTTATTTTATCTACAGCTTGCTTTCACTTACCATTAGGTTTGATGGGGTACTTTCTTTCTCTTTCTGTCTAAGTACTTGATTGCCTAATGCATAAATATAATAGTAGACTCCAGAAGATCACCAATTCGTTCATGGGTCAATGTGTACGCTTTATTTTATAATAAAATTCCAAAATATTTAAGATTAACCCTTCGATAGATTTAAGGATAAGTGTTATGTGAAAAGAATGCAAGAAGATAGGATTCCCTGGCTGTAAATTGTTATTATGTATTTTTTTTTCTTATTTTCAAAACATGATTGCTGTTGAGTTTCTTGCGACTTCTTCTCAACAGATCGACTTTCCGAAGTGGTGGTAGATTCAGTTCAATTTGTAAATTGTTTGACTTATTTTAAATGTATTAAAATACTTACGAAATAAAGAATATTTGAGTTTGAGTTCGGGGGTTGTGTTTCAAACGTGGGTTTATTCACCAATTAAAATACAGGAACCTTTCTTTTACGATAGAAACAGGAGTCAGAAAAATTTATAGGCTATTAGTAGGCTTTGTTTAATAAGAATTTCGACTTCATTTCGATTACTGTAAACAAAGTGACCTATTTTAAGACGTGCTAACCTTGAAATGGAAAATGCTTTTTGCATTTGATAGCTCACTTCTTGGAAAAGGTTATAGGCTATATTTCATACCTACGGGATGAAAATTTACACGGGGTTACCTCATAAAGTTTTTGACTTTGACTAAAAAGTTTGAGTGATCCGATTATATTTTTCCATATTTGGTAACTAGGTTTAACCAATAAAGATCATTTGGTTACTTAAACACATCTTATAACTATCATGTCAAGTAACTCTACCACTGCAGGGCTATGAGTTTCTCCCCTGGATGACGAGGAGGTTTAGGCCGTAATCCACTAAACTGGCCCATTGCTGGATGTAAAAATGTTCAGGGCGCCGCCGATATGACTTCTGACAAACCCTAAAGACTACTGTATACAAGGACATGGCAGCCGTTATAGAATGAAATAAAATATTCTCTCTTGAACAGTATTGACGTAGGCGATGCCGCAGGCAATTTTGAGATGATTTAATATGGTAAACAGTCGTAGGTTTTTTTATAAAAAAAAAACAGATACTTCCGGAACGACAGCGATTTTAATTTCCGGTCGCATTCGTTTTCCCGACTGCGCAAAAGGGAGTTATGTTTGATTATACATATATTTATGTAGATTTATCTATACTATTGTGGTGACCAAAACATTATAGAGAGGTGAAGCTATAATGTGCCTACTAATATTAAAAATGTGAAAGTTTGGATTGATGAAAGGATGTTTGTTTCTCAGTCACGGCAGAACGGCTCAACTGATTAAGATAAAATTTGGTATAGTGATGGTGTAGTCTGGAATAGCACATAGGGTACTTTATATCGCAATATTCCCGCGGGATTCGAAATTGCGCGGGTAAAACCGTGCGAAACTGCTAGTATAAAAAATCATCCCCTATTCATCGCTAAATTCGGCATGGCGCATGGCAATTCTGTTCATTCGGAATTTAAACACAAAAAAGACTTCGCAAATACTCCAAAATGAACACTCAAAAAAAAACCAAAACATTCTCTTTGTAAAAACCTACTGACTGCCAACTTTAATAAAATGAAAAGCTGTATAGGTTGGTTGGTACTTATTTTTTCGGTATGTTGGTTTATTTTGCCTATTTTTTTAAACTTTTGTATTTGAAACAAAGGGAATATCGTGTACAGTTCATTTTTGAACGCGGCGTTTTTTTGATGTAAATTTAGAATAGGTATAGCTGTGAAAAATATGATTTGTTTTGCCTTGTTAGTTTTTATTTATTTATTTAACTTTTTATGTACACACTACAAATACAGTTTTTGTTCAATTCGACAATAATTCAATCTTTACTATAGGAAAAAGTTTAAATAGGAGTGTTAAATAAAATAAATTTTAAATATAAAAAATCGATTCACATAAAAAAAAACACGAAATAATAATAATAATACTCTTTATTGCCAAATAAAATACAATTTTACAATTACTATGAATTATACAGATATTGACAATGAGGCGGCCTTATTGCTACAAGCGATTTCTACCAGGCAACCAACAAATACATAGCCCGTCTAAAACAACTTTCTTTCGGAAAACCGTAATATTTGCAACTACCCGCGCTTACACTCTCGAGTGAAACGCTTTTAGAGCCCGCTCTCAGAACAAAGGCCTCTTAGACCGCTAGAAATGCACTGTAACGATGTACTATTTTTGTTTGGTTTTGTGCTGTATTAAACTAGAAATATGTCATTTTTTATTGTATTTTTATAGACTTTATTTATTATCAATACATACGCCTTTATCCCTTATGGGGTAGGCAGAACACCAGTTGTATATAAAATAAAAGGCCAGCTAGACATTTACACTCTTATTAATAAACTCGGATTAAAGTTACGCCTAGTATTAGCAGAATTAAGAGTGTTAGAGTAAAGACTGTATTTATTTTATTAATTATAATGTGCAGCCGCCATGCACAACTTGTAGAAAGGAAGAGGAAGAAAATGGCGGGGCTGCCAGACAACAAAAACGTAGGTAATAGAATTACCAGTAACAAAATAGTCTTAAAATTAAGAGTACTTTACATAATGTGACTTGACTCGAGAGCTAAATTTTACTGTTAGATATTTATTTCTAACACCAGTACTGCAGTGGTTATAAGACCATCTGATGTCACGTTTGACAAATGAGGTATTATAATGATGGAGAGAGGCTATTGCAGTGGGAGGTCAGCCTATCGCCCACGAGAATACCAATAAAACCTCTGTCCCTTAACTGACTTTTACAGTATGCCCGGGAAGAGAAGCAGCTGGTAGATTCTATGTTTTTCTTTCGCTCCCAGTCCAGCGTGGAAGGATTATTAGGATTGTTATTATTATCAATATGTGATATATTACTGTTCCGTTATATACCGAGTGACAGGCTGACAACGTACAGCCGTAGAAAGTTGAATTTTTACATCTCTAGGAGTGTAGGGGTGCATTAAGTAAGAAATTCTCGAAATTTCCACGGAAACGAGTAATATAGGACTTTTAAGTTCATGCGCGTACGCAGTCGTTGGCAAAAGCTCATTTCATTCAAGTAGATAAAGAAGCTAAGCGCTTATTTGAACGCGCCAGTTTCAGATGAATTTGGCAGTTTCTTTTTTGCTTTTGATAGCCCGAAGGATCTTTAGTGTATCAAGTTAGAAAACGTTCTTTTATTAGACGTTTAGTTCTCAGACACAATACATAGTCGCGTCCACGAAATCTTTAAAGACACTTTACTATTGTAAGCCTTTATAATAGTAACGAGGTAATTTTGACCATTTAAAGACATTGAAATGTCTAGTGAAACTGTAAAATAAAATAATATAGGTTGCATATATCGATTAAAAAGGTCTGTTCGTAATTTTGTCCTCATTTACAAAAATGTGACAAAATAAAGAAAAACAAACAAAGCCATATTAATAAAAAGCACAAAACAACCGCACTTTTGATCGGAAATTAAAAGTTCAACATTGTTAGGTTATTGCGACTGGCAACTCGCCAGCTTTCTTATATAAACAAAAACTTGCAACACTGCAATATAAGCTTTAGAAAAGGCTTAAGGACCTGTATCCATGCCGTTAATAAATTTATAAAAAAAAAAAAGCTTTAGAAACTTAGTTTAAAAAATTTTTTTGTTCGTTTTTTAAAATGGTAATTATAGATGAAAACTGGTTTTGTTATTTTAGACTAAAAAGGCGTTTAACATGGATCTCATAATGATAAGTGATGTTAAAACAACGTGAAAATAAATAATTAAGAATCTTCTATGAAAAATAAGTATAATAGTTGAAACCAAAGCCATTTTTTCTTTGAAACACGCTTTTCTTAAGCTACTAAAATGAGACTTATTCCCAATTATCAGTATTTTTTATTTATAAGTAGATAGAACTTATTTGGTTTGTCTCAATTAGAGCAGTGTGAAATAAACTGAAGTTCGGGCCAGTTTTACTGAAAGTTCGACCGAAAAGTACCGCAAACTTTCGAAATGTATTCGGTAAAAATCTCATTGGGCCCAATTATATTAAAAATAGATAAGTATTACAGGCACTACATATTCTATCCTGAATTTAGTTTCACTAAAAATACTTCTTAACTACATATAAAGTAAATAATAAATGAAAATAAAATCCCCAAACAATCACACCAACTACATGGCTCCAAATTAAGCATAGCTTGTGTTAATAAATACCATGTAGCGAACTAGGGGGGAACCTAGAATATAAATACATAAATAGATAAACACCCAGACACGGAACCTTTTTTTTTCTTGTTTCGTGCGGGAATAGAACCCGCAACCACTGGCGTCTGAAGCAGACAGGTTTACCCCATCGCCAAAGTGGTCGTCAAAAGCCATAGTCAAAATTTGTAGAAAATCTGATATCTTACAAATGAGAAACAAGAAGTAATATCGGAATAAATAATAAATGTATATTTAATACTTTAATAACTTTAATAACGCACGTGGTGGTCACTTTCTAAGAATAGGTATGTCGATATTGTCGATGCGTCCGCCAGGTGTTTTAATGACAACTGCTGACCCGATTTTGATGAAATATGATTTTGATGACAATGCTTTTGGAGACAATGAAAAATTGGTTCAGTAGACTAAGCATACTGAACCAATTTATAGACACATAGAAAATCAGAATTACTTTCATATTACTAACATTAGGTTTTTTTTAGGGTACATTTTCTGAAAATTGCTTCAAAAACAAAAAGCAATTTATCGGGATTCCTGTCTTTTTTAGGTTTTCAAGTTACGTGTCTTAAAATACGTCCACTTCTTTACAATGGCCTCCTCTAAGATCTGCACATAGGTATTTAGCGACGAACATTAATCGCTTAAATCGTTTTTTAAAGGAAAAATGTATATTTGGCATACAAGTTGTCACATGAATTCGTTTGTGGGTCGTTTGTGTAGTCTACCCTTTTAACTAGAGCTTTTGATTAAATTATATTTAGGTAATATCTCTTTGAGGCGTATTCCTGCAGACTGAGTGCCTAATGAAATTTGTTTGAGTTGAGCTTAAAAATGTGTTTACCGGTATATAGTATTACAATGTTTTTTATTTTTGTTTCAGGTAATATTGGAGTTTATTTCATTTGATTGAGGAGAAAAAATGGGGATATGTTACATATTCGTAAACGTTATATGTGTAGGTAAGTATTAAACTTATATTTTCTATTATGCGGACTTATTTTTATAAAGTAAGGATGGAACGTAATAAACGAGGGGAACACCGGAAATTAGCACATTTGTTCATGTAACTACTACAAAAAATAAAATTAATAAAAAGAAATTGAAAGACATAAAATCAGAACTTGTTTTCGGTTTTCATCTGATTTATTGATTTATTACTTCTTCATGCTGGACTGAGAGTAAAAGAAAAACATAGCCAGCTGCTTCTCTTCCCGGGCATACTGTAAAAGCCAGTTGAGGGACAGAGGTTTTATTGGCGTTTTTTGCGGGCGATAGGCTGACTCCCTGTCACTGCAATAGTCTCTCTCCATCATTATGATACCTCGAAATTTGTCAAGCGAGACCTCAGATGGTTTCATAACCTCTGGTGTTCTGCCTACCCCGTAAGGGATACAGGCGTGAAGTTATGTATGTATGTATGTATGTTATTTGAGGATCAAACGAACTTCTAAAGTGAAGTTCGATCCTAATTATGTGAACAGCTTCTTTCGAAGCGATTGAGGTTTACTTTATGTAGTAGCGCCACCTACTGCTAGCCTTTGCACGGATTTTAGAGTCTATGATAAGGGTTCTTTTCTTTTTTTTTTTTTTTTTTAACAACTGTCACGTTTCGCTCCCTATGTCAGCATCCAGTCTACAGAACTCATTTTGTTTAAAGTCAATCTGTCTTATTCCTGTTTGTTCATTTCACTATATTGGGGTTGGGTAAAATACAAATATAAATTGAAATTACTCCATGTTGAAACATATTCATATTATGCTTATTTCAAAGCATAATAACGGGTGGGTTTATATTAAATCGCTTCGAAAGAAGCTGTTCACATAATTAGGATCGAACTTCACTTTAGAAGTTCGTTTGATCCTCAATTATATTTCACAGCTTCTTTCTTTGCGATTGAGGTTTACTTTATGTAGGATGTTTAAAGATTAGTTATAGTGAAATGAATTGGCAGAGTAGTAAGGTAAAACTCTTCAATAGTAAATAAACATACTTATTGAAAACAATTCAACAATGATTAGGCAAATTATTTTTCGTTACAAAGTTTGTTATAATTTCTAGCAAGGACTGAGGAAGAATCCGACCATCCTGCAGTCTTTTTGATAGGTCAATAGAAACTCCTAAATAAATAGCTCTTAATGTAGCAGCATGTCATGTACTATGTGCACTAAAAATATTTTCATCAATACCACTGAGAGTTAAAGTGTTTTTAACCCAGTGACTTAAAGTTTGGAAACCTATATGTTTCTTAAAACTAATAAACAAATTATCAGGTTTCCTTAAATTTTCGTTTTATTTATATACCTACATCTGTAAGGTTTTTGCTGGACAAATTTCTGGACGAATATTAAAAAACGGAAACTTTACCAAGGTCTGTTTACTATTAAATTTAGAGGTTTTTATAAACCCTTTTATAAGTACCTTTTTTAGTTATTAAAATATTTTTAATCTTTGTCACGGATAAAATTTGAACACGATGTTCCGTTACAAGAGCTATTAGTGTAACAGTTTTCTTGGAAAAGAGTCTTTAAGTCAAGGTCTTCATTAGGAAATTTTGTAGGTAAGTAGCTCAATACAACTGCTGGATCCCAGGTAAGATCATACTTGATGTGGTTGGTCTTCACATAACGACTCCTTTCATGAAACTTTTTAACCTGTCATATTGGGAATTTATGTTTAATATTAATGATAATGCAGATCTATAGCTATTAATAGTACCGTACTTAGCACCTTTTTCGAAAATTTCAGTTAGAAAATGAACAATTATTGGTTTAGAAGTTTGAGTAAAACTAAAATTATTATTTTTGCAATATTCAATCCACGCCTTGATACCTCCTTCACACTGTCTCGGTAAGAATTATCCAACAAAGATGCCAACATAATTTCAACGGACTTTGAAGACAGTGATCTTTTTACTAACGCTTTCTGAACAATTTCGCGGCAACCAAGGTTAATGTTTAATGAAGGTTGTGCGCAGATCTGAAAGGAGATTTCAGCGAATTAGTATTTAGTAAATACAATCACAACACAACCTTTTAAACAATGGCAACCATAGTTGCGTGGGCCAGTATGGTACTACCACAATACCCACAGACTTTTCACTAACAATTTTCTGAAGAGTTTTTGCATCTGGGTCATTTTTCCAGGTTACATAAATAGGACATTATAAGTTGCATCTGTTTGCAAAAAGATCAACCGATAGTATTCCAAACCTATTTGTTATATTATTAAAGGTATAGTCACTTAGATCCCATTCAGTGTCATTAAACTGTTTTCGTGACAAACTCTCAGCTTCTATATTATCTTTTGAAGTAATATAAGATGTAAAGATATTGATCTTACGCATTTCACGCTATTTCCATTGGTCTCGGGTAATATGATCCATATGTGAAAACTGAACACTACCTACCCATTCTATTTATACAGGTAATGGTAATATCTATTCTTAACAATATATCACAATCGTAACTACCATAATTATGCGAATGTTTTAAGTCCGAAAAAACTGCTTTTAATTCCAGAGTATTAATGTGTAGCGACGACTCGCTTTCCTTCCAATGACCCGCTGCCTCTTTTCCATCACAAAACCCGCCCTAGCCAGTATATGATGCGTCAGGATAGATAGTTTTAGTGTATTGGCCTGTTCTAAGAGGAGAAAAGCCCTCTTCTAGATAATTTAACCACCAAGTAAAATCATCTTTATTATATCTGGGTAAATTCACTACCTGATCATAAGTAGGATTTTTATTTGGTGACAATATTTTAAATTGCTCGAATAACTTTGTGTATTATTTTTTCTATTTTAAGAACTTTTTTTTTTTTTTTTTTTGTGGGTAGTTTTAAAATAATTTTATCTGAATCAAAAATAAACCCAAGGAATTTACATTGTGTTCTAGGAACAAAGCAACCTTTTTTCCGTATGCATTATGAAACCTAAATTTATTAAAATATGTTTTGTAATCCAAACATTCTCATTACAATCATCACAATCTTTGCCAATGTAAAATATATTATCTAGATATATTATGGATGAAAAAATTATCCCGACGTAAAAATTCCATGACTGGTTTTAATATTTTAGTAAATACTTATATAAAGAGCGGTGCATAAGTCAAACGTTTAATATTTGAATTCATATAAAACGTTGTTATATTCAAATCGAAGGTACTTTCGGAAAGACTTATCAACATTGATGAAAAAATAACATGTAGCATTGTTTTGTTAACTTATCAGCGGTTCTGTAATCTTCCATTTTGAAGTGTTTTGTAGTAAATTAATTCAAAGATTTTAAATTATGTATGAAGCGATTTTCACCGTATAGCTTGAGCACAAGAAAAAAAATTGTGATAAAATTTACCTGGCTCATGAGAACATACGAATATAGCATTTATTTTTAATAGTTTATCCAACGCTAAAATATAATCTTTATGGCCATGTATTGACCTTGGGTAAACACAAGAGCTACTTTGTTTAGCGGGCAGATATTTAAAAGGTCTTTAGTAAGCAGCTATTCACGATAATATTAATGGATCACTCGTTATCTAAGCCCATTTTTGATGAAAATATCGTAAACGTCCATCGCACTGCACCTGGTGGTTTATTTCCGCTGGTTGCTAGTGTTCCACGACCGTTCGTGGTAGGTCCTACGTGGCGGGTACGTGTAGCTCTGCTGTGGAGCTCGAGCCGGCAGCTATGGCTGCGGAGATGACGTCGTCGTTTTTTGCAATTTGCAGCGTTTCAGCAACATCTCCTCCCAATAGATAATCATCGCAACTTGTATTGGTCAGCGTGTCACGCAGGCATACGTTTATGGAACTCATTATTATGTTACGATGAGTTTTAGTTTCCCTATTCTGGCTATCGCGACAAGCGTAACTCAGCAGTTTTAAAAGTTTTTGCTTCAAAGTTCCATTGAAAATGATTACCATCGCTTGCGATAAAGCTGCCAAGGCGATTCCAATTTGCCCTTTTTTTTTTTTTTTTTTTTTGTTGATGTATAGAATCTCGTTTGGTAAGAGTTTCAGCCAATGCTGCTTTTGCTTCTAAATTTAATAAAGGGAGCAAGTAAATATTTGCAAATTGCGGGTACAAGATAGTCCTCAACAGGCTTATCTTTAGATTCTTTAGATCTTCAGCCGACAACTGCTGGTTTTTAGACCTCTTCCGGGACATTAATCGTATCAAAAAAAAGGCTGATAATGACGGAGGTAGCTCGGGCACTTCAAATCTTGGATTCGGCGTGCAAGATCGTCTCCACCGCAAATCAGATTAATCGCCAACGGCGATATTATCTGGTAACTGACTAATCAAAAGAATTAATTATATGCATCGAAACTCGATGACTACATACCATGTGGGTAGTTTTGTGTCAACGACATTTTTTCTAATATTTATTAAAATTATATTAGAGATTCTCCACCGTACATCAGATTAATCGCCAACGGCGATATTATTATCGAGTAACGGACTATTAAGGAGAATTAATTGTATGCATCGAACCTCGATGACTACACGCACATACAATGTGGGTAGTTTTTGTGTCAACGACATTTTTTCTAATATTTACTAAAATTATATTAGAGATTCTCCACCGTACATCAGATTAATCGCCAACGACGATATTATTATCGAGTAACGGACTATTAAGGAGAATTAATTGTATGCATCGAACCTCGATGACTACACGCACATACAATGTGGGTAGTTTTTGTGTCAACGACATTTTTTCTAATATTTACTAAAATTATATTAGAGATTCTCCACCGTACATCAGATTAATCGCCAACGACGATATTATTATCGAGTAACGGACTATTAAGGAGAATTAATTGTATGCATCGAACCTCGATGACTACACGCACATACAATGTGGGTAGTTTTTGTGTCAACGACATTTTTTCTAATAAGTCCCAACACCGTTGGGTTCTTCGGAATTTGTAATTTGATGTCTCAACCTCCTCGAATTATTTTCTTGAGAATTTTCTCTTCCTTCGATGCACAATTTTTACCATTTAAACTTTTTAAAATTTAACTAGCTTATTAATATATTTTAGTCGACGTGCGCAGGCTACAGCACGGAAACGCAGAATGAGTTCTGTAGACTGGATGCTGACATAGGGAGCGAAACGTGACAGTTGTTAAAAAAAAAAAAAAAAAAGAAAAGAACCCTTATCATAGACTCTAAAATCCGTGCAAAGGCTAGCAGTAGGTGGCGCTACTACATAAAGTAAACCTCAATCGCAAAGAAAGAAGCTGTGAAATATAATTATATTAAACATCAAAATTCGACTTTTAAGATTACTGGTCTTTCGACTTTTTAACGTCTTACGGCGGTATTTGTTTAGTTTGTATTGAAGAAACTCAAAAAAAAAAAGAATTAGACTGATTTTGAACAAAATTTTACAACTAGTAGGTAAGTAAACTTTATTCCCGAATGACATACTACCTAATTTACCACACGACCACTTTGGCGATGGAGTAAACCTGTCTGCCTCAGACGTCAGTGGTTGCGAGTTCGATTCCCGCACGGAACAAGAAAAAAAATGTTCCGTGTCTGGGTGTTTATCTATTTATGTATTTATATTCTAGGTTCCCCCCTATTTCGCTACATGGTATCCCATAACTCAAGCTATGCTTACTTTGGGCCCATGTAGTTGTTGTGATTGTCTGGGGATTTTATTTATTTACATACATAACGTCACGCCTGTATCCCTTATGGGGTAGGCAGAATACCAGAGGTTACAAGACCATATGATGTCACGTTTGACAAATTTGGAGGTATTATAAAGATGGAGAGAGACTATTGTAGTGACATACTGTAGCTGACTATTGTCAGCCTATCGCCCACAAAAAAACCTTTAAAACCTCTGTCTCTCAACTGACTTTTACAGTATGCCCGGGAAGAGAAGCAGCTGGCACATTCTACGTTTTTCTTTCGCTTCCAGTCCAGCAAGGAAGCATTTATTTATTTATTTACTTACCTATATCTAGAATTGCCCACAGGATCAGACGCTACCCAAGTAAAACTACGTCAAACGACTAGTTTTTATACTTCTATAGAATTGTTACGTCTAACCGACTTTCAAATTATCTATGAAAGGGCCCGCCATATGCCGGCAGGTGTTCTGAACCTGTCTCCTAAGGGTCGACGTTTTTGTTAATGATTATAATTTGTTTTAACGATCATATAAAAGGGATGTAAGGATGTGGCTACCTGTGTTATTGGAATTTAAATCTAATCAGTCACTCGTGTCCACGGTGTAAGGCTGCGTTTCCACTGATGCGGAGCTGAGCGGAGCATCACTATGCTCTTTCTGTTTCTATTGAAGCGCAGCGGAGATTTCGAACATAGTGATTGGTCTATTCAAGCGCCGCTAAGCACCGCTCCGCTCAGTTCCGCATCTGTGGAAACGCAGCCTTAGGGTCGGTCAGATTAGTCGCAGATTAGTCGCTTTTACGACGACTTATTCAGGGGCGGCGGTAGAGCTATTCTTCAAGTATTCTTTTTGATTTTCCATAACTTTGAGGTTTTGTTCCTTACTAAAATTGCTTCCATGCTGGACTGGGAGCGAAAGTATGTAGAATGTGCCAGCTGCTTCTCTTCCCGGGCGGCGAATATACAAAGGCTATACTATTTGAGTCACGAGTCAAACTCTAATAGAGGAGCTTTTGTTTATGCATATTACTTGACAAAACCTAATCGAACTCAGTAAAAAAATTGACTGAAATGGATTAGCTTTTGCTCTTGTAATTTTCAAAGAAATGCAATGACAAAACCTAGTACTGTATAATACATATTCACTCAAATAGATAAGCTTTTGTCAAGATGAAAAGTAGGTATATCTTTGTTTGATATACATTGCGATGAAAGAGATAAGCTACGACAGTATGGTTAGGTGCGACGACGAGCGTAGCGAGGAGGAGCATGTTAGGTTGCATATAGTTATACACGTGCGCGAGCCGAGCGAGCGAAGCGAGCGGTGCCGCGGTAGCGGCCGGCGAAGCGCCATAAACCTGGTCAGCTATTATAGTCAACCCTGGACAATCCCGAAATGGTCAAAAGTCAAACGTTAAGTCATCAAAATAACGATGGTCATAATGCATGCACATTTTATTTTTATCTTTGAGAATCACAACCATTGCCATTTAAGTATCAAATTGAAGCCAACGATCGGTAAATATCGATATCAAATGGGATAGCTTTTGTTGCTGCAATGTTCAATTGAAGTTATCTCATAAAGTCTACACGACTTCAGTCAATTTCTGTACTAGAATGGATTAGGGTTTGGGCAAGTTTTTGTCATACAAAAGCTAAGCCAGTTCAGTTTGCACTTTCACTCTAATGGTATAGCTTTTGTAAATACGCTCCCGGGCGTCCCTGTAAAAGTCAGTTAAGGGACAGAGGTTGACTCTGCCTTCCAGTTTGCAGCCTAAGTGGTACTTAAGTGAGTTATAACCAAGATCCGAGCTTTGAAAAGTTCTTTTCCTAAAGTATGTTAGGACTTCAACCTAGGAAAGATCTTCGCAAGCGGACAATCAACCAATGCAATATGAAAATCGGTCTTAAACATTTTCAGTTTCCCATGTTTAGACGCAGAGACGTACTTAGTTTATTATATGTGTAGACTAAACACAATTGACAGTCTATGGGAACTTCATACATAGCCATACAAACGTCCATCATAGTTTTTCATTGCAACATTCACTTTTCATAAAGAATTAAGTACTTTTGTATAACTAAAGATTTCTCCCGGCTTTGTGTGGGTGATGTTAACTGATTATAGTGTTTTTCAAATGCGAGGAGTCCTGTGTATTTCAAGTTTGACAGTTTTAGAGTCTATTACGTTCCTTCCATCCTTTAATCTGTTCCGTTTCATCATCATCATCACAACTCTTTGTAATGAGTCCACTGCAGGCCATGAGTCTCTCCCCTGGGTGAAGAGGAGGTATAGGCCATAATCCACCAAGCTGGCCCAGTGCTGGGTGGTGGATGCCAGAATTTTTAGGGCGCCTAGATGGCTTCTGACAAACCCTAACGACTACTATATACAAGTATACAGCACCCGGGACCGACTGCTTGACGTGCCCTCCGAATGGTCGTCGGTCACCCATCCAAGTACCGACCGCGCCGAACGTTGCTTAACCTGTGATATCGTATGATACACACAGTAACCACGGCGCCACGACGACTTCCGTTTCATACATTGTGTAAATTAAAAATTAAATTATTGTTCATCGGGTTCAGATGAAATGTATTCAGTAGACATTTGAAAAACACTAGAAGCTCTTATATTTAAAAGTCTGTGACATTTCAATTTTTTCTTGTAAAATTGTTGTATTCTCATTTTTCTTTATTTTCTTGTTACATACGTAACTTCACGCCTGTAGCCCTAATGGGGTAGGCACAACACCAGAGGTTATAAAACTATCTGATGTCACGCTTAACAAATAAGGAGGTATTATGATGATGGAGAGAGACTATTGCAGTGAGAGGCACCCTGTCGTCCACAAAAACGTCAACCAAACCTCTGTCCCTAAGCTGACTTTTACAGTATGCCCCGGGAAGAGAAGCAGCTGGTACATTCTGTTTTTCCTTTACTCCTAGTCCAGCGTGGAAGATTTCTTAATTTTTATTTTAATATTGTTGCTTATTTTTAATATTGTTGCCTGTGTCAATTTAATTATTGAAATTATAAATTATAACGGTGCCCAGCTTCGCTCGGGAGCATATTGTCTTTAAGCTGTCTCTGTCTTATAATTTGATGTCTTTAAAGCTGATACACCGACTTTCTGAAGTGTACCCCCAAACCTACAATAGTTCCAATTTTGACGTCCAGCATCATTGTCAGCCGAGAGACGCCCACTACTTGACAGAGACTTGCCGCAAGGTTCGGCACGCCCCCCACTAGTTCACCTCCATATAAGTGACAAAAAAAGTAGTTTTCGATATATCTTCCAAGGGACACGTTTGGGGCAACATGCGTTTAAATGTGGCATTTAGTACATTTATTTATTTGTGGCATTTAGGTTTTATCCGCACGATTTCGATTCCCGCGGGAATTTCTGGATAAAAAGTAGCCTATGTGCTATTTTAGATTGTATTCTATTACTATGCCAAATTTCATTAAAATCCGTTGAGTCGTTTTGCCGTAATTGAGGAACAAACATCCATACATTCACATTTATAATATTAGTAAGATTTAAAAACCGTAATTTCCGAAAAAAATGATCGTCTACAGTTTTTCATACTAATGAAACAGTTTTTACACTTTCTCTCGAAAATTATCGCTTGAATCTGAAAATATTGCTTTTAATTGTTCAAGCCCTTCCCTAAAACAATACGATAGCATTCTAAAAGTTACAGAAATAGATAATTTATTTTTTAAAGCCGGTATTGTGCAAACACTTGTGGAGGTGAACAAGTGTGCGTGCCCCGGTCCTTCGCCGCCCTCATCCAGCGTTTGACAATCATTAAGTGTTTAAATTCCCTCATCATCACAATTCTTTGTAATAAGCCCACTGCAGGGCATGAGTCTCTCCCCTGGGTGATGAGAAGGTATAGGCCATATTCCTCATCAAGCTGGCCCAGTGCTGGTTGGTGGATGTCAGAATTTTCAGAGCTTCTAAATGGCTTCTGACAAACCCTAACGACACAGCACCCGGAACTTACTGTTTATCGTGCCCTCCAAAGCTATTTTTTTTTTATTGACACTTCAGCTTATACAATACAGGTACCGTAAAAGAAAAAGAACAGTTACATTAGGCCGTATACAGAAAGAAAGCTGGAAACTTATAAGCGCTTACCGGCGCTTGACAGCGCTGGTCCGTTCCACACAAAGGAAGCAGGTTGAGGCAGACCAAGCAAAATGTCGGACTCATCGGACGATGATTTCCCAGCGCTGACCGCGTGTTGAAGCTTGTCGGCACCGTTCAGTGCTTATCGGCGCGCGTTCATATATTTTCCTGTGCGGGTCAGCGCGGGTCAGCGGTCAGGGCCTGCGCGGGTCGGTAAGCGCTTATAAATTTCCAGCTTTCTTTCTATATACCTACGGCCTTAGACATTAAAACTTGGCTGAGGAGCGATTTCTACCACCCAACCAGCTATTTTTGAAGATACTAAGTAGACAACGGATATTCATACTTAACTTATACTTTTTTGACAATTAACTTAGCTACTAATCCACTCTCCCAGTAAAAACATACAGCCTGACGGAACCACCTTTTTTCAAATCGGTTGAGTACAATGCACAGATGCATGCGCGCGATAAAAGTTACGTAACTAATACCGTGTGAATAACCGCACGTGATGTCGTACTCTATATTGTAGTGACTTACATAGTACTCACTGATTACACGGGCGAGGAAAACCGCAGGTGTTAGCTAGTTTATTTATTACTTGCTGGTTTATGATTTGGAAAAGGCTCTTTTCCTAGATGAGAAATGCATCCTCCTAAATAAATGAAAAAATGTGTTAAAAAAAATCACCCAACCAGGACTCGAACCTGGGACCTCTCGTTTGCCGAACGAGTGCTCTCCCACTGAGCTACCGGGTCCTGGCGGTACGCCTCGAAATTACTTAACACATTTTTTTTGTTTTTTACGTTATATTGCTAACGTAGCTCCATCTTATGGTATAGCTTTGCAGCTAAGACCACCCGAAACCAATTTCTTTACAGAAATTATGAATCTCAGTTAAAGTGAAGCATTGCAATTTTTAATAATGAGAGGTCCCAGGTTCGAGTCCTCGTCGGGTGATTTTTATTTAACACATTTTTTTCATTTATTTAAGGATATTTAAGCATTTTAAATACAAAAGCTTTAAAATATTATTAATTCATCCTCCTGTTTCAACGAAATTGGCCCAGTCCCTTCAGCGAAAAAGACCAAAGTTATATTTAAATTACTTTTTGTTTTTTCAGTGTCACTCGGGCACATCCGAAGTTAACATTCTTCCGAGTTAGAAGGGTTATTAAATACAATGAATCGGGAATACTCTCAAAAATATGAAAAAAAAAGACCAGCAATCATCTGTCGGTCCTTATAAACCTTCCCATTCGTACATTCTGCTTTTGTGCATACAAAATAGTTCCAAATTGAAAACAAATAATCACTTGTAAAAACATTTTCGTTCTATAGGTTGGTACTACGGAGTGTCATCGTGACCACCTTTCCCCCACCGGAAGTGACGCAGATAATCGCAGTAACGGACTGCCACTTCCGGTCATGGTCTGCTGGCTCAAATGTACTCGAAAAAAGCCCTTTTCGTATCAAAAACTAATAATAATTCAGGTAAAACAGAACCGAGTTGTTACGGAGAGATTAATGTCATTGGTAGTCGGTTAGAAGTAGGTTAATGTGTTTTTGAAGATATATTGTTTCAATTGTTAATTGGTTTGTAGAGAAAAGAAACGGTTTTGCGTCTTTCTCATTGCTTAAGTACCGATAGTGGTAGTGGTACGTAATGAATGAAATATTTATTTGCAAGAATGAGGTAAATTCAGTGAAAGTTCTTATCTATACTAATATTATAAAAGAGGAAACCTTTGTATTTTTGTATATTTGTATTGAATAGGCTCAAAAACTACTGGACCGATTTCAAAATTTCTTTTCCCATTAAATAAAACACTTTTTAACCGGATTTATCGCGTATATTTACATTTTAAATTTTGACTCGACGTTTCGGTGTCTTAGCAGACCCCGTGGTCACGAGCGACCACGGGGTCTGCAAAAAAATTCTGCAGTCTGCAGAAGAATCCCTCTAAGTAATGGAAAAATTTATTTTTCCATTACTTAGAGGGATTCTTCCGAATCCGTATAGGCTACTTTTTATCCCGAAAATCCCGCGGGAATCGAAATTGCGAGGGTAAAACCGCGCGCAACAGCTAGTGAGTAATAAAATTGCAAGATACTAAGAAAGGGCTTACGAAATAATTAGGCATGTCAGATGATGTTAAAAAATTGATAATTTTACAATATGTATTATTTAGATCGGAATTCAGTGTATTATTTTAAATCTTCCATGCTGGACTGGGAGCAAAAGAAAAACATAGAATGTACCAGCTGCTTCTCTTCCCGGGCATACTGTAAAAGTCAGTAAAGAGCCATTGACGTTTTGTGGGCGATAAGCTGACCCCCTATCACTGCAAGACTCTCTCCATCATTATAATACCTCCAAATTTGTCACATGTGACATCAGATGGTTTATATTTTCGGGTGTTCTGCCTACCCCATAAGGGATACAGGCGTGACCTTATGTATGTATTTAAAAGTACAATATCAAGTTTATGTAATATAAGCTATGTCTTAAGTCTCCATTTTCCTATTCGGAGCTGAAACATGGACTCTCAAAAAAGCAGACCGGTTACGCATTGACGCTTTCGAAATGTGGTGCTGGAGAAAAATGCTGGGTATACACTGGACTGAGCACCGTACCAACGACTCCATATTATCTCAATGAGCTCCATATCCAAATGAGACTCACCACCGTATGCCTGCGAAGAAGCTTCGAGTTCTTTGGCCACATAGTCAGAAAACGAGAAGACAATTTGGAGAAGCTGTTGCTGACAGGCAAAGTAGATGGCAAGCGACCCCGAGGTAGAGCTCCGACACGTTGGTCAGATCAGATCCGAGCCACTCTGGACACCACATTCTGTCAAACTATTTACGCCGCCGAAGAGAGGACATAATGGCGCAAGATTGTCCGAGATAAGACAGTGCTAAGAAGTCACGACCTTCAGCAATGAGGATACACGACGCAAGGAGGAGGAATTATAGATTTAAATTGATTATACTAGAAGTAGTAGCACCTACCTATATCCCAATTACAATTATGTGCGGTTAGACCCGCTTAACGTTTGATTCCGAAATAATTTCTGGGTGAAATATAGCCTTCCTTAAGAACTAGGCTATCAAATACAAAAAGCGATTTTTAAAATCTGGCGGGTTATTTGTGAGATTGGCGCGTACAAACAAACTAACTCTTCAGCTTTATTATATTTGCATAGATTAATCTGTTTTCTCAATAAAACATGAGATTTCCAATGCTATTAAAATACATGCCAAATATAATTGCAGACAAGACTAGAAAACCTGCGTTAAAAAGTCGTTAGAAAAATTCGTTTCCAGCTGGATCCACCCAGGACCTCTCTCGCCGTAGCTCCGTCCAATGCATCATACAGGGCGTAAAATTTCACCCTAAAACAAACAATAACTCGAAACCCACAAAAAAACTTAATTTCCATACAAAACAATTATAAACGACAGTGGCCACACAATTGACGTAATGATTATGGCGTCATTAGAATATTATCTATCCATCAAATAATCACCCCATGGTTTATGGTAGTTGGGAACCCCATTGTCAAGAGTGTGACGCCATTTTTTTCTATTTTGCTATTTAGTCATGTCTATTTTCAACCAACTTCAAAAAAAAGGAGGTACTCAATTCGTCTGTACGTATTTTTAAATGTTTGTTACCTCTTAACTTTTGACTGGGTGAACCGATTTTGATGATTCTTCTTAAAACGCCATCTATAGAGATTTTTTGAACTAATCTTTATGAGCTGTCAGAAAACTCCTTATTAGATACAAACATTATTCCGCATTTTCAATTTCTTCCATTGCGCTTAATGATAAATACTCATTTACTGAATAGTCATCGTCGTCGTATAATGCATGGCTGCCGAGTTTTTTCATCATGCATCTTCTTTACTTTGGCGCGTTATTAAAGTTTAAAAACTAATAAAATAATAAAACAAAAATAATGATATAAAGTTTTTATTTCTTTTACATATAAACAAAATCAAAAAATCAGGTAGTTACTATTCTTATTGACCTTAATTTTCAAGTGACTTTTAACCAAGGACTGCATACCGGTATGAATTTCTGTACATTTTTTTCTGTTAGACGTCATACCGTTAAATTAGGTGTATTTAAAAATAACAGTACCAACAGGAATTCATACTGAAACAATTCGTGTAGGTACCTTTTTTATTATTGTAGCATAACTGATTTTTTTTTCAGTTAACTGATATTAATATTAAAATTATATTTTTAAATAACTGTAGAATGTTCGATAGTTTAGTTGAAGCCTATGAAGCGTAGGGACATATGCTGACCTATACATTTCGGTACAGAAATTAAATAGGTTAAAATATTTCTGTACTAAAAACATCTACAGAAATTAATCCGGTATACATTATTTGCGTACTGATATAATTAAGTTAGATTTTAATAACTTGTACAGGTATTGTGTTTGATGAAGCAGTACACTAATAAGCAGTGCTAGCACGGATCTTTTGTCGATCGTAAGTTTACGAATGCTCGTATAGTACCTATGGAGACGGTTTTGCAAGCAATAATTGAAATCTATCCATTGCCGCACGGTCAGCTTAAATAAGTGTTCCTTGTTAATTTTGAATGTTTGTTAACAGGTTCTACTCTTAAATAACTGTAAAATAAAAAATTACATTGTTACTAAAAACTTGCAACCGACTCCATACTATACGAGCATTCGTAAACTTACGATCGACAAAAGATCCGTGCTAGCACTGCAGTCCAGACAAAGAGTGGGAGCGATGACAAAGACAACGTATAAATCTCTTTTTGAAATATGTTTCTTTTGTCGATTATTTCGTCAACTATTCGATTTTCTTGTATCATTTGGTATAATATATACTTCAGAGGTCATGCCGTATTTAATTTTCTTAAAAAGCTAATTTTACTAGCATTTTACTATTGTGACTCCTTCAGTTTCAGTAAGGACAAAAGGGACTATCAAAAGGTCTGAACAGTACATACACATACATACATAACTTCACAGAACCAGGGTAGGCAGAACACCAGAGGTTTTTTTTTTTTATAAGTGACTAATCCCGCGTTTGACCTCAATCTCACCTGATGGTAAGTGACGATGAGGTCGAAGATGAAAGCACACGGGTTTAGGAAGGAACTGGCTCTTTATACAATATTGCCGGAACACATTACCGCCGGAGCGGTAACATTTGGCGGCAGACTTTATATAAAGGGTGGTCGCTAGCCAGGCGGACCCAGAAGGGATCCTACCACCAAGCAAAAAAGACTATAGTTATAAGACTATCTGATGTCGCGTTTGACAAAGGAGGTATTATAATGATGGAGAGAGGCTATTGAAGTGACAGGGGGTCAGCCTATCGCCCGCGGTCTGTACAGTTGGTTTATTAAATACTTTGCCTTCCCGGTTTTTTTAATACATTTTAATATTTCCAGAAACTGCTATGTTGTCTTCAAAAGAATTACAAACTTTATCTTTAATTCAAAAAGTTTAAAAGAAAATAAGCCTTATGCCTTCAACTTAAGTCACACAAAGGCTTCAGTTTCATATTATTTTATAAAATTTTCAGCGGCGTTTATATTATGTAGAGAGTTCGCGTCTCAGACCTTTATAAAAAAGACCCAACTAGTCAAACTTTTTCTTAATTAATACAATGTTAAATTAAAATTTCGACCACTTTGGTGATGGGGTAAACCTATCTGCCTCCGACGCCTATGGTCGCGAGCTCGATTCCCGCACGGAACAAGAAAATTAAATGTTCCGGGTCTGGGCCTTTATCTACAATATATGTATTTATATTCAAAGTTCCCCCTAGTTCGCTACTTGGTATCCCAAAACACAAGCTCAGCTTACTTTGAGGCCATGTAGTTGCTGTGATTGTCTGGGGATTTATTTATTCAATTTTAAGTTAAAGCTAAATTTCAGGCTAAAATTTTGTCAATTTCCTAAAAACTCGATATACATATGAATTCAGAGGTTTCGGTTTCACTAAAATTGACCGTATACTCGTATAAAATGCGACGAATTTAGTTTAATAGTCAAAATGGTTTGTAACCTTCTCTGTAACCTCTCAAAGCAACGGAGATACTAAAAATGATCTCGAATAGATAGATAAATTCTACAAAAGATTTTTATTTTCAACCGAAGGAGCAGGCTCTCAATTCGTCTGTATGTTTTTTTTTTGTGTCTTTGTTTCACGATAATTCAGACAATTGTGAACCGACTTTGAAAATTCTTCTATGCCAGAGGTCCTGAGTCCTGGGCTCGAGTCTATGTCCATACATCTGTGTTCATCATACATATGTGTGATGAACACAGATGTAAACCGTCAAGTCATGGATGTTTATATGTTTAATTCCTATAATTTTCAAACGACCAAAAAAGGAGGAGGTTCTCAATTCGTCTGTTTGTTTTTTTGTGTCTTTGTTACATGATATTTCGTCCAATTATGTATTGATTTTGAAAAATTGTCATATCATATGATAGAGGATACTTCCTAGTTGGTCCCATATAAATTTCGTCGAAATCGATTGAGTACTTCATTTTCCTAAATTTAGGAAGAAATATTTATGAATTCTGATATATCTTGACGACATAATAATTCAGTCAAAGTTTTTAATGCTCTGCATTCGTTGATTATCTTAAAATTAGTACATGTGATATGTAAAATACATCCATGAAACAGCACTGGGCCAGCTCGTTTGGTTTACGACGTAAACTTCCTCGACACCCAGAGGAGAGACTCGTAGCCCTGCAGTGGGAGAGTTTCAAAGAGTTACGATGAAGATGATAGAAATACAAACACACATCACCAAAACGCTATAAAATCAGATTAAATACTTAATTTACATATAAAAAAATTTAAAAATACTCCCTAGAAAAAAACGAGATTTTCTTAAAATTACTGATTTTTTAAATTATTTTTGACCTAATAGGTACTTTTAACTAAAAATCCTTAAGCCAGTACGTTACGTTCTAAAAGCGGAGTCTTTGATAAAAGCTACAATATTCCCAGTGAAAAATTTCCCGCCACAATTTTTTAAGTATCAATTTGTAACTCTCAAAAAAACCGCCAAAAACTGAAAACCCGTTTCATAAATCTGACACTTGAACAACTGGCCAGTGACATCTGTCATTTCGTAACTTTCAGGCGGATGGCTGCGTTCATATTTTGCTTGTTTCGTAGGTATTCAGTATGTGGTTTCGTAGGCAATTTTGTAGGTTTTTTAAGTACATCTGTGGTGTTTTATATCTGGTGGAAAATTAAAAGCTCATAAAAATTATAATAAATTAATAAATCGAAGAAGTCATCTTTAAGATATTTATTAAATTCATTGGAACTATCGACAGGTTTCAGCCAATTCAAGCAAGAATTTAGGTATTTGCTTTTTTTAATAATCATGTTATAAAATAACAAATTGTCTTTGAAAAACATGAAAGATTAGTAAGAAATTGAGACTAGGTTATCATACTTTAAACCGTGTCATCAAGTTCTTAAAGATCACTTATCTTTGCAGCTCAATTGTTGTATTACATCTTAACGGTCTCACCTTATTAAACACGGTATAACTCCATTAATTACTTCTGAAAATCTTTTGTTTCGTCATAACACTATAACATGACAACCTTCTTGCTTTAGATTATAGAACTACTTAAATGAGTAATCAACAAAAAAACCGACTTCACAAAAATTTTCAAGTCCTTGTCAAAATTTTGGCCGCAATGAAAGGCCCCCTCTACGTATACATACATAACTTCACACCTGTATCCCTTATGGGGTAGGCAAAACACCAGAGACTATAAAACCATCTGTTGTCACGTTTGACAAATTTGGAGGTATTATTATGATGAAGAGAGACTATTGCAGTGACAGGAAGTCAACCTATCGCCCGCAAAAACACCAATAAAACCTCCGTCCCTTAACTGACTTTTACAGTTTGCCCGGGAAGAGAAGCAGCTGGCACATTCTATGTTTTTCTTTCGCTCCCAGTCCAGCATGGAAGATCATGCCTCTACATAGGTTTATTATTTTCCGTTTACTTTTATTAAATCTACACGGCGCCAAACTAAGCAAAAGCTTGTGATATGAGATACCTTATAACAAACTAGGGGGAACTATATTTTAAATCAACTCTCAGTCCAAGAACATAATTTGATCTTTAATAAATGAAAAATGTGATAAATAAAAATTACCCGACCAGGATTCGAACCTGGGACCTCTCGTTTGCCGGACGAGTGCTCTTCCACTGAGCTACCGGGCCCTGGCGGTACGCCTCGAAATTACTTACCACATTTTTTTTTGTTTTTACGTTACATTGCTAACGTAGCTCCATCTTATGGTATAGCTTTGCAGCTAAGACCAACGAGACCAGTTAAAGTGAAGCATTGCAATGTTTTAATAATGTTTTTTTTTAAAGTTTTGCATTTAAAATGCTCAATTATTCTTAAACAAACATTTTTCATTTATTTACGAATAATTGAGCATTTTAAATGCAAAAACTTAAAAAAAAAACATTATTAATATTTTGATCTTGTTCTGGGAGTATCAAACCCGAGACGTATAGCGCCTTAAACCATTGAGCTATTCTACAAAGTGAATGTAACTTTTTTACTATGAACATACACAAAAAAGCCGGATTACAATTAAACCGACCAATTAGGAAGTAAAAGATTCTTAGGCTTCTTACAGACGTAATCGGTTGCTATTGTTTCTGACACATAATACTTTGTATTATGTAAGGCTGTTTTCTCATATATTGTTTTATGCCATTGTTTAGTAGTGAAATCATGTAGCTGTTACCTGTGCCTATAGGTTTTATGGAAATTAATTTATATTCTGTTTGAAAAAGTTTATTAGTCGTTTGGTTTATGACAGGGAGTTTAATAGGCAATATCTTTTAATGCTAGGTTTATTAAAAACGCGAAAGCTTTTTTGTTTTTTTGAATGACAATGGAGCCGGAAATAAGCTATCGGGATTTACGAGAAAACTTCAATATTCTGATACTAGCCACCGCGCGCGGTTTTACCCGCGTAACTTTTGATCCCGTGGGAATTTCGGGATAAAATATAGCATATAACCTTCCTCAAGAGTTGGGCTATCAAATGCAAAAATATTTTTTTCAAATCCCGCTTGTAGTTTCTAAGATGAGCGCGTTCAAACAAACAAACTTTTCAGCTTTATATATTAGTTCTGATATAAGAAAACTGTTCTTTTTTTGAACATGCTTATCAGGACTTGAAGAATCTTGTAAGCTTATGTTTAATCGTAAAACTACGTACAACATTGTACCAATGGAAGTCTGTAATTATGACAGTCCGGGCCTGTCAAAGTTTGACAGTCTTACATATTCAAATAATGTGTACAAAAACCCTGTATCTACAACTGAATTTTCATTAAACATTTCAAGTAAATAATGCGATAGATTAAAAACGTCGCCTCCATATTGAAATCCGCATTTGCCGCGCAAATATTATTTAAATTTTAATAAACTTAAGCCCCTGTCAGTTCGGTATTTAAATGCGTTATGACAGATATATTCGATAACTCGATTTACGCCCGATTGAGCGAATGATTTCGATATATCGGTGGATATGATGCCATTACGATTAATTAATTCGTGTGATAAATGGGAAGTTTGAATGGAAATTGTTCCGGTCTAAATTAATGTATGAATTCTATACATAGAATGATACATAAAATAGACGGATAAACCATTTTTAAATAGGATTCAATTCGTTTTTAAATTTGGTTTTTATTTTCTAACCTTAAAAAAGTTTTGATTTACTTTTAATCGAACACCACCTTCTTGTGAAAAACCAAAGCTAAACTATTTCCAAATGTTTTCAAACTATCAATTCTGAAAACACAGATTGGAATAAAATTGTTTTATTCGACGTAAAAATAATATAACGGAAACGGCGGGAAATGGGTGAGTTATGTCCCAAAAAAAAACAACATGGCGCCTTTGTTATGGTATGGCAGTGGAATATGTCATACAGCATGTTTTAAAAATACTTTAAATGCATTGTTTTTATTGTCGAGATTTAATGTGATCGATTCCGATGATACTTAGTCACACGGAAGACAAAAACTCTATTTCGTGCTTAGTTAGGTACTTTTAAAAAGCGGTTTTAAAAAAGTATTCGCTTTTATAATATTTTCGTAAAATTGTACCTGCTTATTTTTATCTTTCTTTTTATTTAAGCATTCACAGCTCTCAATTAAAACATATTTACTTATGATAATACAGCTGAACAGTTTATTAGTTAAATGGAACTCTAATACTAATAATATTATAAATGTGAAAGTTTGGTCGGATGGATGTTTGTTCCTCAATCACAGCTGAATGGCTTAACGGATCTTGATGAAAATTGCACAGAATTAAGTAGTTTATAGTCTGTAACAGCGAATATATTCATCCCGATAAAATTACAGATTTTTAAGGAATAGATTTGTTTAAAGATGGAATTAGATTTTACGTTTTGTCACTAGATGGCACAGTACTTTTTTTAATGGCTATTAAACGTTTTCAAAGCGTTTGTGTTTTAAAAATTTTCAACGCGAACGAAGTCGCGGGCATCATCTATATCTGAATTTGAATATAAATGTATTTAAGAAGGACCGCTTTTTGTAAAGAAATTTATACCTTCTTCCATGTTGGACTGGGAGCGAAAGATAAACATAGAATGTGCCTGCTGGTTCTCTTCCCGGTAAACTGTAAAAGTCAGTTAAGGGATGGAGGTTTTATTGGATTCATTTATTGCAATTTGTCACTGCAATAGTCTCTCTCCATCATAATAATACCTCCAAATTTGTCAAAGGTCACATCAGATGGTTTTATAGCCTCTGGTGTTCTGCCTTCCCCATTAGGGATACCGGCGTGAAGTTATGTAACTTTGCGGGGAAAATCTGGTTAAAATTCTAGTCTTCGAGAAAGCAGAATAGTATGTAGTTAAGGTAGCATAAAGTTAACTGCAGTGTCACATAAAAACTGCAGTTAAATTTAATAGTCTAAAACAGTTAAATAAATGAGCCCCAGTTTATCCGATTTAATGTTTAAGTTTAATTATATATTTTCCGTACTAACCGTAATATTTCTTGTTATTTCAGGTATGTTGGCGACTAAATTAAATAGAAATCTCTGGCTTCTTAATGTAGGGTAAGATGATATGATCTCTATAATTGATACTAGATAAGGACTATGACTTGCAATTCTAACTTCTGTCCCTATAGGTATAGTGAATATATCAAAAAGTCTAACTAAGTCTAACTAGAGTGTGCCACCTGCTTCTCTTCCTGGGCATACTGTAAAAGTCAGTTAAGGGACAGAGGTTTTATTGGCGGTTTTTGCGGGCGATAGGCTGATCCCCTGTCACTGCAATAGCCTCTCTCCATCATAATTATACCTCGAAATTTGTTAAACGTGACATCAGATGGTTTCATAGCCTGTGGTGTTCTGCCTACCCCATTAGGGATACAGGCGTGACGTTATGTATGTATGTATATAAGTATCATCGGCCTAGTGACGCTCACTGCTGAACAAATGGCTTCCAAAAAGATTCTGCATTCGTTCGGTCCCTTGCCGCCATCATCCAGCGTTTATCGTCATTTTAGATAGATATTAGTATAGATAATGATAATTAATCTTAAAAAAGTAACGCAAAACATATTTTTCAACCGACTTCCAAAAGGAGAAATTTCTCAATTCGTTTTTTTTCGTGTCTTTGTTACACGATATTTCGGACAGTTATTCATCAGATACAGGATACTTCTGAGTTGGTCCCATATAAATTTCATCGAAATCGGTTGAGTACTTCATTGAAAATTCATCGAAATTGTGTATGATTTCGGAAAATGTTAACCTTGACGACATCATAACGCAGCCAAAGCTTTTTTAATGCTCTGCATTCGTTGATTATACTATCTAATGATGAGGAATACTGCAATGAAATTAAGCTAAGCTTAAGAGAAAGCAATGATTGACAAGTCAAAAGATTTTCTAGAGCTTTTTAACGCCATACATTTTGTGAATGGAATTAAGATGCGATTCTCAAATTACGATGCTGGGAAAGTAATTTTGTTAACTTTTAAAGGTCATATCAGTACCTACTTTCTATTTTGTTGTTGAAACCTGCAAATCATTGATTAGCTGTTATTAGTTTAGTTATAACTTTCGTATTCACAGTTTCGTGTGAAAATAGAACTGCCTGACTGTTCGGAATAATTTTGATCTGGATTGCATCAGTTTGAGAGAATATTCTGCTGTGGCTCATATACAGGGTCCATCTATAATAGTCAATTATATTTTAATAGCAGATTAAGAACGAATAGTGGTTATGATTTAAAAAAAAAAAACAAGTTTCAAAATTTTGTTTAAAAGAGTAAAATTTAAGTTTAATCTACATTTTATGACAACAAACAATTACATGGAAACATGTTTTTATTACTTGCTGGGTTGTCATAAACTACAGATTAAACTTAAATTATGATCACTTTGAAAACTTTTGAATTTATTTCAATGAAAGAGAAATATTAAAAAAAAAATCTTCCGTTATTTACACCTACTCATCATTCTTAATCTGCTATTAAAATATGATGGACTATTATAGAAGACCCTATATTCTATTAAATATCACGTGATGATACACTACCGAGTCATTAGGGTTTTGGTTAAAAAAATCGGTGAAAATATAGTTTTGAAAAAACTTCAACTACAAAGGCTGCCTTCGCCCCGAAGTTCACACCGAAACCGCCCCCACTAGGTATGGCCTTGTACTAAAGCTTGCTTTAATATTACATCATACATAACGTCACGCCTGTATCCCTTATGGGGTAGGCAGAACACCAGAGGTTATAAGTCCATCTGATGTCACGTTTGACAAATGAGGTATTATAATGATGGAGAGAGGCTATTGCAGTGACAGGGGGTCAGCCTATAGCCGACACAAATGCCAATAAAACCTCTGTCCCTTAAATGACTTTTACAGTATGCCCGGGAAGAGAAGCAGCTGGCACATTCTATGTTTTTCTTTCGCTCCCAGTCCATAATACCTCTTTATAATACCTCCGAATTTGTGAAACGTGACGTCAGATGGTCTTGTAACCCCTGGTGTTCTGCCTACCCCATAAGGGATACAGGCGTGACGTTATGTATGTATACTGTGTAACAAAGACACAAAAAAAACATACACACGAATTGAGAACTTCCTCCTTTTAGAAGTCGGTTGAAAAATAATGAAATATCCTTGACTTACTTCAACACTCAAATATCCATCTCGACTAGGGTTAAAACCCGAGATCTATAGTATTTTAAGAGACATGTTACGTCATGTTACCGCTTCCTATAGTTTTTTGTTACCAGGTGAAAACAAACTAAATAAATAATAATAAAAAAAATTTACAACCCCAAACAAATTAACCCAAAAGCAACTGCAGAACGTAAAATTAATTTAATTTATTTCCTAATAACTTCGCGTGCGGTCGGGCTCATGCTAAAATATAATTATAGTATAAAAGGATGGGCTTGTCTGTCTGTCGTATTGTGCACGCAGCTACTTTTGTGCTGAAATTACATAAAAAATAGAAAAATGTGTATTAATGGCCACAAAGGTACAGTGGGTTAATGACGGTTAGTGAAACAATTTATAAGATATGACATAGCTACATATCTTCACGCCTTTATCCCTTGGGTGTGGGCTAGGCAGATAACCAGAGGCGTAGCGGTAACATACATTGCCTTCTATGCCAGAGGTCCTGGGTTCGAAACCCGGCGGCGGCGGATATTTGTGTGATGAACACAGATATTAGCCGTCAAGTCATTGATGTTTATTTAAGTTTATTCTAATAAAAACTATGTATTTAATCAATATGTATGTTTATATATTTCTTAAGTATATCATTTATCTAGTATACATAACACAAGTTCTTTAAGAAACTTAATTTGGGCTAGATAATGATGTGTGAGTGTCAGAAATATTTATTTATTTATTATTAAATTATTTATTATTTAAATTTTCCGACGACGACGTGAGCAAGCGCTAATACGTTAAATGGTTTATTTTTCAAAAAATATAATTATTCTTAAAGTTTTCCTTTAAACATCGGTCAAGAGAAGTATGCTTTATGTTTTATGTAAAATTTACATGAATCCATTATGGCGCTTCGAAGAAATATCCTTTTGAAACTGTAAGTTAGTTTGTAACTTTTTTATCGAGCCAATTTTCATTAATTATATTTCTATCTTTACACATCGGTTGGATATAATATATTTTCAATAAAATTGCACATATTATGTTTAATTTTATTGAATATTTTTTTCATGCACAGTATGCACATATTACTGGGTTTATAATTGTTGAAAAAAGATAGGTCGCGAGTTCGATCCCCACATGAATTAAGAACAAAAATGCTCCAGGTCTCGGTGTTTTATCTATTTGTAAACGTATTTTCAACACACTTGCTCGTAAAGTGAGCGTTATTCTATTGAATTTAGAACTATAAACTGGGCTATAAGTCACGCGTGCATAATATATTATACCCTAGTGCATAATATAATGAATCCTACAAAGTTGAATTGTACCTTTGTGCAAATTACATGCGAGTAAACAGAGCATATTTTATTGGTCCGGGTTATACATTAAATATTTTCAGAAACAACAAAAAGATTTTAAACCACTTCAAATCCATATACATTTTTAAATGTTTGCGCCTTATATTAGTAAAACAAATTTGTATATCAAACAAATTATTCACAATTCACAATAATTTGTTATAAAATATTAAAATATTTGCATTTACCACTCCAAATTAAACATTTTCACTTAAAATAGGCTGTATATGCTATACAGACATTGACACATTTGGCGGAAAAAAAAACCTACGCGCATGCGCGAGGTTCGGCGTCATTTTTCAATCACAATTCACAGCTTTGTTATCAAGTGTGTTTGTTATGTTATGACCACGTATGTCTGTCTTTTACTCACAAGTGTGTTGAAAAACTTCGTATGTAACTCGTGAGCGTTGCTAATTACAGTCTCGGCTCATTATTAAGCCAAATCACAGCCTCGACTGGAAGAAAACAGTAGCCCTGACATTAACGTACTTCTAGCTATGAAATTTGCTAGAAAAGCATGGTACTTAGTCAGTGATGTTACTGTCAAAAACTGCTTCAAGAAAGCTGGGTTTTGGAAAAGTACAGATGAGCAAGACCTGCCAGAGGAAAATGATGTTGAAGTTGGACCTAGCAACGAGGAATGGACTAAGCTTGTGTCTCACGAATCCAATATGTTAATGCCGAGCTTTGAAGATTTCGTTCAAATTGACGACGACGTAACTACCGCTGGAGAACAAACCGACGACGATATCGTTAAGAATTGTGTGAACACCTGTATTGCTGGAAATGACAGTGAAGACGAGGCACAGATTTCGGAAACAGAAATAAAGAACATTCCAATGAAGCTAGCTTTAAATGCGTTGGAGACGGTGCATCAGTACTTTGAATACGCGGCGGTTGATGATCAAGCAATATTCGACAAAATTTATGAGTTAGAGAAAAACATTCAAAATACAAAAACAGAAACCCAAACGAAATTGACGGATTTTTTTGAGTGCAAATAAGTTCTGAATAAAATAAAATTCATCATGCACATAATTTTATCATATTACATATTTACTACATTCGTACTTGCTGTGACTTGTTATTGCTGCGTACCCCTATAAGAGAGAAACGCTACCCATGTACCTGCATTAGCGAGAAACTCGGGTTAGTGAGAAACCTCTATAAGCGAGAATGAGATAGTGTTCCCTTGAACTCTCGCTTATCCAGGTTTGACTGTATATGATAAAGAAATGCCAACCAGAATTTAAGTTATGTGGGCAAAACGGGTGCTTGTAATAGGTATGGTATGATAATCATGTCAATAGAATTATTTATTATATTCAGATGGTTTCAATCGTTTTTCTACATTCATAACATACGAAGCAGACATTTGTTTTTATTTTTTTTTAATAAACAAAAGAGTAACTAGTACATTATAACAAAAAACAATGTTATTGTCTTCAGAATTAAATACTTATTATGTTAAATAAAACGCTTTATTAACCGGATTTAATCGCATTTTGATTCGACGTTTTTAGATCTGCAGGGCTAGCATGCAACCATCGATAAATAGTCGAATCGACAAGATAAATATTATTTTGTTATTTTATCCTATCATGTAAGTTAATATGCGCACCATAATAAATAGAATTACTCGATTTGATACCACGATTAAGACCACAAAACCAAATATGTCATAATCTTAATAAATTACATACACTAAATACCATATTCTAAGAAAATGTCGACAAAAGGCCCGATTTATCGTTGTCGACGGCAGGGACCGGAAAACCCCTTTATTTGATTAAGCCTATTGATAGGGTAACCCTATCAAAATCTTACCATATGGAAGTGTAACCCTATTGATATGGTAAGCCTATCGACGTGGTAACACTTTGAATAAAGTTAACTACTTTCGGATGCGCTTACCCTGTGATAGGGTTGCCTATTTCTATCTCTTTTCCGCGCATGCTGTTGAATTCGGAAGTATAATTCGAAGTGCGAGATTGAATATATGGTGATATTTTTGATTATTTGATATTCTTAGAGATTAAATTTGCCTGCAGGTTTTAAAACCCTATTGAATCGGTAACCTTCAATAGGGTTTTCGATAGGCTTACTGCTTACATGAAGCTAACTCTATTGATATGGTAAGCCTTAAATTAGGGTAAGTCTTCGATACGGTTACCAAATTGATAGGGTTTTTTAAAACAAGTCTATGAAAACCCCAATCAAAAACCTCTTTAAGGGTAAGCGGTTCCGGTCCCTGGTCGACGGCAGCATGCTAGCCCTGATGGTTAAAGAGATGTTTTTTTCATTGTTTTTTATTGTTAAAAAACAAAAGAGTAATGCATAGATCTTCTGCCACCCCAACACGTTAGCTTCAAGTCTTAGAAACTTTCCTCCGCAAAAACGTTGTAATTAGACATTCAGGGAGCACGCCGCGAACGAGTGCTGAATGTGTAAGAAGACGAGCTGTTTGTATGCTAATGTAGCGCGTCATAATCTAGATATTTTGTTTTTGTATTGTCTTTCTGATATGGAGTGACAATAGTATAGGCTTGAAAGGTCCCGCTTTGGAATAATAAAGTTAGTAGATAGTTGTTATCTATTTATCAACCAGCTCCAAGTGGGAGAATGTTCTAAATTCGCCTTTATGGTTAGTTTTGATGTTTGTTATTAAGTATGGGTGATGATACTTCGGAGGTGGTTCCAAGTAATTCATATTCAAATCAGTGAAGCGCTCGACAAATGTTCGCTTTTAGAAACAAAATGGGCGCGAACATAAAATATATACACAGATGACATAAATGATTTCGTGAGCGGTTTATTTATGTCAGCGGTCACATTTACTTATTCTAAAGATGCGCTTTGTAGAGCACATAAGCGTACACTCCTAGTAATGAAATCACATAGAAGCGATTTCTTTGCATATTCGTTTACTGTCCATGCTGTCAGATTGTGGAATTCCTTACCCTACGAAACCCGTGAGTCGAAGTCACTACATATTTTTAAAAGAAGAGTTAGAGAACATTATCTCTCCCAAACATAGGTCTTTAAAATCGATTATACTATAGAACGTTTATTGATATTATTTTAACACGTGTTTATTGTTATATATTTTATGCATTTATGTATACTAATATTATAAAGAGGAAACCTTTGTATTTTTGTATTGAATAGGCTCAAAAACTACTGGACCGATTTCAAAATTTCTATTACTTAGAGGGATTCTTCCGAATCCGTATAGGCTACTTTTTATCCCGAAAATCCCGCGGGAATCGAAATTGCGCGGGTAAAACCGCGCGCAACAGCTAGTATTTTATATATGTATATTTAATTATAAGTATGTATTGTAAGTATATGTATTTTTATGTATGTATTGTATGTAATATATCTTTTCTATGTTAGTATGTTGTACGCACTTAATTTGATTTTTTTTTCTCATTTCCCAGCCTCAGGCTTGCTGGTAGAAATTTCCTTTAGAAATAAGCTTTGCCTTTGTACCTTGTTGTTAATTTAATTAAGTTTCCTTGTGTTTACATAAATTATTAAATAAATAAATGATTTGGGTTGATTCCCTTCAGCCAAAGTTCGATGAGGTCTTGAGAACTTAGGTGAAGTCGGTTTTTAACGCTTTTCGTTCGTTGAAGATTTATGTGACAATCTGCACATAATTACAAGGGATTAAATAAAACACTTTTTAACCGGACTTATCGCGTATATTTACATTTTAAATATTTATCTCAACGTTTCGGTGTCTTTGCAGACCCCGTGGTCACGAGCGACTGAGGTGTCAAGCGTCGGATTGATAGATGGAAAAAGTTATACATCATCATCTCCATCTGTTTCTCAGTCTTCGAGCGTAGCGTTCTGGATTGAAACAAAACGCCATGTTTTATTTAATAGTATGAATCGCGAAAACTTAAGACAATATTAATTTCAAGGGAAACAAAATTCTAGAAATGAAAAGTTAGAGAAATACAAACCAAATCAAAATGCGTTCAGTAATTTGAAGATTAACCTAAACATACAGATGGACAGACCTTCCCTTTTATAAGATGAACTTATAGGAAACAAAAAGTTTTAGATATGAAAAGAATACCAAAGGCCTCAAACAATGCTAGTCTTTCGTTGCAATTACATCGCAGAGGTTCTTTCAGCAGACCAAACACAAATATACAGGGTTGATTTGTAGTCACCAGCCAAATTTTATCGTTGGTTTCTTTGATACGATATAAACGTACCTGAATATTTATTTTATCGTCGCTCAGTACAAAAAAGTAGAAATATGGAACCACAAATTAAAAAAAAAATACTCGCTGTTGATGAACATACCTACTATGAAGCGGCATTTCATTGATAAATACTACGACGTAGTACTACATGATGTTTTGTAGTAGCGCGTAGTTGCCTTTATTTAGTTAGAGTGACCATGGTTTGCTTATTATGTTAGCGGATATATTTATTTCTTTGTAAAAAAAATAAATACTTTTTTTTGCAAAAATCGTTTCTATAAATGATACTTACTTATTGTGTAAACAAAATTTGGCCGGTGACTACAAATGAACCCTGTATAAATAAAATCCCCAGACAATCTTTTGCTTGGTGGTAGGATCCCTTCTGGGTCCGCCTGGCTAGCGACCACCCTTTATATAGAGTCTGCCGCCAAATGTTACCGCTCCGGCGGTAATGTGTTCCGGCAATATTGTATAAAGAGCCAGTTCCTTCCTAAACCCGTGTGCTTTCATCTTCGACCTCATCGTCACTTACCATCAGGTGAGATTGAGGTCAAACGCGGGTTTAGTCACTTATAAAAAAAAAAAAAAAACAATCACACCAACTACATGTCCCCAAACTAAGCAGAGCTTGTGTTATAAGATACCATGTAGCGAACTAGGGGGAACCTAGAATATAAATACACTAGCTGTTGCGCGCGGTTTCCCGCGCAATTTCGAATCCCGCTGGAATTTCGGGATAAAAAGTAGCCTATCCGCCATTCCAGACTGTACACTATTACTATGACAAATTTCATCCAAATCCGTTGAGCCGTTCTCCCGGGATTGAGGAACAAACATCCATAAATCCAAACTTTCACATTTATAATATTAGTAAGATGTATGGATAAACGCCCAGACCCACAACATTTTTTTTCTTGTTCCATTTTTTGGTAATTGGACCCGCGACCACTGGCTTCTGAGGCAGACAGTGTTACCCCATCGCCAAAATGGTCGTCATGCTATGAATATATGCTATAAATGGAATTGCGTGTTATACATTCGTGTTAGTCTAAGTTACATTAATGTAATAGCTTAAAAACACACTAAAGCCCATTTTACACTGAACAAATATTTCTAAACTACACGTATCGCTTACTCATACAATTTGACCTATAAAAAAGCCAGACTCAACTTAATTCCGTTAAGTTCCTTTTTCAAATGGAAAAGTATGACAAATGAACAGGAATGGCGACACCGAACACGGAACGCACTCGAGGCGGTGTCACCTTACGTAATTGAATTTCTCGCTAATGTGGCCGCGCCTTTATTTGTAGGGTTGGCGCTAAAGGATTTTTTAAGGGTGTGGTGTTTTTTATAGGTCAAATTTGTGTGTAGAACATTAATAATAGTTTATAAACAAGCAGATTGATATTTTTTGGTAACTTAACCTTGGTCTTTCGTCAGACTTGATATTAAGAATAAGAATAATAAGAATAAAAAATCTTTATTGTTTTTTAGGTAACATAATTAAACTTACAAATAACTTATGACTAAACAGTGCATACTTATAGAAGCATAAATACCTTAACTAAAAAACAAAAGGCGACGACTCAGCCTAATGCTTTGCTAGGAAGCTAGCAAAGCGCTGATTTTCAGCCGCTGCCTGGGAGTAGGTAGATACAGACTCATTCTTATATATATATGTGTTCTTAATTAATGCAAATAAATAAGAGTAGGTTAAAACGCGACATACACATTAAGAAGCCAGCAGAGTAATTTAAAATGTAAATATATATAGAAACAAGCAAGCAATGAAATATAAGCACAACAGAAAAGCCTACAAATAATGAAATGAATAAAAATAACAGGATTTTATTTGAAACTAATAATAAATAAATACTAATAAATAAGAGTATTAACTTTAGATTAAAACAACAGGTATAACAGATATAAATATAAGTTTATGTGTTTAGACATTGAGTTGATTTTCAAATAAGTGTATTCTATACTTTTCCTTGAAACTAGCGCGGAGCTTAGTGTCGCGGATAGGTGGTGGTATATTATTCCAGCATTTGCTTGACTGATATCTGAAACTACCACGGAATGCTGCAGTTCGATGCTCAGGGACAGAAAGTGGATTTGTACATGACCTTATGTTGTTACGACTGCTTTGAGAACGCCAGACAAGTTTTTCATGAAGATACGCTGGGGCTTGAGTCCAGACGACGTCAAACATGAGACAAGCCAGAAAAAGTTGTTGACGAGCCCTCATTTTGAGAAAATTGTGGCTATTAAGGTATGGTGTTACATGTGTTCTAGGTGGAATATTGAAACAGTAACGCGCACATGCATTTTGGATCCTTTGTATAAGTTTTTGAGATCGTTCCTGTATGCAAGGACTATATAAAGTCATGCAGTAATTTAATTTAGATAGAACAAGGCTTTCACATAACTTAATTCGCAATTCTATTGTAACGTAGCTCCGTATCCCATAAAGCAACTTGAGACGATAAAAGCATGTGCGTGCACATTCAACTATATATTTATCGAAATGTAGCGACTCATCAAACACAATACCCAAGTTGCGTGCCTCAGTCACTCTTTCGATTTCTGTCCCGCTCAGTTCAACTTTAAAATTTATTTCATTTAACTTTTTAACTTTGCTTTTTGAGCCAATAATAATAAATTTAGATTTAGAGGGATTTAACATAAGAGAATTGCTAGACGACCAATTAGCAATACGCTCAAGATCTTCATTAAGCTTCGCAGTAGAGCTATGTATAGATTTTTCATTTGCGTGGGTGTATATTTGAAGGTCATCCGCGTACAAATGATATCCACAGTGATGAATGTGTTCAGCTAGATCGGCAGTGTATAGAATAAATAAGAGCGGACCCAGAATTGATCCTTGGGGCACGCCTCGAGTAACCGATTTAAGGGTAGATTCTAATTGATTGCCTTGGGGGTCCGTAACAACAACCTTTTGTGATCTTCCACTGAGATAACTATTGAACCACGTTACTGCTGCATTATCAAATCCATAAAATGAAAGTTTGGAAATTAACAAAGATATATCTATACAGTCGAAAGCGCGGGTATAGTCTAATAAGGATAGGATAGTCGCATTTCCCGAGTCCTGGGCAGCGAGTATTCCATCAACAACGTCAAGCAGCGCAGTGGCCGTACTCCTGCCTCGTCTGAAACCGGATTGACGTTCTGGTAGTAATTTATTTGATTCGCAGTACCCAAGAACCTGCACAAAAACTATCCTCTCAAGTACCTTTGACAAGAACGAAAGTATACTAATGGGACGAATGTCTTTTATGAGTGAAGGGTTGCTGACTTTAGGTATAGGTCGAATTAAAGCAATTTTCCACTGTTCGGGGAATGTAGAAGTAGCGAGAGATGTATTAATAATTGCAGCTATTGCCTCAAGAGAATAAGGAAGAGTTAGTAAAAACATGTCACGAGTAATTCTGTCAACACCCTCTGCATTAGATTTAATTGATAGAATTGCTTTACCCACTTGCGTGCAAGTAACCGGAACAAATTTAAAAGAGCAAACATCCTTTCTATTAAATTCATAATAAGTGAGTTGTGATATAGATGGAGACATAACATGGGGAATGTTCAAAAAATTATCGTTTATGAAATTTGGGTCGTTAAGCTGCAATGGTAGTTCAAAGGACCTAGTCAAACCATTTAAAGCGGTGTCTTTCAAATTTTTCCACAAAGGTTTAGGATTATTAAGGTTCCTATTAATATTACAAGTAAAATATGCTCTCTTTTCAGCGTATATTGATGAATTTGCAAGTTTTTTTAATTTTTTATATTCGCTTTTGTTTGTCTCTAGTGGAGATTTGCGATACTTTAAGTAAGCTCTGTCACGGAGATGCATAATGTATCGTACATTGCTTGTGAGCCAGGGTTTTTCTTTTTCACGAACTATTATCGATTTGTACGGTGCATATTTATCAATAAGGTTTAATATTAATTCGTTTAAAATGTCAACCATTTCGTTAACGTCGTCCATCTTTATGATAGAGTTAAAATTGGCTGCTTTTAAGTCAGTGTCAAAGTCCGCAAATGGAATGTATTTAATGGGTCTAAACGTTATGCGTTTAGGGGGAGTTTTATATTTTTTGCACTTAAAATCAACGGAAACTAGGGCATGATTACCTAGTTCAGGAGCGTGGTGGACATCAACTTTGGCAACAGGTGCATTAGTGCAAATAATGTCTATCAAGGATTGACTGTGTGAAGTGAAATGTGTAGGCTCAGTTATTTTATTTTGTAAATTAAAGCACTGTAGAAACTGTTGGAGCTTAACATATTTACCATATATTAAGTGACGATGAAGTTAAAGCTGTTAAACCACTTTGACTTTGTCCCTGTCTTTTAAGATAGGTAAGGAAATGGTTAAATATTAACAATAAGTACCTAAATCTAATAAATTTTTTGTTATACTATGATGAATAAAACATGTTTTACCTAGTTTTTGAACAAACTTAAGTACCTAATAATTTTGATTTTTTTTTGTATTTTCTATTAAGAAAAAGAAACAGTCACAAATATACAAAACCTAGACAGCGCAAAACAAGCTAAAATCTCAAACCCACCTCTAATTAATTATATTTTTCTGCTACTGCCAACCCTAGCAAACCACCCGGCGCGCCCCCTAGCGTGAACAATAAAATAACCTGCTAATGGGTTATAATACATATTTACCCAAATTTGCGAGATTTCGTACCGGCATGGCGGTTAGTCTAGAATTTAAGGATTTATGTGTAGGTAAGTAGGTTTGCGAGTTTGCGAGTTTGAATTAAGCCTTATTTAGAAGCTCTGTGAAATTTTATTTAGGGTTGCGTCTGGTCAAATATATGCCTTATTTATTGCTATTTCCACAGTCATTAAAATCAATGCAATGAAAGTTTTTTTTTCAACAGACTTCAAAAAAAGGAGGAGGTTCTCAATTCGTCGTGTATGTTGTTTTTATGTTTGTTACCTCATAACTTTTGACTGGGTGAACCGATTTTGATTATCCTTGTTTCATATGGTAGAGTATACTCGAAATCGATTGAGAACATCATGAAAAAAACATTTAATATGTATGAATTCGGAGATCGTTTACCTTGACCTTCTACTTCTGCCAAAGTTTTGACGTGAAGTGGACTTTTAATGCTCTGCAATTGTTGATTATTACTCAGTAATTTCATAAAGTATCACTCTACTTTCTTCCATGCTGGACTGGGAGCCTAGGAAAAACATAGAATGTGCCAGCTGCTTCTCTTCCCGGGCATACTTTAAAAGTCAGTTAAGGGAGAGACGTTTTTTTTTTGTGGACGATAGACTGATCCCCTGTCACTGCAATAGTCTCTTTCCATCATTAATACGTCCAAATTTGTCAAAAGTGACATCAGATGGTTTTATAACCTCTGGTGTTCTGCCTACCAAGTTCAAATTAGTTGGGGAAAGACAGGTAGGTAATGCAACACTTGATCTGCTGGCTTCTGTACCTATGGTAAAAGTTTGTTTCAAGTAAATAATACTTAAGCGATTAAAAAACATGTATATTAGGTACCATTACATAGCTACATTATTCAAGAGTAACAGGCCGTTCACTCATGGTCCGTTTTACTGGATACGTTTTACCAGATACTTTTTTGTATGGTAAATACGTATACTGCGGGGCTAGCACGCTACCGTCGACAACGATAAATTGGGCCTTTTATCGATATTTTCTTAGAATATGGTATTTAGTGTATGTAATTTATTAAGATTACGACATATTTGGTTCTGTTGTCTTAATCATGTTATCAAATCGAGTAATTCTATGTATTATGGTGCGCATATTAGCTTATATAATAGGATACAATAACAAAATAAGATTTATCTTGTCGATTCGACTATTTATCGATGGTTGCATGCTAGCCGTGCTAAATACTGTGCCATATGTGAAATCGCTGATACAACTCCATGCGCCATCGATGAAAAAAAAACGTGTCCGGTAAAACGGACCATGTGTGAACGGGCTGTTACATAATCTATATTTCATGAAGTTATTTCCCAAAGGATTAGGAGCTACTTAAAGTTTAAGTCTTAAACCTAGTATTTTCTTGTATTTTGTAAGACGAAGATTTATTGCGACAACGTCCTAAGAATATAAACTAAAAACATTTATTTTTAACAGCTGTACACAACATTAATCATCACTTAATTACAGAAAGAATGATATATTGTATCTTTAAAAATTAACTAGGAGAGGCGTGTGGTTTCACCCGGGTATCTTTTGATCCCGTGGGAATCTCTTGATAAAATTTTAAACCTATAGGTACCTAAGCTTTCTGAATACTGTATTAAGTGCAAAAATAATTATTCAAATCAAGATAGTGGTTTTCAAGGTAAGCGCTTTCAAACAAACTAACAAATTTTCAGCATCATCAGGTTATCAAAGAAACTTTTTTTAAATTAAGTACAGACTAAATAATAAGATATCAAAATAACCATGCTGGACTGGGAGCGAAAGAAAAGCATAGAATGTACCAGCTGCTTCTTTTCTCGAGCTTACTTTAAAAGTTTTATAGCTGACCCCCTGTCACTGCTATAGTATTTCTCTATTAGTGTAATTCTTTTAGCACAGTACAGATATCTACAGTAATTCAACTCGGCCGCATCTTTGAAATAAATGCCTAGTGCGCCGCGGTCCGTTTACATGTGATAGGGCTGCCCGCCTTTGCCTTCTTTGTGTTAACTTCCATTTAGTTTTGTGACTGCAAATATACTTTTTCTACATAAACAAACAAAATACCTACTTTGTAAATTGAACAGGAAGTGCTCAACAAAAATACGTTTTGTGTCAAAAAAAACATGTTTACGTTTGAATAACAAATCGGTGTTATAAATTAAGGACCGAAAAATACTTGCGCCTTGACTGTGACGCACGAAAAAATATATTATTAAATTTTAAAGTATAAACAATCCGCATATTAACGTAAAGCTCAATCAACAATTGTTTCGGCATGCAGACACTCGCGACTGGCCGCATGCCGAGATCGAGCCGCGTAGGTAGGTATATAGCTCGCGTTTCGTCCGTTTGTATGAAGTTGAATTACTGTATTATAGTGAATTACCGTATATCTGTACTTTTAGTCAGGGACCGGAAAACCCCTTTATTTGATTAAGCCTATTCATAGGGTAACCCTATCAAAATCTTACCATATGGAAGTGTAACCCTATTGATATGGTAAGCCTATCGACGTGGTAACACTTTGAATAAAGTTAACTACTTTCGGATGCGCTTACCCTGTGATAGGGTTAGCCTATTTCTATCTCTTTCCGCGCATGCTGTTGAATTCGGAAGTATTATTCGAAGTGCGAGATTGAATAGACGGTGATATTTTTGATAATTTGATATTCTTAGAGATTAAATTTGCCTGCAGGTTTTAAAACCCTATTGAATCGGTAACCTTCAATAGGGTTTTCGATAGGCTTACTGCTTACATGAAGCTAACTCTATTGATATGGTAAGCCTTAAATTAGGGTAAGTTTTCGATACGGTTACCAAATTGATAGGGTTTTTTAAAACAAGTCTATGAAAAACCCAATCAAAAACCTCTTTAAGGGTAAGCGGTTCCGGTCCCTGCTTTTAGTAATAGTTTTAGCCGCGCGATCTCAAATCTCGCGAAAAGGTCAGGATAAAAGCCTATGTGCTTTCCAAATCCGTTGTTGAGCCGTTCTGCAGTGAATGAGGAACGAACATCCATACATCAATACGACGACCGGCTGGTGTAGCGGTAACATACATTGCCTTCTATGCCAGAGGTCCTGGGTTCGAATCCCGGCGGCGGCGGATATTTGTGTGATGAACAACAGATATTAGTCGTCAAGTCATGGTTTATATGTTTAAGTTTATTCTAATAAAAAATTGTATTTATTCAATATGTATGTTTATATATTCCTTAAGTATATCAGTTAACTAGTATCCATAACACAAGTTCTTTAAGAAACTTAATTTGGGCTTGATAATGTTGTGTGAGTGTCAGAAATATTTATCTTATTTTTTATTTTATTTTATTTTTTATTTTATACATGTATCAAAACTTTCACGTTTATAATATTAGTAAGATATGCTATTCTGACGTATAAGCTGTATCATTGCAAAGTTTCATAAAAATCCATTCGGTAATTATTGCGTGAAATTCACATACTTACATGTATATCCATGAAAGAAGTGTGCCGCCGAGAGATGCACACTTCTCGACGGAGGCCTCCCCCAGGATTCGTCATGTCGTCCAGACCCGCACCGCCCTCATCCCGCGTTTGACGTTCGTAAAGTGTATAAAAATACCCACTACGAATAAAAAAGTTTTCATTTTCATTTAAAAACATTCGCATTTAAATTAATAGTAGGATATATAACCTATATTTAAGGCGACATATTGAAAAAATGCATTGACTTTCATCGCAAACTATGAGAATATGACATGACGAGTGGATCTGAAATTTTGATATGTGTAAATTCATATCTTTATCTATATTTTCCCTGCTCAAAAACATGATTTGATGATTTTGAGTCGATAGTTTTATTTTTCGAAAACACGTCTAAAAACATACTTTTGTTAAAATTACTACGTAGTTATGCAATCTATATGCTTAGAATTTACTTAAACTCAATCTTCACATTATTGTTCGGACTTTGGTTGCTCAAAATTTACATAGCATTTACCGTTATTTTTTTATCGATTTCTGAAACGATTTCAGTGTCTGAGCGGTGTCGATGGTGGCGATTTCTATGCAATACGCGACCTTATGTCGGCGTGTTAAGGTGCTAAGATTTCAAGAAAAAACATTTCAATGTGTCGTCTTAATCAAGAATTTATTTCACGGAATCAAAATATTCACAGGTAAAAGATGCTTAGTATTAATTAAAATTTTTAATATTTAAAACAAAACTCTACTCTCACAGAGTATAAAATAAAGTTACCAACCAACTAAACTTAAAAACAGAATTATAAATTACCTCCGTGAAAATATACGTTACTCATATCTACATTTCACTCGTGTGTTGCCAGGAATATGCTAATTTGTTATTTTTAGTTTTTTTTTCAGGCAACACTGAGTCGGTGGCGTAATTAGATTTTTATATCGTCCTCCCCTGAGGCAGGGTGATAAAAAGAGGTAGATAATTAAAAAGGTGGTCATGCTTTTTTAATGAGGTTTGAGCATGATGTGTGTACCGTAGTTTTTGACTACTAATTAATTTAGTGCTGGCTGGTTATAACTTTGCGAAGCTCGTCTATGTAGGTATTTACTGTAAATAGGTCGGAGCTCTGACCTCTATATGTCACACATGACGTTTTTGAAAATAGAATGTGTTTTGAATTTGGAACATTGAAAAACATGGAATAAAAAGATAGTTTGAATCCCGCAGCAAATCTACCATGTTCATTTCAAGCGTCAATGATTGTACTATTAGGTACTATGCGCTGTTTAACCAATTAGCGCCAATATGTAATAGTAACCTTCCACGCTGGACTGGGAGCGAAAGAAAAGCATAGAGTATGCCGGCTGCTTCTCTTCCCGGGCATACTGTAAAAGTCAGTTACGGGACGGAGGTTTTATTTACGTTTTTGTGGGCGATAGGCTGACTCCATATCACTTCGGTTCAGCCAAACGTGAGAAAATCGCGGACAAACATACATACTTACAGGTCAAACTGAGAACCTCCTTTTTTTGAATTCGGTTAAAAATATCCCTTTACATTCTATCGAAGTTATTGCTCTTTAATAAACGTCTTCCATGCACATATTGGATCGAAAGAAAAACATGGGATGTGCCAGCTGCTTCTCTTCCTCGGCATACTGTAAAAGTCAATTAAGGGACTGAGGTTTTATAAGCGTTTTGCGGGCAATTGGCTGATCTCCTGTCACTGCAATAGTCTCTCTCCATCATTATAGTACCCCCACATTTGTCAAACGTGACATCAGATGGTTTTATAGCCTCTGTTGTTCTGCCTACCCCATAAGGGATACAGGCACAGAATAAGTAATAGTTGGTACAGAAGAATTACTCCGCAAAAAGATCTAAATAAATTCGAGTCTTGCTACGACGCGATACGGTGGAATTCAGCTCGCACAGCATTACGTACCTGCAAATTTATATACCTAGAAGTTTTGTCTCTTTCTATCGCATGCCTCTTATCTTTTCTTACGCTGTTAGGGTTGCTGCCTAGTGAAGAATAATTAATCTCCTTATTTGTAATTAAGTATCTACCGATGTAGGTATTACTGTTATTCTACCTTTGTAAAAAATATTGTTTAAACTTACCTACAGTACAAAATGAAAAAAAAGTGACGACGAATAATTAGTAATACTACATATGTTTTGTTTGCTAAATTGAACATAATCAAATCCAAACATAATCTAATTGAATATTTGTTTCTTTTTATGTCCATTTTTAAATACTATTTGCGACCTCGATCATAGAATTACTGTGAGTGCTATTAGGTAGGTAGGTATCTACAACGCGCGCGCGTGACACACGACCCATTCGAAATGCGCCGGGGCGGCGGAGCGCTTCACTGTAGGTAAATAACGGATGTACCGCGCGGAGTGAGCCAGGCCTGCCTTAGGTACATTCTGGTGCATCAAGTTAACGTGTGACATTTTGTCAGTATTCTGCCAATACAATGTCACTATTAGAACCATCGGTGAACAACATGCAAGTCACCGTACATAATGTTAAAAGTTACAGAATCGGCCCCCCTGGTACTTTTTAAGTGTCGAGTGAATAGGTCCTTCCTCATGGAAGGACGTGTATCACCATTGGTTTAGTTGGCATTAAGACAAACGTCCCAAACTTAATATGTAAAATAAAGATTAAAAACTAAACTATTTGAGCTGTGCTAAAAAAGCTCTTTCATTTGATGAAACTGTAAAGATTTTTTTTTCCAGTTCTTCACTTTTTTGCTTGGTGGTAGGATCCCTTCTGGGTCCGCCTGGCTAGCGACCACCCTTTATATAAAGTCTGCCGCCAAATGTTACCGCTCCGGCGGTAATGTGTTCCGGCAATATTGTATAAAGAGCCAGTTCCTTCCTAAACCCGTGTGCTTTCATCTTCGACCTCATCGTCACTTACCATCAGGTTAGATTGAGGTCAAACGCGGGTTTAGTCACTTATAAAAAAAATAAAAAATTCTTTTCAAAGTTTGCTTAAAGTAACAATTTCATGTTTTTCTGCACGCTGATTATCGAAGAAAAACGCGGGAAATCCATCTCCCATAGTTGCTCGAATAGCGTCGGCGGGGCGTAGACGTTCAATTTTAAACTTCGAACATGGAATTGCTTTTAGTACAAACTGGACTTGTTCTGAATGGTCATTTAGTTCTTGATGCAATGGGATAGAGACTAAAATTGCTTGTGAAAGGTACTTAAAGGTTTATTCCTGTGTTTTGAGGTCTACGCACTGGATATTTTTGGTGGTTGACCACCTTTTATTGAAAGGTGGTAGTAGCCACAGGTTTCAGGATACTTTTTATCTCTTTATTTTGAAACGGAGAGTTTGATTAAGTAGTTCTATTCATGTCTCTAGGGTTGCCGACTTTTTTTTACTAGAAAAAAGTTTATTTGAGTCTGAAAATAATATGTAACAGTATTTTGGAAAAATTAACAGTATTCAATTTATTAACATATTTTGAGAATTTCTTGCACAAATTTTAATTAAAGTCTAGCATATAAAGTGATTAGATTTTAATGCTGAATACAGTATTTTGTATACTTTATTTTTGTTCAACAGTAAACAGTATAATAGTAGTGAAAAACAGTATACTGTAGAATCCGTTTATATTGATCAACCGCTTATTATGACGTGTTTACACAGTGAAGTTTGGTTTTCATATAAATTATATAACTAAGTCGGATATAATGACTTCGCCTATAGTGAAATATCGCTTATTGTGACCCTCTTTTATCAAATTTTGTCCGCTTATAGTGACCGACAGTATGATTTCTAACAACTTTGGCAGTGTTCGGGAGAGTCGCGTTATACCCAAAGACTTTCGGCGCGTGAAAGGCTTTTTTGATTTGAGTCTCAGAGCGTAGATTTACTTATTGAGTCTGATTTATCTATATTTTATTCCTCACTATTAAAATAAGTCACTTAAACAGATAAATAAACTGTTCCTATGCTTTGTATGACGTCCGTTTAGTAGGTATGACTTGTTTCTCATTTCCCTTCGATCTCATTATAAACGGATTCCACTGTAATACTGTTTAAAAGATTATGGGTGGCAGCCCTACATGTCTCTGTCATAGTAAATTACATTTGAATACTAGTTAATTTATACATTTCATTATCTATTTCTTTTATACTTATTCCTTATAATACTAGGTTAATACTTATTTACTATTTATTTTATCCTATTATAAGTACCAGGATATCACAGTGTAAAAAATAAAGACGGCTTAATGTGCCCTTCGAAGCACGGAAGTCGTCGTGAGAAATGATCAGCGGTCACCCATCCTAGTACCGACTCGCTCAACGTTGCTTAACCTGCGATATCGTATGATTGATATACACCAGAGCTAGCTACTACTTCTTCTTTAAGTTTAATGGCAACCAGCCGTCGATACCAGGCGACGTGCTATTACTGCCAGTATCACGTGATGAGATAGGCACGGTATTAGAAGTGATGTTTAAAATCAATTTAACATGACGGGTTGGGCGCGACTCGCGACGTAGACCGGACATTGAGATACCTACAAAAATTAGACAATACAGTAATTACCATCACCAACAAACACTATTAATATACAATTAGTAACATATACATAAAATACAACAATTCACTAACTACATATTTACAGAGATATTAAAATCTCGGATATATTTACGAAGGATTTGAAGGAAAAGGGAAGGCTAGAGGATAAGCTAGCTACAACGTCACGACAACGCTTCCTGTTGTCAACCAACAGGAATCTACTGAATTTCAACGAAAAATTTATCGGTTCTTACGAATAAGTACCTAAACACATTAAATCAAGGTTTCAAGGTACTTTTCTTACAAAGTAGGGCCTCGTAAGCAGTAGTTTTATAGGCAATTTGAGAGAAAGGCGCATTTGTAACCAAGCCCCTTACTGTGTAACTGTTAGAAGGGAAACTATTGCTAGGTTGTTGGGAAAGTAGTTGGACTTGGGAAACGAGTATCTATGATTATGAATTGAGTTTTTTTAGGGATTTCTAGATAGTTACCTATGCCCGACCCGCAGGCCTACTATGGATCTCAAAACCATGCGATGATATCATGAAATAGTTTCGACGTAAACATAACCTGCGATCATTATTCGGTATTACTCCTCGATGAAATCTCTTAGGTAAGCTCTTGTCATTATACTGAATACAATAATCCCAATACATAATATTATAGTATTGATTTATAAAAGCACACGAAACTGAAAAACATGCGATGATATCATGAAATACTTTGACGTAAAACGTATCATGCGATCTTTATACGGTTTTACTCCTCGGCGAGATAGCTTACTCTTGCCATGTAGACTGAATACAATAATCCCAATATATAATAATAATAGTATTTATTTACGAAAGCATTCGAAACGGAATAACACAAATTAAATCAAGAAACAAACATATCATAGAGGTAGGTGCGATCTCACCTTTTTCAATTAATGTTTTTAAGTCATAGATAATATCATTGAAACTGAAGGAGATGCCACTTTCATGCAATGAATTGCAATGTATGTATATATACGTATTCGTTCATTCATTATATCATCGTTGTATCATAGAAATCTTAGAGTAAGAATAAAGTATAATTATTACTCTAAGATAGAAATCTTGTTTATCATGTCATGTCATGAAAGAACCGTAATAGGCTTGCCGATTTGGATAAGCGTTTCGCAAAAGGCGACTAATCCGAGTGACCAAGCTTGATGGTAGAACATCTGGTAATGACTTCCATACATACATACATAATACACATACATACATACATAACGTCACGCCTGTATCCCTAATGGGGTAGGCAGAACAACAGAGGCTATAAAACCATCTGATGTCACGTTTGCCAAATTAGTAGGCATTATAATGACGGAGAGAGACTTGCAGTGATAAGGGGTCAGCCTATCGCCCACAAAAACGTCTAGGTATGACATTCATACATAGCTTCACGCCTGTATCCCAAATGGAGTATGCAGAACACCAGAGGCAAAAGCGTCTGATGTCACATTTGACTAATTTGGAGGTATTATAATGGTGGAGGGAGACTATTTCAGTGACAGGGAGTCAGCCTGTCGCCCGCAAAAACGCCGATAAAACCTCCGTCCCTTAACTGATTTTTACAGTTTGCCCGGGAAGAGAAGCAGCTGGCACAGTCTATGTTTTTCTTTTGCTCCCAGTCCAGCGTGGAAGGACTACATACATAACTTCATCATAATTATCCCGTATAAGCAGAATACCAGAGGTTACAAAACCATCTGATGTCACTTTGGAGGTATTTTAATGATTGAGAGAGACTATTGCAGTGAGAGGGAGTCAGAATATCGTCCACAATAAACGACAACAGAACCTCTGTCCCCTGTCGTACCGAAGCAGCGAATACATTCTATGTTTATCTTCTGCTCCCAGTCCAGCATGGAAGCAATGACCTTCCTTCATATAAAACTTGCCGCCAAATATTACCACTCCGGCAGTGATGCGTTCCGGCTATATTTTATGAAGGGTAAATTCTTTCCTAGGCCCGTATGCTGTCATCTTCGACCTCATCTTCACTTACCATCAGGTGAGGTTGAGGTCAAAGTAACTATAGTATGACCCCAAAACACTAAACTTCACAACCGTTATTTACAACATAATAAAAAAGGACAAGTTCTGTATAACGACGACCGGCTGGTGTAGCGGTAACATGCATTGCCTTCTATGCCAGAAGTCCTGGGTTCGAATCCCGGCGGCGGCGGATATTTGTGTGATGAACACAGCTATTAGTCGTCAAGTCATGGATGGATGTTTATAAGTTTAGTAAAGTTTATTCTAATAAAAAAATTGAATTGATTTAATATGTATGTTTATATATTTGTTGACATACATAACTTCACGCCTGTATCCCGTATGGGGTAGGCAGAACACCAGAGGTAATAAAACTATCTAATGTCACGTTTGACAAATTTGGAGGCATTATAATAGTGAAGAGAGACTATTGCAGTGACAGGGGGTCAGCCTATCGCCCACAAAAAAGCCTCCCATAATACCTCGGTCCCTTAACTGACTTTTACAGTATGCCCGGGAAGAGAAGCAGCTGGCACATTCTATGTTTTTCGTTCCAGTCCAGCATAGAAGCAAAATATTTGTTGAGTATATCAGTTATCTAGTATCCATAACACAGTTCTTTAAGAAACTAAATTTGGGCTAGATAATGTTGTGTGAGTGTCAGAAATATTTATTTTACTTATTTATTTATTTAAATATTCCTTATATTCATAGAAGAATAAATAAATAAATACAGGACAAGTTTAAGACCACATAAGTTTTCAGCACCACTTTCTAACAATATAAAAATGACAAGTCAATTCTAAGAATACAATTGAATGACGAGTCAACATGTATACCTACAGTCACTGACAGATTAATAATGACAATCAGGTGATATATTCCTAGCTATAATCAAAAGTATCAAGATCGGTGCTGAATGTATTGTTTGATATTGACAGATCAAATGTCAATGTCAATGGTCTTAATAAATATGAAACGTTACTTTTTATTGTTAATACTAAAATGCATTTATTGCAAGTATCAAAACATGTTGTTCCGGTTACAAGTAGGCTATAGGATTAAGATCATTCGGTTAGTAAATTTAAGTGAATTTCGAGGAAGTGTCGTGTTTTTATTTGATATACTAAATGTGCTCGTGGCTGCACTCGCGTTAAATGCGAGATAGAGTTAACTTTTGAATTAGACCAGGGTATAATGGAATAGATTGAGGCGATTGGGGTATTACTACCTCAGACGCTAGTGGTTGCGGGTTCGATCCCCGTATAACCAAATATTTGTGTCCATAAACATGTTTGTTTGCATAATCATAAGTATGTCATTACTTCCATGCTGGACTGGGAGAGAAAGAAAAACATAGAATGTGCCAGCTGCTTCTCTTCCCGGGCATACTCTAAAGATCAGTTCAGGGACCGAGGTTTTATTGACGTTTTTGTGGGCGATTAGCTGACCACCTGTCACCCTGTCTGACTCCCTGTCACTGCAATAGTCTCTCTCTACCCCTATAATACCTCTATATCTGTCAAACGTGGTATCAGATGGTTTCGTGGCCTCTGGTGTTCTGCCTACCCTATAGGTACGGGATACAGGCGTGAAGTTATTTATTTGGGGCATAGCACAAAAAATTAAAAAGCATCGTACTCTTTTGGGGCTGCCAAGTAAAAATCAAAGTTATTTCTTAATCTTTCGCTAATAAATCATTATTGATCATTTCCGCAAACCGTAACTGCGTCTAGTAAAAGTCAAAACTTTCATTTCGAGCAGATATTAATTTATCACAGACTAAATCTACAATCTCCTGTCAACGTCAGTCTGACAGATATTATCTGCCACTTCATCAATTAAGATGAAAGTCAAGATTAGAAATTAGAGCTTGTCGATTGTGAGATTTGGTAATAAATGTATTTTTTTGTTTCAGGTATGAATTTGGAGACTTTTGAGTATTGAGTGCGTTAAGTAAGTAAATCTATTTGTATTGCGAAGAGGTCTGCTGGAAGAAATTTCTTAATTGAAGAGTTCTCAAATCATTTTGTATGCATTAAAAAAATAATCCATAGATATTCACACCAACTACATGTCTTCAAACTAAGCAAAGCTTGTGATATGGGATACCTTATAGCGAACTAGTGGTACTTAGAATATAAATCCGTTTATATATAATATATAGTGACTAAGATTGAAAAGGGTATGCTACGGTGGTTTGGACATTTGGAAAGGATGAGTGAAAGTAGATTTACGAAAGAGGTGTACAGAGCAAGAATGGATGGTGCTGTCTGAAGGGGCAGCCCTAGGCGAACGTACGCCGATCAAATTGGCGACGTTCTTAAAAAGGGCCTAGTTAAAATTACCCGTAACCGGCGATCATGAATGAAAAGATTAATGAACGTGGAGGAAGCGAAAGAGGTATGTCTGGATCGAAGCAATTGGTGTTCCCTTGTCTCTGCCTACCCCAAAGGGAGACAGGCGTGAGGTTATGTATGTATGTATGTATGTATATAAACACCCAGATCGTTTTTATTCTTGCTCCGCGCGGAATCGAATCGACCTTATCGACCGATTGGTGTGGTACCTAATACCCTAAAGTCGAATGGAACAGTCGACGTCAATCAATAGTTTTTACTAGGCCAAAAAATCCGAGCGACTCTTATGAATAACTAGCCACCTCGCGCGGTTTTACCCGGGTAACTTTTGATCCCGTGGGAATTTCGGGATAAAATATAGCCTATAACCTTCCTCAAGAGTTCGCCTATCAAATGCAAAAAGAATTTTTCAAATCTCACCTGTAGTTTCTGAGATTAGCGCGTTCAAACAAACAAACAAACAAACAAACAAAAAACAAACAAACTCTTCAGCTTTATATATAAGTATAGATGTAGTGGCGTCTTGAACCTCTGCACCACGGAGGTCGACCAACACACAGTTTTGAATGGCGGATGTAAACGTTGCGCTGGATTAGGGCGGTGACAGACCGAGCGACGTGGAGAACTTTAGGAGAGGCCTATGTCCTACTGTGACACTCTCAGATGATGATCAAGGTTTTTTTATGTCGTTTGGCGAAATTAATCGGCCATTCAAAACCAGCGCCTAAAACCATCTAGTTCACACTGTCGGTACAGTTTTATCTTCGTATCTATCAATCTAAACTCAATATTAACTACGTGACTTTTGAGTCTATCATAGCTTAATGGATATATTATTGAATGATATCATGCTATGTCTTAATTAAATCTACTGAAGCGTGAGCGGCTTGGAGAATTGCCTGTTTGGTGACACAACACAGGAGAGGTTATCATATGTGGAATATCACTAGAGTGCGGCCGTTGCGAGAATGCGTTCCTGACAGCTCCTTATGTCCACTGAATAAAGTTTATATCCGATTCGAAGGGGTAAAAAAGCTATGATTTTGACAGCTGTCAGGAACGCAAACTCCCACCGTCCGCAACCACTGGCATCTGCCTCAGACGCCAGTGGTTGCGGGTTCGATCCCCGCACGGAACAAGAAAAAAAAATGTTCCGTGCCTGGGTGTTTATCTATTTATGTATTTATATTCTAGGTTCCCCCCTAGTTCGCTATATTGTATCCCATAACACAAGCTATGCTTACTTTGGGGCCATATAGTTGGTGTGATTGTCTGGGGATTAAAAAAAAAATAGTGTTCTCAGTATGTCAAGCGCATTTCTTATTTTTTTCTGTATACAGACTTAATTAGAGACATGAAATAAACAAGCATTATTATTTATGAGAAGAAATGGTGATTTGTGAAGAATAGTTTAAGTTTTTTCAAAAAACGATTGAGCAAAATCCAATCAAATGGAAAATGGTTCAATCGGATGTGATTATTTGGTCCGTGTACTTGTTAGATTTCATCAGTTTGTTAAAAAAAAGGTTAATTACGAAAATTTTAACCTGGGTGAAGAAGGCCTTTATACATACGTACATAACGTCACGCCTGTATCCCTAATGGGGTAGGCAGAACACCAGAGGCTATAAAACCATCTAATGTCACGTTTGACTAATTTTGAGGTATTAAAATGATGGAGAGAGACTTGCAGTGATAGGGGATCCGCCTATCGCCCACAAAAACGTCGATAAAACCTCCGTCCCTTAACTGACTTTTACAGCATGCCCGGGAAGAGAAGCAGCTGGCACATTCTATGTTTTTCTTTCACTCCCAGTCCAGCATGGAAGGTAAGGCCTTTATAACTTAACTTTAAAGCTATTGTAGAACCGACAATGCCTGAGTGAAGATATTGATACTTTACTTAGAACCTTGTGTGTGAGTTTGCAGTCAAGCATAATTTTAGTGACCGACATAATATACTAACAGTGTGGCGTGGTTTTACACGCTTAAAATTCAGAAATAATTTCTTCATAAAATAAAGCCTTCCTTAAGAGATTTGCTTTCATGTCCAGTCGTTTATAGAGATTGTAAAAATATATGCTGTGGTAGAAAGAAAGAAAGAAATGATTCATTGGACAATAAAAACATTTAATAAACACAAATAATTAAATATAAATATGCTGTGGTAGAAAGAAAGAAAGAAATGATTCATTGGACAATAAAAACATTTAATAAACACAAATAATTAAATATAAATTAATAATAAAAACTGGAAAACGGCAACAGCTCAGAAAATGCTACAGCCGAAGGCTGCAACGCTGATTTTCAGCTGTGCCGGTTTGGAGGCAGTAGTTTTCACAAATAAAGCATTATTAAAACATAGAATTGGTGCATACATCAACGACTTATCTAATAATAATCTAATATATAAAATTCTCGTGTCACAGTTTTCGTTGCCATACTCCTCCGAAACGGCTTGACCGATTTTGATGAAATTTTTTGTGCTTATCCGGTATCTATGAGAATCGGCCAACATCTATTTTATTTTTAATTTTTAATTTATATGGCAAAACAACGTTTGCCGGGTCAGCTAGTAATTTATAAAATAGAGTAACAAATAAAATTTCACGATGTACTCAAATAAAAATAGTAGGTATAGAATAAATAACATAAGTAAAGATAAATAAACACAAATAAGTTAATATGTATAAATTAAACATATAATATAAACATTAAAACATGAATGCAATAAGTATATTATATACCATATTCTCAGGTAGCATCGATTGGCTATTCCTAAAATATGCGATTTTGCTTTAAAATAAGCCTTTTAACTTCATTGTCTTCTTAAAAAAATAGGCCAAAGGACTAGTAGCAGCGACCTCTTATTAACTCTTTAACCGCCTGTAGCGACTAATACGTAACTAACAATTAACTTGCTCCCAGTAATTGATATGTCCTCATTCTTACGTCTATTTGTTCACACGAGTCGCTGAGATCATTGGGGGAATTTTTAGGATAAGATGTCAAGTCACGTGTGATAAAATGTATACATTTCGCAACTTAGTCGGTTGTAATAAGGTTGAAAGTTCAATGAAAATGTATATGTTACGGTAAAAGTGAATAATTGAAGATTATTAATAATTATCTAATATAAATAAATATTTCTGACACTCATACAACATTATCTAGCCCAAATTAAGTTTCTTAAAGAACTTGTGTTATGGATACTAGATAACTGATATACTTAAGAAATATACATATAAACATACATACTAAATAAATACATATTTTTTATTAGAATAAACTTAAATAAACATATAAACATCCATGACTTGACGACTAATATCTGTGTTCATCACACAAATATCCGCCGCCGCCGGGATTCGAACCCAGGACCTCTGGCATAGAAGGCAATGTATGTTACCGCTACACCAGCCGGTCGTCAAAATTAATTTTTAATAATTACCGAAAGTCGAGGTTAAGCTGGTTGCACAGAACCGACATGGACCGGTTAGGTTAGGAGGTTAATGCAAGGAGCGAAGCAAAGCGGAGCAAAAATAATCGCGCAAAACAGAGTATATCACATTTTCAATATTTTGTCCATGGTTTAATAGCCTCTGGCTATATGACTTTAACCTCGACTTTCGGTAATTATTAATAATAATAGATAATTATTAATAACTAGCTGACCCGGCAAACGTTGTCTTGCCATATAAATAAAAAAAAAATTGATGTTGTCCGATTCTCTTAGATACCGGATAAGCACAAAAAATTTCATCAAAATCGGTCAAGCCGTTTCGGAGGAGTATGGCATCGAAAACTGTGACACGAGAATTTAATTTATTAGATATTCAATTATTCACTCTTACCGTAACATATATATTTTATTAGACATGGCCTGTACCTACATTTAGGATGAAATGTAAGTTTTATTGTAGGTATTTATGACTCGTAGGAAAACTTACAGCTGCCTTTTTAAGTTAAAGTGGATATGGGCTAGTAAGTGATGAATTAAGCATAGAAAAGTAGTTGTTTGCCGCGGTTTTATCCGCGCAATTTCGAATCCCGTGGGAATGTCGGGATTAAAAGTAGCCTTTGTGCTATTCCAGACTGTACACTATCACTATGATATTCATCCAAATCCGTTGAGCCTTTCTGCATACATTAAAACTTTCACATTTATTATATTAGTAGACCTTTTTAAAAACTTTTCTTAAATTAGACAAGAACAGAACTTCTATATTTCTATTTCAACCGACTTCCAAAAAAGGAGGAGGTTCTCAATTCAGACAATTATGAATCGATTTTGAAAATTCTTGTTTCATATCATGGAAGATACTTCATAGTTGGTCCCATATAAATTTCATTGAAATCGGTTGAGTTGAAAATTTCAAATTTTTGAAAAAATATGTATCATTTCGAAGAAAGTTTATGTTGATGACGTTATAACTCAGCCAAAATTTTGACGTGAAGTCGGTTTTTTAATGCTCTGCATTCATCATCATCATCATCATCCACAGCCTGTAGACGTCCACTGCTGGACATAGGCTATGATTGACTATTGATTGACGGTTAGCACTCCCGCCATTAATCTCAACCTAACCGGAATGTAAGTGAAGATGGCTTAGAAAGAAGCTGGGTGGTCATCAAGTTTTATATGAAGGGTGGTCTCTAGCCAGCTGAACCCTGAAAGAGTCCTCACGAAGGGCCATTGAATAAGTCGCCTTTTACGACACGCAGAACCTGTAGGGTTATTCTATGCCGACCCTACGCGGAATATTATGTCATGACTAGCTGACCCGGCAAACGTTGTTTTGCCATATAAATAAAAAAAAAATAGATGTTGGCCGATTCTCATAGATACCGGATAAGCACAAAAAGTTTCATCAAAATCGGTCAAGCCGTTTCGGAGGAGTATGGCAACGAAAACTGTGACACGAGAATTTTATATATTAGATGTAACGATGATGAAATACGTTTTATCAACAATCACTTCATATATTTTTTGACGACCGGCTGGTGTAGAGGTAACATACATTGCCTTCTATGCCAGAGGTCCTGGGGTCGAATCCCGGCGGCGGCGGATATTTGTGTGATGAACACAGATATTAGTCGTCAAGTCATGGACGTTTATATGTTTATTTAAGTTTATTCTAATAAAAAATATGTATGTTTATATATTTATTATGCTGGACTGGGAGCGAAAGAAAAACATAGAATGTGCCAGCTGCTTCTCTTCCTGGGCATACTGTAAAAGTCAGTTAAGGGACAGAGGTTTTATTGGCGTTTTTTGCGGGCGATAGGCTGACTCCCTGTCACTGCAATAGTCTCTCTCCATCATTATGATACCTCGAAATTTGTCAAACGTGACATCAGATGGTTTGAAGGCCTCTGGTGTTCTGCCTACCCCATAAGGGATACAGGCGTGAAGTTATGTATGTTAATGTATGTATGTTTATATATTTCTTAAGTATATCAGTTATCTAGTATCCATAACACAAGTTCTTTAAGAAACTTAATTTGGGCTAGATAATGTTGTGTGAGTGTCAGAAATATTTATTTATTACTATTATTATTATATGTTTTTTGAAAACATGGTCAATTTTTTTTACATAATTCTGCCAGTAAGCCTAATTTCAAACCTCAGAATCGGCAATTTCCTAAAAAAAATTGGTTGCTTTTCACGATATTTTCCTTTTAAGACACAATTTTCCTAGAAATTTTCTTGGTTCAGCCTTAATTATTATTTTATAATAGATCACCACGCCTTTTTCAATAAATGCGTGACAGCTAATTCATATTACATACCACATTCTCGCAAATAGAGATAAATTGAAATACCTATATTACGTAGGCTATTTAAAGAATTTTCATAACCATCCTCATCTTTATACGTCCCCACACGTATAGACATATAATTAATTAGTATACGACATTCAATATATAAAGGGTTAAGATGGATATAATATTCATCTCCATCGTCTGTATGCAGTGAGTGTGCTAAAATAAATGATAAAGGGAACATACGGAGATTAAATGGGTTTTTGAATGACGCGTTTCATTCATACTATGCAAGATATAACGTATCTACTCGTATGCGTAGTTTATAACCTTAAATAAATATTTTCATTTTCAAAAAGAGAAACTGTCCGTTATTTTCGACTTTTCTTTTTATCTTATCTTACGAGGATTGTTTGTAAGAAATCGATTAGCAGTAATTAAATTATGTTGTTATTGTTTTGAAGATAACTTGATGTGAAAATAAGGCGTTGATACTTATGCAGACTTAATGCTTGCACCTAACTCAAAAATTAAAAAGCTTGATAGCAATATCTAGGTATGACATACATACATAGCTTCACGCCTGTAACCCAAATGGGGTATGCAGAACACCAGAGGCAAAAGCAACTGATGTCACATTTGACTAATTTGGAGTTATGTGACAGGGAGGCAGCCTATCGCCCGCAAAAACGCTAATGTTATTATTGTTTTAAAGATAACTTAATGTGAAATTAAGGCGGTGATACTTAGTATGTAGACTTTATGCTTGCACTTCATCATCATCATCACAACTCTTTGTAATGAGCACACTAAAGGGAATGAGTCTCTCCCCTGGGTGACGAGGAGGTTTAGGCCATAATCCACCAAGTTGGCCCAGAGCTGGTTGATGGATGTCAGAATTTTCAGGGCGCCGAAATGGCTTCTGATAAACCCTATCGACTACTGTATACAAGTATACAGCACCCCCGGGTGCCGACTGTGGTGACCGACTGTTTAACGTGCCCTCCGAAGCACGAGAGTCGCCGTGAGAAATTAATGGTCGGCGGTCACCCATCCAAGTACCGACCGCGCCGAATGTTGCTTAACCTGCGATATCGTATGATACACACAGTAAACACGGCGCCACGACGACTTCCCTAAGCTTGCACTTAAAAACTGAAAAATTAAAAAGCTTGATAGCAATATAATCTAGGCATGATAGGCATTATTCAACTATTAACTTCTCACGTGATCGAGAGCTAACTATTTATACGTTGAGAACACGTTTTTCCGCGCCAGGATGGTGATATTTGGCTGCAGATTTTAAATGAAGAGTGGTCACCCTGAAGGAGCACTATCACCAAGCAGGAGCAACTCTTTTTAGTCGTTTTTGGCGACACGTTTATTCAAAGGCGGTAAAGCTAATCTAAGTCAAACGTATGCGGCAACCGCTCAACGTTTTAAGCCGTATGTATACAATCACATTAAAGAAAATTCGACAAGTTGCATCCTTCACGTAATCCAGGATTACTTCCCCATTATCCCCATTAGAAGAGTTACTGAGTTTGTTTTTAACCGACTTCAAAAATGGATGTATGAAAAGATTGATGAACGTGGAAGAAGCGAAAAAGGTATGTCTGGATCGCAGCAATTGGTGTTCCCTTGTCACTGCCTACCCCAAGGAGACAGGCGTGAGGTTATGTATGTATGTATTCAAAAATGGTCTTTACGTTTCTCTCAATGTTTGTTACGTGATGATTTCGTGAAATGTTCATCGATTTTGATGAGCTATTTTATTTGGTTTAATTCAAATTTAAATATTAAAAAAACAAAAATACTAAGGACCAAAAAATATGGCTGAAGTCGGTTTTTTCCTTTTTGCAGTGTAGCTTGCTGATCGCTATAGAATCTATACTATACACGAGGTGTTTTCCCGCGCATTTTCTCATGTTTTCCCGCGCATTTTCTAATTTTTTCGTCCAAATCCGATAAGCCGTTCTGCCGTGACTGAGGAACGAACATCCATCCATACAACCAAACTTTTACATTTATAATATCAGTAAGATAGTAAAGCTTAAGTGTTTGTATCTTTGTTTGAATGCGTCAATCTTAGAAACTCAATTAATAATCATGCATTTCGGTGGTGGTCGTTGTACCCTGAGGATGCTTCTGGTTGAAACAAAACACGAGCCGGTGGCAGCTTGTGGTGTGGGTTATAGTGTTCCGACATACATACATAACTTCACGCCTGTATACCTAATGGGGTACGCAGAACACCAGAGGCTATAAGACCATCTGATTACACGTTTGACGAATTTGGAGGTATTATTATGATGGAGAGAGACTAATGCAGTGACAGGGGGTCAGCCTATCGCCCGCAAAAACACCAATAAAGCCTCCGTATTAACTGGCTTTTAGAGTTTGTCCGGATAGAGAAGAAGCAGACACATTCTATGTTTTTCTTTCGCTCCCAGTCCAGCATGGAAGAAATATAATAGAGAAATAGTGTACCAAGTGGGTGTTTATTGTCTTAGTTGCACTCCTTGTTTCTTGAGGGAGTGAGGGAGGGAGTGCGGTGCACTAACGGTAGAAAATCTTGAATCATAATTCAAAAAGTTTTGTTCATCATAAGTTCCACTCAGAGCATTTGATGACATCATTATATAGTTCGTACCTATGCATCACAAGTACAATGCGAGTCGCAGAATTCGCAAAGTAACTTAGTTATAGCAGTTATCATGCAATGAATTTGAATTTAAATACTGCTGTTTGTTTCAAAAGTATTTTACTTAGCTTCTTCTAACCCATATCTGCAGTTTGGTGTAATAACTTTTAACCGACTTCCAAAAGGAGGTTCTCAATTCGTGTGAAAGTTTTCTTTTGTATCTTTGTTACGCGATTTTTCGGTCAATTTTGAATATTTGATCTTGTTGCATAAGATACAGGATACTTCAAAGGTGATCCCATACGAAATTAATGGAATATATTTCGGAGAATAATAAATGGAGAATATTTACGTTGATAACTTAATGCTTATTAATACTTAAAGTCATGATATGTAATATAAATAATAAATAAAATCCCAAGACAATCACACCAACTACATGGCCCCAAAGCAAGCATAGCTTGTGTTATGGGATACCATATAGCGAACTAGGGGGGACCTAGAATATAAATACATAAATAGATAAACACCCAGACATGGAATTTTTTTTTTCTTATTCCGTGTGGGAATCGAACCCGCAACCACTGACTTCTGAGGCAGACAGGTTTACCCCATCGCCAAAGTGGTCTTCAATGTAAGTGAAGTTGGTTTTTTAAATGCCCTGCATTTGTTGATATCTCATCATAAATACGTTCTTGCTTAGTGATATGTACCCTGAACAGAGTTTTAAAGATACTACTTCGTTCCTGAGTACATTAAAATGCAGAAATACTGTTGTTGGACGTACGAGTTCCTTGATTGCATACAAAACAATGCGACTGATGTTGATGTTGATGTTTTCATGAGACGATATTGTTCCACATTGGACATGAAATGATGGACAATCCACAATTCGCTCATTCTTGTTTTGATTGGAAAATGTATGAGAAAATTGTTTAAAGACGTTGTTAATAGCCCTGATTATATTATAAAGTTGATAATGTATGCTATTCTTTTCGGAATAATTACTGTTGTCATCTATTGTGACATGATGATTATGAATTGTCGAAATGATTCAAAATGAGATGATAAATATGAAAACAATGGTAAACATCCCGTTTCGTAAAACGCATTGTAACCGGATTCCAACACATTTTATTATATTACTAGCCACCACGCGCGGTTTTACCCGCGTAACTTTGATCCCGTGGGAATTTCGGGATAAAATAGCCTATAACCTTCCTCAAGAGTTGGGCTATCAAATGCAAAAATAATTTTTCAAATCCCACTTATAGTTTCTGAGATTAGCGCGTTCAAACAAGCAAACAAAAAAACAAACTCTTCATCTTTATATATTAGTATAGATAAACTAGAAGTTTCACGCGGTTTTTCCCGCGCGATTCCGAATCCCGCGGGAATAACGGGATAAAAAGTAGCCATTGTGCTATTCCAGACTGTATTTATTTATTTATTTAAAAAAGAGAAAAAAAACTTCAATGTATGAGCGATGTCGTGAGTAGGGTTGCCAATCATACTGATTTTCACTACATTATACTGTTTACTGTTTAACCAAAATAAAGTATACAAAATACTGTTTTCAGTATAAAAATCTAAGCATATAAAATGCTAAACTTTAATTGACAATTTGTGCAAGAAATTATAAAAATATGTGTTCAAAACATAAATAAATTGAATACTGCAGTGCTAGCACGGATCTTTTGTCGATCGTAAGTTTACGAATGCTCGTAAAGTATGGAGTCGGTTGCAAGTTTTTAGTAACAATGTAATTTTTTATTTTACAGTTATTTAAGAGTAGAACCTGTTAACAAACATTCAAAATTAACAAGGAACACATTTATTTAAGCTGACCGTGCGGCAATGGATAGATTTCAGTTATTGCTTGCAAAACCGTCTCCATACTATACGAGCATTCGTAAACTTACGATCGACAAAAGATCCGTGCTAGCACTGCTGTTTATTTTTCCAAAATACTGTTTAATACTTTTTTCAGACTCAAATATGTTTTTTCTAGAAAAAAAAGTTGGCAGCCCTAGTCGTGAGCGATCTCTGGCAACCAAATTACATGAAACAGTAAATTTAGATAGATTCTTACACTATCACTATACCAAATTTTATCCAAATCTGTTGAGCTGTTCTGCCGTGATTGAGGAACAAACATACAAACATCCATCCATCAAAGCTTTCACCTTTATAATATTAGTGGACGTAAAATCTTTTACCAGAAAATTTTGTACATACATACATAACTTCACGCCTGTATCCCTAATGGGGTAGGCGTTCTGCCTAGAGGCTATAAAACCATCTGAAGTCACATTTGACAAATTTGGAGGTATTATAAAGATGGAGAGAGACTATTGTAGTTACAGGGAGTCAGCCAATCGCCCACAAAAACGCTCATAAAACCTCGGTCCCTTAACTGACTTTTACAGTATGCCTGGGAAGAGAAGCAGCTGGCACATTCTACGTTTTTCTTTCGCTCCCAGTCCAGCATGGTATTTAGTGTATGTAATTTATTAAGAGTATGACATATTTGGTTCTGTGGTCTTAATCATGGTATCAAATCGAGTAATTCTATCATAGTGCGCATGTAAGCTTACATAATAGGATAAAATAACAAAATAATATTTATCTTGTCGATTCGACTATTTATCGACGGTTGCATGCTAGCCCGGCAGACGTTTTAACTTAACTGTAGGCTTTGAAGTTGAAAATTTTGTAACAGCAGTTTATTCCTACGAAATTAAGATTCCGTGTCAATGAACCTTGCCGTACATATAGCCGTCTTCATTCAGAGTTTCTCGAACTACCCGCATTAAGTTGAAAACACAATTTCTGCAACACACGCCGAAGTAAGTCTTTCTCATTTCAGTTGAAGACAGGCAACATTCTAGAATATTTCTGGAGAAGGCACAGACTTTAATGTTTAGCTGTGATTTTAAAATGGTTGTATATTTATTGGAAGTCGTCGTGGCGCCGTGGTTACTGTGTGTATCATACGATATCACAGATTAAGCAACGTTTGGTGCGGTCAGTGCTTGGATGGGTGACCGCCGACCATTCATTTCTCACGACGACTTCCGTGCTTCGGAGGGCACGTTAAGCAGTCTGTCCCGGGTGCTGTATACTTGTATACAGTAGTCGTTAGGGTTTGTCAGAAGCCACTTTGGCGCCCTGAAAATTCTGACATCCACCACCCAGCACTGGGCCAGCTTGGTGTATTACGGCCTATAACTCCTCGTCACCCAGAGGAGAGACTCATAGCCCTGCAGTGGGCTCATTACAAATAGTTGTGATGATGATGATGTATATTTATTTACTTTCTAAGGGAAATCAAAATACAGGGCGTCCAAAGATTATGGGACGTCAAGGAAATATCAAAAATCTAAATATTAAATATCATCAAGGTATTTCGCTGAAAAAAGACTTTATATGACTTTTGAATATTATTAATTCTGCATTTAAAGATTTTACGTCCATTTCCACTTTTTTTACCTTCAGCAGTTCCATGTGTGTTTTTAATTTGGTTAATTGAAATGATTGATTCTCGTTGTTCCTTTCTTTTAAAATATTTGGTTACTTAAGAAGAAATATAATTTTTTGTCCATTTTTTCGATTGTCATCTTAAAAATGACGACCGGCTGGTGTAGCGGTAACATACATTGCCTTCTATGCCAGAGGTCCTGGGTTCGAATCCCAGCGGCGACGGATATTTGTGTGATGAACACAGATATTAGTCGTCAAGTCATGGATGTTTATATGTTTAAGTTTATTCTAATAAAAAAATATGTATTTATTTAATATGTTTGTTTATATATTTCTTAAGTATATCAGTTAACTAGTATCCATAACACAAGTTCTTTAAGAAACTTAATTTGGGCTAGATAATGTTGTGTGAGTGTGAGAAATATTTATTTTTTATTTTTATTTTTAAATCACGAAGCATGTAATTCTTAGGAACTCCTTAAAAATATTTAAAAATCATATTAAGTCTTCTTTCAGCAAAATACTCAATCTGCGACTTTTAAGGTACATTCCCGTGATCTCCCATAGCTTTGTGACACCCTGTATATTATTAGCAATCATAATAAATTATTAGTAAATTACAAATGTCCATACAACATATCAACGCATATCAATGTCATGTGTTTTACTACTTCTTTCTGAGAAGTACATCCGAGAACAGAACGTTTCACGCAAGTCTTCGAACTGCGTTTTCATTGTCTCACGGTTATTTTAAATATACCATGCGGTTATATTTTAAAATCATCATTTGAGTTGCTTATGACTAAATCACCGATTTTTGATATTTTTGTATTATTTAACTATTGCAATGAAGACGTTAAACTGACCTAGGAGGTAAATGTTAAAAATATTTCCATATTTGTGAACCTGCTTCATAAGTCAGCATAGAAAATACCTACCAACACATCTACAAATATTTTTTTTACTGATGAAAAAAGGGAAGTCAAATCATTGTTGTCATTTTGTACATTTATTGTTTTTTAAATCACCTATTTCACGTTTTTTATCTTAATAAAGCTTTACAAAATTCTTTAGACTAAATACACAACTTAAAGCTAAGTAGGTATATGAAATTAAAAAACAAACCTTGTTTTCAAACGACTTCAAAAAAGGAGGCGGTTCTTAATTCGTACCGTTTGTTTTTTGTAAGTCTTTGTTTTAAAGTTTTTTGATCTTAGTTCAAGTTAGTTCAAAATCAAGTTTTAAGTAAAATTTAAACCTATCGTTGTACAAAAATGTATCAATTATTTAACTAAAAAGTGTAAATATTTTTATCAGAAGTAGTATGGAAACGCGCAAATAACGGATCGCTTCTAATAACCGTGTCAGTTAATCCGTATCCGCGTCTCTACCAAACTAACTGTATGACAATGACATTGGCCTGTCTATGTGTGAGTGTGTGTTTGTTTGTACGAGTGTAATGTTGCACAACAGTTTATTGTCTTTACAGTAATATGTTTGAGTAGGTGTGGTGTTGTGAGTGAAATATTAAACGGTTTTTGGAAGTTATTATATAGGTTAAGAGCCTTGAATGTGGGGTTGCCTAGAAATGCAGTATTAAATAAACAGTATTCAATTTATTAATGTTTAAATCCAAACATTGTTAGTTTTGACGTGATCATCTTTAATGGAGTTTCTATCTAGTAGAGTTTGACGACCGGCTGGTGTAGCGGTAACATACATTGCTTTCTATGCCAGAGGTCCTGGGTTCGAATCCCGGCGGCGGCGGATATTTGTGTGATGAACACAGATATTAGTTGTCAAGTCATGGATGTTTATATGTTTATTTAAGTTTATTCTAATAAAAAAATATGTATTTATTCAATATGTATGTTTATATATTTCTTAAGTAGGTATATCAGTTATCTAGTATCCATAACACAAGTTCTTTAAGAAACTTAATTTGGGCTAGATAATGTTGTGTGAGTGTCTGAAATATTTATTATTATTATTTATACTTAAAGCTACACGCCTTTCGGCGGAAAGACCCGACCTATTATCTAAAATAATAGGTTTGAATACCACATTAATTTACTGCTTACAGAGTATATTAATTGTAGAGAATTTGTAGTATGCTCTATACCAACGCGGTCTCAGATATTTCATTATAAAATATCTCTACTTCATACTTCGCAGCTACGACCACAACTCGAGTATTTCTTGCTATAAATTTAGGTTTATTTACATTTTGTAAGACTATTTAGTTCCTGAATCCTTGCTGTCTATAGAAGTTAATATTATATTAATATATATTAATATTAACTTCTATAGATAGCAAGGATTCGACGACCAGTTTGGCGATGGGGTAAACCTATCTGCCTCAGACGCCAGTGGTTGCGGGTTCGATCCCCGCACGGAACAAGAAAAAAAAAATGTTCCGTGTCTGGGTGTTTATCTATTTATTTATTTATATTCTAGGTTCCCCCCTAGTTCGCTATATGGTATCCCATAACACAAGCTATGCTTACTTTGGGGCCATGTAGTTGGTGTTCTGGGGATTTTATTTCTTATTATTATTATTATTTTATTATATTCTGATAATTGAGGCTACTGTTATTAATTTTCTGCGTTTATTTGCAATCCGTAATCTCAGAAACTGGCAGTTGCAAATCGCTTGAAAACGACTTCCGAAAAAGGTTCTCAATTCGAATGTATGTTTTTTTTTAAATTTTTTGTGTCTTTGTTACACGATATTTCGGACAATTATGAATCGATTTTGAAAATTCTTTCATATGATAGAAGATACTTCAGAGTTGGGTCCATATACCTAAATTTCATTTTCAGAATTCATGGATAATTTCAATTTTCTTTTTAAATATGTATGAATGCAGAATATGTTTACATTGACGACATTATAATTCGACCAAAGTTTTGACATAAAGTCGGTTTTTTTAATGCTCTGCATTCATTGATTATTTTATTTATGGCATTTAAGATAGTTTGGTCCTGGGTTCTAATCCTATCTAAGTCAGCTTAGCAAATGAGCTCAGGTCTGCGTGTATACTAGGACCCGTAGTAAATATTTATTTATTTAAATAATACAAGTCGTCGTGGCGCCGTGGTTACTGTGTGTATCATACGATAAGTGATAACACAGGTTAAGCAACGTTCGGCGTGGTCGGTACTTGGATAGGTGACCGCCGACCATTCATTGCTCACGACGAAGGCACGTTAAGCAGTCGGTCCCGGGTGCTGTATACTTGTATACAGTATGCGTTAGGGTTTGTCAGAAGTCATTTTTGCGTCCTGAAACTTCTGACATCTATCAACCAGCACTGAGCCAGCTTGGTGGATTATGGCCTAATCCTCCTCGTCAGCCAGGAGAGAGACTCATAGCCCTGCAGTGGGCTCATTAAAAAGAGTTGTGATGATGATGATGATGAATATAGAATACCCTTTTCAGTCTGGTCTCCACAGCACAAGCTTACTTTGGAGTTACAACTTACTAATATTGTAAATGTGAAAGTTTGGATGGATGTATGTAGATGTCCGGATGCATGGAATTTTGATCCTCAATCTTTTTAAGTTATTGCATAGCTTCTATTGCGGGCCTTGAGCGTGGGGACCGAATCCAGAAATTCCGTAACCAAAAAAACCTAACACTCCCCACTCCGACCGGCACAGCGGTGATACTTTGATTTCATAACTTTACATGCGGGCTTTAATAAACAGTCAGCGCCATCTACTAGGAACTTGTGGAACTTCATATTAGATCAAACATTACTGCATTAATAAAATAAATAAATAATTATAATTGCATAAGTTGATAAAAAATGCTATGCAATAGCTTTACCGCGGCAGTCTCCGAGTGCCACACGTCTTTTTTTCTTTTAATTTCGACTCTTCAACCCAAAATAAAAGGTTTCTTCATAGTATAACTCATGTAGTATAACACCTTATTGCAAACTTACATCAAAGAAACTCAACCCTATAGCAACCTAGGGTTATTTACTCGTACCTTAAGTAAAGGGTCTCTCCAATATGCAAATTGACAATCTGTGTAGGTAATCTGGTCTCTTGTGAGAACCCTTTGACACAAAGTCAGGGCCTTTGTAAACCTTACCGAGCAATGGACACAAATACTTTCAATCAGTAACTTTGTTATTATGATATGGTCTTTGATTATAACTATACCTAACATAGATAATATATTCACTAAAAGTTGTGGGTAGTCAGAGGGTAGAAGGTAAGGACCTTGTTTTATTTACTTTTTTGTAATAATAATGTTACTTATAATGATGCTGTGTATCGCATGTGCAGATACTATAATGAAAATTGTAAAAGTATTGATATTTATGCTCAAAACCTAAATTCCTTTCTCAACATTTCAAATATGTAAAAATGTTTTTGTTCCTTTTTTCATTTTAGTCGCAAGTTAATTGAAGTGCTATTTTAGTTTTTTAATTTTTTATTTTACCTATTTTTAAAGTCATTTTTAGTTTTAAGTAAATATTATTGTGTGTAGCTTACAAGATTAAAATTATATTATTTAAATGCTGTTACATAACAATTAATGGGTTGCAATTTAGAAAGTGTAATATTAAAATGAAAAGTGCTATTTATTAAGATTGTACTCTGGTCGTTGTGCCGTTAAATAAATAAATAAATAGGTACCTTCTATAGGTACATGGGATTTAGTATAAAGGATATCGTGTTAGGTAAAACATAAGTTACATCTTAATGCGGGCACAGAACTTTATCGACTCGTATGTTTACGAATGTTGGTATAGTATGGAGACTAGAGATGTTGCTGATGATATTATGATTGAATTTTCGACCGGCGACCGGCTGGTGTAGTGGTAATATACATTGCCTTCTATGCCAGAGGTCCTGGGTTCGAATCCCGACGGCGACGGATATGTGTATGATGAACACAGATATTAGCCGTCAAGTCATGGATGTTTATATGTTTCTTTAAGTTTATTCTAATAAAAAATATGTATTTATTCAATATGTATGTTTATATATTTCTTAAGTATATCAGTTAACTAGTATCCATAACACAAGTTCTTTAAGACACTTAATTTGGGCTAGATAATGTTGTGTGAGTGTCAGAAATATTTATATTTATTTATTTATTATTGAATAACTTAGAAATGCTTTGCTTTGCACCGATCTAAGAGCAGTTCTAGGACAGTAATATTAAACATCACGAACATACAAGTTGAGTTATCACGTATTTTGTCAACTCCTAAGTACCAGCTACTCGTACGTATCATAACAATGCAGCCCGTCCCTATATCATGCGTAACAAATCTTCGTACTGGCACATAAATCCGACTTGAATGGCTCTCAATAAATTACTTGTGTACGTCGTGTGCACGGAGCCTACAGTTTCTAATGCGGGATTGGCCAAGAGACATTTCGTCTTAGACTATAGAATATCAACGTACGGAAGGTCAGATACACAGATTTACCTCGATCTGTATTCTCGGTCCTGTAACCTGTCTGCCTAATGGTGCGTACAGATTGCTGTAATGGAACTTGTAATGTAACATTCTGTGCACGTTGCGTATTTGGACATGTGGTGCGCAGAATTTACAAGTTCCATTACAGCAATCTGTACGCACCATAAGACGCCAGTGGTTGCGGGTTCAATTCCCGCACGGAACAAGAAAAAAAAATGTTCCGTGTCTGGGTGTTTATCTATTTATGTATTTACATTCTAGGGTCCCCCCTAGTTCGCTAAATGGTATCCCATAACACAAGCTATGCTTACTTTGGGGCCATGTAGTTGGAGTGATTGTCTGGGGATTTTATTTATTTAGAAAACAAAGTTACTTGTAAACTATTATTACACATTGTTATTTTTTTACTACACATACTAGACAAATTATGGACATCTATAGCGCTATAAGTTCACAGTAGATTATCAAAATTGACACTGGGAAAAAGAATGGGATGAATGAATGTTTGACAATCCTGGCACGAAAACACATTTTTTTTACATTCTTACATCTAAACCAGCTGCAGTTAACGGTTAACGATTGTTTTTCTATTCATTACGACAGACAGATTAAAATCGAAAGCGTTTAGCTCAAACGTGACTATTTAAACATCGAAACGTACCTTCTGTACGATGTAATTTTAGGTATAAATCTATTCTATGTATGATTAGGGTGTCTCCTGGACCAAAATCAATGACTTCCGATATGCATTCCGGAAAGCATTACAGCATAAGAGTTTTCCTATAGCGGTAGTGTATTTTGGAGATCCGCGGTGACATGAGGGAACCTACAAGAACTTCATAGACTTATAGCATGTGTTGCATTTTTTAAAGACTTTGGTGCAGACTTGATTTAATTTCTTAGAAACGATATCTGTATTTTCATTTCATGTGGATGATACTAGTATCTATTGAGTAACTTGAGAGGGTGAAATATCAGTCGCTCGTGACCACGGGGTCTGCAAAGTCGAGTCGTCGAGTTAAAATTGAAAAAAAAAGTTAAAATTTAAAATATAAGTATACGCGATAAATCCGGTTAAAAAGTGTTAATTTAATAGTATGAATCGCGATAACTTAAGACAATATTAGGGTGAAATATTTAAATCCTTGCTGCGGTTTCTAATATAAGTAAATGATTTGAAACTAACCGAACCTGAGCTATTATTTGCGCTATATGTTGTTTTAATATATTACATTAGTTGTCAAAATCTGACAGGTCAGCTATAAACATTACTCTTTATGGATAGCTATAAAAAAGATCTTGTGAAAACAATTTATTTGTAAGCTTATATTAGCCATATTGAATAATAAGAGTAATATTAGCTGTTAGCAAAAGCAATATTTTTTCACAATCGCACCAAATTAAGTCTCAAGCGAAATTTAAATTTCATTAAAACTTTTAAATGAAATTTAAATTTAACTATAGATAAATAAATAAAGGAAAATATAAGAAATATACCGGCTGGTGTAACGGTAAACTGCCGTCTATGGCAGAGGTCTTGAGTTTGAATCCGGATGGGGGCTGAACACAAATGTTAGCCAAATGAAATGAGAAATGAACATATAGATGTTTATATGTTCATTTCTAAAACTTATATAGGTATAATAATATTTTAAAGCTTTTGCATTTAAAATGCTTAATTACTTAAAACAAAAATGTGTTAAGTAATTTCGAGGCGTACCGCCAGGCCCCGGTAGCTCAGTGGAAGAGCACTCGTCTGGCAAACGAGAGGTCCCAGGTTCGAGTCCTGGTAGGGTGATTTTTATTTAACACATTTTTTCAATTATTTATATAGGTATTCTACATAATAGATAAGGAGGTGTGAATGTTAGAGATGTTTTTTGAAACATCCATGACTTGACTAAAAAACTTTTCTTTTCTATAGAGTGTCTCACAGACATAGAAGTAAATACAACGGTTTTTAATTAGTAGTAATAACCGTGTTAATACAACCTCGATCTTAAATATTTGTCTTTAAGATTCTTTTTTGAGTGGACTTTGAAATATTATATGTTTGAATAATATTTGTTTATCTTATTAATATGTAGGCAATAGGCATTAAGTCTGTTTTTATAATCTCATTATAAACAGGTATATCTGTTAAATAATAAATTTCCATATGAAATATCGATACCTCTGGGCTCAAAGGGCGTAAAGCGCAAAATTGTAAGTTTTCAGGACAGCCAAAAAAGGTAAAAAAATATAATTAATTTAGATGTATCTTTTTGGTTTCAATTCTCATTTAAAACGTTCTATGAGAAAAATACTTGCTACAGCCGATATTTTAAGTAAATACTATTAAATTAAGTCAAGGTATAACAGTTGCCAACATAGATTTAATTTAACATAAACAGTGACATAAGCCTGCTTAAAAAACAGCTTGGATCTTAAATTCAGGTACTTAGTAAATATCATCTAGAGTAAAACATTTGTAAAATTTTGTTAGTAATTGATAATAACTATTTGTGTTGTAAAGACAATGAATGAATTTAAAAATGTATTATTTTCATGGTAAAAACAAAGTGAAGAGTATTGGTAATAGTTTTTATTATGTTTAATAAATACAAACAAGGACATAAAAAGTTTTAAGTAATAGTAAAATAAAATAAAATCTCCAGACAATCACACCAACCACATGGCCCCAAAGTAAGCATAGCTTGTGTTATGGGATACCATGTAGCGAACTAGGGAAACATGGAATATAAATAAATAAATGGATAAACACCCAGGCACGGAACATTTTTTTTTTCTTGTTCCATGCTGGAATAAAACCCGCAACCACTGGTGTCTAAGGCAGACAGGTTTACCCCATCGCCAAAGCGTTCGTCTTTTCGGTCGATTAATAAATCTGAAAGATTTTCTTTGATTTAATATCCGAAAAGGTTCAACTAACTCTATACAGAACCTTTTATCCAACAAATTCCAAACATACTGCCCTTTCAATAGCAGCCCTGAAAATATATTCCTTACTTCCGACACACTTATACTTTTTATCCTCACAGTTTTATGAGCTATAGATATTTATGACCTTTGCAAAATGCAAACACACGTTCCGGCACACTTAATGGTCACAAATATGTCATTAAATGACAACCCCTGTAGGTTTCTTATACTACGAATTTTCAATAGCATCTCTTATTTTTTTTTATTAAAAAATTAATATTGAAAAAAAAAACTTCGATTTTCATAGTAAAAGGATGAGATGTTTGGTTTTCATGTCACGTAATGGAAAGTGCGCACGAAGACTATGGTGGTCGTCCAATTGATTTAGAAAATTGTTGTTTCATATGATAGAGGATTCTTCATAGTTATAAATAAATAAATAAAAAAAATAATCCCCCCAGACAATCACACCAACTACATGGCCCCAAAGTAAGCATAGCTTGTGTTATGGGATACCATATAGCGAACTAGGGGGGAACCTAGAATATAAATACATAAATAGATAAACACCCAAACACGGAACATTTTTTTTTTCTGGTTCCGTGCGTGGATCGAACCCGCTACCACTGGCGTCTGAGGCAGATAGGTTTACCCCAACGCCATAGTGGTCGTCATAATAGTTGGTCCCATTTAAATGTTATCGAAATCGGTTGAGAATTTTGATGACATTTAAATGGGACCAACCAATGGGAATCATTGAAAATTTCAAACTTTTGAAAAAATATGTATGATTTCGGAAAATGTTTACGTTGATGATATTCTCAACTCAGCCAAAGTTTTGACGTGAAGTCGGATTTTTTTAATGCTCTGCATTCGTCTATCTATACTAAAATTGTTTTTTTGTATTTTTTTTTATTTTGTATTTTTGTATGTTTGTATTGAATAGGCTCAAAAACTACTGGACTGATTTCAAAATTTCTTTTACCATTACTTAGAGGGATTCTTCCGAATCCGTATAGGCTACTTTTTATCCCGAAAATCCCGCGGGAATCGAAATTGCGCGGGTAAAACCACGCGCAACAGCTAGTTGGTTATAATATGATAGAGGATACGTCAAAGGTGGTTTAATATAAATTTCTAAAAATCGAAATGGATTGAGAACTTTTTGTAAAAATTGAAATTTTCGAAAAAATATGTATGAAGACGGAGAATATACAAATACATTTGATGACCTTTGATACTTCAGCCAAAATTTTCACAGCACCTTTGACATGTTAGTGAATTCGATTTCCTTAATGCATTCGTTGATTATTTATTTATGTTTTTTAATTATATTCAAAATTAAAATGCACGTGTCAATCACGCACTGTCGCCACGATCAAACAAACCCGCAGGCTGACCCTACTCTATTTACTTTGACACAATAAGGAGCACCCTTTGTAAAGGTTTTAATAAATTCAGGATTAACAATCCTTTTGATACTTTACATAAAGGGTGTTACTGGATTTTTGAAGTGTACATTTATTAATAGATAGATGATTTAAGTGTTACTTGAGTATTATTTTTAAATGTGTATTTTATATTTAAAATGTGGTCACGAAATAGCTGGAGCACTATTTCGTCAAGTTGTTTTGTGGCTTACTTAAATTCGTACCTTTCAAGTTAGTAAAGTTCCCTTTATAAAATACTAGTTATCCGTTACTCTTATTGGCTATGATATAAATACGTAATTTATTTGACACAGCAAATATTATGGCAATTTAATTTATAAAGAGACTTTTTTTAATTTAGTATCTGATTAGGTACCTACCTAATTAATAATAAATAAATAAATATTTCTGACACTCACACAACATTATTTAGCCCAAATTAAGTATCTTAAAGAACTTATGATATGGATACTAGATAACTGATATACTTAAGAAATATATAAACATATTTTTATATAAATACATATTTTTATTACAATAAACTTAAATAAGCATATAAACATCCATGACATGACGGCTAATATTTGCGTTCATCACACAAATATCCGCCGCTGCCGGGATTCGATCGAACGCAGGGCAGGCATAGAAGGCAATGAACGTTACCACTACACCAGCCGGTCGTCTGAAATCTAGAAATCTATAGAATATTTCGAGAGTTTGGGCTTAATTAGGCAATTCTTTAATTTCAACAAGTCTCTCTAACTAATGGCATATTAAGGTGCCTCAAAATTTGTTTTTGTTATCAACTATTGTCCTAATTTGTCCTAATTTGACATAAGAGAACCCTAAAATACAAGAGTATGTTAAATTGAGCTTCACTGATGGCTCATATATTAACTTACTTTTCAACCAACTTCAAAAAAAGAAGGAGGTAGGTACTTAATTCGTCTGTATGTTTTTTATATGTTTGTTACCTCATAACTTTCGACTGGGTGAACCGATTTTGATGATTCTTGTTTGATATGATAGAGGATACTTCCCATTTAGTCCCATATAAATTTAATCAAAATCGATTAAGCACTTCATGTTTTTTTTTTAATTTTTATGAATTCGGAGATCGTTTACCTTGACTACCTTCTACGTCAGCCAAAGTTTTTACGTGAAGTCGGTGTATTTTAATGCTCTGCATTCGTTGATAAAAAATAACAAGAACTTTTATCAACCGTAGATTAAAGATAAACAAAAACTTCAGAAGCATATCCCTCCTAACATCCCACTTAAAAGTTAGCAGCTTAACTAAGAATACAAACCTTTTATTATTTTTAACTTAACTCCAGTATCATGCTAGTGAATTCCTAAGTGTTAAAGGTGTTCAGAATAATGATCAGGTAATTCCTTGCTGGAAAATCCGAAAGACAACGAACGAATCCGGAGCATCTTAACAAGCGAGCGTCTTTCACACCGAAAAACTATCGAATTTCTTTTTGTAAAAGTTTGTTTTTGATATCCTAACTTATAATAATGTTTTTAAGTTTTTGCATTTAAAATGCTCAATTATTCTTAAATAAATGAAATATGGGATAAATAAAAATGACCCGACCAGGATTCGATTCTCGGACCTCTCGTTTGGGGAACAAAAAATGTGGTAAATAATTTCGAGGCGTACCGCCAGGCCCCGGTAGCTCAGTGGAAGAGCACTCGACCGGCAAACGAGAGGTCTCAGGTTCGAATTCTGGTCGGGTAATTTTTATTTATCACATTTTTCATTTATCCTAACTTATGTACAGTCACGTGTAATAATAGACATGTATACACTTCGCAACTTATTCAGTTGTAATTAGGTTCAAATTCCAATGAAAATGTATACATATTATTACAAGTGACTGTACGACTTAGGTTATTAGGCTGGGTATTTGGGCTATATTTATATTTTCTTTCTTTATTAAATATTGTTAAATTACTATCGTATTAACGTCTTTATTACACCAACGTTTTGAGCGGAAACTTGGAGGCGGAAAATTCAAAAAAAAAAAAGTTTTACTCATTTTAGGAATTTCACAAATCACTTGATGACGTCATCATATATGTACCCCATATACTTTTTGTTGATAGATGTTGAATAAGATATTACAGTAGACCAAGAGACAAAAAAGCCTGTGGAGAAAACTCTCGTCAATCTTTTTCAGTCAGAATTATACGAATTAATACAAATAGGTACAGTACAAATTGACCGTGACATGAAAAAAAAACAAATACAAGACAGCTAATTGTACCTATCTATTTACGAAAAAAAACAGCATAAGTAGGATACGTCTTTTGACTGGTAGCTGTAAAACAAGCTATTTGCTTACTTTAAGACTAATAGCGCTAAAACTATGAGTAAACTCAATAATTATTATAACTTCTCGGTGTAACAAAACTCTGGTATCTGCTTAAACTTGAAGTCAAATGTAGCCAATTTTCTACAGTACGCTTTTTACGAGGGAAAATTCTCGTTAAAATGATATACAACCTCTTTTTCATGTTATGTTTAAACATTTGAAAAGGAGGTTCTATGCTTGGAACGTAATTTAAAATTATGACTTTTTGTTGAGAAGAATTTGGTGAGGAATACAAGTTTTGTGGAATTGTTTTGAAATAATAATTAAGTAGTAAGAAAAGATATTTTACATCTCTCATGTTCGGTAAGTAGGTTCTTATTACCTCCAAATGGGGCTTGCAGGTGACTAATTAGCGCTCTAGGGTAATAATCTAGCTAGAAAAGCCATAGGGCGGTAAGTAATTAAAAAAAAACACTTCTTTCTTTCAAAAAGTTTGCGTACATCCAACCATCATACTGGCAATAGACATCATGGATTCAGCACAATGACCAAAGATGTCGCTTTGCTATTCAGCCTTGTCTTCGTGTGAGTATAATAGTCATCAATTTTAAATATCGAACGGCGAAGCTCAATTTCGATCTTAAAAAAAAATGAAAATTTGAAAATTGATCTCATTTCACTATCAACAAATAAAATGTTTTATTCTTGTAATGGCGGTTTTTTCTACTTACCTCACAATCGAGATGTAAAGCAGAATAGTTAGCTCGGGTGTAAGCATCAATTGCACACTCGAAATATCTCGGGCTGCAATTGATGCCTTACAGCCCTTGGCTACTAATCTATTTATTTATTTATTTATTTATTCTTCATTGTACACATGGAGTAAGACATAATTTTATTAAAAATATAATAGGTACAGTGCACAATAGGCGGCCTTATCATCTACAGACAATCTCTTCCAGACAACCCTGATCTACTATTGTTAAGTTTGTTAACGTCAAAAATAGACATGTAAACCTTTATTAAGATATGCCTGTTATTTGTTAACTTTTCCTGGATTTGGGTTTTAATATTTTTAAAATCGTTTCTTTTCATTTAAATCACATTATTCGAAACTGAGCGAACGTACTTTCTTTATCCTACTTACTATCTTGCCACTTAATCAAACCGATTTCGATGAAATTTCAAAACGTTGTAGATTATAAACCAAGCCATTTTACACCGAATCGAGGACAGTCGCGATCACAACTATTAAAAAAAAATGTCACAACAAACGTAATAAAAATTTCTAATACCCCATTTGATTTTTTTTTTTTTTTAGTTTATTGTTCAAAATGAAAAAAAAAATACATTATAAAACATATGTTACCGCACCTCAAAAACCATTATGGTTTATCTGGGTGAGGTGAATCTTTAACACTATTACACTATTAAATTGTTGACATTACACTGTTACATTTTTATATATATTTTTTATGGCTACATAGTTATGAAATATTTTTTTAAATCTACTATGATATTTAGATTCTTTGACATACAGCTCTTGTAGATTTTGTGGCATGCTGTTGATATATTCAGGTATTAAATATTTATCCATTCTCATTCCATACTTATTATTTACTTTAGGCAGTATATATTTATGATTTACATATATTTTTCTTAATTTCGAGTGTCTTATTTTTTCATTGAGCAAATTTGTGTTATTAGTTTCTGTTAAAATTAAAAATTTTACTTTGTTGTATACACTCATCACATTACAATATTTAAATAGTTTGGTGTAATCATATTTGTATTTTTTTTTTATATTATTAGGAACAATTATTTTTAAGATTCTAATCTGTAAGTCATAAATATCCGCCAGTGTCGTTTTACAAGTCCTTCCATAGCTGCTCAGACCATAACCGATAACAGAGTCAGCTAGGGCCATGTACAATAACCGCAAGGTCGTGTATGGAAGTTTGTATTTAAGGATTTTAAGTTTACTCATAATAGATCTAAGTTTAGAGCAAACGTGCTCTTTGTGAGGACCCCAACAAAATCTGTCATCGATCGTCAAGCCTAGGTACATGTGGTTTTTTACATTTTGTAATTGTGTACAACAGCAGTTATTAGAATTAGAGTGCAAACATAGATGGTTGTGGGCAACGATAGTGGGTTTAATGTCAGTTTTATTTTGGGGCGAGTGAATATATAAATATTTGGTTTTCTGTGCATTTATTACTAGACCAACATCATGTGCCCATTTAGAGAGCTGGTTATAATTGTGTTGCAGGACGTGCTGAGCTGTCTTAATATTTTTATGTGCCATCAATAAACATGTATCATCTGCAAATTGGTATACAGAACCCTCAGTAATTATGTTTACCATATCATTGACATATAACAGGTACTCAGTAGGTCCTATTATAGATCCTTGGGCCGTGCCTTGTGTAGCTAGTAGTAGCTTACTGTATTTGTCTGATATCTTAACTGTGTTATAGCGATTTTGATGGTAGTTTTTGAGGAGATCTAATAGCGGGCCTTGTATTCCACTTCTTGAAAGTTTGTTGAATAGAATATTATAATTCAAAACGTCAAAGGCTTTACTAAAATCTATAAGTAAGACAAGCACATGAAGTTTGTTGTTTAGGTATGAGTTGACTTCATCAGTGAACTTTCTTAACAGTTCTGTTGTACTTTTTTTTCTTTGAAACCCATATTGTTTGCATGTAATTATATTATTTTCTGTTAAATATTTATTTATTTTATCTCCTAAAAACCGCTCAATAATTTTGTCAATGCAAGATAGTATTGTAATTGGTCGATAATTATTAAAGTCAGTACGCTTCCCTTTTTTATGAATTGGTCTTATTACGCCTATTTTTATTAAGTCAGGGTGTATAGATGTAGTTAGGCATTGATTAATTAAGTGTGTGATGACAGGCACAAGGTAAGTTGAAGCATATTTAATGTCTTTGGCTCTTATTCCATCAAATCCGGGGCTCTTTTTGTCATTTATGTGTTGAATTATACGTTCGACCTCCTCTTTTCGTGCTAGTCCTATTCTCATAGATTTGTCTGAGTTATTTTCGTATGTTTCTGAAAGTAAAAGGGGCGTAGGGCAGTTCCTACAAATATTTTTTACATGTTTGTCGAATTCTAAGGCAAAACTATCAGATAATATTTGTGGATCAAGATCAAAATTTTTTAGTAAGATTTCATCAATGCATTTATTTATTTTGCTCGTTAATCTATTAATTACTGCCCAAATTTTAGGTTCATTTCTAAAGTTTTTAAGAACCTCATTTTTAACCTGGCGGTTTCTTAAATACTGTGTGTACCTATTTGTTTTATTCCTGTATGTATTGTATTCCAGTCTCTTTTTTGTATCATATTTGTCCCTAAGCCATATCTTATATAATTCATCTCGTTTAGTACACATATTTTTAAGACGTTCGTTTGCCCATGTACAAATTTTACGCTTGCCTTTACACACAAAAGTATACTTACTTTTATCATATGCATCACAAAAATGTTTATGTATATAGTTAACTATGTCATTTGGATCGGTATATGTAAGAGGAATACTCCAGTCGATACCGCACAACAAGCCGTGCAACTTTTTATTATCTATTCTCGTAATTAATTGTTCGTCAACGCGTTTGTGGCGTGAGTAGGTCCAAGCTCCTACAATCGCACAACCGGTTATGCAGTGATCGGCTAGTACGATATTATGCTTCACTGATTGGGGAGGCTCCTGAATGTGTAACACAGTTGGGAGAGCCCCTAAAAGCGGGCTACCGTGAAATTATGACCACTTAGATGTCAGATTATCGAGGCGTAATTAATGTTATGTGATTTGTATTTTACATACAGACAGTAAGTCTTTTTGACAATAATTCAGTTGGTCCTTTTGTCAGAGCCAGCGATTGGTAAGCGATATTTAGATATTCGTGGTCGCTAACTATGGGCCTTATAAATAAGCTTAGAGTCGCTCAGCGGGCAATGGAAAGGGCCATGCTCGGAGTTTCCCTGCGGGATCGAATCAGGAATGAGGAGATTCGCAGGCGAACCAATGTCACCGACATAGCCAGAAGGATTGCAGAGCTGAAGTGGCAATGGGCAGGGCACATAGCTCGCAGAACAGATGGCCGGTGGGGCAGAAAAGTTCTCGAGTGGCGGCCACGTACTGGGAGACGCAGCGTAGGCAGGCCCCCCGCACGATGGACCGACGACCTGGTCACAGTCGCCGGTAAACGCTGGATGAGGGCGGCGAGGGACCGAGCGACGTGGAAGACCTTTGGTAAGGCCTATGTCCAGCAGTGGACGTATACAGGCTGTGGATGATGATGATCATGATGATTTAGATATTTGTATGACTTGACTTCGACGACCGGCTGGTGTAGCGGTAACATACATTGCCTTCTATGCCAGAGGTCCTGGGTTCGAATCCCGGCCGCGGCGAATATTTGTGTGTAGAACACAGATATTAGCCGTCAAGTCATGGATGTTTATATGTTTATTTAAGTTTATTCTAATAAAAAATATGTATTTATTCAATATGTATGTGTATATGTATATTTCTTAAGCCTATATCAGTTATCTAAGGGACAGAGGTTTTAATGACAGTTTTGCGGGCGATAGGCTGACCCCCTGTCACTGCAATAGTCTCTCTCCATCATTGTAATACCTCTAAATTTGTGAAACGAGACCTCAGATGGTTTCATAGCCTCTGGTGTTCTGCCTACCCCATAAGGGATACAGGCGTGAAGTTATGTATGTATGTATGTATGTAGTATCCATAACACAAGTTCTTTAAGAAACTTAATTTGGGCTAGATAATGTTGTGTGAGTGTCAGAAATATTTATTATTTATTTATTTATTATTTGATGGTAGAAGTCGCCGTGGCGCCGTGGTTACTGTGTGTATCATACGATATCACAGGTTAAGCAACGTTCGGCGCGGTCGGTACTTGGATGGGTGACCGCCGACCATTCATTTCTCACGACGACTGCCGTGCTTCGGAGGGCACGTTAAGCATTCGGTCCCGGGTGCTGTATACAGTATTCGTTAGGGTTTGTCAGAAGCCATTTTGGCGCCCTGAAAATTCTGGTATCCACCACCCACCACTGGGCCAGCTTGGTAGATTATGGCTTATACCTCCTCGTCACCCAGGGGAAAGACTCATGCCCTGCAGTGGGCTCATTACAAAGAGAGTAGCGTTATAATGTTATAGACTGCGATAAATGCAATAAACGACTGATTGTTATCCGAAACCGTGATTGTTTTTCCGCCAAGGAAAAGATTTGGCATCTATTAGAAGGAGGATGAATCATTTTACTATTATTCCTTTTCTATAGATCTCCGAAGGTTAGCAGTTATAGAACAGAGCAGCGAGGCTGTACCCTGACAGTGTGGAGACAACTTTAGCAGGCATAAGACTCCTCAGTACCCTGAGGATACTTTAATTTTTTTTTTGTTGACGAAAGGGAAATCTTCCAAAGATACCCGACATGGGGTTGGATGCTGGGTTATGTGGGATATTTACCCACTTAAACCCCCCCGATGGCCTTCTTCTACATCTTGGAAAAGAGCCCCGGAATCTCCTGAGGAACGCACCGGAACTCTTTCGATGTTTACCACTTATGGGCTCTGCCGCTAATTTCTTTCCTTCCAATATACCAATATACGAAGTCCAATATACTAGACGTATTTTTTTTAATGACCCCCTTCCCTAAAATTTTATCCTATGACCGCGCCTTGTAAAATATAAGTAACAGGATCAAATGCTACCGTAACGCAGTAACGCAGATTAAAAAACTGACAATGATGTGCAAGGTTCACTTTTATATTGCAAAGCGTAAATAATTTTAATGGCGTATTACGATTCACTAAATTTTCCTTTATTCACGGTTAGTTTTTGGTACTTTTTTTTATTGGTGATTAAACAAGAGTTTGACCTCAACCTCACCTGATGGTAAGTGAAGATGAGGTCGAAGATGACAGCAAACGGGCTTAAGAAGGTATTGTCTCTTCGTAAAACATCATCAGAATACATCACCATCACCTCCGATTGGCTGTCGCTCCGACGACGATCGCTGGCCCCTAATAAGCCTTGATCAGCGAAGGGGGATGTTTAGTGAGTAAACTCAGGTTCATCATCATCACAACTCTTTGTAATGAGCCCACTGTAGGGCATGAGTCTCTCCCTTGGGTGACGAGGAGGTATGGGCCATAATCCACCAAGCTGGCCCAGTGCTGGGTGGTGGATGTCAGAATTTGCCAAAGTGGCTTCTGACAAACCCTAACGACTACTGTATACATGTATACAGCACCCGGGACCGACTGCTTAACGTGCCCTCCGAAGCACGGAAGTCGCCGTGAGAAATGAATGGTCAGCGGTCACCCACCCAAGCACCGACCGCACCAAACGTTGTTTAATCTGTGATATCGTATGATACACACAGTAACCACGGCGCCACCACGACTTCGCTCTACGACGATTTTACTCAGGTTACTACGTTTATAATAAATATCAAAAATACGTTTTTTTATATATATCCGATATATAATAATAATATATATCCCATTTAAGAAAAAGAAGCAAATTTCATTCTGTAAGGGGATTACACGCTTAATAATGTAAGTTAAAGGTGATTCCCCAACTTTAAATGAGGTTGCCAATTTGGGAAACACTCTTAATTATTCTGAAATTGTAGTTTGTCGCTACGTGTTGCCAGGGTAATCATTAATCTCCAAAAGTTTTAATTCAGAAGGCAGGAAAAAATCAATTGATATATATCAAGATAAAAATGAACTGATATATACAGGGCTGATTTGTAGTCACCGGCCAAATTTATAGAAACGATTTTTGCAAAAATTAATTTATCCGCTAACTTATTTTTTGCTATCTTTTATGTTATTTGTGTTATTTATTGTTATTTTTAAAATTTGAAGACCTGTAATTGTATGTACTATATTATTTGAATTCGATTGCTCAATTGATATATATTTTTTGCTCTCCATTTGTATTTGTATTGACTTTTTTTTTTCTTTGACTTGTTTATTTTCTTAATTCAAGGTTTTGATCATTCTCTGTTATACTATTTTACAAATGTTTTATGATAATTTTAATAAGTTTTATATGTTAATGAGGTTGCCCAATATGTTTCTTCATAATCGTTTACCTTTGACTGAATTATATAATTGACAAATTTTCTAAATTTATGACTATACATTTGCACGCTGACATGTCAGCAGTATGTGACCGGACATTTATTATTTGTAACAACATTTATAACGCACTTACTGGCAAATAAAGATTTTAATATTATTATTATTATTATAACATATTAACCAAGGCATGGTCACTCTAAATTACCATTAAAATAAAGATGACTGCGCGCTACTAAACACATTTTGTAGTACTTCTTCGTAGTATTATCCGCAAAATAGGAATACGAAATGCCGCGTCGTAGTAGCTATGTTCATCAAAAGCGACTATTTTTTAAAAAGTTTGTGGTTACATATTTTATATGATAAATATGCAGTCATGTTTAAATTGTATCAAAGAAACTAACATTTTAATTCGGCTGGTGACGAAAAATCAACCCTGTATATTTATTTTGGCATTTTGACTTATTTTTTATTTTTTCTCGCTGGCGGCGTCGAGAACGGCCCAAGTTCCCCGCGTCGCTGCCCGCGCCGCTGTCGCTCTCGCTGCCCGCGCCGCAGTCGCTCTCGCTGCCCGCGCCGCTGTCGCTCTCGCTGCCCGCGCCGCTGTCGCTCTCGCTACCGTCCAATTTGCAGCCTTATAGGGTTTGCTCTATTGGGTGCCAAATACTTTCGGAAAAAACTACATCACTGATATTTAGCGGCAAATTGAATAAGAAGGGTAGTTGCTAGACAGTCGAACCTTGAAAGGTACATATCTCTAAGCGGGTGTCACTCGGATTAGTCGTCTTTACGACACGCTTATCCTACGGGCGCTAGGGCTATTCTAAACCGACCGTGGAATGCTAGAAACCCGTGTTACTTACATTTTTTATCTTAATACTTCGCGTAGTTTTACCCGGAAAACTTCAGATTCCGTAGGAATTTACTATTAAAATATAGGGTTCACCTGACCAACCTTCCTCAAACCTTACCTTTTTCACATAGGTACCCCTTGTTACTGTTACTTTTACTATTTTCTTTTTAAAATCAAAATCTTTCCCTAAATAATTCCTTTTATGCAGAACTTGCAATCTCGCCTTGAAGAAGGAAAAAATCTTTTTTTGACAAAAATGCGCAAGTCTAGAACATACTAAAATACTAACTTTTGACATAAATATCACGTACACTCCATATTCTATTACCTACCAATTGAATACTATTGAACGGCAAACCGTACAGGCGACAGAAATCCTAAATAACAATTAATAATACCACCACCACCGCAACAATGTGGCCACAAATTCGTGCTTAAATAGGACATCCCGGTAGGGTGACCAGTAATTCGACGCGGTTGCGGGACATTGAATAGAGATCGCTAATCTATGGGCAAATAAGCGGGAATTATTATTTGCATTTTGGATTGCGGACGCTTTGTGCGGTGTACCGAGTAGGGCGACAATGATTTAGTGGGTTATATGGGACTGTTACTTGGATGTTTTCTTTTATTTTGTTTTGTTCTTGTACGAAAAACTTAAAGGTTGGTTACGATAAGGCTAAAATAATATGTGTTTTAGGTAGGTATATTAGTCAGAAAATTAGAATTGATTCATTATAATTTATTGATAATTTTTTTTTTCAATATTGAAAAAAACCTCATGAATCCGTCATAAAATGTAAACCTCTGTTTTTTTCAGTTACTATAATATAATTATTATTAGTGAATACAACAATTGTTTACAAAAATTATAATGTAGTAAAATACATTATAAACACAGTTTTTTAACGCTGTACGAACATCATTTCACTGCTACTGTATTTTTCCGCACGAACCTTTTAACCACAAAATGTTATAACCAACCAAATTATTCAATTTATACTGTTAACTTAAGCCTTTGTGATATTCCTATTTATTGCTATCATAAGTTTATCAGCAGAACTATATTTCTTTAAAATCCTCTCAGTATTTTTGCAGAAAAGTGTAAAATATGCACAATTACGATATGCACAATTGCTTGAAACCTCATTCTTAAAATCATAATGATGACAATGCGATTTAAAATACAAATTGCGCTATTTAAAATAGTGACAAAGCGTGATATCAAATTATTTCAACAACTTCTAAGTAATAGTAGCCGGTCCCGGCAGTTCCACCTGCATCACTCCCGTTCCTGTGTGAACTTCGAGATAAAATATAGCTATCATCGATAAATGGACTATTCAACGCAAAAAAAAAAACAAATCGGACCAGCAAGTTCTGAGATAAGCGCGTTCAACCAAACAAACAAACTCTTGAGCTTTATATTAGTATAGATAATAAAGCTGGAGAGCTTGTTTGTTTGGTTGAACTCGTCAATCTCTGTAACTTACTGACTTGATAACTATTTTTGCATTTGATAGCCTTATTCTTGAATACGGTTAATAGTCTATATTTTATGCATATATTAATAAAAAAGACGTGTGCACTCGGAGACTACCGCGGTAAAGCTATTGCATAGCATTTTTTATCAACTTATGCAATTATAATTATTTATTTATTTTATTAATGCAGTAATGTTTGATCTAATATGAAGTTCGACAAGTTCCTAGTAGATGGCGCTGATTGTTTATTAAAGCCCGCATGTAAAGTTATGAAATAAAAGTATCAATGCTGTGCCGGTCGGAGTGGGGGGTGTTTTTTTCGTTACGGAATTACTGGATTCGGTCCCCACGCTCAAGGCCCGCGATAGAAGCTATGCAATAGCTTAATAATAATAATAATTAACTCTTTATTGCAAAACTACAAATAAATGCTTAGACAATCCAAATTCCCACTGGATTCAAAGAGGAGTAAAACCGCGTGAAACTGCTTGTTTATAAAATATTCCTTCCATGCTGGACTGGGAGCGAAAGAAAAACATAGAATGTACCAGCTGCTTCTCTTCCCGGGCATACTGTAAACGTCAGTTAAGGGACAGAGGTTTTATTGGCATTTTCCTGGGTGATAGGCTGACCCCCTGTCACTGCAATAGCCTCTCTCCATCATTATAATACTTCATTTGTCAAACGTGACATCTGATGGTCTTATAACCAGGGACCGGAAAACCCCTTTATTTGATTAAGCCTATTGATAGGGTAACCCTATCAAAATCTTACCATATGGAAGTGTAACCCTATTGATATGGTAAGCCTATCGACGTGGTAACACTTTGAATAAAGTTAACTACTTTCGGATGCGCTTACCCTGTGATAGGGTTGCCTATTTCTATCTCTTTTCCGCGCATGCTGTTGAATTCGGAAGTATAATTCGAAGTGCGAGATTGAATAGATGGTGATATTTTTGATAATTTGATATTCTTAGAGATTAAATTTGCCTGGAAGTTTTAAAACCCTATTGAATCGGTAACCTTCAATAGGGTTTTCGATAGGCTTACTGCTTACATGAAGCTAACTCTATTGATATGGTAAGCCTTAAATTAGGGTAAGTCTTCGATACGGTTACCAAATTGATAGGGTTTTTTAAAACAAGTGTATGAAAAATCCAATCAAAACCCTCTTTAAGGGTAAGCGGTTCCAGTCCCTGCTTATAACCACTGGTGTTCTGCCTATCCCATAAGGGATAAAGGCGTGAAGTTATGTATATATGTATGTATTACTAGAACTTATGTTTATGAAATATCATCGTAGCCCGAAGTAAAAATCTAAACAATCTAACAAAAGAAAAATTTTATCATTTCACAAAAGCAAATTTAATTTATTTTTTGTTTCATCTTCGTGAATACAGAATAATATGATAATAGCTTCAGGCAATGTAAACGACGAAGTCGACCTAATGAACCATTATAAATAAATGCGAATAACTTTTTCGCTGAAATATTTCCAAATTTGATGGAGGTTCTTTTTTGATAATGTTTGTGGCGAAATCATTGCGAGTAGCTTTTTAAAAGCCAGGTACAGAAAGCAGCAGGTCAAGAGTTACAAACCTTTCAAATTTGTCCAACCAATTTTTAACTTAATTTTGAGGGCAAAGAGTTCAAATTCAATTAGAATTTAATGACAGATTTGTAACGCCTTATCCGTTACCTTCTGTACATAAGCTTATTACGGGTTTACCCGCGTAAGTTTTAATCGTGTAAGAGTTTTGATGAATGTATAATTTAGAAATGGAGTTTTTGTTTTAAGTCCTCATGAGATTAATTTCGTCACAAAAAACTTCAGTCTTACTATGATGGTAGACACTATACTTTTTCCGTGTTAAGGATCCTAGTAGTGTTAAAGTCATAGAAATTTGTATGTTGATTAGAAGAGTTATTTCTAATATTAATAAAAAAATATGACACTACTTGCCCGTAAGTATTCATATTAATAATCCTTAGCAAAACTCAAACATGGAGAGCAATTTGTCGAGAATTTAAGACGTTATTTATTATCAAAAAAAAACAGCATACTATCATAGTCACCCTATTCAGTAGCTGCAGGCTTTGAACAATATCAAAAGGACCGCTGTAGGGTGTCAACAATTTGCACATTTTATACCGACACTCGGCAATGAATGAGATCGACTGAATGATAATTGTAGTTTCGGGATTTGAATAGGGTGTATATTTTTTGACAAGGATATGGTGCTTTTTGTGGTTATGTTTGTATGGTCCGTTTCAAGTAGTTTGTGACATGTTTGGATGGTGTCGGATTTCGTATGGATTGTATGAGGTTGAGGGATAGCTTGGAATAGGTTATTGATTGGGAATATCTTTCGTATATCTGTCAAGTTTTGCTGTGATCGGACGCGTGTAAATTTGTTGTTACTCAGTTTTTATCATTGTGCTACACTACCAATTTGAGTGTGACTGTGGAACATCGGGCCCTCCTTCTCTAGCATCGTGGTTCTCTCATAGACTGCAGCGGCCATATTGGAATTGCTGAGACATCCTAATTGGGAAGGCTTACCATAGTGATTGGCACTGCTACGTATCAGTGAATTGAGAAAATAAAAACCGAAAAAAATCTTACCGCTGTGGGTCTTGAACCCACGAACTCAGGATCGATCGGAACATTAACCTAACGCCTTAGCACGCAGGACCAACGAGCGTATTGAGTTAAGAACGAATTAACGCACCTAAATCAGAATAACAGCAAAGACGTTGTTTTACAAATAAAGTTTTTTGTTTTACGAAATAGTTTCTATACATTTTTTTTTTTTTTTATTAACTATTAAACATGTATAAGTGTGCTAGTTGTGGAGCAGGACACACCGAAGGGCCTATGTGCAGCGTGTGCAAACAGCATTTTGACTTTCAATGCTCAGGAATTAGCGAAAGTGGCTACCGTAAACTAGGAGACTCACGGAAAAACGCTTGGCGGTGCCCTAAGTGTAAAACTACCCTGTCACCATCTTCGGCTGTGACGTCACCGCAACCATCCCAGCTGGATAACATTCAGGAGCAGCTTAATAAAGTCATGTTGCAGCTGGTTCCATTATCAGGTCTAGTAGAAGATGTAAAATTGATTAAAAATGATGTAATTAACTTAAAGGAATCTCTAGAAATGGCGCATCATTTAATAAACAACTTTTCAAGCACAATCAAAGCGATGGAAACAAGGATCTTAAAGGCTGAAAAAGCTGCCGCGGAAGTTCCAGCACTTAAGGCGCACATAGATAGGATGAATGATGAGATGAACGATAGAGATCAATGGGCTAGATCTAATAATATAGAAATTAAGGGAATTCCACAAAAAAATAATGAGAATCTATTCGAAATAACGCAAAAAATTGCTAACCTGTGTGATTTCCCAATTAAAAATGAAAATATTAACTACATAGCCCGTATTCCTTCTCGTTTACCAAAAGGTGATAAATCAATCGTTGTTTCCTTTCATAATCGCTACGTAAAAGAAGAACTGGTATCGTTATCGCGAAAAAATAAGAAGCTGACTCTTGCCAACTTGGGCTATCCTGGTGATGAACCAATATATGTAAATGATCATCTCACACAGCGTAACAAAACTTTACTAAGCAAAGCAAGATCTTTAGCGAAAGAAAAGAATTTTAAATTTATTTGGATCAAGCACTGCAAAATATTAGCTAGAAAAAGTGAAACGTCTCCAGTATTTTTTATAAAGTGCGAAAAGGACTTGGCCAGAATTGTATGATTTTAAATATTTTTTATATGCTTTCATGTCTCAATTTAACTTATGATAGCTTCAATATTTTGAAATATATCACCAAATCTACACCAATTCATTTTGCGGGTAAGCTTTTGCTATTTTCTTTTATGATTTTCTTATACTTACGTGCATTGAGTCTGTACTTGGTTCGAACTGTGTGGTTGGGGGAATGGATTTGTCGATTGCTGTTCAATAACCTAACATCGATTCGCATTAGGTTTTATCTTAATATTAAAAATGTCATCTAATAATATCAACATTTACTACCAGAATACTCGAGGGCTACGCACAAAAACTCATTTATTTAAGCGTAATCTGCAACAACATTCATACGATATAGTATCATTAACAGAAACCTGGCTCATCGATGGTATTAGTGATACTGAGTTGTTTGATGAGAGATATATTGTGTGGCGAAGAGATAGGAATTATTTGGCTACCCGTGAGAAGTTGGGTGGGGGAGTACTTCTGGCGATTCGTCGTGATTTGGTTGCAATGGATCGACCAGAATGGTCATCGTCCGCTGAGGACATCTGGGTCACTGTCACAATAAAAAACAAAAAATCTCAACAAACTAAAATTCACCTAGGGACCGTCTACTTATGCAGTGAAAACTTGGGCAACTCATTTAATACGCAACTATCAAACTTTACAAACTCGTTATCAGCTATTGTAAACTCTTGTCCTGATGATGTTTTCGTGCTAATGGGTGACTTTAACCTCTCTAATGTGCAGTGGCTTCCGGGTGGTGACGTTTTTCCAAGCTATTTGGGAGTTACAGGCGAAACTCAAGTTCAGTTTTTCGATGTCTTGGCGGAATGTAACCTCCAACAATTCAACTTCTTTTGCAATGATAATGGTAGAATCCTGGATTTGATGCTCAGTAATGTAAGCCTTAAAATATGTTGCGCTAACGACCCCCTTGTTCCGGAAGATCTACACCACAAATCATTAGATATTTTATTAAGCATAGAGATCGAGGAGACACTGCAAACGAATTCACGTTTTAAGTATTTCTTCGAATCGGCTGATTATGAGGGTATTACAAGGTCACTGAATGAGGTTGATTGGAACAAATATTTGTGCGAGACAACCTTAGAGAAAGCAGTACAATATTTTTATGACCATCTCCATGACGTTATCGATAGGTTTGTGCCGCGTAAACTACTTAAACCATCTAAATACCCGCATTGGTTCAGTACTGCCCTGATAAAAACCCTTAAAGAAAAGTGGAAGTTTCATAAAAAGTTTCGCAACTATGGTAACACATCGGACTATAATACTTTTTCCCTTTTACGTCGCAGGGCAAAGACTCTAGAGAATGAATGTTATTCTAAATATATACAAAAATGTGAGAACTCCATAATTAAAAACCCGAAAACATTTTGGTCGTTTGTAAAATCGCGCAAGAATGGTTATAATTCTCTTCCATCTAGGCTTTCTTATGAGGGACAGGTTGCAAATTCTGGCCAAGATATTTGTAACCTATTTGCAACTTATTTTCAATCTACATTCCTAAGTCCCTCTTTATCTCCAGATTACACTATTGTTAATGATCAACCCTCGAATCACATCAACACCATAAGCGGCATAGACATCACATTTAAAAAAATAAATAATCATCTTAAGTCACTGGACTTATCTAAAGGAGCTGGGCCAGATCGAATAAATCCTTTATTTATCACTAAATGCGCAGATGCATTGACAAAGCCATTGTACATTCTGTATTCACGGTCCTTAAAGGAAGGTGTTGTTCCTAAAATTTGGAAATCGGCTTTTATAACGCCAATTCACAAAGGTGGTAAAAAGAATGACATTAAAAACTATAGACCGATCTCAAAATTGTGCATATTTGCTAAAGTTTTTGAACGCATTGTTTACACTGAAGCCTATAACACACTCTTAACAACTTTTATAGCTGAACAACATGGTTTCTTAAAAAACAAATCAACAACATCTAATTTATTATCTTTTGTGGAATATACAACTAGCAGTATGGATGCAGGTGGGCAAGTCGATTCCATATTTACAGACTATAGTAAGTGTTTTGACCGAATTGACCATACTATACTCTTGAGTAAGCTTTACAGCGCCGGCATCCACGGTGATCTATACAGGTGGTTTACTTCATATATTGAGAACAGATCTCAGGCTGTCGTCGTCGGAGGCTATTCCTCAAGTTTTAATTTGGTGCCGTCAGGAGTACCTCAAGGATCTCTTTTAGGGCCGTTATTGTTCAACATATTTGTAAATGACGTTAAATTTTGTTTCCAGTACTCAAACTTTGTCTTATACGCCGATGACATGAAAATCTTTAAACAAATTAACACTATTCATGATTGTTATCTATTGCAACAAGATTTAACGAGATTCCAAAATTACTGTGATCTTAATAAACTGGACCTTAATGTGACGAAATGTTATACTGTATCGTTTACTCGAAAAAATAAATCTTTAGAATTTAAATACAAGCTAAAAGAACATGATTTAAAACGAGTAAATGAGATGCTTGATCTAGGTATTATTCATGACGCAAAGCTTACGTACGAAAAACATATTGACCATATAGCTGTTAAAGCTAATAAAGCAATGGGATTTGTAATCAGGTCGAGCTCTCAATTTAGTAGTGTCAAAATATTAAAAATACTCTTCTGCTCCTATGTGCGTAGCATACTCGAGTATGGTTCACAAATTTGGAATCCACAATACGAAGTTTATATTAAAAGAATAGAATCCATCCAACGTAAATTTATGAAGCACCTCGAATACAAATGCAATGTGTTCGATAACAATTATGAAGCAAGGTGCGTAAGACATCATATGTTGCCCCTGAAGGATAGGCGTCAAATTGCAGATATCATAACCTTTATGAAAATTTTACAAAACCAAATTGATAGTCCTTATCTTCTTTCTAAAATATGTATTAAAGTTCCATCAAGGTCAGTTCGACAGCCCGTTTATTTACATATCCCACACAGCTCAACTAATTACAGACAAAATTCTTTTTTGATTAGATCAGCCTATGCTATTAATAACATAAATAATCCAGAATTTGACATCTTTCATCTTTCGATAAATGCTGCCCGTAATATGATTTCGAGACAAAAAAAAAAAAAAGGATATTAATTGTTAAAAAAAATTAAAAAAATTGTTATTTCTAGCCATCACGCTCTTTGAATTGGTTTTTTTTTTTTGTACCTCTTATTTATAATTTTTTGATTTCTCATTTTTGTTTTTGTTAAAGATTTTTTTTTCTCCTTTCTCATTTCATTGTTTGTACAAAAGACAACGTCTTATTATCATTTATTTAAATGTGGAAACTATTAATTGGTGTTTAGTTGTATAATTAGTTTTAAGATTGCTTTATGTTACACTGTAAGTTTTCCGAAGAAAATAAAATAAAATAAAAAATATCGGCATTTCGAATGTTGTTAATGCCAGCTTTGGATGAATTAAATACCATTGTATGTGAAAAATGCGAGGAAGATGAAACAAGTGAATATTGTTTTATAAATAAACAATTTTCATAAGTTATTGTAAAATAAACAAATACTAAAGTACCTACTTAAAGTAATATTCAAAATAATATTGTCTTAAGTTTTCGCGATTCATACTATTAAATAAAACAATTTTTAACCGGATTTATCGACAGTCGCTCGTGACCACGGGGTCTGCAAAGACACCGAAACGTCGAGTCAAAATTTAAAATGTAAATATACGCGATAAATCCGGTTAAAAAGTGTTTTATTTAATATTCAAAATATCCTTGATTTCGTATGTACAGTCGGCATCAAAGAAACCGGACCGATCCGTGAAGTTAGAATGAAGTATTTCAATCAGCTCCTAATATATTGTTTTGAAATAAGAATCAAACATACCTAGGTTTAATTTTATTCTGAAATTCAGCCAAATTTTATGAAGTGAGCAATTTCCTGAAAATGTTTTAGGTACTTTTAAGACTTGCTAATGGTTTTAGGTGTCACTAAACATTTACCTACTATATGTATAGGTAAAAATATATGCATAGGCATTAAAATAATAAATAATGAGTCTTATTTCAGAGGATGCCACGTTTGACAAATTTGGAGGTAACTACCTATTATAATGACGGAGAGAGACTATTGCAGTGACAGCGTGTCAAACTATCGCCCACAAAAACGCCAATAAAACTTCTTTCCCTTAACTGATTTTTGCAGTATGCCCGGGAAGAGAAGCCGCTGCTACATTCTATATTTTTTTTGTCTTATTTCAAGTTTATGTATCTTACCTAGGAAATAAATAATATTTTGACTTTAATTTGACTTAGACTATAGTTTCAATTAAGTCAAATGGCAGAACTAAGCACAAATATCCAACCAGATTCAATATGAGAAGGCAATTTCCATTGAAATCTACTCAATACTTGATCATTCGAGAACTTTCGTCTACACTAATATTACGAACAGTTTGTTTGTTTGTTTGTTTGAGAGTTTGGAATGTTAGAATGTTTGAGAGGAATATTATTTCTAAGTAGCGTTGAACTGAAGTTGATTACTTAGGTATAAAGTTGTTATAGGTTTTATTGAAATATGAATGTGAATTTAGCAATATATGGCAATTATACATACATACATAACGTCACGCTTGTGTCCCTTATGGGGTAGGCAGAACACCAGAGGTTACAAGACCATCTGATGTCACGTTTGACAAACTTAGAGGTATTATATAGATGGAGAGAGACTATGGTAGTGACAGGGGGTCAGCCTATCGCCCACAAAAACGCCTTTAAAACCTCTGTCCCTTAACTGACTTTTACAGTATGCCCGGGAAGAGAAGCAGCTGGCACATTCTACGTTTTTCTTTCGCTCCCAGTCCAGCATGGAAGCAATATGGCAATATATGGCAATTATGATGTTGTTAATGTCCTATCATCTTCACAACTCTTTATAATGAGCACACTGCTGGGCTATGAGTCTCTCCCCTGGGTGACGAGGAGGTATAGGCCGTAATCCACCAAACTAGCAGTGCTGGCTGATGGATGTCAGAATTCTCAGGGCACCAAAATGGCTTCTGAAAAACCCTAACGACTACTGTATACAAGTATACAGCACCCGGGACCGACTGCTTAACGTGCCATTCGAAGCACGTTGCTTAACCTGCTATATCGATTGATAAACACAGGAACCACTGCTCCACAACGACTTCAATGTCCTATAATAAAATAAAAATAAAAATTATATAAAAATACTAGCTGACCCTGCAAACGTTGTTTTGCCATATAAATAAAAAAAAATAGATGTTGGCCGATTCTCATAGATACCAGATAAGCACAAAAAATTACATCAAAATCGGTCAAGCCGCTTCGGAGGAGTATGGCAACGAAAACTGTGACACGAGAATTTTATATATTAGAAAAATAAAACAAAGGTTATTGAAGAAGTTTTTCCAGCAGACCCAAGACAAGAATGGTAGATTACAATTAAATAATAGTTCACATAATATTGTCTCAAGTTTTCACGATAAATATAATGATTTTTTTAACCGATGTAGGTAATCCACTGTTAAAATCGTTTTATTGCACATAATACTTCCATGCTGGACTGGGACTGAAAGAAAAACATAGAATGTGCCAGCTGCTTCTCTTCCCGGGCATACTGTAAAAGTCGGTTAAGGGACCGAGGTTTTATTGGCATTTTTGTGGGCGATAGGCTGACCCCCTGTCACTGCAATAGCCTCTCGCAATCATTATAATACCTCATTAGTCAAACGTGACATCAGTTGGTCTTATAACCTCTGATGTTCTGCCTACCCCATAAGGGATACAGGCGTGAGGTTATGTATGTATGTAATACTGTTTACTATTATTTATCCACTCATTAGAAACTCAACGTTTGATTATTCTGCATTTTATTTCATAAGGTATTTAGGGGGCTAAGTATATTTTTGCCTAAGGCGGGATATTTAGGTATACCAACAAAATATGTCTTGAAAAATATTTGTAACTTATTTAATATGTTTCAATGAATCGGCTTAAAATAACTTTATTTTATCATCAACTATATTTTATTATTTTTGGCTGGACATAGGCCTTCCCATAGATTCTCCACGTCTCTAAATCATATTTTAAATAACTACAGATAAATAATATAAATAAATAAGACTACCTCTCCATAGTATACAACCACCTTAAAACCCAAAAAAAAACAACTCCATACTTAAGCTCCCAACTTTTCGCCCCTCAACCCAAAACTGTCACCCTGTTCCATACACCACACAAAACACCCCAGTTTTATTTGACAAAGATATTATAGTCCAAATAAAGCACACAAGTACGTACCGAGCCAGATCTAATCCCCGACCACAAAGAGATGTAGAAATAACAATAAAACTATTAAAAAAAACCCTCTGATTTGAGATTCATCCCTCGATAATATATTTAAGTGGTTGGGCAGCTAACTGTGGGTTGTTCCCAACTCGACAAATAAGTGATACTTATTCTTTTTTTTCCTCCTCTCTTGCTTCCATGCTGGAGTATGAGCAAATAAAAAACAAAGAATGTGCCAGCTGCTTCTCCTCCCGGGCCTACTGTAAAAGTCAGTTAAGGGACTGAGGTTTTATCGTACGTTTTTTTTTCTAGGCGATAGGCTGACCCCCTGTCACTGCAATAGTCTCTCTTCACCATTATAATGCCTCCGAATTTATCAAACGTGACATCAGATGGTTTAAAAACCTCTGCCTACCCCATAAGAGATACAGGCGTGCAGTTATGTGTATGTTAAAAAAGCACCGGCTACACTGTTAAATACAAGGCTTCAAACCAAGGTAACTTCGCTAGTTTACAACGGTTGTAGGTAAGGCTGTTTGCAACCAAATTTCGCTTATTATTGGCGGGACCTTGGTTGGGGCTTGCTTGAAAAGTCGTTTACAAAAGTGTGGCTGCTAATGAAACGCTATGTGAAAAGGGTTTCTATAAAATATCGCAATAAATAAAGGTGCGATTAAAGTCCTTGTCTTTTAACAGTTATTTAAAAAATATATAAAATTTTTAAAATGTCTACAAAATAATGTAGATGTATTTTGATTTCGACTTCAAAAGTTTATGATATTCTGTAGTTTTTAATTTATCTTTAAAGCACGGTAAACATAATAATGTCTCCAGTTTTACAAATACCACATACTAATGATTTACCATTTTCTTCTTCTCATGTCAATTTCCCAAATTTTTTCCCAGAGCATTAGTGGTAGCCATGTTTCGGTCATTTTGTGTACAAATGTCAGGGCGTGCTGAAGTAGGTGTGCCATTGACTGAGGTGTTCTGCTCTCACAATATTAATTTTAAAAAAAGTGGACGAATTGAAAACATGCCATTTAGCAACAACCCCGTCATCAACCATATTGGCTAACTAGATCCCCTGAGGGTGCTAATTGCGACACCCTGTATAAGGGTGCACTTAATAAAATCAGTTTCAAAGCCCCTTGTGCAATAAAGACTGATCGGATATCTCAAGGCTTGGAGGCACTTGGTATTTTATATTTAAAGTAGAATACCTAAATAAATTTCTTTTGCGATCGATAGTTTTTATTGGAGGTTTTTTTTCGGGTCGATAGGCTGAACTCCTGACACTGCAACAGTCTCTCTCCATCATTATAATGCCTCCAAATTTATCAAATTGTCTTTGGTGTTCTGACTACCTCATAAGAGATACAGGCGTGAAATTATGTATGTAATAAATAAATAATAAATAATAATAAATATTTCTGACACTCACACAACATTATCTAGCCCAAATTAAGTTTCTTAAAGAACTTTTGTTATGGATACTAGATAACTGATATACTTAAGAAATATATAAACATACATATTGAATAAATACATATTTTTTTATTAGAAAATAAACTTAAATAAACATATTAACGTCAATGACTTGACGACTAATACCTATCTGTGTTCATCACACAAATATCCGCCGCCGCCGGGATTCGAACCCAGGACCTGTGGCATAGAAGGCAATGTATGTTACCACAACACCAGCCGGTCGTCAGCTAACTAAAACTAAAATATACTGCGAGCGACTACTATTCTGATATATCCTAAATATTTAAGCACTTATAGTAAATAAGACAACCTTCATATTTCAAAATGATCTCTAATCAAGTTATTTCTTCTGTTCCAGGTACTTTGTGGTTCGAAGCTATTTCCCTAAGGACAGGATTGGTTCTTATCGAATTACGGCCCTTGGCCCTTTTCCTAATCACTGGCTGTTTCCGTCAAGTCATGGATGTTTATATGTTTGTTTGTGATATTCAGTATGTTTGTTTACATGTTTGAATAGAAAAAGTTCTTTTAGGAAACTAAATTTAGGTTAGACAAAGTGACTTGACTTAAGAGATATTTATTTAACTTGCATTTTGATTACTAGATGAAAGATAAATAAATTAAATTTGTAAATTGAACTCCATTCAAAATAAAAAAAAGACGTGTGGCACTCGGAGACTGCCGCGGTAAAGCTATTGCATAGCATTTTTTATCAACTTATGCAATTATAATTATTTATTTGTTTTATTAATGCAGTAATGTTTGATCTCATATGAAGTTCCACAAGTTCCTAGTAGATGGCGCTGATTGTTTATTAAAGCCCGCATGTAAAGTTATGAAATCAAAGTATCACCGCTGTGCCGGTCGGAGTGGGGGGTGTTAGGTTTTTTTCGTTACGAAATTTGTGGATTCGGTCCCCACGCTCAAGGCCCGCGATAGAAGCTATGCAATAGCTTAATATTTTATTAGGTACATACTGAGTACATGACAATCACAAATATTCTTAAAAAATATTGCAATTATCATCTTGGATTTGACGACTAAAATCAGTGTTTGTCTCGGCCATATTCACCTCAAACAACATATATAAAATACACATAATATTTTAAATTCCACGCTAGACTGGGAGCGAAAGAAAAACATAGAATGAGCCAGCTGCTTCTCTTCCCGGGCATACTGTAAAAGTCAGTTGAGGGACGGAGGTTTTATCTCTATCACTGCAATAGCCTCTCGCCATCATTATAATGCCTCCGAATTCGTCAAACGTGACATCAGATGGTTTTTCAGCCTCTGGTGTTCTGCCTACCCCATAAGGGACACAGGCGTGAAGTTATGTATGAATGTATGTATAATATTATATGTAGATATCCGCCTATTGGTTGGTATGTTCCAATATCAATTAATATAAATTGTAAGTATAAAATGTTATACGACAGAAACAAGCGAATTTTTGCGCCCGACATAGTGTGCGCGTACCTTTAGGCTGTAAACTGGACGGCAGCGACAGCGACACGTGCGGAATCTGGGCCATTCTCGACGCCAGCGGGCGTAAGAGCGATTTGTAGCGGTTTCATACTAACGCAATACTTTCTATCGTGTCACGAAAATCGCTGTCTGCGCCGCTGTCGCTGTCGCTGCCGTCCAGTTTGCAGCCTTAGCGGTATACGACTCTACTGCACTCACAGCTGATAAAGAACTCTATGTGATCCAGAAACTAGTCGGACATTTTGACAATAGAGTAGGTATAAGTAAGTAATAACCCCTTGAAAATAAAATCTTGAGATCAAATCTTATAATATTGTACCAAAATTACTAATTCTTTAAAAGCCAGATTAAACTTCGTCGTGTGTATTGGAAAAATAATAATAGCTGATTGTTAACCCGAGTAAACTACACATATGACCGAACTGCTTCGTTTGCCAATCCCCAATCAACAATAATTCGATTTTCAAACAATAATACAATAAGTTTTGAACTTCACTAAACTCGAAACAGGAGTCCCCAGGGTTGGCACTATTAAGACGGTCGTTTTTCATTCTCTGAGTCTAGAACAATTTGTTTTTATTACGTGATAACCCTAGGGTGGTTAGGTTAGGGTTGGTAGATTAATGTTTATTAGTGTATTTGTTAAAACATAGTGGTAGGAAATTTCGTATATTATATGTGGAAAGTGAGCTTTAGAGTTAAGTTTATGGGTATTTCTCTACTAAATGGAAAATCGCTGTGCTAAGCAAATTTCATCCAATAAATTGCAATAATTCTCAGTTTTTTGTATGAATAATGATACAGTATTAGGTGTTCTAGACCCACCCCAGCTTATTTAGTAATTAAAAAAAAAAGATGTTTGATTAAATCAACATCGAACAACTCAAAAACAGTTCCCACTTCCCAAATTACAAGGCTTGTTAGAAATATTGCCTTTTTTCCGGTGAAAACTGGATAAAAAATATTAAAATACTTTTTAAAAAGCATTATATATTTTTATTGTAAATATTAAATCGAAAAATCTATACGTGAAAGCTGTCCTCTTTTTTTTTAAACAGTCCCCAGATAAAATTTGAATCCTGCACTTAAGTAAAATTTTGTATTGGCACGAAACTTTAAAATCATTTAATAATAAACAATAGTCTATTGTTTATCAGTCTATTAATAATAGTATTTTGTATCTTTTGTATTAAACACAATTAAAACCTGTAGTTTATAAGCATCATCAATATTATTTCACTAGTAAATCGTAAACACAATGCGTTTATAATTAACTGCAATGAATTACATAATTAAACGAGATTATAATCAAATGATCATACACATACATACATACATAACTGCGCTTGTATCCCTTATGGGGTAGGCAGAACACCAGTGTTTATAATAAGACCGTCTGATGTCACGTTTGACAAATGAAGTATTATAATGATGGAGAGAGGCTATTGCAGTGACAGGGGGTCAGCCTATCGCCCACAAAAATGCCAGTAAAACCTCTGTCCCTTAACTGACTTTTACCGTATGCCCGGGAAAAGAAGCAGCTGGTACATTCTATGTTTTTCTTCCGCTCCCAGTCCAGCATGGAAGCAAATGATCACTAAAATTATAAACATCCTAACAAGTGATAAGTTATGAACTTATTAACGTGTTTCATAATTTTCTGGTGACATATAAACATTATAGGTATAGCTACTAATTCTATAAGCAGACAAAATCTTATTAAAAGTCGTCTCTAACTAGTTGTTAATACGACATGTTTTTTTAATTTTATTTTAAACGCCATATTTTTAAGCATATTATAGCTTCTATCGCGGGCCTTGAGCGTGGGGACCGAATCCAGAAATTCCGTAATGAAAAAAACCTAACACCCCCCACTCCGACCATCTACTAGGAACTTGTGGAACTTCATATTAGATCAAACATTACTGCATTAATAAAATAAATAAATAATTATAATTGCATAAGTTGATAAAAAATGCTATGCAATAGCTTTACCGCGGCAGTCTCCGAGTGCCACACGTCTTTTTTTAATATAAAGAAATCGTGACTCTCAAGAAAATATAACACAAAGTAATAAAAACTACAAACTACTACTACTAAAACTACAAAATCAATGCTGTTATAAATAATTTTAGACACTCTATCTGTTTTACCATTTTGAAGCCCCACTGTACACGTATAGGTATGTTATTATCTCCGCTCCACAGCTCCAATCAAAGTCAATCCCTTTCCTATTTGAAAGTTTTCCTTTTGACAACCCTATCTTCCGTAATCATTTTAAACTACCAAGCCGCACGTAGTACAAAGTATCGCTCTATTAAGGGCGCTACACACGGCTAATATACTATAATATTTTATATTAAGATTTCATATTAATATAAAACGTTATTTTTTGTTACGAAACCTGAAACCATTTTGTTTAGACGGTAACAGAATCGATTACAATAAAATTCAAAAATTCAAAAAGTTTTATTCATCTTAGGAATTTCACAAAACACTTGATGAAGTCAGTCAGAATAGTTTTTTTATCATGTTATGTTTTATATCAATAATCTCTACAGGATCTTAATATATAAAGTTAACACTCATCGTACACGATCGTAGACGATCCCAGGCTGCAAGTAGGTATGTCGCAAACATGGGGGTAGCCTGCAAAACCGAGGCACCAAAAGAGTCTGGAGACTTGCTGAGTTTTTAAGAAAATATAATTTTCAAGAGACTTCCAAAAAAGGAGGAAGTTATCAATTCGTGTGTATGTTTTTTTTTCGTGTATTTGTTACACGATATTTCGGACAAATATGAATTGATTTTGAAAATTGTTGATTTTGTTCAGAAGATACTTCATAGTTGGTCCCATTTAAATTTTATCGATTCATCGAATCGGAGTACTTCATTGAAAATTTCAAGCTTTTGAAAAAATATGTGTGATTTCGGAGAATGTTTACGTTGATGACATTCTCAACTCAGCCAAAGTTTTGACGTGAAGTCGGTTTTTTAATGCTCTGCATTCGTTTATTATTCGTTAATCGATTCTTTGAGCAAAAACATCTGACCCGTGCGTAGGCTAGGTTTCGCATGAACAAAAAATTACGTTGTATATTACGATATCACAGACGACGAAGATACGATCACATATTGTAAGTTTTGGTGTTAGAATTTGCAAATCTCTCGATATGCTGTAATCACGTTTTGTAATTTATATTATATTAAGATATATTTAATAAAGTCAGATGTTATGTTAAGATAAATTCTCATACCGCTCTCTATCTTAGGATACGAAAATTCCATTGAATTGTATAGCAAGCGACATCGTATTTAAGATAAAATATTATAGTATCTTAGCAGTGTGTAGCGCGCCTTAGAGCTAGGGCTGTCACTTCAGGGGTGGTGACTAACTCGATTATTTTATTTGCGGCCAATAAATGACGTAGTAGTACTTCGAGCTTTTATCATAATAAGCTCCAGACGTTTATGGGTTTTTTTTATGAAGTGATCGGTAAAAGATTTTTTCGAAATAGATTTTAACAGGGAGTTTGGTTTGTTATGTTCTTTTTTATTTATGTTGGCAGAAGAAATAGTGACGTTGTGTTTTGTTTTCTTTACTTAAAATGCCTTTGCGCGTCCGAGTGATTAAAAATAAATAAATAAATATTTCTAATATTGACACCGCATTATCCAGCCCAAATTAAGTTTCTTAAAGAGCTTGTGTTGCTAGATATTCTCGCTATGTTTTGGTATTCGATAAATATATTATAGTCTGATTTTAGAGCTTTTTGTTAATTATTTCGTTTAACTGCTCACGTAAAACGAAACGCCAATTCTTTGACTTATTTTGCCATTGGTTAAATCACTTTTTTATGACGTCAAAGTAAATATTTAAAAGAAAAAAATATGTCATTAAATAATATTCGTCCTTTTTTTCAAAAACTGTTATAGATAAGTTAGAAAGAGAAAACTGGATTATTGATATGTTGACAGTTATTTGAAAGGATATTTCATTAAAAAAATAAATTGTTACGTCGTTGGCTAGATAAAATTATTTATTCTGTAATTGGTTAAATGTAATGAATACTTGATTAGCTATTGGCCGCAGCAGGCCGCCATGCCACCTTTACGACATTAAAAAAAAATTGGTACCTTTAGTACTTGTTACGTCGTCATTGGCTAGATAAAATTACCAATTTTGTAAATGGTCAAATGTAACGACGTTGACTAGCAACCCATTACAGTCAAACAGTTCGTAAGCAGTGGTTTAGATGTCAAGATGTTGAATATAGAAAGGCATTTTGGTAGTGAATTCTATTGTTCGTAGGGAAAACGAACAGTTTTCATGATATTGAAACCCGCCATTAGTCAATTTTCACAAGACGGTAACGGGTAAACTCATAAACTGTGCTGAGTGCTCTAAGAGCGGGAAGGGCAGTGCGTGGAAAGCTTAAGTTGAAAGTCTTTTCTCTGTAATTCTGTCTGTCTGTACATACTTTCCGTAGTATTAAGCGGTCTTTGTCAAGGATGTGGTTAGAGAATGCCAAAGGAACACCTTAATCGTTGCTTTTATTGTTTATGCTTTCCTTGCCTCGGACTGCCGTGAATGCATGACTTTTGGATTTGATTCCTGGGTAGCTGGTATTTCCTTTCAGCTTAACCAGCACTGTTTTTGTGTTTGTTTGTTTTTATTCTGTTTTGTAATTTAACCTAACTTACCTTTATTAATAATTGCTGCATGATTTTAAAACTTAAAAAGGTTGATATATTTGTATGAATAGACTTGAAAAAAAAATGTTGTATGAGAACCTATGTAAGTAATACAGTTAGTAATTTGTGACAAATTATTTATAATGTAATTTTATAGCAATTGCACACTGTATGTTGCCCTATGAAAATAAAATAAAATAAGTAATAAACCGTATTCTGTAGTCGCAAGTATAGTTTTACTCCTACTCGTCTCCCGTCGAGAGGAAACTCTCTTACATAACAGTATTTTCTTAGATCTATTAATTGTACTTAAGAATACCTGATTGCCAAAGTAGTGTTGCAACTTGTCAATATCAACAAGTGACCACTCCTATACAAACCAAAAAATTACCCGACCACTCTCATATAAACTATTCAATTTCTTCTGTCCACATTTAATAACATGATCCATTTTGCACCTCTATTCACGTTATAGTTACTCCTTTTTAATTGAGTCCTTAAAGGGATTATAAGGATATTTTGTGATATCCTTATAATCCTTATAATTTGCTTGGTGGTAGGATCCCTTCTGGGTCCGCCTGGCTAGCGACCACCCTTTATATAAAGTCTGCCGCCAAATGTTACCGCTCCGGCGGTAATGTGTTCCGGCAATATTGTATAAAGAGCCAGTTCCTTCCTAAACCCGTGTGCTTTCATCTTCGACATCATCGTCACTTACCATCAGGTGAGATTGAGGTCAAACGCGGGTTTAGTCACTTATAAAAAAAAATATATATATATAATTTCTCTTTGGGAATAGCATCAACTAAAGAAATATTTTGCAGATATTATTGAATCTAACATCTACTTCCATGCTGGACTGGGAGCGAAAGAAAAACATAGAATGTGCCAGCTGCTTCTCTTCCCGGGCATACTGTAAAAGTCAGTTAAGGGGCGGAGGTTTTATTGGCATTTTTGCGGGCGATAATAGTCTCTCTCCATCATTATAATAACGTAAATCTCAATCAACAATTGTTTCGGTATGCAGACATTCGCGACTGGCCTCATGTCGAGATCGAGCCCCGTAGGTATAGCTCGCGTTTCGTCCGTTTGTATGAAGTTGAATTACTGTAGATATGTGTACTTTGATATTAGTAAGATAAGGGTACAAACGGCGGCACGTGAATATAAAATGGTCTCTTTCGAGCAATCATTTCGTTCAGATAAGATAACAACAATTCCTAAGTTCCTTAACTTAACGTTAACCAAACTAAATCTTAAGTTGCTCGTTGCTCAGAAACTGAATAAGGGTGTTAACACACAAATCTCGACCGTTACATTTAACTTAAGCTATATTACATTGGATTAACTTCATAAATGATTTATTGATAGGGGCGGCAACTAATGAAATGGTGTCAGTTAGTTTGTTAAATCAAAATTTTATTACGAGGGGGTGATTTTGATGTCCGTCTAGCTCGGTTTACTGTCTTGATTTTAAGCATTTTCAATTATAATAAATAAATATTTCTGACACTCACACAACATTATCTAGCCCAAATTAAGTGTCTTAAAGAACTTGTGTTATGGATACTAGATAACTGATATACTTAAGAAATATATAAACATACATATTGAATAAATACATAATTTTTTAATAAGAAAATAAACTTAAATAAGCATATAAACGTCCATGACTTGACGACTAATATCTGTGTTCATCACACAAATATCCGTCGCCGCCGGGATTCGAACCCAGGACCTCTGGCATAGAAGGCAATGTACGTTGTGATGATGAGGTAGAAGAAAGTACTAGGGTTAAAGGAGGAATAGGGTGGTTATAAAATATTAAACTTCACTTGCCCGATTTCCGTTACTCAAACTTGATAACCCACGCTGATTTACCTATTGATTCGTAGGTTTATAAAAGAGCAAAGATTTAGAAAAGACAAGGAGGAAATTTTGTTTGTTAGCCTTGAACTAACTCAAAAACTACAAAACCGATTATAAAAATATTTTCACCATTAGGAAGCTACGTTATTGAGGATTTATATTATTGTGAATACTAGCCCAGGGTGTCCCAAAATTTGGCTAAGGCCTCCCATTGAAGAGGAACATAGGCTAAATTTGTTACATGAAATTTCGGCGCGCTGAAAATTCTAACAACCAGCACTGCCAGCTTTGCGGATTACGGCCTAAACCTCCTCGTCACCCAGAGGAGAGACTCATAGCCCTGCAGTGGGAGGGGGTTACAAAGAGTTGTGATGATGATCTTAATTCTTACTAATCTTATCTTACTCTTCCTAATATTATAAATGTGAAAGTTTAGATGTATGGATGTATGGATGTTTGTTCCTCAATCACGGGAGAACGGCTCCACGGATTTGGATGAAATTTAGCATAGTGATAGTGTACAGTCTGGAACGGCACAGAGGTTACTTTTTATCCCGACTTTGCCGCGGGATTCGAAGTTGCGCGGGTAAAACCGCGCGCAACAGCTAGTGATACTATAAATTTTCTCACCAAATGTAGGTGAAATGGGTGAAACCACGCGAAAATCCTAACCATAAAAAACGTACTGTAGGGCGCCATCTTGTTAAAATAGCTATCTCGGTGTGGTCTCGTAAAGAAGAAAACGTGACTTGTAACTTACTGGTCGTGAGTTTGAGTCCCGCGTGACCAACGATTTCTAACGAGGGAATCGTAACTTTAATTTGCTAATGACTTTCGAAGGTTGGTACAATATTGTGGTGTTACCTACCGGGTTTGATTCTCCGTTGGGGAAGGAATGATTTGTGTAACTAAAGAAGTGTTTGGTAGCGGTAAAAACTATTACTTAATTTTTATCTGTGGCTAAGTCCGCATTTCACCGTAATTTTCCTAATTTTTAACCGACTTCTAAAAAGAGAAGACAGGTTTACGCCATCGTCAAAGTGGTCGTCAATTTATAATTAAACATACATTTTTTTCTATGTACTTGTACACTTTAGCTGGTATTATTATGGATTAGATCCTTACATACTTTCACAGTAATAATTCTTACAAGGATATTACTAATATTAACATTAACCAATTCCAAAGTTAATATCACTGTACGTTCAAGCAACTATTTCTGAAAACCAATTTATATAATGGCTTTCAAATTAAGTGGCTCATACTCCTAGTAATATTACTGTGTGCGATATGTATAGGTATATGTATGTAGGTGGTATATAATGGTAGATGACAGCCGCTTATATGACTTCATAGTAATCAGGAGTGCTTGAGTTGTGCTAGATACGAACAGGAGTGGTCGTGGAGTAGTTAGGTTGTATATATTTTAGTATTTCTTTGGAAGTCCCAGTTTTTTTGCGTTAGATGTGTTTGTCTGAAAGTATTTTGTATGTTTAATTAAGACACCTTTCTTTTTTCGACACTAGGAAACTCAAGATTGCTAACAAATTAAATTTTCAAAAATAAAATTTTACAAAATGCTTAATTAACGGAGTTAATGTGTTTCCTAAAAGATATTGAAGATTTTTAAAAGGCCTAAGAAACTGTGTCGATGACCTAAAATAAAAAAACATTTGGTTTGATAAAACAGAGTTCCTCCGCTGCGTTTATCTATTTTTCTAAGAGCTGGTAAACTACAAAACGGATTTTTACAAAGTTTTAGATGAGGCTATATCATCGCATTGAATTAATGAATTAAAGTATTGTGTAAATTGGTTGCCTAGGATTTAGGGTATTTAGATGCCCGTCAAGCTAGGGGTAATAGTTCTATTTAAAGACAATCCTACGTGGACAAAAATATACGAATTCACTCATGAAACAATGTTATCTAAGTACTACAATTCTTACTAACTTCGAATTCATTTTAACTAACAAAAAATAAAATAAAAATGATCACACTGGAATCTATGCTGGGGTATCTATCGAATAAATAAAATATCGTTGAGGCATAACTTTTTTTTTATGAAAGCGACTCCATAGCTTCTCTGTGAATTGTCAATTTTTGTATTTGTCCACAAAATGGTTTCTTCTATTAAAACTTATTAGATTGGGCTTATTGGATGGCATGATATGAGTCCAACTTCTCAGACTTTGTATGACGATGTTATTTTAGATTTATTTAAGACTAGCTGTTGCGCGTGGTTTTGCCCGCGCAATTTCGATTCCCGCGGGATTTTCGGTAAAAAAGTAGCCTATACGGAATCCCTCTAAGTAATGGTAAAAGAAATTTTGAAATCGGTCCAGTAGTTTTTGAGCCTATTCAATACAAACATACAAAAATACAAAGGTTTCCTCTTTATAATATTAGTATAGAAATGTAATGGGAAAATAATTCTAAATGGATCAATAAAAGCAAAATACACTGAGATAAGTTTTTATAAATAAGCAGCTTTATTTCTTCTTAATGGCTATCGATTGCTAAAATATTTTCAACCGACTTTCAAAAAAGAAGGAGGTTCTCAATTCGTCTGTTTTTTGTGTCTTTGTTACACGATATTTCGGACAATTAAGAATCGATTTTGAAATTTTTACTTCATACTTGGTCCCATATAAATTTCATTGAAATCGGTAGAGTAATTCATTGAAAAATTCAATTTTTTTTTTTAAATATGTATGATATCGGAGAATGTTTACGTTGATGACATAATAACTCAGCCAAGTTTTGACGTGAAGTCGGTTTTTTTAATGCTCTGCATTCGTTGATTATGTCATATCCCACTGGTAGCTTCAGAGATTAGCGCGTACCTACAAACAAACAAACAAACAAAGATTAGTGTGAGTCTATCTATGTAGATATTATAATATTTAGTAGTGTCGTTTTACTTACAATATATTATATCATTAGCTGTTTCACGCAAATTTACCCGCGCCATTTTGCGCCAAAAAGTAACCCATGTGCTATTCCAGGCCATGATCGAGGAAACAACATCCATACATCCAGACTTAATTTATAATATTAGTAAGATTAACTATGCTTTTACTTTAAGATTCGCATGTTCCCAATATACAAACGTTAACTGGTTGCTTCATATTGTGTTGGTTTCAATATAAAATTAATATTCTTTCATTCTATTGATTAAAACAATAACACAATCTCTACATAGGTAAGATGTAGGTAGTCAGAAAACATTTTCTCTTTTTCATAACTCTGTAGGTTGTAGGTTAATTAAATTAAATAATATTTTAGCACTGCAAAATCATTTAAAAACAGAAACATTAACATTTACCTACACAAAGCCTTAAACATTTTCCAAGGGATTTAAAAATGACTTTAATTATTCTACGTTCCTTTTTCAAAAAGAAACGTATTTCGCTTTTCTCTGGTACCTACTTAGAAAGAGAACAACAAGGTTTCAATATCAGAGAGACAGCAAGAGTTTTAATATCCAGACTTTGACCGCGGGCGGTTTGCTAAGGCCATTTCGAGAGGTAGCGTAGAGGTTGCATTACTTTTTAAATAAGTAGGTATACAAACTCAATGTTGTCATTATTTAAAAAAAAAACTTTTTTTAACGTGGCAGTTTGCGAAGGCCATTTCGAAGAGGTTGCATTAGGTATTTTCTAAATAAAAACTCAATGGTGAGTTTAAAGAAAATATTTTCCCGAACTCCTTGGCGAAATAACGCCTCTTTTCAAACGACTTCCAAAAGGTACTAAATTCGTGTAGGTACCTATATGTTGTATTTTGGTACACGATTTTGTGATCAGTTCTAACTCGATTTTGATGGTATATTTTTCATTTGATAGAAGGTAGTCAAGAGGTGGTCCCAAATAAATTTCATTGAAATAGACACATTTAACATAGATTCGATAAATAGAAATCTACTAGTCGTATAATAATGGCGCTTGAATAAGTGCCGAAATATCTCAAAATACCCACATGGTAATATAACTTTTCAACCGACTTCAAAAAAGAGTTCAATATGTATGAAAACGGAAATATACACGTAGATACGTTTCACTTCAGCGAAAGTATTGCCAAGGACTTGAATATGTTGGTGAAAAAAGATTTATAATGCCCCGAATTCGTTAATTATCTCTTATTAATACAAATGTAAACCAAGAGACTGTCAACTCATTTTGTGTTATCCCTGAATGCTACGTTCGAAGACTGAAAAACAGATGGAGCTGATGTATAACTTATTCCACCTATCAATCTGACGCCTGACATCTCAGTCTCTCGTGCGTGACCACGGGGTCTGCAGACACCGAAACATCGAGTTAAAATGTAAAATAAAAATTTACGCGATATATCCTATTAAAAAGTGTTTTATTTTAAATTATGAATCGCGAAAACTTGAGACAATATTATCATGATAGTTTAAAAACATTTTTGTTTTATAAACAGCCCGTTCTCGCTATTTCTGTATCTAAAGCCATCTCACAGTGCCCATCTTACAAAGCGAATTAAATGCTAATTCTCACATACAACCTTCTTGTTGTTGAAACAGCATTGCGGATTGTAAATAAAACTCACATACCTACTTCTTAAATGTTGCCATTCGTAATAGTTTCAAAACATTGTTTTTAATAACAAATTGTAAATGGGGAAATGTGTTAGTTTTAGTGATTGTATTTATATCAATAATAACTTGATGAGATTGAGTTTCCACCCAGCCAACGATTTTTTTTTACTACATATCTTCTTTACATTTATAGCTTAGTTGTTAAAGGCATAAATATCTTTATACCGTAGGTAAATACTCAAATACTCAAATACCGCAAATACCTACACTTGAAGTAGGTCAAAACTACAAATTGAAATGAATCTACTAACACTTCGGAAAGTCGATCTGTTGAGAAGAAATGGCAAAAAAACTAAAAATATACAATAACAGTTAACAGTTTACAGCAAGGCAATGCTTGGCAATTAATAATAATTGCTGGTTAATGCAAGGCTTGTGTTAACCTAAACCCCTGCCTAAACCTCCTCGTCACCCAGGGGAGAGACTCATAGTCCTTAACTATTTTAACTATGCGGACTGTCTACATTAAATTAATAAAGTCTTGCCTTGGTTAATAAATATTGCATTGACGCACTCTTCTGTAGACGCACTGTAGACGCACTGTAGACTTCTATAGACTTTAGTAGACGTACACTTCTGGACGGAGGCCTCCCCAGGATTCGTCATGTCGTTCGGACCCGCGCCGCCCTCTTCCAGCGTTTGACGTTCGCTAAGTGTATAAGAATGCCTACTGTGAATAATTTAATTCAATCATTCATTGTATCAAGAAAAGCAACCAAAAAAGTACATAATCAACGAATGCAGAGCATAAAAAATCGATTCATAATACACCGTAATATCGTGTTACAAAGCACAACAAATAAAATAAAAAAACATACACACGAATTGAGAATATCCTCCTGTTGGAAGTCGGTTGATTACATTTTTTTGAGTACTCATGAAGTCTTCTCTTTATCCCATGAAAGGCATCTAAATATGTTTGAGTTAGGGGTTGGTGTTTCAAAGAAATAAGTAGATACGCTCTACACATACATAACTTCACACCTATAGATATCCCTTATGGTGTAAGCAGAACACCAGAGGTTATTAGACCATCTGATGTCACGTTTGACAAAATTTTCGCACGTCCGATATTTCGATGCTGTTACAAGCACCATGATCGCGGACTGGCCAGTAAAATCGAAAATCGTGGTAAGAATCCCGTAAATACATTAAATCATAGTGAAAATAACCGCGATAGTTTAAAACAATTAAGATGGAGAGAGACTATTGTAGTGACAGGGAGTCAGCCTATCGCCCACAAAAACGCCTTTAAAACCTCTGTCCCTTAACTGACTTTTACAGTATGCCCGGGAAGACAAGCAGCTGGCACGTTCCACGTTTTTTTTTCGCTCCCAGTCCAGCATAGAAGCATATTTAAATATTACCATGAATATTGAATCCTGAAACAGACAATAATATATTTTAGTGTAGCCAACCCTTAACAAACTCGGAAACTCTGTTCCTTGGTGAAACTTTCACTAGCCGCAGCGCCCCGGGTTACTTGAGCAGTTTCTGAGGAACACGGAACCAGACAATTAAACTGTATTGGACGAAATCGCGGCGAGTTTGTGATGCGAAGTTTGTTAAGGGGGAATCTTTCTTTGTTGGTTTGTGTTTTTGTTGTGGGAAGTATGTTTGTACTTAGATATAGTTTGTTTCTTTTTTGTCACCGAAACATAATATAGTCTTTCTTTCTCTCTAGAAGTTTTTCGCCCGCCTAGGGTCGGCTTGGAATAATCCGCCCCTAGATAGGCGTGTCATAAAATGCACCTATTCCATTGGCCCCCGCATGGTCATAGAACCCCTTTAGGGATCGCCTGGCTAGCCACCACCCTTCACATAAAATCAATTATCACCACACAAATATGAACTGCCATCGGGATTTGAACCCATTGTAGCGACTTCTAGTATCGCTTCATACTAACTAAGACTATGACGACACAACGGATCCTACAACGCGCTATCAACTAATTTAATAGCAGCGAGTATATATACGACATCCCGACATCAATCGTTGGGCCGTGGGCCGCGGCCAGCCATCCCTTTTCTGGGGATTGGGAACGAACACCTTGTTCCCAAAGTGGTGAACTCTGGCATAGAAGGCATAGTAGGCAATGTTCGTTACCACTATATCAGCAGGACGCTAAAATAAATTGCTTCAAAATAAAAACAAATATAGTATGTAACTCTACGTAAACGAACTCCCACTACGTCAATACATACAACAGCAAATTCACTCGAAACTCAAAGGCTTTAGCCCATTGGACAGAGAACTCCAATATCCAGCGGACTAGGCTAGCTTCGCCATAATCCTGTTACGAGTTGATTTATTCCGATCTGATATTTTTTAATGTCTTAAATAAATAAATATTTCTGACAATCACACCACACAGCCTTATTTTAATTATTAAGATCAAGAACTAGTGTATGTATATGTTTAAATATTATAAATCATAAATAAATAAAATCCTCACAATCACATCAAATACACGGCCCCAAAGTAAGCATAGCTTGTGTTATGGGATACCATGTAGCGAACTAGGGGAGAAACTAGAATATAAATACCTATATAGATACATACATAATAAAAATATAAACATCAATGACTTCACTGTTAATATAAAACCCTTATTATTTTTATTAGAACACAGAACCTTAGAAGACAAAATGCTACACAAGCCGGCCTTCAAAAATCTATTTTATTCCTATTTTTTGCAGAAAAGTACACATATATGATACCACCAACATATAACTCATATTCGTTTCCTGTGGCTCTCTCACAAAAAAAAAGACTTTCAAGTGGATTTTTCCTTTTTAGCAATATGCTGAATCTTGTCCTGTTTGCAATACATTTTTTTTTCCTACGTGATTTCTGTATTTTTGAAATCGTTTTCAATGTATCAAACTGCAACCAAGCATTTATTTTTAATTTTCATGTAAGCAAACTAGTGAGCTATTTTGTAATAAATTCTCTCTATCTGAATACTTACTTTAAATAGAATCAGTTCTCTATTTGTCATGAAAAAGAGTTATTATCGGAATAACATGATATAGTAGTAGATATTTCTAGAACAGGTGGTCAGTGGCAGGATTGTCGTACTCCGTTAAACAAACTACAAGTTTTTATAAAAACAATCCAGGTATCTATCATGCAAGCGTAGACCATCTTATACTACAAGTTTTTATTAGAACTATCTAGGTATCAAGAATGGGACATCTTACGTCCTGTTGTACAGCTTTATAAGGCTATACTAGTGTAATGGCGTGTATGTATGTATATGTGTGTTTTGTTAACCAGTTGATACTAATATTCATACATGAATATATGATGCTGAAGATAAGATTTTTATATATTGTTTTCATTTAAATTATGCCCGCATCTTACATCAATCTCATCCAAGATGCTTGAGGGTTTTAATTTGTTTTTATCTTTCTTAGTGAGAAATAGCTTATACTATCATCTATAATGAACCTTGGACCTATTAAATGCAAAAGTATTTTTTAAAATCTGTATCTATACTAATATATAAAGCTGAAGAGTTTGTTTTCTTGTTTGTTTGTTTGTTTGAACGCGCTAATCTCAGAAACTACAAGTGGGATTTGAAAAATTATTTTTGCATTTGATAGCCCAACTCTTGAGGAAGGTTATAGGCTATATTTTATCCCGAAATTCCCACGGGATCAAAAGTTACGCGGGTAAAACCGCGCGCGGTGGCTAGTTAGTTACAAAATAAGCATACCTGTACACGCGATGACCTATACAAAGCCACTAATAATTCCTTGTCAGAGGATAAGAAGAACTGGTCCTCACAAATCTGTCGCCTGAGTCAACACGCAAAGAAGAAGACGATTAGTGCGTTGAAATAAAGAAACTTTTAGCTTTTTTATAATTGTGAAAATAAATAAAATTCAAAATGAAGCGAAACATTTTTGAGGACACGCATGTTTTATCAGGGTTCCTGGGTACAATTCCTAGCTGGGCTAGCGACAATATTTGTGTGTATACATTTCATTTTATTTCTAATATTTATAAATTTTTTATGAATGTTTATATACTTCTTTCATTTATTTTTCGTTATCTTATACCTACACATAAGGTTTTATAAGAAATTCAATTTGGACTTGATAACATATTACATACATAACTTCACGCCTCTCTCCCTAGATATATATTTTAATATAAGACATTAAATAAAAAAAGTTTTTTTGAATTTTAAATATCAAGTGCCTTCGCGCTATTGAAGTTTACAAGACAAAATTTTCCCATTTTGAGCTATCCGATCGGAACAATATTCTGAAGTAAGGGGATTATAGGATCAGATCTTACATTTGGAGTATATAAATTGTTGCTTTTTCTTGTAAGTGGCGGTTGGTTTCATCTCAATTTGCTCGTTTAGGGATTATCTAGAGCTTATGGATTGTTAGTAACGAAATCACTTATTAACTCCTTGTTATACAGGGTGTTTTGTGCAATAAGTGCAAGTTTCGTAATTCAACTGCGCAATTGAATTTATAAACATGCTCAGTGTTTCCAACTTATGCTTAATTGCAACTTTTGAATTTGTGAGCTGGAAATCGAAATATAAATTATTATTTTCTTCCATGCTGGACTGGGAGCAAATAATAAACTCAGAATGTGCCAGCTGCCTCTCTTCCCGGGCATACTGTAAAAGTCAGTTAAGGGACAGAGGTATTATTGAAGATTTTTTTGTGGGCGAAGTTGTCAAACGTGACATTAGGTTTTTTAGCGTCTGGTATTCTGCCTAAACCCATACAGGCGTGAAGTACCTATGTATGTATGTATGTATTTACATTTCCTATATATATGATATAGTATATTATGTTAATGCCCCTCTATGTCGGCGGTAACTGAAAATCATTGGTTTGTTTGTATAAATGCAAACGATTCACTGAAACATCGCCATTTTGCACCAAGCATACAAAAATAATTAACTGTTCATTAGATAAAGCTTTACATGTTATATATGTATGTATATGTAGTTTAATGTTATGTAATATTTAATGTACATAACATTAAACTTTGTAATATATTATAACATCGTAGATAGGACATTTTGTAATATACAGGGTTCATTTGACAACATCTACCAAATTTTTTTTACGTAATAAGTATCATTGATAGAAACCATTTCTGCAAAAAAAGTAGTTATTTTTTTACACGGAAATTCATATTATTCACTAAAATGTTAAGCACAACATGGTCATGCTATTTTACGAAGGAATACTATAAAGACTACGCGCAGTGGTACAACTTGTTTAGCCGAATGAATTACATCACAGACGTTTAAATTTTCAAAAAACAATCGTATTCTCTTGACAATAAGTGCCATTACATCGAGCAGGTAAGATACCGACATGTTCGCACGTGAAAGAAACCGGCCGGCGGCGCCATCGCAAACCCGGAAACACTTGTCTGTTGCCATGACCTTCAGTCGCTCGCGCATCCTCGGCGGAAGTGCACGCGCAGCGTGCGTAACGCAGCTGCGTGCGCGAGAGCCCACGAAACCTGCGCCGCATGTGTTCATTAGACAGTGTCGTCGCTAACTATCGATAATGTTTACAAATAGGGAATCGTTTATCACAACGAAGCTCGAAGCCTTTCTGATTTAAAAAACCAAATAGTGTGTGAATTTGACAAAATGACACTGCAGTGCTAAATAAAGCCCATGAAAATGTGTTAAAACGTGCTAGACTCTGCCTGGAGAAAAATGGTATGCATTTTGATCACTTACTCAATAACTTAACGTGAAACTCATTCGTAATAATTGTGTAAATAATGTTGATTAGAGCTTTAATTAATGTACATAAGTTTATTCAATCTTTTTAAATACGCCGAATTGCAAAATGCTTCTTCTTTCTATCTATTTTGCATTCACTTAAAAGTATTACCTATGTTAAATTTTCTCACATTAAATCCCTCGAACCTTTTGCAATTTGCCGGTTCTAAGCCTGTAAAAGTATGAAGAAAAGATTGTACGTAACTTATGTAGGTTACTTTTTTTATTGCCTGTAGGTATGCATAACTACTAAACTCAAAGTGTGACCTTGCAACCTCATATCGTTAACATGTTTTGTCGCGCGACAAAACACCTTGTAGTACTACGTCTTCGTAGTATTATTAAACGTAATCAATAAAGTGCCGCGTAATAGTATCGTATTGTGTGTAGGGCGTTCATCAATAACGACTATTCTCGAAACAAATCAAGGTGCCATATCTTTACTTTTTTCTACTGAGCGATACTAAAATAAAAATGCAGGTTATTCGTATTATATCAAAGTACGTTATATTTAAATTTGGCAAGTGCCTACAAAACAACCCTGTATAAGCTATGTAGTATGTAGGTATACATATAGGGTCGCCTTATAATAGTCAATAATATTTCAATAGCAGATTAAGGTGGATAAGTGGGTCATAATTACGAAAAAAAAATTTTTCTGTACAATTTTCATAAATTAAAATTTCGAAATTCTTCCAAGTGATCAAAATTTAAGTTTGACTACACAGCAAGTAATAAAAACGTTTCCATCTAATTGTATGTAGTCATAAAATGTAGATTAATCTTAAATTTTACTCACGGAGGAGAATTTTGAAATTTTAATTTATGAAAAATATTTTTTTTTTTTTTTAAATTCAGACTCATCCTTATTCTGCTATTAAAATATAATTGACTATTATAGGCGGACCCTGTATTTATATTATAATAAATTTTTAAACAATTTTTATCGTCTTTTATTTAATTAAGCTTGGTAGTTTACGGCGTAAACCGCAGAACTCATCACCCAGAGAAGAAACTAGATTGTCTTAAGTCATGATTAACCTTAAATAAAATACTTTTGACCGGATTTATAGCGTAAAATAATATTTAACACTAGCCACCGCGCGCGGTTTTACCCGCGTAACTTTTGATCCCGTGGGAATTTCGGGATAAAATATAGCTTATAACCTTCCTCAAGAGTTGGTCTATCAAATGCAAAAATAATTTTTCAAATCCCACTTGTAGTTTCTGAGATTAGCGCGTTCAAACAAACAAAAAAACAAACTCTTCAGCTTTATATTGTATACTAGCCACCGCGCGCGGTTTTATCCGCGTAACTTTTGATCCCGTGGGAATTTCGGGATAAAATATAGCTTTTAACCTTCCTCAAGAGTTGGGCTATCAAATGCAAAAAGATTTTTTCAAATCCCACTTGTAGTTTCTGAGATTAGCGCGTTCAAACAAACAAACAAAAAACAAAAAACAAACTCTTCAGTTTTATATATTAAGTATAGATTAAGTATAGATTTCGATGTCGATGAAGATGGTAATTTTTTTATGCAATTGACTAATTGTATTTTTTTTCTTTTTCCAGGTCAAGTCGTGGACATCACTCCTAGAGAAGCGGTACGTCGCATCGGCGATGATCTAACCGTGCTGTGTAAAGTGCCCTACCCGATTGATTCTTGTCGGTAAGTGTAAAGCGCCTTTTTGGCTTATCTTTTGAATTTTCACTTAGATTTTAAGTACAGTTATGTATAGATTTTTGGATAGTTTTTATTGAGAAATGACACGGAATCGATAATTGCGTTATGGGGAAATAAGTGTGCTAGTTCTGTCTATTTTATTTTTAAGAAAGAGGATATTTTTAGATAACCTTGCGGTAAAGTAAGGATGGCACGTCTGTCCTCTTTGCCACTTGGTGGAAAATGAACATATTAAGAACTAAGATTGTGCACGGTCCTCCTATTCACCAAATATAAACTATTGACTTGACACTTAAAAGCACAGGACTTTAGAACAAATAAATTATGGATTGATTGAAGTATAGGCATAATTTGAGGACACGTATCAGAAATTAACCGTAAAAGTTTAACTTTTCGGTAATCCGCTATACCTGTAACGAATTTGGGATGAAAGATCTGCGTCTGGTACATCGGTCGTTTATTATGTTTAAATTAAATAAATAAAAATAAAATAAAATCCCCAGAATCACACCAATAACATGGCCCCAAATTAAGCAGAGCTTGTGATATGGGATACCATGTAGCGAACTAGGGGGGAACCTAGAATATAAATACATATATAGATAAACGACCAGGCCCGATCATTTTTTTTTCTTGTTCCGTGCGGGAATCGAACCTACGACCACTGGTGTCTGAGGCAGACAGTGTTACCCCATCGCCAAAGTGGTCGCGAAAATTGTTTTTATTTGAACGGTGGTTTATCTTGCTGACATCTTTGGCCTCGTCTTCACTTCCCATCAAGTGAATTAGAGGTCAAATGCTAACCCCGCGTCACACAAACCGGAAATTGTGTGAATTTTAGAAATATTAAGGTATTATATTACCACAGGACCAAATTAAATAGAAGACAAAAGACAGTAACTTTATTTACAAATCGTGATATTTTTTGCAATTTTATACAATAGGTACGTACATATACATATAATAAATGAAAAAGAGTAACTCAGCATATGCGCTGGTATTCTGTAAGTCCTAGAGAAAAGGGCAATTTATACAAAAACAAGTAAATAAATAAATAAATAAAATAAAATAAAATAAAGTAAATTAAATTAAATAAAGAAATAAATAAATAAAATAAATAAATAAAATAGATAAATAAATAAGTTAGTTCACCTATTTAGATTAACCGAGTCGTCCCACCCACTCATCTGGCATGCTTCTGCACAGAGTTCCTTATTATAAATTCTTTACGCATGCCTTTTTTGCAAAATTTCTCGATAATTAAAATATCAAACAAAATCGATCCCGACTAGGATTCGAATCCAGACCTCCCGCATTCCGGGCGGGTCTATCAATTGAGCTATCGGGGCCTGTTGGGGTCAGTTGGAAGAGTACCCGTCTGAAATGCTGCAGATCTGATTTTATTTTGGTACTAGCTGACCCGGCAAACGTTGTTTTGCCATATAAATAAAATAAAAAAATTATAAATTAATAGATGTTGGCCGATTCTCATAGATACCGGATAAGCACAAAAAATTTCATCAAAATCGGTCAAGCCGTTTCGGAGGAGTATGGCAACGAAAACTGTGACACGAGAATTTTATATATTAGATTTTTAACCAAGGACTGCATACCGGTATGAATTTCTGTACATTTTTTTTCTGTATGACGTCATACCGTTAAATTAGGTGTATTTAAAAATAACAGTACAGGAATTCATACTGAAATAATTCGTGTACCTTTTTTATTATTGTAGCATAACTGATTTTTTTTTCAGTTAACTGATATTTTCCGGTATTAATATTAATATTAAAATTTTATTTTTAAATAACTGTAGAATGTTCGATAGTTTAGTTGAAGCCTATGAAGCGTAGGTACATATGCTGACCTATACATTTCGGTACCGAAATTAAATCGGTTAAAATATTTCTGTACTAAAAACATCTACAGAAATGAATCCGGTATACATTATTTGGGTACTGATTTAATATATTTAGATTTTAATAACTTGTACAGGTATTGTGTGTGATGAGGCAGTACACTAAAAAGGGTACTGAAATTTTACTAGTAGGTACTATTTAAAAATTTTATACCGGTATGCAGTCCCTGTTTTTAACTTTAAAATGAAATTTAAGCATTAAAAACTTTATAAATATTTCTCGATGATTTTTACAAGAATATTTATTTGGATTCTTCATCAAATCTATTTCCCTTCTAATTTCAGAGTAACAGTCGGCACAGTATCCTACCGCCTCCTGCCAAGCATCCCTGACGGAGATGTGGTGTACTCCGGAGAGGGCCTCCAGCATGGACAATGTGGAGCTCACATTAAGCATATCAAGGAGGAGTGGAATGGCAACATCTCTTGCGTGCTGCCTCCGCAGGCTGGTAATATTGAAGTTTTGGGGACGATGCGGCTGCTTGTTGCCAGTAAGTTTCAATAAATAGTAATAAGAATAAGTAATCGCTTAATCGCTCCCAGTCCAGCATGGAAGAATAATAATCGCTACCATGGTGGACTGGGAGCGAAAGAAAAACATAGAATGTGCCAGCTGCTTCTCTTCCCGGGCATACTGTAAAAGTCAGTTAAGGGACAGAGATTTTAAAGGCGTTTTTGTGGGCGATAGGCTGTCACTACAATAGTTTCTCTCCATCTTTATAATACCTCCAAATTTGTCAAACGCGACATCAGATGGTCTTGTAACCTCTGGTGTTCTGCCTACCCCATAAAGGATACAGGCGTGACGTTATGTATGTATGTATATAAGAATATGATGACTCCTTGAAAGGCTGGGATTTGGCGGTTGTTCGTTTCCAGCACGCATGGAAAAAGCGGTTTTGCTCGAGACTGCCCGAATCGTACGTCTTTTATGCCCTGATCCCCGACCGACTTGACAAGTTGTCGTGTCTTTTCCGCCGAAAGGCGTGTAGTTTTAAGAATACGTAGTAATAATAAATTACCAAACTGACACCTTACTGATAAACCTATTATAGCCACCTCTTACGCCGCAGCTGATAATTTAATAATAAATAAATAATAATAATAATAAATCCCCGGACAACCACACCAACTATATGGCCCCAAAGTAAGCATAGCTTGTGTTATGGGATACCATATAGCGAACTAGGGGGGAACCTAGAATATAACTACATAAATAGATAAACCCCCATCCTATTCCCACTACCTAATCCTGTCAAGACTCGGTTGTCTGGAAGAAATCGCTCTACAGCGATAAGGCCGCCTTTGTGCCAATACTGAATTAAAATGTACCTTTTTTACTTTCTTTTTTATAATGTTGGTTTACAATAAAGAATTTATTATTATTATTATAAACACCCAGACACGGAACATTTTTTTTTTGCTTGTTCCGTGCGGGGATCGAACCCGCAACCACTGGCGTCTGAGGCAGATAGGTTTACCCCAACGCCAAAGTGGTCATCCATTTTTTAATAAATATAAGAAAATATAAAATATGTTAAATTACCTCAAATTCAAAAAAGTCTAAATATTCATTTCGTACACACTTGAAATGTGTCTTTAGGTACTAAATATTTCGCTGAATCTGTCACCACTTCAGAAATTCGATCTGTTGAGAAAAAGTGGCAAGAAACTTAACAGCAAATGATCTTTTAAAAAATACATCAATAAACAGCCAAGGAGTTTTATCTTCCATGTATTCTTCCATGGTTACGGTACAGTTTCGTTCAATACTATGGATACATTTTCATTGGACTTTGAACCTTATTACAACCAAATTTGAATTTAATGTTACTCAATTGTTCATGATTTTTTTTTATTAATGTAAGAATATTAAATTTTTTATGTTTTCATTTAAATGTACTAATTTTCGTTACTTAAATTTATAAATGTCATAATTTGAATTTTGCAAGTTTACATAATTTTTCATGGCTTATTTTTAGTTCAGAATATACTTTTATATGTTTTAATTTTAAATAATATTTTTTTTATTGATAGGATATGAGTTTCGGAATTGTTTTTAATTTGTTTTGGTTAATAATGTACCTACTTTGTTTAATACCCACAAAAATATTTAATTGCCGCTTTATGTGTAAGGGTACTTTGGAAATCAGCGTTGCCTTTTCGGGCAACACTTAGCTGAAAGTTCAAGGGTTGACACTTCTTTGTTTTAAAAAAAATATGTTATATCTTGTAAGTTTTTGTGTCAAAAATTATTATATTATTATAAGTTGCTAAGTGTATACATAGTTACACGTTACTCTACAGTATCTTTTTTATGTAAAGGAAAATCTCGAATATTTTAGGAACTTTATTATCAAAGCTTATCATTTAATCTTACCTTATTTCAGGAGCACCCGGTGACCCTCATCTGGCGACGTCTCCGTTTGGAACCTTCCAGGAGGGCGAGACGCTGAAGGCGCGATGCGACGTACCCAATGGCCGACCAGCTGCTAGAATTACTTGGTTCTTAGGTAAGGATTTATAAATAAACGAGCGTTTGCCCGCGACTTCGTACACGCATAAACTCAAAAGTCCTATTTTCCGTTCCCGTGGGAATTCCGGGAATTCCTTCCATTATACAAACAGACACTTATTGAGGAACCTTTATACAAAGTATAACATCCGTGCACTCAAAGAATAAGATTTTATCATACAAACTAAAACATCATATATTTCCCGTTCCCGTGGGAATTTCGGGAATTACTTTCATAACACAACCGGTCTCTTTTTGAAGAACTTTTATGCCAAGTATCATATCCGTGCACTCAAGGAATAAGATTTTTCATACAAACTAAAAAGTCCAATAATTCCCGTTCCCGTGGGAATTCCAGGAATTCCTTCCTTAGTGCACCCTTACATCCCCTAAAGAATGTATGTTCCAGATTTCAGCTCTCTACGCCCAGTAGTTACGACTGTACGTTGTCTGTCAGTCACTCAGTCAGTAACGGAACAGTTTTATATATATTGATAAATAACAAAAAAGCGGCCGTGTAGGGTTGGTTTAGAATAGCCCTACCGCCCCTGGATAAGCGTGTCGTAAAAGGCGACTAATCCGAGTGACAAGCGCTTGGTGGTACTTAATCCCGTCAGGGTCCGACTGACTAGCGACCACCCTTCATATAAAATCATAAGTAGGTATAAAAAGTAATAGTGACTCATAAGATATATCTAAGAATATAAATATCTACGAGTTTTGTTTCCCTAACTAAAATACAGTGGAATCCGTTTATAATGACATCGCAGGGAAATAAGAAACAAGTCATACTAAACGGACGTCATACAAAGCATAGGTACTGCAAGAATAAATAAACTGTTTAAGTTAGTATGTGATTTATTTTAATAGAGAGGTATAAAATAGAGATAAATCAAAGTAGAAATTAATAAGTAGACGCAATAAGTAAATCTACGCTCTGAGACTCAAATCAAAAAAGCCTTTCACGCGCCGAAAGTCTTTGGCTATAACGTGACTCTCCCGAACACTGCCAAAGGTGTTAGAAATCATAAGGTCGGACAAAATTTGATGAAAAAGGGTCACAATAAGCGATATGTCACTATAGGCGAAGTCACTATATCCGACTTAGTTATATAATTTATATGAAAACCAAACTTCACTGTGTAAACACGTCATAATAAGCGGTTGATCAATATAAGCGGAGTCATAATAAACGGATTCTACTGTACTTTCAAGTTACGTTTAAATGAGTTGATATTTTTTTCATCTTGTGTATACAAGGTGTTCCTGTTGATTTCCCATAACTCTAGGGTATTAATGGGACCATGTAATAGAATCAAATAACATGTAAATAATTTTTAATTTTTTTTTTAAATAATTTTTTTTTCACACAAAATAATTCAATTAAGTCAAAATATCTTACGTAAAACACCTTTATGCGAAGTACGTGGCATATTTTTATCGCCATGCACAGGTACAGTTCGCGACGTTTTGCGTTGTGCATTGTATGCAACGTTCCTCAACGTATAAAATGTTTTTGTTGTTTATTGTATGGCTTCAGTGACACGCGTCTATTGAAATTAAAGAGATTTTACAAGGGTGATAATTTATGAACTCAATATATTTAGATTGATGATATCTTGGAAAGTATGCACTTTTGAACCACATATTCTTTGGCAAAAAGTATTGTTTTTTAGTAAGGAACAAAACCTCAAGGTTATGGGAAATCAACAGGAACCTTGTATATTAAAAGGTATCGAATTCCATAAATGCTGTGTTATCGGAAAAAGATCTATGGAATATTTCAAACGTATGATGAGGAGTAGATAATAATAATTTGTTAGAATTATGGAGGTACCGATCATGATCTTCATGTCAACATAACATAACTTATCATATTTGGGGTAGGCAGAGACAAGGGAACGCCAATTACTACGATCCCGACATACCTCTTTCGCTTCCTCTATCAAAACATATTTACAAATATTCATGTATGCCTGAATTAAAAACTGTGCTATAATGAACCAAATAATTACTTTTCAGACCAAGAACCTCTTCTCCAAGGAGTCCACCAGCCAATCATCACCACAGAACCCGGCACTGACTTACAAACTGTCAGTCAAAACGTCACCCGGACATTGACAGCTGATGACAACGGACGCAAGTTGACATGTCGCGCTGAACATGAGGCTTTGGACCAGCCTAAGGAAGTCTGGCAACAGTTGGCTGTGCATTGTAAGTGTTGCTCGCTTTAAATATTATCTTCTTTTTAAAAAAACAACTGTCGAGAAACATATCATCATCATCATCTCAGCCCGCGCTAGTCCACTGCTGGACGTAGGCCTCTCCCAACGCGCGCCACCGAATTCGGTCTCGAAAAACATAAATAATAACAATACAAAAATAACAAAAAAACGTAATTTTAATATAGACAATGGCTCATAACAATGACTGATAATCCTTTACTCAAAAATACATATTATAATGTAACATCTAAGGAGCTAAACTCAAGACACAGTTAGGTCTTTTGTATAATCTTCAACGATGGAGATGATAAATCGATTTCTTAACTGTGAACCTAAATCTTACATTTTAATTTAAATAATGATATATGAAAACTCAATTACAATCAATACTTTTAAAACTAACTGTATTTCAAATACATGGTAAACTCGAAGACACTTCCGCCTGACCTCCAATAAGTTCATTTTTGGTTGCACTTAAAAAATAGAATAGATAAAACAGTTCGGCGGCGCCGCGACAATGTTTGAGTGACTTTTGTTTAGAGTGATCAGGTGGCAATGGCCGCGACTGTACAACATAAAAATCACGCTTCTAAATTTAATAACTAATCTCTTAACCTTCTCAAACCCTCAGACCCACCAAAACGCCTCGAATCCGGCCCCATCACAATCTTCGGTCTGAAGCTCGGCTCTGAAGGTAGACTCAACGTCACCATCAGAGCTCATCCCGTTCCTGACGTGGAATGGACTGTGGGAGACGTCAGGCTGAGACCCTCGCAGGCTAATGAAGATAGGAGCATCATGGCGCTTGAGCCGATTGCTTTGGTAAGATTTAGTTTTGTTTTCTGGCCGCATGCTTAAAAAAAGGAGCCTTTTGCTTTAACGTCAACCGTAAAAAGAGAGGCAACTGTAATAATCAACGAATGCAGAGCTTTAAAAAACCGACTTCATGTCAAAACTTTAGCTGAAGTATAAGGTCTTCTCCATAACCATACATATATTTTTTTTATTTAAAATTTTTCAAGAAGTTACTCAATTGATTTCGATTGAGTTGCATCTTGCCTCGTTAATGTTTGACGTAACAAATTTTAGAAGCCCCGAATATTTGTTCTCTAAGCTGAAATTTCAAACTAAGCACAACGCTATGCTAAGATCAACAAGACCTCCTCTTAGTGTCCAGCATCACCGAACTGTGTCTTTTACTGGCAGTTTTCGCTACAGCAGCGCGACCAAGTGCTGGAACAATATTCCGCCTCCAATAAGGAGGATAAAGTATAAAGAATCTTTTAAAAATAAATTCAAAGAATTACTTCTAGAAAAGCAGAAACTGCCGTCTCTTTGATGCTTCATTGGCAATGAACATGTTTATTATTAATCCAGTTTTTTTTGACCTATTAATCTATGTAAATTTAAAAATGAAAGGGCTTACACATAATTATTTATTATTTATTGGTTTTTTATTTGATTATTATATTTTTTTTTATTTAAACTATTTATTTTAAATGTTATTAGTGTTCGTGTGACATCTTTATTTTGATATATATATTTGAAAGTGTTTGTTTATTTTTAGATTTGGTTAGGTGCCGTGTGTACATCCTCATGGCAGTAGCTAAAAACCAGCGATTTACTCTCTGAGTAAATAATTACGCTGAGCTATGGCCGATTGCAATGCTACAGCACATTACATTATTATTTTTTTTTTGTTTTGTTTCAAATTGTATCTTTTTTTATTAATGTGTGTGCATGTAGTACCTCAATAAACGAGTTTATCTATCTATCTATATTCTATTCTAAACAATATTTTTATTTATTTACAGGAAGGTGGCTACTACAACATCACTTTAGTCCTGGCCCGAATCACCAAGCAAGATGTCGAGAGAACTTACTATGTTACAGTCAAGAACGCAGTTGGAGAAGAACAGATGACAGTTCGCATTAGCACCATGATGGAACCTGCTGGTATGTTTACAATTATTAGGGTTCCATACAAATTTAGAAAATTATATAACCATTATTTGGTGTTAATTACCGAAAAATAAGTATAGGATCTATTATCGTTTAACCTTGTCGAGATTGATGCTAGTTGACTAAAATGCCATAAAGAATTAATGATCTTTAAAAAAAGCATATTTCAAGCCTCATTTTAACTCAACTTCTGGCGTAATTTATTCAAATAAGTAAAAAGGAGATATCAAAATAATATTAAATAGTAACAATGCAAAAAGCAAAGAACAAAGGCGGATCCTTAATTACGTGAAATAATGAGCGTTTAGAAATCTAATCATCACTCATCTTAATAACTTATTCTTCTACGAATTTTCAACACATTGGTTTAAATGGTGTAGCGTTTTTAAAATAAAAAAGACGTGTGGCACTCGGAGACTGCCGCGGTAAAGCTATTGCATAGCATTTTATATCAACTTATGCAATTATAATTATTTATTTATTTTATTAATGCAGTAATGTTTGATCTAATATGAAGTTGCACAAGTTCCTAGTAGATGGCGCTGATTGTTTATTAAAGCCCGCATGTAAAGTTATGAAATCAAAGTATCACCTCTGTGCCGGTCGGAGTAGAGGGTTTTAGGTTTTTTTCGTTACGGAATTTCTGGATTCGGTCCCCACGCTCAAGGCCCGCGATAGAAGCTATGCAATAGCTTAATAAAATTCGTTCGTCCAAAAATTTACTAATTGTAAGTACCAAAATCATACAAAACATATAATATTAAAAATGCAATATCTTTTCGTGTAACGTTCGTCTACGAGTATTTTTTGCACTGAGTTACTCAGGAATTAATCCCGAATAGTCTAATATATTTTTGTTTGTTAAACGCCACAAAATAACATCATCTAAAATCATGTATGGCACGCTGCCACTGTGCTTTTATCAGTTATTTAAAAAAACATTTTTTTGTGTATGTAAATGAACTATTTTCGTCATACATACACTAGGTATTCCCTTGGTACGCCCCGCCTAACTTACTTGCAATTAAAAAACAGGGGATTAATACTGCTATTTTAAAACGTCAATTTGTTTTATACAACTGTAGGGTTAACATTTTCATTGATTAGAAACAAGGAAAACCAGATAAAAAAGCATTTTTCAACACACTTGCTCGTAAAGTGAGCGTTATTCTATTGAGTTTAGAACTATAAACTGGGCTATAAGTCACGCGTGCATTAATATATTATACCCTAGTGCATAATATAATGAATCCTACAAAGTTGAATTGTACCTTTGTGCTAATAACATGCGAGAAAACAGAGCATATTTTATTGGTCCGGGTTATACACTAAATATTTTCAGAAACAACAAAGAGGTTTTATACCACTTCAAATCCATATACATTTTTAAATGTTTGCGCCTTATATTAGTAAAATAAATTTGTATATTAAACAAATTATTCACAATTTACAATCATTTGTCATAAAATATTTGCATTTACCACTCCAAATTAAACATTTTCATTTAAAATAGGCTGTATATGCTATACAGACATTGACACATTTGACGGAAAACAAAAAACTACGCGCATGCGCGAGGTTCGGCGCCATTTTTCAATCACAATTCACAGCTTTGTTATCAAGTGTGTTTGTTATTTTATGATCACGTATGTCTGTCTTTTACTCACAAGTGTGTTGAAAAACGTCGTATGTAACTCGTGAGCGTTGCTAATTACTTTACCAATGAGATAATTTCACTTGCAACCATGTTCTCATATAACGTCTAAATGTATCGAAATCTCAATGTAGTGTGCGATGAAATATATCGATGTTGCCATGCTAACTTTTTTGGCCTGTTAAAAAACTTTTTCGTGACTTAAAATATTAATAAAATAAAAAAATATTAGTATCACGATTATCATAATCCTCATGAAAACTGTACCTACAACAATTTTGAATTTAAAATAGCATTATTAACCCCATGAAATACCTACTTAATTGACATTGAATTACAAATTAAACGCCATTTTTATATTTTAACAGTGCGCAAAACTTACGTCAACTTTTTAATATTCGATATTTATGGTAAGAACAAAATTATTGAGAATGTTGTCATATGAAATTTTTGAAATTTTTTTGGTAATTGTAGTGCAATGAAATTAAAGTATTCTCTTAATGTAGGTGTTAAGAAAGCGACCGACTTTTTTACTGTAGAAATATATGAGTATTTAATTTGAGTATTTGATTCATTTGATTAGATTTTTTAAGTGGTTGGTAGAATTGGAAATTTGTATTTTAAATCAAAAATAATAATCTGTATTAAGGCATTATGCATAAATTGCCATAGAAATACCGATATTTTGCATGATTCTCATTAATTTTGCAAGTCTGTGCTAAATTCTAAAATCGGGCATGTTTTAATTAAATACGGCATGAGCATATGTTTTTGAAGTTTTAAAAACTAACTACATTCCGTTGTTTATCTAAATAAAACTTATATTTTTTTGCATGTGCATATTGTTTTTTTTTGTTTCATAATGTATGTATATTAAAATTAATTTAAAGTATCCTCATCTATAATCATCTAGTCTCCCAGTTATATCATCAGTAATTGAATGCATCATCTTCAAGTATTACCAAAGATCATAGCAGTTTCTATATTTATATGTATAGAGGGTGACTGGTGGTGGGTCTCTTTTGAAATTCGAGGACGTGATAGTTTGAAATCATACAATGAAGAATAAAAATATAATAAAACATAAATACCAATTATTTACCGAGTAAATTTAACCGAACGTTAAAGCAATGACTAAGCAACGCATGGTAACACTAACGTTGGCAACGATCTGCGTGCAAGGTCACGTGCCGCGATTGACTCGGGCGTAAGTAAACTAAATAGTAACGAAACGTTATTTATTTGTAGGAAATTCTAGTGAAAAATAAAGTACCTACTTTTATTACAAAATTATAACCAGAATCGAGTACAGAGTGCTCTCCTTCAGTATCTAAAATTTGTCACCAGTCATCCTGTAAGCAAAATTTATTGTATTTTTATACAACCTGAGCTTCCAATGAGTTTCAATTCATAGTTATATTCTTCTAACCTACTTACAGACTTACTGTTCCGAATAGATATGAAACAAAATTTAACCTTATAAGTTGCTAAGTTTTTTATTATTATATCATTTTTCATTTCATTCATTTGTAAACGTCAAATTCAAAAAAGACACGTTTCATCTTTACTTAGAAAGTGCAGTTTTACTTTGTGTTAAGCTATAAATAAGGAAATCTCTCAATCTTTTAATTTTTTTAATGCAATAACTTTTACTTGTGGTCTTATTTAATTTTATTACCGCAGGCGTGGAACTCGACACTGGATCCATCGTTGGCATAGTCTTAGGAGTCCTCATCCTACTCATCGCTGTATCCTTAGCCGTTTTCGCCAAAGCCACGGACAGATGGTGCTTTGCAGGTAAGACTTTTAAGCTCCCAAAGGCAGATTCTAGATTGTTTTTCTAAATCATAAGAGCATTTAAAAATTATGGATTGACAAGTTGACAGATGTCAAAAGTCAAAACAGAGTGATTGAAAGTACGAATCTTTCAACTAAAAGGTTTTCTCAAACCATGTTTTTATAATGCTCTTGTAATTTGAAATAAAATAAGTAAGTAGTTATACTAATTTATAAAGTAGGTGTGAATTTAAAATAAACATAGAAAAATACAAATATTCTCATCCCATATTCCAGGAAAAACAATTGTTTTAACACACTTGCTTTGTTAGTCATGTTGAAAATATATGAAAGATTAAACCCAAATGACATCAGTCCAAAAGACACTAGGTATACATTTCATTAATTTAAACTTTTCTTATAAATTAATTTTGTCTTTACCACTCAGCTATGAAGGCTCATATTATGAAGCAAAGTTCCACCTTTTTTATGAAATGAAGTCATAGATAAAGAGTGACAAATATTTGTCATTTCACAGACTTCTTATCACGTTTTTTTTTCATTAATTCATTAAATATATTTTTGAATTAATTCCAATCTTACTTGATGTGAAAGTGACGCTAAGACCAAAGATTTAGCTCGTATTAAGTGAATCCTTTATGGGTCGAATGAATTTAACGTGTTTAATAAAAACATCATTTCTACCCATGAAAAATAAATAAATGTGTACATCAGATGACTCATTCTTTTGAAATATATTTACCAATTTATCTTTATACCAATTTTATTTCTATTGCATTATATTTGAATTGGCTTTTGGCTTACCCCTTTACCGTTAGGCATGTTTATTCCCTTTCCATTATTTACCATATCTATCAAAGCTGTATAAATAATTCCACTGCGTTGTACATCTTAACTCAAATTCGATATACAATCAAACTTGAATATTTCCTTATTCCTTTTTTTACAATTTAACTATCTAAGAAGGTTATTAATAGGTATCTATCAAAAATATATTATCAATATATCCTCATTTCGTTCTCATTCTTAATTTCAAAAGAGTAGTAAGTTTTTCCAGAATAAAAAACAAAAATCTAAAGATTTTTGAATTTCAGTTTTAAATTCTGTACCTACCTATTTTAGTTACCTTGACAGTGACAGCTAGATTAATTGATCAATCAGTATATATATTTAAAACCTCAGTACAATATACGCAATCAACGTCGCTGACATTATTTGTGCACTCAGTTTTATAAGTAATATGAATATGTGTGATAAGCTATTATTTCTTAAGTAGTCTACATAACCTTAAGAACTTAAATTAACTTCCTTATATATTATTAATATAAAATAAATCTGCTAACAGGCTCACGGGCTGTGGGTCGATAGGTAATACACTAAAATATTAGAAAAAACACTTAATTTATAAAAGCGTGCACAATCACTGTTATGTCATTCACGAACTTATATTACTTGGCTTTTTTACTTTAATAAATACTAAATATGCAAGTTGAACCTCTGACAGAGAAGCATAGTACTATTTTTTACTTGGCAACATTGCATTGCAAAAGGCCTAGAAACCGTGAAATATGGACCTCATTTTAGCTCTACCAAAAAAATATATCATGAAAGGCTCAGATTAAATTGCAAGAAGTATTTCACTAAGAAAATTAGCTGAGTAATACAGTTTTACGAATGATAAATAATTATAGTTTTTCTCAATATAACGCCTAATGAAATCAATCATCTCACTGTATTTTAAAAATTTTATTTCGAGTATTTCGTAAGATAGCCGTGTCTGCCGAATTTTGTGCTTGTCTCAAGTGTGTAGATTTGGATATGTGAATGTTATTTTTAATATTAATTATATTAAGGATAAATTTTATTATTATGCCTACGTATCAATATTTAAAGCGATCAAGAACTTTAATGTTTTTTTGTCCATTGCATGATTTTTTTCTTAACTTACGCATGAGTCAATGTTGTGATTAATTATATCTTTGCTATAATCTGTCTAATTCTTTTAAAAAGAGCATGAAATTATTTAAAATGTGCATGAATATATTTGGATGTTGTACGTTTCTATGTGTTACTGCGGTGATGGATTTTATTCGAAAATTTCGTATTTGTGCGTTTTTTTTTGTTTCATTATCTTCAATATTAACTGTGTGTCATATTCTGTCCAATGTAAAAACATAGTAAAACAAGAATAATTCAAATTTCACCTGAAATCCAAGAAAAAAATTAACGTTTTAATATTTCTAAAAAAAATATTTAAAAAAAGATTTTTTTTTAAATATTTCTCAGTACTAACAAGTAAGGGTGACGGTATTTTTACATGTATTGTAGTTTATCTAAGCTTATACGTGATAACTTTAAGAAATAAAAAGAAATTACTATCATTAAGTGCTAAATGAACCACTAGCAATTCAGCACTGCACCACTGACTTTTACACACAAACATAAATTAATCAAAATGTGTAACCGCAGCTTATTCACAACAAAAATGCACCTCATGAAAAATAATCTTACTACGTTCTTGGTCGCTCAATTTATTGGTATGTGGCAGGGAGGTCGCACCGCACCGATATCCCCGATGGAGCGGACTCAGAAGCCCCTCTTCCCTCTCATGACGATGTGAAGGGCTCAGAAAACCCCTCTCACGACCACGGGGACTATATCAGCAATGGCAACACTAAGCATCCAGAAAAAAAACCTGATACAGCTGTTTAAGTTTGTAAGTTCCTAGCTGTCACTCAGAAAGCTGAACGTCATAGTGACAGCTTAAATGTCAGTAAATGATTGACTAGTAGTATTCAAAAGTTTTAAGAAACTCGCCATTAGTAATTTTTAAGCTTTTACAATTTCGATAAAAAAAATTACTCACCTATAAATTGGAATTTCTGAGTGACAGTACGAAGTTACTTATTAATAATATAGATATATTAAGTCCCAGATTTTTTGAAATCACTAATTGTTGCTTATTTTATATTAAACTTGAGGCAACGAAACAAATACTAACTCTAAGGTTCGTACTCATTAAAGGCTCTCAAGTTTGAGAGCGCTCTCAAGCTCTGCACCTTTGCAATTCAATCTTTTAAGATCCAAGTTGAGAGCTTTTTATAAATACGGACCTATTGTATTACGAGTTTACTTCTGCACTGAAAACAGAAATGTATAAACTGCCATTTCTTGTAGGTTAATATAAAATCTTAAGTACGTGGAATAGAAATCTCGAGTTTGAATTGTAATGTTATAAATGTCTATAATATATGTGAATTGCACATTTTTACTTAAATCCTATAAAAGAATTCCAAATTGCAAGAAAATTGCCATTTTATACTCAATATTTCCGAAAAATTGCGTATATAAACTTTTTGTTTATAACAATGTCTAAAATTTACTCTTTTCAAGACTTTTTAATAGGGCTTAAATGGGACTATTGATAAAATTTATCGACTGTCAAATTATGATATAATTGACCTTGCAGAGTCATTATTCTAAGTATAATACATTACAGTAAAATAAGAAAACACGTCCAACTTCGTCTACAAAACGAAATGTTTACCATATAATCCCTTTTAAAAAATCTATTTTCAAAGTAGTTTAAACAACTACTATGCATTTTATAATTTAGTTGTAAACATAATCTTTTAAGTACCGATATATTGTTATTTAAAATATGAGTTGTTATTTTAAGTAATTTTGGACCACCTCTAATTTTATAAGTTTATATCTTTATGTAAATAATAGTGTCGCTTACCTTACTAAAACAATAACGTTAAGTAATAAAATGCTTTCTTACCTATTATACCTAAACTTAATAGCTTTTTGTACACATTGTTTTGTTTAATTTTAGTATGCTTAGTATAAGTTGACAGAAATATGTAATGAAGTATACTTATTTCTTGACAGCGTCAAAAATCATGGGTTTGTTCAATACAAATAACCTGATTGAAAAACTTAAGGTATTGTACTATGTAAAGAGGGATGGAAAATGAATAGAGTTTGTTTATAAAAACTGTCATCAAGGTTGGTAATTATGTCACCGATAAGTTTGAATACTCCTAATTGACATAAGAGACACCAAAAATTTAGAGAGTGTAGTGTCAAATAAAGCTCTCTGTAATCGATACAGATTTCGAAGTCTCAAATATAATTTTGAGAATGCAATGTCTATTGGGCCCACAATATAACTTTCCTATGGAGGAAAGCGTAATAGATACATACATTTTAGAAAGTATTTCGAATGTTAGCAGCTTTACTTAAATTCAAATCGGTGATAAAAAAAATGGTTGTCATGTACTGTTTAGCCATTAATGATTGATGGATTGACAACTGAAATAGAATACTTCCAAAAAATTAAAAAGGCATTTAAAAAAAGAACGTTGTCATAACAACAGTATCATATGCTTTTTAACATTTCTGGTATTAAATAAAAAGGGTTTTAATTAAATGACAGTTATATAGCTATAAGTATAGCAATATGTCACTTTGTGATTGAATTATTATCTCATTAGGTATATTATTTTTGTACCATTTAGTTAGGATTTTTATATGATTTAGTTTAAATACTCTGATATGTAAATCTTATTTATAATTTACTTTAAGCATTCAATTAAATAGGAGATTATAAAGTTTTCCACAGTAATTAAAGATGGCTTTTCAAGACGAGTCATAGTTCTGATAGACGGTATTAAGTACAAATATCATAACATAAATATAGACTAATAGTCTGGCTAACGAAAGTAGATAATGAGGGTTTTTGCAAACTTTTTATATGGCAACTTATTCTGGAAAAGGATTAAAAAGCCCGTTAAATAAAATATTAAAAAAAAAAAGGATTAAAAAAAATAAAAATTTGATAGTTTCATAACCAATGAAGGAAACAGCGATACAAAACTCTGACAATTCATTCCATATAGAATTGCTGGATTCAGATTTTGATTACAATGAACAAAAATAATTATTGTATTTTATTGTTTTCTTTTTAAGCCTGATTAATACTAGTTGCCTATCATTTTAATTATATACTCATCAAAAAGTAGGACAGTACTTTTTTACGATAATTTTATAAAAAAATTAATTAAGTATCATTTCGTTTAATCCATATTTTTTGAAATTCGCCAGATTTTTCATTCTGTACTTTCATCAGCCAGACTATAGAAAAAATATGATTAAATTGTCACGATATTTTAGCTCCATTCATGACAGTTCGTCGCGATATATTAACATGATACAGCGCCATCTATTATAACCGTGAAAAGCTTTATAATTATGTTCTTTAAGATTCCTAGTTAGAGAATGGGTTGTAGGTACTATCCAATCATTTTTGAAGCGAAAGAAAGTATAAATAATTAATTGAAAAGATGGCATTGCAAATTCTAATTCTAAATGTGATTAAGTATGTGTTTGACAACTAGTTAAGGCATATAGTAAACACTGCGTCAAATTAATACGAGGAAAGTTTAAAAGAAAGACGTGATCACACTTTGTATCCTCAAAAACAATTTTTAGACCTTGAGTCGTGTTTTTTTCTCCGCGAATAATAATCCTTAATCTGTAGTTAACGGCGTAATTGTATGTCATTTTACTATGTTGATAAAGTAACTGAACTTATTCAGGATATCTCATTAAAAATCTGGTTCTTAGCGTAAGTACCTAAGACTTATTTGGTTACAATACGCGGTTTAACTGATAATTTCCTTATCCGACCTAATTTGACAGCGCGCGTAAATCACAATTAAAATCTTTTTAAAATGAAGAAAACCTCACATTCATTACAAGTAAAGAAAAATAAAGGATTGTTTTTCTATACAACCAATACTGCCATCTTTTCTTAATGTTTTGGAGATTTTATGAGATTATTTAGATACTTTTTAAACTATTCGACCATTTAAGTTTCATATTGAGACTTTGATTACCGATAAAAACCGTTAAAATATCTCGATTTTGTATAAAATTTCACGTTTGGACATGTGTTTTTACTTGTGTATGTTACAGAAAAATAACGGTTCTGAAGTTTTTAATAATAGAAATCCGATTTTTGTCTTTTAAAATTTTTGGTACTTATCACAAGTTTTTGGAGCCGTAATTTTTCTTAATGTTTTACATTGCATCGTACACTTATCTAAGAAGTTATTATACTTAAATACTTTTTATATAATGTTACAATGTACCCATCGAAAATGTAGATATTTAACAAATTGTACCCGAATTTTTATGAGAAATCACAGTGAGGTTAATGACCAGAAATCGTTGTTACTCACAGTCTTAATATTTCAAATTATTGCATAGTACTTCGTAATAAAAGTTTAATGGATATGAATTATAAAGTATTTATTAAATAATATTAATGTACTGAGCGTTTTATTTCGTTTTTATAGCCAAATTATAATTGTATATTTTTCTATCGTCAATGAATCAATTTAAATTTATCCAATTAGGTATCTAGAAAAAAATTGTTGCTAAAATCCGCGTGCGAGCGCCTTGTATATTTTATATGAACTATCACATACTATGCCGGGGCGGGGCGGTCCGCATTTCATATAAAATGTATGAGAGAGATCTGCAAAAAGTACCTATACAGCAGAGATACACCTTTTTTATTATAAACAGAAGAGATCATTTTCACTTGACGGTAAGTGCAGACCAAGTAGTTCATAGGACATTTCATTTCTTGAGAGTACTAAGAGTAGGCCCTGTTTTAATTATTGCAAAAGCCAAGTAATTGCAGTTTTGTCGAAAATATAGGGATATAGTTCTGCCTTAATTATAAGGCAGCTCTAAAAACAAATATACTCACTACATAGGTATCACCTAGGCTGACCATGGTTTTGTTAGGCCAGTTAGCCAGTTGGCTAACTGATACCTTGCTTATTTAAGGAGATACAAGAAAAATAAGAATAACTTTTTTGAACGCGTTTTTCAAGCACGGCAGACAACATTCATGTGTTTGCGAAGGATTCCCTATGTGTGTTCGAAACTTGATGATTCGATTTTTACCCACGACGGAACGGAGACGGTATATGCGTTTGGGGTGAGAGGGTGTTTGTGCAAACCAATTTACCATTTATCTCCAGAACCACTGGTCCGATTTTAATGCGGTTTTCAGTAATCGCTTTGGATTTGCTTGGTGCATGTTCTTAGATAGGTGTAGCGGTAACAACTCACCAGGGGGCGCTGCAGTAAACATTTGTTTGTAAAAGCCAATGTTACCATTTATCTCCAGAACCACTGGTCCGATTTTAATGCGGTTTTCAGTAATCGCTGTGGATTTGATTGGTGCATGTTCTTAGATAGGTGTCGCGGTAACAACTCACCAGGGGGCGCTGCAGTAAACATTTATTTGTAAAAGCCAATGTTACCGTTTATCTGTAAAACCATTGGTCCGATTTAAATGCTGTTTTCAGTGATCGATTTGGATTTGATTAGCGCATGTTCTGAGATAGGTGTTACGGTAACAACTCACCAGGGGGCGCTGCAGTAAATATTTGTTTGCGAGCCATTGGTCCGATTTGAATGCCGTTTTCAATTATCGCTTTGGATTTGATTGGTATAATGTTCTTAAATAGGTTTAACGGTAACAACTCATCAGGGGGCGCTGCAGTAAACATTTGTTTGTAATAACAACCATTAATTCTGCAAAACCATTGGTCCGATTTAAATGTGGCTTTCAGTGATCGCTTTGGGTTTGATTGGTGCATGTTCTTAGATAGGTGTTACTGTAACAACTCGCCAGGGGGCGCTGCATGTTACCATTAATCTTTAAAACCGCTGGTCCGATTTTAATGCAGGTAACAACTCATCAGGGGGCGCTGCAGTAAACATAAAGCCATCACTGAAAACCGCATTAAAATCGGACCAGTGGTTTTGAAGAATGGTAACATTGGTTTGCACAAACCATTCTACGTAATATGATATCGAGTTACATTACAACAAAGCCCCAGCAAAGTTGAGCCACCAGCAAAGTTGAGTTGTAAATACTTATTATAATACTTCACTATGTATTTAAATAAACAACATGGGTTTTCCAGCGGTGGTGGGGACATTAGAGGGCTGATGAGGAACGAGATATTGTGTAATGTAATGTATGGTACCTATATTATGCTCTTTAAAAAGTTTGAAATAAAAAACAAAATAAAAATTTTGAAAAACCCACGACGCGACGGTTAAAAAGTAATTGAAAAAGAATAAAATAATTTAAAATTCCCCGACTGAAATGATTTATGTGACGAGAGATAATTAACGTGAAAAGCTTTTTTAAAAGTTCACTTAATCTCACACAAAGTCGGTCATAATATGAACAACATACTATTCGTTTTCATAGCACTTCCCTACGCTTACCTATTCGGTTCTCGAAGATGTAGATGTCGCAATAACATAGGTATTCAACTCCCTATGAACTTTATAAGAAGAGCAAGAAAATCCGTCTGGGGCTGCCATTGAATGAATTCGTTTTGTAGTTTTATATTGAAATTTAAAATATTGATGGCAGCCCTCGACGGATTTTCTTGCTCTTCTTATAAAGTTCATAGGGAGTTGAATACCTATGTTATTGCGACATCTACATCTTCGAGAACCGAATAGGTAAGCGTAGGGAAGTGCTATGAAAACGAATAGTATGTTGTTCATATTATGACCGACTTTGTGTGAGATTAAGTGAACTTTTAAAAAAGCTTTTCACGTTAATTATCTCTCGTCACATAAATCATTTCAGTCGGGGAATTTTAAATTATTTTATTCTTTTTCAATTACTTTTTAACCGTCGCGTCGTGGGTTTTTCAAAATTTTTATTTTGTTTTTTATTACTATATCGAACACGTTGTGTGTTTGTTATAAGATATTTCGCACAAACGTTGCATCGCACTAATGTATCATCGATGGAATAAAACATCGCACAACTGAATTATCGACACAACGTGTTCGATATACCTAGTAAAAATCGATTCATTAGTGTGCAAACTGGACGGCAGCGACAGCAAGAGCGACAGCGACGCTGGCAGAGACGCGGGGAATCTGGGCTGTTCTCGACGCCAGCGGGCGTGACAGCGATTTGTCGCAGTTTCATACAAACTCAATACTTTTTATCGTGTCGCGGAAATCGCTGCTCGCGCCGCTGTCGCAGTCGTCTAGTTTGCAGCCTTAAGGTTCGAACACACATAGGGAACTCGTTTGCGAATGTTCGCATAAGTTATGGAGTCTGATTTGTAATTTATTTATTTTACAATTATCGATAAGTACAACATGGTCACAAACATTCAAAATTATTATTATTTAGTTATTTACACTTGTCGTGTGGCAGTGGGTAGATTTAAATTGTTGCTTACAAACCGACTCCATATATGGGAACATTCGTAATGATTCGTAAACATACGAATCGACAAAGTTTTCTGATCGCACTGCAGATCACAAAACTTAAGCTAAGTCAGGTAATTTGAGAGCTGATTGGAAGGAAAGAAAGAAGATGGGGGATAGACAATACAGAAGACTGTCTCACAAAAGAGGCTAGCACCGTTTCAATGAGCTGAGGACAGAACGTAGTCCAACAGGTGCTGTTCAATACAGGAAAAACGCATTGAAATCAGCACACCATTTTTAATACGCCTATGAAATGTAAACGTGCAATATAAATCCAGAACCTTAAAATTAGGTTCTGGATTCGAGTCTTATCCTCGATAGATTGAGCATCCGGTATCTGCGTAGCCTAGGCTCTCTATAATTTGCGATGTGTTCCCATAATAGTTAATCTATAGATGTATTTATATTCTAGGTTCCAAATAGTTCGATATCACAAGTTATGCTTATTTACATGACGTAGTTGGTGTGATAGTCAGTTTTTATTTTAAATAATACTTTACTAGATTATCATCTGTTTCTTTGTTCATGTCATAGTAGAGCTGTATTTCTACCAAATTGTACCTATAATGAGCACTTTTTACAAAAGAGTGCCGAGAGTTTTTTTCCACCGGCTATTTTCCTCCCAGTCTACCTAGGGTTCTACTTTCATTTCGTTTTTTTTTTAAAGCCGAAGAAGTAGTAGTAGACAACACCAAGACATTGGTGTATAATGGGCGATCGTTATCTTCATGAGCCGAGAGACGCACACTTCTGGACGGAGGGCTCCCCAGGATTCGTTATGTCGTCGTCCGGACCCGCGCCGCCCGTATCCAGCGTCTAACGTTCGCTAAGTGTATAAGAATACCTACTGCGAATAAAAGTATTTCATTTAATTTCATTATTAGGCTCATTTTAGGGTTGTTTAGTTGGTGCGCCAGTTTTGGTAAATTTGGGTACCTAACGTTGATTTGATGAAAATGTCTCTGTAGCACAGTAGTAAAAAGCTATCTTGAAACTTTAGACGGTCAGTTTCGATTTGCGCTAAATTAAAATATTTACTCACATGCTGGACTGGGAGCGAAAGAAAAACATAGAATTTACCAGCAGCTTCTCTTCTCGGGTATACTGTAAAAAGTCAGTTAAGGGAAAGATGTTTTACTGGCGTTTTTGTGGGCGATAGGTTGACACTGCAATAGTTTCTCCCCGTCATTATAAAACTTCCAAATTTGTCAAACGTTACATAAAATGGTTTTATCACCTGTGGTGTTCTGACTACCTACCCCATAAGGGATACAGGCGTGAAGTTATGTATGTATGTTATGTAAAATATATCTATACGGGGTTGATATGTAGTCACCGGCCAATTTTTTTTTTCACAATTCGTATCATTTATAGATACGATTTTTGCAAAAAAAAATATATTTAAAAAAAAAAAGAAATTAATATATCTGCTAAAATATTAAGCAAAGCTTGGTTACTCTTAATTACCATTAAAATAAAGATGACTACGCGCTACTACAAAACATCTTGTAGTACTACGTCATAGTATTTGCTATGTTCATCAACAGCGTCTAATATTAAAAAAGTTTGTGGTTCCATATTTCTACTTTTTTGTACTGAGCGACGCTAAAATAAATATGCAGGTATGTTTATATCGTATCAAAGAAACTAACATTTAAATTTGGCTGGTGACTAAAAATCAACCCTGTATATATTTTTTTTTCTTTTAAGTTTATTAGTTTGACTTCCAGTGTTAACGAGGGACATATTTCGAAAACACACCAACTTCTAAAATCTTACGATTGGAGCATACGGTTGACGTGTATTTTAGTTAGTTATTGTTTGGTAACGACACTGCCCAAATAGTTCGTGGTTTTCTGTCTCTCCTGCCTCCAACCGACTGGTCAGACTGTCGGGTAAAAAGCTTTTCAAATTTGAAATAACAATCACTCTTTATTGTACCACTATACAGGGTGACTGGTGACAAACTTTAGATACTGAAGGAAAGCACTCTGTACTCGATTCTGGTCGTATTTATTTAATTAAATTTTTCACGAGAATTCCATATAAATAAATAAAGTTGTGTTACTATTTATTTTACTTACGCCCGAGTCAATCCCGCCACGTGAACTAGCACGCGGATCGCTGCCAAGACTAGTGACGCCATGCGCGGCGCAAACATTTTTTTAACTTGCGGTTAAGTTTACCCAGTAAATAATTAATATTTATTACGCCCGAGTCAATCCCGCTACGTGATCTAGCACGCGGATCGCTGCCAACACTAGTGTCACTATGCGCTGCGTAAACAATTTTTTTACTTTCGGTTAAGTTTACCCAGTACATAATGCATATATATATTTTCTCCATATAGTACCTCAAACAATCACGTACTCGAATTTCGAAAGTGACCCACCAGTCACCCTGTATACAAGGTCTTATGGTGTTACCACAGCAATCGATCGACGGATGGAACAGTCGACGTCGATCGATAGTTTCCACTATGCCAAAAAAGTCGATCAACGTCGATCATATTGGCGTGGTAGTTACAAAAGACGGTTTTATCGCTCTAAAGCAAATAAATTAGCACAAATACATAAGTATAATAACACAATAATTAATCAATTAATGCATTAATTAATTACAGGACATGGACGCGATCACACGAAGAACTCTGGAGAATCGTGAGTATTAATTATCATTATGTAATTAATATTAATTGGCCTAATATTGTTTTTCCTAATTGAGTTTTGTCACACAAACAAATTCACGTACCTATGGAATCAGTATAGTAACATAAGCAATGATATTGTATAAATAAAGCAGTCATACGTACAACATTAATATAATAAATAATAACTTAAGTATACATCTACTTACGTTGTTCCTTAAATTTATGCAATGCACAAAAAGCTCCAATTATTATTGAGCTGCGCTGCTTATTTGACCATTTCAACAAAAAAAAGATACTAATATCAGGAAAGTTATTCAGTGTCATTGTCATATTTAATACCTAAAAGTTTTTGTAATCTTTCCAAAACTATCCTTGCTATTTATATTTCGACTATAATCCTATAAATTACTGCGAAATGTGATAAACTATTATCGTCATAGTTGTTTTTTTTTTACAAAGAAAACCTGCCTAGAGCTATCTCTGCTTTTTACTTCAAACCCTCATATTTTTGCTTTGGGTTTTATGCGTTCTGATAGCATTCTGTAAATAGCTAGTTGAGATTTTTAATATATATCTGACATTCATACTTAAAAATATAGGTACCTAAGACTAAAGAAAAAAATCTTATATCAAACGTGCCATCGGCGAAACGATATTGTCATAAATTCGTTTATCACATTTTGCAGTACTATTTTGTGCCTTCTCGCTTTGTAAATAAAGGCAAATTTTGTTTATAAGGACACCTGCAGGAGATGTCTTAATAGAATCTGGGATCCCGCTTGCCGCTAGAACGTATGTCTAACATTATTATTAAATATAGTATTTATTAACAAGGTACGGACTATCCAATGATCCCAATAAAGACTGTCCTCCGTAGAAGACTAGCACACTGCGATTTCTGAATTAATGAATAAACGTAACGATATGGAATATTTATCGTGTTTACCAGTAGCTATCGTGTATGATGATTATGAGTCAATTAAAGTGTTATAAAATCTACACACTAGAACAAGAGCTTCATAGCTCTGAAACCAAAGAGTAATGTTCACGGGCCATGCACTACTACTTACTACTTTTTGTTAGGTATGTGAATGTATAAAGATGATATTGTCTTTGAAATGCTGCCTATTTATATCTAAATTATTGGTGCAGAATTGATTTAATTTCTTAGAAACAATATCGGGATTTTTATTTTATGTGGATGATACTAGTAGTCTATTGAGTAACTTGAGAGGGTGAAATATTAAAATCCTTGCTGTGATTTCTAATATAAGTAAACGATTTGGAATTAACCGAACATGAGCTATTATTTTCACATGTTATTTCAATACATTTCATGAGTTGTCAAAAACCTGACAGGTCAGCTATGAACATTACTCTTTAGTTACTTATTAACGCTTCTTTTATAAACTTAATAATAAAAAGCAAAGCTTATAATTGTACAAATTTGGATTATCGTAGCGTGTTGCCTTCTACGGCTTAAAGTATTGCTTATAAAGTACATTTACAAACTGAATGCTATTATTCCTCCGTACCTTGTTATTTAGTTATAATTACATGTGTATCGCTTTTAAGTAGTGTCTACGTTTTACAAAAGTAGGTTTGGTGCTGGGTGGTACTTTTATATAATTAAATTCTATTTATTTGGGACCTAACAATTTTTTCTTTGTGTATTTTTAACAACTTGATCATACCTACCTGTGATACCTACATATTCTTAATACAATAAATCTGTAAATCTGCTATTTCTTTTTTTTTGTATATAATTGTTTGGTTTAATGAAGTATAATAAAGTTAGTATGTTGACAGAAGCGAAAATTTACTCTAATGTTTCTAGTATGTTAATTGTTTTAGTGTCTTCAATTGCATGAAAGGGAAAACCTTTCAATTGACTATAGTTTTTTTTTTTTCGAAAACCACTTAACCAAATTATTTTTATCTCAAGAGATTCAAACTAAACAAATGATTATGATCACAGCACCAAATACAATTTGTCATTATTTCACATTTTATCGCTTTATCAAAGAAAAAAATATAAACTAAAATCATTTAACATAATTTTGTATAATTTTAATTCGCTTAATTTCAAATGACTGTTTTTTAATAATCTACTTAAACATCATTTCACATAATTTCAATACGCTTAATTTCAAATGACATTTTTCGTAACATTAAAATAATTAACACAATTACTGCGTCAGTAGTGACACTGAGAGCGCGGTCGGGGGTCGAGAGGGTCGTGCCGCGAGGTCCAGGCTGGCAGACCTCGGAGCCAGGATGCGCGCCGTACTGCCGAGAGCTAAAGATAAAGTGGCTACTGAAACGCAAGCTGAAAATGAGGATAAGGTGAGGATTTACTAATTAACTTTTTTTCATAATTAGGATAAAAAGTTTTACTTCCACTCCACCCGGTGGAAAATTATCATGAAGACCAAGGTGATCTAAGAGAAACCTATTCACTCATCGCTTAACATTACCAATATCAACATTGTATCATGTTTCACTTTAAACCAAAACTTTGTTTATTTTTTGATTTGAAGTTAAAGATTGTGCTGATAAAGTCGAAGATGGAGCACGATTACTATGAAAAGAACTTGTTCGTAATATCCGAAGCAATGATATGTAATTGCAATCCTTATTCAGTGATTCCAGAAAACTGAACATTGGGCTAGTCAGATTTATCACCCTTTACTACATGCTTATAACTGTCGTCGTAAGTCGTCGTGACTTAGCGGCTCCTCTATATTTCATTTTAATATAGCAGGTAAAGCAACGCTCAGCGCGTTTGGTACAAGGATGGGTGACCACCGACCGTCATTTCCTCATAGCGAATTCCGCTTCTTAGTGCACTTTACGGAGTTTTTCTCAAGTGCCGAATACTTGTATACAGTAATACTCATTATGGTTTGTCACAAGTCACTTAGACGCCCCGAAAGTTTTGTCCAGCTACGGCCCAAACCTCCTCGTCACCGATAGGAGAGACACATAGCCTCATTTAAAAGACTTGTGATGATGATATACCTACATAAACACATCTAACTTTAACATTCATTTTCACAGCCTCTCTCAGACGAGAAGAAAGGTGTAGTATACGCTGAATTAGCTCTCGGAGACCAGACATCAACGGAAAAGCCTCCTCCCCCCTCCACGGAGTACGCCGAGATAGTTTACAGCGACCAAACACAACAGAAAGAAGTCAAGGAAGATCATAAGTAAATTAAAGACATTTGACTTAAAGCAGGACTACAAACTAAGTTATTGACTAATATTGAATGATGTAATTCGTTTTAAATAAACAAAGAGAATGGACGTATTGTTACGTAACTTCTCTTAAGGAAACAGTAAAATAGTACGATAGATTAGTTTATTTAACCGATTATAGGTAGTATATATCATACGAAAAGAAAAGCATTGGAAATTATGGCAAGGATGTTGTGTTTTATACAAACTACTCCTTTACCTTGCTAGTAGTGCTGGTTACATCATTTCATGTCATTTATCGTGTAATTAGTCACTCTGTCAACAACATCTTCAAGACTTTGGTTCATGTTCTAATATAACATGATGGTAGTGTACCTATTTGGTCTAGCGTTGTTTCCTAAAACACTTAGTCCATTCTCTATGTTTAGAATTTTATTTATATAATTGTGATGATTGCTTATTGTTAAGTATCATTTTGGGTTTCTCGTGTTTTTCAAAGTATTTACCGTCTATTTTCTGTAACTTTGAACCTTATTTTACGATTTATTGTCAGATAGTGCGTTAGTAGCACTAACTTAACTGTACAGTAGACTGCATCGCAACTTTTCACTAAATTCGACCTTAGCTCTATTCCTGTGATAGTGTCTTTTATATAACTTTATATTTACTTAGTACTTTAATTTTACTTACAATTCTGACTATTTTACCTCCGATTCAGTCTATTGAACAGATATGTTGGTGATTTCTTGTATAGTAAAATTCGTAAATTGTAAAGATATTCAAATGGCTCGTATTTTATACACATACAAAAAATTTCATTCAATTTCATATTCAGTGAATATTTAAGAAAGCTTTATCCTAGAATAGGTATATTTCGGATAATATATTAGACGGTTCTACTTTTTTACCAATTTGGTACTTATATATTTACAAAACTGGAATTTGTACAAAAATCGTGTACATTATCGTATATATCACTTTACATAATCATGAAAACATCACAAAAACCATTATCAATTGGGTATCCACCGAAAGTGAATTATTTATTTCTAAAAGTAAGAGAAAAGTTTTTATTAGACAAGTAAGAATCTCATATATCAAATGTGTGACAAAAAATATGTCTATTGAAAGTTTTGGCAAAATATGTTTTTAAGTGTGAATGTTACTGACATAGACAAGGAGGAAAAACATTAGATGAACGGAAGTTTTAAAAATCTTTAATTTTTAAAATTTCGGTGTTTTTTCACGTAACCAGTTTAAATGATGTAATAAAGTTTGATATTATTGTGAGTTTGACTATGAAGCAGTGACAATTGTAACGCATTTAATTTAATATTGTAAAATTATATGTAAACAATTTAACTTTAAGTTTTATATTCGTGTGTGCTTTGATTGTTTAGTTATAAGATATTACCAATTATTTTTATCATACTTGTTAGTTAATTAATTTAAGTGCATTATTACGCAAAATTATACACTACTTATTCATTTTCTGATTATTAATATTTCGACATCTGACAAAAAAATATAAGTATGACATTGATTTTACAATTTTACCATCAGTAGAATACGTTTAATTTTTTTTATAAATGCCATAAATTCGATCTGCGGAGTTTCATTTGGTCGAAGTGCAAAAGATCAAAAGTTACTTTCATTTATTTTTCTTTTTAAATCAAGCAGGGTTAAAACAACAAAAACAAAGGAGGCTTGTTAATTAGAATTTTAATTTATTTTAAATAAATAAGGTACAAAATTTTGCTTTTATTGTACATTAATAGATTTTCTTTAATTAGGGAACTATTTTTAGATTGAAAACTACGTAGCCAATTCTGTGGCCCCGGTTTCAATTTTAAATCATCCGTCCTGATTTTATAAATTTACTTTAGCATACGGTGCTTAGTATTTTTTGTTATATGATATTTATAATACTATATTAGATCTTTTATATTAAACTTACTTTGATATCCTATACTGCCTAAAGGTGCTTTAAGTAAAACAACGCACATTGTATTAGTTTTAAGTTTAATGTCCATTCCTTTATCTGTAGATTACTACTATTCATAAAGTTTTCATTTTATTTAAAAAATAGCGTATCAATCAAACCAGTTTGTAGCACTAAAATAATTTAAGAAGAGAAAAAATACTTCTTGACAAGTTGTCCACGAAAAAAAGGCGGGAAATTAATTTTTTATAATTTATCGACTTCAAATAATCAACGAATGCAGAGCATTTAAAAACCGACTTTACGTCGAAACTTTGGCTGAGTTATAATGTAATCAACGTAAACATTTTCCGAAATCATACACAGTTTTTCAAAAATTTCAAATTTTCAATGTAGCACTCAACCGATTTCGATGAAATTTATATGGGACCACTCTATCATATGAAACAAGAATTTCAATTTTTTTTTAAAAAGACGAATTGAGAATCAACTCCTTTTTTGGAAGTCGGTTATGTATTCAATGTGTGTATTAATAGTATCAACATCGTTTAAGCAGCGTGAAGCCAATGTTGCCTGATTTTTAAGACTCCCGCCTTTTTCTTGGTACAACTGTCATTGGTCAGACTTTGATGTAAGTATAAGGTAATAGTGATACAGTTTTGACGTAAAAATATACTTATAAATACGCTCAAAACAACATTATATTATTATTGAAACGGCATCATTTTACTATTATAAAAACTTTTTGTTATTTAGTGCGATTTACGCAAATACGGCCCTGAAATCGTAAATTCAATTAAAGGTCTTTCCAAAAATAATATTCATAAAAGAAAAAAAGAGGATATAGGTTTTAGAAATCTTACAGAAAAACAACAACATATAAACTGAGTCATACGTTTGTTAGAACGATTTCATAATCGTATTCGTTGGAATTAATTAGTCCGAATTAATAAAAAAATCGTTTCAACGACATATCAAGGATTTTTTTATTACATTGCAATATCATGCAATTCGTTTTTAATTGATAATTAATATCTATAACAATATTAAACGGGTTGGGACCGAAACAGTGAACAAAAAAATACTTAACTGTAACTTCAAACAAAATCTCTGAAAAGCATGTCAAGACTTTTCTTTTCTCTTAACATCTAGTTGTCATCACGATTGACTCTTTTGTCATTACTTTTCGCTGATTGGCTAAACAATGTATAGTAATTGTACCATTATTGGCGCTTAAAATCAACATGATCGAAGACATTTGTGCTACCACAGACGCATTATACATCCTCCAATAAAGATTGGCGAACGAGTTATAATTATTTTGGGGCGTTAGATGGGCGCTTGTTAATATTCCAAGATTTTTCCGTTCACTAAGCCGAAATAGGTGCAACGATATCTATTGATTGTTATGAATGTACCTAAGTGTGGACACGAGGAACTCAATTTCTTCTATATTAAATTGAAATTACGAGAAATTGAGTTCCTTGTGTAAACTTTGATTAAAATACAAATTTACTAGTTTCGATCACAGATAAAGTTAGAATTTTTTTAAGTTCTCGCGTCAAAAGTTTTCCTTACATCTTTGATGTTTCATATACATAAAAAAATAAGATCATAGAAAATCATCCGTATTATAAAAGGCATAAAATTTAAAGCACCACGTTATGTGCGAGGCAACAAAGTCCGAAGAGACTATTTGGATTCTATTAATTGGACTTTACTAATTGGATTCGACTTAGTTTTGTTTCCCCTTGTCCACGTGAATTTTGATACTTATACGAATCTCTATTAGGTTTTAAGAGTATAGTTTAAACTATATTTTCTCTGTAAAGCTTTATTTAGTATGCCACTAAGTATATAAGTTATTATTCAATCAATTGTACTCTATTCTGTATCTTTGTAAGTCTATACAATGCTTTCTCGTACTTAAGATAGCGCCTTACTATTGATATTTCTGTGTATTTAGTGTTTTAAATTACAATAAATAAAAATGTGTCATTTTATATTGTCTTTTATTCTATAAGTAAGCCTATAACCCTATAACCCCGTAACTGACTGTGTCGGTTAACATTCTCGGAGACTTATATTAATAGCAAAAACGCTTATGGTCAACCTAAGGTTGAATGATCAATAGCCTGAGATCCGAACTTCAAACAACCTTCACCGGGCTGATAATAGAATGATACATATTTTATAACTTGTATATTAGAAAATATGTTAAGTGTGGGTTGCCTAAAAAAACCTGGGCAGACTATTTTTAATATAAAAAAAAAGATTTTTAATTTAACGTTGCAACATGCAGATAATAAGAAAAAAAATAACCTGATATAGATGCAGATAACCGTATAGAATGTGTAGGCGTTGGGTTGCCTATTCTTTTCCTGGACAAATTACTCGGTTGTCAGGAATAGGTATGCCGATGCCAGTCATTTGCTTGATAATAGAAATAAATATACAGGGTGACTGGTGGGTCAATTTCAAAATTCCAGGACGTGATAGTTAAGATGATACATGAAGAGAAAAAAAATATATATTAATTATTTACTGAGTAAACTTCTCCGAAAATTAAAGAATTCATTACGCAACGCATGGTTACACAAGCGTAATACAATAGGGACTTAGCGGGTGGTGGTGTGCGTGTGGCGGGAACACTGCTGTGTGCGTGTTGACTGAGGCAGCGCATCGGCAAAAGTATAGTACCTAAGGTCTCTTTATTTATTCATAGGGATTTCTGGTGAAAAATTTAGTAGGTACCTACTTTTATTACATAATTATGACCAGAATCGAGTACAGAGTGCTCTCCTTTAGTACCTATTGCAAATTTGTCACCAGACACCCTGTATACGTTGATATAGGGTTATGTGCAAAAAACTTGGTCCTAATCGAGGTTTGCCAATATAAAAAAAATAATTATTATCTTGACATTTTTTCTAATATACTAAATTTGTTATAAAATATGTTTCATTCTATTATCAGGCCGGTGAAGGTCGTTTTAGGTTCGGATCTTCTACTATAATATAAAAGTACAAATGCCAGGACAGTCTATGGAGTTTAAGACAGTTAAACCACAGGAATATTATCTATACAGTATTTCAACTTCATACAAACGCAAGAAGCGCGAGCTATACCTAAGCGGCTCGATCTCTTTATGCGCTCCGCATTGCATTTTTTGATTGAGGAAGCCCTTTAGAATGTGATTTTTTATGCTTTAAAGTAATTAAGTATATCGTACGTCTTAGTCGAGGCGCAAGTATTAGGTCCTTACATATGACGGTGCATCCACACCGCAATTACTTTTTGTTGCTTAACATTTCCAAGTGTTACTAAGAAACATTCGGCAACAAAAATTTACTTATAAGAGTAACAAGCAGTCTCAAAAGTTGAAGAATGTTATCGTGTTACATTTTGTTGCTCCACAAAAAATAACTGCGGTGTGGATGCACCGTGAAATTGGCGTTTTGTACGGAAGGAATAAAAGTCGATGTTTTTTTAAATATAATATATTTATTTAATCAAAGTATGATCCATTGCTATCTATGCACTTCTGCCATCTCATATGTAAGTAGTTCATTTATTCCTTTTCTAAAAAAACATTAGGACGGGAATCAATAAAATCTTTGAAGGCGGTTTGGACTGCGACAGTTGAATTTTTCCCCTTGCAAAAAGTTATCCAAATTTCTTAAAAAAATGGTAGTCTGTTGGAGCAAGGTCCGGGGAGTACGGTGGATGTGTTAAACATTCCAATTGAAGCTCTTTTAATTTGGTAGGAGTCTGTTCTGCAGTGTGTGGTCAGCAGTGGCCTTGTGCGATTGACCAGTCTCGGTTCTTTAGCTCCTAGTTTATTCATCATTCTTTGGAGCTGACTACAGTAGATATCTGCAGTAATCGTCTGGCCAGATTTAAGGAAGCTGTAGTGCACCACACCGGCACTAGTACACCAAAGGCTGACCAATAACTTTTTTCTAGTTAATTTTCTCTTGGGGCAGAATTTGGATGGTTCACCGGGGTTCAGCCATTGCAATCTGCGCTTCCTATTGTCGTAGAGTATCCACTTTTCATCACAGGTAATGATTCGATTTAAAATCCCTTCATTATTGTGCCGGTTCAGTAATGTAACGCAGCAGGCAGTCGACGCGCGTTTGTCGGTTTGCTTCACTCAATTCATAAGGTACCCACCTTTCGAGCTTTCTTATCTTCCCAATTTGTTTCAAGCGGACTAAAACAGTTTTATCACTAACACCGCAGCCTGCAGCTAACTCGGACGTAGCTTGCGATGGATTCGCTACCACAATAGCCTTCAATTCTTCATTTTCGACTTTGGTCTCCGGCCGTCCACGGACAATCCGTTCTGTAGGTTGAAATTTCCAGAACGAAAACGTTGGAACCAAAAACGCACTGTACTTTCTCTAGCGACACCACTGCCATACACATAATTAATTCTTCGAGCCGTTTCTGCAGCACTGGTGCCACGGCGGAACTCATATTCGTAAATAACGCGAAATTTTAAATTTTCCATTTTGTAAACTCAATGACGCAGAGAAAAAACCAAAACAAAAAAAAACAAAAGAAATACGGTTTTCGAGACACATCAATTTCATATACATATAAGGACCTAATATTTTTCGGTTGCTGATTAATAAGACTGATTTGTTATTCAAAAATAAACATGATTTTTTGACAAAGAACGCATTTTTATTGAACACTTCCAATTCAATTCACAAAGTATTGTATTTATTTAGGTATATAAAAAAGAATATTTAAAATCACAAAGAAATGAAAGTAAACACAAAGTAGGCAAATGAAATTAACGAGTCGAGAACCCAAATATTTCGACAAATAATAATAATCATTTATTTCTCAGAAAACAGGTTCCATTTGTTAGTAGACACATTAAAAAGACAGAATATAAAAATGAAAAAGAGGAAAAACGAGAAAACGCTTGGATAAGGCATCATTCACTTCTTATTTTGAAGTGTATGATACTTCATCCAAGTTTTTAGGAACGGTGAGTCCCATCGTTCAGCCAACGTGCTCAGGATGGCGTTGGTGCTGTGGCGAAGGTGACTTAGTAAAGAGGTGCAGCGCGCGCGAATCACCGCGAAGAAATCCCGTGTGCGCGCTTCCGCGAACTTGGCGGAGGCTCTGCACCACCGTGGCAGCCCCAACATCGCCTTGAACCTGTTGTTGTTCTGGACTCTTAACGCGACGCACACTCGCCGCGTATATCTCACCCATAGCCCGCACGTGTACAGCGATTGACAAAATGACTTAAATAGTAATATTTTAACGTCTCTAGTACCTACACCGTGCGAACCTACGGGCGAGCATATTGCAACGCGCGGACAGCGCTCTCCGTTCTCAATATCATCATCGTCAGAGAGGTCTTCGGTGACCCAATGAACCAGATACTTAAAACTACTCACCTGTTTGAGTGAGGTGCCGCAAAGAGTGATAGGAGGCGTCTTGTACTGTTTTCTGCCAGCCTTAAAAATCATGGACACACTCTTTTTGACATTATATCTGAGTCCGTGGGACACCGCATATCGCTGACATACATCCAACAGACGTCTCAATGCACCTACAGATGGGCTCAGCAGCACCATGTCATCTGCATAACTTATGTTATTTATAGAAGTTCCATGCTGGACTGGGAGCGAAAGAAAAACATAGAAAGTACCAGTTGCATCTCTTCCCGGGCATACTGTAAAAGTCAGTTAAGGGACAGAGGTTACGTTTTTGTGGACCCCCTGTCACTACAATAGTCTGTCTCCATCTTTATAATACCTCCAAATTTGTAAAATGTGCCATCAGATGGTTTTATAACCTCTGGTGTTCTGCCTACCCCATAAGGGATACAGGGGTGACGTTATGTATGTATGTATGTAAGTTCCATCAATAGAGCACCCAATGCCAGTGCTGCTGAGCTCCTCAATCAGCCTATTTATATAATTATTAAAAAGCCGCGGAGAACTTAATGCCCCCTCCTCACGCCGCACTTTAACCCATACAGAGTGCCAGCGCACCTTAAGGTATTTTGTTGGTTACTGTACCAGTATTTAAGTTAAACTTCACTTAAACAGTCAGTAAATGTGGGCATATTGTCTTTGGAGTCCGTAAGCATGTACACTGAGAACCCTATCACTGTACGGTCGTTATTCACCATTATAATCGCGCTGATACGATCATTGCAATACGTGATTAGAAATGCAGCTCCTGTAAATGTTATGCGAACTTTTAAAAGTATGCGCATATTTTGTGAGTTATTCGAAAAAAAAACGATTCCTGCTGCAGTAGCGTTACCCTAGCCAGACTTTTTTCTTTGTAATGGGTTTTTTGAAATAATTTTTATCTATACAATTAAAAATCGATTTGGTACTTATAAATGGTATGACAAAAATTGTATCTGTATGTGCGAAGATATTAAAATCCTGCTGGAGTAACGTTTGCGGATTGCTGTATCTGGGATTCACTAAGCGGATGAATATAAGCACGTGAATATAAGAATATGAGCACAGCAAGTCTAGCTAATTAGTTATAATTCGATATGCAATAAAGGAATCCAAAGAAATAAACCGTTTTCAAGTTATTTGAGTAAATAGATATAACGCTTCAATTGGTCCTGTCACTTACAATAAGCTCTCTATAGACAAACTTGAAAAGTTATTAAATAGTTGTTTCTGGTAAGTAACGAAAGTTTCATTAGAATCCAATGAGTAATAATTATTACTTACTAATTATTTAATAATAATTATTTTATTATTTAATAATTATACAGGAAACGTACAATTGAAGCGTTATGTCTATTTACTCAAACAACTTGAAAACGGTTTATTTCTTTAGATTACTTTATTGCATACCGAATTATAACAAATTAGCCAGGTGTGCTCAGCAAAAATTATATTCATCTGCTTAGTCAATTCCATGATACAGCAATCCCGCAAACGTTACTCCAGCAGGATTTTGAATATCTTTGCAACCAAAGCACATACAGATATAATTTTTCATTTATACCAAATCGATTTTTAATTGTAGGTAAAGATAAAAATTATTTAAAAAAATCCATAAAATTAAAAAAGTCTGGGTGGGCTAACGTCATTGCAGCAGGAATAGTTTTTTCGAATAACTCACAAAATCTGAGCATACTTTTAAAAGTTCGCATAACATTTACCTACAGGAGCTGCATTTCTAATCATGTATTTCATTCCAATGGTATTTTTCGACAAAATCTGGCTGGGGTAACGGACGCGGCATTTATTTCAAAAATGCGGCCGAGTAGCAATACTGTATAGATAATATTTTGATCTTGAGACAAAACAGCAATCTTTGCAGTGGGAACGGCCATGATCACAGACCCCGAAAACGTTTCGTGCCGTGGTATCGGCTGGCAAGGTTATGGCCTCAATATTTCGAGACTCCGAAGGGATATTGTTGATTGATTACCTGGAGCGTGGAACCACTATTACAGGCTAATATAATGCAGCTTTAATTGCCAAGTTGAGGAATGCCATCAAAAAGAAAAGGACAGGCAAACTTCAAAAGACGTGCTGTTTAATCACAAATACGCGCACTAAAACTACGCAGTCATGCCCTGTATTATCTCGAAAACTTTTGGATCGGTATTACCTATAATCACGAAATGAAGGTAAACTTAGATTAAACTGAGTTGAGAGGTACAGTCTTGGTTTCCTTTGAGTTTACTGAACAAAGAGGGAGCAGCATGCAGCTGGTTTGGTAAATTACTGAGTTAAGGCGCGTATTTATTCTTTGATACCTTATTTTTATCTACGTCGGTCATCCGTCCATACTTTATTAGGGACTTATTCTGGCCAGAAGGCCGGACCGACATACTAAAAACCTCCAGACGTACCTCATCCGCCATAAGTTAAGCCCACGGTATCGTCATTGGCATTACCCGCGAGCGGATTGAGCTCAGCCTGAGCCAAGCGCCCCATATGGAGGATATAGACCAGTATACGAGACCATTTCCGCACTCATAGGTATACCTTGTAACCGCAGTAGGTCCCTTTACCTGCTACGGCTGGCTATCGGAAGGAAAAAGGTAAAATGTAACTAAAAAAATCTACCTTCGCACCCTAATGAAAAAAATAAAAAATAGTCGTGTACAGCGCCAGCGGGGCCCTTTTTTAATTTAAGGTTTACAAAACTTAATGAATTACTATTCACGGAGCCTCTTATTTGTACCTTCCAAATAATTTTTCACTACACCTTAGATATTAATAGTTTTTGAGAAACACGAGTATGTGTTCGATTATTTTGTCCTTCCAGCGGGGCCCTATGCTAGTTAGTGACTTACAAGACCCCAAAAACCAGCACGTTATTTCTACTTACTGAAATCAGTTATTACCAACTTGCTACATAATCAAAACGAATGCAGAGCATTTAAAAACCGAATTAGTCGTCAAGGTAAATGTCCTCCTTCTTTTTATTTGATTTTTTAAAGAAATATTCATAATAAGGGACAGAGGTTTTATTGGATATTTTTTGTGGGCGATAGGCTGACCTCCTGTCACTGCAATAGTCTCTATCCACCATTATAATACCTCCAAATTTGTCGAAAGTGATGTCAGATGGTTTTGTAGCCTCTGGTGTTCTGCCCACCCCATAAGGGATACAGGCGTGAAGTTATGTATGTATGTTTTTTAAGAAAACTCAATCGATTTCAATGAAATTTATATGGGTCCAACTGTGAAGTATGAAACCTTACCTTAGTGAGGTATAATTTTTGTTTAGTTAAATCCATCCAATGGGCATGATTCGACATTGAATCTCTTTATTTTAAGCGTTTCTTAATGCCGTGACAGAAAGAGAAAAAAATAGTCTTTGTATGAGGCTGTCACGTTACACATCGTAAAATTTGCCACTGGAGACACTTAAAAATAAGAAAATGCGATGTCGAATACGGCCCTTTGTCGGCAACATTACTGCGCAGCTTCTTTCCCAATTGTCTGTCACCCTGGTGACGTTGTATTGTCCTTAAAAAGACACGATGAGTAAAGAGGTGTTTAGTGGGTATGCTCACTTTAACTCGGTGAGGACCATGCTGTCAGATTGCCTGCTCAGTTAAGGTACGCGCACACGTTGTCAATTAAGGTACGGGCCGCATCGCATCGCAAAAATCCGCGAGAGACCCCCTCATACATTTAATATGGAGTATCGCACACTATGCCGGGCAGGGGCGGGTCGCATTTAATATAAAATGTATGCGATTGCGGCAGGCGGATTATTGCGCTCCAATGCGCCCCGGCATAGTGTGACCTTTGGATTGCCCTTTCGTCAGTAAAAGCAATTTACCTCCCAGTTTGGGCTTTCTCTGCTGTGTTGGGTACAATAAACTAAAGCTTCAATGAATGATACAAAACTATTTTAGGTACCTATTACAATTTTAAATAAATAAAACACATATTTAAACGAAAAATTTATTTAGGATTTTTTTACATAAATACAAACAAGTAAAAACAAATGTACTTCGTAAAACTTTTTACAACTATTTAAATTTAATTAAAAATGCGTTGAAATTATTCGAACACTCGATACAAAACGTACGATAAATAAAACTAAAGCGAAATTATGTATAATTAATATTTACACAATAAAAAAGGTATATTTACAATAATTGTTTCTATGTACTGCCTTATAATTTATATTATATTATGTTAAATCCTGACCAAAATATTTATCGACTTATGCAACTTACACATACTTTGGTTAAAGTTGACACCGTCAGTTGAGATTCTTGTATAAGTATTTCAAATATAAAAGCACGCAATTGATAGACATCTTCAAAGAAAGTGTGTGTGAGTCAGTCAATGATCGTACAGGAAACTATAACCCTTGTTGAAATGTGTACCAAATGTATACCTACATTTGGTTTCACCGGTCAGAAAACGGTTATAGCGACATTTATGTACACTATACAACGTGTAACATAATGAAGAGATAATACTTAAGGGAATTGTATTTTTGGTGATGAAGTTTATAAGGAACAGTAACATAAATTTGTTAACCTCACGGTTCGGCCGAAAAACAAGTTCAAAGTTTAGATCAAAATATTTAAGTGTCAACCCTAAAAACAGCTGTTAGCTGAAATCTATTCGATAACAGATGGCGTAAAAATAAAGTGATGGGTAAATAAGACAGATACTACAAAGTTAAGCCGGTGCGGGAAAGGTCATAAGATCACTGACTGCGGCAAAAGTCATGTATTAGCTTATTAGGTTGGCAAAATATTTTGTTGTAAAATAATTAAATAAATTTGTATGAAAGTCTATACCAGCACTGATCATGCTAATTCTTTTACTGTATATTCTACGTATGGTATAGAAGCTAACCCTCAGTTTTATCTCTCCATTTTGTTACACGTTGTATAGCAACTAAAATGAATACATAACAGAGAACATACATCGCGCTATCCATGTTAATGTACAACATTATTTTTGTTTATACATTACCTAGAAAGAGTTTGTTCAGAATCGATTGCAACAGTTTATTACAAACATATTTTAACTCAATAATCTCTACAGTTGTTGGGATGTAGAGAGAGGCTGTCAGCAACAGGTGATGCGCGAATTAAAATTAACCCTGTAGAACGGACGTTACTTTACCGGGTGTATATCGTTGACTGTGCACAGGTGAATATTCCATAACTATAAAAGATATCAAAAAAACTTCTGAAATTAACATACGTTGTCTAATTTATAAAATTACTTATAATTCTTTTAATACAACGATTAACAGTTTATGTAAATAAGTTCGATATTAATGGGAACGGTTTACTTTTCATACATTAAGTATGATTTTGATAGAAAGATTTTAGTTTCCGTATTTAAATCACCTGTACACTCTTAACGACTAGGTACACCCTTTATATAGAAGTTTTCAAAAATTCAATTTCTATATACATAAAGAGAATTGTTTTTTTTTTTTATATTGTAAGGATAGGACGTTTGTCTTCCATGCCACCTGATGGAAAGTGGGTTCCAATTAGCACTAGAGAAAACCTGTGAACCTATTAAACTTAATCTCACCTGACGGCAAGTGTCGTTGAGGTTGAGGCCAAAGCTAGTGAGGTTACATTGTATTTAACCTCATGATGCGTTTACCTTTAGGCACCATTTGTCCCCTCTTGACTTTGGAGAGCCACTTGGCGCCTGCCTTGGACCGTTGCCAAACATTTGACGTTATGTATGCTTAGTAGTCTGTTCATAAATAATATATAGATATATTCCCTACGCATTTACTAACTTAAAATTGAGACACACTTAGCACATTTATTTCTTAAAATAGCAAATTATTTTAAATTCTACAATAAACTCCAAATAGGGATTTAAATATTTATAATTATAATATAATTGTAAATTTAGATCTAGTGGTGTTTCGATTTACTTTTTTATTTGTCACAAAATTTTGATTTAATAATTTAATTTTAAATTTAACATATCACAATAGGTAAATCCTAAATTCATTTGCGTTAACAAATTGGAGTTAAAATTCTTTGATGAAACGAAATGCTTTTTGATAATTTACTGTTGTTGCGACTGTAAAAATGCCGGTATTAAATTTTAAATGAACAAATTGTATATTTTTATTACCTAATGGCAATAATAAATAAATATTTCTGATATTCACATATTCACACAACATTATCTAGCTCAAATTAAGTTTCTTAAAGAACATGTGTAATGGATATTAGATAATGGATAGTAAACTTATCAAAATATAAAAATATACATACAGGGTGACTGGTAAGTCATTTTCGAAATTCCAGGACGTGATAGTTTGAGATCATACATGAAGAGAAACAATAAAATAAAACATAAATATTAATTACTAGTTATTTTGCGCGGTTTTACCCGCGCCATTTCAAATCCCGCGGGAATATCGAGATAAAAAGTAGCCTATTCGCTATTCCAGACTGTAAACTATCACTATGCCAAATTTCATCCAAAGAAAAAAAAAACATCTCCTTCAGTATCTAAAATTTGTCACCAGCCACCCTGTATAAAAATATACATAAATCAAATAAACAAAAGGAAGTCATCGTATATGGCCCAAATGGGAGGACTGAGATCAATTCTGTTTGTCCCTACAATATACTGCGTATAATTGTATTTCGACTTCCTATACTTTTGCCTCCAATTTTGCTTTCGTATAGTCCAAAATTTTAAAAACAAAAAATGATCTCGTTTACGAACCAAACAATTTAAAATACAAACAATAATTCTTTAAGTTTAAAACTGTACTTGACTTATTAACAGATAAATACAGGGTGACTGGTGGGTCTTATGAAATTCAAGGATGTGATAGTTTGAGATCATAAATGTAGAGAAAAAAATATAATAAAAATTGACTCAGGCGTAATTACAGTAAATAGTAATAGGCAATTCTAGTGAAAAATTAAGTACCTACTTTTATTACATAATTATAACCAGAATCGAGTACAGAGTGCTCTCCTTGAGTATCTAAAATTTGTCACCAGTCACCCTGTATATTGATAAAACACAGATTTAATTTAAGAAGATTTTAACTACAACTTTTCTATGATAAATGAGCAGATAATTTACAACAATTTAGATATGGCACTCGTCTATTCACACTCTTCTACAAAAACCTTAGGTAATGGACTTTGAAGGTTCAGTTAATAAGATCGTTCTTCCATGCTGGATTGGCAGCTAAGGAAAAACATAGAATGTACCAGCTGCTTCTCTTCCCGGGCATACTGTAAAAGTCAGTTATGGGACGGAGGTTTTATTAGAGGTTTTTTTGTGGGCGTTGTCACTGCAATAGTCTCTCTCCACCATTAAAATACCTCTAAATTTGTCAAACGTGACGTCATATTTTTTTTAGCTTTGGTGTTCTGTCTACCTTATAAGGGATACAGGCGTGAAGTTATGTATGTATGTACAAAAATCTTAATATATAAAACTTTACTGACTGAGTGCCTGACCGACAACGTACAGCCATAACTACTGGCCGTAGAAAGCTGAAATTTGGAACATACAATCCTTAGGTGTTGTGGAGGACTAAGGAAGGAATTCCCGAAATTCCCACGGGAACGGGAATTATTGGACTTTTTAGTTTGAAAATCTTATTCCTTGAGTGCTTGGTATAAAGGTTCTTCAATAAGTGACTGGTTGTGCTAAACATAATCAATATTTATGCACGTACGAAGTCGCGGGCAAAAGTTAGTTTTAATATAAGACTACTTTTACATTGTCACCATCCATTATCTTTCACAAATGAATGGTATGTTTGAATATTTATTGGGAAATTTTCCAGTTGGTAAAGTCTGCAATAGAATTATGTAAACCAGCCAGACTCCCGCACACATATATATTGGGAGACTGGGTGGTATACATAATTCTGTTGCAGACTGTACATAAAGGGCTGTTTTTTAGTCACGGGCCAAATTTTAATATCATGTTCTTTGATTTAATATAAATGTATATTGGCAAATTTATTTAAGTATCGCTCGATAGAAAAAAATAAAGATATGGCACCACATACTTTTTTACAAAAAGTCACTGTCGATGAACACCCTACTGTAGTACTATAAGATGTTCTGCTTAATATGTTAGCTAATATAATTAATTTCCTTGTAAAATAAATTTGGCTGGTGATTAAAAACTAGCATGTACTGGCCGGTTAACTAAAGCTGGCGCCTTCACAGTACTCACACATATGCAATTTCGCTATACAATATGTTAAAAAATAAATGATTTTGATTCGAAATGCGACTCTAATTTAAGTGTTGACTAGAGTTAGGTTTTAGTAAGATGTGCGCGTTGTAGATAAATAAATTTAAAAATGTAACATATGTGTTACTGGCTAATGAAAGTAGAGACTGGAAAAACCTAGCGAATTAAAAAAAAAAAAGCATCATGGTAACCCCTACAAAAGTACTAAATAAACGGATTAAACAAACTTGATACTGGTATTTTTTTTATCGTCGTACTCTTTGATGAGAAGTATAATATTAAAATGATAGGCAACTAGTTTTAATCAGGTTTAAAAATAAAACAACAAACTACAATAATTAATTTTATTAATTGTAATCAAAATCTGAATCCAGCAATTCTACATGGAATGAACCGTCAGAGTCACTGGTATCGCTGTTTCGTACATTGATTATGAAACTATCAAATTTTTAATTTTTTTATTCATTTTCAAATATGAAAATTCCAAAATCTCAATTACCTAAACCACCAACAACCGTTCAATTGACAACAGTGACACCAGAAAAACGACTTTGACATTTTTATAAATTTATTAACGGCATGGATAACGACTTTGACATTCATGCTAGTACTGCCATATAAAAAGTTTGCTAAAACCCCCAGTGCCTACTTTCGTTAGCCAGACTTATAATTTATTATGATAACTAGAAAAAACATTATTGCTTTAATCTTGCATTTATATTATGCAGGTGCGATCGATTTACAAACTATTTTAGAGCGCAATTAGGCATTGTTTATATTTTTGTTATTGACAAATACGGTCGATGACATAAGCTGTCCACTACGACATAAACAGACTGCTATGATTTTTGCGTTCACTGCAAATAAATAATCACACGCGATCACAAGATCACGCTTTATTTATAAACAGTACAAAAAGTAAAACAATATCTGTCCCCTTCACACTCATAAGCTAAACCGCGCGGGAGAGAGACAGGCACACTTTTCATGATGCGCATACAGTACGACGTCACGCTATGAACTTATTAACAGAAAACACACAAGAGCAATGTGTAAATGCGTTGAAGGCGCCAGCTTTAGTTAATGTAGGTGTATAGAATCCTGTTAAGCTTTAATAGGCAGTTTAGCATATCTCATTCTATTGAAAAATAAAAGCGACAAGACTTATTTAACCAGCACTGAGCCATGATTACGGCCTAAACCACCTCGTGACCCAGGGTAGAGATACATAACCCAGCAGTTACATTACAAAGAGCTGAGATGATGATGTTAATAAATAGTATATTATGTAACAAGTGAGCGAAGTTGCTAATTACAGTCGAGGCTGTGATTTGAGCCCGAGCCGCAGGCGAGGGCTTAATAATGAGCCAAGACCGTAATTAGCAACGCTCACGAGTTACATACGACGTTTTTCAACACACTTGTGAGTAAAAGACAGACATACGTGGTCATAAAATAACAAACACATTTGATAACAAAGCTGTGAATTGTGATTGAAAAATGGCGCCGAACCTCGCGCATGCGCGTAGGTTTTTTTTTCCGCCAAATGTGTCAATGTCTGTTTTGCATATACAGCCTATTTTAAGTGAAAATGTTTAATTTGGAGTGGTAAATGCAAATATTTTGATATTTTATAACAAATTATTGTAAATTGTGAATAATTTGTTTGATATACAAATTTGTTTTACTAATATAAGGCGCAAACATTTAAAAACGTATATGGATTTGAAGTGGTATAAAACCTCCTTGTTGTTTCTGAAAATATTTAATGTATAACCCGGACCAATAAAATATGCTCTGTTTACTCGCATGTAATTTGCACAAAGGTACAATTCAACTATGTAGGATTCGTTATATTATGCACTAGGGTATAATATATTAATGCACGCGTGACTTATAGCCCAGTTTATAGTTCTAAATTCAATAGAATAACGCTCACTTTACGAGCAAGTGTGTTGAAAAAAATATTATGCATTTACAAATAAGACGGCCATACTTTCACTTAAATTTAAAATGCCACAGCCATAAAAGGACATTTATCCTACATAGGATCATAATCCATATCTCCGCAGAATTCGGCTAAGAAGTCCAGAAACAGGGTGAACTTCCCTGTTGAGGAGTGACTCCATTGTGACGAAACCAGCTTCATGCATGTTGACAGGTTTTCTAGGATCGGCTGTGGACAAAGTTTAAGATAAATATTTATTAAAATATTATGTATATTGTAGTGATTGAGATCACCCACCAAAATAATTTAATACTTGGTTTTGGAAGTTAATTTAAAAAGAAGTTTAACTAAAATTGCAAAATTGATTACTGACTCTTTACAACATTCTTATCTAGGAACGATAGGCCTATTCTAAGCCGACCCTACAGCTTATTTTAAATTTCGAATAGCAAAAACATCACTAACCTGAGGCCAATCCTGCCTATACACAGCAAGACACTGCTCCGTCAAAGAATCTTCACTAAAATAGTCATTTTTCAACAGAAACACTAACACTTGTCCCATCGCAGACCAAACGTCACATGCTTTACACTTTGTATCACTTAGTAAAACAATGTTCCTTGGACACAATACATGATCGAAGAACTGTAACAATTCACTTTCCTCACTTTTCTCTATGGTTTGATTGACACTGTTCACAGACTGATTGACACTGTTCGTAGACTGATTGACACTGTTCACAGACTGATTAAAACTGTTATTTTGCACTAATTGATTAGGACTATTTAATGATTTGTTACTTTCTATTACATTTTGGTTCACTATGATAATTTTATCAGGATCTACTGGAGTTTCTTCATCGGAAACTGGAGTGGGGGCTATTTCTTCTTCGGTGAAGTTTCGAAGGTGTGGAGATATTTCGTATCTCCTATCCGGAGGGTCTATATCTTGTGGTGTATTCTTTTTTCGAACTGGACAGCAAGTGTTCCATATCGCGTGGAGTTGGTTCAGAAATTCTTCGTTTAATTCGTTCGGTTTTCGGCTTACTGTAAAAAGAATAGTTTTTTTCTTTTAATACTAGTATACTGGACCTAACCTACGTCGCAGTATTAAACCAATAAGCTACCTGTCTTATTAGTAAGAAATGGTTTGGGAACTCTATAAAATTTGTTATTTTCAACAGCAAACAGCTTAGAAATATTTTAATCTTAAAGTCGAAGTTTTTTATTCTGATAATAAGGCCAAATTTTAGAACAGAAGAATTAGCTACCAGGCAGCTATGAAGTGTTTCAATAATTAACGTCTTGTGAATTAAAATAATACTACCGAAAAGTAGGGATGCTACTTATGATTCGTAACTATTTTGTATAGAAATAGTCCTTTTTGGTGTTTTTATATTCATGAAAAAATACAGTCTGGAATTGGTCTGTTACAAAAAAAGTCATTGGATTTTGCCAATGACGGATTTAGAAATTCGGTTCGGCCAATAGCAGGCTAATTCATAGGCTAGGCATAACTAAAAGTCTCTCTCTTGGTAAACTGATAACTTAGGGATGTACATAGCTGGTATATTAATTAAAGCATTGAGAAAACTTATTTTTATATACTGTTCGTTGGTCATAGCTTTTTATACTATAACAGTCCGTTGAATATTGAATATAGTGATGTTTGTCATATACCTACAATGAATAAAACTTTTTATTTTAACTGCTACTTACCAAAAACCAAACACAGATCTAGCGTTAACTGGAACACAGCCGTTCTAGCGTTGGGTTTGCAGAACAAATTGTTTGGTGACACTGCGGCAGGGACCGTAGCAAGCACTGAACTCAGGGCAGTAGCTTTACGAGCGTGTAGCAAGTAGATTTGCTCCTGAAATTTGTAGTAAAAGTTTATTTACAACACCAACATATTAATATTGCAACATTGTAATGGATATGACAATTAGTAAAAAAAAATTGCGTCCATGCTGGACTGGGAGCGAAAGAAAAACATAGAATGTGCCAGCTGCTTCTCTTCCCGGGCATACTGTAAAAGTCAGTTAAGGGACAGAGGTTTTAAAGGCGTTTTTGTGGGCGATAGGCTGACCCCCTGGCACTACAATAGTCTCTCTCCATCTTTATCATCAGATGACATCAGATGGTCTTGTAACCCCTGGTGTTCTGCCTACCCCATAAGGGATACAGGCGTGACGTTATGTATGTATGTATGTAAAATTGTTATTTTCGATATTATTTTTCATTTCATTGTTTATGTACAAATAAATAGAAAAGAAATTATAAATCAAGAATGAATGTGCGAAGGTACAGCTTATTTCTAAAAGAAATTTCTTTCAGCAGACTTGTGACTGGAGAAACGTAGAAATACAAAGCAGAATGAGAGCTTTTGGGGAAAGATGTTAATGTTAAGTCATTACTTAGGGTTATATAAAATATTGAGGAATAGTGGAAGAACATACACGATTTTATGCACACAGGTAATATAGGAATAGTTTCTAAAAAAAAAAATATCCTCACCTTCAAAGCAATAATAACGTTGGCGACACTGACATGCTTGGCATCGAACTGATCACTCGGCAACATTAGCTCTTGAACCATTGAATTAGGGTTCCCGAAGTTCGTCGATGGAACGGCAAGATCTCCGAGAGATTTAAGCGTCTTCAGTTCTGACTCGATGTCTTTGCACAGAATTGCTGGGGATAGACAGTAAAATCAAAGTTAAAATCAGGTAATAATAGGATTAAAAATCAGCTCATTGCGAGTAGGACTCGCGCACGAAGGGTTCCGTCAATACGTCCACTAAGGACGGACTGTATCCCTTATGGGGTAGGCACACTAGGTGCTATAAAACCATCTGATGTCATATTTGACAAATTTGCTGCAAACTAATACCTAGGCTGCAAACTGGACGGCAGCGACAGTGACAGCGAGAGCGACAGCGACGCGGGCAGCGATTTTCGCGACACTATAGAAAGTATTGAGTTTGTATTGCACCGCGATAAATCGCTGCCGTCCAGTTTGCAGCTTTATAATTTATGGACTTGCGCACTTTTATATGCCCGTTTCTTCCTTAGTCCGTGTGTAATATTCAGACTCGTTCATAATCGTCAGATTCAACGCTGGCTAAGTAATTTTTGAAACCGTGTTTGTCATCGAAACAAGCAGTCGGATTTGAAAACATACTTTTCCATTTAATAGCTTGACTCTTGAGAAAGATTAAAAGTCATATTTTATAAACCAATTCGTAAGATATCAAAAAATACGCGAGTAAATCCATGAATAAATAAATAAAGAAAAATTCTTAACCCACCTTCACCTAAAACACTCAGTAATTATCAAGCCGACTAAACTATATCGTAAGATGGCGCTGCTAGTATTTTAAATCGCACTGAAAACTTTTCCCTCGGAAAATGACGTTCCTAATATCGCGCGGGAAATTGTTTTCGACAATTGTTGTTGTTGAAAATTGATGCGTTCAAGCAATTTTTGCAGACCTTTACTAAATAAATCCAAATATACTTTTAAAACAAAACTCAAAGACTTATTGATATTAAAACAAAAACAAATGAGCTGAAACTTGGTTGCTTGGGTTTTATCGACGATAGGAATCCCTCACTATTTATATATTTATATAGTCCTGGATGTAACTATAATAATAATTATTTTCCTCATTCATTATTGTTTGTTTTTTTTCCCGAATTGTAACTTATAGTCTCAATGTTATTTATTCTATTTTATTTTATGTTTATTCAATTCGATATTAACCAATGTAAATTACATATAATCATATAATACTACTATGCGTCGGTATAGTTACATGCGCCTCTGCGCAGACCTCACTGGCGGTAACTGAAAATCGGTGGTTTGCTTAAATGCAAACGTCTCACTGAGTTATCGCCATTTTGCATCAGCATACATTTTTACTGAACAAATTTAATTTACTGAAAAATATTTACTGTATTTTCTTTTATTTTGTGTTTTCTTGTTTTTTTTTTTTGATTTTGTTTATCAATATGCATGTGTATTTGTGCTTGATTATATGTATATGTGTTTGATGTGAATAAAATAAATATCTATCTATCTATCTAAATAAGCAACCCACCTGTAGTAGTCCAATGCCACTCGAGCCAGGCGTGGAGTGGAACGCCTTGACCACCCGTGTCTAGTGATAATATTTTGTGTTCCCATATAAATACCTAACACAACGCAGACTCCAATACAACATCTAATGTAGAATGATTGTAAATATTAAATGGCAATGCAGTATTTTAAATCGCACTGAAAACTTTTTTCTCAGTAAAATGACGTAAAAAGCTAGTCAATCAGTAACCCAAATTTAGATTCACTTTTTGACACTTTTTTCCTTCGATTTTTTACTTCAGACTTTACCGTTTCTACCTTAATTTGACACGACCGAAATCACGGGAGATAGCTAGTAAATACATTACTTACCTTATTTTAGTTTTGTGTAAACCCAAATTTAGATTCACTTTTTGACACTAGATGGCGCTGTTAGTATTAACCGCACCAAAAACTATTTTCGAAAAATCAAATTTCGATTTTTCATCGAATAATCATTTTTCGAAAATTTTACATTATATTTTTCTTCAAAAAGTTACTAAATAAACAAGCAACCGACCTGTAGTATTCCAGTGCTGTGCGAGCCAGGCCCGGAGTCGAACCCGGCACGCCTTGACAACTACACTTCTAAGCGGTAACCCCGCGGTGGGTAATAACGCTTGCACCGCGAACCAAGCTCTATTCTTTATGTTCGTTTCGCCCACTTCCGTCGCCTCCTTTACGAGCTGGTTTAGGTGCTGTGTGTATATTTCTTGGACGGTTTCGAGGGTTGCCTGTGAAAGAAAAATATACTATTAAGTAAATTAAATCTTGTAACGAGACGATCACGGCGCACGCGCCTCCCTACCATTTGTGCTGAGACAAGTGAACTTCGATACTGACGCCGCCGCGCCTCGCCTATAAAAGCCGGCCAATGCCCTTGTAAAATCAGCTGTCGCTCCAATTATGATCAATAGCCTTTGTTAAGGCTGATCATTAAAGGGGGATGTTTAGTTGGTATACTCAGGCGTTCTAAGGAGTCTCGTGGCCGCTCTTGCGGTCCCTACACTGTCTGGGTACTCTATATCTGTTAGCCACTGGGGTTAGCAGCTCTTTAGAATTCCCTTTCGTCCGTAACAGGATTCATCCTCCTCCTGCTAAAGCTTGCTTTAGTGGGTGCCAAAGAATTTTCCTAAAATTTTCCTAAGAAACAAAAAAATAATAATTGTAAAATCAGAGGTTTTATTGGCATTTTTGTGGGCGATAGGCTGACCCCCTGTCACCGCAATAGCCTCTCGCAATCATTATAATACCTCATTAGTCAAACGTGACATCAGTTGGTCTTATAACCTCTGATGTTCTGCCTACCCCATAAGGGATACAGGCGTGAAGTTATGTATGTAAAATCAGTCTGCGCTCGGCTCTTGTTCGGTAAACGACTAGGATCAACTAAGGTCTCTTTGTTATCGGATAATTGTTGCTCACAGGCTGCTCCCGTTCCTTATAGAAGTGGATGTGGCACCGCTAGCTATCCTATTCGCAAGTATACGAGTACCATCTTCTCCTCGCTTCACGAGATTTATGAACACCTATCTTCTATCGATTCTTAGTCCTTTGTTAACTTAATTAAAGAATACTGAAAATGAATGAAAATGAAAATGAAAAATGAAAATGAAAATGAAAACTTTTTTATTCGTAGTAGGTAATTTTATACACTTTACGAACGTCAAATGCTGGATGAGGGCGGCGTGGGTCCGGACGACATGAAGAATCCAGGGGAAGGCCTCCGTCGAGAAGTGTGCGTCTCTCAGCTTATAAAGATAATGATCGCCCATTATCCACCAATGTCTTGGTGATGTCTACTACTACTTCTTCTTCGGCTTTAAAAAACGAAATGAAAGTAGAACCCTAGGTAGACCGAGAGGAAAAAAGCCGGCGGAAAAAAAACTCTCGGCACTCTTTTGTAAAAAGTGCTTATTATAGGTACAATTTGGCAGAAATACAGCTCTGCTATGACATGAACAAACAAACAGAAGACAGCTATTCGTGCTTGCCAATATCATGTCGCAGCCAAGCTGCTTACATAGTGATTAATGTTTAATATTTGGAAATAACCTGTGGAGACATCAATCCCACGCTCTTTTGTCATCTAAATAATCTTGGAGTTTATAGTAGCCTTTTTTGCATAATGTTTCTTTGATAGTTCTTTTAAATTTATTAAACGTTAGAGATTGAATTGACTGTGGTATTTTATTATAAATACGTATTGACATTCCCATAAATGATTTGGTGCTTTTAGCCAGCCTTAATTTGGGAAACGCTAATTTATGGTCGTTCCTTGTCATTACAGAATAATTTTTATCATGCTTATCTTTCATGGTTTTAAATTTACTACTATTCTTATAAATATACATAATGTTTTCATATATATATTGTGATGCAAAGGTCAAGATACCAATCTCTTTAAACTTTTCTCTTAGAGATTCTCTACTTCCAAGTTTATACATTCCACGAATAGCCCTTTTCTGCAGTGTAAATATCGTGTCAATGTCTGCGGCATTGCCCCAAAGTAGGATGCCGTAGGACATTATACTATGAAAATAACTAAAATAAACCAGCTTCGCCGTATTAACATCAGTCAATGAGCGAATTTTCTTTACCGCGAACGCTGCAGAACTAAGTCTACTCGCTAGCTGTGAGATATGGACACCCCATTGCAATTTAGAATCTAAGGTAATTCCAAGAAAAACAGTGTTATCTACTAGATTCAACCTGTTCCCATTAAGCCGCAGATCAGACTCAACTTGTTTTACATTTGGTGCGGAGAATTTTATACATTTAGTTTTTTTATCATTGAAAGCTAGATTATTTACATTAAACCACTGTACTACATTAGAGAGAGCATTGTTTACATCGTCGTAGTTGGTTTTCTGCCTTATCATTTTAAAAATTAATGATGTGTCATCAGCAAACAATACAATATCGTGATTATTGCCTACCATATAGGGTAGATCATTTATATAGACTAAAAATAAAAATGGGCCCAGAATTGAACCTTGAGGCACTCCCATTCTCACAACCGACCCAGCTGACCTTTTCCGGTTAACCTCAACCTTCTGGATTCTATCACTCAGGTAAGAATTCAAAAGTTTGAGGTCAGTGCCTTTGATGCCGTAGTGGTGGAGTTTCCTGATGAGAGTGTCATGCTGAACACAGTCAAATGCCTTGGATAGGTCACAAAATACACCTAGAGCATCCTGTGACCCCTCCCAGGCACCAGCTATTACTTCAAACAGTTCAACACCAGCATCAGTTGTCGAACGACCCCTTGTGAATCCAAATTGTTTGTTATGAAGTAAATTGTTTTTTGTGAAGTGAGCTAATAGCTGGTTGAGAATAATTTTTTCATAAATTTTGCTACATGTTGATAAAATCGAAATTGGTCTAACATTAGTAGGGTCCGTAGAGCTACCCGATTTAAATAAAGGAATAACCTTACTATGCTTCATTAAATCAGGAAACTCCCCACTTATAATACAGTTGTTAAATATTTCAACAAGGCAAGGAGCTATTACATCTATGATAGAACTTAAGATTTCAACAGATATGCCCCACAAATCAGTTGTCTTTTTAACATCAATTGTCTTAAATGTTTTAAAAATGTCCCCGGTGTCTATGGGTTGGAACTTTAAAGACTCCTTGCACTCACTTACATGATTTTTCAGCAATGATTCAGCCACCACAGGTGAAGAATTTAACAATTTAGTAGTTGAAACTGGAATGTCAGCAAAACAATTTTCGAATGCTGTCGCAACATTTTCATCTACATTAATGGTTTTAGACTAGTGTTACCATTGCCCCTTGTTTTGTCCCATTCTCCCCTTAGCTTTAATTTCCCTAGTATTAGGTCTGAGAAAACCTGCTACAATCATTATTTAACTACAAGTATTATAACCAACATTTATTTCTTTAAAAATAAATCTAGGGAAATAAATGTTGTGTTGTTTTTAGTTACATATGCTAAATTGTTATTTTAGTTTTACTTTATGAATAAGTAATACTTACTTGTAATTGGTAACATAATGTAATTCGGGAAGAGTGTTTACTCCTAATACAGGTCTGCGTACCTAAAAGGAGTGTACTTCAACATTTGTACTTCGAAATTTGCCAATAAAGAAATTTTGAATTTTGAATTTTTGAATGTTCAAATAATCACATACAATAAAGTTCATTTTTTATTACAATAATAAAATCTTTAGACAATCACACTAACTACATGGGTCCATACGAAGCAAAAGTTGCGACATGGCATAAAATGTAACGAACTAAGAGGGAATTATAAATAACAAAGATGGACGTAAGTAATCAATAAGGCCCTCATGCACTCAGCATAATGTTGAATACTGAAGGTAGTTCAGTAATTTTACTATTACATACATACATAACGTCACGCCTGTATCCATTATGGTGTCTTATAACCACTGGTGTTCTGCCTACCCCATAAGGGATACAGGCGTGAAGTTATGTATGTATGTATAATAAAAGCCCTATGTGGTAAGAGGCGACTAATCGGATAGATCCCACTTGTTGGAACCCCTTTTGGGTCCACCTAGCTACAGAATATCTAAAAACTGATTAACAAATTTATTAATTTATCTTAAGTCAAATGTGACATCAGATGGTCTTATAGTCTCTGGTGTTCTGCCTACCCCATAAGGGATACAGGCGTGAAGTTATGTATGTATGTACTAAATGTGATATCTAAAATGAATAAGCTTTCTTCATATTGAAGACATGGTTTTTAAGAATAGATATTCGTATGTCTTATAGTTTCAGATATTTCCGCACTGACCAATCTAAATAGTGTATTCATTACTGCTATAAAATTAAAATATATAAATTACAAATAGAAATGACAAAACATACCTGTCCCGCTTTAACTGCGGCCACAACTCTTGCTCTAGCCTGCTCTCTCACTTTACTTAGTATTTCCGTCCCGGCCTCTCTCACTGCACCGCTTGTCACTCTTTCTACTACTAACTCTACTACTCTTCTTGTAGAAGATGGCTGGGATTTGAGGAACTCTTCTTCGAGACGGGCCTGTTTGGGAAAATGATAAATTCATTATTATTTAATTAGCCTCTTCTCATACCGACATCTGTCGACATACCGGCTCCCGATGTATTGACATTTTCGCCTATATGTTGACACACCGGGAGCCGGTATAGGTAAGTGTGTGCTTATTCTTTTTCGAAAGAAATTCTTTTTATATAGTCTATCCTTTCTAACACATTACAAATGTTCGGACTAGGAAATAGGCTAGCCAGTGACGTTCAAAACTGAAATAATAAATATTATTGGCAATCAAAACTCGTCCATTGTCTGCGTTCCATAGTAAACATCAAAATTTTCTAAATCTTACATTACCGTATGTTGAAAGTGATTTGTTGGTTATAATTTAGTATTTCTATAGAAATACTTGTAAGTAAATAAATAATATTTAATTCACAATAAGGTTTTCAATCTCAATCGACATAATTCTCAGTAGAATCGGAGAAAATCCAAAAAGAGTAAAATTCTACCTCCAAAATGGTACCGGTTATACCGGTCGATTATACCGGCTCCCGGTTTCGACAGATACGGCAAAAAGCGGTATTAAAGCCTTTTTACCACCGGATTACCAGACGCAGACAGAACTTCCATCCCTATATAGTGGATTTACCAAGAAGTCGAACAAAACGCTTCGATAGTTCCTTTTTGGTACGGATTGCCAATTGAGTCTATGGCAAAAACGGCTTCCAAAAAATTGGGTATCATCTCGAAGGTCCGGCGGTACTTCAGCCCTGAACGGCTGCTCAACTTATACACAGCTCAAGTGAGGTCGTGCATGGAGTACTGCAGTCACCTTTGGGATGGTTCTGCCAAATACCAGCTCGAAGCGCTCGACTCTGTTGACCGAAGAGCCCGTAAACTCATAAATAACAACAATCTTACAAATAAAAAATTGCAGACGCTGGAGCATCGTCGTAAGGTAGCTTGTTTGACAGTATTTTATCGGCTACATTTTGGAGAGTGTGCGAGTGCTCTTTTTGACCAAATTGAACCCACCCCTTTTTGCCACCGGACTACCAGACGCAGACAGAACTTCCATCCTTATATAGTGGATTTACCAAGAAGTCGAACAAAACGCTTCGATAGTTCCTTTTTGGTACGGATTGCCAAGGTGTGGAACAATCTGCCTGCGTCTGTTTTTCCTGACCACTACAGTCCTCCACTTTTAAGTGTCGAGTGAATAGGTTTCTCGTGGATGGACGTGTAACACCATAGTCTTCATGCGCACTTCCCATCAGGTGGCATGGAAGACAAACGTCCTATCCTTACAATATTAAAAAAAAAAATTACAATTAACTGACCAGATGTCATGTGGGATAAAATGCATCTACGCAAGTAATTCGATTGTCAAAGCCTAACGAAAAGGCTTGAATCCACACTGTTTGAGCCGTTGGCCGATGATGTTTCAGCATTTAATACCATCATGATTATTATTAATGGATTGACTAGATAGTCATGAACCATGTTTAAAAGGTTATTAAACTAACTTTTTTATTTTTGGTAGTTTAATTAAACAATGAAGTTAAAGGAAATCTTACGTACAACACTAGAGTCACATGTCCAAAATCTTGATTAGAAATTGGCAATTATACAAATTGTTTTGAGAATCCGAGTCCGGTGGGTTGCTGGGGGTCTTGTGATGTAACAGAATCGAGGTCCATGATGCGAAAAAAGTCGAAAATAAAAAAAAAAACCGAAAGAGAACATCCACTTGTTGCTAAATAACAGAGTGAATATTTGATTGACGTATTTGATTTTTTGAAATTTGGTGGTAGGGATCCCGAAGTAAAATAAAACAAAATTCACGAAAAGTAATAGTTACAATCGAAATAATGCAAGATTATACAATTAACATAATGATGTTTGTAATATGCTTTTGATGTTTACTTTACTGATTATAAAAAGCTTTATGTATTTATCTTTAAATTAAATCACCAGTAAAACTTCTTTTGCATTTAATCGGTAACCCCAACGTTGCGCAGCGCAGCTATTGTATGGAGACTCCTCACGTTTAGTTTCTCATTAATTGAGATTATTTTTATTTGGAAATACTTTAGTTCTGATACTTTGACGACCGGCTGGTGTAGCGGTAACATACATTGCCTTCTATGCCAGAGGTCCTGGGTTCGAATCCCGGCGGTGGCGGATATTTGTGTGATGAACACAGATATTAGTCGTCAAGTCATGGACGTTTATATGTTTATTTAAGTTTATTCTAATAAAAAATATGTATTTTATTCAATATGTATGTTTATATATTTCTTAAGTATATCAGTTATCTAGTATCCATAGCACAAGCTCATTAAGAAACTTAATTTGGGCTAGGTAATGTTGTGTGAGTGTCAGAAATATTTATTTATAAATCATACAAATTATCGTGCATTCAATTCGTCCATTAAGTGCTGAAACATAAAGCTTGCTGACGGCCTGAAATGGACTTAGGCATTTGTATGTTTGTATAATTTTAACTTTTGTAACTTTCAATACCGATGGTTTGAACCATACTTGATAGCATTTTAAAATTTAACACGAAACAACATCGATGTCTAAATGACAAATTTTATGACGATATCGACGTATTGTTAATTATATTAATTTTTGTTTAATATAATTAACAAGTATTGAATTATATTGAATTTCTGCTTCCATGCTGGACTGGGAGCGAAAGAAAAACATAGAATGTGCCAGCTGCTTTTCTTCCCGGGCAAAGTGTAAGTCAGTTAAGGGACGGAGGATTTATTGGCGATTTTGCGGGCAACAGGCTGACCCCTGTCACTGCTATAGTCTCTCTCCATCATAATAATATCTCCAAAGAATATTGGTCACCTTCCATACATTCAAAAACCTGTCAATTAAATTCTTTTATTGACCCCGTCTTGTATTCGTTGGTGCTTCAAACGGTTGTTTATTGTATTAAGTATCTAAATATATTATCAATATTTTTGAATTCGATGCAGAAATAAAATTATTTCATAAAATAAATACATAGCCCTACCCGTCAATGTCAGACTTCAATTCAGACTCAGACTTATAAAACTAACAATTGTGTTAGTTTCGCAGCCGGATAGTATCAAATATCAGGATATTAGCTTAATCCTTGCGTAATAATAAGCCTACTGCAATGTAAAAAGAATTAACATAATAAGCAAGGCACAAAAAGGACTGCAGGAAAATATATATCAATCAAATCTGACGATGAGGTCTGATTGATCTATGTGAGTGACAGAACCCGCATCTCATATCTTATAGCTACGTTCAGCTTGAATGTTTAATTACAATGAAAAAAGTATGTATTTACTAACATAATAGTATTTTTTTTACATGATCTTTGCTCTAATATCATTTTTAGTTTCGGCCCTTCATAGGATTAATTTCTGTTAAACTCAAAACAATAGATTGGCTGCGTTCAAAAACAATATTTCTCGAAAATATTTAAAAATTATTTTCTTTTTTTCCATGGACTGTCTGATCACGGTTTTAATTGCTTTAAAATCAGTGAAAAATCTAAGTTTTTTTGCGATATATTTGAAACTAAGACGCGTCTTTCGGCTATCAATCACTTCAATCAGTTGACAGGTCATAATTCGCCTGCCTTCTTTGTCAAACGTGACATCAGATGGTTTTTATAGCCTCTGGTGTTCTGCCTACCCCATTAGGGATACTGGCGTGAAGTTGTGTGTGTATGTATGTAATTTTTGTTTGTTTTTATTATAAAGGGTCACACAGGGTAAGAACTAAGCGGGTAAATATTTTCATAAGTTTTCTTCACCTGATATGGGAAAAACGTAAGAAAATATAAAAATAAATACACTTTTGACCGGATTTATCGCATATAATTTGGCAACCGAATTAATAGCTAAATTTTCGAGCTAATGAACTCATTGGCAAAACGATAAGTTTATAAATAGAAATGAGTGGAGTGTATGAGAATAAGTGTGTGTGTTAATGTCTTGTAATCAATCTGAATATAACTCACCTGCAACTCTTTCTCCTTATTCCTTATCCGATCTTCAGCGTTTAAACTCAAACTAACCGGCGTTATATGCCTAAAGCTACCCATCTCTTTCTGGTCCCCTACCACCCTACAAGTGGACAGCAAAACATTCAAATCCTTCAGATGCGGACACAACTCAATCAAAATCGACTCGTCAATCAAAGCCATACTGTCAACGTTGACGTCACTGACAGATGACGTTGACATTGACAGCTTCCCGTCAAGAATCGGCTCGTGCGGAAAGTGAGGTAGATCGTAAAGCCAGCCGAGCTTGATTTTCAAATATAGAATGTTGTGTTTGTTTAGCTCCAAATTTTCTTCTTTCAGTAGATTCTTGTAGGTTTTTAATAGGATTTTTATTAAGTTTTGGTAGTATTTTATTCGTAATGTTGTGTAGTCTTGCATTGATAGGTATTGTACTATCCATGGTACGGTTATTATGAGACGGCCATTTTCTATTGCGCTGTCTAGTATTGATTTCAAATCTATGCAGGGTTGACTCTGAAAATAAAAATGGTGTTTATAGTTAAATATAGAAAAAGTAAGCTGTTATGATTAATTTGATTAAAGAAATATTATTTGCATCTAATACTTTGATAAAAATCAAAAGGAAACACAGAGTTACATAAAATGTAACTCCAAACAAAATCTCTTTGAATAGCGTAGGGTCAGCTAGACGACGGGCTGGTGTAGGGGTAACGTACATTGCCTTCTATGCCAGTGGTCCTGGGTTCGAATCCCGGCGGCGACGGATATTTGTGTGATGAACACAGATATTAGTCGTCAAGTCATGGACGTTTATATGTTTATTTAAGTTTATTTTCTAATAAAAAATATGTATTTATTCAATATGTATGTTTATATATTTCTTAAGTATATCAGTTAACTAGTATCCATAACACAAGTTCTTTAAGAAACTTAATTTAGGCTAGATAATGTTGTGTGAGTGTCAGAAATATTTATTTATTTATAGCTTTGAATAGGTCTGCTGTCCCTGGATAAGCATGACGTATAAGGAGACTAATCCCCCGCTTGGTGACAGGATCCCGTCAGGGTCCACCTTGCATATAAAATGGGCCGCCAAATATTTTACGTTTAAGTTCCGGCAATATTTTATTAAGTACCAGTTCTTTCCTAAGGCCCGTGCGCTGTCATCTACGACCTCATCTTCTCTTACCATCAGGTAAAAGAAAAAAAAGCAAATAATACCTTCCCAAACACAATAAACTTCATACTCACATAATTCCTTAAACCAACGCTATTCGCCAAAACCTTCTCTTTGACATTCGTACTGAAGTCCTGATTGACGTTCGCCTGCGTCTTGGCTGTCAGTTCCGCTGACACCTGACAGTAGGGCAGTGACGTGACGTAGCCGAGGAACTTTGACAGCAGTGACAGCTTCTTTGACAGCTGCAGGAAGTCTTTTGAGGTCTCCGTTGAGTTGGCTGTATGGGGAATTTATTTAAATAAATATTTCTGACACTCACAACATTATCTAGTCCAAATTAATATTCTTAAAATACTTTTGTTATGGATACTAGATAATTGATATACTTAAGAAATATATAAACATACATATTGAATAAATACATATTTTTATTAGAATACACTTAAATAAACATATAAACAGCCATGACTTGACGACTAATATCTGTGTTCATCACACAAATATCCGCCGCCGCCGGGATTCGAACCCAGAACCTCTGGCATAGAAGGCAATGTATGTTACCACTACACCAGCCGGTCGTCAAAATATTTCAATATAATCAATATTTCAATATTTGATTATATTGTTTTTGGTTAGCAACAGCTAGTGCAAATAACATTGTATAAAGTCTTTCAATAAGGACGGGTCGATTTCAAGATGGAAAAAAAAGACGTGTGGCACTCGGAGACTGCCGCGGTAAAGCTATTGCATAGCATTTTTTATCAACTTATGCAATTATAATTATTTATTTATTTTATCAATGCAGTAATGTTTGATCTAATATGAAGTTCCACAAGTTCCTAGTCGATAGCGCTGATTGTTTATTAAAGCCCGCATGTAAAGTTACGAAATCAAAGTATCACCGCTGTGCCGCTCGGAGTGGGGGGTGTTAGGTTTTTTTCGTTACGGAATTTCTGGATTCGGTCCCCACGCTCAAGGCCCGCGATAGAAGCTATGCAATAGCTTAAAAACAGGCTGTGTGAGATATTAACGAAATTATTATTTTATTTGAAAGGCCCACTCATGCCATTTTGTTTTGAATATAACATAATTCAAATGTCCGCCGCAGTTTCGCATGGATCCGGGAAGTTCAATTTTTAATAACTCCACTGCATTAATTCTGCTGAAACTGAGTGATGGCCTAGTTTATGTCGACTTTCAGGGTCATATTGCAGTCATTTCAGTTGGTCATTGGAAACTTCAAAAACCTCACAAGAAAAAATAATATCCATATGGTTTAATTTAGACTTAATAAATTGGATTAAAATGGATCTGCCTGTTGATTGTTGTCTGTCCGTTGCAAATTGAACCTCCCAGATTAGTGCCACCATTCGAAGACGCAGCGGACAGTTGGACGATGTCATATTCAAACCAAAATGGCATGAAGTACACATCTCATACACAGCCTGTTTTATTCTATTTTGAAATCGACCTATCCTTATTGAAAACCCCTATATAAAGTTTCAGCGAGGCTTTCGGTGGGAAAAACTCATTAAAATTTATTGTATTATAAAATTTTATGCCTTTTATTTGACTGCCGGTTGGTGTAGTGTAAAAAATCCCCCTTTTCTCAAACATGCTTGGAAATTTGAGCGTTATTTTGTCAACCTTCTTCGAGATAAATCGAACTTGCTGTACTGGTCGAGCAGCGGCCGGCAATAGTTGTATGAAAATCCATATCGTGTTTAGCGGCCAAATAAATCTAATATATAAAATTCTCGTGTCACAGTTTTCGTTGCTATACTCCTCCGAAACTGCTTGACCGATTTTGATGAAATTTTTTGGTGCTTATCCGGTATCTATGAGAATCGGCCAACATCTATTTTTTTTTTATTTATATGGCAAAACAACGTTTGCCGGGTCGGCTAGTTACTATGTAAAATCATATGTGTCGTGTAATTTAAAAATATCAAAGCTTTAATTTTAAATTCGAACTGGCTTGCACATAGAAAAAAAATACTTTAAATTTTAAGTACATTCAATAATTGTATTTTCAGATAGAAGCCTTGGCTACAACTAGGCATTGATGGGTTACGTATGTGTGCTACGTATGTGTTCCCACGTTCGTCCATCAATGTATCTCTTGCCGGCCGCTGCAGTAAGGTACTATATGTCAGTGGACCGGGGTTCTATTCCTTATGTAGCAGAAATTCGTGTGAACATAAATATTAGCCATCAAGTCATGGATGTTAATTTTATTATTCAAATGTATGTTTAATAGGAACGAAAGAAAAACATAGAATGTGCCAGCTGTTTACTTCCCGGGCATACTGTAAAAGTCAGTTACGAGACAGACGTTTTATTGAAGTTTTTGCGGGCGATAGACTGATCCCCTGTCACTGCAATAGTCTCTCTCCATATTAATTGTTTTAAACTATCGCGGTTATTTTCACTATGATTTAATGTATTTACGGGATTCTTACCACGATTTTCGATTTTATTTTCGCACGTCCGATATTTCGATGCTGTTACAAGCACCATGATAAGCACGAACAGCATCGAAATATCGGACGTGCGAAAATAAAATCGAAAATCGTGGTAAGAATCCCGTAAATACAATAAATCTCTCTCCATCATTATAATAGCACCAAATGTGTCAAACGTGACATCAGATGGTTTTATAGCCCCTGTAGTTCTGCCTACACCATGTTTAATATTATTCTTTATCTAGTCTAGTACCTATTACACAAGTTCTACAAAAACTTACTTCAAGCCCGATAACGTGGTGCGTGTGTAAAAAATATTTATTAATTTACTCTTTGCGGATAAAATTTGTCTCCTTTTTTAGTTCATACTCACAATTTCCTCTCTCATCATTCGCTATGTGGGTGCCGTCCAAAACTATGATTTCGGAAGCAAGGGCATCCGTCAAATGCGACCGAAACGAATCGTTGTCAGTGCACAGGATAAATTCTCTGGAAATAACAAAATATGGATCGTAAGGTCGACGTTAAAATGAGTTTAATGATTTATTAGCTATTAAATTTAGACAATTGGCTAATATAGTTGTATATCCTGATTTTCCATACAGCCCTGGGTTCAAATCCCAGCGGAATTGAATATTTAGTAATGAATACAGATGTTAGTCGTCAAGTCATGGATGTCTGTATGTTTCAAACATCACTTCACAACTCTTTGTAATGCTTAGTAGGTATAGACCATTATCCACCAAGCTGGCCCAAATGCTGGAGGATGGATGTCAGAATTTTAAGGGCGCCGAAATGGCTTCTGACAAACCCTAACAACTACTGTATACAAGTATACAGCACCGGGACCGACTGCTTAACGTGCCCTTCGAAGCACGGAAGTCATCGTGGGAAATGAATGGTCGGCGGCCACCCATCCAAGTACCGACCGCGCCGAACGTTGCCTCACCTGCGATATCGTTTGATACACACAGTAATCACGGCGCCACGACGATTTTTATTGGCATCTGTATGTTTATTTAAGTTTATTATCTAAAACATATATATTCACTGAATTGGCTCTTTTCAAAACATTGTCAGATACGTTAAATATATCTTCGTTGTGTATATTGGTCGAGCCTTCGAGATCTTGGGTTTAAATCCCGGCCGGTTCAGTTAAGGATTTGGAGGGATTGGAACCGCTTATTCTTTACCTCGTAAGACCCACAGTAATCACACGACCACATATTAAACATAGGCGTTACTACCCAGTCACAAAAACCAAAATCTCTCACTATCGCCCAATGTAGTCATTCGACAACATAATCAATATTCAATCTTAAGTTCAAAGTGCTTGGTTTAGTTTTCCATATTATATTTATAATAATTAATTATTATTATAATTATAGCATTCTCTGTGATCTAACACGTCAGGTGTTATCAGTCAAACCGTCGGTCCTTTATTGTGTTTTAATGTTAAAAGCTAATTAAATAGACTTCTTTTAAATAGCATAATTCCCCTCTAAAAATCTAAGTTGCCTTCTAAATTACTATTGCCACAAACCACGTCGTGGTTATTTAGGAAAGCTCTAGGCCGCCGCGGCACCGCTCGCTTCGCTCGCTCGGCTCGCGCACGTATATTACTATATGCAACCAAACTTCATCGCACCTTAAAAAAAAAAAAAAAAAAACCCAACCGTACCGACTACGTCTTCCGGAACGGGAGCCCTTCTTGTCACATAATATTTTTCATCGCAATGTTAATGAATATATTACTTAGCATAAATTATTATGGTATAATTATAGTATACATTGCTTCAAGACACATTTTTCGCAAAAGTTATTGTCTCGTGGTTAAGTTATCAAAATAGAAGCTTGATCACGTGGCCAAAAAAAAATATTGTGTGGCTGGACTATTATTTCTTCTTTTTAAAATGGCAAACATGGACCAACATCGTTTTCAGTTGTTATCGTCTTTTAGTACACTTGGGCATTAAAAGCTACCTTATCATTTTCCGGCAGGTAGGACGATAAAGAGGTATTTGATTGGGTATTTCATAGACTTGTTTCCGACAACCCTATCAATTTAGTAACAAAATCGTTGACTTAGTCTAACTTAAGGCTTACCATTTCAATAGATACTTCGGCTGAACACTAACCCTATTCGAAAATCCTATTGAAGCTTACCCATTCAAAAAGGGTAACCCTATTACATAGTAAGCGCTTAAATATTAAGGTTATTAAAGCCTTTATGATTGGGTAAGCGCATCATAAGTAGTTAACTTTATTCAAATGTGTTACTACTGTGCGAGAATCAGAGTGGTTTCAGTAAATAAACGGGCAGAGTAGTCTCAAAATAAGTTTAATATTATACAAAATCGCTCTAATGATGGCGTAGTATCTATTTTTGTATCCAGCAACGACATCTTGTTTTCAAAGTAATTTTTTCTGTAGTCAAATGACTATCTTTTACCATAAACCAAAAGTCAAATCAAGTCCTGCAAAGACTGCAAAGACGCCGAAACGTCGAGTTAAAATGTAAAATATAAATTATACGCGATTAATCCAGTTAAAAAGTAGTTTTATTTAAATTATGAATCGTGAGAACTCAAGACAATGTTGAGTGCATTAACCGATTACAATATTCATAATTAAGTATTTAAGGAAACATTCAATCGTAACAAGATCCTATTATAACATTTTCACTAGTCAATAGATGCACTTATAATTTAATATACACATGATAAACAGAGGTATCTAACACTATATCGATAGGCTTACCCTGTCAATAGGGTTACCCTTTCACTTGGGTAAGATTTTAATCAAATAAAGGGGTTTCCGGTCCATGTTGAGGAATCCAACTTTTCTGACCTTATTTGGGTCAGGCAATATGGAGTTATACTAAGATACTATGAAAGCTTACTTTGTAGTCATATGGTTGATGTGTAAATTTGTTTTTTTTTTATATTTTTTTTAATTAGCTAAAGTCATATATTGATAAGCACTTACTTATAAAAAACTTCTCGGGGCGTGAAATGCGGTAACCTATGAGATTCGGGCGCGGAGGAGCAAGTCAAACGACGTTGTAGTTTGCTCAGCTTCGATTCCTGAGGACAAAAATTACATATTAAAAAAAAAAAGATTTCACAACAACAACTTAGAATTATCACCCAAAAAACAAACGGTGTTGGTTTGACTGTAGGAACAAGAATATACCTACAACGTATATAAAAAGTACTATATTTTATCTACAAATTTCTTTGGGATAAAAATGCAGGTAAAAGTAAACGACAACGACACTTGACGACCACTTTGGCGATAGGGTAAAACTGTCTGCCTCAGACGCCAGTGGTTGCGGGTTCGATTCCCGCACGGAACAAGAAAAAAAATCCGTGTCTGGGTGTTTAAGGTTCCCGCCTAGTTCGCTACATGGTATCCCATAACACAAGCTTTGCTTACTTTGAGGCCATGTAGTTGGTGTGATTGTCTTGGGATTTTATTATTTATTTCAAAAATTTGACAAAAATTCAAAAATTTGAAATTTTCAATGAAGTACTCAACCGATTTTGATGAAATTTAAATGGAACCAACTATGAAGTATTCTCTATCATATGAAACAACAATTTTTAAAATCAATTCATAATTGTCCGAAATATCGTGTAACAAAGACACAAAAAAAAGATGTGTGGCACTCAGAGACTGCCGCGGTAAAGCTATTGCATAGCATTTTTTATCAACTTATGCAATTATAATTATTTATTTATTTTATTAATGCAGTAATGTTTGATCTAATATGAAGTTCCACAAGTTCCTAGTAGATGGCGCTGATTGTTTATTAAAGCCCGCATGTAAAGTTATGAAATCAAAGTATCACCGCTGTGCCGGTCGGAGTGGGGGGTGTTAGGTTTTTTTCGTTACGGAATTTCTAGTTTCGGTCCCCACGCTCAAGGCCCGTGATAGAAGCTATGCAATAGCTTAAAAAAACTTCAACCGACTTCCAAAAAGACTTCCTTTTTTTAAGTAAATATACTGTATATATTTTGAATACTGTAAAAAATAAACTTTGTCTCTTCGGCAATAACACAAAATTAGTCATTTGCTTACTTTTTTATGTTATTATTACTTTTCACCTTTGTCTTTATAATAACATCAATATTGAGCCCCTACCAGACCTAGAACATAAACATTTACAACTCAAGGTGAATTCTGGGAAAGTAAAAAAAACGTTGCTACAGAAAGACAAGGTTTTGGCAATTTGTGCGTAGGTACTGCTCGCAAAGTTCTATTACTACGTATATGGGACATTAGAAGAAAAGAAAGAAAAATGTTTATTGCCAAACAAAAAAGAAACTAAAAATCCAAAACATAAACATTAAAAAACACTTTATTTAAAAAAAATAACCATTTACTATTCAATTATTTAAAACTACTTAATTCATTGTCTGGGCAATAGGACAATGCTCAGCTTGTGCAGTTTCATAAAGAAAACTGCGCTGGTTTTCAGCATGTCCTTAATATAAATAAATACAATTCAATTAGATATTTGTCCATTCAATAACAGGCTACGTAATCCCTACAAAAAAATAAAAAATATAATCTATCATGACGACCGGCTGGTGTAGGGGTAACGTACATTGCCTTCTATGCCAGAGGTCCTGGGTTCGAATCCCGGCGGCGACGGATATTTGTGTGATGAACACAGATATTAGTCGTCAAGTCATAGACGTTTATGTGTTTATTTAAGTTTATTTTCTTATAAAAATATGTATTTATTCAATACGTACGTTTATATATTTCTTAAGTATATCAGTTAACTAGTATCCATAACAAAAGTTCTTTAAGAAACTTAATTTGTGCTACATAATGTTGCGTGAGTGTCAGAAAATATTTTATACTAGCCACCGCGCGCGGTATTACCCGCGTAACTTTTGATCCCGTGGGAATCACGGGATAAAATATAGCCTATAACCTTCCTCAAGAGTTTGGCTATCAAATGCAAAAAGAATTTTTCAAATTCCACTTGTAGTGTCTGAGATTAGTGCGTTCAAACAAACAAAAAAACAAACTCTTCAGCTTTATACAGGGTTCGTTTGACAACATCTACCAAATTTTTTTTACGTAATAAGTATCATTAATAGAAACCATTTCTGCAAAAAAAAAGTAGTTATTATTTTACACGGAAATTCATATTATTCACTAAAATGTTAGGCACAACATGGTCATATTATTTTACGAATGAATACTATAAAGACTACGCGCAGTGGTACAACTTGTTTAACCGAATGAAAGTGCCATTACATCGAGCAGGTAAGATACCGACATGTTCGCACGTGAACAAAACCGGCCGGCGGCACCGTCGCAAACCCGGAAACACTTGTCTGTTGCCATGACCTTCAGTCGCTCGCGCATCCTCGGCGAAAGTGCACGCGCAGCGTGCGTAATGCAGCTGCGTTCGCGAGAGCCCGCGAAACCTGCGCCGCATGTGTTTATTAGACAGTGACTCGTCGCTAACTATCGATAATGTTTACAAATAGGGAATCGTTTATCAGAACGAAGCTCGAAGCCTTTCTGATTTTAAAAACCAAATAGTGTGTGAATTTGACAAAGTGACACTGCAGTGCTAAATAAAGCCCATGAAAATACTTACGTTAAAACGTGCTAGACTCTGCCTGGAGAAAAATGGTATGCATTTTGATCACTTATTACACAGATTAGAGCTTTAATTAATGTACATAAGTTTATTCAATCTTTTTAAATACGCCGAAGTGCAAAATGCTTCTTCTTTCTATCTATTTTTGCATTCACTTAAAAGTATTATGTTAAATTTTCTCACATTAAATCCCTCAAACCTTTTGCAATTTGCCGGTTCTAAGCCTGTAAAAGTATGAAGAAAAGATTGTACGTAACTTGTGTAGGTAACTTTTTTTATTGCCTGTAGGTATGCATAACTACTGAACTCAAAGTGTGACCTTGCAACCTCATATCGTTAACATGTTTTGTCGCGCGACAAAACGTCTTGTAGTACAATAAATAATAATAATACCTACCTCAGTAAGTCGAAGTTCATAAAATATGATGATTTCTTACTCGGGATTCCCGGAGCTCAAAACTCGTGGCAATAAAATTAAAAAGGAATGTTCGGGGCTCGGGGCCTCTTATCTAGGTATTGTTTTTGTTTTGCACACGTGCAAGGAATGAATACATTCAATAAACTTTCGAATTTCTAAGAAACACAGCTGATGTTATGTTTCTCTCTCTCATTTTATGTTACCTAATGTAATTTGTCGTAATAAATGTTCTATGAAATTGTGCCTTTTTATGTCGAAATTCTTGTTAAGTCGAAAACTTGCTATCTCGGTTTTTTTTGGTTTCCCTTGACATTCGAGTTATCAAGATTCTACTGTACTACGTCCTCGTAATATTATTAAACGTAATCATAGTGCCTTCATCAACGACGACTATTCGTGAAACAAATTGAGGTGCCATATTTTTACTTTTTTCTACTGAGCGATACTAAAGTAAAAATGCAGATTATTCGTATTATATCAAAGTACGTAATAATTAAATTTGGTAGGTGCCTACAAAACAACCCTGTATATTAGTATAGATTTATCAATTTACCTGCGCAGTAACACAGCAATCCGCCAACATATGCGTCACAAACAAGCCAGCCAGACGCTGTACGTTTGCAAAATGGCCGCCGCTGCACAGCAGACTCTTGCTTCTAGCGCGAAGACTCGATAAAGATGTGTTTGAATTGGTGTCTTGATACCATCTGGAAATGTGAGGATTTTGGTTAATTTAACTTAAATAATATTTTAAAGTTTTTTTTAAATGTTTAATTACTCTTAAATAAATGAAAAAATGTGTTAAATAAAAATCACACGACCAGGACTCGAACCTGGGACCTCTCGTTTGCAGGACGAGTGTTCTCCCACTGAGCTACCGGGGCCTGGCGGTACGCCTCGAAATTACTTAACACATTTTTGTTTTTACGTTATATTTGAGGATCAAACGAACTTCTAAAGTGAAGTTCGATCCTAATTATGTGAACAGCTTCTTTCGAAGCGATTGAGGTTTACTTTATGTAGTAGCGCCACCTACTGCTAGCCTTTGCACGGATTTTAGAGTCTATGATAAGGGTTCTTTTCTTTTTTTTTTTTTTTTAACAACTGTCACGTTTCGCTCCCTATGTCAGCATCCAGTCTACAGAACTCATTTTGTTTAAAGTCAATCTGTCTTATTCCTGTTTGTTCATTTCACTATATTGGGGTTGGGTAAAATACAAATATAAATTGAAATTACTCCATGTTGAAACATATTCATATTATGCTTATTTCAAAGCATAATAACGGGTGGGTTTATATTAAATCGCTTCGAAAGAAGCTGTTCACATAATTAGGATCGAACTTCACTTTAGAAGTTCGTTTGATCCTCAATTATATTTCACAGCTTCTTTCTTTGCGATTGAGGTTTACTTTATGTAGGATGTTTAAAGATTAGTTATAGTGAAATGAATTGGCAGAGTAGTAAGGTAAAACTCTTCAATAGTAAATAAACATACTTATTGAAAACAATTCAACAATGATTAGGCAAATTATTTTTCGTTACAAAGTTTGTTATAATTTCTAGCAAGGACTGAGGAAGAATCCGACCATCCTGCAGTCTTTTTGATAGGTCAATAGAAACTCCTAAATAAATAGCTCTTGATGTAGCAGCATGTCATGTACTATGTGCACTAAAAATATTTTCATCAATACCACTGAGAGTTAAAGTGTTTTTAACCCAGTGACTTAAAGTTTGGAAACCTATATGTTTCTTAAAACTAATAAACAAATTATCAGGTTTCCTTAAATTTTCGTTTTATTTATATACCTACATCTGTAAGGTTTTTGCTGGACAAATTTCTGGACGAATATTAAAAAACGGAAACTTTACCACGGTCTGTTTACTATTAAATTTAAAGGTTTTTATAAACCCTTTTATAAGTACCTTTTTTAGTTATTAAAATATTTTTAATCTTTGTCACGGATAAAATTTGAACACGATGTTCCGTTACAAGAGCTATTAGTGTAACAGTTTTCTTGGAAAAGAGTCTTTAAGTCAAGGTCTTCATTAGGAAATTTTGTAGGTAAGTAGCTCAATACAACTGCTGGATCCCAGGTAAGATCATACTTGATGTGGTTGGTCTTCACATAACGACTCCTTTCATGAAACTTTTTAACCTGTCATATTGGGAATTTATGTTTAATATTAATGATAATGCAGATCTATAGCTATTAATAGTACCGTCCTTAGCACCTTTTTCGAAAATTTCAGTTAGAAAATGAACAATTATTGGTTTAGAAGTTTGAGTAAAACAAAAATTATTATTTTTGCAATATTCAATCCACGCCTTGATACCTCCTTCACACTGTCTCGGTAAGAATTATCCAACAAAGATGCCAACATAATTTCAACGGACTTTGAAGACAGTGATCTTTTTACTAACGCTTTCTGAACAATTTCGCGGCAACCAAGGTTAATGTTTAATGAAGGTTGAGCGCAGATCTGAAAGGAGATTTCAGCGAATTAGTATTTAGTAAATACAATCACAACACAACCTTTTAAACAATGGCAACCATAGTTGCGTGGGCCAGTATGGTAGTACCACAATACCCACAGACTTTTCACTAACAATTTTCTGAAGAGTTTTTGCATCTGGGTCATTTTTCCAGGTTACATAAATAGGACATTATAAGTTGCATCTGTTTGCAAAAAGATCAACCGATAGTATTCCAAACCTATTTGTTATATTATTAAAGGTATAGTCACTTAGATCCCATTCAGTGTCATTAAACTGTTTTCGTGACAAACTCTCAGCTTGTATATTATCTTTTGAAGTAATATAAGATGTAAAGATATTGATCTTACGCATTTCACGCTATTTCCATTGGTCTCGGGTAATATGATCCATATGTGAAAACTGAACACTACCCATTCTATTTATACAGGTAATGGTATAATCTATTCTTAACAATATATCACAATCGTAACTACCATAATTATGCGAATGTTTTAAGTCCGAAAAAACTGCTTTTAATTCCAGAGTATTAATGTGTAGCGACGACTCGCTTTCCTTCCAATGACCCGCTGCCTCTTTTCCATCACAAAACCCGCCCTAGCCAGTATATGATGCGTCAGGATAGATAGTTTTAGTGTATTGGCCTGTTCTAAGAGGAGAAAAGCCCTCTTCTAGATAATTTAACCACCAAGTAAAATCATCTTTATTATATCTGGGTAAATTCACTACCTGATCATAAGTAGGATTTTTATTTGGTGACAATATTTTAAATTGCTCGAATAACTTTGTGTATTATTTTTTCTATTTTAAGAACTTTTTTTTTTTTTTTTTTTGTGGGTAGTTTTAAAATAATTTTCTCTGAATCAAAAATAAACCCAAGGAATTTACATTGTGTTCTAGGAACAAAGCAACCTTTTTTCGTATGCATTATGAAACCTAAATTTATTAAAATATGTTTTGTAATCCAAACATTCTCATTACAATCATCACAATCTTTGCCAATGTAAAATATATTATCTAGATATATTATGGATGAAAAAATTATCCCGACGTAAAAATTCCATGACTGGTTTTAATATTTTAGTAAATACTTATATAAAGAGCGGTGCATAAGTCAAACGTTTAATATTTGAATTCATATAAAACGTTGTTATATTCAAATCGAAGGTACTTTCGGAAAGACTTATCAACATTGATGAAAAAATAACATGTAGCATTGTTTTGTTAACTTATCAGCGGTTCTGTAATCTTCCATTTTGAAGTGTTTTGTAGTAAATTAATTCAAAGATTTTAAATTATGTATGAAGCGATTTTCACCGTATAGCTTGAGCACAAGAAAAAATTTGTGATAAAATTTACCTGGCTCATGAGAACATACGAATATAGCATTTATTTTTAATAGTTTATCCAACGCTAAAATATAATCTTTATGGCCATGTATTGACCTTGGGTAAACACAAGAGCTACTTTGTTTAGCGGGCAGATATTTAAAAGGTCTTTAGTAACCAGCTATTCACGATAATATTAATGGATCACTCGTTATCTAAGCCCATTTTTGATGAAAATATCGTAAACGTCCATCGCACTGCACCTGGTGGTTTATTTCCGCTGGTTGCTAGTGTTCCTACGTGGCGGGTACGTGTAGCTCTGCTGTGGAGCTCGAGCCGGCAGCTGTGGCTGCGGAGATGACGTCGTCGTTTTTTGCAATTTGCAGCGTTTCAGCAACATCTCCTCCCAATAGATAATCATCGCAACTTGTATTGGTCAGCGTGTCACGCAGGCATACGTTTATGGAACTCATTATTATGTTACGATGAGTTTTAGTTTCCCTATTCTGGCTATCGCGACAAGCGTAACTCAGCAGTTTTAAAAGTTTTTGCTTCAAAGTTTCATTGAAAATGAGTACCATCGCTTGCGATAAAGCTGCCAAGGTGATTCCAATTTGCCCTTTTTTTTCTTTTGTTGATGTATAGAATCTCGTTTGGTAAGAGTTTCAGCCAATGCTGCTTTTGCTTCTAAATTTAATAAAGGGAGCAAGTAAATATTTGCAAATTGCGGGTACAAGATAGTCCTCAACAGGCTTATCTTTAGATTCTTTAGATCTTCAGCCGACAACTGCTGGTTTTTAGACCTCTTCCGGGACATTAATCGTATCAAAAAAAAGGCTGATAATGACGGAGGTAGCTCGGGCACTTCAAATCTTGGATTCGGCGTGCAAGATCGTCTCCACCGCAAATCAGATTAATCGCCAACGGCGATATTATCTGGTAACTGACTAATCAAAAGAATTAATTATATGCATCGAAACTCGATGACTACACGCACATACCATGTGGGTAGTTTTGTGTCAACGACATTTTTTCTAATATTTACTAAAATTATATTAGAGATTCTCCACCGTACATCAGATTAATCGCCAACGACGATATTATTATCGAGTAACGGACTAAATAGGAGAATTAATTGTATGCATCGAACCTCGATGACTACACGCACATACAATGTGGGTAGTTTTTGTGTCAACGACATTTTTTCTAATATTTATTAAAATTATATTAGAGATTCTCCACCGTACATCAGATTAATCGCCAATGACGATATTATTATCGAGTAACGGACTAAATAGGAGAATTAATTGTATGCATCGAACCTCGATGACTACACGCACATACAATGTGGGTAGTTTTTGTGTCAACGACATTTTTTCTAATATTTACTAAAATTATATTAGAGATTCTCCACCGTACATCAGATTAATCGCCAACGACGATATTATTATCGAGTAACGGACTAAATAGGAGAATTAATTGTATGCATCGAACCTCGATGACTACACGCACATACAATGTGGGTAGTTTTTGTGTCAACGACATTTTTTCTAATATTTATTAAAATTATATTAGAGATTCTCCACCGTACATCAGATTAATCGCCAATGACGATATTATTATCGAGTAACGGACTAAATAGGAGAATTAATTGTATGCATCGAACCTCGATGACTACACGCACATACAATGTGGGTAGTTTTTGTGTCAACGACATTTTTTCTAATAAGTCCCAACACCGTTGGGTTCTTCGGAATTTGTAATTTGATGTCTCAACCTCCTCGAATTATTTTCTTGAGAATTTTCTCTTCCTTCGATGCACAATTTTTACCATTTAAACTTTTTAAAATTTAACTAGCTAATTAATATATTTTAGTCGACGTGCGCAGGCTACAGCACGGAAACGCAGAATGAGTTCTGTAGACTGGATGCTGACATAGGGAGCGAAACGTGACAGTTGTTAAAAAAAAAAAAAAAAGAAAAGAACCCTTATCATAGACTCTAAAATCCGTGCAAAGGCTAGCAGTAGGTGGCGCTACTACATAAAGTAAACCTCAATCGCAAAGAAAGAAGCTGTGAAATATAATGCTAACGTAGCTCCATCTAATGGTATAGCTTTGCAGCTAAGACCACCCAAGAACAATTTCTTTACAGAAATTGTGAATCTCAGTTATAGTGAAGCATTGCAATGTTTAAAGATAGTTTTATTTGCATTTAAAATGTTTAATTACTTTTTGCATTTAAAATGTTTAATTACTCTTTAGTTCAGCGAGAATTATCCGATTTTGTCCATCGCACTTTTTAAACGTTGTATGCTTTACTGAATTTAATTGCATAGATTATATTTTGCACAGACTCAAAAGTGCGTAACATCTGTCTTCTTTGATGCATCACAGTCTAACTACATAAAGCTGTATCCTATAACCGTGTGCTGTAATTTTTGATCTCATCTTCACTTGCAATCAGGAGAGATATAAGTCTAAAGAGATAGAAGACCATCTGATGTCACGTTTGACAATTTTAGATTATAATGGTGGAGAGAGACTAATGCAGTGACAGGGGGTCAGCTCATCGCCCACAGAAAAAACCTCCAATAAAACCTCTGTCCCTTAACTGAATTTTACAGTATCCCCGGGAAGAGAAGCAGCTGGCCCATTCAATGTTTTTCTTTTGCTCCCAGTCCAGCATGGAAGAAAAGATTACAGATATTTTATTTAAAAAAGCTTTTTATTAACTTACCTTACGATTTCATAAAACATATCTCTTTGCTTCTTAAAGTTCTGAAAACTGAGTACAGAGGGGAAATTATCAGCATTATCAGTCTCAAAGTTAAAACAAACTATGCCATTTGATGTTCTTTCTTCTAGAACAATCGTTTTAGCTTTCTCCTGGTTCGAATCCGCCTCACATTTCAAACCGTATGAGTTCAACAAAAATTTCGCCAATTCCGGATAAAAACCCCGAACTTTCTTATTTTCCCCCAAAGTTTTCAAAGAGTTCTTATCAAGTATAATTTCAAGGACACTTTTCTGATGCCATAGAGATTTCACAGCGAAATAAGTGCTGTTATTAATATTCTTCAATAAATGATCACAGTACTTATTGTCATTCAATTTGGATTCGATATTTTGATAGTCCTCCTCTAGCTGTTTTGATAGTAGAATCGTTATTAAAAAGTACAATTCCGTAACCACGCTAAAAACGAGGTTATTTTTCAGTAAAACCTCGTAAATATCGACCAAAACATCAATCTTTTCCTTATAAACCACTTTACTAGGATCAGTTTTAATAAAATCCTGTTTCTCAATCGATTTTCTTTGCATTATTTTTATCTGTGGCGGGACGACAGCTATAGGCGATGTTGCCGTGTTCAAAATGTTAAATTTCTCCATTAATTTATGTCGTTCCTGTTTTAAAATATTCCTTTCCGCCTCAAAGCTGTTTTCTGATTCTTTTGTCTGTACGTTCTGTAATTTAAAAGCCGAATGTTCTTCTAAAGCTAACGGCGAAGGTTGCTGAAAGCATTCTGACGTAAAACTGGTAAGAGAAAAGCTTTTTCTTCCGGAAATATCTAGATTAGTAGGTTTTATTCTTCGTTTTTCTGATTTTAGCGAACTAGCTTTCCTAGCTCCAATTTCTGGAAATATCTCTGAGTTGCTGAGATCTAATTGAGATGCGTCTTCAGATTCGTTGGATACATTTTTGCTGGACCGTTTCTTTTTGGAACTTTTCGTTTGTGCGTTGACTAGAAAGTCGCCCAAGCTTAAGCTTTTGTCGTAGGACCTAAACAAGAGATTTTTTGTCTTCATTTTTTATAAATATAATGAATAATTGGTTCTAAGGCTTTGAGTATTCCTTCCTACAATAGATAAGCTTCTCGTAAAAATGGGACAAATCCACATGGTACAAAAGTCAGTCAGCCAGGGTCGGCTTACGACAGCCTTAGCTTAATAAGCCAAAAAAAGGCGACTAATCCGACTGCCCACGTCTGGTGGTAGGACCCCTTCTGGGTTCGTCTGGCTAGCAACCACCCTTCATATAAAATCTGCCGCCGAATGTCGCCGCTCTAGCAGTGCTGTGTTTCTGCACAATCACACCAACTACATAGCCTCAAAGCAAGCAAAGCTTGTGTTACGAGATATCATGTAGCGAACTAGGGAGAACCTAGAATAAAAATACACATATACTCGTAGATAAACGTCCAGACCTTGTAACATTTGTTTTCCTTGTTATGTGCGGGAATCGAACCCGCGCAACTCGATTGTAGCGTTTAGTCCACTACACCACGGTGCACAATTAAACAACTTAAGGCAGACTATATCCGATCAGAATAATTAAAGTAGTTATATTTTTAAATTTTTGCATATAAAATGCTCAATTATTCTTAAATAGCTGAAAAAATGTGCTAAACAAAAGTCACCCGACCAGGACTCGAACCTGGGACCTCTCGTATGCCGGACTAGTGCTCTTCCACTGAGCTACCGGGGCCTGACGGTACGCCTCGAAATTACTTAACACATTTTTGTTTTTACGTTATATTGCTAACTAATATAAGAAATGTACTGGAACAATATTACTTGTAAATTTTATTATATGTTATGCTGTTGGTGTACCTTATGAATAAATAAATAAATAAAACTTAGCACCATCTAATGGTATAGCTTTGCAGCTAAGACCACCCGAGACCAATTTCTTTACAGAAATTGTGAATCCCAGTTAAAGTGAAGCATTGCAATGTTTAATAATAAAAACAACATGGTTACCTTGAGTGTCTATACATCCTGGGCGTATCGCATCTTTCAATATCCTTAAAACTCCTCGAATGAGGCGTGACTGGACTCGACGAGAAACTCGGGAACTCTTTCGTCCCATTCTTCAACGGAGTACTAGAAATCGTCAACCGATCAATGCTCGAATTAATTTTCGACTCGTCCGAACTAACCGACTGATTACTCTTTTCTTCCGTAAAAAGTTTCGTTTTGACCCTTCGCCCGATTCGCCTTTTCTCCCGTCCAGGTGATTCCTGACTTCTGTTTCTGTCAGTTTTGACGGTTAGGCTGTCAGTGGTTCTGTCAGTTTCGTTTGTCGGGTCGCTGATTGATCGACGGTGCTTTCTTCTCGTGTTTAGCAGCTTGTCTGGCGTTTGCTGCTGGAGTACCGGGACTGCGTTGCAGCCCGTTTGAAGTATACTGAAATAAACATATTATTTGGTTAGTTATAGTTGAATTCTTTTCAAGTGGTTTTTGTGACAGTTCAAAATTGACAATCTTTGTGACGTTGCCGTATTGAAATTGTTCGATCTTCCATTCGATGGCTTTGACGTATCGAATCAGTTTGGTGAAAAAATGTATACAAACTTCCGACTACAAGATGGCCGCTCATGTTTATCGATTCAATGTCGATCATGGAATTAATAAGTACTACGTACAACTGGAAGGCTTACTGTGCGTCTAAGCACGTGCCGAGTGAGAGGTCATAAATCTTGGTTTGTCCCTTTCTAACTAGTGTAACCATTCTTACCTGTATACATTGGACATTTAGATAATCGCTCAATGCCTACGAATAAATTTAATAATAATAAATGACGTGCGTACTTAAGGCAAATCGGCCAGTGTGATGTGTGGTTTCAATGAGGTTCGAAGAAAACAATCCACAGCTGTACAGCGCACAGTTTATTTTAAGCCACAAAGTTTGTATAGAGGAGAAAATATAAATTTACTGAGTCTAGATACTATTAGAAGTGCACTAATGAAAGCAGGAGAAAGTTCTTATCACTTAAGGATCCTAGGGCGTGGATCCATCTCTACGGTACGGCGGCCCCGTATGCCGTGTAACGGCACGGCGCCGTTGCCGGTAAACAGCGCGGCACCGCACTGTGCCATGGCACCCACCCGCACTGTGCCATGGCACCCACCGCCGTGCACAGCACAGTACGGCACGGCGCCGTACCGTATAGATGGATCCACGCCCACACGCATGTACCTACTCATAGGTTCACGGATCGTAAATTTCGACTGGAGAGACGCGAGATTCGATGTCCAGTGCGGCAGCAGCGGCCGGCGCTCGGGCATCCAATTCGGAAACAAAGGATGTGTGGTAAATAAAACAAAATTAAATAGTACAAATATTTATTATTTATCTTTGAAATTATAATAATAATAGGATTCACTAAGCCCGTTATGGTTCTGTATGGCTTTAAACTATGAATTCTTGCTCCCACAATATCACACATTTATTATATATGGACGACATTAAGTTATATGCCACAAACATTACAGATTTATTTAGACTCGTAGATATAACCCAAATATTCTCTGATGATATAAAAATGCATTGCATTTTTTCTTTAACTCCAAATCCGAAGGCAATCTGGAATTGTAAAAAAAAAATTTTACTATAGTATTTATTTAGTTTGTTTAGGTGTGTAGATAGATTTTCGCAAAAGATCAGTAATAAGCCTACAGACCAATAAAATTATTGAAAAACTACATTTATTACTTTATTAGAGAAGAAATCAGGGGACTACGAAACGTTAATTTAGGGTATTTTTCATACAGATCATTTAACGTTTAATATACTTATAATGCGGAGAGAGTTGTAAATAGTGAATTTCTTTGTTAAGTATTTAGTGATATAAAAAGCTTAAATCCAGTACATAATTTAACAATGAAAATGTTGTCACCCTAGTTCCTATTTATGTCTAACTTACCTGTGAAAAGATAATCCACAGCCAGGATAAGATTCTTTTCCACACCCACTCACAGCACATATATTGTTCACCATTTTTACAATACAATTAACCAATATAAAGCACTTTTTGAAACCCAGAAAGGCAAACAAGTCAATACGACAACAAAAAGAACGCCATATTGTTTTTGTGGTGCCACACAAATATTACCATTTTACCAAGTGTTGCCTTACGTAAGAGTAATAAAACTCTACCCAAATATTGAAATGTCTCGTCGTGAAATAAAAAAGATTTATCTACACCTACAAACTATTGCATTTTTAATTCGTATAATTACAAACATGCCGCACGTATTATTCATATACAAAATGTCATTATTTTCTGCGAAAGAACTTTTCTGGAATATACTACCTTTATACCAATAATATTTTACATGGCAATTGTGCGAAAGGGACACACCAAGAAAAAGTAAGTTTCACTTGAGCTCACTTCATTGAGTAGATATTGGTTATTTAAAAAAAAACTTTACTTGCATGGACTTATGGTTCATTTTGTTATGTTGAAAGTTTGCGAGTAATCCTTCCAGTTGTACGTAGTACCTATTAATTCCATGATGTCGATTCAGTAGTGTCAATCACTATCAACTGAACGTTCCGTTTCTTTGAATCTGTCTATTTAAGATGAATATTTTTATGACATTTACTTAATTTATTTACAGTTAATAAGAACAATTACACTTTATTAATAGTTCAATTTATAATTTTAAAATAAACAATTTTATTGACATAGTTTTTATTTTCTTAACACGACAATTTATATTTTATTAGTTGTAAATAGTTTGCGCGTCATGGAAAATGAGAACTGTCACGAAAATCATTGGAAAACAATTCAATTAGTGTCCGTTCGTCGTAAGATGTCCCCTGCCGTTATGTTGGCACTATTGCTTGTCAAGGTGTTTTCGTTATCTGGTATAGTGAATTAATCCTTTTTATTGATTACTTGCCAAAAAAAGGGCAAACGATAACTGGATCCTATTATGCAAAATTAATCCCGAAATTACGTGAAGCGATTAAAGAAAAACGTCGTGGGAAATTGTCATTGGGCGTGTTGTTTCTCCAGGATAACGCTCCACCTCATCGTTCGGAAGTTGCGCTCACCGCAATCCGCAGTGCTGGCTTCGAAGTCCTTGATCACGCACCATATTCTCCTGACTTAGCCCCGAGTGATTTTCACTTATTTCCAAAATTAAATGAGCATATTCGTGGAACTAAATTTGACGATGATGACGCGGTTATGACTGCCGCAGAGGAGTTTTTTAATAGTCGAAAAAACGATTTTTTTGCGGAGGGAATAAGAAAGTTGGATATGCGGTATTCTAAGTGTATTAGATTAGTAGGAGATTACGTCGAAAAATAAAATATTCTTGTTAAATATTTTTTTTTTGTTGTATTCATTCTAAGAATTTTTTGATTCGCCCTCGTATAATATAATTTGTGTCGTCATTCAAAACCTTCCTAGTCTTATAGTTGTTTATTATTTACAAATCAGAAAATTAAACATATATTTATTCGTGGTAGGTATAAACAAGTTAGATTACGGGGTTAAAATGGACACATATTATTGGTAACACTGCTGCCACAATGCTGCCAACATCAGCAGGCAGGGGACATCTTATAGTGAACGGTCTGTATAATTAATGATTAGTTGCGTACTTCGGATGCCTATATCCCGTGCACATAAGAATATGAATACAAAAAATATCGCCAAAGATATTCCAATGATTATGAATGTGGTGGAAGCGAAAGAGGTATGTCTGGATCATAGCAATTGGTGTTCCCTTGTTTCTGCCTACTCCAAAGGGAGACAAGCGTGAAGTTACCTATGTATGTATGTAAAATATGAAGGTATGCACATAAAGTAGGGTTTATAATTTCGGCTCACTTCAGTACTGTTTCAGAAATAAATAGTATGAAATATAAATCCATCTATTCACACTTCTTTGTTTGTCACGGGTTTTCAATTCTATACGTAAATTCAATTAAGGATAAGGTCGAGAATGGAGTACACGCATCTAGGAAGAAAGTGGTACAATATCTACGCCGGACCAATGATTGGTATTTGGCAGCAGAGTTTACAAAAATGTTGCTCATTAGTTAGGTACTTCGGATCTTTACAAAAGGCACGTGGTATTTAGATTGTGGCATTATAGTTCGGCCGTTCAGAGAATGCGTTCCTGACACCTATCAGTTAGTCACGACTAGTGATGGGCACAACATAATACTGACTTCGTTACCGTTCCTCCAAAATGAAACGCTGCGTTATTTTTAAGATTATTTTCGTTTTAAATTGGCGGAATCATTTAAAATTTATATATTAGTAATTTTAGTTGAAACCAAAAAAAAGGTAATAAGTATAAATATAATAAAATTGTTTTATTTATTTTTTGTTGCAAAGTTACAATCTGTATTTCTATGCAATAAAGTACATTGAATTGAATGTGCGTACAGAATATTAACCAGACTCCGATTCGCTTGAGGAGGTAGTGTCTTCATCATCATCTTCGCCTTCATGTATAATTATTTTATTATCAATAACAGAATCAATCCTGATATCTCGGTCAAAATGTTCCATAATCAGGTTTTTAGTCTTTCAACAACCTTTGCCCAGTCATCTCTAGTGACTTCCCCGCAGGCTTCTTTTAATGTCATCATATTTTTCGTGCTGAATGGCGGGGAAGTATAGTGGCGGGCGGCGTAACCTTTTATTTGAGGCCAGATTAGCTCAATCGCGTTATATTGGCAATGATACGATGGAATTCTTAGAATGCGATGACCGTACTCCAGAGCCAATTCATCGATTTCGTATCGCACATTTGCCACTTTATTTTCTTTAACTAATTTAATTAACTCTGCTCTTAGCATCTGCATATTTGTGTCAATGCCTTTTGCTTGTAACCAACTTTTTTTCGCGCATTCGGTTTGGTCATAGTTTTATTTTTTAATTTAATAAAAGTTATCTTATAGTCCATTATTTTCAAATTCTTAAAAAGAAAAACAAAACGTATTATTTCATAAAGTATACCTGTTTAAGAACAGATTACGATACTGTTATAGCCTGTTATTGTTAGCACAGCAGTACAAATATAAAGCTTTGACATAACCTTGTAATAGCGCAGTATAAATTTTTAAAAATATTGCTTACCAAGTTATTTGACACTCAGTTTGGCACAAAATTATAAAATTCATTGATTATTGATATAATAATGTTGTTTTAATGCTCATCAATTGTTAAAACGGTACACAACCAGCAAAAATATTTTTATTGTAACTGCAACTCCATTACAAAATTACGTCGTCAGTTCAATCGCGATGTGTCAGGAACGCATTCTCTGAACGGCCGAACTATAGTCATTGCCGATTTTGCATACGGCACTGAGACGTGGTCGCTAATTGTGGGAATTATCAACAGGCTTAAGGTCGCTCAGCGGTCAATGAACAGGGCTATGCTTGGAGTTTCCCTGCGAGATCGAATCAGGAATGAAGAGATTCGCAGGCGAACCAGTCAACGACATAGCCAGAAGGATTGCAAAGCTGAAATGGCAATGGGCAGGGCACATAGCTCGCAGAAACATGGCCGTTGGGGCGGAAATGTTGTCGAATGGCCGCCACGTACAGGGACGCAGCGTAGGCAGGCCCCCGCAAGATGGACCGGCGCGGGACCGGGTGCCGTGGAAAACCTTGGGGGCCCTATGTCCAGCAGTGGACTTTTGCTGGCTGTTGATGATGATGATCAGTCAATGCGGCGTTTAAGCATGAGCTTTTTATATTTTGTTTCATTTTTGTAAGACTTTTTATATTGGAACAATCGCGAATTGGACCAAATGCGCCGAAAGGAACAAGCAGTCGCTTGCTAGAGATCACGGGGTCTGTACAGCACCCCACGGAACGTCATCAGTCGAGTTAAAATGTAAAATCTATACTAATATAATGAAGCCAAAGATTTTGTTTGTTCGTATGTTTGGTTGAACTAATCTCTTGAATCTCAGGAGCTACCGGTCTTATTTGAAAAACTCTTTTTGCGTTTGAGAGACTAGTTCTTCAGGAATTAAGAGTCACAGTTACCGATTTTATCTTAAGATATTATATAGGATATCACAGACGACGACGATAGTACATTGTAAGTTTTCGAGTTCGATTTTGCCAGACGATTATGCACCAAACTTACCTACAAATCTCGATATGCTGTAATCACGTTTTGTATCTTAACACATATTTAATAACTTAAGATGTTATGTTAAGCTAAATTATCATTCCGCTCTGTATCGAAAATATATCGATATACGAAAAATATAAAATATATTTTCGTTGCGTTCATTGCATTGTATGGCGAGCGATATCGTATCTTAAGATAAATACCAATGCTATAAAATCGATTCATACCTTAAATAGTTCCTCAAAACCTTATTATAGTTCCTCAAGTAATTTTCACATGAAAGTTATTAGGTGGTAGTTTGTAAATCTAATTATAAAATAAGGCTTTTAGTAGATGAGAAATATGTTTTCGTCATCAATCAAAGTTAAAATACATAATTAGATTATTCTATTAGGACAAAAGTTAATAATACTGAGATAGCTTAAATTTATGATTTTTTTTTGTGCGAAAAATATGAATAAATAAGTACCTAACTCCGTTAAGTCCTTATCAAAAGTTTGGAACAAGGAAATCACAAACTTAAAACATTATCTATGTATGTATATACCTATACTTGTAGGTGTATTTTATTATCTGTCTAATGGTTATTTTCACTAGAAATTATTGAAATTACGGGATTCTTGCAGGACACAATTTTGGAAGGGCGTATTCTTTTTTTGGAATGATTCTGATGAAATTTATTTGTGACTATAGTTTCTTCTATGACACAAAACAAGAATCATCAAATTCAGCTTAAAGAACCTAGAAGAAATGATTACCTACATAATATACAAAAAAAAATGGGGTTACATTGAGAATCTTCTCCTTTTTGAAGTCTGATAAATAGTATGGAAAAATTAATCTTGCTTGAGTTATGATTGATTATAATTAGGGGTTTGAAGGCTTTCTGCTTAGTGAAAGGTCCTAGGTTTGAGTCCCATCCCAGTCAGTTTGGGAAACAAATCTTATCATACATAACTTCACGCCTATATCCCTTATGGGTTAGGCAGAACACCAGAGGTTATAAGACCATCTGCAGGCGTAGCACGGCTTTCATAAGAGATAAGTCACACGACAAGACATAATCATGTCACAGTCCGGTAATTTGTCTTATATGACAGCGCGGGCACACGATGTGACAAAAATGCTTGCCGCGACATATCTTTGTCTTGACGTTTATACAAAGAACGAGTTTAACAACTTTAAACCTCCAAATGTAATTTTTTTGTTGGTGAATTTTTTGTTTTAATATTATTTTTAAGTTTTGTGACCATGTCAAGTGCCAAAAAGCAGTAAGTACCTTTACCGTTGAAGTCTTAAAAGAATCTGATTATAATAATTGATAGACATAATTGTTATTCATCATCATCATCACAACTCTTTGTAATGAGCCCACTGCAGGGCAAGAGTCTCTCCCCTTGGTGACGAGGAGGTTATAGGCCATAATCCACCAAGCTGGCCCAGTGCTGGGTGGTAGATGCCAGAATTTTCAGGGCGCCGAAATGGCTTCTGACAAACCCTAACGACTACTGTATACAGCACCCGGGACCGACTGCTTAACGTGCCCTCCGAAACACGGAAGTCGTCGCGAGAAATGAATGGTCGGCGGTCACCCATCCAAGTACCGACCGCGCCGAACATTGCTTAACATGTGATATCGTTACACACATTAACCATGGCGCCACGACATCTTCATAATTATTATTATGAAAAAATAATCTCACAACCTCCGAACCGCAGTGATAAAAATAAACAAAACGATGCCGCCATGCTATTAAATAAGAGATAGAACTTGAAAAAAGTCTTAAGCATTTGTCAAGATGTGTTTGTCACGCATTCTAGATAAATTAAACTTGCCCCGTGCTGCTGTATAAGACTAAGCAATTATGTCGCTCAAATTGTGATATAATCTGTGACACAAGTCTTGTCTTGACAAGCCGTGCTACGCCTGCTGATGTCACGTTTGACTTTGGAGGTATTATATAATGATGGATAGAGACTATTGCAGTGACAGGGGGTCAGCCTATCGCCCACAAAACACGCCTTGGCCACCTCTTGTACCTACTCTAAGTTTTTATTTCTGTAGATTGTCTAAGCATTTATTTGTAGTTGTGCAATAAAGAGTTGATTATTATTATTATACTTAAAAAATAAACTAATGTCTGGGTGGTAATTAGGATTCCCTTTGTTTTGCTGTGTGGTTTTTATAACGTTGGGTAACATAGTTGGTGTGACGGTTTAGGTAATTAATCATCAGTTTTAAATGTGCAAAATTTAAACGGTCTACTCTTAAACTTGAATTATTTGCCTAATAATAAGTAGGTACTTTTGTAAAATCTTAAGTATATAAAACTGTTCCGTTACTGACTGTGTGACTGACAGACAACGTACAGCCATATCTACTGGGCGTAGAGTGGTGAAATTTGGAACATACATTCCTTAGTCAGTGTGGGGGTGCATTAAGGAAGGAATTCACGAAATTCCCACGGGAACGGGAAATATATGACTTTTTAGTTTGAATAAAAAATCTTATTCCTTGAGAGCATTGATGTTTTGTGAAAATTGGTAAAAAAGTTCTTCGCTGGGTGTCTGGTTAAATTATGGAAGGATTTTTTAAATTTCCATAAGAACGATAGTTATGGCACTTTTTAGTTATTATAAAGCAATAACACAAAAACAATGTTTGTACGAAGTTGTGGGTCAAGCTCGTTAGCTATACTGGAAACTACGAAAGAAGTCTTTGGAAGTTGCACTTTCTCTTTTTACATTCACTTAGAACGCAAGATCAGTGTACAAACATGGTTTTATGCTCTAATAATACCCTAATAAATAGATACCTTGACAAATTAAGCCAAATTTTTTGCTTTATTTTAGAAGTTATCTTAAAAGTATGATACCATTTTGAAGTTCTGATTAAATGAGCAAACTTTTGAAAGAACTTGCCAGAAAACATTTTCTTGGTACATTTTTTTCAGTATCATAGGTTAAAGTTGAAGAAAACCTTATCTTTAAACTTTGGTTCAGATAAACGAGGCCTTTCCTTCTAAACTAAGGCAGACGACATAAAATTTAAGGCTTTAAATTAAATGATAGAAGCATATACCTGAGTTAAGTCAAAAATAAAACCGATCAAAAGTTACTATTTGCAGGAACAAGGCTGAAATTAACATCACAGGGTGTTGATTTTTTTGTATTTTTTAAAATACTATAATTTCATAACCACTCTGCCAAAAAAAAAACAATTTTTTCCGGTAGCTGTTATTTCTTGTTGTATCTCCTGCTTCCGGTATATCGTGGACTTTTGGGACACCCTGTATATATGATTTTTTTAAGTAACCCTTTGTGGCTCTCTAACCTAAAAACCACCTCTTCTGTCAGGGCTTTGTAAGCTGGTAAGAAATAAATGACACTGTTAAGTAGTTCAACTTAAAAATGAAGAAACTAATACCGTACATCTATAGGAAGGTATGTATTTAATATTTTGCATTCTATGTCAGTTTTAATGGTACCTAACTAAAAATTTTTTAGCAATCCAAATACACAATAAAAGCCCAATTTTATAAAAATCCTTACGGTGTTAAAACTTTCTATTCTATTCATAGATGTATCATAATGCACAATTTTTCAATTGTTGGATAAAAATTATCTGGAAAATAAAGTATCAATCAATTTTTTGACTGCAGAATCAAGTTTTTTTATGATTTTAATAATTGTATGGCAGTATCATTGTTATGTCAGAATGTCAATTAAGTTGGGATGACCTTGAAGTATAATAAAGTTTTTGCATTTAAAATGTGCTATAGTTCGGCCGTTCAGAGAATGCGTTCCTGACACCTGTCAGTTAGTCACGACTAGTGATGGGCACAACATAACACTGAGTTCGTTACCGTGTTCCTCCAAAATGAAACGCCGCGTTATTTTTAAGATTATTTTCGTTTTAAATTGGCGGGATCATTTAAAATTTATATTTTAGTAATTTAAGTGGAAACCAAAAAAAGGTAATATAAATATAATAAAATTGTTTTATTTATTTTTTGTTACAACGTTACAATCTGTATTTCTATGCAATAAAGTACATTGAATTGAATGTGCGTACAGAATATTAACCAGACTCCGATTCGCTTGAGGAGGTAGTGTCTTCATCATCATCTTCGCCTACATGTTTAATTATTTTATTATCAATAACAGAATCAATCCTGATATCTCGGTCAAAATGTTCCATAATCAGGTTTTTAGTCTTTCAACAACCTTTGCCCAGTCATCTCTAGTGACTTCCCCGCTGACTTCTTTTAATAGGGTCATCATCTTTTTCGTGCTGAATGGCGGGGTAGTATAGTGGCGGGCGGCGTAACCTTTTATTTGAGCCCAGATTAGCTCAATCGCGTTATATTGGCAATGATACGATGGAATTTTAGCATCTGCATATTTGCGTCAATGCCTTTTGCTTGTAACCAACTTTTTTTCGCGCATTCGGTTTGGTCATAGTTTTATTTTTTAATTTAATAAAAGTTATCTTATAGTCCATTATTTTCAAATTCTTAAAAAGAAAAACAAAACGTATTATTTCATAAAGTATACCTGTTTAAGAACAGATTACGATACTGTTATAGCCTGTTATTGTTAGCACAGCACTACAAATATAAAGCTTTGACATAACCTTGTAATAGCGCAGTATAGATTTTGAAAAATATTGTTTACCAAGTTATTTGACACTCAGTTTGGCGCAAAATTATAAAATTCATTGATTATTGATATAATAATGTTGTTTTAACGCTCATCAATTGTTAAATCGGTAAACAACCAGCAAAAATATTTTTTATCGTAACTGCAACGCCATTACAAAGTTACGTCGTCAGTTCAATCGCGATGTGTCAGGAACGCATTCTCTGAACGGCCGAACTATAAGTCATTTTAGGTGTAACGCCAGGGCCCGGTAGCTCAGTGGAAGAGCACTCGTCCGGCAAACGAGAGGTCCTAGGTTCAAGTCCTGTTGGGGTGATTTTTATTAAGCACCATTTTTCTGTTATATAAGACCTTGAAGTTGTCGGGTAATACTATATTCATAAGGTAACTTTTATCTGACCACTGAAAAATCAGGCCTAAATATTTTTTGACTTGTGTGAAATGTCTCACATATACATTTGGTTGTCCATGAACTCTGCAAGCTTGATAAAGAATCCAATGACAGCGCGGTTCAAATTTTGAATTTACTTTGTTAAGATTTATAAGCATCACAAGGTTTAAAGCTACATTTCAGAGGCAAGATACATGCAGAATATCACTTATTATAATAATGTCTATGTGTAGTGGAAGATAGATAGGTTACTTATATCTGCTTCGTATGCTTAAGATTCTATGTTTAATTTCATCTAAATCTGCCACATAGTCTCAACAAAACAAGCTGATTGCTTAATTTGGGCCCACAGATTAAGTAATTAATTCTGGGCAGTTTTTTAATAATGTAACACAGTACAAATTATGAGTATGAATTCTTAAACTCACATTTGCAAGATTTTTATCATAACATTCTGAAAAGCACCAAAACAGTGATGCTTACGTTTGATAAATTTTAGGATTCAGGTCAGAGTATAAATTGTTTGATAATACTTTTGTTTGCAATTTGATTAGAAGTTACAGTGTTACATAAAAAATATGAATGAGTTTTTTTTATAATGTGTCAAAAATTATGTCTGTTTCATTTTCAACAGTTTTCTAAGTAATAAAATGCCATGAAAATTAATGATTTATGCTGTTTTAGGGGTTAACTTAGAAAGGAGCCACCGGATTTGGGGTGTTTTGGGGGGGGGGGGAGGAGGGAGGGGGGGAGTATACATCCCACCCCCGGTGTTCCTCCCCCGCGCAAACGTCTAGTTTCTGAGATATAAATTTTTAAAGTTTCAATTTTGAGGTTATATTTTTTCCGAAAAATCACTGCAGATTGTAATATGAAATGTAAAAATAATGTCAAACTCGAATATCAAGTTAGAAATAGTTTAGGGTCAGCTTTTCTTTAGTTTCTTTCAAATTTTTGATCATTTTGGTCAAAAAATTGGTTTTGTCTTTAACAATTGTAGTTAGGTAACAATAATGTAATAAAGGGTTGAAATTCGATAAAAAAACCCATTCTAAATAGTTTGAAATGAGTGTATTACATTAGTTCGACGCACGAAATCGCGACAAAATATTGAAAATGTGATATACTCTGTTTAGTACGATTATAAAAAAAATAACCACGGAGATTAATGCAAGGAGCTCCGCTTTGCTTCGCTCCTTGCATTAACCTCCTAACCTAACCGGTCCATGTCGGTTCTGTGCAACCAGCCTCAGCCGCTTCAGCTCGCATGGTTGCCTCCAATTGATAAAAGTCCTATGGGATGTATAAAATCAGAGTCAACTTTGATGAAAAGCTCAAGTTCTAAGAACCACACATGATCAAAATTGCTTCAAGTTTTAAAAGTCAAATCTAATACTAATTCTTTGGACACTAATTAACTTTTAAATGGGATACTTAAAAATAAAATTTGTAGATATTGCCTTTTTATGGTGTTTTAATTCTATGTATAATCATTAATTGAAGTGAATTCTAATATATATTGCTTTTGATTTAACTTTTTGCTTAAAAATAATTAATACTTACGTTCCGTTTGACGAACACAAAATCGGCTTTTAAAAAAAAAGTAAAGGTCCGCGCGCGGAGGGAATAGTATATTTGGAAAGAGGAGATCACTCCCTACAAAATTCACCCTCCACCATCCCCGAAATCCGGTGTCACGATTCTAAAACCGACCCCTGTTTTAAGCTTCAGTTACTTTAAAAGTATGAAAATTTTATAATTTTGTTCAATAAGCAAAACTTGTTTACTAAACTACTTACCCTTCCGTTTGATTCCGCAAATATGACAGAAAATACGCAACAAATTCGCTTCTTGTACAACAAAGAAGGATACAGTCATCAGGTGCATCCTAAAATATAAATAAATAATTTTATTTATTTTTCGAAATGAACAAAACAAAAATAATGAAAAAAGTAGGGTTAGAAGTTACCTCTATTTTTTCATCGTGTAACCATTTTTTTAAGATATCAAAGTCCACTTTTCCTGTGAGGACACTTTCTATAATTGTTTCTGTCATTCTAATTTATTTCCATATTGTATGGTAACAAATACAATAAATCCAAATTCAGTTTCCAGTAGAATCGATCGAGACGACTGACACGATTGAAAATTTGAAATGAACAATAAATAAATAAATAAAATAATGATTAATGATGAACGACATCGACTTGACGTTGACAGTGACAAGATGTGATGTCAACTTGTATATTTTTAGTGTTGAATTAGAACGCAACACAAATAGTGAAAAGGTGTGCATTAATGCCTTCTTCTTCTTAAACAATAAAAAGAAGAAGGCAATAAAAATATCCTTGTTACAAAACTGGATATTTTTTTCTATGATTTTACTAAATATTAAAATCCCCAGACAATCTCACGAACTACATCACCACTAAGCAAAGTTTATCATCGACAAAACCACAGTAAAAAGGCATTTTGCGCCTACTGTGTAGAAACAGCGCCCGTTTCAATTTTTCCTTACTGAGTTCGGATGAGTTTATTTATTTAGCAATATTTACCGATGCAAATGACCTACAGACATAAAAGTATTTTGTTTAACAACTAAAAATCCTTTAAAAAATCTTGAGACGTAAAAACTGTAAAAATTTGGTTTTTGTTTTTAGTGTTTAAATGTTTTGAAAAACATACCTTTTTTATTTATTTTGTTGAAGCGTTAGGATATTACCTAAGAATTTACGTCAAGCAAGACCTAAGCTGTAGTTGTGACTATTTGAATATGACCTTTTATTTTAAAGAACCTGACAAGTTAAAGGAAAATAAATGTTATTTCGACTACTAATGTACTGATTTGTATAGCTAAACTACTAGAGTAAAATTGGATAGGTATTCAGAAAAATGGTTAAATAGTTTCGGATAAGGTAGTTTCGGTAAAAATTCTGTTTCAATCACCATAAGATTCTTTCTTGATAATGATTAAATCAGGCGTTACTTTGTGGAAATCCATGACAACTACTATAACTGAGTTATCTTGCTAATGAGAGGATTTATGACAGCTCATTAAAAAAACAAACCGGTACAAAAGGCTTCGATAGATGGTGCTTTACAAAAGGCGAAGTATTGTCTGTCATATAGCCATTTATTCCACACTGCGTTTTTAAAAGTAAAATAAATTAATTGACGTCTGTATCAGAAATTGAACTTATAAAGCTAGATACTAGATACCACTTACCTACATTACAGTATACAGATTTAACGCCTTCGGCGTTTTAAAAGTGCCATCTATAGAGGTTTTTTGAACTAATTTTTATGAGCTGTCAGAAAACTCCTTATTCCTTCTTAACAAAAATGTGCTTACTACAAAAAGACATATCAATTTATGCATAATTAAATATGATTTAGGGTGGATACACCATTAGTTGACCATTTAAGCGGTTTTATGGTTAGCCACCTATAAAAAAATGGTTATTTGTTTACGAACAATGTCACTGTTCGGGACACAGATCACTGATTAATCACTTAAACTATTAAACTTAGTCTCAATTTGATAAACTTAAAAGGTTTTTTGCAAATCACCTTGAAAGTTAATTTTAGCGAATACACCATTACCTGACCATTGATTACCAATAACTGACCATTTTTCCTAATAGTTGACCACTCCTTCTTAAATCATTAGTTTTGCTCAAAACATAAAGAAAAAACCATGCATTTGAATATTTTTTTTAAATTAAATCTTATATATAACCATACTGAACTTAATTAATTCCTTATACCTATGTACCTATTCCAATAAAATAAAATAAACAAGCCTTGAAATTGGACATCAGTTCTTAAAAACACTCTCTCTTTCTTTCTTAAAACATTAGTTTTGCTTAAAGCATAATTAATAAAAAACTGTGCATTTTAATTTTTTTAAATTAAATCTTATATTTATATCCATACTGAATTTAATTAATTCTTAATACATATGTACCTATTCTAATAAAATGAAATAAAAAAGATTAGAAATTGGAGATCAGTTCTTAAAAACACTCTCTTTTCATTGTCCAATTTTTTTTTGTCTGTCTCTATCAAAGTTATTTTCTTCAGTGGTATTTCTTTCTTCGCGTTGGCAAGAATATACTTGCATACAGCAGTAAAATATGTAGGTACTACGCTCCATTTTTCTCATCTCCGGAATTCTACCTTTCAGCTTATTAATAATTGTACTATGAGGAACCCCAAAATGTCAACTTGCTTCCCTTATTTTGAATCTACCCTCTCGCACTGCAGCCATTGCAGTTAGCATTGATAAATCAGGATATCGGAAAATTTTCAGCCCTTCAAAATTTTTCTTTCCTGAGAAACAAAAAGCCACTTAACCAAACAACGTGCAATTGTCCAAGCATCCTAAAGCTTCAAACGTAGGTAATTAAGCGTACAGTTAGAGAAAGCAATCAAAATTTGAAAATCTATGAAATATGCATTTTTATTTACACTTTTTAAATAAACAAAACGACATGAGTCACTTATATATTTAGTAGCCTAGCAAGACTACACACAATTCTATTACAGTTGGACAACTTAAGGCTCATCCAGTTAGTCATCGTGTAAGCCTAACCACTCTGGTTAAGCAAAAACATATACCCCAGTCAGCTTTAGGAAGTACTACAAATCCAGTGCGGGGGTGTTCAGTATTTTTTGACAATGCTTTGTCAAATCAAAAGCAAGAAAAAAACATCGACTTTTATAAAAAAAGTAAAAAATCGTAAATCTGACCACACTGGTCAACAATAGGCAATATTATCTTTCTGATGTTCCTAAACGTAACCAACATGTTAACACCGTGTGGTAAATAGATCAGTAATAAATATCACCACAAAATAATAAAAACACATATCACTGTATACCCCCAACGTGAAAAAATAAAATTTACTTTAAAAATAGCTAAGATGCATTCAGATTATTAATGCAGTGCCAATTTAAAAGTCTTAGTAAATTATAACACTACTTACGAGGCACCATCTTCACAGCAAAAAAACCTTATTTTTTTCGAACTGGTGGAGGTGCTACCATACGTCATTTGATAGGTGGGCTCTTGCCACGCTACAAAAATAAAAAAATACCATCTTGTGTTGGCAAGTTTTTTAAAAATCTTTAAAAACGTAGATTTTGGTCAGCTTTAGGTGACTGGTCAGCTAATAGTGCATTCACCCTACTTTATAAATGTTATTTCATCGTTTACGAAATGCAGATTTCGTGGGTGGGTACGTTCGTTCGTATTTTCAACCGAACTTCTAGATGATATTAGTTGTCAAAGTCAATTGTTGTCAGCTGTCATTGTTGTGTAGACCGGACCGGATTACAGACAGATGGTGCGCGAAATTTTACGGCAAGTTAGATAGAAAGTCTTTCTTTTGCCGAAAAACTTGTACTATGAGGTTCTGAATGTAACGGTTTACATAGTTCAGTAATTTAAGATCACAATGGAGTCACTGGGCACAGAAATAAAAATGTGTGAAGATAATACTACATTCGGCGCACGAGGAAATGAAGTTTCGACTAGGTGAAAATGTTATTGATTTTTATTGAGCGATTTCATAAATAATACGTGTGACGGTGTTACAAATAAATAGTAATCGTGTAAAAAATAAAAATGATTTGATGAATAATTCATTTAGAGCATGGTTGCTTCATAATCTGATAATTTCTTATATTAATATTTAAAAATGGTTATGATTTTTTTGATTTTTAAAGCATAAAAATGTAAGTAAATGATTGCTTTTCTAACCAGCTTTAGGAACTATAGTATCCTCCTTTAACAGCTGAACCTAGATCAGTATAAATTTTATTTCCCTGATGACATAGCTACAACTTTAACTCCTATGTCTATGTTTAGGGTTCACTTCAGATCTACTGACTATATTTCGATCAGGCTAGCACAAAATTATGAATAGTTCTCGGAATTAATTTTAGGATCACCATAGGTAAAATAAATTACCTACTGTCTGAGAAATACATTAAAAACTCGCCTAAAAGACCAACACAATAATCATTTTGTACTTTTGAAATGTCAATAAATGGTATGGTGTCATTTGCAAATCTATTTTCTCTAATTTGGTAAGTATGTACATATTAATAAAAAAATAAAATCCCCATATGATAATGCCTTTCATGATAATGTATCTGACAATTTGGACATAAACCTCTCAGTTGCAGAGAGTTAGTTCAATAACAGAGCAACTTAGAGACATATAAAACATAACTTTTCTAGAGAATTTTCACTTCTAAATCCTACATTGCCGTTGATGATTCACCGCATAAAACTTGTTGATGCCTTGTTGAACCCTGTTGATTCTCTGACCATTAAATATACTTCAATCAATCATTATAGCTCAGTTATACAGAGTGACTGGAGAAAATATTAGATACTGAAGGAGCGCACTCACCAGATTCGTTGTACTAGCACTGTACTAGCTTCTGATCATAATTATTTAATAAAATTAGGTACTAAATTTTTCACCGGAATTCCCTATAAACAAAAAAAGAGTTCATGAATGCTTAAAGGCTCGACAACCGTTGGTGAAGTTGTCTATAGCTACCTGTCTATTCTGTGTTGATTGCATTGTGCGTATGTCTGTGGTAAGTAGTTACCAGTGTAACCATGCGTTGCATATTGAATTCATTAAGTTTCGGTGAAGTTTACTTAGTAAATAATTAATAATTATTTTATTTTTTCTCAAATTATCTCAAATTATCATGTCCTCGAATTTCAAAATTGACCCACCAGTCACCCTGTATATTGTGGTAAATAAATAAACCATTTCGAACCATTCGATGATTATATCAGTTGAGGCGCAAGGATTTTTTCGGTTTCGGCTAATTTATAAGACCGGTTTGTTAATCAAACAACACAAAACGCATTTTTGCTGAAAACTTTCTATTCAATTCACAAAGTATTTTATTTGTTTGGAAGTAAACACAAAGTAGGCAAATGTAATTTACATGCTGGAGCCGGGCAGCACTATCGCATGTGAATGTTCCGCGGCGCTGTAGGCATTTATTTTAAAGATGCGGCCGAGTTGAAATACTGTAGATAATATTACTGTGCCTGAAATATTGGTCGTATTACATCCCACCTAGAATATAGCCTATGGTATAGCTATCGACGTAAGACGTTGTTGATCGATGGTAGAATGGAATTTTTTGGATAGTTTTTACTAACCCAATCCGATCAGAAAAAACCGATCGACGTCAATGGATTGATGTGGCAACACCCTTAGAAAACTGACGTTCCCTTTTATACTTCTTTTAGACTTCTAGGTACTAAGAGCTTTCATTTCGTATATTTTGCCATACAAGCATAGGAGCCTCATGGCGTCAGTATTTGCAGTTAAACTCCCAAAAATAAGTATATTAAAATTTAATCTTGTCGATGTCAAAGTTTGTTACTAGTCGACATAATGGTTTTATAATCATTGATCAGTGCTGGACTGGGAGTGAAAGAAAAACATAGAATGTGCTAGCTGCTTCTCTTCCCGGGCATACTGTAAAAGTCAGTTAAGGGACGGAGGTTTTGTTGGCGTTTTTGCGGGCAATAGGCTGACCCCCTGTCACTGCAATAGCCTCTCTCCATCATAATAATACCTCCCAATTTGTCAAACGTGACATGAGATGGTTTAATAGCCTCTGGTGTTCTGCCTACCCCATTAGGGATGCAGGCGTGAAGTTATGTATGTAAAAATTCATATTTCAACCCCAATTTTAACGCAACTTTTCGCGTAAATAATTCGTATTTGTCCAAGAGCATTGTAAATTATATGATTCGCGGACCTAGTTTAGTTATCATTTACTTTAAATAAGTAATTTTTTGGGATATAAATAAGGTAATTTTGTCACACGAACACAAATCCCAAAAGCATTTTAAGATATTTTGAGTATCGATGTCTGTAAGTATATGTCATGCTCACCAAACATAATACTGTCTTGAGTTTTCGCGATTCATACTATTAAATAAAACACTTTTTAACCGGATTTATCGCGTACATTTACATTTTACCAGACCCCGTAGTCTGCAAAGACACCGAAACGTCGAGTCAAAATTTAAAATGTGAATATACGCGATAAATCCGGTTAAAAAGTGTTTTATCTCACCAAACATGTCAACCTGTGTGTGAAGCTGAGTGAAATAGCAAGATATTTTACCCAAACCTAATTACATGTTTGGCTAAGCGAGCGGCGGGCTCTTAAGGTTATCTTTTCTAGGTATTGAGGTTTTTGTTCTCTCTTCCCAGGCCGCCTTTGGAACCTGATCATGAAGCAGAGTTCATCCACGCTCCTCGGTTTGAAGTCGACGTCAAATGTGAAGTTTTGTCCGATCAGGCACTACCAGAGAATATGCTGTGTCAGGTATGCATACTTTTTATAGGTATTGCTTCCATGCTGGACTGGCAGAAAAGAAAAACATAGAATGCACCAAAATCGTAAACAGTGTTTTTGTTCCTATACAGGGTTGTTAGTTTCTTTGATACGATATAAACGTACAAAAAACTAGAAATATGGAACCACAAACTTTAAAAAAAATAGTCACTGGTCATGAACGTAGCTACTACGACGCGGCATTTCATTGATAATACTACGATATAGTACTACAAGTTGTTTTGTAGTAACGCGTAGTCGTCTTTATTATATAATGGTTATTTAGAGTGACCATGGTTTGCCTAACTTATTGTGCGTTTAACTTGTTAAGCACACATACGTAGGTCCATCAATAGGTACTTTTCTCAAATAATGCGCGGAAATTTGACGAACAACTAAAAACAATAGTTTTTTACGCGCCAAAATATTTTCTTTTTTCTATTTTTTTTTCTATGTGCACGCCAGTTCGAATGTTAAATTAAACCTTTGACAAGCTGTAATTATTAGCGGATAAATTAATTTCCTTTAAAAAAAAAATACTATTTGCAAAAAGCGTTTCTATAAATGATATTCATTGTGTAAAAATTTTTGGCCGGTGACTATAAATCAACCCTGTAGAAGCAAAGAATCGAAGGATTTTTTTTATTGGTGACTAAGCCGGAGGTCGACCTACTCCTCACCTGATGGTAGGTGAGATCAAAGACGGAAGCACACGGGCCTAGGAAAGAACTGCCTCTTCATAAAACATTACCTGAACACAACCTGCTAATGATACTATGACTATTTTATTCCATTCTTGTTCAAATACTCTGGTCCCAGTTTGTTATGTTCGTATTGTGCATCCATAGCTCATTGCACCTGCTATGTAAGCAATTTGGTTGTGGCATGACATTGGCTCTCACAATTAGCTGTCTTGTGTTTGTTTTTTTTTTCATGTCACGGTCAATTTGTACTGTACCTATTTGTATTAATTTGATAATTCTGACTGAAAAAGAGTGCCAAGAGTTTTTTCCGCCGGCTTTTTTTGTCTCTTGGTCTACTGTATTATCTTATTTAACAACTGTCAACAACTAGTTAAAGCCGAAGTTTGTGATGACTGATATTACGACCAGGAAAAGAGCTTTTAAGCAAGACACGATTACATCTTGAGTGGCAATTTATTAACAAATAGAAATAGTTTATATAGTAAAATGTACGTGTATAATTAACCTTGTTAGCAATATTTTATCTTATCTAAAATGTAGTAAGTATCTAATAAATGTGCACTGGTCAACATGTTTTTATCAAGCACGTTATATAGATATTAATATAGGTATTCAATCTCTGGGGGTCACGTCTGAGGAAGCCACAGATACTCCCCCCTTACAAAAAAAAATGTAAACAAAAAATAACGATTCAATATTCTTACTCTAAAATTAAATAGTGCATGACAATATCAAGCAAAATACTATTTTTTGGTTGACATAATACGTATATTAGAAATATTTGAAAACCTAGCAATTTATATAGTACTATGATTACGTAAGACCACAAAAACAATTGAGGCGAATAGCTTTAAGTTTGATCAAGTGTTTTGTGAAATTCCTAAGATGAATAAAACATTTTTTTTTTTTTTGAAATCCGCTGTCTTTATTTGGCCGCAGATTTTATATGAAAGGAGGTCGCTAGAAAGACGGACCTTGAGGGGGTACTACCACAGAGCGGGGGTAAATCGCATTAGTTGCCTTTTACGACACGCTTATCCCGAGGTGGTAGGGCTGTTCTAAGGCGACCCTACACAGACATTTTCTGCTACTACTTAAAAAATAAAATCCCCAGACAATCACACCAACTACATGGCCCCAAACTAAGCAGAGCTTATGATATGGGATACCATGTAGCGAACTAGGGGGAACCTAGAATATAAATACATCTAATATATAAAATTCTCGTATTACAGTTTTCGTTGCCATACTCCTCCGAAACGGCTTGACCGATTTTGATGAAATTTTTTGTGCTTATCCGGTATCTATGAGAATCGGCCAACATCTATTTTTTTTTTTATTTATATGGCAAAACAACGTTTGCCGGGTCAGCTAGTATATAGATAAACGCCCAGATCCGGAACATTTTTTTTTCTTGTTCCGTGCGGGAATCGAACCCGCGACCACTGGCATCTGAGGCAGACAGTGTTACCCCATCGCCAAAGTGGTCGTCTTAAATCCGGTCTCCGCGACTAGTACCGTCGGGCATCGTGCTCGTCGGGAACCTTCACTTTGTCACAACTAACAAAGGATCGCCATCTACTGGTGGACGAGGAACCAAATAATACGCGTTTATCTTAGTCTGAAGTAAACAGTATATTGATCTTACTAATATTATAAATGTTTTATAATATAATAATAATAAGAAAAATCATTTATTCGACGCAAAATAGACAAACAAACTAAATTAAACAAGAACTTAAAGAAAGACAAAAGGAGAACAAAAAGACTAATTTGACGCCGAAAAGGCTTGAACTCAGCGTTATGCCGCAATTTGTAAGTTGCAAATTTCAGCGCTGATTTTCAGTTCAAGCCTGTGGAGTTGACGGACGCTTTACGCATGCAATAAATAAACGTTAAATATAAGAACTTTAATAGCTATAATGTGTTAATATGTAATTGATAGACAAGAATATATAATATACAAATATAGCATAAAATAAAATAGGAATTTGATGGAAATATATACTTAATATTGATTAACATTAATTAAAGGGCTGCCTTTTGTTGTGCTAGAAGATGTAGTTTATAGTTAAAATTAAAGGTCGAGAAGCAATTTGATATTTGTTCCTCAATGACGGCAAAAAGGCCCAACGGATTTTAATGAAATTTTGCATAGTGATAGAGTACAATCTGGAATAGCACATAGGCTACTTTTTATCCCGAAATTCCCGCGGGAATCAAAATTGCGCGGGTAAAACCACGCGCAACAACTGGTAATATAATAAGATACATAGTGAGGAAGTGCGTCTCATACTACACACACATGTCCACTACAGTGGGCGTCCGCTAATCGTGGTTTCCAAAAAAGACAGTGTAGTGTAGAGTCGGTTTAGCATATCTCCACCACACCTGGATAAGGATTGCGTAAAATTCGACAAACCTGGCAAATCCCTACCACCTATATGCGACTAATCTATATAACCCCATGTTTGGTGGTGCGATCCCTTCGAGTTTTCACGCCTGGCCGACCACCTTTTATACAAGGTGTTCCTGTTGATTTCCCATTTAAATTCAAATTATTTATTGCATAAAATATGGTATAGTCTGCTACAGAATTATGTATACCACCCAGTGTCCCGCACACATACAAAACGCATGCATATTGTATGCATGCGGGAGACAGGGTGGTATACATAATTCTGTTGCAGACTGTACATTTATGTTGTTAGGTGTTTCGCTATTGACCGCATATTTTACTGTCAAACAGCATGCATATTGTGACTTGTACTAGGGTTTCATAACATGATTTAATTTTTTAAATATTTCTTAAGTAAGTCTATATTAAGATATAGTTTTTCATTTCAAAAATTCATTTACTGTATAAAAACATTTTTTTAACCACTATCATTAACCACTTTACAAGCACAAGTTTAAATTTATTTTTCGTCAATAATTTAAATTGTTCTGATAATGCATTAAAAATTCTTATGCACATTGCATAGCTCTGCTTGTGATAAAGTTGCAAGCACGGTGCATTATTTATTATATATCAATCTTTCACCATGTCTAGTTGCTTTGGCAACACCTTTAGCACGAGTGAAATAGTTTTGGGTTAGATTTAACATTACTATGAGGTTTTGTTCCTTACTAAAAAACAATACTTTTTGCCAAAGAATATGTGATTCAAAAGTGCATACTTTCCAAGATATCATCAATTTTAATATAATGAGTTCTTAAATGATCACCCTTGTGAAATCTCTTTAACATTCATTCAATATACCCGTGTCACTGAAGCCATATAAGAAACAACAAATCAATTTAAACGTTGAAGAACGTTGCATACAATGTACAACGCAAAGCGTTGCGAACTGTACCTGTAAAAAAGGGATAGAAAATGCCACGTTATCATACTTCGCATTAAAGGTGTTTTACATAAGATGTTTTGACTTAATTGAATTTATTTTGCATAAAAAATAAAACAACAAAACATTATTCACATTAACATAATTATTCACGTGTTATTAGATTCTATTACATGGTCCCATTAATAAATACCCTAGAGTTATGGGAAATCAAAAGGCACATCTTGTATAAAATCTGTCGCCCAATAACACCTCTGATGTGTTCCAATGTTTATGAAGAACGAATTCCTTCCTAAGCCCGTTTGCTTACATTTTCAACCTAATCTCCACATACCATTAAGCTGCGTTTCCACTGACGCGGAGCTCGGCTGAGCGGGTTTAAGCGTTGCATGAAGAGACCAATCACTACGCTCGAAATCTCCGCTGCGCTTCAATAGAAACAGAACGAGCATAGTGATTGGTCTATTCTGCTCAGCTCAGCTCCGCGTCAGTGGTACGCAGTCTTAGGTGGTTTGGAGGTGGCTTTAATCGCAGAAAGAGCTCCAGAAACCGTTATTTTAATAGTAATAAGCGACAACTACTTTGGCGATGGGGTAAACCTGTCTGCCTCAGACGCCAGTGGTTACGGGTTCGATTCCCGCACGGAACAAGAAAAAAACAAAATATTTCGTGTCTGGGTGTTTATCTATTTATTTATATTCTAGGTTCCCCCCTAGTTCGCTACATGGTATCCCATAACACAAGCTATGCTTACTTTGGGGCCATGTAGTTGGTGTGATTGTCTGGGGTTTTTTTTTATTATTTACCTAAGGATAGGTAGTAGGATGCTTGTCTTCCATGACACCTGATGGAAAGTCCGCATGAAGACTATGGCGGTACACGTCCATCCACGTGAAATCTATTCATTCAACACATAAAAGTAGCAGAACTGTAGTGATCAGGAAAAACCCACGCAGGCAGTTTATTCCACACTTTGGCAACCCCTGCTAGAAGCGGAATATCGTAAGTTTTTTGGTAAATATAACATAGGTAGGGATGGAAATTCTGTCTGCGTCTGGAAGTCCGGTGGTAAAAAGGAGTACTGGTAAAACGGGGTGACATTGATTAATTTTAAATTTGAAATGGATGCCACGCTTGCAATTTCAACGATAAAAATGTAAAAAAAAAACTGTAGTGTAGACTCATTACGTAAATTAATTATTGCAACAAAAAAATAAAAATTAAAAAATAAAAATCTTGAAAAAAAAAAAACCTGTTTATCAAAGTTATATTGATAATGGGGCTACTTTGTCACCCACCCTTTTTTTATTCCAATGCAAAGACATCCCGATAAACGACAAAAATAAAAAAAAAATTTTTTAGGAAACTATAGTTTAGGTAATATTGCGATTTTAGTATTTTTGGGGTTACTTTGATTCAAGGGGCGAATTTGATGGTGGGTACTACAACATTAATAAAATAGATGAACCAAATATTTTATTAATATTTAAGAAAATAAAGTACCTAACGAGATCAATTAAATTTTGTATCACTTAAAACTATTACAACAGTCTCCAACATAAACCAAATATTTTTAAGAAAATAAAGTAATGAGATCAATAATGATTTTGTCACTTATAACTATTACAACATTCTCATAATTATATAAATCGACTTTGTAAAATCAAAAAATCAACAAGAGGAAAAACCCAATCACCGCATGTAGCCGCAGCACGTAATATTGCGATTTCTTCATTGCGCATGAAAACTGATTGGGCACCAGGCGTCCTTCCGTGTAATTTTTTATATTTATAGACAATTCGCTATTTGTAATTTTTTCTATTGCTTCTTCCATTGCCTCCTCTGTGTAATTTTTATAATTGCGGGTACCCGCGGTATTTTTATAGGTGCGAACCATGAGGCAACTAAAACAAAAGCAACAAATGGGGTTAAATTGATAATTTGTATATTACTCCTATATGACTGGGTACCACAACCATTGGGGTGAAATTGATAACTATCAAAGTCGCCTCGTATTCCTATCAATGTAGCCCCGATGAACTTAAAGTGTTCATAAAAAATAAAATGGCGACCGTAACCAAAAATACAAACATGCTATAAATCTTAAAGAAATGTTTAATTAAAACAGTGAAAAACTAAAATTCAAACAATGATACTTACGCCTGTGCCACTGAAGTTATTCAAACAATTTTTTTAAACCTTTTCGACACTAAACTTTAACAAATAATTTTACATAGTTCCGACAACAACTACTCGTTGACGCTTCGGCAAAATATGGCCGATCTGTCATATTGGCCAACAGAACAAACAAAATTTTGGCTGCGTTCAGTACCACGCAATAAATCCGAAAAAAACATACCAAGTTTAGCTATCATCAAAGTTACCCCAGCTCTCAAAGCAACCCCGTTTTACGGTATTAGAAAACATCTCAGAAGGGAGTCACTCAATCAAACAACTTATCAGTTTAGGTTTACTATATATTATAATCTACCACCACTTCGGAAAGTCGATCTGTTGAGAAGAAATGGCAAGAAACTCAACAGCAATCATCTTGTGAAATACATAATAACAGTTTACAGCCAGAGAACAATAAATAAGTAAATATCACAATCTTAACGACACTAACCTTTATCACAAAGCGGCTCGTTCTCCACTCCGCCATTTTTACAAACATAAAAACAAACCCAACATATTCGGAAAAGTGTGAATCATGTCAACCCTGTTACGCTACCAACATACCAATTCTAATTAAGTCAAATCAACAACTTTGGTTTTATGGGTTCAATGTTTACATCTTGTGTTTCCGTATTCTCATGAAAGCTAACAGGAGCGAATACAATTTCGTTTTGAAGCTAAAATATTGTTATTTCTTTCCAGAAATCTCCAGCCTGCATCTTGCCCGATCCTACGATTGACGAAGAAGAGCTAGGCAGTAAAGAGTCGAATGACAATCAGGGACAACAAGATAATGGAAACGCACCCACTGCTGGGTTTCCGATCATTTCCCGATTTGCTATTAATTTGACAGGTAAGATAAATACTATGACAGTATTATTGGCTAAAAGGCCTTCCAGACGATCGGACCCAACCGCCAACAAGCGTGACCTTGGTTGATTTGATGTAAAAATGGATCGTGTAGAACACGGTTGTCCAACCAATTATTTGGTTGATGCCAACGGCCTTGGTTGGGAGCGCGTCCCGACAGGCTGCGATCGTGGTTGGCGCCAACTGTCTGGAACGCTGTTGGCCAACGCGAGCCCTTCAGTGTGCGCTTGTCGGTCGTCGCGGGCACACGTCATTGTGGTCGCAATACGAAATCCGCGAACGAGAGATTCTGACTGAATTTATATGTCTGTATATTGATTTACCATGTCTTTGGGACTCTTGTTCCAAAACATATAAAAATAAAAGTATATAAAAATAGTTATTCGCTCTTTCAGCCACAGTTTCATCCACTTTCTTCTTTTTCTTCTTCACTCAAACATAAAAAAGTTAACGCCAAGCCGATCTTTTGTTGCTTCGAAACACACGGAGCCATGTTTAGATACGTGTTTACGCTACGAATTCCGGAGAGAAGTGACAAGTGGAGTCAACCACCCGACCGTGTAGAACAAATACAAAATTCGGTTGACCCAACCAAGGTCACGCTTGTTGGCGGTTGGGTCCGATCGTCTGGAAGGCCTTTAAGGGTATTACCACATTATCGATGGTAGAATGGATTAGTCGACGTCGATCGATAGTTTTAACTAGACCGATGCGATCAGAAAAAACAATAGACGTCGATTAGTGTGGTATCGCACTTACTGTCCGTGTTAGAATAGTCCTACCAGCCCTGGAGAAGCGTGTCGTAAAGACGACTAATCCGAGTGACCTCCGCTTGGTGGTAGGATCCCGTAAGGGCTCGACTGGCTAACAACCACTCTTCATATAAAAAATTCCGCTCCAGCACCGGTGATGTGTTCCGACAATATTTTATGAAGAGCCAGTTCTTTCCTTACCCCGTGTGTTGTCATCTTCGACCTCATCTTCACTTACCATCAGGTGAGGTTGAGGTCAAACGCGGGCTTTGTGTTTAATAAAAAAAAGACGGGTTTCTACTTTAGTACCTCAATGAAAAATAGAGGGCGCCTCTAAAAACTGGGCCCCATAGAAAAAAATACGTTTCGTTCGTTCGTTTCGTTCATTTTGTTCCATTGACGATTGATAAATATGAAATTCTCTCCAACCACTGTCTGTAAGACCAAGAAATCTTAAATTTGCTTAGCTTTGGTGAGAAAGAATGTATTTTATTATTAATATTTTAGTATTTTATTATACGTCAATATTTTCACCTCAATAAATCGTAACATAAATACGAAAGTTAACAGAGTCTTTTACACATTATTATTTTTTATCACCATGCTTGGAAAGCAACTTGATGAGAGAGAGTCTAATTAAATCGCATGGGCAAGCAGTTTACAGATTATTGTTTTTTTTTTATTTTTCTAGGAAGTACCCAATTTTACTGCTTTCAATATTTTTGGCGCAATAAATAGCTTATAGCCTCAACCATGACCCATTTCAAATTTGGCTACTTAACCTTCTACCTGTGTATATTTTTTATACGAATACACTTATATTGTATCCATTTTTAATTATCTCTTGTTTTGTTAATACTGTAAAATAGTATGACATTTAAAATTAAAAAATCATGGTACTTAATCATGGTAGTGCTATTTTTATTTTCCGAGTAGTCATGTACCAGTTTTGAATCATATTTTTATTTAATAGGTACTATCGAAAAATGTTCCGGTGTTCCACCTTTAAGGCTAAATTCACTTGCACTTTAATAACTAGGCAGTTCGGTTAGCTCCTTTTATTATCATATTATTTTAACTAGGTAAATAAGCCAGTCAGTAATATTATGATAAATTACGCTTACCTATATTATATTGATGATAGATATGAGATCTATATTGTTGCATTGGCTGCAGAGAAAAGCAGGCGGAGCTTCAATCCAAAAGCCGTTCTAGGGAAAATTTTCTTAACTGGAACACCGGGACGGGAGGCGATTGTACATAATGTTATTCATAAGTGTAATGTAAACGCAGACGTAAATATATGCTTCTTGTCAAAACCCACAGAAGAATTCAGAAAAAGCATTCAGAATCGATATTTTGTTTTTTTTTTTATACAAGTGACTAAACTATTTTATCTTACAATATTTGGCGGTCTCCCATATAGGGTCTTATGGGAGACGGTCGCTAGCCCAAACCCTCAAGGGATCCAACCTCCAAGTGTTATCCAGGAGTGATAGAGCTATTCTAAATTGACGACCCTGGGCTTTTTTTGTTATTAAACCAAAAGTTTGTGAATTAAACATATTATTTTTTATTTACAGAGGACCTAATAGCCGAAAGCCGCCTATCCGACGGGACCTACAACTGTCCAATATGTCGGAAACATATTATCAAAAAGGACAGTCTAAAACGTCACTTAATTAAGCATGAACGACCAAACTTCCCTTGCTCGTTCTGCGAAAGAGTATTCATACAAGAGGAATTGAGAAAGAAACACATGGCAACCCACACGGGTGATAGAATATATGACTGCGATGAATGCGACAAGAAATTTAAATCTTCCTCCAATTTGTCTCAGCACAAAAAAGTCGTTCACACCAAAACGAAACAGTACACTTGTCAAATATGCACCCGAAGTTTCTCAATTCAGTCCCATTTAGTACGACATGCTAATGGCAATCGTTGTAAAAAGCCGAACGACCAACCTCTTCAATGTGAAGTTTGCAATAAAATTTTCAATAAACTCTTTCTCCTCAAAAGTCATCTTCGAAAACACAGCACAGAAAAGCCTTTCAAATGTGACATTTGCCAAATGGACTTCAAATATAAAGCCACACTTGAACGACATATGTATATGCACAATGGTACGAAAGACTTCGTCTGCAAATATTGCCCAAAAAGCTACACACACGGGGCGTTACTCCGTATACATTTACGAAGCCATACAGGAGAAAAACCCTTTAGATGTTCAGTCTGCAACAAACTTTTCAGCCATAAGCATAACATGGAAAGGCACAAAGCGAGACATGACAAACCGAAAGTAACAACATGCACGATTTGTAATAAAACTTTCCCGCGCGAAAGCCGCTTGATTTACCACATGAGATCGCACACGAAAGAACAACCGTTCCCCTGCAAAATATGCCCCAAAAAATTCACTCATAAACAGAACGTAATAAGACACTATCAACGGAAACATCCCACACAAGTCTACGAATGTACAGAAACAGATGCAAGCGTCGCGAAGAATTTATGGAAAGATATCCAGGAACAACAGATTAGGGTTGTCAAAAAACGGATTCACGAGCGGAATTTCAAGAAGGAGAGGTTGTTACGAGAGAAACCCCTAGCGCCTGTAGTTATACATATAAGGGCCGAAGAATTCGAAGAAGCCATCAATAATGCCGAGTCAATGGAAGTTATTAGCGCTGGCACAAGCGCAGCTGACAGCATTAATGCTGTTACAGTAAAAATTGAGCAGTTTGATGAGGAGGAAGATAGCACTGAACTTCGCTATGATGATGAAAATAGCAATGAAGTTAGCGATGATGATGAAAATAGCAATGACGTTGGCGATAACGATAGAAATAGAAATGAAGTTTGTGGTGATGACGGAAATAGCAAAGAAGTTTGCGATGATTATGAAAATAGCAATGATGATGGGGATCATTGATAAAACTGTTTAGTTTTCTAATTTGGTTCTCAGTTTTGGAGTTTCGAGTTTTGTTTTGTTGTGTAGAGTGTAACGGGCATTAAAAGCAAAAGTGTTGGATGTCCCATTAGTACATAATTCTACGGACAATTGCGTATGGGAAATACAATAACCAAGTGTAGACAAAGTGTCGCAGCATAAGCACTATTTGTTTGTTAATCAGCTGATTCAATACTTTGGTTGGAGCCAGTTATCTACATACCACGATACGCGTATTTGATTTATTTGCGTCTTGTTTGCGATATATGTCATAGTTTTTTATCATATTGCTTCCAGAAATGTATTGCATTGGTAGAGAGGCATCAATGAATTTTTATACTTGGCTCGAACCATTTCGTGTTACATATTTAAAAAACAGTGATTTCGTTTGTCTACTAAATTATTTTGTCATTCTTTTAAGTGAAACAAAAATAAAATATGTTATAAACTCCGTTACATTCTGTAAGTGCGTCAAACGTTTTGTTATTTTGAGATTTTAAGGTAAAAACTAAGTCATTATAATAAGATAAAAATACTTAATAGTTCTTTATAATAATTGTCTTGTCTTTCAATTTAATGTGTACATATTTAGTGTAATAGTACATCAAGAATTTTGATTAATAGTTCATAATTACCTCTGTAGGTAGGGACAGAGGTTTTATTGGAGGTTATTTGTGGGTTACAGGCTGACCCCTTGTCACTCTCCACCATTATAATGCCTCAAAATTTGTCAAACGTGTCATCAGATGGTTTTATAACTTCTGGTGTTCTGCCTCAAGTTATGTATGTAATTAGTATTGTTTTAGTTGCAAATGTGCTCTTAAATTTACAGGGTGTCCCGCCAACCCTATATAATGAAAGAAAATGTCGAAATGTATTGAATTCATACAAAAATTTAAAATGCTTCCATGCTGGACTGGGAGCGAAAGAAAAACATAGAATGTGCCAGCTACTTCTCTTCCCAGGCATACTGTAAAAGTCAGTTAAGGGACAGAGGTTTTAAAGGCGTTTTTGTGGGCGTTAGGCTGGCCCCCTGTCACTACAATAGTCTCTATCCATAAGAGATACAGGCGTGACATTATGTATGTATGTATGTAAAAATTTAAAAATTAATTTTGGAGTTTTCTTTTTTTATACTCTTTCTATAATCCTTACGGGTACTAGAATACCTCCCGTGAAGGTATTATATAGAGTAGGTGGGACACCCTGTATATGTCGCGTCAAATAGTTACATTATTGCTTCGTATATATTTTTCGAATGCCAAAATTAATATTATTTTGCTGTCAGAACTGAAGTATATTGTATCTATACATCTTATTTTACAAAATAAACTCAATGTATAACTACTAAATGTTGATAATAATTTGGCAAACAACTATATGGCCAGTATTTCATGATATGGTCGAATTTTCTTTACGGCCAAGACCTATATTTAATACTTGAAGTAAAATCTTTGTAGCTACCCCTTTTAAAGAATATTTTAGGTACGAAGGAATGTGAATTTTGGCACAATTAAACTTCATAATGTAGAGAAGACATGCAGCGAGATAAAATTTAGGAATAATAATAATAATTTAATGAAATACGGCATTGTTTCGGCCGCTGGGAGATCACTTCGATACGAAAAGTGGCTGTTGCTTTTGTGACTGTAAATATATATTCTTTCTAAATACTTTCTAATAGCTTTGTGAATTGAATAAGAAATGTTGTAAAAATGATGACATTTTAAAATATAAAAAATCCGCATTTTAACGTAAATAAATAATAAATCTTTATTTCAGACCAGAGTCCATATTGTGTTAGTTAAGCACTTCATAACCTATTATTAGTTTTATACAAATTCACTTCGATTCACTTTCAATTATATTAAAAAATTAAAACAAATTAAATTAAATAAACAATTTCAAAATACATTAAATTAATTAGGTACACTTAAATCATATTAAATTATGTCCAATTATATCACCAAACTAAATGATATGAACTTAAACTAAATAAGAAAAAATCAACTAAATGATTATGAGTCTAAAATTTGAATTATGGTGTTGAAATTTGGTTTAATTATTTAATCACTTTTAACTTTTGATTTTGTAGAAATTGGAATATTCCATTCAGACTATGAATTATAAGTATTTTTAAGGACTTACAAACTTTTCAGATTTATTATTTAGTAAACTGTACGGAGGAGCAGCAAAATAATGATTAATCTTCAGGCAGTACAGAAACAGTAAAGCTCAATCAACAATTGTTTCGGCATGCAGACACTCGCGACTGGCCGCATGCCGAGATCGAACCGCGTAGGTCGTCTCGGCATGCTGTAGGCAGTAGGCTCGCGTTTCGTCCGTTTGTATGAAGTTGAATTACTGTAGATAGTATTACCGTGGTAAGGTCGTAACAAATATATATATAACGAATTTCTGTATTTATAATGTAAGTGTGATAGAAGGACAATGTAGTTGACAAGGAAAGGGTACCCCGTTTTTATACTGGGCTGAAAAGCATGATGACAGCTTCGAAATTCCTTGGTACAGAAGGCAACAGATCAAGCGTTCCAATCCTGTCGAAAAATTGTAATTGAATCTGAACTCTATGCCCTCAACGTTAAATTAAAAATTGGTTGGGGAAATTTTACATGTTTGTAATGCTTCTTCTGTTCCAATCATATTTAATTTATTTTTCTCTTGTTATTCTTTAGCAATATTGCATTATAATAATAAATTGGTCTAATAGTTCTTGAGTTTATCAAATCAGCAAATAAAAAAAAAGTGCTTCTTATTCATAGTTTATTTATATTGTTATTTTAAGTCTAATTAAGTTGTTTGAAATGTTCCTATTTTTTTTTGTTACCTAATTAGTTATAATTAAATAAATAAAAATAAGTTTCTTTAAATGTTATCTTGTTTTTGATATTTGCGGGACAATTTTACTGTACATCATGTTTCTTTAGGTATGTAGGTTGCCTAAAAGAGATCGTCTTTAGTGCTCTGTACCTATTATTATTAAAAATATTTCTTGCTCCATGTGTACAATGAAGAATAAGTGCAGTCAATTTCCAATATTCAATTGTTAAAAGTACAATTTTTGATGTCCTTACGGTGTCCACAGCAATCGATCGATCCAACTAGCAGGCCTATTACGGTTCTTTCATGACATGACATGATAAACAAGATTACTTTCTTAGAATAATAATTTTACTTTATTCTTTCTCTAAGATTTCTATGATACAATGATGATATAATGAATAAACGTATACATATACATACATACATTGCAATTCATTGCATGCAAGAGGCATTTCCTTTTGCAATGAGAGTTTCAATAATATCATCTATATATAAAAAGATCAATTGAAAAAGGTGAGATCGCACCCACCTCTATGATATGTTTGTTTCTTGATTTCATTTGTGTTTTTCCTTTTCGAATGCTTTCATAAATAAATTATTATTGTATTCAGTCTACATGGCAAGAACTTAGCTAAGAGATTTCGCCTAGTTTTAATACCGAATAAAGATCGCATGATATGTTTTACGTCAAAGTATTTCATGACATCATTTCATGTTTTTCCGTTTCGTGTGCTTTCATAAATCAATACTATAATATTATGTATTGGGATTATTGTATTCAGTCTAATGGCAAGAGCTTAGCTGAGAGATTTCGCCGAGAAGTAATACCGAATAATGATCGCAGGATATGTATTTCGTCAAAACTCTTTCATGATATCATCGCATGGTTTTGAGATCCATAATAGGCCCACAGATTCAATCAGAAAAACGATCCACGTCGTTCGACCGCTGTGGTAACCTTACGTAGGCGTACCTATTTTAAGTAGGAGTCATCTTATTAACGATACTGAAACAACTGTTAATGAAGTGTATAATGCCTGAAAGTAATTTAGATGAAACGTGGCTTACAAAATGTCACAATTCATTTAAAAATACGTTTTTTCTTGTAAAATCAAAGAAATGTATCAATCTATGTCATTTTTTATTACTATTATAACAGGAAGCAATTTTATATCTATTGTAATATAATGTTTAAAAGTTAAGTAATAATATATCGCATTTGAAATGAATTAAGTTACTTTATTCTAATTTATTATGGGTCAATGTTGATTGTTTAATTTAATCTCTACTGGATGAAATATAAGTCATACACAGCTTTCATAAATACATTGCCTTCTATGCCAGAGGTCCTGCGTTCGAATCCCGGCGGCGGCGGCGGATATCGGTGTGATGAACACAGATATTAGCCGTCAAGTCATGGATGTTTATATGTTTATTTAAGTTTATTATAATAAAAAATGTGAATTTATTCAATATGTAGGTATGTTTATATATTTCTTAAGTATATCAGTTATCTAGTATCCATAACACAAGTTCTTTAAGAAACTTAATTTGGGCTAGATAATGTTGTGTGAGTGTCAGAAATATTTATTTATTATTATTATTACTTTTTTTTTCAAAGATTCGGGGCACGTTTCTTTACATTGCTGGCTTTACTCTAAACCAGCGGATACTACAAGACGTTCCACACAAGGACTGCATACCGGTATGAATTTCTGTACATTTTTTTCTGTATTACGTCATACCGTTAAATTAGGTGTATATAAAAATAACAGTACAGGAATTCATACTGATATAATTCGTGTACCTTTTTTATTATTCTAGCATAACTGATTTTTTTTTCAGTTAACTGAAATTTTCCGGTATTAATATAAATATTGATATGAAAATTTTATTTTTAAATAACTGTAGAATGTTCGATAGTTTAGTTGAAGCCTATAAAGCGTAGGGACATATGCTGATCTATACATTTCGGTACAGAAATTAAATAGGTTAAAATATTTCTGTACTAAAAACATGTACAGAAATTAATCCGGTATACATTATTTGGGTACTGATATGATTAAGTTAGATTTTAATAACTTGTACAGGTATTGTGTTTGATGAAGCAGTACACTAATAAGGGTACTGAAATTTTACTAGTACTATTTAAAAAATGTATACGATATGCAGTACCTGGTTCCATAGTGAAGCCGGCGATGTAGGAAAACTGCAAGACACCCCCCCCGCGTCACGCGCCGCCTGTCCTTAAACGTGCCATAAGCCTGCGTTTGACCTCAACCTGACCTGATGGTATGTGAAGATGAGGTCGAAGATGAAAGCTCACGAGCTTAGGAAAGAACTGGCTCTTCATAAAATATTACCGGAACACATCAACACAGCTTAGCGGTAATATCTGGCGGCAGATTTTATATGAAGGGTGGTCGCTAGCCAGTCGGACTCTGACGGGATCCTACCACCAAGTGGAGGTTACTCGGATTAGTCGCCTTTTACGACACGCTTATCCAAGGGTGGTAGGGCTATTCTAAGTCCACCCTAAATAGGCAGTACTATAGGTATTTAATTATTCATTAAATTTTAGGGTGACAATAAAGTAGTTTTTTTTTGTGTTATTTAAAATTATAATCATTCAATATTGCCTTTTCGCGATTCATTCTATTAAATAAAACAATTTTTTACCGGATTTATCGCGTATATTTACATTTTAAATTTTGTCTCGACGTTTCGGTGTCTGCAGACCCCGTGGTCACGAGCGACTGAGCTGTCAAGCGTCGGATTGATAGATTGAAACAGTTATACATCATCATCTCCATATGTTTCTCAGTCTTCGAGCGTAGCGTTCTGGATTGACACAAAACGAGCTGACAGTATCTTCAGTTTCAGGTCGTGCAGCTTGCTGGATGTTAGATTTAATGTTTTTCAGGATAGGGTCCCATGTCGGTGATAGTTTCCAACCATCTTCTCTATTGAAATTAGGGTGTTTTTTAATTTCAATCGCTTCTCTGATCATTCTAGGAATGTAATGCTTCTCTCTAGATAAAATTTTCACAGAGTTAAACCTTATGTAGTGGTTGGGCTTGTACGCTTACTTAAATATACGCGATAAATCCGGTTAAAAAGTGTTTTATTTAATAACCATTCAAGTTTAATTATCGCTTCCATGCTGCACTGAGAGCGCAACAAAAAACATAGGTTTTGTTGGCGACAGGCTCTCTCTATCATTATAATCCTTCAAAGTCAAACGTGACATCAGATTGTTTTATAACCTCTGGTATTGTGCCTACACCATAAGGGATACAGGCGTGAAGTTGTGTATGTATGTAAAGTTTATTTAATTGCTTCTTTAGCTAATGTAATGAATGCTATTAAAACAAAAAAAAATGTATGACTTACATTTCATCCAGTATATTTGATGACAAAAATATTAAGTAAAAAATTATTTGCAGAATGTTAGTTTTGTTAATGAATAAAGTTCCGTCTTTCTGTTTAAGTTTTATCATTTGATTACCATCAAAGTTATAGTTGAATTTTATTTCACTGTATTTAATATTTTCGAAGAACACGTGACGCATTCTTTAGGAAAATATTATATGGTGACTTAATTATTTTTATTTGTAGAAAACATGTCATTAACTGAAAAACTGTTATACCGTTGCTTTGTTATATAGTGTATAAGATTGATTTAATTTCTTTCAAATAAACTTGTAAAGTGTTGTTTTGTAAAATATTGTTTTATTTTGTTTGAAAGATCGTAAGTGTCCCAGAAGAAATCTGTGTTTTATATGGTTATGGAGACTACATATCGCCGATGAAGAGTCAATACATAATAACTGACATATTGACCACTTTTGTTTTATTGAATAATTCATTGTTAAATATAGTAATACAATTGTTGACTAAGGTATTGGATCGATTTCTTATAATTTTCCAAGAAAAATTGTAATTGCAATATATACTAAGTGTTGTTACGTCTTTTATGATGGCAATATATACTATCTACGACTCATCACGTTCACTCGTGTTCGTTGTAACAGGCGTACTAACTGTTTGCGAACTGTCGATTTGGCGCCATTACTGTGCAGTCCGCAAGCAAGTATAGAGAAAGAAAGACAGGAGTATACGGACCACAGACTAATAAGAAGAACAAGTTCAGACGGACAACTCCCTTGTCATAGATGTCGGTCTATACGAGGCTCACATATTGATTTTGACAGCTTGTTTTTTTTTAAATGTTATTCTACACAATGAGGTGTAGCAGTTTTTTTTCTACGGACATGGCAAAGAACTTTCTTGTGCCTATAGGTAATTCCTTTGCCAAATAATAAAATTTACAAATAAATAAATATGGGTCTGGATGTTTTTCTATATAAAAAATAAAAAATATCTATGTGTTTATATATTTATTAAGTTTATTTATCCGTTATCTACTATCCATAGCACAAGTTCTTAATGAGACTTAATTTAGGCAAGACAATGTGGTGTGATTAAATATTTTTTTCTGACAATCCACTTACAAATTTTTATTTAATTTTATTTTGCAAATCCAATATAGGTATATAATTTCAGTCCTCGCTGTCAGTATATTTCAGGTATTGTTGAGTTATAGTTAGGTACTTCCTTTGGTATATTTTCTTGGAAATTCACATAAGGGTAACACAATTTTCACAACTTATACAATATTTTTATAATTTATTTATAATTAAATTCCTTTACACATCAATACACAAAGATTGTTATTGTGTCAATCTCTACAAAGATTATTCAATTCGAATTGAAACTTTCAATTCAATCAAACTATTCAACCAATTCAAGCAGTCAAGTGTCAATATCATTATGTGAGCCCATGGACAATATCCATAGACTGATGCTAATATACACTATGGAGATTACCAGCCGTGATACGGACAAAATACGACATGACAATGATGACACGGCCGCTACTTAGCTTCCATATTGAATGTTGTGCGAAACGGAAGAAGTGACTTGGTCAAAAGTATCTTGTTTTTGCGATTACTGGTGCAAAAAAAGAGCAAAATTATCGGATAAATAGAGAAAGTTAATTGTAAACTGTGATAATACCATATATCATTTTAAAGAATAATATATAAGAGAAAACCATTGAAACGGACGTGGTAAGTTTTTTTCGCCCCCTGAAAAGTTGCGTTTTTGTAGTTATTATTTATTGCATATTCATCGGCGATATATGATAATCTTGGTAAATATCTCAAAAACGAAATAGGTAGTTAGTTAAGTTCAAAAGATGTTCTGAGTAACACAAAACCATGAACTTTATACAGACAGGGTCGTTTTTTAGTTACTTACCTACCAGCCAAATTAAAATGTTATTTTCTTTGATACATACTTATATATAAAAAATAAATATTTATTTTAGTATCGCTCAGTACAAAAAAATAAAGATATGGCACCACAAAATATTTTACAAATTTGTTGATGAATGTAGCTTCTACGACGCTGCATTTCATTGCTAAGAGGGCCGCCAGACTGTTGAAAACACGTTGAAAACCAATGCTTCCAACCAAGGTTAAGGAAGGTTAAGTTGTTGTCAACCAATTCCGAGTCATCCACACTGTTACAAACGGTGGTTTCCAACAAGGAGACAGGCCACGCCCCTTAATCGTCAGTGTGCTCTGATCTCTCGCGTTGGCAACATCTTCGCGATGGCAGTTTTGTATGCAATTGACGATACAAAGAAGGAAAGGTTGAAACGCAGGATAAAAAGCTTCAAAACTCGAGTCATTTCTAGTTATAGTTACATAGTAAAATATACAATAACAAGCGTACACTGTCCTAAAAACAGACATACATCTACATAGATAACGCAAATGCATATCCTTTGCGTGTCCGAACCCCGTCCAAGCGTCAAGGTTGGTCGCCTCTATATTTAATATGTATTGTAATATGCGTGTATGTATGTCTGTTAGAAAATCGAGTCCACAATATCAATATCGTTCTTAATAATCGATTTCATCGGCGGTATCGGTGTCTCTGAATCTTTTTGTATTTTCCAGTAATAAATATCAGCTGTGACGTCACAATAGGTCTTAAAAAGTCGGCACGCTTGGTTCGAATACAAATCGTGGCACTTGCGTTGTCTATGTAGATGTATGTCTGTGATTCTAAACACCGCCGTTTCCAACCCGCCAAGGTCATGTAATTTTGTTGTCAACAGCCATCTTCACTGTTGGAAACACGTTGTAAACTAGCAAGGTCACCTTGGTTTGATGTTTTGTTTCCAACAGTGTATTTGGCCTTTAATACGACGTTGTACTACAAGATATTTTGTGTAGCGCGTAATATCATTCATAATTTAGAATGACCATGCTTTGCTTAATATGTGAGCGAATATATTAACTTCCTTGTAAAAAAATACATAAGTTTTTGTGCAAATATCGTTTCTGTAATAGTACATTACTGCAGCGGCTGGCAAGAGAGGCATTGATGGACGAACGTGTGAATGTGGGCCGAGGTACACATATGCAAGTCCATCAATGCCTAGTTGCGGCCAAGGCTTGTATAGTAGGTACTCTTCCCAAATGATGCGCGGAAATTAAACTAAGTAGTACAATTCAGAACTTTTATTTGGAAATACAATTATTGAAGTTCTATGTGCAAGCCAGTTCGAAATTTAAATTAAACCTTTGATAAGTTACCTCTTTGGTTACCATGTTGCGGAGAAGATGGTTCCATTTTTTTTAATTACACGATAAATATGTTTTTACATAGTAATTTATTTGGTCGCTAAACACGACAGATATGGATTTTCATACAAATATTGCCGGCCGCTACTCGACCAGTACAGCAAGTTCGATTTATCTCGCAGAAGGTAATTAAAATCCATGCCTGTGTTCCACTGCGGCGGTGACATGTTCCAGCAATGTTGTTATGAAGAGCTAGTTCCTTCCTATGCCCTTCTGCAGTCAGGTTATACCTCATAATTGCTTATCATCATTTGACGGTCCCCAAGAAACATCTTTTGGGCGTTTATCTATGCATGTATTTATTATATCCTAGTCCTCTGAATGGCATCTCTCATACATAACACAAGCTTCGCTTGCCGCAAAAGTCACTGGAACATGATGAGTTCCGGCAATCTTACTAATACTATAAATGTGAAAATTTGGATGTACTTATGTTTGTTTTTAAAACATCCGAATGCAGGAAGATGGGATTCCCTGGCTGTAGGTAAACAGTTATTGTGTAACTTTAAAAGATGATTGCTCTTGATATTCTTGCCACTTCTTCTCAACAGATCAACTTTTGGAAGTTGTGGCAGTTCAATTTGTAAATATTTTGACTTATTTCAAGTGTATTTAATTGCCTACGAAATAAATAATTTTTGACTTAAACTTTGTTCATGAATCACGACAAAACGGCGCACCAGATTTGGCTGAGATTTGTCATGGTGACAGTGTACCTATAGATTGCAATAGCACATAGATTTTTAATCCCAAAATTCCCGCGGGATTCGAAGAATTCCTTCCTGAACCCGTGTGCTTATCTTCGTCGTCATTGATACATAGGTTTAAGATTTATAGTTCATCATAATCGAAGTCGTCGTGGCGCCGTGGTTACTGTGTGTATCATACAATATCACAGGTTAAGCAACGTTCGGTGCGGTGGGTACTTGGATGGGTGACCGCCGACCATTCATTTCTTAAGACGTCTTCCGTGCTTCGGAGGGCAAGTCAAGCTGTCGATCCCGGGTGCTGTATACTTGTATACAGCAATCGTTAGGGTTTTTCAGAAGCCATTTCGCCGCCCTGAAAATTCTGAAATCCATCATCCAGCACTGGGCCAGCTTGTAGGATTACGGCCTAAACCTCCTCGTCACTCATAGGAGAGACTCATAGCCCTGCAGTGGTCCAGTTACACGGAGTTGTGATGATGATGATGAAAGTTTGGATGGATGTTTGTGCCTGAATCACGACAGAACGGCGCAATGGATTTGGCATAGTAATAGTGTACTGTTCGGAATACTACATAGGCTACTTTTTATCCCGAAATTCCCGCGGGATTCGCAAGAATTCCTTCCTTCGTCGTCATTGATACCATCATGTTCAAGATTCATAGTTAGGTAATCAGTACATACAGGAGAAAAGTTTTTTTATAATTTTGGTAGAATTGGATGAATAAGTATGGATATAAGATAGTATATGTTAATTTTGTATTGAGAAAAAAATGAAAGTATTAAATTGTAGTACCTAACTATTTATTACTATTATGAAGTTTGAGTTTGGAACTTAAGGCGACATATAGAAAAAAATTGGGTATTTGTAGGTATATTCATCGTGGTGACAGGACTGGTCAGCCTAGATCCTGCGTTACCGGGTCTAGCTGATTCCAGGGTGCGCTGCGGGGAGGCTCTTTCATGCATCCCATTCTTGGCCGTAGTAAAGAAAACACTGTGAAATGGGGTTTCAGCGTTGACGGAGATGAGCATTGTTTGTGCGGCGCGACTCCACAAACAATGTTACACCTTCTCTCCTGCCTCATATGCCCGGAAACCTGCACTACCGAGGACCTCGCACAAGCCACCGATAACGCCATAAGGGTGGCAAGTTTCTGGGCGGGCAAAATATATGATTTCATATTCATCGACACGCTAAGAAGAAGATTGAAAAAATGCATTGACTTTCATTGCATAATATGAGAATATGACAAGACGGATCTGAAATTTTGTATTTGTAAATTCATATATTGATCTATACTTTGATAGCTCAAAAACATGATTTAATAATTTTGACTTTATAGTTTTTTTCAAAAATACATCTACAGAAATACTTTTTCTGTTTTTAAGTTTTTGCATTTATAATGCTCAATTATTCTTAAATAACCGAAAAAATGTGATAAATAAAAATTACCCGGCCAGGACTTGAACCTGGGACCCCTCGTTTGCCGGACGAGTGCTCTTCCACTGAGCTACCGGGGCCTGGCGGTACCGGAAATTACTTACCACATTTTTATTTTTTACGTTATACTGCTAACGTAGCTCCATCTAATGGTATAACTTTGCGGCTAAGACCACCCGAGACTAATTTCCTTTCAGAAATTGTGAATCCCAGTTAAAGTGAAGCATTGCAACGTCTAATAGAATTTGCAACGTTTAATTCGAGTCCTGGCCGGGTAATTTTTGTTGAGTATATTCAATGATATACTTAACATTATTATTTCAATGAAATAAAAAATACAAAATTAAAGTAGCTGACATGATGTGACAACAATATATATTTTTTTTAATAACAAAAAAGGAAATGACACAGACAGAGATAAGAAAAACTTTAACATAAAAAGAGGTTCTTCAACACTGCCCCTTACTCGAGCACTCAATTTAAACTTGTTAATACAGCCATTAAATTTAAAATAAAATCACACAGTGCAAGAGTACAAAATATAAAGAAATGAATAAAAGTATTAATAAAAATATTAAACTAATCCTAAGCACTTGACAAAGTAATTATGTTTAACCTTAGGTAAAGCTTTTGTACAAATGTCGGCTTCTAATTCCGTTGACGGTTTGTAATCTAAACTGATTACTTTGCGATCAATACACTCGCGTATAAAATGATGTCGAACGTCTATATGTTTGGTGCGACGAAAACATTCGTTCTCTACCATTTTCAGTGTACTACGATTATCGTTATAGATGGTGACCGTATTGGGTGGGTTGTGCCTTATCCCAGTAATTAAGTTCTAACAAGAAATTACGAATAAATTTTGCCTCTTTAACAGAACTACCAAGAGCATAGTATTCGGCTTCTGTACTAGAACAGGTTACATTTTGTTGCTTTTGGCTGTGCCAATTAATTATGCAATGACCGAATCTACTTACAAAACCAGAATATGATTTCCGATCGGTTGTATCCCCCGCCCAATCTGCGTCGGATGAAATTTCAAGCTTACCAGTACCTCTTTTGAAATTGAGTCCATAGTCAGTTGTACTTGAAAGATACCGTAAAACTCGCTTAGCAGCAATCCAATGCGACTCATTATAACTTGTATTGTATTGGCTCAGCTTACTGCACGCATATGCTAGATCTGGACGAGTGCATACAGCGAGATACATCAAACTTCCAATAAGTTCTTGGTATGGAAACCTCAGATCTACTGCATCTGCTTTTGGTAGATTAAAATTGACTTCCATAGGAGTAGCTATGCTATGAGCATCTTCCATACCAAATTTATGTAAAATATTTTTTACGTATTCTGACTGACTTAACTTCAAAGTTCCTTGCTTTCTGTTCCTTTCAACTTTCATACCCAAAACTTGTGTCACAGGTCCAAGTAATTTAATTTTAAAGTTAGATCTGAGCAATTCGTATAGCTTTTTCTTTTCAGTTTCATTAGAACTAAATATAAAAAAATCATCTACATACAAAGCTATTATTACCTTATCTCTGAAATAAACACATTTCTCGGTTCTAAGTTGTGTATAACCGTTACTAATTAAAACTTTATGAACTTTATCATTCCAAGCTCTGCTGGCTTGCTTGAGTCCATATAAACTTTTCTTGAGTAAACAGACTTTATTCTGCCCCTCATTTTCAAATCCAGTAGGTTGTTCCATGTAAATACGTTCATGAAGGTCTCCGTTGAGGAATGCTGTATTGACGTCTACATGTTCAATATCCATATCATTTTCAACTCCTATTGCCAATAATAAACGTAAAGTCGAATGTCTGACGACAGGTGCAAAAGTTTCATCATAGTCAACGCCATATCGTTGAGTGAACCCTTTTGCAACTAGACGAGCTTTAAATTTTTCAAAATTACCACTAGGGTCAATTTTTTCTTTAAAAACCCATTTACATTTTATTACGTTAACATTTTTTGGTCTATCTACAAGTTCCCAGACACCATGTGTCATGAGTGAATTATATTCCTCCTGCATAGCTTCCAACCATTCTTTAGCTTTTTCACATTTTAAGGCTTCATTATACGTTCGCGGTTCACTTCGACTCATTAACTTAGTGACATAGTTCACTTCATAGTCTTTTAACCAAACAGGTGGATTTCGTGTACGTATAGGCCTAGAATTTTCTATGATATCGAAGTTTGGTTGCACATTTTGAGTATCTTGCAGATTCGACGGTGAGTCAGATTCACCTAATTCAGCAGTTGCTTCCATTTCTCGATGGTCAACAACGTGATCTTCAGTATCAGAAATGGTAGATAAAAAATCTGGTTGAGAATGCTCATTATTATTAGGTTCAATGACATTTTCCTCAGAACTATTTGAATCATATATACGAGGGTCAAACTGAAAGTTCTTAGAAAATCAAAAACTAAGCATTCTAGCAAGTTATTAGTTTTATTATAACTTTTCAAAATAGCGTCCATTCACATCAATACATCGCTGCATTCGATGGAACCATTGAGAAAAGCACCTTGCCCACTCGGCCTTAGGGGTCTCTTCGACGGCGTTTTGAAACGCAGCCACTGCTTCTTCGGCGTCCATAAAATGTTTTCCTCGAAGTTTTTCTTTTATTTTCGGGAATAAATAAAAATCGCAGGGTGTGAGGTCGGGGCTATACGGCGGGTGACCCAGTAATTCCACGTCTGAGGTCGCCAAATAGTCGATCGTTTGCCTGGCGGTGTGCGACGAGGCATTGTCGTGATGAAGGAGGATCCTGCTGCGAGGTCGTTTCTCTCGAACTTTTTCCAAGACAAGTGGCAAACAGTTGTTAGTGTACCACTCTGCATTAACCGTTTTCTGATCCTCTAAGACAACTGTCGCGTAATGACCTGTCTTTCCGAAGAACGAGGCCACCATCTTTTTTCCAACACTTCGACCTCTCTTCACTTTAGTTGGCAACTCTTCGGAAGGAAACACCCACTGAGCAGACTGTCTTTTGGTTTCCGGATCATAACAGTAAATCCAGCTTTCGTCACCCGTTAGTATGTCGAACACAGCATTTGAGTCACCTCCGTTAAATTTTTGGATCATTTCTCGGCACCAATCAACACGGCGGAGTTTTTGAGCCTCGGTCAAATTATGCGGTATCCAGCGGGCACAAAGCTTCCTGACCGCTAAATGTTCATGGAGGATTTTGTGCACTTGACTCATACCTATGCCTAGACTTGTCCGAATCTGCTGATAGGTCACTCTTTTGTCAGTCTCTATCATACGCCGCACAACACTGATATTATCTTCAGTCGTCGCTGTAGAAGGCCGTCCCTCACGCAAATCATCGGTGAGATTAGTTCGACCACGTTTGAATTCATTAAACCAGTTGTAAACTGTGGCACGAGATGGGGCTTCATCGTGAAAAGCCAATCGAAGTCTATCATAACTTTCTTGTTGACTTATATGACATCGAAAGTCATAAAAAATCATTGCACGAAAATTTTCTCGGCTTAAATTCATTCTGACGTGCACAGACAATTTTCAATTTGCCGCCAAATCGTAAAACAAATGACAAATGAATGAAATGAATACTCAATATTATTGGTAAAGAGTTCTATTTTCAAAATTTAAACTTATTTTTTTAATATAATGCTTTTAAGTTGCCAGTTCTAAAAACTTTCAGTTTGGCCCTCGTAGGAACTTCAAAAGTATTTATTAAATCCTTTATATTTTTATCATTAGAATTTGTAGTTTTATATTGAATACCTCTTACAGACTCAATGAATTGAACAGAACGAGCTTTAGTTAACTTAGTAGGTACCATCAGATGGATCACCAAGCCTATATCCTTTAGTGTGATCACAATATCCTAACATTATATAGGGTTTTGATTTTGGATCAAGCTTGTCACGCTGGCATTGAGGAGTAAGAGCATATGCTGTACTACCGAAGACTCGAAGATGACTGAGGTTGACCTTGTAACCAGTCCAAAGCTCTTCAGGGGTAGCCTTATTTAAAGCAGCAGTAGGACTACGGTTCTTTAAGTAACAGGCCGTATTGACTGCTTCAGCCCAATATTTTTTCCCTAAACCAGCATCTTGTAACATAGCTCTGGCTTTTTCCATTAAAGTTCTGTTCAAGCGTTCAGCAACGCCATTTTGTTGAGGTGTGTATGGAACGGTGGTTTCGTGAACTATACCGCATTGCTTAAAATAATTTGCGAAGCTTTTATTACAATATTCCGTGCCATTATCACTCCTAACACGCTTAATCTTAAGGTCAGTTTGATTTTCAACAACATTTTTAAATTCAATAAATGTATTCAAAACTGTCGTTTGATCTTTACGAACTAGAAAATAAATAAAAGATTGCGAGTAAAATCGTCTGTAAAAGTAATAAAATATCGAAAACCTCCCCAACTATTAACCGAAAACGGTCCACATATATCCGTATGGATTAGATTTAGTTTTGTCACGCTTCTATGCGCCTGACCATGGGGAAAAGATTTATTATTTTGTTTTCCTTCAATACAAGAAGTGCATGGAGTCAAATCACCATTTGGAAAGTTAATACCGCGAGCCAAATAATCACGAAGAGTTAACATACCTTTAAAACTTAAGTGTCCTAAACGACGATGCCATAGCTCTAAAGAATCTGATTTTGTTACAAAAGCTTTACCTTCAGTGACAACATTAGGCTCTAAACATTCCCGTTTCTGATCAATTTTGTATATACCGCCCACATTAGTAGCTTGGAGTTCACAGGAACCAGTTATAGACACATTATCTTTCCTGTAAATATTGCATTTGTTAATATCAAATATTAAAACATAACCTTTTGCCGCGACTTTGCTAACGTTTTAACGTAAAAAGATTTGCTGCTACTTCTGGTACATACAAAGCATCAGTTATAATCTTTTCATTGTAATTATTTAATGTCAAATTAACATTACCTACACCTTCACTGCATATTATTTCATTGTTGGCAGTAGTAATTTCCGATTTAATACTAGGAGAGTAATTAACCAGCCAATCCTTACGATTAGTCATATGACTTGTGCAACCTGAATCTAAAATCCAGCTATTATTATCACAATTAAGACTGACTAAAGCAGTCTCTCTGGAATATAAGGAGGCCTTAGTGTTTCTCTTGCTTGAAGACAAAGCATCTTGATTTGATAACTTCTTACATTTTTTCTTCAACTTAGGACATTTTGGTTTTATGTGCCCTTTCTCATGACAATTGTGACAAATAGGAATAAATTTATTCTTTGCTATAAGGATCTTGTCAGTCGGCTCCTCATTATTTGTACTTGAAAACTGCTTTTTGACTTCGCTTTGAATTAACTGACATTTCACAAAATCTGACGTCAGCTTTATGTTGGTGGCTTCCATGGCCATTATCAGCGGGTCGAAATCAGTCGGCAAACCGATCAGCATCAATTCCGATAATTCTTCGTCCTCAATTATGCAGCCAATATCAGCTAGTTCTTGAGTGATGGAAATAATATTTCCTAAATAAATATCCATTGAGTCACAATTTGCATATTGTATTTGAGCTAATTTTCTTTTTAAGTAAAGACGTCGACTTATGCCAGCATTTTCATAGGCAGCTCTCAAACTATTCCAAGCATCTCTTGCCGTCTTTGCGTTTTTCACATGTGGGTAACAAACAGGTTGGATGTTGAGGCAGATCTTTGCATACGCCTTTTGATCCTTGGTTGTGTCCGTAGACGCTTTTAAAGATCCATTTGCATATTCCCAAAGCCCATTTTCAATCAAAAGTAACTTCATCTGGAATTTCCATGTTCCATAGTTTTTGACACCTTCTAATTTTCCGATGATCATATTAGATCCGGAGGCAAATATTAAATTACTAGACATAGCAGTATTGTCAGTCATTTTCAAGAGAGAAAAAAATTTTTACTCACCTAATTTTTGTTTCACAAACCTATGGGTATTTCTAGCTTCTTTAAAATAATTATTAATTATTACCCATAAGCTTTGTTGAGTATATTCAATGATATACTTAACATTATTATTTCAATGAAATAAAAAATACAAAATTAAAGTAGCTGACATGATGTGACAACAATATATATTTTTTTTAATAACAAAAAAAGGAAATGACACAGACAGAGATAAGAAAAACTTTAACATAAAAAGAGGTTCTTCAACAATTTTTATTTATCACATTTTTTCGGTTATTTAAGAATACTTTTTCTGTTATGAAATCCATACACCTAGAAATAACTTAAATACAATCTTCTCATTATTGTTCGAACTTTGGTTGATCAAAATTGACACAGCATTTACCATTATTTTTTAATCGATGCTTGAAACGATTTCAATATGTGAGCGGTGTCGATGGTCGCGATTTCTATGCAATACGCGACCTTATGTCGGCGTCTTAATGTGCTTACATTTCGAGAAAAAACATTGCAATGTGGCGACTTAATACAAAATGATAGCATAATTTTTGCAATTCTGAGAAATTTACGCAGCTACACAGGAAATGGCGTGTTAAAATACGTAAGAATGAGATAAATAAAAAGCCTTATTATTGCATTATTTTTTTAAATCTTCAAATGCGACTGCAAAGTGGACATTATGTGGCAGCCTCTTAAAATAAAATATAAGAAATAATTCGAGGTTAGCGCACACTCCGGCTACCGGAAGACCTAGGTTCGATGCTCTAGAATGTTGAAATGCCTAACGAGAGTTGATGCATATGTTGATGATATTTCTTGTACTTTCCTGCTTTAGGATCGCGTGACTGGAAATTAAGTCAGCACTATTTTCATTCAACAAAGGGTCTTCATGCAAAAAAATTGAGTTTCAGTAAACTTGTTTTTCCCTTCGATATTCCGGTATTAAGCTTAATATCCACCCTTCAAAAAGTTTTTCGTTCTGTGCTTTTCTCCGTAAGCACATGCTACTTTTATAAGAAATCTTCATTTTTGGTTTAACAGATACCAGGGAAAACTGTCACTGTTTTGATTTCCTGGGCTTTGACTAACAAGGGCAAAGTTAATTATGGGCGTTATAAATAAGCTCAAAGTCACTCAGCGGGCAATGGAAAGGGCTATGCTTGGAGTTTCCCTGCGTAATCGAATCAGAAGTGTGGAGATTCACGAGCGAACCAATGTTAACGACATAGCCGAAAGAGTTGCAAAGCTGAAGTGGCAATGGGCGGACGACTACTAGAACGGATGTCAAGGTCGACCGGCTACAAACCGATCTAATACCTGGCAAATTATTCAATGAAGTAAAATGACAATTCCAGTGTGCCCACTTTAGAGAAGAAAAAAAATAGTGATGAATTAATCGAATTTAAGTGAACGAATGTTTTGAGAAAAAAATATTTTGACTCACAAAATATTTTATTCTTTAATTTTCTCATTGCTGCAGGGTGATGCTTTGCGCCACTTTCTTTTACGTTGACTTAAAAAAAAATGCAAATTTTACTGTAATGATAAAGTACGCACCTAAAATTCACATATTTATTGCTTGAAATTTTTATGCTTTAAAATTTTCTGCTAAACGAATAATAAGAACCATTCAATTTCAATCATTCTCATTCAGTAGCTTACACTACGAAGATTTTAACGGGTGTTATTATTTTTCTTTTTCATATTTTTGATGCTGGACTAAGAAAAACATAGAATGTGCCAGCTGCTTCTCTTCCCGGGCATACTGTAAAAGTCAGTTAAGGAACAGAGGTTTTATAGGCTTTTTGTGGGCGATATAGTCTCTCTCCATCTTTATAATACCTCCAAATTTGTCAAACGTGACATCAGATGTTCTTGTAACCTCAGATGTTCTGCCTACCCCATAAAGGATACAGGCGTGACGTTATATATGTATGTATGATATTTTTAACTGTCAGTTTACTGCATTGAATTATTTGCTAAGGCGTATAAAACAAATGAGTATGTAGACTTTTTCAAGCAGTTGGCGTCTCCGAGTAGTAGATAGATTGACCCAGAAATATCTAATATTTCTACACACCGTTGATAGCAAAACAATTGCAAACGAATGCATTCAAATCTTTCCATTTTAATTGTGAATAAGTTCAAACTCAAACTCAAAAATTCTTTATTTCGTAAGTATTTAAATACATTTGAAATAAGTCAAACAATTTACAAATTGAACTGATTCTACCACCACTTCGGAAAGTCGATCTGTTGAGAAGAAGTGGCAAGAAACTCAACAGCAATCATCTTTTAAAAATAAGAGAAAAAAAATACATAATAACAATTTACAGCCAGGGAATACCAACTTCTTGCATCCGGATATCTTAAAGTACAAATTTTCACATCAACACTTATCCTTAAATCTATCAAAGATTAACCTTAAATATTTTAGGATTTTATTTTAAAATGAAGCGTCCACATTGACCCATGAAAGAGTTGATCTTCTGGAGTCTACCATTATATTTATACAAAAGGCAATCAAGCACTAGACAGAAACGTAGACATAGATATAGAGGTAAAGATAGAAGCAGAGATAGACGTAGCGATAGAGGTGAGAGAGAATACAGATAATGTGGATGGAGATGAGGATAGTCGTGGACAAAGACAGGACGTGGACATGGAAATGGGGAAGTCGGAGTCAAGTTGAAAAAAAGTCATAAAGTCATCAGCAAAACGACCTGGCACCGCTAGCAGCACCCGTTCACGAGTATAACGCAAGCACCAGCCATCACCCTCCTCAACCATATTTTAGGGAAGAGGGTGACCCGACACCCGACGCTACCGCTAGCCTTGCCGCCTGAGGGAGCATGACGTTCTTGCTGTTGTATGGACAAGAAGGAGATGGAGTTGGAAATGGAGTTGGAGTTGGAGATGGAATTGGAGGAGTTGGAGATGGAGATTGAGCACTTTAGAAAAACAATTTACAACCAAGGACTTTTATCGTCCATATATTCAGATATTTTATAAAAGCCTTTATTACACAATTTTTGTTTAATAGTTTCTTTAAATTTATCATGCGTCTTGAATATTTGTGGGAACCTTATTATAAAAATGTATGCATTGACCCATAAATGAGTTAGTGAGTTAATGAAGTCTACTATCATAGCCGGCTAGCTTATACTTATTTCTAGTATTAACATTATGTAAGTCACATTTTCTACGGAACATGTTTGCGTTCTTTTTTACAAACATAAGATTTTCAAAGATATATTGTGACGCAAGCGTGAGAATATTTATTACCTTAAACTTATTTCTAAGTGTCGCTCTGGAATTAAGTTTGTAGATTGCGCGAATAGCCCGTTTCTGCAGCACAAAGATAGTTTTAATATCGGCGGCATTTCCCCACAGGAGAATGCCTTATGTCATTAAGCAATGAAAATAACCAAAATAAACCAATCGCGCAGTAGCTTCATTAGAAATATTTCGCAACTTTTTGACGGCATATGCTGCAGATCTAAGTCTCTTCGCCAATCTTTCTATGTGTGGTCCCCATTGTAGTTGAGCGTCTAGGGTTATGCCAAGGAACACTGCTGAATTTACAAGGCTCAAGTCTTGTCCTTTTACAATTAAATTAGTATTTACATGCCGGACATTAGGCATGAGAATTTTAAAAAATTAGTTTTATTTTCATTGAGGAGCAGGTTATTGGCTGAAAACCAATTCTCCACAATTTCAATACAATTGTTTACTTCAAAGCAATGCTTTAATTGCCTACTCACTTTAAAAAGAAAAGAGGTATCATCAGCAAACAATATGACCTCACACTTGTCTTTTACCACAAATGGCAAATCATTTATATAAACTCTAAACAAAAGGCCCAAGAATCGATCCCTGGGGCACTCCCATATGTACTGCTGATCCCGATGATCTCTTTCCATTAATGTCAACTCTTTGCATTCTATTGCATAAATAGGATTTCATAAAATCAAGTGCCCTATCATTGATTCCACAGTGGTGAAGCTTCATGAGGAGTGTATCGTAGTAAACACAGTCAAAAGCCTTGGACAGATCACAGAAGACACCAAAGGCATTCTGTGACTCCTCCCAGGCATCAAATATATATTTGATAAGCTCAACACCGGCATCAGTTGTTGAGCGACCCCGTGTGAAACCAAATTAATTCGGATTCATTATATTATTGCTATAGAAATGTACCACTAGTTGATTTAAAATAAGTTTTTCAAAAATTTTGCTGAGTGTTGGTAATATAGAAATCGGTCTAAAGTTACAGGGATCAGTCAAGGTTCCTGCTTTAAATACGGGAATAATTTTACTAAGTTTCATTAAATCTGGAAACACACCATTATCAACACAATTATTAAATATACTGGCTAAATGAGGTGCAATACCGTCAATGATAGATTGGATGATTTTAACAGAAATACCATCCAGATCAGCAGTGTTCTTAATTGTTATACGTTTAAAAGCTTTCAATACCTCACTTTCAGTAACATGCCTGAAAGTAAAGTTAGTTTTACACTTATTTAAATTATTTTTAAGAAAAGACTGTGCAGCTTTGACTGATGAATTTAATGTCTTCGTAGTCGAAACTGGAATGCCTGCAAAGAATTTTTCAAAAGCTTCAGCAACTTCTGTATCTGATGTCAACAGTCGATCACCAATTTTCAGTTTATATTCCGCGTTTCTTATGTTTGACTTTCCAGTTTCGCTGTTAATAATTTTCCAAGTAGTTTTAGGAATATTAACACTATTTTGAATTTTATTATTAATAAAATTTGATTTTGCAATACTACATAGGTACACTTATGAACATTTTGGAGTATTTCTTAACATACTCCTTAAAATTTTGACTATGATTGTATGTTTTTTCATCATATAACTCATATAATCCTTCTCTGCTTTTTAAATATTCCTACTGATGCCCAGTCACTAAACTTAAATGACTTATCATCTGTTTTAATTGTTTTTGATGTAAATACTGTTTTATATTCACATTTCATTAAATTAAAAATACAATTATATTCCATAGCGGGGTCATCATAACATTTAAGTTCTCACAACTTATCCAAGACATTACTTCTGAATCTCTCCAGCCGACCGTCGTTCATGGGTACAAACTTAAACTCTCTTCTTATTGCCTTATTTGTGCCAATGTTAAAAGATGCTAGTTGCCCGCTGTGATCCGATTTTAACTTATTAATTATGTATTGGGTGGTGGGCGATGCATCTGTGAAAATGTTATCGATACATGTTGCTGAAGTGGCTGTTACTCGTGTAGGCTCTAAAAAGAGATTTTTAAGTCCATAACAAAGAAACAAATTTGTTAGCCTTCGGCTAAGGGATGATTGTATTAGTAAATCAATATTAAAATAACCACAGACACTGATATTTTTTTTAGTATCACTAAGTTTAAGTAAAGCTTCCTCCATGATTTTTTCAAACAAATCATAGGATGAAGCTGGCCTCCTGTATACGCTTATTATAATAATTTTCCCTAGCTCAATACATTCCATTTCAATGGTTTGCTCAATAAAAAGACTAACAATATCTGTTCGTTCTTTAAATTTCATTCCTTTGTGTGTAATAATCTTAAAAAATATATTGAAAGTAAGGTCGGAAACTGTACAAATCTACTCAGATTAAACTCCAAAGCAAGCAGAGTATTTCAAACTCATCAAGAGTTGAAGCGAAGAAATGACATGGGAGAGATGGATTTGGAGATAAAATATGTTAATGGTGTACCAAAAATAGTTAAAACAACTCAAAAAAACTAAACACAGAATTTACAATTTCACAAAAAAAGTCAAATACTCCAGAAAAAAACACTTATGATATTAATTGTAACTACAAGGATGTAACAGTAACCAAAAAATCCCTTAAAACGTTCTATGCAAACACACGAAGTATTATGAAACCGGGAAAATTTGACGAGCTAAAGTGTATCATACAAACATTTACTGTGCATCTTGAAATTATTATCCTGACTGAGACTTGGATCAAAACAGAAGATGAAGCCAGAAGATTACAACTTGCTGAATATACCCACTATTACAATTAATCGCAATACTACAGGTGGCGGTGTCTCTATTTTTGTAAGTAATAAACTAAAACATAATCTCATAGAAAAACATACAAGTGATGAATGCCACTTTCTCTGGATTCATGTTGAAAAATACTCACTCGACATAGGTGCTGTATAAATCTTTAGCATTTTTTTCTAGTGGCTGCCTATATAGGCAAAATATGCTAAAGATATATAGAAAAAAATGCTAAAGATTTCATAAAAATATATTTATTTATTTATTTACCCTTTATTATACACAATAAAAAAATACAGAACAAAGAACAAATAAAAAGAAAACAATGTATAAAGGGCGGCCTTATCGCCAGGAAGCGATTTCTACCAGGCAACCCCAGTACAAGAAAATGTTATTTGTAGATGGAGCTTTAACAAAGGTAAGTTCTTAGAAAAACAAAACTATGAATAACAAAATTTACAAACATAATTTACAACATAAATAGCAATGAACATACGTCTAAATACAATTTACATCATAATAGCAATAAACATACATTACATACAAATACAAAATATACATACATAAACTACACATTGACTTCTTCAGTTAAGGATAAGTAATAAGATTTTAAAAGTTTTTTGAAAGTATAGACGGTTTTAGCTGACTTAATACTAAGAGGCAACTCATTCCATAAGGATACCGCGCGGATTTTAAACGCATCACCAAAAAGATCGGTAGAATGTGGTGGTGTGCTTAGCATTAAATTTTCAGATGATCGTAAATGACGAGTATGTTGATCATGACGATACCTAAAGTAGTTTTGAAAATAGTTAGGTACTATGGGATTGAACAGTATTCGGTACAGTAGACCTAGAACGTGAATATTCCGGCGAAAGCGAATAGGTAGCCACTTGAGCTTAGTGCGAAATTCGGAGACATGGTCATATTTCCGCAATCCAAATATGAATCGTATGCAGAGATTTTGAATGCGCTCAAGTTTATTAAGTTGTTCTATTGTGATATCCAGATAGCAGGCATCCGCATAATCAAGTAGTGGGAGAAAAAGAGATTGGGCAATGGAAATTTTGGTAGGCACAGGCAAAAGATTGCGCAAACGTTTTAAGGAGTTAGTTGCGGCAAACAACTTCCTGCTCACTTCGTCAATTTGGGGCTTCCAGCTTAGAGTGCGATCGAAAATAATACCAAGGTTTTTAACTGACTCCTTGATTTGTATATTGGCACCGTCAAAAATTATAGTAGGAATAGTAGACCAGTTAATTCTGTTTATCATATTTGGGCTACCAATAACAATAGCTTGTGTTTTAGCTGGGTTAACAACTAGGCCGTGACTTTTGCTCCAGTCAAGTATATGGGCCAAATCACTGTTAACTACATTAATAGTCTGTGCTAAGTCTTCCAGTCTAGATTGAGAGTATATTTGCAAGTCGTCTGCATACATATGGTAAGAAGAAGTTAAATTACGAGATATAGTATTGATAAAAATCGAAAACAAGAGAGGTGACAACACGCCACCTTGTGGGACGCCAGCTTTGATATCAGTCCAGGTCGAGGTTGAACCATCTAAGACTATGCGCTGCCGGCGACCGTACAAGTAACTTTGAAACCAGTCAATCACTGATGGAGATATGTTAAGAGAGCTGAGCAGTTGTAGAAGGATATCAAAATCTACGGTATTGAAGGCGTTGCTAAAATCAAGTAAGGTCAGGATGGTAAGCTGCTTATTTTCCATGCCCATTCTAATAGTGTCAGTTATGTTGACTAACGCAGTGACGGTACTATGCCCAGGTCGGAATCCTGATTGGAAAGGGTTGAGTATATTATTCTTGTGAAGAAATTCGCTAAGTTGTTGATGGACAAGACGCTCGAGAATTTTAGACATGAATGGGAGAACAGAGATGGGTCGGATATCTTTGAAAGAAGCAGGGATTTTTGTTTTAGGCAACGGAATGACCTCGGCGTCTTTCCATAAAGTTGGAAACTTTTTGGAACTTATTGAATTATTCAGAATGTGAGTGATTATAGGGAGAAGGAAATCTAGGAGAATCAAGATCATTTTCCGACTTATGTAATCCGTCCCGATAGCATTAGAGGCGATGGATTCAATAGCTTTCTTAACACCACATTCAGTGAATGGACTAAAAATGAATGATTCATACATAGGTAAAGGCAACGAAGATTAATCGTCTTTGCTTTAACGGAAGCTTCTACTAAGCTTGATGTAGTGAAATGAAGATTCATCTTATGAATGTCGAAACTATCAGATGGAAAGTTATTTTTGTTTTTGCCAATACCTAATGTTTTAAGGAAGTTCCACACTTTAGCGGGATTCCCGTTTGAAACTGAGTTGTGGATATGGCGTCGTTGTGCATCCCTACACATAGTGTTGCAGCGATTGCGAAGTATACGATATCTCTCGGAGTTAATTTCAGTAGGATTCTTTCTGTATTTAGCTCGAGCGTTATTTCTTTTTCTCATAAGAGCTTTAATTTCGTCGGTGAGCCATGGAGCAGGGAGATGTTTGATTTTAACTGGCCGAACTGGGGCGTGTCGGTCATAAAGCTGAATAAGCAAGGAGTTGAAAGTAGAGATTTGTATGTCAGGGTCATCAGCATTTACAACCACGGACCAGTCGACATTACGCGCATCCTCAAGAAGGTCGTTGAAGTTAATACTACCAAAATTTCGTTGCAGAAGTGTTTTGGGCTTTAATTTAGGAATTTTTAACTTGTAGGACAAGTAGACCAGATTGTGATACGAAAAAGCCTCTGCTTCGACTTGTCCATGCGTAGCAACGTGATTAATTGAGGACACAATCATGAGATCTAAGAGAGAAGGAGCAGAATATACTCTGATTACCTAAGCAAAAGAAAAAGAGCTTTAATAATAGGAGACTTTAATTTTGACCTACTAAACCACAAACCTATTAATGTTAAATACAAACAAAATATAAAGGAAAATGGATACAGAATCATTAATAAAGTTAATGAACGTTATTGTACTAGACATGTTGGCGATTCAAAAACAATACCAGATCATGTTTGTACAAACCTGCGAGAAAATAAATTCCACTTGAGTTTAATTGAATCACCTATGTCAGACCATAAGCAAATATACTTTGAAATAAAACAATATGAACCAGAGCCCAGGCGTAAAATAGCATATAAAGCAATTGACTACCATGCACTTTATAATAATTACTCTAAAGTTATGTCTGCAAACATTGAAAAGAAATACTCAGTACTAGAAGAAAACCTAATAAATTGTATAAACATAAGTAAAATTGATAAAACCAAAATAATGAACCCGCCAAAGCAAGATTAGGATAAGTAAAAAAATTTTAAACAATATAAACTATAGAAATATACTATACCTACAACATAAAAATAACCCAGAAGACGACCAATTAAGAGAAGATTTTTAAGGGAAAGACGAGATGTAGAAAAAAGCATTCAAGAAGCAATGAAACAGTATTATACAAAAGAATTTGGAATGTGTAAAAAAAAACCGAAAAAAATGTGGTCTCTGATAAATAATCTCACGAACAACAGATTAAGTAACCCAACATTACCCACCAAACTAGAGATAGACCAAGGAAACAATACTAAGACTATTATAAGTGATGAAAAAGAAATCTGTATTCTTTCTTTTCAACCATAGGCACTGTGCTGGCAAGTAAGATTCTCAATATACCTACCTACTATTCAAACTAGCCATAAAAAATCTCATAGTAATACTTTTACACTACATGAATTTACTCCTGTAACTAACGATGAAATAAATAAAATAATAAGTAACTTAAACTCAAATACTAGCGTCGGACTTGATGGTATTAGCACAAAATGTATAAAATGTCTTAAAGATCTCTATCTTAATGAACTCACTGATTGTATCAATAACTGTGTTGAACTGGGAGAATTCCCAGACAGTTTAAAAATAGCAAAAGTAACTCCTATTTTTAAATCCGGTAGCAATCTAGATCCGAACAATTATCTTCCTATATCCGTTCTGCCAGTGCTATCACAAATTTTTGAAAAAGTAATACATAGTAGATTAGATCAATATTTAACATCACAAAGCTTTTTATACAAGAAACAATACGGATTTCGTCCCAAATCAAGCACTGCTTCCGCTGCTATTGACCTTGTCACTAACATCAAAATGAATATAGACACTAAAAATATTGTGCTCGGTATATTTATTGATCTCAAAAAGGCGTTCGACACCATAAGCCATAAATCATTGCTTGATAAGATAAATGACATCGGTATCACAGGAAAAGCTTTCAAAATGCTGGAATCATACCTCACTAACAGATTTCAAATTGTGAAAATAGGTCTCAATGAAAGTAGTCCAAGGCACGTGCCTTGTGGTATCCCACAAGGATCAATTTTAGGTCCACTACTGTTCCTTATATATATAAATAACATATACCAAATTGGCCTTAAGGGCGATATTACCATGTACGCTGACGACACTAGTCTGTTTTATTTTGGACCATCAATAGACATTCTGATTAATGAAGCACGAAGTGACCTTAGCTCACTGAATCTTTGGTTAAAAAAAATCTACTTACTATTAATGTATCTAAAACAAATTATATGATTTTTGCGCCAAAAAACAAAAAAATTAACAATATTCCTGATTTAACACTTAATGGAGAACAAATTCTAAAAGTGAACGAAGTAAAATTTCTTGGCTTGACATTGGACCGGTACCTCAACTGGAAACCCCATTTAAATAGAATCAAATCAAAGTTAGTGTCACTATCTGGTCTAGTAAAACAATCTACTAAATGTGTACCCCTGCATATCAATTACAATATTTACAATACTTTAATCAAACCCCATATAGATTATTTAACACAAATATGTGTTAAATAACTAGTTTTCTTCTAGTACTGGTACCGCAGCAAAAACAAATTTAAATATTATACAAATTTCGCAAAACAAGCTTATAAAAAATCTGTTTTGGACTACTTAACACCTAGTAAAACAGTTTATAGTAAAACAAAGATCATGAACATTAAACAAACATATGAATACTATACATGTCTATTTATACGAAAAATAATAAATAAAGATATACATTCTTGTATTTCATTTACAAAAAAGAAGGACTACCAAAAAATAAAACTGAGGCGTGCCAGTGAAATTAGCTTATATGTTCCAAGAACTAACTATCGAAAAACTAATATTTTATATGAAGGCGCTCAATTGTACAACAAACTTCCAAAAAATATAAAAGACTGTAAAACACTTGCTTTATTAAAAAAAACTCTTAAACACTATGTAATTACAAAAAACATAATTTAATAACATTTCTTTTTTCTCTTTCACACACGAAAACAAAATAAAACATAACTAAAGAAAATAACATTATCATAAAATAAATAATAGATATTTAAGCAAAATAATAAAACAAAAATCAATATTTACAAGAATCATAAAATAAACTTAACTAAACTAACCTAATTATCTAACATATTTAAACAAAAACATTTATAATATAACTTACTACACCATACCAATCCAACACTAAAGTCCCCGTCACGAGAAGCTATAAATTTTGTAAACAAGTGTTCAGGAGTTCACAACATTTGGACCAATAAAAAAAAAGAATTTGTTTAAGATTTAATAATTTATTAATTAACATATATTATTTCAGAATAATTATTCGTCAGATTCAGATGTTTCCATTTCTGTGTCAGAATCAGTGACATGTATCACGAAGCTGTCTACAGTTTTATCAATCATCTCATCGATTTTGGAATAAAAGTTATCTTCTTCCTTGATAACATGCTCCACACAACGCTTCCAATTTTCCGAAGTAATCTGCTGCAGTCCCTCTTGTAATAATTGTTTTACCTCGTCAAATTTAAAATTTGTATTTTTGCGAGCAACATATCCTTTTACGTTGGCCCAAATTAGCTCAATTGGATTAAGCTCACAATGATATGGCGGGAGTCTCAATACTTCCACCTTATATTTTTTTGCGAGCTCGTCCACTACATAAGTTTTAAAATGGTCTTTAACATTTTTTACTTTTAGCAGTAATTCAGTCTTAATTTCATTGTCGTCGTAAGAAATATTCTTACTTACAAGCCAATTTTGTATATCATTTTTTTTCCAGGCAGTAGTAGGAATTCTTTCAAGACGCCTTGAGTGGTATGGTGCATTGTCCATTACCACTACTGCATTTTCTCCAAGTTTTGGGAGAACGTTTTCAAACCATTGTTCAAAATGTGTTGCATCCATTGATTCATGGTAATCTCCCGTCTTCTTGCATTCAAATATATTTTCGCCGCCCTCTACAAAACCGTTCTCATTGCCGATATGGGTAATTATTAATCGTTTACCTTTTGACGTTGGGTTAGGTGCACCAATGCTAAGTCCTTCTAGGAAAGCCTGCTTCTTACTTTTAACTTGTTTGTCTACCCAAGTTTTATTTACGGTATGTCCTGTAAAAACAATTAAACATTTCGTTGGCTAAATAATCTAACTTGCTAACTCCTTTTCGCCCTAAAATGAAAAAAAAAAAGACACTAACCTGCATGTAAAATATCTGGCGATTTTTACGTCTATAGTCTTTAATAGATTTTAAATATTTTCGCCGCCATATTACAATGTCACCTCTATCAATCAGTGCGTTATTTCGCTGTCGTTTTATGTATTTAAAGTTTAAATGCTTTATTAGCCGCCTGAGAGTTGTTTCGCTAAAATTTGGCAAATCTTCATCGTCATTTACTGCCTGAAGAATCTTGGGAATTGTTGGTAATTGGCCATTTAAAAAGAAACTGTGAATTTTTTTCCTAATTACGGATTTATCAAAATCGTCTACTTTCTGATAAAATTTAGGCCTGTCTTTAGACTTGATAGGTGATTTTATTCCCTTTTCTGATTTATATTCTTTTAATATATTATACACAGATGCGATGCCAATTCCCAAAATCGTTGCTGTTTTTTTATTTATTTCCGTTTTGTAGGGATATTCATTCGATGGCCAATTTTCTTTCACGTACTTATATACGTTGATCACCATATTTTTCTCATTAGAAGTAAAGCTCGTCACCTGTAAAAATCACCTGTTCAGTCTCTTTCACACGAAGCTCAAGCTATTTTATTTAATAATTTATGTACACACAAGGAAACTTAAATAGACAAACAATTAAATTGATAACAAGGTACAAAGGCAAAGCTTATTTCTAAAAGAAATTTCTACCAGCAAGCCTGAGGCTGGGAAATGAGAAAGAAAAAAAAACAAATTAAGTGCGTACAACATACTAATATAGAAAAGATATATTACATACAATACATACATAAACATACATATATGTACATACAATATATACTTATAATTAAATATAAATACATAAAATATATAACAATAAACACGTGTTAAAATAATATCAATAAACGTTCTATAATATAATCGATCTATATCTCCAGGTATACCAATTAACCTAACCAATTACTTCACAATTTAAAACCTACTTCTAATATAAGTTTCCAAAGATTATCGCGTTTGAACAAACAACTCTTTCTTTTTACTTTATATATATTTTAGATAAATTGTATTACGTACCTTTTGACGTTTTTTTCGTGGCGAATTTATTTCCTTAGATGTACTGGCTACTGGCTCCATTATACGTAATAACAAATAAAATTAACGCAACAATTAAAGTTACAACAATTAAAAAGTGATAACGAAACAATAACAAAATTAACAATAACAACCAGATCCGCGATATATGCAAAGCAATGAAACAAACAAACTCGTACGCATTCGAAACTCGAATGACTGTTTATTTCAAAATGGCGTCCCGATAGTTTACAATCCCTGCGACGGACGCGTTCCGGTACCAAGAAACACAAACGATAGCGCTTTGCGTCGTTAAAATATAATTCGACTAAATTAAATAGGTTGTTACTTTCATATAACCCGTCTATATTTCATGTCGATTGAATATGTTCAAGTTATTATTATCTCGCAGTATAAAATGTTTACTTACTAAAAGATGTTTGTTTACATAATTTATAGCTTCTCGTGACGGTTACTTTATACAGTTGTCACATCTAGTTGTTCTAATTCCATATGGCAACGCGTTATATTTAAAAATAACTCTTTTGTTTTCGCAAGCGCTGCTAGCACGGTTCCAATGGTTGTTTGCACGGATTTATTTATTCGTTTTTTTCGTTCTACCCACCTTTATGTATACGTCCCGAAAATATTGTTATTCTCATTATAAGTGAATTGTAAATTCTTTATGAGAAATAAATTCTTTAACCTGATAATCAAGGAGCCGCCACAATTGGCCTGGATTCTACTGTATTAACTAGTTATTTGATGATTATTGAACGATAATATCATTTGATGGTCTTTTAGCCAGTGCCCCGTTACTACATTTTAATTTTGCAGCTGGGATACAAGTGCCAACATTTTGATTATAGAAAGAAAGAAAGAAAGAATGAAAGAAAGAAAGAATGAAAGAAAGAAAGAATGAAAGAAAGAATGAAAGAAAGAATGAAAGAAAGAAAGAATGAAAGAAAGAAAGAAAGAAAGAAAGAAAGAAAGAAAGAATGAAAGAAAGAAAGAATGAAAGAAAGAAAGAAAGAAAGAAAGAAAGAAAGAAAGAAAGAAAGAATGAAAGAAAGAAAGAAAGAAAGAAAGAAAATATTTTATTGTTAAAACAATCACCACTGAAATTCGTACAATAATACTTACAACTAAAACTTAACCTAAAGTACATGAAATTAATTAATAATTGTAACAAATACCAACGATGATTATTATAAAAAATGGTAACCAACTCAGCATATAGTCGGTACCCTAAAGGGCTCACGACGCTGGTTTTCAGTTGGCACCAAGTGAGTGATATCCCACGGTTGGTCGGGGATGAAGGTTTTGGTGTAGAGTTATTTTCTTATATCTAGAGTTATAGCTAGAAGTCTTATTTATCTATTGTCATTGCGTCTAGTTTAAATTAACTACACTAGTCTTAATACTATTACTTGGAATGTTATATTCCAGGGTTTTTATAAATAAAAGGGGCTGCTCAATAGAAGCAGAGGTTCGAGTCAAAATGACTGGTAAATCATTACTAATAATACGAGGGTCATTTGAAAAGTTCTTAGCCTAACATTGTTAGACTCGTCGGTATATTTTATAACTACCCTCATTTTATAGCTACATTATTTAGCAACAAGTATGCACAGTTTAGTTTATTTGCAATAATTAATTGTTCGTTTACACGTGATACCGTAAGTCAAGTCAGAGCAATTTTTGAAAATGGATAAAATTGAACATCGTGCAGTGATAAAATACTTGTATTTGAAAGGTTTAACTCCAAAAGCTATACATGAAGACATGTCTGCCACTTTAGGTGAGTCCGCTCCTTCGTATGCGACTGTTAAAAATTGGGTGGCAGAGTTTAAACGTGGTCGTGAGTTCATTCAAGATGAGCCCCGTAGTGGCCGGCCCTCGACGGCTTCCACTGATGAAAACAAAGAAAAAATCTGTGATTTAATTTTATCTGACCGAAGATTGACAGTCGAGGAAATAGCTAAGACTGCAGGCATCTCTTCTGAGCGAACACATCATATAATTACTTCTGAACTTGGATACTCTAAGGTGTCTGCGCGGTGGGTACCGCGGCTGCTTTCAGTGGAACAAAAACGCAACCGACTCACAACTTCCCGCGACTGTTTAGAGTTATATGAAGCTGATCCACAGGAATTTATTGAAAGATTTATAACCATGGATGAAACCTGGGTTCACCACAATACACCTGAGACAAAAGAACAGTCGAAACAATGGAAAAGGGCAGGATCACCCACCCCAAAGAAGGCAAAAGTGGTTTTATCGGCTGGCAAAGTCATGGCATCAGTTTTTTGGGATGCAAAGGGTATAATTCTGGTGGATTATTTAAAAAAGGGTGAAACAATAAATTCTGATTACTACTGCAACCTGCTGCGGCTTTTGAGAGAAAAAATCAAAGAAAAACGTCCAGGTTTATTGAGGAAGAAGGTCTTGTTTCATCAGGACAATGCACGCGTTCACACTTCTGTGCAATCCATGGCAGAAATCCATCGGTGTGGCTTTGAATTGTTACCTCATCCCCCATATTCACCGGATTTAGCACCGTCAGACTTCTACCTGTTCCCAAAGCTGAAAAAATGTTTAGGTGGTAAACATTTTTTTACAAATGAAGAGGTCATAGCCGCCGTAGACGCTTATTTTGAGGAGTTAGACGAAGATTTTTTTTAAAATGGGTATCGAAGCCTTACCGGGTCGATGGAAAAAGTGTATTGAGCTCGGGGGAGAGTATGTTGAAAAATAAAAATATAATCAAAATCATGTGGTTTCATTAAGTACGTTAGGCTAGGAACTTTTCAAATGACCCTCGTATATGATAGCGAAATTGCTATTTGTCGTATATAATAATTGTACAAATTGTACTTATCATTCTTAAAATAAAAAGGTTTACTAACTATAATGTTAGTATCTATCATATGGAATTTATCACTATGTCTACATGTCATAGTGTGTAATATTGTATTGAGGTGGTGCCTTATATTGTTTTCTTGCTCTGAAAAAGAGGGGCTGAAGGGTAATGCAAACAAAATTATCCTACATATATTCTTCTTTTCATACAATTTAGAGAAATTGTGAATCATATCTTTTTATTTGCATTATCCCGCCTGCCAACTAAAATTCAAATTCAAACACTTTATTGCCATTTGCATAGAATGGGATACTTATAAAGATACAGTATTAATATTTAATGTACAATTTGGGCGGCCTTATCACTTCAAAGTGATCTCTTCCAGGCAACCTTATCTTATAATAAATTAAAAAGAAACGTAAACATGGCATTATTATTTTATAAATGGTACTAATTAAAGTATATAAATAGGTGAAATAATATATGTAATATGAAATACATATACAGGGTTCATTTGACAACATCTACCAAATTTTTTTTACGTGATAAGTATCATTAATAGAAACCATTTCTGCCAAAAATAAGTAGTAATTTTTTTTCACCGAAATTCATATTATTCACTATAATGTTAAGCACAACGTGGTCATACGATTTTATGAATCAATACTATGAACTATAAAGACTACGCGCAGAGGTGCAACGTGTTTGGCCGAATGAATTACATCACAGACGTCCAAATTCTCAAAAAACAATCGTATCTTCTTGAAAATAAGTGTCATTACATCGAGTAGGTATGGTACCGACATGACCGGACGTGAACGAAACCGGCCGGCGGCGCCGTCGCAAATCCGGAAACACTTGTCTGTTGCCAAGACCTTCAGTCGCTCGCGCATCCTCGACGGAAGTGCACGCGCAGTCTGCGTATCGCAGTTGCGTTCGCGAGAGCCCGCAAAACCCTTGACTTGTTTATCAGAACGAAGCTCAAAGCCTCTCTGAATTAAAAACCCAAATAGTGAGTGCATTCGAAAAAGTGACACTGCAGTGCTTAACAAAATTAAAGAAACTGTATTAAAACGTGCTAGACTCTGCCAGGAGAAACATGGTAATCATTTTGAACACTTACTTAAGTATTGAATTTGAAACTCGATCGTAATAATTCTGTAAATAATGTTGATTAGAGCTTTAATTAATAATAATAATAATAATAAATCTCTTTATTGTGGCAACTTAGCCCAATTGTTAGTTTTACAACTTAAATCTACGTTAGTTTTAAACAACTTTGATAAGTATAACATCATAATTTATAACATTTAATTAATTATTTCTTTATTCAATCAATCAATAAAACTAATCATAAAATAGTGAACATAAATAAATAATGTACATAAGTTGATTCAATCTTTTTAAATACCCCGAATTGCAAAATGCTTGTTCTTTGTATCTTTTTTGCATTCACTTAAAAGTATTATGTTAAATTTTTCTCATTAAATCGCTAAAACCTTTTGCAATTTGCCGGTCCTAAGCCCGTAAAAGTATGAAGGAAAAGATTGTACGTAACTTATGTAGGTAACTTTTTTTATTGCCTGTAGGTATGCATAACTACTGAACTCAAAGTGTGACCTTGCAATCTAATATCGTTAACATGTTTTGTCGCGCGACAAAACGTCTTGTAGTACAATAAATAATAATAATACCTACCTCAGTAAGTTGAAGTTCATAAAATATGATGATTTCTTACTCGGGATTCCCGGAGCTCAAAACTCGTGGCAATAAAATCAAAAAGGAATGTTCGGGGCTCGGGGCCTCTTATCAATTGTTTTTGTTTTGCACACGTGCAAGGAATGAATACATTCAATAAACTTTCGAATTTCTAAGAAACACAGCTGATGTTATGTTTCTCTCTCTCATTTTATGTTACCTAATGTAATTTGTCCTAATAAATGTTCTATGAAATTGTGCCTTTTTATGTCGAAATTCTTGTTAAGTCGAAAACTTGCTATCTCGATTTTTTGTTGGGTTCCCTTCACATTCGAGTTATCAAGATTCTACTGTACTACGTCCTCGTAATATTATTAAACTTAATCATAGTGCCTTCATCAACGACGACTATTCGTGAAACAAATTGAGGCGCCATATTTTTACTTTTTTCTACTGAGCGATACTAAAGTAAAAATGCAGATTATTCGTATTATATCAAAGTACGTAATATTTAAATTTGGTAGGTGCCTACAAAACAACCCTGTATATAAAATAAAAACATTAATTTAAAAATAGATATATAAGTAGAAAGAACAAAGTATACTTTGTATTCATAGATTCAATGTAATATGAGATAAGTTTGAGAGATAGATTTTTTTTAAATGATATTTAAAAGAAACAATAGCAGTTTAGCGTGGTGGAGAGAAGATGGTAATGAGTTCCAAAGAGATATTGCTTTCACCGTGAACGACTGCTGATAAAGGTGGGAACTGTGCCCCGTCACAGTTCCCACCTTTATCAGCAAAGCTGTGCCAGCAAGTAGTCAATCACAAAAATTTTATTTAATATATTACAATATGAGGCACCAGGGAAGCAATTATTGATTATTGGCTGTCTCATATGTTTACTTAGTTGCAAACCCATTTGTTTCCCAAGTTCATCGCTGTACATGATAACTTGTGGTTGACTTAACTTATTATTACATAAATAAGATGGGTTTGATTGTATAGGTATTACATTATTTTCTCTGTCACAAGGCATCTGAGACTGGGACTGGCATGGCTCAGGCTGAGGAGAATTTAATATACTTTGTTCACAATTACTTTCAGAACAATTAATCAAGCACACAAATTGATTGAGATTATATCTATAACACGGTCACAATATCTGTGCACCTGGCGTCAATGACGTCATCTTTGCGCGCTGGTATGGTTGACAAAAAAAAATGCATCGCTAGAAATGTGAATGAACTACTTTTTATTTTGCTTTACAACAATGGAATTACATATTTTTGTTCAGAGTGTTTTTTGAATGTTAATGCATTTTAAATGAATAATTTGTGAAGGCCTGTTTTCAATTGTCGAATTAAAGTTAATGTTAAATGTTATCTGACTCAGCGGAACAAAAGTTGTTTTATGATGTTTTAAATTGTGTGAAATAGATAAATAAAGTTGTTTTACAATGTTTTATAATGGGGAGTTTTCTGACAGCTCATAAAAATTAGTTCAAAAAACCTCTATAGATGGCACTTTTAAAAAGCCGAAGGCGTTAAGTCTGTAAACTATAATGTAGGTAAGTGGTATCTACCATCTATGGTTATTTATACGTTCAATTTCTGATACAGACATCAATTAATTTATTTTACTTTTAAAAACGCAGTGTGGAATAAATTCTTCGCCTTCACCTTTTGTAAAGCGCCATCTATCGAAGCCTTTTGTACCAATTTTGTACAGTTTTATTTTTTTAATGAGCTGTCAGAAAACTCCCCATTGTAACAATAAACTTGAGACGACCTTAAAGCTGTCGAATATTACTGTATTCATTAGATAACTTTTATCTGACCATTGAAAAATCTGGCCTGAATGAATTAAATAAAACAATAAATCGTGTTAAACAAATAAATCATTTTTAATGAGTGAAAAAAATTATTTAATTATCACTGTCACTATAACTATAAACTATTGGTTGAATCCCCTGCATCAAATCTTCGACAACAAAGATGCTGACCATACTGAGCAAGAAGGGCGAGCGCGGGGAAATGAAAGGGGTAGAGGGAGGGGCTCCGCATTCCAGCGAGGTGCACAGATAATGTGACCGAGTTGTAGATAGTTCTAGTAAATTGTCCATAGCTATAGTGTGTTCTTTTATCTCTTCCTGTGCAAGTTATATTAATTATTTAAACAATGAAGTTGTTCATGGAGCCTGTTTATTTCCAACTCAAGATGTTTTGTGTCACTTTCATAAGACAACCTATTTTGTTCCAATTCAGAACTACACAATTTTAACTTACTTAATAAACTTAAACGTTCTTTTCTGTACTGGCTATTTTTACAAATTTTTTGCTATTTTTTGGCTGTTTTGTTCCTGTTTGAGAGTTCTATTCAGTTTCCTCCACTTTTAAATGCACATTCTTTCTATGCAACAACATTTTGCTCTTACTCAAATACGTTTTCGAACAAGTATCGCAGTTATACCGCACGCCATTATGTTTCTCTTTGTGTCTATTCAGCGTATTAATTTTCGAGTAACTACTATGACAGATGTCACATTTAAACGGTTTATTCCGGTGACATTTTAAATGTTCTTCCAAATTGTAAACACTTCTTGCGCATTCCGTGCATTTGACTTTTTCTTTGGCTGTTTGAACTTTCGAGTGAAAGGACGTCATGTGTTTTTTTAGACTTTCCTTGTGGTAGTAACTTTTTTCGCACATATGACATTTTACAGTTTTGATTCCGGAGTGGCTTAATTTATGTCTTTCTAATACGTATTTGGAGGAGAAGGTTTGGGAGCAGAACTCGCAGAAATGTGATTTTCCTCTAAATATTTTATGTTTGGCCATGTGCCGGTTCATATTTAAACTGTTATAATATTTAGCGGGGCAATATTGACACTCATATTTTTCGCCAACATCTGGGTACAGTTTAAGAAGTTCGTTTTCAGATATTGAGTTTTTATGTTTTAGTAACATGTGATCGACATAATTGGAAGCTGATTTAAAAGGTCTGTTACATACAGAACATGTTTTAAGAAACGTTGCGGTTCTACTTTTTCTTTTGCCTTTTTCTGGTAAACTATTATGTACTTTTTGCATATGGCTTTTCAGATTCTTTTTGATCGAAAACTTAGCATCACATACAGGGCACGGAATGTTTTTTAGTTTTAAATGTATGCTGTCTATGTGTCGTTGTAGTTCGGTTTTGTTGCCAAATCTTTTAGCGCAGTAATCGCAGACTATATTTAGATAAGTACCATTATGTCTAAGTAAATGTTCTCTGAGTGACGAGCGGTGTTGGTAAACTTTAGAGCATATTTTGCATCTGTATTCTATTAAACCTAGATGCTGTCGAATATGGCAAAGAATTGTCGTTCTGTCTGAATATGTTGACTGGCAATATTCACAAATATAAGTTTTATGTTTGTCCACATGTTTTCTTAATACAGTAAGCGACGGCTGTAGCTCAAGACATATATGGCAGCGGCGATCTGGAAAATTATTGTTGCTCTTGTTATCTTGATGCACTTTGTATTTCCGTCTTCTTTTAACATTGTTCGAAGCTGTTTTGTTTTTATCTGAAACAAAAAACACGTAAGTTCTTGAACATATTATGTTTGTTCCATCGACGGACAAATTCAAAGGTGATGATTTCGGAGTGATAAACAAAAAATATTCAATGTCTTATTTAAAAAACCACATGACTTGAACTTTTAATGGCGGAATAGGCATAGTTGATAGCCTATTCCACAGGCCATATCAATTTGGCTGGCAATGGACCAGACACCCTGTATGAAATCAGTTTATGAATTTCTTTTGCTAAGAGTTTGTTGATTGGATTTCAGGCCTTATTCGAACAGTAAGTAAAGTTACGAAAACAGGAGGCAATTCTAAATCTTATACCGGAAACACAATCGCACACACAAGTAAGTAAAATTCTAGAGACATTTGTCATCAATATAACGCAGGTTTGTATTTTGCATAGAGTTTGACCAAATAAAAGCTGTCCAAGAAGAAAGGCGGGAATTTTAAAATTAAGAGTATACTCCGGCAAATTATTGAATGCAGTAAACTACCAGTTCGAAACGTCAAATAGAAAAATAATTATACCAGTTAAACTTCGTAGTGTAAGTACTGAATGAGAATGATTGAAAATGACCGAGTATTTGTCATTCGTTTTGCATAAAATTGTAAAGAAATGTATAAATAATTGAATTTGAGGTGTGTACTATATCTTTAAAGTAACTTTAATGAAAAAAATGAATTACCAAACATACCTCGTGCTTTAAAACGGATACAAAGTAGAGGTTAAATCGTAATAAATAATTATAATTGCATAAGTTGATAAAAAATGCTATGCAATAGCTTTACCGCGGCAGGCTCCGAGTGCCACACGTCTTTTTTTTTTAATAATTACATTCATTCTATACTTAAGCTTTGACTTACCACTGATACAAAATGATGTGTCAGACTGATCAGACTGTACTGCGGGGCTAGCATGCTACCGTCGACAACGATAAATCAGGCCTTTTATCGATATTTTCTTAGAATATGGTATTTAGTGTACCTATGTAATTTAATAAGATTATGACAAATTAGGTTCTGTGGTCTTAATCATGGTATCAAATCGAGTAATTCTATCTATTATGGTGCGCAAATGCTTTGTAGTTTCACGCAAGCAGATACATATTTCAAAGTTGATTTTATAGCACATTTACATATTATTTATACATATTCTAACCGTTTATTTTTTGAATCAAAGTTATAAGTCGGTTTATCCATTTTTCAGCGATTTTTCGCCTAAAAAAAACAATATAAATTTTAATATAATGATTGTTATATCAGACCATTCATATTACAAGATATTTTTTCTTATGTCGGATAAGACACGCGCATATTAGTCATTTTGTCGGCTGCACGTTCGATGTCGTGCCTACACAAGACGTCCTGCTTAGACACGACATCTACTCAGCTATGTAAACAAGTTTGCGCGTGCACATACGGCGCGGCTGCGTTAGCTAAAAGACGTGTAGTGCCCACGCTTTTATTTAAATAAAAATTGTGGCTACAGACTGAGGATAAGACGAATTGCATGAATGTGTACGATACATCAGACAAGATATTTTTCTTGTCTTGTGTCCGTGTCTTATAATGTGCAAGAGCTCTTAGGGCTCGGTATCGCGACTTCGGGACGCAGAGGATACTTTCTTGCTGACCCGATATCGCGACATTAGGACGTCAGAGGTTAAACCACATCACTATTTTTTTTCTTCCCGAAAGTGGGCACACTGGAACTGTCATTTTACTGCATTGAATTATTTGCCAGGGTATAGGTATCAACTTCGCAGCATAAAGCTAGGGTTACCTGATGTTTTTTTTTAATTCCCGCCTTTTCATCCGACTTGAAAAAAAGAAGGAGGTTTTCAATTCGTCTGCGTGTTTTTTTTTATTTGTTACCTATGAGGTATGACTTTTGAGCGCGTGAACCGATTTGATGATTCTTGTTTCATATGATAGAGGAATTAATCATATGAAACAAGTTGGTTCCATTAATCGTTTGAGTGCTTCATGTTTTTTTTAAATATGTACCTATGGATTCGGAGATCGTTTACCTTGACGACCTTATACTTCAGCCAAAGTTTTGACGTGAAGTCGGTTTTTTAATGCTCTGCATTCGTTGATTATTTATTAGATAGCTTTCGTTGATCAGACTCAAAATAAAAAACTGCGTTATATTGATGACAAATTTCTCTGGAATTTTACTAGCTTGTGTGCGAATGATGTGTTACCGATATAAGATTCGACAAAATCGCAATCTTCCACGCTGGACTGGGAGCAATGGAAAAACTGAATGTGCCAGCTGCTCATCCCGGGCATACTGTAAAAGTCAGTTAATGGACAGAGGTTTAATGGGAGGTTTTTTTTTGTGGGCGATAGGCTGACCCACTGTCACTGCAATTGTCTCTTTCAATCATTATAACGCCTCGAAATTAGTCAAATTTGACATCAGATGGTTTTATAACCTCTGGTGTTCTGCCTACCCCATTAGGGATACAGGCGTGAAGTTATGTATGTATGTATGTGTATGTAAAAGTACAGAAAGATATTGTACTATCCCAGCTATTCCGCGGATCAAGCCAAAATTACTAAATTAAATTGATAAATGATTAAGAACCAAATTCCGTCAAATTATGGAATTCTCTGCCCGCTGCGATACGACATGCAAAATCTCTGCCAATATTTAAGTCACAAGTTTATAATTATTTCTTGTCAATGTCAGCTGCTATAGACTAATGTTTAAATATATCATGATATTTATTATTTCTTTGATATTTATCTGTATTTTTGATATTGTATTGTATTTATGTATTATTATCTATATATTGTATTATTGTTTATATCTAAATATACGCCGCACCACCTAGTTACAACATTTATAGTTATTCTTGTGCATTCTAAGGTTGCCTGGAAGAGATCGCTCTTAGCGATAAGGCCGCCCATTGTACCCTATCTTTTTCTGTTTTTATTCAAATTGTATATATAAATATTTTTTAGTATGTGGTGTGCAATAAAGAGTTTTTTATTGTATTGTATTGTAAGAACCAGGATTTTCAGAAGCTGTTTTTAAAAATTATGAAAAGTCGACTACCAATGAACTATTTTGCTGGTTCACGTCCTAAACCTCTTGAGAGACTCATATCCATCGCCCTGCATTAAAAGTTAAGTTAAACGATGATTGTAAACGATGAAGACTACGTACCTTTATCTTTAACTATAACTTCATCTAAATTTTCCACCGTCAAGTTTTTATCTTTGACATCTGAAATAGAAATAATAGACTGAATAATTTTGGTTCTGTTGTAAGCGCTTACTAAAGTAAGACCCCAGCTAGACTGTTGGAAACAAAACATCAAACCAAGATGACCTTGCTAGTTTACAACAGTGAAGAAGGCTGTTGACAACCAAATTAAATGACCTTGGCGGGTTGTAAACGGCGCGGCAGTGTTTAGAAATACAGACATACATCTACATAGACAACGTAAGTGCCACGATTTGTATTGGAACCAAGCGTGCCGACTTTTTAAGACCTATGGTGACGTCACAGCTGATATTTATTACTGAGAAATACAAAAAAAATTGAGACACTGATGCCGCCGATGAAATCGATTATTAAGAACGATATTGATACTGTGGTCTCGGTTTTCTAATAGACATACATACACGCGGATTAAATCTAGAGGCGACCACCCTTGACGCTTGGTTGGGGTGCGGACACGCAAAGAACATGTATTTGCGTTATCCATGTAGATGTATGTCTGTGTTTAGGACAGTATATACGCTTGTTATTGTATATTTTACTATGTAACTATAACTATAAATGACTCGAGTTTTGTAGCTTTTTAGCCTGCGTTTCAACCTTTATCCTCAATTGCATACAAAACCGCCATCGCGAAGATGTTGCCAACACGAGAGATCAAAGCGCACTGACGATTTGGGGCGTGGCTTCTTGTTTGTCTCCTTGTTGGCAACCACCGTTTGTAACAGTGTGGATATCTCGGAATTGGTTGTCAACAACTTAACCTTAATAAATAAAAAAAAATATTTATCACATTTTTCATTTATTTAACTTGACCTTCCTTAACCGTTGGGAGCATTGGTTTTCAACAGTCTGGCTGGCGCTTTATCGAAGCATACATCGAAATATAATTTGAGTTAATTTATAAGTTAAGATTAGGGCTAAATTATTATTTCCTAGATAGGGCCGTAGGAAATGTTAACGGACATAAAGGCATCGCTTAACGTAAGTTAAACTTTGAATTAAAAAGCCACAAAATTAAAAGAAACCTGGTCATGTTAAAGTTCTACTCGAGTACGAAGGCCTTAATCAATGAAGAGTTTCCTTAAATGTTTTTATTTTATTTAAGACTAAGTACGAAGTCGTCGTGGCGCCGTGGTTACTGTGCATATCAAACGATATCGCAGGTTAAACGCGCTCGGTATTAGGATGGGTGACCGCCGACCATTCATTTCTCACGACGACTTCCGTGCTTCGGAGGGCACGTTAAGCAGTCGGTCCCGGGTGCTGTATACCTGTATGCAGTGTTCGTTAGGGTTTGTCAGAAGCCATTTCGGCACCCTGAAATATCAACCAACCAGCACCGGTCCAGCTTGGTGGATTACGGCCTAAACCTCCTCGTCACCCAGAGGAGAGACTCATAGCCCTGCAGTGGGCTCATTACACGGAGTTGTGATGATGATGATGACGGTAAGTAACGGTGGTGTAGAGCATACAGGCTTAGGAAAGAACTGGCTTTTAATAAAACACTAGCTATTGCGCGCGGTTTTACCCGCGCAATTTCAATTCCCGCGGGAATTTCAGGATAAAAAGAAGCCTATGTGCTATTCCAGATTGTACTCTATCACTATGCAAAAATTTCATTACAATCCGTTGAGCCATCTTGCCGTGATTGAGGAACAAACATCCATACATCCAAACTTTCGCATTTATACTATTAGTAAGATTTCCGCAACACACGTCTTGACGACCACTTTGGTGATGGGGTAAACCTGTCTGCCTCAGACGCCAGTGGTTGCGGGCTCGATTCCCGCACGGAACAAGAAAAAAAATGTTCCATGTCTGGGTGTTTATCTATTTATATTCTAGGTTCCCTTCCAGTTCGCTACATGGTATCCCATAACACACTATGCTTACTTTGGGGCCATTTAGTTGGTGTGTCTGGGGATTTTATTTAACACATCTTCGCCGCCAGCTTATTTTTATTCCATTCTTGTTCAAATACTCTGGTCCCAGTTTGTCATGTTCGTATTGTGCATCCATAGCTCATTGCACCTGCTAAGTAAGCAATTTGGTTGTGGTATGACATTGGCTCTCACAATTAGCTGTTTTGTGTTTGTTTTTTTTCATGTCACGGTCAATTTATACTGTACCTATTTGTATTAATTTGATAATTCTGACTGAAAAAGAGTGCCAAGAGTATTTTTCCGCCGGCTTTTATTGTCTCTTGGTAAACTGTAATATCTTATTTAACAACTATCAACAACTAGTTAAAGCCGAAGTATGTGATGACTGACTTCATCAAGTGTTTTGTGAAATTCCTAAGATGAATAAAACTTCTTTAATTTTGAGTTTTTTGAATTTTAGAGCGGTAAAATTTGGTACTTCTTCTCGGCTTCTCACACCGAAGAAGCGAATTCAACAAATGCACCATATAGGACATGTGATAGATAGGTAAGTAGGTATTTAAAAAAATCTAAAAAGTTTTATCATCATTTTACAATACACTTAATGACGTCATCATGCACTTCGGCTTTAACTAGTTGTTGATAGTTGTTGAATATGGTATTACACCAGACCAAGAGACAAAAAAAAGCCGGCGGAAAAAACTCTTGGCACTCTTTTTCAAGAATTCTTCGAATTAATACAAATAGTTACAGTACAAATTGACCATCGCATGAAAAAAACTAACACAAGACAGCTAATTGTGAGAGTCAATGTCATGCCACAAACAAATTGCTTAGTAGGTGCATTGAGCTATGGATGCACAACACGAACATGATAAACTGGGACCAGAGCATTAAAATTCAATTCGCGAACCGCGCGGCCAATGCCGCTGCCCACTGCTACCATGTCTAAGCTACTTGTTGCAGAATGCCATCGAGACCATTGACGAGCTTAGCATCATGCACATCTGCAAGACTAACACCAAGGAAGAGGAAGTTTTTCGAGGCAAGGCACTACTATTCCAGCTGCTCGACAAAACTGCCCAGATGCCATCCTGACGAAGAGATGTAGTTGAGATGAGTCTCCAGGACATCATCACCCTGTTCGAGGAGACCGACCCTGACGTAGTCCCGGATTTTGTCGCAAAGGAGCTGCATAGGCTTCCGCCGGTGGGATTCAACCACGTCGACATCACCAGGTTACTGAAGGATATAAACTTCCTGAAAGCGATCCTTGCCGAAGTTTTATTAAAGTTAGAGGCTTCGGAAAGAACGATTAGCGAGCTGCGTATTAAAGTAACATTGCTGCGTAGTGTTCCGCTAAGTAGGTCACCCGTGGCCTCTAATATTAATACTCGTCTTGGCGCACAAAATACATCGGTCTGCAGTTTCGAATCGGCGGAATTTGCTGACATCGCACCCCGGTCCACACGCCCCTCGCCCCGTGCTACCCGCAACGCCGGCACCTCAGTGAGCTTCAACTCATTTGTAGTGAGAATGCCGACCGAACATCTGTCTGTCATGAAGGAAGATTTTTGGCCGCAGGGTGTCGTGTTCCGTCGCTTTCGTGGACGGATACTTGGCACAAGGATGTCGCGTCCCACGTCGCAGTTCATACGTGTGAATTAGTGAAATAGTGTAGTTTTAATATATTGTATGTATTTTAGGTTAAGGTGTTTATTTTCTATGGGCCTTAGATATAGTACTTAACATCTTGTACTATTCTTAAGTTGCCTGAAATAAATGAATTATTATTATTATATCATCGGGGATGTTTGCCGAACTGCGAGTAGACTGTTTTACGCTACTATACGGAAACGGTGTGCGTCCTTGGTGCGCAGGGTCCGTGGCAGCTCCAGCAGTGTCCTGAAGGCATTCTCATCGAGATTTGATCACTACCTAAATCATTGTTGCATGGTGCAGGCATTAAGAAACCCAGAAGTTTAGGGGACTGATTTGCTATTTAAAATGAAATATATTATAGAATTTAATGATTATAAAACGTGACATTGTTTGTGACGTTATTCTTATTTATTTTTGTTTATGACTAATTGATGACAAATTGTATTGATTACTAACACTATATTTATGATTAGTTTATTAATTGATTGAATAAAGAAATAATTAATTAAATGTTATAAATTATGATGTGATACTTATCAAAGTTGTGTAAAACTAACAAGTGGGCTTAGTTGCAACAATAAAGAGATTTATTATTATTATATTATACTTAGTATAATTTAACGAGTGTATAGCTAAGTACATACCTGTATCTTCTTTAGCTTCAGGGTCGTCGTATTCCGTATCTACGAAGATTTCAACTTTGTCTGTAAAGAAAAAAAAATGACTGGGTATATAATATTTTACATTTGTTTTATACTACAGCAAGAATCGATTTGTTTGTTTGATGTTAAAGAAAACCATAAGTACATAAAACAACACTAGTGTTAGTAGACTGCCAAAACTCGCATTTTCATCGAATAATTTATAAAAAAAAAAATTATAAAAAAAAAAAAAATAGCAATGGTCGAGTTTCCGGTCATTGCAACAATTTCTTTATTTCTTATTTTTACGACATTCTTTTTTAGTGAATTGATTAGTTCAGATAGGTATATATTTAAAAATAAACATGGTTTTGTTGAATATAACATGTTTTCCTTGGTGTCAAGCATTTAATGGGCATGTCCCCTCTACATAAAAAACCGTTACAAGCGATGTTTTTTTTATATCAACAAACATCACTTGTAACATTTTTTTATGATGAATCATTTTGTAGAAGATGCTTAAGTAAAATAAAAATAGATACAGGGTTCGACAAACTAAGTGAGCGTGTTCAGTAACACATTTGGAGAATACATGGCTGCCTATTCTTTTGTTAGACGTCCATATTGTTTTTACAGAATCGGTAACAGATTCGATGGCAGTAGTTTTTATACCATGTTATATTTTAACTTAATAATCTCTGAAGAACTTGAGTAATGCACACACTCACACGCGCGCACATCATCGTACGGGATTCTAGTAGGCATGTAGGTACTATCGAACCAACGGAATAATGACCCACTTTGCTAAAAATTCGTTTGAAACTGTCAAACCTGTAAGGTCTATCGCGTATACACTTATGACTGAAGTGAAATGATCAGAATCAAGTACAGAGTGCTCTCCTTCAGTATCTAAAATTCCAGTCACCCTGTATTCGTTGTCTGTTAAGTAGGTAAATAAATGATTTATATTTAACTACTCACCATATATGATTTCTTCTTTTATCTGTGGCTCATTCAGTGCTGTAACAGTGAAATTCATTGTTTATTTGTGTTATTTGACCAGTACATAATCAACACTTTATAATAAGTATTTTTCAAGCATATCAAAGTTGATAAAGTTGTACATGTATATTGCAAAGCAGGCGCGGTCCCAGACTAAAATTTTGGGGGGGATCACGACAATTTCTTTGTATCAGAAGTATCTTTTTCTTCTTCCTTCTCTTTTAAGGGGTTCATCTTTTCATGATTTTGGGGGGGTCATGTCCTCCGTGAACCCCTGAGACCGCGCCTGTTGTGAAGTAAATATAATTCTTGGTTTTATTCTTTTCCATTTTCATCATCATCATCATCACAACTCTTTGTAATGAGCCCACTGCAGGGCATGAGTCTCTCCCCTGGGTGAAGTGGAGGTATAGGCCATAATCCACCAAGCTGGCCCAGTGCTGGGTGGTGGACGCCAGAATTTTTAGGGCGCCTAGATGGCTTCTGACAAACCCTCACGACTACTGTATACAAGTATACAGCACCCGGGACCGACTGCTTAACGTGCCCTCCGAAGCACGGAATTCGTCGTGAGATATGAATGGTCGGCGGTAACCCATCCAAGTACCGACCGCGCCGAACGTTGCTTAAACTGTGATATCGTATGATACACACAGTAACCACGGCGCCACGACGACTTTCCATTTTACATGTTAAATAATGTATCAATTTGAATTTAAAGTCTTAATAAAAATTCTGTCTGTGTTGTATCTGCCCTCCCCTCCTTATGGCTCTGATTTTATCTGATCATTTTAATAAGGCTATGAACTCTATTACATTGAAGGATTTTTTTCTGTATTACATAAGGATGGGACTTTTGCCTTCACAACATTTGGTGGTAAGTCACCATATAAATAAATAATAAAATCCCAAGACAATCACACCAACTACATGGCCCCAAACTTAGCAGAGCTTGTGATATAGGATACCATGTAGCAAACTAGGGGGAAATTAGGATATAAATACATATATAGATAATGCCTGTATGTATAGATTAACACCTAGACCCAGTTTTTTTTTGTTGTTCTGTGCGGGAAAGTGGTATCGCCAAAGTGGTCAAAATTGTACATTCACAAGAAACCTATGCTCTCATGGGGTAGTCAGAAAACCAGAGGCTATAAAACCATCTGATGTCACGTTTGACAAATTAGGAGATATTATAATGATGGCGAGACTATTACAGTGACAGGGTGTCAGCCTACCGCCCACAAAAACACCAATAATACTTTGCAAACTATGCACTCAATGCTTAAATAAAAGTACCAGGACTATACTAGTCAGGAAAAATAGATGCATGCAGTTCATTCCAATGCTAGTGGCTTTTGTCCATAAGGAACTATAAAACATTGCAGAGATTAGACTTTATTTTAAAGTTTAGTTATTTGTTTTAGTGTTACTAACTGTTTTAGGTAACTCAATGTCCAGTCTAAGTCGCACTTCACTTGTTGTGTTAATACAATATTTATCTTAACCCTTATTACTGTGTCTATACCAACACATGATACTTGCAGTTATAGCTAGATGCTTAGTATCAACAGTTGGTTGATAAATTGACAAAAACTTGAATTGAATTGTTTTAGCATACTCACAAGATAAGTATTGCAGAAGCTTCTCTTCACAGTTAAGCACTTGGTTTTTAAATGCCATGGCTTGTTTCAGGCGATAAATGCAAACTTCACAAATACTACTGCTCACATTCTGTTTGTTTTGTATCTAGAAGAGGTAGCACATATAGGAAAGATAATAATAATGCTGTATTCGTGAAACCTTCTGTGGGTGTAATTGTTATAATAGAAAGCAACTGGTTCTTCTTTTAATGATTGTAGAACATGGTTTTGCTCGAGACTGCCCGAATTGTACGCCAGTTTCCATCTCTCATACCCTGAACCCCAACCGATTGGTTGGATTGTCGAGGCTTTTTCGCGGAAAGGCATGTACTTTTTAAAATGCAAAATAATAATATTAGTCTTTAATGTACACCAACATGCATACAAAAATATTTCAAAACGTTTATTTTGGTTACACAAGTTAAATAGAGAAGAATGACAATAACGTCACAGAAAAAAAGACAGCCTTATTGCTGAAAATACCAGACTACCTTATAAAATTAAAACCTTAGTCTTTAATTGCGTGCAGATTTTTAATTGACGGTAAATTAAGCTAATCCAGTTTTCTTTGTAGGACGTACTATATCTTTGTGAAAAATAGGGGGAAATAAACTTTAATACAAAAAAGCTACAAAGTGTACTGTTTGAAATATATACGCATAATATTGTTTCTCTTAATTCAAATACTTACTTCTACACCTAAAATATTGCGTAACATTAGAGAATAAATTTCATCCACCCCATCTACGGTGTACTGTATTTCAAAGCTTTTATGTTTTCCTGGAGTGTGACAACATCGGCATATTTCACCTACATTCATTTTTATGTTTATAAATTAATTGCTTTTTCTGCGCGATATCGGTATTTTAAGAAACAAATTTAAATTGTCTTTAACAAGTGAAGAACTGAACACAAACAAAACAAAACAAACTCTAACAAACACATTGGTTTTATGCATAGAGTAACATAAATACTGGTTGATGTCAGCAAATCAATGTCAGTCAGTCATTTTAATGAGAGGTTTTCTGACAGCTCATTAAAAAAACAAAACTGTACAAAATTGGTACAAAAGGCTTCGATAGATGGCGCTTTACAAAAGGCGAAAGCGAAGAATTTATTCCACACTGCGTTTTTAAAAGTAAAATAAATGAATTGACGTCTGTATCAGAAATTGAACGTATGAATAACCATAAATGGTAGATACCACTTACCTACATTATAGTTTACAGACTAAACGCCTTCGGCTTTTTAAAAGTGACATCTATAGAGGTTTTTTGAACTAATTTTTATGAGCTGTCAGAAAACTCCTCATTAATTTTTATTGCCGCATAAGTTTTTAAGGTGACACTAAGCCATACAACCATGTTATGTTAAAACGGTGCCTTTCGAACAGATACAAAGTCGAATATCACAATTATCTTTACTGCTTCTATGAAATCGCATGTGTTATTTATGATATGCGTCACTTGAATTTGGTAAATAAAATAATTATTCTCAAGCCTAATAACAGAGACAGAGGATAAACTGTCCCTGGGTAAACGTCAATATTATTCTCGTTTGTCAATTTTATCCTCCTGCGAGAAAGCTCTAACTTACGGACAAAGCTTTTCTCCATGGAGAAGGCTTCACAATCGGAGAAATTATTTATAAAGGTATTAATTTATCCGTCCCAAAGTGATCAATTTTTAAAAGTTAGCGTCCCATAATTATTTTTGGTCAATATGTCGATAGTTCGAAAAAAACATTTTATTAGGAACTTTAAGGTAGGTAAGTTATTTTTGGTCAATGTGTCGATAGTTCGAAAAACATTTTAGTAGGACCTAATGTTAAAACGTTAAATTTATGCTGTCAGTAGTTTAATGGGTTTGCCATTTCAAAATTATCTTGAAAGCAAAACTGACTGATCTTGGCGCTTCTATTCAAGTTAAACCTGTGAATTGAAAAAAATAGTGCACATTTAGGAAGGTCTGTACTTTTTATTTAACAAAAAATAAAATGAATCATTTTATATTATATGAAAAATAATTTTCAACACACTTGCTCGTAAAATGAGCCTTATGCTATTGAATTTAGAACTATAAACTGGGCTATAAGTCACGCGTGCATAATATATTATACCCTAGTGCATAATATAATGAATCCTACAAAGTTGAATTGTACCTTTGTGCAAATTAAATGCGAGTAAACAGAGCATATTTTATTGATCCGGGTTATACATTAAATTTTTTCAGAAACAACAAAGAGGTTTTATACCACTTCAAATCCATATTATACATTTTTAAATGTTTACGCCTTATATTAGTTAAACAAAATTGTATATCAAACAAATTATTCACAATTTACAATAATTTGTTACAAAATATTAAAATATTTGGATTTACCACTCCAAATTAAATATTTTCATGTAAAATAGGCTGTATATGCTATACAGCCATTGACACATTTGGCGGAAAAAAAACCTACGCGCATGCGCGAAGTTCGGCGCCATTTTTCAATCACAATTCACAGCTTTGTTATCTATCAAGTGTGTTTGTTATTTTATGACCACGTATGTCTGTCTTTTACTCACAAGTGTGTTGAAAAACGTCGTATATAACTCGTGAGCGTTGCTAATTACAGTCTCGGCTCATTATTAAGCCCTCGCCTGCGGCTCGGGCTCAAATCACAGCCTCGACTGTAATTAGCAACTTCGCTCACTTGTTACATAATATACTAAAAATTAATGTATTGATATTTACCCATTTTACTAATTTGAATTGTGGTAGGTTGAAAAGTATAAATTAGTACACTATGATTCCATTATACATGGTGACTATTGGGTCATTTTCGAAATTCCAGGAGGTGATAGGTCATACTTGGAGAGAAAAAATAAAATAAAAAATAACTATTAATTATTTTCTGAATAAACTAAACCGAAAGTTAGAGAGTTTATTGCGCAACGCATGGTTACACAAGCGTAATGCAAAAGATACTTAGTGGGTGGTGGTGTGCGTGTGGCCGGAACACTGCTGGTGTCGACTGAGGAAGCGCGTCGGGAAAAGTTTAGTAAGGTCTCTTTATTTATTCATAGGGATTTCTGGTGAAAAATTAAATACCTACCTTTATTACATAATTAATTATGATCAGAATCGAGTTCAGAGTGCTCTCCTTCAGTATCTAAAATTTGTCACCGGTCACCCTGTAGGTATAGCAGGCAGCAGGTATTAGTTATACAAAAACATTTTTAAAAAATTGCGGTGATTGCCGTTTCTGTAATATAAAATACGTACACTATTTTATGTACCTACGTAACAAAGTAGGTACCTACATAAAATAAAAATAAAAATAAGGAAAATGATGTTTCAATATTATTTTCAACACACTTGCTCGTAAAGTGAGCCTTATTCTATTGAATTTAGAACTATAAACTGGGCTATAAGTCACGTGTGCATAATATATTATACCTTAGTGCATAATATAATGAATCCTACAAAGTTTAATTGTCCCTTAGTGCAAATTACATGCGAGCAAACTGAGCATATTTTATTGATCCGGGTTATACATTAAATATATGAGCGCGCGCGTCCAGGCGGCGCGCCTGCAGCAGCAGCGGCTGCACGGCGCCTCCAACCAGCAATAGCGTGTGTACGTGTAATGGGACAGGGCTACTGACCGGGAGGCGCGGCGCTCGGGGCTCCGCTGAGCGCGCGCGTCCAGGCGGCATTAACTTAGAGCCGAAGCAGAAGAAGTTTTGACCTGGCCTTGAACCACAACCGTCGACATCTAGCATTAATTATTTATATTATTCCAGTGATTTGTCTATGTCGCCGACATACACTCAGGATGAGCTGGCACTTCAAATAATAATGTAGAATATAAGTTTGTTAACTGTACCTTCAACAGCTGCTTCAAATAAGTTTTATGACTGCGTATGTCTGTCTTTTACTCACAAGTGTGTTGAAAAACGTCGTATGTAACTCGTGAGCGTTGCTAATTACAGTCTCGGCTCATTATTAAGCCCTCGCCTGCGGCTCGGGCTCAAATCACAGCCTCGACTGTAATTAGCAACTTAGCTCACTTGTTACATAATATACTATTAATGTTATGATTTACACCATTAATTCACGATTTCAGATTTAAATAATTTCGTCGCCCTAAATTTATTAAATTGATCACTTTGCGTCCCTCTGTAAGTTTCTAAAAGGGGTGGAGAGGACAACTTTTCTCTATTGAAAGTGACAAAGACGAAGAAGAAAAACCTTTAACTAGTCATAAGAATGCAAACGGTACGGACTGACGTCACGCGTACTTTAATGCGACAAAGTTCCAGAGCTATACCAACTTGCGAGAATTATAACAAGAAAGTCCGTGCTAGGCAGACAGATTCTGCAATTGCTCTGGGGCCCGAGTCTGTAACTTTTAAAACAAGCCATCGGTTGCCGATGGTTCGATTTTGGCAGTCTGTAACGCACACACGTACGTCATACGCACCACTGGTGACCACTGGTCTTTTGCCTAAATTGCGTAGTCTGTAAGCGCGAACAATCGGCGTGCCATCGGTTCGGTGCTAAATATTGGTAGTCTGCATGGTAGGTAGCAATAGACAGGAGATGCCCTTAGAATGAAAACCATGAAACACTTGACAGTTGCTATAAAATGGCTGCTGAAGAGTTGAGCCCTAATTAAAATTACATATCGATATCGATAAAGTTTTCGTAGTCATTGTGTACATATACTTAATGGATAACCCAGTATTGGCAGGTAAAGGAACTAGTGACTGCTTAGAAAAAAAAATAGATGTTTTTTTTAGGAAATTCCCTCATTTTGTAACTAAAATAGCCAATATCTCTCATTGAATAGTGACTTCATTATAAGGTTACATTATTTTTGTAAAATCGCAAACTACGATAACTCTATCCAATTTTAGGTAATTGCCGAAAAATAGCTCTTAACACATTAAATTATCAATATCTTTTATATTTTTAATCAAATAGTAAACGTTATATCGCTTTAGAATGAGGCAATTTTTTGAGAAGTTGGCCACTTACGTCTCCTTACTTTTTTTTACACGAAGAGGTTCCAAAGTGTGTCTACAAAATTATGAAAAAACAAAAATAAAAGTTCTAGCGCTTCTTAAACAAAGGAATTCTGCTTATTCTGATTTTATTTAGTGGTTATTCAAAATTGTTATTCATTAAAAGAAAGAAACAAAATCTGATACTTGTGGCCAATATGGCTATTTTAGTTAGAAAATGAGGGATTTCCCTCAAACAAATTTAAAAAACACAGACCTACTTGCTGAAGATTTTTTTTCTAAGCAGTCACTAGCTCCTCTACCTACCACTACTGGGTTATCCATTAATTACTGGACACCCGATATATTATACCTAACTTTCATGTTCTAATCCGCTGTTTAGTAATAATAAAAAACAATTGTCTTATGAGGTAGTGGTAACATACATTGCCTTCTATGCCAGAAGAGGTTCTGGGTTCGAATCCCGGCGGCGGCGGCGGATATTTGTGTGATGAACACAGATATTAGTCGTCAAGCCATGGATGTTTATTATTTAAGTTTATTCTAATAAAAATATGCATTCACTCAATATGTATGTAATATTTTAATACGTATGTTTATATATTTCTTAAGTATATCAGGTTATCTAGTATCTATAACACAAGTTCTTTAAGAAACTTAATTTGGGCTAGATAATGTAGTGTGAGTGTCAGAAATATTTTTTTATTTATTTAGGTACTCGTATACCTAAAAAAAATTATCAATACGGCCACCAACCTAATACAAGACTTTTCCAACTTGGAAGCAGTAGATACGTTAGCTCGTATGAATTTATAATACCTATCCATATTCTTTCGATATTCTATTTATAGTCATTCTGTATGGTTAAAATTAGTATTTAAAATTACCAAATAAAACACCTGCATTGTGAATAGATTTTGATGTATTGAAATCAACAATTTTAAGGTCACTTAGCGACACTAAAGTAAACTTATCTTTGAACAGGTGTCAACATTTTGAATTAACTGTTAATACTTATTACTAATTAAAAAACAGTCTGATTTACAAATAATACGGTAAGTACAATTTCAAGGTCACTTAGAGACACTAAATTAAACCTTATCTTAAACATTTTGAATAGATATTAATAAAATTTAACTTTTAATACTTATTTCTAAATAAAAAACAGTCTGATTTACAGATAATAAGATAAGTACAATTTCAAGGTCACTTAGAGACAATATAGTAAACTTATCTTTAACATTTTGAATAGGTATTCATAATATGGCACGAAAATGTTAACTGTGAACCAGGTTTTACAAAAGAGGCATTTGATACATTGAAGCTCATAGTTTTGGGAAGTAAATATTCAGTGGTGTGTTCCTTAATCTTTGATGAAATGGCCATTAGAAAGTCGCTTATATGGGATCAAGAAAATAAAAATATTATGGCAGAGTTGAGTATGGACATAATCTAGAAAGTGACAATGTTGATGAAGCCAATCAAGCTTTCGTTATATTATTAACTGCCATAAATGGAACGTGGAAAATACCCATTGGGTACTTTTTTATAACATCGCTCACAGGAGAGCAAAAAAGTGTTATTGTTGATATTGCTCTAAAACTATGTGCAGATGTGGGTGTTAAAGTAGTGAACATAACTTGTGATGGCCCTGTTGCAAATTTTAGCATGTTTTCACATATCGACTGTGATATCTTCGAAACCAGGATAAAACCAGTTTTGAACGATGAAACACGCTTAATCATGCTTTTATAGACCCATGCCATGCAATAAAATTAATTTGGAATGCTTTTGGCGAATTAAGAGTGTTCATAGATCCTTGTGGAAGAAAAGTTAAGTTCAAATATTTAGAAGAGTTGCTTGAACTACAAGAAAAACAAGGTTTGCATCTGGCTAGTACAATTAAAAAACCACATATATTCTTTCAAAAGCAGAAAATGAAAGTAAAACTAGCTAGCCAACTGTTTAGTAATTCTGTAGCCGATGCTCTGGACTACTATAGAAGTAAATTAAAATAAAAAAAATTGAAGATTATGAAGGTACTATAAACTTTATAAACCTCATAAATGACATTTTTGATGTATAAAATAGCCATTCCATCTACCCACCAGGATTTTAAAATGCCATGTACCCATCTAATATTGCCTTAATAGCAGCATTGTTTGAAGGTGCTACTAGTTATCTGAAAAATTTAAAGTTGCCTTCTGGTGAACTATTAATTAAATCACGAAGGAAAACTAGTTTTATTGCTATGATAATAAATATGCAAAGTGCGCTGGCACTATACAATTATTTATGCAAGATGCAAAAATATTGAAATACATCCTATGTTATAAAATTAGCCAAGATCACATAGAGCTGTTTTTTTCGGCTGTAAGAGCGAGAGGAGGGTTTAACAACAATCCGAATGCTATACAATTTAGGGCTGCATACTGCGAAAATTATTAGTGAGAGCTGAAATCCGGGGTATGGAAATCGTACTCCATTGCAGCAAATAACAATTTTGACTTGTAGCAGTCAAAACCCAATAACAGCTCTAAATGAGGTCACAGAAAAGGAAAGATTTGCTGAAATCTCAGAAGATCATAGCGATCTACACGATCAATATTTAGAAACTATTTTAAAAGATAATGATCTGTACACTGATAGTATCCTTAAAAACATTGCAGGATTCGTTACTAAAAAATTACTCACTAATATAAAGTGTGAAGTATGCACCTCTCTATTACTCGGGGTCGAAAATACAAATAGTTTAATTTATAAAAAAACAAGGGGAGGGTAAAAATATGCTTCTAGCAGTGTGATAGAAATTATTAAAAAGGCTGAGAAATTGATGAAAACGCAGTGGCAAAATAAAGAAAAACCAGAATTAAATTACACATATTATTATTGCTCCTCAATCAAACTCTCCAGTCCCAAGATTTTTTTTATTAGCAGAACTTTTGTACCTACTAACTTTGTATAAATCATTCATCGGCATAATGTATCTTACTTTGTGTACATAAACTGTTAAATAAATAAATTAAGTAGGTAGGTAATGGTATATAATTTAAAGTGAAATTAGAAGAATAACCCAAAAAGTCATTACTCATTTCTGAATAAAGTAAGCTTATTAAAATGTTGTCTATTTGATAAGCGGTCAGAAGAAAGTTTTCCAAAGTACCTATATCGCAAGTCCAAATATGTTTTGATGATGGTTTTAATCAACATAAGCCTATGTTGAACATTATGCTCAGTGTCTTCTGAAATGACAAACATTTTGTTTGTGTCATAATATTCTGTCATAAATTTAAAAATATATAAATAATAATTTTCGGGTTTTCTGTGTTTATCTGACTTTAAATGAGATGAGAGTAATTTTTCAGTTTTCTTAATTACATCTAAAACACCATTTGAAGCATATAATAATCCACCTCGCGATTTTTTATAAATCAACGTATTGGTGTTTTCTTCGCCTAATAATAAGATCGAACATTTATGGCATTTTAGTCTACTAATAAGTTTTCTAATTACGAATCCTGCTATATATTCCAAAGCACTTTCAGTGTACTCGTCAACTTCTTTCGTCAAATAAGCCAAATACTCATCATAAAGATCACTATGGTCTTCTTCTATCTCCAAAAAGGATTCTTCCGCTGTAATGGCATTGAGGTTATCAATTGGACAATGGCTACCGCAGGTAAGAATGCTAATTTGTTCCAGTGGAACGCAATTCCCAACACCACCATCTCTTATTTCCGCACGAATTAATAACTTTTTGTATGCTGCCCTAAACTGCAAAGCATTCGGGTTATTGTTAAAACCGCCTCTGGCTCTAACTTGTGAAAAAAAAAGTTCTAAGTGATCTTGATTTATTTTGTACAATGGTATGTATTTCAACATATCTGTTTTCACTATTAAATAGTCGTATAAAGACAATGTACTAATCATGTCTATTATTAGACCGATAAACCCAGTTTTTCTTCTTGAGTTAACAATAAGTTCGCCAGAAGGGAGTTTCAAAAGTCGTATGTAATCTATTGCACTTTGAAATAATGCAATAACGAAACCGAAATTTCCTGGGTATACAGCTTTTTTCCAACCCGGTTCATATAAAGAATGACTGTTAAGAACATCAAATACGTCATTCATTAAATTAATAAAAAAAACAGTTCCCTCACATTCCCTAAAGTTGAGATATTTTAATTTGTCGCGGCAATACTCGAGGGCATCCGCTACAGACCTACTGAATATTTGTGCTGCTAACCGAACTTTCATTTTTTGTTTATAAAAAAAAATGTGAGCTTTTTTTAATTTGGTGGCAAGGTGTAGGCCTTTGTTTTCCTGTAGCTCCTGCAACATTTCAATGTACCTGAAATTAATAATTCTATTTTGGTGGTCATAAAATATGGTTAGCTCACCAAATGCGTTTCTAATTAATTTCAATGCATGGCAGGGATCAATAAAAGCATGTAAAAGTGTGTTGTTAAATTCAGCGACGGTTTTGTCTGCGAAAAAATCAAAACCTAAATGGGAAAACATGGCAAAATTTGCTATAGGGCCATCGCTTGTTAAACTAACTACTTTAACACCAACCTCTTCACACATTTTCAATGCTAATTTTACTAATTCGCCTTTTTGTTGCCCTGTCAATGAATTTATCAAAAAATATCCAATGGGCAATTTCCATCTGCCATTTATGGAGGTAATTAAAAATACAAGTGCCTGACTGGCTTCTTCAACTTGGTCAGAATCAATATTCTGTCCACAATCAACCCTACCGTAATATTTTTTAGACTTAGAGTCCCAAGTCAATGACTTGCGTATTGACATTTCATCAATTATGAGGGCACATATGACAGGATGACTGCTTTGCTCGACTTGTCTTTTTAAAGCTAAAAATGATTCATTGGTGAAACCTGGCTCAGCATCCACATGTTGGTACCACTTGGCAAGGGTGCGTGTATGAGGCAAGCAGGTGTTATACTCTTGCCTGATGTAATCATAGGCTTTTGGTGAAAAAAAATGAAGCGTGAGCGCAAATTTTCTTATCTCTTCGGAATATTTACGTGTAAGCGGTTCACCCTTCGTCTTTGCGATCTGTCTTTTCAAAAAATCCTGAGGTCCAGCACATTCTTTCAATATGTTGCACTCTTCGTTTGTTATTAACTTTTCAGCTTTTAATTTCTCCATGACATCTTTTTGTTCTGCTATTTTCTTATTTTTTCGATATACTTGAAGTTTCAGATTTTTTATTTTTTTTATTAATCTGTCACATAATTTTTCTAACTTGATAATTTTGATTTCATTTTGATAAGCCTGAAAATATTAAAAGAAAAATATTTTATTTAATAAACACAAGTTAGAAACGCCTGGTATCCTCAGGAAATTATGCACAAACAGTTCACGCTATCTTTCACTCATTCTACTACTAAAAAAAGTTAGAATCAATAACTACTTAAGTTATATTGTAAAACCAACCTTATCGTGACTTGAATTTGGTTTTGGTTCTTGTTGGTCAGAACTTTGTGGTATGACCTGGTTTTTCAAGTCTGTGAACTGTAATAAAAAAAATGGTTGAAAAAAAAATGGAATGAAAGAATGTTGCTTTTGCGGAATGTCACATGAAAACTTGAAGTTTATTTCACTTACTTCAGCGAGTGCTGAGCGTGGGATTCTTTTCTGTGAAGCCACGCTCCGAACACTAGTAATAGTTGGAGACTGAAAATGAATACAAAGTTTGTATTAATAAATAGCAATTCTCCAAAAATTAAATTTTCTTTTAATTATCATCATGCAAAAGTTATATCCTTCGATGATTATGTAATTTAAATTATATTTAAAAATTTTCAGAGAGGTGCAAAGTAACAATTCTCTTCAAAACACTTACTGATAAGTAAAGTGAGGGTACTGCATCATCTTTTAGCCTGATGAGTCCAAGTGTTCTGTTGATGTTATCATCCTCAAAATGTAATGAACATATAAAATTCTTCCTATGACGTGGGCTTATATTTTCTAATCCAATTGCGTTTATCCACCTTCGCCGCATATTTAAATTAGTGGGAAATCTGAAAAATATCGATAAAAAAGACGGTTTACGGATGCCCATCACTATGTTTACATTTGGTAACTAGGAATCAAGGTTATAAATTTAAAACCTTCTAAACATTCACTATTACTCAATTATTATCGCTTATAGGTACTTGTTACAGTAAACCAGATGATGTTATACGCAAATAATTACAAAACATAAGAATTTGAGTTAACTTACTGGTGTAAACTTATGTTTTGCGACTTTTTAGCGCCACAACCTAAAATCGAACACTTATGCATATTGTACACAATAATTAAAATCAAACTTATAAAATTGATATTTACTAAAGCATTTCATAGTCAAATCTCTAAAAAATCCCGAATATTTTGCACTTTTCCTGAAAGTAAACAAAACACACTGACTGACGCAAACGTATAAGTAAAATGGCGACTGCATTTCACCAAGCTGACAACATAGCGTAAAAAGAAAATCAAACCAAAAAAAGGAAAGGAAGAATTTGACTTCGAGTCTTTCACTCATGTCAAATGTACGCTTGTTAGAAAGAAATAAAGATATGTCCGTAAATTCATCGCACGTTTGCCACATATATCCTACAGTAAACAATTAATGGGCATCTCCTGTCTATTGCTACCTACCATGGTAGTCTGTAAGGATTTCTGACACATGTTTGGTCACGTGATAGCAACCATCGGTGCGTTTTGCAACAGTTGATCTTGGGACGATTGTTTTAGCAACCATTGTGAAAAGTTTTATTATTTTTAACAGAAAAAAATAAGTTTTGTTGGTGCGTGACTTTTTATTTATTGTTTAATGGTTCATTGAGTGTTAAGTGATTTTGAAGATTATTGTTTTGTTTTAATTTATAAGGTGAAGATGAATTCTCTTGGTTGGGCAATTTTCGAGCTGGCCACCTTGATGACACCTGGAGGACTTTGATGACACCTATATTACATAGTACTCCGGGGACTGCTGAGCATAATTATTATGTTAAGCATGTTGCTGCACGAAACACAGTAGAGCGTTGCATTGGAGTGTTAAAAGCACGCTTTCGGTTAGTATAGCCTGCATAAGCTGGTAATACATTAAGTTTTAACTATTAAGGTATGAACAGAGTTTTTTTTCAGGTGTTTACTTGCTGCACGTGCTTTACATTATGCTCTAGTAACATGTGGAAAGATCACCCAAGCTTATTGTGTTCTACACAACATTGCACATTGAAAGTGAATGCACCTGCCAGCTACTTTACTGCTGAGGAGGCCGAAGAGGAAGCCCAGCTACTTCCACTGGTAGGAAAAGATTGGTAGTCTTGGTAGCACGGCAGTATTTGAAAGACTTCATGGTTCGATTTCCAGTTCAGGCTAACTTAGAAAGGTTTTCCACTAAACCAGTGTGGTGCACACTTAAAGCTTGAACTTAGTTTGGTGTCACACAATTGGTGTTGCTCTCTGCAGATTTAATCATCTGCTTCCTATCTGCAAAACTACACTTGGTGCAATACTATTTATACTGATTGTTATAATTATTATTTAGTTTGTGTCTTCTTAATAATTACTCAATTTAATTTGATTTAGGAGGAAAATGTCTTAATGGAAGAAGATAACTCCAGACGCCATAGCCGAAGCAACCCAGAGCTTTTGGAAGGCCGGGCTATGCAAAGAAGGATTGTGGACTTACTATGGAGACACACACACATGAAAATAAATCATGACACTTAGGTACTTATAAAACTATTTATGTGTCTATCTAGATGGTATTCAGGGCTGGTCTAAGCCAATATGATCTTAAGTGTGGCAACTAAAAGACTTTCATAGTATAAAATATATTTATTTTATCTCTGCATTGCAGATGCATTTTCAATGGCAGCAGTCATCCTATCTGTAGCCCCTGCAAGCAGCTCAGAAGAACTTCTAATAGCATCTGCTAGCTGCTGATTTGAACGGCGGAGCTCCATCGTCGCTTCAGCTCCCAACCGCCCAACGTCGTTGAAAAGCTCACGCGCCGAAGCAAGAGCTGAAGGAGAACCTGATAAAAAAAAATTAGTTATTAAAAAATTAGTAACCTTTGATTATATTTTTAACTAGCTGCTGCCCGCGACGTCGTCTGCGTGAACGCTATGCAGCACCAAACGCACCTACGATTATAACACTGCTAGCGTGATAATATGTAGCCTATATGTTGACCCGACTTCTTAACTATCTTCATGCCAAATTTGAAGTAAATCCATGCAGTACTTTTTGAGTTTATCCCGGAAAGACAAACAGACAAACAGACAAAAATTCTAAAAACTATATTTTTTGTTTCTGTTTCGATTGTAGATCATACCCCAAGTATTCTTTTAAAAAAATATTCAATGTACAGTTTTGACTTTCCTACCATTTTATTATATGTATAGATGTGTTAATTTGTTTGGTATGATTTTCTTCTAGTGCTTTTTGTATCAAATTTTCTGGGTCCATATACAATAAAGTTGTCAGTTTTAAACATAATACCTTTTATTTAGTTATCTAGTTTTTTGAAAATAATATCTTTAAATAGAACAAAAAAAGGATATAGGTATCTGCAACTTTGGCTGTACAAAAATAGATGGTAGACTGAGAAAAAATACAAGCAGAAAGACCTTATATTAGAACACGAGCGTAAATACGTAGCATAATGTTCAAAACTTACAGTTCTCCACATCGACCAAGATTTCTGTGCACCGTCGCTGGATACGGAGTTTAATTAGTTTGCACATTGCTGCCACAGCCTAGTGCTAAGGCTTCGTGCCTCCGCTGAGCGGTTCACGTGCCCTAGTGCCAGCTCTGGATGCTGCTCTAGGAAGTCCAGCAGGACGTCGACTTGTTGTGCCAAAATCATAGTTAAATACTTGAATTCAATTCAATGAAAATATCACAACAAAGTGGAGGGAATTTTTAAAGTTAGCAGTCAGTCAAACGTCTTTGTCAATCTGACTGAAGTGTACTTGACATGTTATTTTTCAAACTTTTAGTAGACAAACACGAAAAATTATCGGTATAAAATAAATTATCATTGTTTTAATGGTAAAGCATTAAAAATATATTGCTTTACAATACTTTAGCAAGATTTAAATAATTAACAAATAAATTTTGTGTCAATATTTATGAATGATTGACGAGTTTTTAAAAAGACAGGCGAATGAAGTAATGAGTCACTGAATGAACCCACAATACCAATGGCTCGAAGCCCCATTGGTTCTTCGAACCACTGGTTTACCATCGGTGGCGTTACAGACTGCCAACGAAATGCACTCGATGGCCCCGATGGTCTACCATCGGTGCGTAAAACCAGTGGTGCGTCAAAGCTACAGACTCGGGCCCCTGAACATTTTCTTTGGAAGTTTAAGATGACATTTAAAATAGGTAAAAATTATTTAAAAATGGAACTGAATTTACTAACCCTTTGGAAAGTCGATCCGTTGAGAAGATATGGCAACACAGCAGCAATTATCTTTTCAACCCACTTCAAAAAAGAAGGAAATTCTCAATTCGTCTGTTTGTTTTTTTTTATATTTGTTACCTCATAACTTTTGACATTTAATTTTCATCGAAATCGAAGATCTTTTAACTTGATGACCTTAGGTGTTAAGCCAAAGTTTTTACGTGAAATTGGTATTTTAATGCTGTGCATTCGAGAGTTGGATATTACCGCGCGGCTGATAATTCCGGGTATCGGTATATTTCAAAATCTATCCATTAAATGCAAACGACGACCACATCGGCGATAGGGTAAACCTATCCGCCTCAGACGCCAGTGGTTGCGGGTTCGATTCCCGCACGGAACAAGAAAAAAAATATGTTCCGGGTCTGGGTGTTTATCTATATATGTATTTATATTCTAGCTTCGCTTGCTTTGAGGCCGTGTAGTTGTTGTGATTGTCTAGGGATTTAAAAAAAATGTGCGATACAGTGGGATACAGATTACACATTGAAGTTTGAGATGCCTACCTACACCCTCCCTCGAACGGCTCCAATTTGGCCTGCGCAACGATATGGGGCCTATGCACTTTTTTTTTCGTCACTCCTTATAATTACCCACGACGGAACGGAGACGGTATATGCGTTTGGGGTGAGAGGGTGTTTGTGCAAACCAATGTTACCATTTATCTCCAGAACCACTGGTCCGATTTTAATGCGGTTTTCAGTAATCGCTTTGGATTTGATTGGTGCATGTTCTTAGATAGGTGTAGCGGTAACAACTCACCAGGGGGCGCTGCAGTAAACATTTGTTTGCAAACCATTGGTCCGATTCGAATGCCGTTTTCAATTATCGCTTTGGATTTTATATGATATCGAGTTACGTTACAACAAAGCCCCAGCAAAGTTGAGTTGTAAATACTTATTATAATACTTCACTATGTATTTAAATAAACTACATGGGTTTTCCACCGGTGGTTGGGACGTTAGAGGGCTGATGAGGAACGAGGTGTTGTGTAATATAATGTATGGTACCTATATTATGCTCTTTAAAAAGTTTGAAATAAAAAACAAAATAAAAATTTTGAAAAACCCACGACGCGACGTTTAAAAAGTAATTGAAAAAGAATAAAATAATTTAAAATCCCCCGACTGAAATGATTTATGTGACGAGAGATAATTAACGTGAAAAGCTTTTTTAAAAGTTCACTTGATCTCACACAGAGTCGGCCATATTATGAACAACATACTATTCGTTTTCATAGCACTTCCCTACACTTACCTATTCGGTTCTCGAAGATGTAGATGTCGCAATAACATAGGTATTCAACTCCCTATGAACTTTATAAGAAGAGCAAGAAAATCCGTCGAGGGCTGCCATCAATATTTTAAATTTCAATATAAAATTACAAAACGAATTCATTCAATGGCAGGTCTTAGTCCTTAGGGGCTCGGTATTATCCAACTCTCCCCTATACCCACAATAACAGTGCGTTTGAAAACGCTCAATGTGTACCCGGTCTTATAGTCAGTAGTTACCGTATCATTCTATCGAAGGGTAAATCTTAAATGTTTTTGTGATCAAATTTATTTATTATTATTGACGATCGGCTGGTGTAGAGGTAACGTACATTGCCTTCTATGCCAGAGGTCCTGGGTTCGAATCCCGGCGGCGACGGATATTTGTGTGATGAACACAGATATTAGTCGTCAAGTCATGGACGTTTATATAAGTTTATTATCTAATTAAAATATGTATTTAAGTATTCAATATGTATGTTTATATATTTCTTAAGTACCTATATCAGTATCTAGTATCGATAACACAAGTTCTTTAAGAAACATAATTTGGGCTAGATAATGTTGTGTGAGTGTCAGAAATATTTATTTATTATTTAATCTCCGGCAAACGAGAGGTCCCAGGTTCGAGTACTGGTGATTTTTATTTAACACAATTATTCAAGAGTAATTAAGCATTTTAAATGCAAAAACTATAAAATATTATTAAACATTGCAATGCTTCACTTTAACTGAGATTCACAATTTCTGAAAAGAAATTGGTCTCGGGTGTCCTGGTCAGGTGATTTTTATTTAACACAATTTTTCAATTATTCAAGAGTAAATGATTGACTGACGAATGGAACAGTCAACGTCGATCGATTGATGCGAAGATAGAGTTAGAAATTGAATCTACGTGTTAGTTTTAAGAACTGAATTTTCCCTGTGTAGGAACGGTTGTTTGTTCCTACACCCCTGAAGAGGCTGGTTGGCCGCGACCTACGGCCCGACGGTTGATGTCGGTATGTTGTATATATGCTAGTCGCTATATAAACTTTAATAGCGCGATGTAGAAGTTTCGTCGTGTCATCGTCGTTCTATGGCGCGTCGCTAGATATCGCTACACCTGTGTAACACGAAACATGTGATATTGGTGACTGAAAACTTTCTCGTGCATATTTACAATTTAAACGGGTATAAAAACATTTGCTTTAATGTGTGACGAAATCAAACTATTTTAAGGCTCTTAATCTTTATTATCGAGTTTCATGACCCAGTAGTCAGCGTCTTTCATCATCACATCGAACTTGACTCGCATGGGCTCGTTGGCCTCCTCCACTGGTTCCAGTCCAAGGGGGTGTCTCACGGTGAAGCGCCGGAGCAGGTTGCTGACTACCGTCTTCATAGACAACACCGCGTATTGGTAACCTGGGTACAGAAATGTAGGTATGGACTTAATTTTGAAAGTATTTGAAATCAAATCAAATGTTTTCTGTCAAGAAAAAAAAGAATAGAAATAGGAATTCAAAAAGTACTTTGAAGATAAACATCCCAGATAGAAGTCCAGAAGTCTTCCCCATTCGACTACAAAAACAGTTTATTTATTTATTTTTATTTATTTATTTATTTATTCATCGACACTTATATCTATCCTTACAGGTCATGCCCAATGCGATAGAATAACTAATTTAAACATTTACATTCACAACATTACACAAATTTAATACATAGGTAAGTACTTATTATGTTTTATAACAAATTATAAATAATGCTATTCTTGTGAATTCACTCAGAGCGTCGTGGAAAGTTAAAAAGTTATAAAAACTTCCTGTTTATTTTATAAATAAATCAGATTAATTATATTTTAATTTGGTGTTCCGATATCTTTACAGACACCTTGGACAGAAAGAGATGACTAACATACTTTTTTCAAAGGAGCAATCTTAATTACTTTACTAAGAACGCAGCCTCAATGTACATACCCAAGCAACTTCTCGGCCCACAGCTGAACGCTGCATACGCCGCATGATGGTGCTGCCGCCCGTCCAGGAACCTCTCCGGCTTGAACTCCTCAGCATCAGCTCCCCAGTAGCGAGGGTTGCGCTGCAGAGCCCAAAGGTTCATTATAACGTCGCAGCCTTTTGGCAAAACTGACCCGTTTGCTGGAAGCAAAATAAAGCGATAATTGTAGGTTAGGTACATACTAAAATAGGAGAATCCTAACTGAAAGAGATACAAGTCAATTTCAAACGGCCGATATAAGTCAATAGATATGACAAGGAAACATTAAAATTCTTACTAAGTGATGTGAAATGGTCTTACTAATCAGCCAGAAGCCACCCCCTGCTGGACGAAGGCCTCCATCGTGTATCTCCACGTGCCTCAGTCCTGCCCTGATCACGCCTACGCTCCATCTTCCAGTACGTGGTTGGAACTCAAAAACATTATGCCACATCCGTTATGCGAGCTGTGGATCTAGCCCAATGCCACTTAAGCTTTGCATTGCTTCTGGCTGTGTCGGTAGCTTTATTTGCCTTGTTCAATGTCTCCTTAAGACGTTGAATGTTTCAACAATACCACAAAGTGGCATGAAAATCCTTGCGAAAGGCTTTTAACCAGCAGTGGCTGATATTTGGTTGACCTGGTGAAGCTAATTCTTACATTGGTAACTTGGCCCCAATCATTGAATCATCTCAATGGCCCCGATCCAATTAAATGTTTTAACTTACGAAGTGTAAGATCCTTGTCAGTGTGTCTGACAATAACGGGCACTGGCGGGTAGAGTCGTAGCGTCTCTTTCATCACCGCGTCTAGATACTTCAGCTTCTGTAAGTCTTCTGCGGTTACGACGCGGTCTGAATCTCCGAATACTTCTTGAATCCTGAAATCAATACGATGTTATTCCCGGAAGCAGTAGCCTATTCTGTTAATAGGTGACGCAATTGGTAGGTATTACTGCACCTATTTCGTATTTTAAGCATCTTAGCAACCATTATAAATAATTATACCTAATCTCAACCCTTTTTTGATGAGGGTTTCCTTGTGTCACAAAAGGTTGAAGAGAAATCACTAAACATGCCAAGTAATTAAGTAGCGTGACGTGGGATATACCTACATACTAGCATACATGTTTGGATTCAATAAAGAGACAGGACAATCTTGCATCATACGTGTGCAGAGTCTCGAAAATATTACAGTGACTACGTTGGGTGTGGGTGGGTTTCACAGTAAATAAGGAATTCAAATTATGATTTGGTACAAAAATAAAATATGTTGCATTGCAAAAAGTACCGCAACGCTAACTTCTTTTACACCAAGATCATATTATGCGAATAAAAGCTGCTCAAAACTGATTCTATTTCGCAAAAATTGTGTTCGTACATACATAACTTCACGCCCCGTATCCCTAATGGGGTAGGCAGAACATCAGATACTATAAAACCATCTGATGTCACGTTTGGAGGTATTATTATGATGGAGAGAGACTATTGCAGTACCAGAAGGTCAGCCCTCTGTCGCCTGCAAATTCATTTGTTGAATTAAATTGTGTTTTTACCCACTGTTGTTTTAATTGTACAAGCATTACTCACTCTTGATGAACCTTTGCCCTGATTGTGCTACTCCTCGCTAGCATAGCCAGAACAAAAGCAGCTCCGGTAGCAGACGTATCAGTGCCAGCTATGGTGACAACGAGCAACTCCTCCCGGAGCTCCAAGTCCGTGTAGCGAGTTTCTCCAGATGGCTTCATGAGAAGATCTACCAGGCTGCGCTGATGGAGAAGATCTAGAGAAAATAATTTAAAATATGTATAAACTAATAGTACAGGATTGCTTCTTGGTTAGGAAGTTAGTCTTGTTGTAGTCTTGCTGTCGTCTTTATCTTGGTAGAAGCGGATATAAGTGAGGGACATAGCTGTTTTCAACAGACTTCAAAAAAGAAGGAGGTTCTCAATACTTCTGTACGTTGTTCTGAAATAATGAGATTCGAACTTAAAAAAAATCGGTTGTAATTTTTAATAATAAATTTATTGTATTAGTCAACTTTTTATTTCTGAATTCAATTATAGTTTCGTATGATTTGCAATGCCTCAAAATTTAAATACAAAATCACATATCAATTCAAATATTCTGTTCTAAAATACCTACGTCCTACCTTATGATCTTCCGAAAAACCGATGTTTTGAATTCCGAGATTTGGTGCATCGATATAACGAACTATAGCGCTCACTATAGAGAGCTTTCAAACCGGTGCCTCCGGTCGAAAACGCGCCATACCTACATAGTTGATGGACTATCGATAAATCAATCGGTTAAAAATATTTGTCAATTTTTATTAACTATTATATTATATTTTATCATTTTTTTCCTAACCTATCCACTTTTTATTCAGTATTAATTTATTTAACAACACTTAACTGCCCATGTAATTGCAGAATTGTTAAAGAAAATATAGGAATTATATTTTTTTGAACAATATTTATAGAGAATTTTGTATTCTACAATAGTGATAGTAAATAGAAATAGCAAAAAAACCATAGAAAATGAGATATTTACAAAAAAAGCGCAAAAAACCGATTTTTATGACCTATATGTAGGTTTTGAGACAACTTTTAGGGTCTCAATATACAAGTATTTACAAACTTATAGCTGGGTATCTCGAATTCCGAGGTGAACTTACTATAATGACTGGACTATTCAATAGAACTTTTATTCAAGGAAAAGTTTTCGAGTATTGAATAATCGAGCAAAGGGCATTCGATTTTGATTAGGGAACTCGTAATAAATCATACCCACTGTCCTAGACATTAAGTGAGTTATCGATGTAAAAATCACAGCAAAACAGATAAACGGATCTAAATTAATTTTGCATAGAAATGGTTTATAGCCTGGAAAAGCACATAGGCTAGTTTTAATTCCTACAAACCTATCTCTAAATGAAAATTTTTTCGGGATCGATTTGTGTCAAGAAACAATTTTCGATTCGATCGAAGTCGCAGACAACTGCTAGTCACTAAATGATATACAGAGAGACTGTAACTTGACCCGCCATAGGCACAGATTAAGTAATAGTACCGGTACAGAAGAATTACTCCGCAAGAAGATCTAAATAAATTCGAGTTTTGCTACGACGCGATACGGTGGAATTCAGCTCGCACAGCATTACATACCTGCAAATTTATATACCTAGAAGTTTTGTCTCTATCTATCGCATGCCTCTTATTTTTTCTTACGCTGTTAGGGTTGCTGCCTAGTGAAGAATAATTAATCTCCTTATTTGTAATTAAGTATATACCGATGTAGGTATTACTGTTATTCTACCTTTGTAAAAACTATTATTTCAACTTACCTAAAGTACAAAATGAAAAAAAAGTTACGACGAATAATTAGTAATACTACCTATGTTTTGTTTACTAAATTTAACATAATCAAATCTAAACATAATCTAATTGAATTTGTTTCTTTTTATGTCCATTTTTAAATACTATTTGCGACCTCGATCATAGAATTTTGTGAGTGCTATTAGGTAGATAGGTATCTACAACAACGTCCCGACGACGACGGGCGCGCGCGTGACACACGAGTCACGGCACGACCCATTCGAAATACGCCGGCGGCGGCGGCGGAGCGCTTCGCTGTAGGTAAATAACGAATGTACCGCGCGGAGTGAGCCAGGCCTGCCATAGGAATGGAGCGTTTAGATGTGATCATTTGTACCCTACTATCATTTTTATCAGGTACCTACATATTTAAAGCCTGCTTTTTAGTGATTAAGTACGATGTTGATTTTTTCCAAAAGTTTGCGTTTAGATTCGCACAACTGTTTTTTTTTTTTTTTTAAAAGTGACTAAACCCGCGTTTGACCTCAATCTCACCTGATGGTAAGTGACGATGAGGTCGAAGATGAAAGCACACGGGTTTAGGAAGGAACTGGCTCTTTATACAATATTGCCGGAACACATTACCGCCGGAGCGGTAACATTTGGCGGCAGACTTTATATAAAGGGTGGTCGCTAGCCAGGCGGACCCAGAAGGGATCCTACCACCAAGCAAATTTTCTTTTTTTCTTCTTTTAATCCTTATTTTTTTCTATAAATTATCATTACGTACACTTTAAAAATCACAAAAGGGTGAAAAAATCTCGAACAATAAACTTATATAACAAAAAATCGGCACGGTTTTGTAAATTTATTTTGCCTTAAAAAACTTCTTTAATCCATAACTTTTCCAAAAATACCAAAACATAACCATATTTCAATTCAATGCAAATTCTCTTAGGTGAATAACGAGACTCGTTTTCCATATGTTTTATGGCCCATTTCCAAGTACCTAGGTACATTTCTGTAAAGGTTAGGAAGTGGGCGTTATGTTTTGTCTTTGTTACGCTAGGGTCAACCCTATGCCATTCTTCTAGAATTATGCAGTTTGGCATATGACTCAGGTGTTGTTAAAAAAATTAAATTAAATTAACTAATCTAGCCGTGCTGAAGTGCTGTTTTTCTGTCGCCATTACAGACCGTTCACTATAAGATGGGGACCCTGCCGGCTGATGTTGGCAGCATTGTGGCAGAAGTGTTACCAATAATATGTGTCCATTTTAACCCCGTAATCTAACTTTGTTTATACCTACCACGAATAAATATATGTTTAATTTTCTGATTTGTAAATAATAAACAACTATAAGACTAGGAAGGTTTTGAATGACGACACAATTTATATTATACGAGGGTGAATCAAAAAATTCTTAGAATGAATACAAAAAAAAAAATTAAACAAGAATATTTTATTTTTCTACGTAATCTCCTTCTAATATAATACACTTAGAATACCGCATCTCCAACTTTCTTATTCCTTCCGCAAAAAAATCTTTTTCTCGACTATTAAAAAACTCCTCTACGGCAGTCATAACCGCGTCATCATCGTCAAATTTAGTTCCACGAATAGGCTCCTTTAATTTTGGAAATAAGTGAAAATCACTCGGGGCTAAGTCAGGAGAATATGGTGCGTGATCAAGGACTTCGAAGCCAGCACTGCTGATTGCGGTGAGCGCAACTTCCGAACGATGAGGTGGAGCGTTATCCTGGAGTAACAACACGCCCAATGACAATTTCCCACGACGTTTTTCTTTAATCGCTTCACGTAATTTCGGTATTAAGTTTGCATAATAGGATCCAGTTAGACTATAGTGGATTATTTTCTAAAAAAATAGTAATGGATAGGATCCAGTTATCGTTTGCCCTTTTGGCAAGTAATCATTAAAAAGGATTAATTCACTATCCCAGATAACGAAAACAGCTTGACAAGCAATAGTGCCAACATAACGGCAGGGGATGAACGGACAATAGGTACTTTATTGTCATTGATCAGCTGATTGTTTTCTGCTTTCCAGGTGTTAAGACTTCCCGTTTCTCTTAACTTACGGCAGGCTGTACCTACTAAATGTAATAATGATTTATTGAATTATCGAACCAATTGAATCATGACCCACCATATGCTCGTTTTACTAAACCGTCGTTAGTGCCAACGCTGTGTCACGCGTTTCATACAAACCTGGCAACGTCCGTGCCATACGCGCATTCGATACGGACGTTCGGAATGCGCCAAGCGCCGCGTATGACACGCGCGTACGGTACGGAAAATGTTATGAAAGTTTGTATGCTTGAATCTCTCTTAGTAGGTGTTATATAAATCTGTGGGTAGGTATGCCTATTTGAAGATACCTACGGACGTACGTTACGCCCGTTCGAACGTGTAACGCAGCGTTGGCACTAAATGCTACTAGGTCGAATTTCTCTTGAAGATAGGTTTCCTTGGTGACGAACTTGTTATCATTTCATTGGACACTGACATTCACTGAGTGCATTGTTAAATAGATCGTACCTACATTATCGACTATTATACTCGTGTATGTAAAGAAGAAATTATTGATAAGCTTTCATGCTGGACTGGGAGCGAAAGAAAAAAATCGAATGTACCAGATGCTTCTCTTCCCGGGCATACTGTTAAAGTCAGTTAAGGGACTGAGGTTTTATGGGCGATGGGCTGACTCCCTGTCACTACAATAGTCTTTCTCCATCATTATAATACCTCCAAATTTGTCAAATGTGACATCAGATGGTTTTAAAACCTCTGTTGTTCTGCCTACCCCATAAGGGATAAAGGCGTGAAGATATGTAGGTATGTGTGTAAATTCTTGATATTATTGTCTTCATATTTATTAAGTAGGTAGGTAGGTAGGTAGTTATAGGAAATGTTCTACGATGTCATTCGTAAATAAAAAAGGTAAAAACATGCCATTATTAGTTGTTCAAGCTATAGCAATGAAATAAAATGACTGCGGAGAAAAGAAAAACTTTATTAAATGAATTTCATTTCAACTGAAATCATATTTGTCTAAATTTCAAGATTCAGTAACTAAAACCAAGTATGTTCACCATCGTTATCAATAACAGCTTGTAATCGGTCATGCATTGCCTCTATTAGGCGACTGCAAATGTCGGTTTCTCTCATGAAATCCCAGATTTCATTACAGTGTTGCTCCGCTGCTTCTTTTGTTCTCTCGTTTCTGTTATCCCACATTTGGACCATCAAAGCCCACAAATGTTCTATTGGGTTGAGATCTGGGGATCTATTCGGCCATGGAATCACAGTAACTTCATGATCATGCAGATCAAACCAATTCGAGACTACTTTGGCCCTATGCACTCGACAGTTATCATGAACGTACGAAAACACTGGCACTTGTTCACGAGGGTACACTGTCCGCACTGTCGGTAACATGGATTCGTCTAAGAGATCAACATAATTTATTGCGTTTTGCCGAGGATGAATATGGACAAGCTCGCCTACTCCTCCGATACCCATCCAGCCCCACATATTCACTGAAATTCGGCCGGACAATTGATTAGACACGACGTGTTTTCCTGTGTAACGCGTATTATCGTAAGGCCACAAAGTTAAGCTACCGTCTTGAGAAGATCGAAATGTTTTTTCACCTGAAAATATGGTTTTAGTCCAGTCGAAGTTTAAATATTTGTGTGCAAAATTCAATCTTGCAGTTTTATGATCATCCGTTAATGCTTCTTTCTCAGCATAATGTCTGTTATGCAGTTCAGATCCAGAGCCGTGCAAATAATTTCTTACAGTTTGCTTACAGATGTCATATTGTGCGGCAAAATATCGGATGGGAGTATATGGATGTTCTTCGTAAAGCTGTTGCATGTTCGCTCTTTGTTGGTCTGTGAGTCGGCGAGAGCCGTGGTTATATCGGCGTCTGTCCTCAAGGTTGCCCTCTTCAGCGTGCCGCCTTATCCAAGTTCTCACTGTGTTCCGAGATATATTCAATTCCCGAGATATTTCTCGTATACCATAACCTTCCTCACTTAAGACTATAATCCGATTTCTTTGTTCTTCTAAATTGGCCATTTTTTAATTATTAACAAATGTTCTATTCATTGATGTTTGATATTTAGTTTGTATTTCATCTACACTACACTTCCCCCTACCGCTGCGAGATAAACATTGTTTGTAAGTGCTCCGATAAGATAGAAGAAACTACTACATACAATTATTGTGCTTGAAGCTTACCGAAGTACCTTGTTGACCCATTATGAATTCCAACAAGAAATCGAGCTTAAATACTAGCATATTCGGAGGAAAGTCTACAAGCTAGTTTAAAAAAAATATTTATTTATGAAACCCTTAATCTAATTACAATTTATAGCACACTTTAAATCACTAAGATTTGTCTGATGTGCAGTAAGAGATCAGATCTTTTACTTAGGCACAGAAGGCAGCACAGCAAGCGTTACAAATCTGTCAAAAAATTTACTTGAATCTGAACCTTAATAATTATTTAATTATTTTTTAATACATGAAAACATTTTATTATAATAATTTAAAAAACTTATTAATTAAGATATAAATGGTTTTTATCTACTTATAAATTATATGTATACTTATGTTAAGCAATATAACACAAAACTCATTCATTTAAATTTTTGGTTATAATTGCAACCAGCCGTGTCGATACTAAGTGACATTCTATTACTGCCAGTATCACGTGATTAGACAGACACAGTATTATAAATAAAGGTCAAGTATGTATGACATAACATTATCTCTATCAATAAGTCATCACAGTGTTATAGTGGGTTTCAATATTGTATCTTTATCCAAAAATCTTCTTTGTAAACACTTAAAAGTATGGGCGTTGCCATGACAACAAAAATCTTGATTTAAAAAAAAATGGATTTTAGATTGAGATTCGATATTGAAAGCCACCGTTAGTAGGAAGGGAACTACCACCAATAACAAAATATATTTATATCAGTAACACAAAGATATAATACAATACAAAACACAAATCAATTCTTTGGACGAAATATCAACCAGCTTTCGATACTAAGCGACTAGTTATTAGAATACTGCCTGTATCACGTGTTGGAATGGACACTGTATTAGAAGTTAGGTCAAGAAATTATTGACACTGCAAGTGATTCGCGACGAAGACCAGACATTGAGTTACCTAAAACAACTGGAATCTTCTTAATTTACCATCACCAAAACAAACACAAATCAAGAACAGCTGATTATAATAAATAGTATTGTCTGTCAATCATCACTCAACTGATTGATTAAAACTTCGTTGTTGCCTACAACAATAAGGCCCCGAGCACACGGTCAATATTTAGTAAACGAGTACCGAGTTTGAGAAAGTAAAAATTGTTGTTTTTTTTTCTGGTTCTAAATTGAGGAAATGCCAATCGTCAAAAACTAGAAATAATTCCATTGACAAAACTAGAAAAGATTGCATTGAATTATTATTACTGCGTATGAGTAGTCGAACTGTCGAACTTGTATGCGATTGTATACAGGATGACTGGTGACAAATTTAAAATACTGAAGGAGAGCACGCTGTACTCGATTCTGATCACAATTTATTTATTTATTACATTAACCATGCGTTGCGTAATGAATTCTTTAACTTTCGGAGAAGTTTACTCGGTAAATAATTAATAGTTATTTTTTTATTATTTTTTCTCTTCATGTATGATCTTAAACTATAACGTCATGGAATTTTCAAGGGACACACCAGTCACCCTATTTAAATTCGTAGTAATTAATCGGTGATAACAGCTCTTTAGGTGATTGCGCTGAAATCGTATTTAATTCAAGTTTAAGCTGTTTGGTGTTAACAAATGAAGGTTAAATTTACCATTGTAAATATTGGTTAGTTAACTCGTGTACATTTTTTAAACTGTATAAATGTTATTTGCTGTAAGTGCTGACGAAAGGAAATCTGTAGATAGCGCTATTTCTGAGGTAATTGTTTCTAGGTAATATTGAAGGTCATTTAATCTTCTTTTTACTGATTTATGGTTTTTCCACCACATTCTCCATGTTTTTCATGAAGTTGAATTCATCTTTTGAAGTCCTTTAGGACACTATCGAAGTTTGATTTCTCCACAGCGACACCAAGTGGTTCTGATTAATCCTGATAACATCTATATCCTTTTCATATTTTTCAGCAAATCATTCTTCCAGTACACCGAATAGGGAGTTCGCTTTGTAACTGACACCGATTATTAAGCCGCGGCGGCGCCTAACATGCTGATAATTATTAAATATTAAACTGTTATAAGTTTGCAGCTCGTCGGCTACATGCCACTGCAATGTGATTGTTCTTTAATTGTAAAACAAAGATCTTCTAGGTACATAATGTATTAAATAAGTACGATAGTGCCTGTTTGATATGGTCACGTGTCAAAATAAACGACGAGGCGTCTCGTTATTTTGACACGTGTCGTCTCGTATTACGATCATGTCAGTAATACGATCGAAATAAAGTGTCGAGTTAATTGAAAACGCATCATGCAATAATGTATTATGGTCTTTTTTGCAATCTCGGCATCTATTATTTGAAATACATGGCTTTCCATAATGATAGTGCAAACAATTTTTACAAATATTTAATTTTGTAATAACTTTCCTTCTCGCATAAGCAGGCATCTCTAAAAACTTTTTACAATAATATATGCCGTGGTCATTACTATTGCAAACTTTACAATTATATTTAATATTTGAATGTGTCTTATCTTGGTTTTTGATAACTTTGATTTGTATGTGGTTTTGCAGGCTGGTTTACGTTAGTATCGGGTTTAGAATGGAAATTTTCTTGTTTTCTACGCCCTGATTCTAACGTAGTAAAGTTAGTTTCAAGGAAATCTAAAATTTCTTGTAGATTACGTGGATTTGTTACTGATTTCACGTAATCATTATATGTCTCACTATCCAATTTTTGCGATAGTAAATGAACTAATAAGGGATCCCAGGTCTTGATATCGATCCCTAAATTTTTAATCGCATTTAAGCATTCCACCGACGTGTCATGAATACGCATGATGTGATGCAGTGACTGCTGCTGCATTATAGGAATGTTAAGTAACATGTTGATATGTAATGTAAAAATGAGTTTTTTGTTATTATAACTTATGATAAAGGATATCCCAGCACACAGTGTAGTTGTCTGAAGATGTTGAATCAGTCTCTCAGAGTCTCCCTTCACTTTACCCAATTTCAATTTACCCTTCAGATGTTGCATGCGTTGGGCGTTGAGAGAGACGGATTATTGTGGATGGCTTTATTGAAGAGATCTTTAAAGGGTAACCACTGGTTGTAATTGCCCGTGAATATAGGAATATCAAGTTTAGGCGTCGAATGATCTCTATGCGCTGTGGACCACATTTGTGTGTTGATTTCTTTTTTCAGTTTACTGAATGTCTGTTCATGCCTGGTGAATGATACCTCATAATCAGAATTTTCTTCTTGTAATATGCTATCGAGTTCCCAATGTAGGGAATCGATAGCCGTCCATCTCGATTGTAATGATTTTAAAGTGTCGTCAAGCTCCCATTTTTCTGTGATGGTTTCTGAATGAATATTTTGAACTGTCCTGACGAACGCTTTAAAATTGGCTGTCTGTTTTCTTAACATCTCATTTAATTTACTGTAATTGCCTTGATCAATACGAATCCTGCTAGCGTTGCCGAATTTCACCTCGGTTGTTTTGCTACCTTGTTGTAGCTGGTCTGCAGACCCTGACGCTTCGGGCTCCCCTACACCCTGGAGATGGTTGCGTTGGTGACACCAAAGCGTAATATTGTTGCTCAAGAGCACCTTTTACTGACTTTTAGTAGTTTTTTGTTTTTTCGTAGCAGTTTTCTACAAAGTAGGGATGACTTTTGCTTTGTTCCGTGCTGATACGATCATTGTTATACTCATACTCCCTCCAGTAATTTTGCAAAGTTTCTAGATGTCTTTTATAATAGTCTACTGTTTTTCAACCTGCGCTATCATTTTTTAAATTAGTATAAAACTTAACGATACTCGTACTATCAAAAATGAAAGATTGCGTTTCAAATATATCTTCCATGGTGATAAAAAATATCTTAAGTACTACGAAAAGGAAAGATCTTACTTGTAAGGAAAGGTACTGCTACTCGTATACTCTGTTATGATATCGGCCAAAAAAGGGTTTTTGCTGAACCCCCTCTATGTGACCTATTTCTTGCTCACTAGATGCTGCTGGATGGCTTGTGCGTCTTGTTTGCACAGGAATTTTGTAAGAGCCTTTCGTGTGTACTTGTTTCACACAAAAGATCCAAAAAGTCCAGATTTTAGTGGATTATCACCGTGTTATTTTTAACAGTCGAAATCACTAAAGCTTTGTATCCACTAGAGGTAGGCCGTGACTCGAAGCAAAAACTGCTGCCGGCAAATTTTATCGGTAAAAGTCCTCATACTGAGGCGTCTTTGAGCACACGACAAGATGGAAAAATTAGATAGAGAGAAGTGTAAACAATTAATTAAGTTGTAATAAATATAACCAAGTAAAAGAGAATTCTTGAAAAAATATTTAATAGTATCTTCTACACCTCAAAAGGTTATATTTGACAACAGCTGTTTAGTATGATCATTTTGCTGACGATATAATTCCTTAATCCACTATCGATGTTTTCGTTTCTGACTTTGTGTCCTTCTGTAGTGCCCAATTACTACCAATGCTGAAGCGACTTTACGTGCGTCAGCCATGGTGGCTCGGGTCGAGGCTTGTCCATCGATACGGTATTTTGTGAGCTCAAGTGGAGACGAATTAACTTTCCTCATGCCGCGGCACGCTCAGGATCAGGCTGCTCGGCGCGAGGCTGCTCAAGTGTAGACCCAGCTTAACACGTGTCACTTCACTTGTTGATGAACTCGCGATAGTTTCCCGCCTGTACGTTTATTTATTTATTTATTACATTAGACACACCAGCAAAATATATATTGTCTTGCAGTCTTGTCCGCTCGTCACACTGCGACCTAAACGATCTATTGTGTGAGTCCCAATTTATAACTCGCCGCACACTCCAATGGAGTTCAGGAAATTTAGGATTTTCCTTACGGCCAAGCTCCTAATCTCTTTTGGATCCAGCTCGTGCTTATCCAGGTGAGCGTAGCGCTTGTGCATAACTGCGGGGCAATGGCACAGTAGGTGTAGAGGGGTTTCCTCTGCGCTTTCGCAGTATCTGCAGAGCGCCGTGTCAGTGAGACCCAGGTTGGACATATGCTTGTTTAGTTTGCAGTGTCCCGTTAGCGATCTTGCCACTGCGCGTAGTTGGGGTTTGTTAAGAGATACTACTGATTCTGTGTAGGTATGACTTGGAGTATCCCTCTATCAGTTCCCTTGAGTGTCTCATGCCTAGTGAAAGTTCCCAGAGGCTTTTGCTTTTAATGGTAGTAACGTTTTTATGTACAAATCAATTTTTTATGTCTCATTTTGATGTTAAATAGTAAGCTTTCGTGTAGTTTTATAATGTTGAATAGTAGCCTATATGAAAAAAAATTTAAACGAAAAACTTTCTCAGAATCAAAATAAAATCGTAATTAACTTGGTAAGTAGTTGTTCGATATTCATAAAATATAACTGGCTAAAGACAAATTTGACCTTATGTTAAAAGACCTATAATACAGTCTACCTACGTCTCTTTTTTAATTTTCTATAAATGCAAATCGACGTAAGTAGAACGCACTTTTCCGCGCACTTTACATATAATAATATTTAATCAATTTCATGTTTTATCATGTTGAAATAGTATTTGAAAGAAATGTTGTTGAAAGTGCAACTTTATCGGTATCAAAATAAAGTCGTAATTAGCTTGGTAGTAGTATTTTCCCGCGCACTGCAAGCAAACAGACTTACCATTAGCACAAACGACACATTAACCATAGAGTGTCATGAGAAATTTGACTTTATCTTCAAAGACTTTCAGCTTTAACTCGTAAATTCTTACAGTACAAAATTCCGTAGATGCGGCCCGTCGCAATGTGCTATGCTAACATTTTTCGATAGGAGACGGCGGCGGCGCGGTGCGCCCAGGGGGCGTCGACAATGTATGGAGATGGTGCAGACTACATACTGGAGACAGAGTGAAGAAGACAGAACACAATAAGAGGAAAAGAGCAAGAACGATACCAGTGTAGCCTATGAAAAAAAAATACTCAATCGATTGTTCGAATATATCGCAGTATTTTTTTGAGTTTACACTTAGTCATATTTTTCTTCAAGAAATCTTTGCTTTTATTAGAAACTAGCTGCTGCCCGCGACGTCGTCTGCGTGAACGCTATGCAGCACCAAACGCACCTACGATTATAACACTGCTAGCGTGATAATATGTAGCCTATATGTTGACCCGACTTCTTAACTATCTTCATGCCAAATTTGAAGTAAATCCATGCAGTACTTTTTGAGTTTATCCCGGAAAGACAAACAGACAAACAGACAAAAATTCTAAAAACTATATTTTTTGTTTCTGTTTCGATTGTAGATCATACCCCAAGTATTCTTTTAAAAAGATATTCCATGTACAGTTTTGACTTTCCTACCATTTTATTATATGTATAGATAACATTAAACGAAAACTTTTTCATGACTTCTTCATAATTTTTAAACAATTTAACAAATATTTAAAGGGACCGTATTACATAATCGAATGAATTAGCGAATCGATGTTATTTGAATATAGCAACACAGACATAAAAAGAAATGTCAAAAATTAACGTCTACTTCACAATGTAAAAATATTTTTTCGCGATTGCGGTTTTGCGATATTTTTAAAGTGTGTTTGTGTTTTAAGTTTTCTTGTGATTTAATCAACTTTTCTCCCCCTGATTGCTTGAAGAAACTCGCGTCAGTGTGAATTCGTATTTTTAAGAAAGAGTGTCAATTTATCCACACCTTTTGTTGTATTACTTTAAACAAAATAAAAGTATCAAAAACTTATTTATTGTTTTACTTATTGTTCATCAAGTTAACCTTATATTTAGCCAGTCGCAATAAAAATAGCAAACCTTACAGAACTGATACATATGGTATTTCACCTAACAAGTTTGTAAGTATTTGCTTATTTTTATTCAGACCAGGGTAAGTTGAAATCTCGAAGTCGTTTAAACTGTTTGAAATTCCCGCCATATTAGCTATGTGGACCGTTTTCAGATGGCGTCTAGTCTTAACTTTTAATGTATGAAGTTGTACTTCTTCTCTTGAGTATATGTGTTCTATGGGTGCGCCGCGCTTCGCCCCGACACAGTCTGCGCGATCCTTTAAGGTACATTTAAGTGGGCTGTTATGTTTTGTCTTTTTACGCTAAGGACAACCCTATGCCACTCTTCAAGGATTATTCATTTTGGCCCCTCTACACCTACTGTGCCATTGCCCCGCAGTTATGCACAAGCGCTCCGCTCACCTGGATAAGCACGAGCTGGATCCAAAAGAGATTAGGAGCTTGGCCGTAAGGAAAATCCTAAATTTCCTGGACTCCATTGGAGTGTGCGGCGAGTTATAAATTGGGACTCACACAATATATCGTTTAGGTCGCAGTGTGACGAGCGGACAAGACTGCTCATATAGTCCCAAAAACCCCAATAATAATAAAAATACTACCATTAAAATGTATCAAAACATCCATAAAATTACGCTAAATAGTCGAAAACCAAGTAATCGAAATATACATTTGCGTAAATAGTGTTGATAGCAAGATATGTAGGTAATGTAAGACCAAACTAATCGCATCCTTTCATTTTAACGCAGTAAAAAAGTTTAGTCCATAAGTTTTAACATAAACTTTCTCGATTGACAAAACAATAAATAACTAGGTATTCGAAAAGAATTCAATTTAGAGCTAAAACATTATACTTATAGGTTGGTACGTGTCTATAACTTAAAATATGACTAGGAATTTTCGAACTTTCTTTTCAAATAAACTTATCGATAGAACATTACAAACATAAAATTATCACCCCAGTCTATTGTAGTTAGGTAGGTAAGTAGGTGCGTAATAATTCAACTATATAAAACCATATCAAACATTATGAATTAACCTCAAAATGAGACACGTCATCGTCATTTTCATTTATACATTAGGTGCACTAACAATAAAATATATCAATACAAACATTAATTTACCTTAAAACTACTTGCAATAGTTGAAATCCGAAAACCTGCCTAATCAAAATATTCTTAACTACCATCGTAAATTGTTCTGATAACAAGATACTAGAATAATATTACCTCGGTATAGTAGGCAGCGTTACATGACATTACCTGTTACATTATCTGTCGAACTTCCCCAACCAATTTTAACTCAATGTCGAGGACATAGAGTTTAGATTCAAGTAATTTTTTTTGACAGATTTGTAACACTTGATATGCTGCCTTCTGTACCTATTTCAACGCGGTTTCACTACTTAGTTTTAAGGAGCATACTCTCGATTCACAAAACAATAGGTAGGTATCAGAAACAGATGCAACTTAGTGCTACAAAAGAATGTGAAATATACCTTTAAGGCCCAAATAGACTGTTGGAAACAAAACATCAAACCAAGGTGACCTTGCTAGTTTACAACGTGTTTCCAACAGTGAAGATGGCTGTTGACAACCAAATTACATGACCTTGGCGGGTTGGAAACGGCGGTGTTTAGAATCACAGACATACATCTACATAGACAACGCAAGTGCCACGATTTGTATTCGAACCAAGCGTGCCGACTTTTTAAGACCTATTGTGACGTCACAGCTGATATTTATTACTGGAAAATACAAAAAGATTCAGGGACACCGATACCGCCGATGAAATCGATTATTAAGACCGATATTGATATTCTTGACTCGATTTTCTAACAGACATACATACACGCATATTACAATACATATTAAATCTAGAGGCGACCAACCTTGACATTTGGTTGGGGTTCGGACACGCAAAGGACATGCATTTGCTTTATCTATTTAGATGTATGTCTGTGTTTAGGACTGTGTACGCTTGTTATTGTATATTTTACTATGTAACTATAACTATAAATGACTCGAGTTTTGTAGCTTTTTATCCTGCGTTTCAACCTTTCCTTCTTTGTATCCTCAATTGCATACAAAACTGCCATCGCGAAGATGTTGTCACCGCGAGAGATCAGAGCACACTGACGATTAAGGGGCGTGGCCTGGCGTGACCTTGGCTTGTGTTCTTGTTTGTCTCCTTATTGGAAACCACCGTTTGTAACAGTGTGGATGACTCGGAATTGGTTGTCAACAAGTTAACCTTCCTTAACCTTGGTTGGAAGCATTGGTTTTCAACGTGTTTTCAACAGTCTGGCGGCCCTCTTAGGTTCGAAATTTCTTCAACAAAAAACTTATCAATATAGGTATATAAAACTGTTCCGTTACTGACTGAGTGACTGAGGTACTGAGTGACTGAGTGACTGACAGACAACGTACAGCCGTAACTACTGGGCGTAGAGAGCTGAAATTTGGAACATACATTCTTTAGGGGATGTAGGGGTGCACTAAGGAAGGAATTCCCGAAATTCCCACGGGAACGGGAAATATAGACTTTTTAGTTTGTATCAAAAATCTTATTCCTTGAGTGCACCGATGTGAAACTTGGTGTAAAGGTTTTTCAATATGTGTCTGGTTGTGTTATGAAAGGAATTCCCGAAATTCCCACGGGAAGGGGAAATATATGATGTTTTAGTTTGTATGAAAAAATCCCATCCCTTGAGTGCACGGATGTGATACTTGATATAAAGGTTCCTCAATAAGTGTCTGTTTGTATTATGGAAGGAATTCCCGAAATTCCCACGGGAAGGGGTTGGACTTTTTAGTTTGTATGAAAAATCTTACTCCTTGAGTGTACGGATGTGATACTTCGCATGAAGGTTCTTCAAAGAGTGACTGGTTGTGTTACGAAAAAAATTCCCAAAATTCCCACGGGCATGAGAAATATATGATTTTTAGTTTGCGTGAAAAAAAATTTATTCCTTGATTGCATGGGTGTGATACTTGGTATAAAGGTTCTTTGCAGTGGGTGTCTGGTTGTATAGTTTCTGAAATTTTCACGAGAAGGGTAGTTAAGCGCATACGAAGTTGCGGGATAAAGCTAGTTAAGTTATAAGAAGAATATTCTAGTTTGAGGTACCTACAAATCATTATTCAAAAACATTACCCATAGATTCAAATGATATTCGCTTCTCAAAATTTCTACAACTTCAAAGTTCAAAGTTTAAACATGACCATTTTAGATTTTTACTTAAGCATTATTCAGAAGAACGCAATTTAGAACTAAAATATTATAACGTAAAACATGCCTATAGACTATAGATATCCATAGATTTCTACAGTAACAAAGTCAAACCATGAAACAGAGATATGCTCTAGCTCTCACTCTCGCGACAAAAATCCGCCGCGGATCAGGAGTTGCGCTGCGCCCCGGCACACTCTGCGATACTTAGGCCGGCGCTAGACTTAGGTTCAAATGTTTGAATAAATGTTTGAACAAATGTTTGAACAAATGTGTGGCGCTGGACTTTGCATATGTAGGCCGGCGCCAGACTTAGCTTCAAATGTTTGAACAAATGTTTGGACAAATGTGTGGCGCCCGGGTTATAAAAGTTACTTTGTGGATACTTCATATAATATGTATGAGAGGCTCGCACGCAGATTTCTGCGCTGCGCTGCGGCCCGAAAAAATGTGCGCAAACCTTTACTTGGAAATGGGCAATAAAACATTATTATGGAAAAGGAGTCTCGTTTTCTCTTTAGAGAATTTTGCATTGAAATATGTTTTTGTTTTCAGTTTGGTATTTTTGGAAACGTTATAGACTCAAGACTTTTTTTAACCAAAATAAATTTACAAAACCATGCCGATTTTTTGAAAATGACTTGAAATTTTAGTGTTCGAGATTATTTAAATTTTTTGTCATTTTTCTAAACACAAGAACGTATAAGTTACTCCTTAACGGTAACTTATAAAAAATAAGGATTAATAAAAAGTTGTGCAAGGCTAAAGGAAAAAGAATAAAAAAAGTACAAAATTATGCCTATCTTCAAAACTATAAAACTTAACCTATAGAAAGTAGGCTTTAAATACTTGCAAATGATCTCATTTACATGATCTGTTACTATGGCGGGTCATGTACCAGTCATCCTGTATATTATTGCAGACTTCTTTTCACTAACGTTAGGACGCAAGTCAGTGAAGTCGTTTTACGAACGGACCTTCACACGTTTGACTTTTGAAATGTTACTAAATTATACATACATACATACATAACGTCACGCCTGTATCCCTTAAAGCCCAAATACACTGTTGGAAACAAAACATCAAACCAAGGTGACCTTGCTAGTTTACAACGTGTTTCCAACAGTGAAGACGGCTGTTGACAACCAAATTATATGACCTTGGCGGGTTGGAAACGGCGGTGTTTAGAATCACAGACATACATCTACATAGACAACGCAAGTGCCACGATTTGTATTCGAACCAAGCGTGCCGACTTTTTAAGACCTATTGTGACGTCACAGCTGATATTTATTACTGGAAAATACAAAAAGATTCAGAGACACCGATACCGCCGATGAAATCGATTATTAAGAACGATATTGATATTGTGGACTCGATTTTCTAACAGACATATGCATTTGCGTTATCTATGTAGATGTATGTCTGTTTTTAGGACAGTGTGTACGCTTGTTATTGTATATTTTACTATCTAACTATAACTAGAAATGACTCGAGTTTTGAAGCTTTTTATCCTGCGTTTCAACCTTTCCTTCTTTGTATCCTCAATTGCATACAAAACTGCCATCGCGAAGATGTTGCCAACGCGAGAGATCAGAGCACACTGACGATTAAGGGGCGTGGCCTGGCGTGACCTTGGCTTGTGTTCTTGTTTGTCTCCTTGTTGGAAACCACCGTTTGTAACAGTGTGGATGACTCGGAATTGGTTGACAACAACTTAACCTTCCTTAACCTTGGTTGGAAGCATTGGTTTTCAACGTGTTTTCAACAGTCTGGCGGCCCTCTCATGGGGTAGGCAGAACACCAGAGGTTACAAGACCACCTGATGACACGTTTGACAAATTTGAAGGTATTATAAAGATGGAGAGAGACTATTGTAGTGACAGGGGGTCAGCCTATCGCCCACAAAAACGCCTTTAATCCTCCGTCCCTTAACTGACTTTTACAGTATGCCCGGGAAGAGAAGCAGCTGGCACATTCTATGTTTTTCTTTCGCTCCCAGTCCAGCATGGAAGCTCTAAATTATTAACTTACTTATTTTTGATTTACCCACACTGCTCTCAACACCATCATCCTTTTCGGATTTCCTTTTCGTTTGAATGATCTGAAAAATATAAATTTATATAATATTAAGTTTTTACAGTTAATTATGTTAAATATGGAAGTATACCGCGATTTTACCTCTTCTATCTCTGATTCTACATGAAAAAATATTGCCTATGTCTATGCTACCCATAGATACTGTAGCTTTCTATTGGCGAAACTGACATGATGTTAATATCCGAAGTAAATTTAAGCAACCTGGCCTTCATAGTAGACTTTCAGCTAAAGTTATTAAATAATTCATGGGATAAGGCAATAAATAGGGCCACTGAACATTTTTACCCTAACGGGAAGTACGAGAACTTACACATACATAAATTCACGCCTGTTGCTATACTCTGCCAAATAATTCAATGCAGTAAACTGACAGTTCGAAATGTCAAATAGAAAAATAATTATACCAGTTAAAAACTGCGTATTGTAAGTACCTACTGAATGAGAATGATTGATAATGTACGAGTCTTTGTCATTCGTTTTGCATAAAATTTTCAAGAAATTGATAAATAATTGTATTTGAAGTGTGTACTTCATCTTCGAAGTTACGTTAATGAAAATAACTAATTACCAAACGTACGTACCTAGTGCTTTAAAAAGGCTTCAGTAGAGGTAAAATGGACTTGGTAAGTTCTCAATTTTTACACTCCTTTTGTCGTTACAAAATAATATTCAAGAATAGTTGCCTTTTGCTAACAGCGCCATGACAAAAGAAATGTCTTGTGAGTCAAAATATTTTTTTTCCATTCATTACGATTTTATTACTTATTAAAAAAAAATTACTTTCATTCAGTTAAACCTCGCCACCATTTTTTTTCTTCCCTAAAGTGGGCACACTGAAACTGTAATTTTACTGCATTGAGTTATTTGCCAGGGTATATAGGCTTTGGGGTATGCAGAGACTAGTGAACGGCAATTGCTACGATCCAGACATACCTCTTTCGCTTCCGTCACGTTCATTAACCTTTTCATACATGAATGTCCACAACTTACAATGTAAGTAATATAATGTAATTTATTACACGTACGTGGTCTTGCCTACGTCAGCTGGAGGCAAAAGGGCAATTGCCCACGTGCTTAGGTTGCAAGGTTAGGGTTAATATTACTAATATAGTTTTTGCGGATGCTTTTGTCAGTATTTGAGGAAAAAAATTACCTCATTACCTACATTTAAACGATTCTACGCTTTTATTTCATTTTTAACTTGCAGAAGTTGTACTTAATTTGGACTATCCGACGAAAAAAAAAACAGCGCTCTACCACGATATCAGTATTCCCGGCATATTTATCACTAGCTGATTCATGCGGTTTTACCCGCGCAATATCGAATCCCGTGCGAATATCGGGATAAAAATTGCTATTCCAGACGGTGCATTATCACTATGCCAAATTTCACCTAAATCCGTTGAGCCGTTCAACCGTGATTGAACACCAAACATCCATCCATTCATCCTAACTTAACCCCCCGTTCACACATGGTACGTTTTGCCGGATAAGTTTTTTTTTCTTCGATGACGTATGGAGTTGTATGGTCGACTTCACATATGGCACAGTATTCAGTATACGTATTTTCGATACAAAAAAGGTATCCAGTAAAACGTATCATGTGTGAACGGGCTGTCACTTTCACATTTATAATATTAGTAGCCCGTAGTCATCAATGACTTCAGACTACTGTCAAAAGAAAGCGAATTTTAATGCTGCCAGCGCCCGCGGTCGCCATTTTGCAGCCTTGTCCACATTGAATTTTTTAACTTAAATGCTAGCACGTTAACACGCTGGCATAAGGTCGCGTATTGCATAGAATTCGCGGCCATCGACACCGCTCAGATATTGAAAGAGTAATGAGATGATTGTATGACGACCACTTTGGGGATGGGGTAAACCTGTCTGCCTCAGACGCCAGTGGTTGCGGGTTCGATTCTCGCACGGAACAAGTAAAAAAAATGTTCCGTGTCTGGGTGTTTATTTATTTATGTATTTATATTCTAGGTTCCCCCCTAGTTCGCTACATGGTAGGTATACCATAACACAAGCTGTGCTAACTTTGGGACCATGTACCTAGTTGGTTTGATTGTATGGGGATTTTTTTATTTATTTATTTAAGTTATTTCTAAGCATTTGTATTTCGTAACTACGTGGTAATTAAAGAAAACGTATATTTTTAGACGTATTTTCTGTTAACGATTCTAAGCAAACTGTTTTCAGGCTTCATATAAACAAAAATAACTTTGTATGTTAAAAGGAGGATTTTCAAATTTAATAATAGTAACACCACAGACATACATAGACAACGCAAATGCATGTACTTCGCGTGTTTGAACTCCGACCAAGCGTCAAGGTTGGTCGCCGCTAGATTCAGTCCGCGCGTATTTATGTCTGTTAGAAAACGATATCACCATATCGATATCGTTCTTAATAATCGATTTCATCGGAAGGATCGGTTTGTTTGAATCGGTTTGTATTTCCCAGCAATAAATATCAGCTGTGACGTCACAAAAGGTGTTAAAAGTCAAAAACTCATTTCTGATAAGATCAGTTGATACATTCAACAAATACCATGACTCCGAAATCGATCTTTTTAACACCACACCTACTAAATTGAAAAATATTTTGGTGAAGAAGTTGTTTATTTAAGTTTGGTATCGTTTGGCATAAGATTAGAAGCATATTGTCATAGCCTAGATAATGCTGTTATTATTGTTATTTTTCGTTATATAATTTCCTTTTTTTTTATTTTTTCTTTCGTGTATGTAACCATTTTTTTTTTCTCTATCTCCAAATGTATCTGCGGAGGCTTGTTAATGGCTTACTCAACATTATATGTTAAACCTAGTTTTTAAGTAAAAGCTGTTGGCCACCCAAATAATATAAAATAAAATAAAATAAAAGTCGGCACGCTTTATTTCAATACAAATCGTTACACTTGCGTTGTCAATGTAGATGTATATCTTTGAGTAACACGTATACTTACTTCATCAACAAATTGCCACATGAAAGATATGTGTTTTTTAACAACAGCATACCAGGGTATCATCTCGTACACGGTGTCATTATACAGCCAGGGGAAGCAGATTCGTTTGCTGACCATATTGCAATAATCCTCGAAAGCCTTCAGGAAAGGATGCCCGTGATTGTTTTGGATGTTTAAGTCTATATCAAGCGCGGTAGCTGTAAAAAAGAGAATTGTAGTTATACAGGGTGTCCCGTAAGTCATGGATCGAGTTGCGAGGGGAAAAGAGGAGAGCGGGATACAATAAAAACGACTTAAATATGAAAGAGATAGGAAATCAATTCTCAGAATTACTTGCAATTACCCAAAACCATTTCTATGAATTTTCTGACTTGCTCTTTTTAATACCAGTTTTTATCCTTTTGACTTTATGTAATGTAGCATTGTTATACCATTTTAGAATCTGTGTTAGTTGTAGATATTTTTAAGCATATGGGCCAAGAAGTTACCATACATTTATTCTAGCTTCGCTCAAATATTGCATTGCGAATTTTGTAATTCAAACTTTTCATATGTTTTAGCACATATAATTAGGAATAAAAAGCCTTTTAAAAAAAATAAAAAAGTTATTAAAGTTTTTTCTGGAAATTTTAATTTTTTTGTTCACATTATGTAAATTTTTACAAAATACAAAAAATAACTATAACTATAAAACTACTTGGCCTAGGACAATAAAACTTTGTATTCCTATTAGCTATTAATCCCCTCCCCCTTAAAAACCTGGGTAATTAAAAAAAATTGCTCATGGTAACTCCGAAAAGGGTACGAAATAAATGGATTAAACAAACTTGACACTTGATAAAATTACGGTAAAAGATAACAATATTGATGAGAATTAGGCAACTAGTATTAATCTGGTTTAAAAATAAATAACAAAATACAATAATTATTTTTATTTATTGTAATTAAAATCATGGAATGAATCGTCAGAGTCACAGGTATTACTGTTTCGATCATTGATTATGAAAAAAAAAAAAATGTTACGTTAGCAATAACAAAGCTTATCAACTAATCGCTGGTGCCTCTCTTTAGGCAAAGACTGTGTTGAGAGACACCACTCTTCCATAACAGTAAAATTACAATATTACTGCCAAAACATATCCACGCTAGCTTAAAACAAAAATTGGTACTTGGCGCGGCCCAAGCTGTAATTTACCCGGCAGTAAAGTCCTTAGATAAAATACACACAGCGTAGGAACAATAATACATTTCAGATATATCTATATTGAAATCTTTTACGTTTTTCCATGCCGCACAGAAACGGACAAAGTATTTCAAGCGCTGTATCGCACTTAACTTTTAACTGGTTCATACATACATACATAACTTCACGTCTGTATCCCTTATGGGGTAGGCAGAACAACAGGCTGTACAACCGTCTGACAAATTTTGAGGTACAATAATGACGGAGAGAGACTATTGCAGTGATAGGGGGTCAGCCTGTCGCCGGCAAAAACGCAAATAAAACCCCTGTCCCTTAACTGACTCTTACAGTATGCCCGGGAAGAACATCAACTGGTTCATATTAAGAAGCTGACCAACTCACCACACACGGAATCCATTGTGTACGCAGTCATATATTTCCAAATAGAAAACGCTTCTTTCCCTACATTCGGCTGTAGATTTTCTATCATCCTTCTACTGCATTTATCGAATAGTGGCACATATTTGTTTAAGTATCTCTGCGCAAACGCAGGCGCTAAGATCTTACGACGTGGTCGCCATATTGGAACTGGAAAAGAGTAAAAAATATATTATTATTGTTATGCATCCTTAAAGCTACACGTCTTTCGGCGGAAAAGACTCGACAATCCAACCTGACGGAGTTCAGGACATTAGAGACAGAAACCGGCGAGCGATTCGAGCAGTCTCCAGCAGAACCGCTTTTTGCATGCGTGCTGTAAGCGAACCACCGTCAAGTCCCAGCCTTTCGAAGTGTTTGACACAGTAAATGTCTGTGGTGTTTAACCGTGTGGCTGGGGTCAAACCGTATTATTATTTATTCTTTTTTGTACATATGATTAAGATATAGTCTGATACATTAGGATAATTAACAACAATTGAATAATAAAAAGTTGCCCAATGCATTCGATCTTTAATGACACTATAATGTTGAGTATAATTTAATGCGATAAAATCCGGTTATGTCAGTCCTATATTCTTAAAAAAATCATCTCCGTCAAATCTTCTCGTCACAAATACCGCAGTGTCTGAAGACAAAAGATTTTGACCAGTGTGTGTTGCCAGTGATAACATACGGCACTGAGACGTGGTCGCTAACTATGGGCCTTATAAACAAGCTTAGAGTCGCTCAGCGGGCAATGGAAAGGGCTATGCTCGGAGTTTCCCTGCGGGATCGAATCAGGAATGAGGAGATTCGCAGGGGAACCAAAGTCACTGACATAGCCAGAAGGATTGCAGAGCTGAAGTGGCAATGGGCAGGGCACATAGCTCGCAGAACAGATGCCCGGTGGGGCAGAAAATTTCTGGAGTGGCGGCCACGTACTGGGAGACGCAGCGTAGGCAGGCCCCCCGCACAATGGACCGGACCAAAGTCGCCGGTAAACTCTGGATGAGGGCGGGGACCGAGTGACGTGGAAGACCTTGGGGGAGGCCTATGTGTAGCAGTGGACGTCTACAGGCTGTGGATGATGATGATGATGATGATATTCTTACATTTACCTATACTATCACTTAGAAGCATGTAGTTATCATCCTTAGAAAACAAATACACCTATTCTGCCCATGCACTTTATCAAAGTCAACCAAGAAATTTTTAAATCGGAAAACTGGTTTCGTCAATTATTTACAATATTTAGATACAGAAAAAAAACTGTTTAGAAAGAAAAACTTGGCGGTCTTATCGCTAAAGAGTGATTTATTGTAGACTAGCTGTGACCCGCGACTTCGTCCGCGTGGATACCGGTTGTTGGAGTTCGATAAATACTATTATTATATTCTCCTTGAAGTTTAAAGTTACCTTATTCAAAATTTCGTCAAAATCGATTCATTAGTTAAGCGTTACTGATAGATAAACAGACAGAGTTACTTCAAAAACTGTTACAACAAAGCTGTGATCCGCAGTTTCACCTAGGTGTTTTGTGAAAAAGTATAGGTAGGTAGGTATATTGCATAGATGATGCCTGCGACTTCGTCTGTATTGAATTAGTATTTCGAGTAGGTTATTTTCTTCTCCAAGGTCCTAAGTACTATCTTTAATAACAAAAATAAAAATGAAGAATCTTCGCCCAAATAATATGTATAGCTCCTAACCACAAACATAGGTAACTATATTAGGTACATTACAAACATAGGTAACAATATTAGGCACATTGCGTTATAAACAAATCGGGTGCCAAAGTGTCTTAAATTTTACATAATTCATGCAATACCTATCTTCAATAATTATAGCTTATTGTTTGTTATTCTAAGTAAAGCTATATTACTGTAAAGTTTCAGAAGAATACATTCGGGAGTTTTTGCATGAAAGAGTAGCAAAGATCCATCCATCCAGCCATTATCAGTGTATAATGTGTATCTATCTATAGTTATGACATTAAATTGGCTCAGCCATTTTACCGTGATACTTTTCACGGTAAAATGGCTGAGCCAATTTAATGTAATTTCTTTTGGTAGTTAACACATCTACGTTACTTTTTATTCTACTTCTAAATCTACGGTTCCTAACTTCCAAGAGCTAGAAATGATCACGAAATAAATAAAACCTTGAGTCCCATTATTTTAAGTTTAACTTTCTTACAATATATCTCTGTATGTACAGAAGGCAGCACATCAAGCGTTACAAATCGGTAATTTTTTTTTTACTTGAATCTAAAATCTATGCCCTCGACATTACCTAAGTTACAATTGTTTGAGGAAATTTGACAGGTAATGTAACGCTTGACCTGCTGCCTTCTGTACCTACCTGTATTAAATCGCGCAAGAAGCTTTATTAATGATTTAGCCCTATCAACATAGCAAAATTTTCTACTGCATACCAACTATTTTTCAGATTTATTATTTTTAAGCCCCTAGTACTTTTACCAGGAGAATTTCCTTAGAATTCTTATTCCCATGTTTATTTTTAGTGTAGTTCAGTTTTTTTTTTCTTCTGGCTATCCGAACGCTTTTACATCTATCTAATCTACTAATGCCACGTTACAATATCAAAAGCCTTTTTGTTCGTTGCTTCCACGCTGGATTGGGAGCAACAGAAAATCACAGAATGTACCAGTTGCTTCTCTTCCCGGGCATACCTTAAAAGTCATTTTAGGGATAGAGGTTTTATTGGATAGAGGTTTTATAACGGATAAAGGCGTAAAGTTATATGTATGTATGTTCGTTTATTCTACGAACAGTAGATTTAGCTATCATACACGTTGAATATTGAAGCGTATAAAGCGTTTCAATATTCAACGTCTTGTCAAATTACTACTTACTATTCTTATAACTACCTACCATTCGTTTGTAGTAGCTTTTACTCATGTAAAATATTGAAACCCAGCATTCATTGATTTTGACGACAATTTAGTTATAATTTACCCCTAGAATAACCCTACCGCCTCTGAATAATTGACTAATCCGAGTGAGCTCCGCTTGGTGGTAAACTGACTGTCTCGGCTGACTGAAATTTGCCGTCAAATATCACTACTGCCAGCGTGACGCGTCACGAAAACATTTTATAAAGAGCCGTTTTAGAGCTGTCGCTCATTTCTTCGGTCGATTGTCTGTAGAAAGACAAAAGATCATTAAGGGGGAGTTTAGTGAGTAGAAGTCTCACACTGATGGGTGTCATCTGGCCGGGGACTAAACCCCCTGGCAAGTGCCCCTTCGTACTTCTGACGTATTCTCCTCCTCCTCTCAGTGAGCACTCGTACGGTCAATAGGCCTGCGGGTGTTCTGAGGGGTTGTCCTCTGTGGCGGAAAAACAAAAAATAAAACCGCAAACGGGTTTATGATAGAACTGGCTTGGCTTCGGTATTCGACCTCATTTATACTTACCATCAGGTGAGAATGAGGTCAAATTCGGACTTATTCACCGATTTGAAAAAAACTTAGTATTTTTAATATTTTGGAATAGAAAGTTATAAAATTAAACTCGTGGGTAGTCTGACTCCCAACCGTTACAAAAATTTGGTGGTTCATTAAGAGAAATCTTATTTCCAAGTGAAATAATAAAAGTTGGGTGAATATGGTCATAGGCACCCAGAGTTTGGTAGGTATCTCGAACAATTAACAGCGTGAGTGGCCGGCCGGGACCATGCCAGCGAATCACTCGCTCGCCCGCCCGCGTCTTATCGAACATACCTACCTATTTTATTACGGAGTTATTTTAAAATTATTACGATATCTCTTTGGATCTTGATTGAAATCAAGTGGTGTCAAAGACAATTTTGTTCACAATTAAATATTTATTGTAAACAAAATAAAAAAAAATTAATAAAAAAAAATTACGCGAGCAGGATCGAACCCTCGACCTTAGACTCATGGTCGGTCTACGCTCATCTGAGCAATGAGTACTTCTGATCTGTATGCCGAACATCTCCACCATATTCTAGTAAAGTAGGTAAGTTTTAGGCATAACTTTTAAAAATCTATTACAATTTTTTTAGATCCTAGATTTTTTTTATGTCTGCAGAATCTGCTCATCATCCTGGACAACTTTTGTAAAGGCATCATATCTATATTTCTTACGGTTTTGATGATCCCTTAAGGGTTCTGCATCAGGTGTTCCAGTAACTGAAATAAAATATACCCTATATGTTGCCCCGGCTTCACAGCTATACATCAAAAAAAGGTTCATTCCAATCCGTCCAGCGGTTCCAGAGATTAGCGTGTGCAAACAGACAAACTTACAAACAAACAGACAAATTTTTTTTTTCAGATTCTTAATCTTTTTTCATTTCTTTATAACCCTAGATAAAAATTTTTGTAAAAATATTAAATGTACAGACACGTTTTTTTTACTGTTTTATTATATGTATTGACAACCATGTTCCTGACAACCGTATAATACTGCGATTGTGGTTATCATGTCTCCTTTTGATGTTTTCTTGATTGAATAACTTAAGAATTCGCAAGTAATGCTCAAATTTAAATTATTATCTTTACAAAAACGCCGAATATTGCTAGGAGCAGTAATGTTATTTAAAATCTGCCGAGCCCAAATCGATTGTAGAACGCTAATAAATAAAATTTCTATGTTGTGCCCCGCAATTACCATCGTCGCAGGGCGCGCGCGTGGCAGCTGTTCGCGACAGCTCCGTGTCGCACCAACGCTGGCGCGCGCGCGCCTTTGCATCGTCTTATCAACACCACTTATCAACATAAGCTTTTTGAAGCTGTAGACTTATTTAATCTTTCACCATCTTCTTTTAAAAGTCAAATAATATCCTGTTTGTCAGAAGAGTAACAAAATGTATTTACTTATTGAACTACGAACATAATTGTAATTTTTGCCATAATTATCACTCACTACTCCACATTGATTTATAAAAGAATAACCTGTATTTATCCGTGGAATGTCGTTGATCTACCTACATTAAGTCTAAATTATTAAGTAAGTGTTTATAAATTGTAATGTTTTAATGTAAGATTGTTTATTGTCCCAAATAAATAAATAAATTAAGAAATGATGACGGCGCACAGCAGTGCTAGCACGGATCTTTTGTCGATCGTAAGTTTACGAATGCTCGTATAGTATGGAGTCGGTTGCAAGTTTTTAGTAACAATGTAATTTTTTATTTTACAGTTATTTAAGAGTAGAACCTGTTAACAAACATTCAAAATTAACAAGGAACACATTTATTTAAGCTGACCGTGCGGCAATGGATAGATTTCAATTATTGCTTGCAAAACCGTCTCCATACTATACGAGCATTCGTAAACTTACGATCGACAAAAGATCCGTGCTAGCACTGCTGATTTGGGAAAGAACTTGCTCTTCATAAAATATTGGCGGAACACATCACCGGCGATGCTGTGATATTTGATTTGGCGACAGATTTTTTATTTAGATTAGTAGCCTTACGACACGCTTATCGAGGAGCAGTAGGGCTATTCTAAAGCCCTGGCTAGACTTTTTAAAAAAGGCCACGGTACGGATATCTACAGTAATTCAAATTCATACAAACGGACGAAACGCGAGATATACCTATGCGGCTCGATCTCGGCATGCGGCCAGTCGCAAGTGTCTGCATGCCATTACAATTGTTGGTTGGTTAATAACGGATTGTTTATACTATAAAATTTAATAATACATCTTTTCGTACGTCTCCGTCGAGGCGCAAGTATTTTTCGGTTGCTAATTTTTTTTTTTTAAAGACGATCACACCAACTTCATGGCCCCAAGTAAGCATAGCTTGTTTTATGGGATACTATGTAGCGAATCTAGAAAAAATACATAAATAGATAAACACCCAGACACGGAACATTTTTTTTTTCTTGTTCCGTGCGGGAATCGAACCCGCAACCACCGGCGTCTGAAGCAGACTGGTTTACCCCATCGCCAAAGTGGTCGTCAAATGAGACCGATTTGTTATTTAAACATAAACACGGTTTTTTGACACAAAACGTATTTTTTTAACACTTCCAATTCATTCACAAAGTATTTTATTTCTTTATATAAAAAAATAGTATATTTGCAGTCCCAAAATAAATGGAAGTACACCCAAAGTAGGGAAATGTAATTTAAATGCCGAAGGCGGGCAGCCCTATCGCATGTGAACGGACCGCGGCGCTGTAGGCATTTATTTCAAAGATGTGGCCGAGTTGAATGGGGAGTTTTCTGACAGCTCATTAAAAAAACAAAACTGTACAAAATTGGTACAAAAAGCTTCGATAGATGGCGCTTTACAAAAGGCGAAGGCGAAGAATTTATTCCACACTGCGTTTTTAAAAGTAAAATAAATTAATTGACGTCTGTATCAGAAATTGAACGTATAAATAACCATACATGGTAGATACCACTTACCTACATTATAGTTTACAGACTTAACGCCTTCGGCTTTTTAAAAGTGCCATCTATAGATGTTTTTTGAACTATTTTTTATGAGCTGTCAGAAAACTCCCCATTACTGTAGACATCTGTACAGAAGGCAGCAGATCAAGCGTTACATTACCTGTCAGATTTCCCCAACCAATTTTAACTTAATGTCGAGGGCGTAAATTTCAGATTCAAGTAAACATTTTTGACAGATTTGTAACGCTTGATGTGCTGCCTTCTGTACCAAGGCTTCAAACCAAGGTGACTTTGCTAGTTTACAACAGTATAGAAGGCTGTTTACAACGTAATTTCGCTTGACATTCGGGGCTTAGCGCGACCTTGGTTTGCGTCCTTAGTTGGAAACTTGTTAACGCCGCGCCGCCCGTTTATAACAGTGAGGCTGAATATCGGCATTGGTTGTAGCAAAAGTCACCTCGTTTGCAGCCTTGTGTAAATGTAATTAAGGTTATGATTGCTATGATTTGAATTCTTTGAAATGAAAGACGGTTTAACGGAACACAGTATTTCTGACGAAGTGTGTTTGTGCGTTTATGCGACTGACTATACAAGAAGATAAATAAATAATAGGTAAATAAAATCGACAGACAATCACACCAACTACATGGCCCCAAAGTAAGCATAGCTTGTGTTATGGGATACCATGTAGCGAACTAGGGGGGAACCTAGAATATAAAAATACATAAATAGATAAACACCCAGAAACGGAACATATTTTTTTCTTGTTACGTGCGGGAATCGAACCCGCAACCACTGGCGTCTGAGGCAGACAGGTTTACCCCATTGCCAAAGTGGTCTTCATCTACTATATCACGTTAATATAGTAGATACATTTATGAATGAATCAGTTTGAACCCACACCTTGTTTTAAACAGTCTAGCCGGGGCTTAACCCCATCGTACACGGCTAAATAAAACTAAATCATTACCTGGAGCAAATATACTGCCATTTCCAATAAGATTCTTCGTAACACTCATAAAGTCAGCCTTTTCTAAACAGCTCTTCAGGACCAAATCAACCATGTCTGCATCTGCTAATACTGTGAATAAAAATAAATAAACTACCAAGCAAAGTAAGCGTTTATACAACGTTGTTTTTTGTTAATGTGAAACCTTACACACGGGGCTAGGTAATATTTCCATTAAAAAATCGGTATACAAAAAAATATATATTACTTAAAAACTCGTAAGTTTAAAGCGACATGCGCTTCATGACGTAGTATGTACCTAACCTACTTGCATCCAGGTATCGCGTACGATGCGCACGCGAATAAGTGTGTAAATTACTTAAGTTTCTTTAGATAATGTTATATTTTAACTCGATAATTTGACTTACCAACAAAATTCCGATGTGCCACCCGTAATTTCGAAATGCCGCCATGTTTTATAGCTTCTCTGCCGGATAAACAGAAAGATGTCATTCGTTCTGTAAAAGAAAGTGAAATACGTAGGTGAGACAAGAAGTCATCGTGGCGTAGTGGCTACTGCGTATACCAATCGATATGGCAGGCTAAGCAACGCTCGGCGCGGTTGGTACTAGGATGGGTGTCCGCCGACCATTCATTTCTCAAGGCGACTTCCGTGCTTCAGAGGCCACTTTAAGCAGTCGGTCCCGGGCACTGTATACAGTAGTTGTTATGCTTCCGTTACACATGCTCGAAAAAAGCATGCTTAAAAGCTTGCTATTTAATATGCTCAATACGAGCATGCTTAGGAGCAGTTTAAATTTGCTAACAGTAAGCATGCTAGTTTTGTTTGTGTTTTAATATTTATGTATGAACAACTAGCATGGTCAATAACCAAACATCTAATAGACGCGCTTATAGCACACGCACGACGCGCTTAAATGCTCGAAAATCCCAGACAATCACACCAACTACATGGCCTCGAAGTAAGCATAGCTTGTGTTATGGGATACCATGTAGCGAACTAGGGGGGAACCTAGAATATAAATACATGAATAGATAAACACCCAGATACGGAACCTTTTTTTTTCTTGTTCCGTGCGAGATCGAACCCGCGACCACTGGCGCCTGAGGCCCCAGCGCCTATTTTTAGTTTGTATAAAAATAAAAATGTTATTCCTGTGTGCTCTGATGTGACATGTGATAAAAAGGTTTTTCATAGGTGTTGTATTGTGGAAGGAATTCCCAAAATTCCCACGGAAATGGGAAAAATGGCACTTTTTAGTTTGTATGAAAAATCTTGAGTGCATGGATGGTATATAGGTTTTTCAATAGGTGTTTGGTTATATTATGGAAGTGTAAGCGTGTATGAATTAGCGGGCAAACGCTCGTTTTAAAATAAAATACGAAATATAAAAACTTTATGCTTACATCGAGTACTCACTCTTTTAACCTGAAACCAACTGTGCCTGTGTGATTTGCCTGCGTCCCATGAGGGTCCACATTGGAATTTTGTACTTTTCTATGTGTCAGCCTTTACTAAAAGTTCTCAAACAATTGTAAATGCAACTACTAGTTTGTAAAAGTCTGAACTCAAAAGTTACATTCGGTTAAAGGTGGACCCTCAATCGTGACTGACAGCTATCCATATTTAATAATTTAATTATAATTAACAACTGCTATAAATGGCAAGTTTGTAAAAATCTTTTTACTAAATATCACTCCTTCCAGTTTACGATGGTTGCAACGATGGTTGCAACGGAAGACCAGCGCTAGTATTGTTAACTAGCAATATGCTGAGTTGCGGCCTGTTTGGGGCATTTGTTATATTTTTCTTTCATTTTTTGTGTTTCAATTTTTTTTTCATATATTGTAAGGATAGGACATTTGTCTTCCATGCCACCTGATGGAAAGTGCGCATGAAGACTATGGTGTTACACGTCCATCCACGAGAAACCTATTCACTCGACACTTAAAAGTTCCAGGACTGTAGTGGTCAGGAAAAACAGACGCAGGCAGATTGTTCCACACCTTGGCAATCCGTACCAAAAAGGAACTATCGAAGCGTTTTGTTCGACTTCTTGGTAAATCCACTATATAGGGATGAAAGTTCTGTCTGCGTCTGGTAGTCCGGTGGTAAAAAGGGGTGGGTTCAATTTGGTCAAAAAGAGCACTTCCCAATATCCCAAAATTAATTTGGGATATTTATTTTATATTTATTTTTTGTTCATAATTTTTGCTTCTGTCAAAAATAAACTTCATTTTCATTTCATTTCATTTCATTTACCTACTCAATAAGAAGAATTAGCGATCAAAAATTGGTAAGTAAATCGTCGAAACAACTTGTTCTCTAATTATCTAATTTAATTACCAGCTTTTGCCCATGAATGAGGTAGTAACCTTGTTAAATATACTATGAAGGCCGAGAAGTTTAAAAAAATTCTAGAATTAACATCACTTACTTTCATTATCTCCAAGAAAATGCAAAGCATGTCCGATTAAAAAGTTGCTGCTCATATCGTTTTGTAAGCTCTTAAAAAACAATATTAGTCTACGATTATCCCACAAATACATAGTAAATCTAATTGCTAACAACGCAATTAATATCAACAACAACATTTTTAAGTTACACAAAACTCGCATAAAATAAAAACTTGAATAAAGAATTTAAAATACTGTTTTACGTATCAAAAGAAAGACTGGTGGGTTGTGCGGTTATTAAGCGTGTTCTTATTTTCTACAATAAATTTATATTTATTTTTTCGTAAGTTGACACGTAATAAAAAATATGAGCGTTAAGTGTGAAAGACCTTTAACTTCCTTGGTCGTAATTTAAGTAGGGCTGTCAAAATACTTTTCTACTTTAATTTACTTTCTTTTATAATATATTAGTAAGTTACAAAACTTTTTCACGACCTTTGTCGGTAAGTATACCTACCTAAATATCCCGTCGCGAGAACCTCAGGAAAAAATATATTTAGCCCCATAAATAAAATATAACGTATGGGTAATATCTTATCTTTGAGTTTCTAACAACATTTAATTAATTACTAAGCTAGTGTTTAACAAAACAAAAGTTCGTGTAATTCTTGTTGTGACCACATTTGTCGATTTCTCCCGTCGATATTTAAAGTTGTGATGGTCTCTTCAGTTGGACCGGTGGAATGATTCTGTGGAAGATTCCCGCCTCGACAAAGCTTCATCTGATTTTACCCTGACCCCCAATGGTCGGCTGTGACAGTTTCGGTTTCCCCGAGTCCCGCCTGCTTGTTCAACGGAGAGCCACTAGGCATGTCTGGAGAACCAGCTCCAGACATTACACTATGATGAGAAAGTGAACAGGAGTCGTTGCAGTGGCACAAAAAGGAAGCAGAGCCGAAGAAGTTCAAAGTATCTTCATCGGCTGGGAAACTCACAAAAAGTCAAAGTAAAATATATATATATATTTCGTAGTATTTACATACATTTGAAATACGCTAAATTATTTACAAATTCAACTGATTCTACCACCACTTCGGAAAGTCGATCCGTTGAGAAGAAGTGGCAAGAAACTCAACAGCAATTATCTCTTAAAAATACCCAATAACAGTTTACAGCAGTTTACAGTGGATGTAACTTCGTTGATACGTTCGCCTTATAATTTTCTCTGTTTGACAGCAGTGTTACTTTTATTGGTTTGGCACCGACTTCAAAAACTATGTAAATACCTACCCAGATAAATTGTTAATGTTCTTATTACATACATACATACATTCATTCATATTAATTTTTGGCAGAAATTTACTTTACGAGGTAGTAATATGGATGGAATAAAAACAGGAATAGGATGGCGTTTATAAAAATTATTTAAACATTTTTAGTGGGTTTTTTTTGAATGCGGTTCACTTTTTCTTAAAAAGAAATAATTAGTTTGCTTTCACTTTGGTTTTGGTTTTATGACTTTTTTATTTATTTTTTACAAATCTTTTTCTGAAAACCGTATCCAAATCGGTTCAGCCAAACGTGAGAAAATCGCGGACAAACATACATACATACTTACAGGTCAAACTGAGAACCTCCTTTTTTTGAATTCGGTTAAAAAGCTAAATTTATAAATAGAATTTATGTCAAGTACATTAAATAACATGCATGTGGTATTATTTAGACATAATAATCATTCGAACCCACAAAATTATACTTGCTATTGTTAAGCCCATATCGTATTCTATTCTCGCGGTCTCTCAACTCCTCAACTGAGGAAACGTAAACAAAATAATTCTTTATTCTATTACAGTTTTTAATTTATCAAAATATTTCAAGAATTGATTTTGATTTACATTTCCTCTTCTCCCAAATAATAAAATAAGAGTTGTTTTTGGTTAGAAGCTGCACTTTAATACCTTATGTAATATTGTTTCTGCCTTGTAATGCTCCTGGCATACGATAATTTACTACATGCCTAGAGTTGTTTAACAATTTAGTCCCTATATTTTTATCCTATTTAATCGCTATAAATGATTATTTTGTTTTCGTCAATGCCATGGCTACTAAATATGCAATTAACATTTAAAATCCTCATTTAAGTAAGTGACCCCACATGAATGTATAAAGGAGCCTTTAAAATTATGAAACCTGGTAATTTTTTTTTAAATTTGCACTAAGTATGAAAAATAAACCAAAATTGCAAACTGACAGCCCTGAATCTGGTTTTTAACAAAGATGACCATGGTTACAATAAAAGTGACTTGTAACTAATTGCTCATAAACTTTGAACGTGTAAATATGAGATACCTATCATTACTTCCTTTGAATTTGACGGCTTATGTGGTTTATTAGTCAATTTTTTTTTGTTTTTCCGCCATGGATAATCTTTGGCACCCACTAAAGTAAGCTCTAGCAGGAGGAGGATGAATCCTGTTACGGACGAATGGGCATTCTATAATCTGTAAGCCCCAGTGGCTAACAGATATAGAGTGCCCACACAGTGTGGGGACCGAAAGTTCGGCCACGAGACTCACTCAGCCGGCTGAGTATACCCACTAAACATCCCCCTTTTATGACCTGCCTTGAATAAGGTCACTGATCATCTCGGAGCGACAGCCAATCGGTAGATAGAGGCTGCGCAGCGTATTATTAGTCAAGTGTTCTTCGCGGTTTAATAGGATCTGCTGGGTTCGATTCCCTGCCAGGCCAGTTTGAGAAATTCATACTGAATTATTTAAAATACATAATAAATTATTGTCCGTATAGGGACGACTTACAATAGCCCTATCACCCATGGATATTCTAAGATGGTGTCCCGCCAACTTATATGTACCGTGTTGTTATACAACACCTCCGTGTTGTATAACAACACGGAGGTGTTCTAGTACCCATAAGGATTACAGAACAAATATAAAAAAAGAAAAATCCTTCCATGCTGGACTGGGAGCGAAAGAAAAACATAGAATGTGCCAGCTGCTGCTCTTCCCGGGCATACTGTAAAAGTCAGTTAAGGGACAGAGGTTTTAAAGGCGTTTTTGTGGGCGATAGGCTGACCCCCTGTCACTACAATAGTCTCTATCCATCTTTATAATACCTCCAAATTTGTCAAACGTGACATCAGATGGTCTTGTAACCTCTGGTGTTCTGCCTACCCCATAAGGGATAGAGGCGTGACGTTATGTATGTACGTATGTAAAAATCTTAATTATATTTTTCATCTTTGTATGATACCAATAAATTTCGACTTTTTCTTACGTAAACAAAAATTGAAAAATGAATTTAGAATTTTTTTAATTTTAATTTTTCTATAATCCTTATGGGTACTAGAATACCTCCGTGAAGTTATGATTTAGTGTTGGCGGGACACCCTGTATAATAATAAAGCCCCCAGACAATCACACCAACAACATGTCCCCAGACTAAGCAGAGCTTGTGATATTCAATACCTACCATGTAGCGAACTAGGCACCTTTATTTTGTCTGGAGGAAAACTTGCTGTCACGTCCCCGACCACCCATGGGGGAACGGTGGGGATGATCCGGCAGAAGGCCGAACCGACCCACTAAAAATCTCCAGGTGTACCTCCCCCGCCATAATTAGGGCCCACGGTATCGCCAGTGGCATTGCCCGCGAGCCCCGGCGGATTGCGCTCAGCCTGAGCCGTGCGCCCCCACGTAGGAAATGGCCCAGTACACGCGGCCATTTCCCCACTCATAGCCTGTATAGCCGCAGTAGGTCCCCTCACCCGCCACGGCTGGCTATCGGGAGGGAGAAGGCGTCTCCTTCTCCGTCCGACCCTTCGCCCAGCCTAACCTAAAACCTAATCTAAAACCTAACCTAAAAGCTAACCTAAAACCTATCCTAAAACCTAATCTAAAACCTAACCTAACCTATAAAACCTATCCTAAAACCTAACCTAAAACCTATCCTAAAACCTAACCTAAAACCTAACCTAAAACCTAACCTAAAACATAACCTAACCCAATACGACGGCCCGGACGCCGAAGCAATCCAAGACCGCCGACCCCAGAGCATCCGGTGCACGACCGGAGCTCGCCGCCTCTGTGTCCTCATCGGTCCACTCTGCTACTCAGAAAGGTACCGAGAGAACCACCCCGGGAAGGCGCAACTGCCGCCTATGCGGACAGACGCAGGATGTTTTTTCGACGACCGGCTGGTGTAATGGTAACATTGCCTTCTATGCCAGAGGTCCTGGGTTCGAATCCCGGCGGCGGCGGATATCGGTGTGATGAATACAGATATTAGTCGTCAAGTCATGGATGTTTAAATGTTTATTTAAGTTTATTCTAATAAAAAATATGTATTCAATATGTATGTTTATATATTTCTTAAGTTGTCTATTGTCCTTGGCAGAAGTTCTTTAAGAAACTGAATTTGGCCTAGATAATATTGTGTGTCAGAAATATTAATTTATTTATATTTTAAATTTATTATTAAGCTATTTTTAAGTTCTTTGAAAAAAGATTTTTTGTATATTTCTAGTAAACTTTTTTTTAAATAGTTGAGGATTAACAGTAGGCACCTATAGTAAATGTGGATTCATTTAATGCCTTTCGCTTGTATCAACGTTGTATACGAAACTTGTATTCAGCCCGGGAATCGAACCCGACAATTTTGAAAAAACAACTAATACTACTTATTTATATTTAGATATCGATTGCACAGATATTTTGCAGAATGTTTTACTAGACACTTAATCTAAAAAAAAAATACCTTAATTTTTTGCATTTAATAATGCTCAACAATTCATAAATAACTGTAAAAATGTGCTAAACAAAATCACTCGACCAGACTCTGGAACTCCACTCCCGCTTGGCGCAAGATTGCTCTTCTAACCGGGCTACCGGGCCCTGGCCCAAACTCAGTTGGAAGAGCAGAATATTTTTTTAAATATTGCTGGACATCTTAACCACAGACCTTTTTATGAGCTTACGTGGGGTTACGAGTGTCTCTGTGGGCGACGAAGAGGTTAAGGCCCTAAAAAAACCAAGTTAGATCAATATTTTTTTGCTTTTTCGGGCTTAAAAAGTTCGATCATGTTTCCGAATATCGTAAGCAACTCCGATGGCTTCCGATCCGGCAACGCCGTAATGCTAGAATTCTATATAATATCCTCTATAGTCCATCAGCTCCCATCTATCTGCGTGAAAGGTTTTCTTCTACTCATTCTCCGAATACTTTATGCAGATCACATAAACGTACGTTTCTAAAAATGCCAACCCATAAAACTAACTACTTTTCCTACTCTTTTACTGTCCATGCAGTCAGATTGTAGAATGCGCTGCCTTACGATATCCGTGAGTCAAATTCCTTATCTGTTTTCAAGAAAAAAGTACGAGAGCACTTTTTTTCTCAACTATAATTAGACATTGATTACCCTTTGATTATACTGTCTATATATAAGTATATATTATCTGTTATATATTCATCTATGTTTATGTATAGTATTTTATTGTGTTTTAATATATATATTAAGTTATGGATATAATATAATATTATTTATGTTTGTTATATTTAGTGTACATACTGAAATTGTATTTTTTATCAAATTCTCCATTCTTCAGGTCTGCTGGAAGATATTTCTATAGAAATAAGCTGTACCTTTGTACAAATCTTTTTTGCTAAGTTTATCAAATGTAATTTTTTTTATAAGTGTGTAGTGTACATAAATTGTGAAATAAATAAAGTGGCTTTTTAGGAACTATAAAAGTAAAACACCATTGTTCTTCGATTGTTTTATTTCTGACAGTATCGCATATTGTTTTACAGATTTTCTCGTATAAAGCTGTTGTAATATTGGGTGCTGCAGTAGACGACTGGTTCACCGTAATCACAGCCCCAACCAGATCCAAATGCGACGATACCGAGCTGAAAATAATAATAATTAATTTAGACATGGCATGGCTAGTGGTAGCGTCGGGTATCGGGTCACCCTCTTCCCTAAAATATGGTTGAGGAGGGTGATGGCTGGTGCTTGCGTTAACTAGTGAACGGGTGCTACTAGCGGTGCCAGGTTATTTTGCTAATGATACTATGACTATTTTATTCCATTTTTGTTCAAATACTCTGGTCCCAGTTTGTCATGTTCGTATTGTGCATCCATAGCTCATTGCATCTGCTATGTAAGCAATTTGGTTGTGGCATGACATTGGCTCTCACAATCAGCTGTCTTGTGTTTGTTTTTTTTTTCATGTAACGGTCAATTTGTACTGTACCTATTTGTATTAATTTGATAATTCTGACTGAAAAAGAGTGCCAAGAGTTTTTTTCCGCCGGCTTTTTTTGTCTCTTGGTCTACTGTAATATCTTATTTAACAACTATCAACAACTAGTTAAAGCCGAAGTATGTGATGACTGACTTCATCAAGTGTTTTGTGAAATTCCTAAGATGAATAAAACATTTTTGAATTTTAGCCCCGCTGGACTGTACTGGACCCAGTGACTCTGAAGCTTTTGTTTTATAAAAACATAAAAAGTGTGTCTTTTGCGCGTTCACAGTGAGAAGATTCTCTCCAAGCCACCGATTATTGAATATAAGTATTGTATATTTGACCTTACATATTTTAACTTTTGGTTTGGACAGCGTGTTTTCAGACAGGGATGCATTCTTTCTCCTGTATTTTTTAATATATGTATAGTGGAGTAACGATTGGAGGAAGAAAACTACTCTGCAAAAAATAAAGCAGATATGTCAACGCTAACTGGAGTAAGTCAGCAATGAAATGGGCCTACAAATCAACCAACAGAGCTAAAACAAAAGTCATGACAGTCGACCTAGCAACTCCCTCTGCATGTCCGGCGTCCTGAACCTAGAGATTGTGGATGAAGTCGTCTACTTAGGTTCTTTAATAACTAGCACAGGATCATGTATGTAAAAGAGATTTAAGAAGACGGATTGGAATGACAAAGAGCGTCCCAATTGCAAAAAGTTTGGGTAGACAGGAACATTTCTCGCAAGACAAAGAAACGGTTGGTCACCACTCTTGTTTTCTCCATTTTCCTATTCGGAGCTGAAACATGGACTTTCAAAAAAGCAGACCGGTTAAGCATTGACGCTTTTGAACTGTGGTATTGGAGAAAAAGTAAAATTAAAAATTTTAAAAACCCCCGACACAAAAAAAGACCTTAAAAACTAACAAATAATATTTTAAACCTATTCCAATTATTATCGTCCCATATATAATTGACTGTAAGACTTGTACTTTAAAATATTTTTATTTTCCGAGCTTCGTCGCCGCGTCGGGGACCGCTCAAGTATATAAAGTATTAAGCCAACAACAGCTAATTTATTATTACATTTAGGTATGAGCGATCTTAAGTTTCATGCATAGTCTACGCTCTACGTAATGCCGCGCGCGGCGAGCTCGGTGTGCGGCTTGCGGGCAGACAGGTGAGGGCAGACGACGTTGACGGTTGTGTCGATTTTACGAATTTTTCGGAGTGAATTCTTTTGATGCAATCTACAACTGACAACTGTTTTTTCAACACACTTGCTCGTAAAGTGAGCGTTATTCTATTGAATTTAGAACTATAAACTGGGCTATAAGTCGCGCGTGCATAATATATTATACCCTAGTGCATAATATAATGAATCCTACAAAGTTGAATTGTACCTTTGTGCAAATTACATGCGAGTAAACAGAGCATATTTTATTGGTCCGGGTTATACATTAAATATTTTCAGAAACAACAAAGAGGTTTTATACCACTTCAAATCCATATACATTTTTGAATGTTTGCGCCTTATATTAGTAAAACAAATTTGTATATCAAACATTATAAATTATTCACATTATATTCATTAATAACATTATTCACAATTTACAATAATTTGTTATAAAATATTAAAATATTTGCATTTACCACTCCAAATTAAACATTTTCAATTAAAATAGGCTGTATATGCTATACAGACATTAACACATTTGGCGGAAAAAAAAACTTACGCATGCGCGAGGTTCGGCGCCATTTTTTAATCACAATTCACAGCTTTGTTTACAAATGTGTTTGTTATTTTATGACCACGTATGTTTGTCTTTTACTCACAAGTGTGTTGAAAAACGTCGTATGTAACTCGTGAGCGTTGCTAATTACAGTCGAGGCTGTGATTTGAGCCCGAGCCGCAGGCGAGGGCTTAATAATAAGCCGAGACTTCGCTCACTTGTTACATAATATACTCACTTAGCGGTCCCCCGACGCGGCGACGACGCTCGGAAAATAAAAATATTTTAAAGTAGGTACAAGTCTTACAGTCAATTATATATGGGACGATAATAATTGGAATAGGTTTAAAATATTATTTGTTAGTTTTTAAGGTCTTTTCTTGTGTCGGGGGGTTTTTAAAAATTTTTAATTTAATTTTTATTTTGTACTTTTTAAAGTAGGTTTTAATATTAGGAAGGTATGTAAAGTAATTAGTTAGTTGAGAATAATCCACATGACAAATCAGCTTTAGCAGAATTGACAAGACTAAGAAATTACAATACAAAAACTTAAGGCTCAATTCCAATTGCGGCAGAGTTGAAGCAATGCAACGCATCATTTCACACTTTGGAAGTGGTGTAGAATTTTGAATCTATAGAACTAGTGAAAGGAAGTCAGATCCCCTCATTAACTATAAAAGATCTGATCATCTTCAAACGGCTGATCAGGTCATGGTAACTTAGGTACCACATACTTTCAATTTGACTGAAGTAACACGGTACTAAATTTCGAATCGATAGGACATATGGAAGGTAGTCAGATCCCCTCATCAACAATAAGAGAGCTGATGATCTTCAAACGGCTGATCAGGTTATTGTAACCTTACCATACACTTTCAATTTCATTGAAGTAATACGGTACCAAATTTCAAATCGATAGGATATATGGAAGGTAGTCAGATCCTCTCATCAACTATTAAAGAGCTGATGATCTTCAAACGGCTGATCATGTCATGGTTCCCTTACCATATAATTTCAATGTAATTGTAGTAATACGGCACCAAATTTCGAATCAATAGACATATGGAAGCTATTCAGATCCCCTCATCAACTATTAGAGAGCTGATGACCTTCAAACGGCTGATCAGGTCATGGTTACCTTACCATATACTATCAATATCATTGTTGTAATACGGCACCAAATTTCGAATCGATACGACATATGGAATTTAGTCAGATCCCCTCATCAACTGTTAGAGAGCTGATGACCTTCAAACGGCTGATCAGGTCATGGTTACCTTACCATATACTTTCAATATAATTGAAGCAATACGGTACCAAATTTCGCATTGATAGGACATATGGAAGGTAGTCAGATCCCCTCGTCAACTAGAAAAGAGCTGATGATCTTCAAACGGCTGAACAGATTTTCATGAAACATAGCTAAGAACACTCGGGATAAAATTATCTATAACACAAAAAAAACTAAACGAAAATCGGTTCATCCGTTTGGGAGCTACGATACCACAGACAGATACACAGATACACAGACACGTTAGACTTATAACACCCCTCTCGTTTTGCGTCGGGGGTTAAAAAATGCTGGGTATGCACTGGACTGAGCACCGTAAAAATGAGTCTATATTATCTGAGCTCAATATCCGAATGAGACTCACCACTGTATGCCTGCGAAGAAGCTTCGAGTTCTTTGGCCACATAGCCAGAAAACGAGAGGACAATTTGGAGAAGCTGTTGCTGACAGGCAAAGTAGATGGCAAGCGACCCCGAGGTAGAGCTCCGACACGTTGGTCAGATCAGATCTGAGCCACTCTGCACACCACATTATGTGAAGCTCTTTACGCCGCCGAAGAGACGACACAATGGCGCAAGATTGTCCGAGATAAGACATTGCTAAGAGGCACGACCCTCAGCCAGGAGGAGGAGGATTTTAACGTAGCTAAAGAGCAGGATTTTAACGTAGCTAAAGAGCATTACAAAAATACAAACGCTTTAAAATTATTTATCATTGACGCATACACATGACTATAACTTGAATTTTAATGGTGACATAAAAAACTCATTAAACAGTAGCACAAAGTACAGCGCGGGTTAAAAGTTAAACACAGTTATTTACTCCATACGTATATGAATACCGTAACGCATTAAATGGAAATTAGTTTCGAAGATTGCCCTGAATGTTCAAACAAACAAACTTTCTCTTGCACTAAACGTAGAGATTATTGTATGATATGTGTCTTGTAATGTGAATATTATAAAGGGTGATTGGTAATTAGTGGCAGGGCTGTTAATAATAAAATAAATAAATAAAATCCCCAGACAATCACACTAACTACATGGCCCCAAAGTAAGCATAGCTTGTGTTAGGGGATACCATATAGCGAACTAGGAGGCAACCTAGAATATAAATACATAAATAGATAAACACCCAGACACGGAACATTTTTTTTCTGGTTCCATGCGGGGATCGAACCCGCAACCACTAGCGTCTGAGGCAGATAGGTTTACCCCAGCGCCAAAGTGGTCGTGGAGGAGTGATAGTATAGCCTATTCCAGTCGTAATAGCTACCGTTATAGCAATAGGTCGAGCCCATTAGTAATAGCTCGCGTTTCGTCCGTTTGCATGAAGTTGAATTACTGTAGATATCTGTACTGTGTACTGTGTTATAGTTCCGAGTGTGTGTTTATTGTGTTTGTTTTACTACTTGCTTCTGTGAGTGTGAGGGGTGGACTAAAACACATAAAAAACCTATTTCATTTGTGTTTTGAGCCTGTCAAATTTCCCCAAACAATTTTTAACTTAATGTCGAGGGCATAGAGTTCAAATTCAATTATAATTCTTTGACAGATTTGGAACGCTTGATCTGCAGCCTTCTGTACAATTAGCAAGATGACACACAACTTGGTTATATGGTAGTATGGGTTTTCGTAAAGTAATGCTTAATTCAACCAATTTACGGCCGGTTTCAATAATTTAGCAAGAGTAAAAGTTAAGTTAGAAACTCCTAACCTATGCTGTGTCAAATCTGTCAGTTGAGCTACTATTGATAGGTAAATCAACAGTAAGTCAAAAACACAGTGCGACAAGGCTTTTTTGGCACTTGGATGATGACCATTCAGTATAATTTCCCTCTTCTTAGGGAAAAATATGAATGCGTAAACTTTTAGTTTTTTCATGTTTGAAAACAGAAATTACTTCATTTTATGTACTACAAAAAGGTAAGTCGCGTAAACTTTGAGAAAAACGTTAGTGGTATGTACAAAAATACAGGGTTGAAGACATAAATAGAAGATTAAGCAAGAAAATATAAGTGTTAAAATAAAGTAATATGAAAATAAGATCATGTTTTTATGATTAATTGTTTTCCTTGTCATCCTCGTCACCACTACCTTCTTTATTAGGTACCTACTCGTATCTAGAAAAGGTCGTATTTTGGAAGGTTTGTAAAAAATCTGCTTATTTTTCTTCAGTTTTCATACAGTCTTTTATCCTGAAATCGTAATTTTTATTGAGATTTAAAAAATGAAGTAAATTATGTTGTAAAGTCTTTTTTTCAAAGTATGGCAATACGTAAACATTGGATTGAATTTAAAAGTATATTAACAAATATGAGCCGTGAAGTGACATTTTCTAAGACGGCAGTTAGTTACAATTTTTTGCCACGCGCCAAAAGATCCTTGTCGGACTATCTATACCGGCTGTAAATCAGAGATACGATTATCAAAGGCCAGCAATGTTATAAGTCTTCACTACATCATCATCACAAGTCTTTGCAATGAGCCCACTGCAAGGCTCATTGCATCAGTCTCTCCCCTGGGTGACGAGGAGTTATAGGCCATTATCCAACATGCTGGTGTTCAGGAACTTTCAGAATGTTCAGGGCGCCGAAATGGCTTCTGAACAACCCTAACGACTACTGTATACAAGTATACAGCAACGGGACCGACTGCTTAATAAAACGTACCCTCCGAAGCACGGTCTTAACTGCAAACTTCTTTAACTATAGTTGAATTGTTTTCGAATGATTTTCGTGACAGTTCTCATTTTCTATTGCGCGCAAACTATTTACAACTAATAAAATATAAATTGGCGCGTTAAGAAAATAAATACTATATCAATAAAATTGTTTATTTTAAAATTATAAATGAAACTATTAATAAAATGTAATTGTTATTATTAACTGTAAATAAATTAAGTCATAAAGAAATCATCTTAAATACATAGATTCAAAGAAACGGAACGTTCAGTTGATAGTGATTGACACTACTGAATCGACATTGAATCGATGAATATGAGCGGCCATCTTGTAATCGGAAGTTTGTATACATTTTTTTCACCAACTGATTCGATACGTCAAAGCCATCGAATGGAAGATCGAACAATTTCATTACGGAAACGTCACAAAGATTGTCAATTTTGAACTGTCACAAAAACCACTTGAAAAGAATTCAACTATAGTAACTTACCAGCATAGGTCTTCCATTGCTAATAACGGTCAAAGGACCGCCAGAATCACCGTTACAGGGACCAATGCCTCCAACCCCACTAGTGCATACATTCCCTTCGTGCAATAACACAGGATACGTCTGTAGACATTCCGCTTCCGAAAGAATTGGACGCTCGACGAAGTTTAGGTTAGGAGATGTACCGCCATCTAAAAAAGTTATCTTATTAATAAACGAAAAAAATTTACGGCTTAGAATGGCCCAATGCAAGTATGTTCGTTTATATCCAGAAATCTATGAAAAAAGAGAAGATATCAAATCAAAATACACATTTAGACATAAGAATAAAATACAATTTCCACACTCAAAACTTCAGTTACATTCGGCCAGTCCCCTAGCAATGTCAGCAAAAATATACATTAAACTACCTAAAAACATACAGAATATCACAAACACTAAACATTTTTTAGAAACATTGAAGAAAATATTAATATTGTAAAGCTACTACACTCTAGATGAATTTCTAACCGATAAACTACTAAAATAGATAAGAGAAATATTTTATTTTTAAATTTACTGTATATTAAATTAAACTAAGTACAATTAGTCATGCTAATTCCTCCTCTCTCTCAAAATTGCAAGCGCCTAACAGGGCCCTTAATTGTCATTTTATGGTTAATTATTGTTACCATGTATAAAAATGTTTTAGGGCAGCAATAAAGAATTGAGTATTGAGTATGGTTAGTGTTGCAATTAATCCGAGTGCCCCTCAGCTGGCTAGTGACCGTCCTTCATATAAAACTTTCAAATATCATCGCTCCTGCGGTGATGTGTTCCGGAAATATATTATGAAGAGCCAAGAAGTATCCTAAGCCTATATGCTGTCATCTTCGACCTCATCTCCACTTACTCAATCAGGTGAGATTGAGATCAAATGCGGGTTTAGTCACCTATAAAAAAACAATACTAACAAAGAGAGCCATTATAAAAAAAAATACATAATATTATACACTAGCCACCGCGCGCGGTTTTACCCGCGTAACTTTTGATCCCGTAGAAATTTCGGGATAAAATATAGCCTATACCCTTCCTCAAGAGTTGGGCTATCAAATGCAAAAATATTTTTTTAAATCCCACTTGTAGTTTCTGAGATTAGCGCGTTCAAACAAACAAACAAACAAAAAAACAAACTCTTCAGCTATTAAGTATAGATACAACGTTGACCTACAAGCGAGAGGCATTAAATGAATCTTCATTCATTTAATGCCTCTCGAAATGAAAGGAATGAAGGTTTCATTTCATGCCTCTCGCTTTTATCAACATTGTATACATATCATTCGACGTTTTCAAAATCCGTGGTCATGAGCGACATTGTTTATCCTGAATGCTACGTTCAAATACTGAGCAACAGACGGATTGATGATTTAAAACTTTTAATCTAAGGCCTAACACCTCAGTCGCTCGTGACCACGGGGTCTGCAGACACCGAAAATTCGGGTTAAATTGTAAAATGTTCGCGGTGAAAAGAGTCCGGTTAAAAAGTATTTTGCTAAAGATTATCTTTGTTGAAAACTTGACAAAGTATTATGAGAATCATACTGTTAGTAGTGGCACCAAATCCAGACACTGTTCCTATTTCTCCAGAAAAATCCTTGGTCAGTTCTTCTCCAACTGGTAAAGCCACTGGTGAAATATTAGCTGAAAAAGAAAAACTGTTGTAGAGCAGAACTTTGGTATTCCGTCAAAAAATAAGCTACATTGTACAAAGTTTTTACATTTTTTTGTTTGTATGATTACAAAAAATAATGAAGTATGATTTTAATATTTTCTTATTACCTACGAAAAAAAAAAAAAAAAAAAAAAAAAAAAAAAAAAAAAAAAAAAAAAAAAGTCGTGGCGCCGTGGTTACTGTGTGAATCATACGATATCACAGGTTAAGCAACGTTCGGCGCGGTGCTGTATACTTGTATATAGTATATAGTAGTCGTTAGGGTTTGTCAGAAACCATCTAGGCGCCCTAAAAATTCTGGCATCCACCACCCAGCACTGGGCCAGCTTGGTGGATTATGGCCTATACCTCCTCTTCACCCAGGGGAGAGACTCATGCCCTGCAGTGGGCTCATTACAAAGAGTTGTGATGATGATGATGATGATGACCTACGAAAATAATTTTTTATTATAAGTAATTAATAATTTAATTATTTTAATTGGATAATAATTTCAAAATTATATTCTATTGATATTATTAACTGCCATAATTTTACATAAATATTGATAACCAAAACGATATCATACTTAGATTTTGGTATTTGATATCAGATTCTAAAGATTACCGCACTTTGAGATTACCTACACATTGATAACTAGATAATTTTTGATTTAATTACAAGTTATTTTTTTTGAAGATGAAAACATTTTAAGAGAAGGTTAAGAAGAATATGTGGATTTCATTTATGACAAAAAAAATGATATATATTTTTTATAAATTGAAATTTTACAATTCTTTTAAGTGAGCAAATTTTTATGACTATTGAAAAATCGGGGCTTAACGTATTTCTTAATAGAATAAAATTAAATAAATAAATAAAATCCCCAGACAATCACACCAACTACATGGCCCCAAAGTAAGCATAGCTTGTGTTATGGGATACCATATAGCGAACTAGGGGGAACCTAGAATATAAATACATAATTAATAGATAAACACCCAGACACGGAACATTTTTTTTTCTGGTTCCGTGTGGGGATCGAACCCGCAACCACTGGCGTCTGAGGCAGATAGGTTTACCCCAACGCCATAGTGGTCGTCAAAATATTATCAATATTAATAATAGAAATAGTTGGAAAAACGCTTTTATTTCTTGCTATTTAGCTGTAAATAGTACATTAAACTAAAATGTTGTTAACTTATGAGTAATATAAAAAATATAAATTTACGAAAAAAAAATTTTTTTTTTATTAATTGAATCCTCACATTATTTTTTACCTTAATATTTTGATCTTTATAAAAAAGCCCCTATATATTCATACAACGACACCACTTTTAACACTAACCTGTAACAGTCACTGCAGTTGGCAAATAAGCCACGGCAATATCATGGAAATTGGTAACAGGGAAGTATAGTGGATGAAGAACGACTTCGTTTGTCCATATTCTGAAACCTCCAGATAACAACGTGGCAGTTCCCAAAACGACGGTCATGGAGCGAGCTTGTTCAGTCCAGTCGTCCCAGCAGTGGCCTGCCATAAGGACTCGCTGGTTGCTGATGAGGACACCGCCGCATACTCCTTGCCAGTTTTCTTCTTCGATTATGAGTCCAGCCTGGAATGTTTTTGAAAAATGGATTAAAATACTGGATTGGGGATAATAAAATAATATATTAAATTCATAAACTTTTTGTATTTGTGAATGAAGTCCATATGACGACCACTTTGGCGATGGGGTAAACCAGTCTGCCTCAGATGCCAGTGGTAGCAGGTTCGATTCCCGTACGGAACAAGAAAAAAAATGTTTCGTGTCTGGGTGTTTATATATTTATGTTAAAAAAATTAAAAAAAATTATTTATTTCTTTTCACAAACATTTCTTAAAATAATAGTGACTGGTGCCTACTTTTAGATTATTATTACAGATAATCTGTACCAGAAGGCACCGCTCCTCCTAATAACTACCAGAAACATATAGCAGTGAAAAAAAATATATATATACGTATACATGTACATTAGAAATAGGTACAAACTAAGTTAATATTTTAAATAGGTACATTGTTGATCTGTCACTAATTACATTGAAATAAGTTAAATTTAATGTTGTTACAACTTATTACATATTTTTTAAGTGAGAGCAGTGTGTGTATGCATTTGTTTGTGTGTGTGTGTGTGTATGTGTGAGTGAGCGTGTGGATGTGTGTATGTATGTGCGTGTGTGTGTATGTGCAAGAAGGGCTATGAGTATAAAATAAAATATTGAAGAGTTTAAAATGATCATACAAAATGTGGCTATCATCTGAATGAAAAATTATTATTTTAACTATTATGTATGATTAGTTTACTTGTTCGAGCAGATATTCGACTTGTTCAAAAGTCTTGTTTTCCAACCAGTCAGTTATCAATTTCTTAACCTCATAAATTGGTTTTGAGTAAATATTTAGATGCTTATTTAATTTATTGTATAAACGGGCAGCGCGCATTTTATAATGTCTGCTAGCAAAGGTGGTGTTTATTGAAGGAATATTTACAGCAATATCCTTTCGTCTTTTAGACATTATATTTCTGTCATAGACTGTAGATCTATGTTTTCTTAAAATGGTGCTTAATATATACAATTTTTCTCAATGTAGGAAGTTTACAAAGTTGATACAGAGTATCAGTCGGAAAACGCCTTTTTTTTAAATACATCACCTTAAGGAGGCTACGTTGAGCCCGTTCAGCCTCAAGGAATCTAGTTTTAGCGGCACCACCCCATACAGGCAAGCAGTAGGTCAGTACGGACTGAACCAGCGATACATAAATTTCTTTCAAGAGATCTCTATCGCGACCACGCGAACCAGGGACCGATCCTGGAACAACATGTCTTAGATTTTTAAAGAACCATGTAAGTTTTCGTAGTCTTAGTATAATGTGTTCAAGATGTTTATTCCAAGACAGCCCCCGATCCACGTGGATGCCCAAGTATTTAGTGCAGTCAACTTTATGTATCGCTGGACAGTTACAACCGTCTGAGTTGCGATAAATTTCACAATTATGAATTTTAATGCTGTAATTTCTGTCAGGTTGTGTGTTATTATAAATACTGTAGCATATATAGTTTGTCTTGGTGGCATTTAGGGTAAGTATGTTATTTTGAAACCATTTGTTAACTTTCGCTAGCCCTATCTCAGCAGCGCGCTTAACTGCCTCCCAGGATGTACCAGTAAAGACGATGGCAGTGTCGTCAGCATATGAAAAAATATTAGCATGTGGAATCTTCATGTTGCAAAGATCGTTAATATAAATAAGAAATAACGTAGGTCCGAGCACGCTTCCTTGAGGCACGCCATGTGTTACATCTTCGTCTTCACTGGCACAATCTTCTAGTTTTACCCTCTGTTTCCTATTTGTTAAATAATCTTTGAAAAGACAAAGTGCAGAGTCTCTAATACCAATCTTTTTAAGCTTGTGTAGTAGAATGGGGACAGAGACAGTATCAAACGCTTTTTTGATATCAAGAAATACAGACATGCATTTGGATCCGTTATCAAGATGTTCGACTATCAGCGATATTAAAGCAGAAACAGCATCCTCTGTAGATTTTTTCGGTCTGAAACCGTACTGGGACGAAGAAAGTAAATTGAATTTATTTAAATAGCTAAGAAGTCTCACGTTTAGTAGCTTTTCTAATACTTTAGAAATTACCGGTAGTAAAGAAATAGGTCTGTAATTGCAAAGATCGTCCCTGTCACCACTCTTATACACAGGCTTTACGATTGATTTCTTGAGCGAGTTTGGGAATATTCCTTTATCAAAACAAAGATTTGTTAGATGAGTCATAACGGGAGTAATGAATGGCTTAGCTAATTTAAAAAATTTGGTAGGGACTTTATCCCATCCTGCTGCACTATCTGTTTTTAGAGTAGATATCATGGCATCAACTTCATCGTTATTAGTTTGGGACAGAACAAAAGAGTTGGGCTGAGATGGAAGGTTTTCAAGGTAAATGTATTGTTCGTTCAATACTGGATTTATATTTGACGCTAGTTGTTTGCCTATACTGGTGAAATATTTGTTGATAAAATTTGCTGAGGCAGTGGGAGATGATTTTAAGTTAGTAAGTTCTGGGTTCGTATTGTTATTTTTGTGAGTGTAAGTAATTTTTTTAATATTTTTCCACAAAGTTTTGTTATTTTTAGAAGATTTGCTAATGAGTTCTTTTTCATAATTTCTTTTTAATTTTTTTATTAGTTTATTACAATAGTTTCTATACCTTTTATATGTTATTCTAAGAATATTATTGAACGGGTCATCTTTTAACTGTTTTTGTAGTTTATTTCGATTCTGTATGCAACGTAAGATTCCCGGTGTTATCCATGGTTTTAAGGTTCGAAATTTCTTAGGAATATTCTTTATTGTTGTATTGTTGTTTAACGCAGAAGTTAGATTATAAATAAGACCATCCGTAATGGCGTTTGGATCGTCACTGTGTAAAAGTTCATCAAGATTTTTGGTGTTCAAATCGTTAAGAGCTTGTTCAAAATCTATTACTGTTTTGGTTTTACGTGGCTTATGATGATTTTTGCATTTCGATATCACTAACAGTCCGGTGAAGTGATCCGTTATTGTTGTGTGCAGTATAGCAATAGATGCTTGGAATTGAGTCTTGTTTAGCTTCAGCATAATGTGATCCAGACAATTCTCTTCCCTAGTTGGCATGGTGTGGCCGGTCAAAATTCCATACGGCGCGAGCATATCAAGGTACTGTAGTCTGTTTTTACGCTCTTGAGGGCGTTCATCTTCCTTCAATCTAATGTTTATATTGAGATCACCTGTAATAACTATGCTTTTGCATGAATGATTTATAATATCTAAATGTGAACTTAGGGAATTAATGAAGTTTTCAGCATTTTGATTGGAAGGGGATCTATAAATACATAAGATCGTGTTATTTAGAATATCTAACTGCAGACATGATGCATGTGTCAATTTAACCTCTTTTATTTTATGTTTAAGGGAGTTCTTAACATAGACTACAACCCCGTCATTCTGGTTAAGTTGATGTGTGGTGAAATATGAATTATAATTCGGCAATTTGGGAATTATTTTATTGGGATCAAGCCTACATTCCGTTAGGACTAAAACATCAGATTCAAATTTCAAACAAGATAAAGTCAGAATGAAGTCATCAAAGTTGCGGTATATACTTCGTATATTTTGTGTGATCAAGGTAAAGTCATTGTTTTTGATATTTATGTGTTTTGAAAGGTTTTTAATTTCACAATCAAAAGAATGTGCAATTTCTAGTCTATCGATTTCATTAATTGTTTGTATTGTATCCATTAGAACTTAAAGCAAGCACTAAGTTAGTCAAAAATAGAAGGCACTTTATATACAGAAAATAGTTGAAGCAATATGTATGTATGTATCTGAAGTAATGCAGCTGTATTGTGTTATTTGTACGATACACATAATAATGATGAATACAAATATCTATGTAAGAACATAATAAAACCAAATATTTTATATGGAAGCCCTGTATGTGATGTTTTAATTTATTAATGGATGTGTTTTCGTATGTTTTCATGTATGTGTTGGTATATTTGTGAGGTGTGTTTATATTTGTGGATAGTAAGTGTGTGTAATATAAAAATAAAAATTGAATATAGTTGAAATATTTCTCATAAAGTATTTTTTGACAGAAACAGTTTACTAATGAGAATAGTTGAATAAAACTTAATACTAGCACTAAATATAGGAACCTTAGCATGCAGTTCCTTCGATTAAAACAAAACAAAATAAAGTAAGATAATAGTCATTCTTCCAAAAGCAGGTGGTGTACGTGTTCTTCGCTTCTTATCAAAATGATTGGAGATTGATCATTTTTTCTAACATAGACTTTCCCGTAAGACGTCCAACAATATTTATAGCCTTTTGACTTAGTGAGGTCTCTAGCCAGGAAATGTAGGCGCGCTGCCTTTGATGTAAGGTTTTCCGAAAGAAATATGGGTGTATCCTCATGTGTTTTAATCCCTAGGTGCTTAGCACATAATTTTGAGTTATTCCTTCTGTTATAAGACTTAGCCAATTTCAGGAAATCACTCTTTAATAAAGTGGAATTAGTTTCTACCACTATTGTTGAATTAGTCTGATTAGGCTTTTTTCCGCGCACTCTATATATGTCATTAACATCATTTTTGGTAATTTTACAGTCAATGGTACTTGAGAGGGTTTCAACCATCTGAATTAGGTCACTTTTTTTCTCGTTATTAGTTATCGGAACATTTTTGATTTCAAAGTTCGTTTTTCTACTCATAAGCTGAATTTCTTCAATTTTACTTTCAAGAAATACTATATGTTCCCTGTCCTCTTTTCTATTATTTTCAATTTTAGTCATTTGTATTTTAAGCTCTTGATTTTCCATATGTAAGTGTTCAATTGACAATTCAATATTTTGATTAGACTGTTTTATTTCGTTGAGAGTATCTTTTAGCTCTGCGAGTTCTTTTTGCTGACTGCCACAGTAATACATAACTAAACGCCTAATTTCTTCTTTAAAATCATTGAAATGCGTAACAGTTACTTTGTTTGATTGACTATCCTGTCTGGATGACCTTTGAGTTACAAAATCGGGTGAGGATTTCGGAGACGATTTGTCATCTAGTTCAATTGACATTTCATCCTGGGATAAGTTTTCGTTGGGTTTTGTAGCCATATTGTAACAGAATAGAGCTTATTTGTGAAAACAATATTTGTGCAGGTAATACTTTACGATAGGTACTAATAATTCACCCAAATAAGCAAGTAATTTCAATATGTATAAAAGTCATCAATCATAAACATATACTATAAAGCCCTTTATCCAAGCCACAATAAATTTCTTTAAAATGTTGATCAGAGTATTTGTTTGTCACCGTCAGTGGACAGATGTCAATCACTCAATGTCTCTGCGTTGTTTTGAGGTTAATTGTGTTATTTTGTTGAGATGTGTGACGACACAAATTAGATTGTTTTCATTGGTTTAAATTTTGAAAATAAAGTGATATGCAAACTCAAAACAAACAAGTGACTAACCGTTAACAAGATGTTGATGTAAGAAAGATCCAGTTTATCTGCTCCAGTGGTATTTTTTTGCAGATTCCTGTTGTTCACGAATGTAAGCACTTTTGATTGTATGGAGTGGAAACAATTTTGTTGAATATTGCAGCGTATTTTTCTTTATTTGTGATTAAACTTTGAGGAGACGTACTAGTTAGTGTTGACACGTTAAAGAGCGAGACGGAAGAGAACGTACTTATTTATATTCTAGATTCCCCCCCTAGTTAGCTGCATCCTAGTCCCCATAACACAAGCTATGCTTACTTTGGAGCCATGTATTTGGTGTGATTAATTTCACCTAATATTAAGTTGAGATTGAAAGCGCCCGGGTGTAAGAAGAACTGGCTCAAATATTGCCGTGACACTCCACTGCGGTATTACCGCTTCAGCGGCATTTGGCATCTGGCGGCAGAATTTATATGAATTCGCGAGCCGGAGGGACTATTCACCAGAGGGATTATTCACCAAAGGGACTATTCACCAAAGGGATGTCACTCAGATTAGTCGTCCTTTATGACACGCTTGTTCAGCGTGTTCAGCGTGGTAGGACTATTCTTAACCAACTCTATACGGGGCAAACTAAAGTCACAGTCATTGAAAAAGACATCTCAAACAGAATTTACCATAGCAAGTATACAATAGCCGGCAGACATCAACTGCTGGACTCCCTTCTCCACGTCGCGTCGTCGATATTATATGACATTATATGTTGAAATGTTGGAGACTGAGTAAAGACTATTATTTAATATTTTTTATAAGGAGATTCACATCTAGTATCTGCCTCATCGCATTCGCAGTCGCGAAAGACAGTCTGGAGGATACTATATAACCCCAAAACTATTCGGACATCTCCGGCAGTACCTACCGAGTAAATTTCCACTAGATTAACAATTGTTACGACTCATCAAAATCCTATAGGTGAAGCTCCACAGGACAAGACTTCAAATCTAAAAACCTTTCTTCTGCAATGGTCATTGTTCATTTTTTTTATTTATTTCATACAAAAAACCGTTTCGAGGAATAAGGTTTCTGATTAATTTAGTCGATTTAAAACATTTAAAAATATTAGGGTTTAAGAGATTTTTACAAAATACATTTGACCTTTATTTAACCTTGATGACGTCATCAAAGGCATCAAATCGATCAAGTGTTATGCCTTAAAGCTGTATAAAAAAAGTCAAACTAAACTCTATAGCTCTATGGTGATTGTTTTGTTTTGTTTATATTTTAACGTAACCTCAACGTAACAAACTCAGCTTCTTTATTTTTCCCTGCGATTGATCTAAGTTTAATTAATATTAAAAGGGCTGAGTCCAAAGGGTTTGAACGATCGGCTACAGATGTTTCAGTAAAATAAAGAGTAACAATTATTTTTATTAGAATAAGGAGTAAGCGAAATACTACATTTTATCATCAAATGAACCAAAAACTTATTAGTTATTTAAAAAAAAATAAGTTGAATTAGCCCGCAGTAGTGCAACTTAAGAGTTTTTATCTTTATATAACTATGCTTTTTAGCACTACTGATCCCTTAGTCTGATACTATCAACTAATATTACTTTTTTAACAAGGATATCTGTTATAAATTAACAAAATGAACAAGTGATTACTTATTTTATTTTGTATATTAATAACCCCTTGTTCGAGAACCTTGTCCGTGTCGGTAAAGATGCATGCGGAAAGAGATTTCATGCTTTGATTTAGTGTCTTTTATATTATTTGGTACATTTGGTGGTTCTGACTTCGTTTTAAATAATCGCTATAGACTGATATATGAATTAGCGTATAGTTATTTTTTTCCTATAGGGCTGAAATAAAAAGTAGCCTGGGATGGACTCCACTATTTAAGAATAATTAATTTAATTATTTTAATTATAGATTATTTATACAAACTACAAAGAAAAGAAACAGAGGAAATAAAGACGGTTAAGATTTGATTGGAATCTATGTTTGAAATGTTGGTTTGTTGCAGCGAGATGCTATCCATGGAGATGTTCTATTTTTCTATACATACTTTATAGTTATATAGATATTAAGTAGGTATAACTAAAACCTTTTATCTCACTCTCCCAATACAAAAACCATTGAAGAAAAAAAGAGATAGTACTATTTTCATTCTCCTACCGAATGAAAAAATTAAAGGCATGACGTCATACGAATGTCATTAGAGTGCCTTGCCGCCATGTTGTATTTCAGAATTCAGAGTACTTAAGATGTCAAATTGTGGTTTGGCTGAAAGGTTTTTTCAATTTACTAATTAAGTGGCTGCAAATTTGTGTTTTATATGTTAATATCTGCAAAAAGTACAAGCAGTTTTCAATATGAAATGTTCAATTTTGTGGTGTGGTGCGAAGAAAGATGATAAATACCCTAATTTAACTTTACAAAGGTTAGTAAGATTTTCATTGATTAAAACAAGTAAATTGTTGTTATAAAGTGCTCCACATAACTTTTTTTGTGATTTGGTCATGCAATCTTAACTATGCACTACATTTTTTTATATTAAACATGTTTTACTTTGCCGAAAACTATTGTTGAAACTGTCTTGTTTGTTTACATTAGAATTTAATAGTGATGTATTTTTCTTAAAACTCTATATCGATATTTATAATTTTAGGTTTCCAAGAAATGTTAACTTAAAGGGACGGTGGTTAGAAGCCATTGGAAGCGAGAACTTAAACCCAAAAGTTAAATTTTGGTATATTTGCTCTTTACATTTTGAGGAAAATAGCTTTTATAAGACCCTTGATGTAATTAGATTGCGAGATGACACAGTACAATTTTCCAAAAGGTAAGAAATCTTATTTTGTATTATTCGATAAAAATAGACTTTGTACCTTTTTTTTAGAAATGAATAAATATTTGTAAAAATTACTATGTTGTTTTACTGCTACCTGCATAATACGAGTGTAAAATCTTTCTAACTTTCATAATATAAAAGGAAGGTATGGTTAATTATTACATAGTGGCCATGTGGATAGTTATATTTTATAATTACTATTATTTTGATCAGATTTCACTTTTTATAATTGCAATGTCCACTTTCATTTATTTATTTATTTTCATTTTTATTGTTACTATTTTGTGTTCCTTCGTAATTCATGAACCTCTCCCTCTCCCTCCCCAGTATCGAAAGAATCGAAGGAATATTCTTTCAATACTTCTTTCGATTTTCCAAAAAGGTAAACAACACCTGTCATTAATTCGATACTTGCTCTCAATTTCGAATAAAACGCTTCAAATATGCTTCGAAAACACTCGTAGACTAATAATCAAAGTCAAAGAAAAAGAAAAAACTGGTATATATAAGTAGTAAATGGAAAAAAAGGCAGAAAGTTTTACTAAATGGCAGATGACGGCTAAGGGGCGTCTCTTTTAATAGTTGCATAAGACGCCCTAGGACCGTTATAAAAAATGGTATGACCGCACCAGGCAGAAGTTTCTAAAAATAACCGTCGCAATTAATCGGATGTGTGTTCCTTCCCTGTCAAATACTGTCAATAGGAGAACGTAAGTTTTAAACCCCTAAATTTTGGTAAGACAATTTATTTCTGGTGGCGTGATAAACTTATAAACAAAGCTATTTAGAAAAAGCGTATATTTTTCCTGACAAATAATAAGTTAATAAATCCCCAGATGAATCATTTCAAGCATTTTCATGGTAAGCATGTGGGATAACTTTAGTAATTTATATATTTTTTTCCAATACCAGGATAAAGCACAGACCTAAAAATTTTTTTTAAAAATATCTTTGATCATCAAGTTTTCAGTTATTTACTAATAAATGATGCTACACCCGAATAGTTTCCTTTCTCTATCAATAGGATAAAGCTTCATTTCGCATTTTTGAATACACATTTGCTCAAGAAAACAAAATAATCGTCCGATGAATCGCTGACGTTTTCGCTGATAAGCGCTTATAAGTTTCCAGCCTTAATTCTGTATACGGCCTTAGAAGTATCGATATCGATACAACTTTAGTATGCTCACTATTGGCGGCCATTTTATGCTACGATTTAACTTTAGGTATGCACCCATTTTTTGCTGTTATTTCAGATCCATAGTGTTAGAGATCTATGGTTTGTTGTCTGTTGGCAATCCATTGGGTGACAGTGACATAGCATGACTTTAGCACACAGACACAGCTAATATTTTTTTTTACTGACTGACACATGTTTATAAAGTTAATGCCACTGATGACGTCATCACGTACTAATTTCATGAAATCAATATAAATTAAACGACACAGTTAAAAATAAAACTATTCAAATTGTTCTCTCAAAATAGGCTAAAGATTAATATAACATAATAAAAATAATAGGTTAAAAAAAGTGAACAATGCCTTGCAACTGCTAGCGAACGACCGTACTTTTAACTCACTGGTCCACAACCAGTGATGTTTGATTCTAACCTAAAAATACTCAAAACATACCTGCCAAGGAATTTGTCCCAATCCAGCAGGTGATCCTCCAACAATCCTAGAAGCTGTCGGATTAGCTAGATATTCTTTTTCAGCTTCACGAAGTCTTTTAGCTTGAGGAATAGCTACTCTTCTAATGTACCCATAGGCTTGTTGTGATGGATCCAATGGCTGAAAAGACTTTGCGTAAGCACTAACTGCTATTAATGACCATAAGAGAAGAAGCTTCATTTTTAAAAATTGACTACACTACTTCACACGACACTTAAAGTCAATGTGAAATGACCACTGATACTTTCAAAAATATACTTCGTATCTATCAGAAATGTATCTTAATCGAGATTAATAATTATCAATCTATCGCGATTTTGATATGAGTAAAATAAATGGTGTTATGTTGGAACAGCCAAAATTAAAAACAAAAGTATAAAAAAATCGTTTTGTAATTTCAGAATCTGAAATTATCATTTTCAGAGATTTATGCGAAGCGTTCAATTAATTGATTTCGTCTTAATAATCGTCTTATGTAATCTATTGATGAAATGCCCTTCTTGCATTGAAATCTTATGATTTCTTAAAGAATGGAAAAGCAAAATTAATGGAAAGACTAAGTTACCTTGCTAATTCCGCGACTCGTACTTGCACTAGAGATGCAGGATTTTCATGCGTTGGTTCATCGCCCTCCCTCCCTCAAGCAAGAAGCAAGCAATGCAATGAACACTCACTTGGAATACTGTAACCCACTCCACAAGCTACCACCGACACGAGTTTCGCTTCAACCAGAAGCATCCTCAGGGTGCAACGACCACCACCGAACTGAGTTGTCTTGGATTTCCGCAAAGTAACGCCTGATTCAATCAATTATATCAATGGAAAGAGTTTATCTGGATCTTTAATGGGTCTGTTTGGAATGGTCCTCTAAGCTCGATTTCAGACTATGTCCTATAAATGCGCCCAGAGTTTTATTTAATAATAATAGTGAAGTTAAGAGGAAGAAGATCTTAAATCTTTTTATTTCATTCCTAAATACCAAAGGAGCAGAAAGTGTGAAGACTTTTCCAGCTAACGCCTTGAGCCGGCATCAATAATCCTAATCTACAATGTGACTGGTGGGTCACTTTTCAAATTCAAGGACTTGATAGTTTGAGATCATACTTAAAGAGAAAATATACAATAAAAATATATATTAATTATTAACTGAGTAAACTTAACCGAAAGTTAAAGAATTTATTACGCAACACATGGTTACACTAACGTTGGCAGCACTATGTAAATTAAATAGAAACAAAACTTTATTTATTTATAGAGAATTCTAGAGAAAAATTAAGTATCTTAATTATGACCAGAATCGAGTACAATATCTAAAATTTGTCAGCAGTCACTGTATATTTGTTTTAGTCCGTAAATTTAGAAGCTATTCACAATCAAGTGGATATAATTATAGCGTTTATTTAAATGTGAATAAACTCTTTAAAAGCTCATAAACGAAGCCACAATAGATACTAGTATAGTTATTTGTTGTTTCAAATAAATTAACATCGTCATAAGATATTGATAAGATTAATTAATTTATTCAGTTACGTTATAGATTACCTTAATATCTGGAAAGATTAAAATAAAAGATTATCTACCTCAATGAATGGGAAAACTATAAAATTATAGAATAGAATAGAAAATCTTTATTGTTTTTTAGGTAACATAATTAAAATTGAATTTTTTAATTGAATTTTTTTAATTGAATTTGAAATTGAAGTAACTGCAAACAAAATGTTTTTGAAAAGCGGCCAGCAACATTTGTTTTCTTTTATTAGGGTCGGATTCCGGTTTTTCTAAACCGTTATCATGTACTTGGCGTAAAACCTTTTTATTTCGGTTTTATTCGTGAAACCGTTATTTTTAAATCAGTTTATAGGGGAGCAATATTTAAAATTCGTGCTCGATTTACCGGTTCAGAACTAATAAAACCGGTTTAATCAGAAGTTAAACGCCATTTTCTTACTTTCTGAATTGGACCTAAATTCTGATTTATTAAAGAAGTTTATTCCGTACATGTATTCGCTCGAGTGCTAAAATATTTAAGGTCCCGGCCGGCTAGATAAGGGTAGTCACTCGTCGAATAAACCGTTTTATTAACAAAGCAAAACTCAAATAAACCTTAATTATTGACTTAAATTTTCGCGATTCATACTATTAAATAAAACACTTTTTAACCGGATTTATCGCGTGTATTTACATTTTTTTTTTATTTTAACTTGACGTTTCGTTGTCTTTTACACCTCAGTCGCTCGTAACCACGGGGCCTGCAAAGACACCGAAACGTCGAGTTAAAATAAAAATAAAAATCGCGATAAATCCGGTTAAAAAGTGTATTATTTAAACCGTAATTAACCGCTTTTTTAAACCGGTTCCGAACCTTGCTTTAAAAACATTTAGTTGTTCTCTATGAACATTGCGATTGGCTCTATTATGTATATAGCAACACACAGAAACAATAACTTTCAAGCGCTACTTAAAATTCTACGTATTTAGCTCCATACAGAGATATTTTTTTGCGGCACGCAAACGAGGGTTATGTTTTCAACGCGTATGTATGTATGTATGTATGTTTGTATGCATGTCTGTTTCTTGTTCCCTGATTTCTACTAAACGAATGGATGATTGGATGAACAAAATATTTGTATCAACTGAGCGAGCAATATAGGCAATATGAAATTCCAAGATGGCGCCTGTCAGGAGGGATTTAGGGGGGGATAACAAACAAAGGATTTCCGTTTTTAACAATATGGATATCAAATGAAAGCTTGTTTAAATACTTTGTTGACATTTTACCGGCCACTATAAAACATTTTTTTTTCTACTCTTTCTAATGCGATTGCTGCATGGCTATGAATCTCCCCATGATTCATAGCTGCAGACACTAAGCTGGCCTAGTGCTACTTTTAAAATTCTTGCTAGTTTCAACCGACTTCCAAAAAAGGAGGAAGTTCTCAATTCGTGTGTGTATTTTTTTATTTTATTTATGTGTCTTTGTTACACGATGTTTAGGTCAATTATGAATCGAAAATTCTTGTTTCATATGATTGAAGATACTCCAAAGGTTATTCCCATATAAATTTCATCGAAATCGATAGCGTACTTCAAGGATAATTTAAAATTTTTGAAAAGACATGTATGAATTCGGAGAATGTTTAAATTGACGACATTATAATTCAGGCAAATTTTTGACGTGAAGTCGGTTTTTTAATGATCCGCATTCGTTGATTATTTAAAGTTTTGTACAGAATATTATATTTTAACTTCTTTGCTATCATAAAGTGTCAGATTCTAATTCTTATTACTTTGTATTGTTACGGGTGAATAATGGCTGGAGGTAAATGCTTATTGTGATTTTTTAATATCTTGAAAGAACCACGTCTTTTCAGTCGGAAAGGACCCAACAATCAGGACCCAACAATCTGACCAGTCGGTCGGCGATCAGGGCAGGATAATTATAATTTTGAAACATCATTTTTATCTCAAGCAGGCTTGATTTGAAAATCGTTTCAATCAAGCACGACTTTATTGTCACTCTATGTAATTGTCCTAAAATTCGTAAAACAATTTTATGCTACCGAGTAATATACGTTATTCGTCAGAAAACCTTTATCCAAAACTTTTATTGAAAAATCAGGCCTCTGTACTAGGTAAACACAAGAATAAAGGTGTAGACGGGCATAAATCGAGGTTGCACTGAAAGGAAAAGAGTCGATTCAATGTCGTGCAGCAATTAATGCTTTTATTTTAATGCTCCCAGATACCGCGGCCATCTGGTGCATCATAGAAATAATTAATTTATCTCATCAGCAGTGTGAGCACAGAACTTTGTCGACTCGTATGTTTACGTGTGGAAGTCGTCGTGGCGCCGTGGTTACTGTGCAAATCAAACGATATCGCAGGTTAAGCGCGCTCGGTGCGGCCGGTATTAGGATGGGTGACCGTCTGTAACACTTTTTTTTTTAGTGTTCCTCTCTCTCGATTAATGATTGATAGATTTGAGTATAATCTGTTTCCAGCTGACCGATCTATGTCAAGTTTCTTTTTATCGGGAATCATCAACTCACTGACCTCTATATTTACCACTGGACTGGCGGCTGTCAAAGTGCTTTTGTGCCCGTTTGATAATCGCCATTTTGGCGCTGTCGGACGTAGCGAGCAGTAGCGAGTGTCCGTGGTACTAAAACTAGTCGCTTACACATATGTCACATGTCCTCATTCTTGATAACTTTTATATAATTCTTATAACAATAACAACATAAAATTCGAATTAATATTTAAAAAATATAAAATTACTTAACAATAAGCAAGCACTTCTCTGGCGGCCACTTGCAATATACGTCAAAATTTGTTCTGCGGACACTCGCTACTCGCTAGTGGCGCTTCAAATAGGCACATAAAAATAGCTGTCAAACTTACGGAACAGCCAGTCCAGTGGTAAATATAGAGGTCAGTGCATCAACTGCACAGGAAACGTCAGATTGGTTATAAAAAGGGGGTGAGATAGGATCGCGTCCTTTTATTTTGCGTCTGCTGCGGAAGAAATAGTCAAACAAGCCTGAATCCGAGCCTGTGGTCCGAGAGAACCCTTCTGAATATGGCGTGATAGCAATATTGGCATAAATTTATCTATTTTAATATTTTTTTTTGTAAGTATTATACTTAATTCAGTTGGTTGTTGAGTCATGCGCAATGGCGTCTCATGTCTATTGTTTTTCTTTCCAGTTGGAGCATACTAACTATGGAGCTTACTTAATCCATTTGCATCAAAAAAATTTTGAAATATACTATATTTATTTGTGCTCCAACTTACTGGTTTGATTTCTCAAAATATCCACCTTCTTGTTTGTGCGTTGAGAGCTAGGGCTGGCGCTCAATATCAATAAATTCTGCCCTCTCTCACGCCTCTGAGCCAGAACTTTCTCACGCCCTGAGGGTAAGCTAGCCGTCTCTCCACTCCAGGTATATCCATCCGCTGTGGGTTTAATCTCATCTGGTGACAAGGGGCCTACCAACACCTTAGCGCCCAGACCCACAGAGGAAAACTGGTACAGTGGCGCCCAACGTGGGGCTCAGAAAGAAAGGATATTTGAGAAATCTAATACTTAGTTCTTAATACTATAATAATAATAAAACTTGAATGTTGGAATATCTTTAAAGTTTACATCAGTTGATTCTTGTGTTAATTTAGTCGTTGTTGTTTTTATGTCCAAGAGACTTCTATGAAATTAGCTTACATAAACATACTATCCTTACATAGTAATTGTGTTGAAATCTTTCATTGGATTTATATTTTGATAACTGTATGCATAAGCATTAGTGGTTATAATAAGGTTGTTGTATAAGGGGTAATTTCTCTTATGTGAAAACATTAACTTGTTCCCCAAATATTAAAAATAAATTTTATCCCTCGGTAACTTATAATTTTGTAAGAGGAGTAATTTAGTTTAAATTCATTGTTTTTTGTCACGGTGGATCTGTGCAGGCTTAGTTAAGATTAATAATGATAACTTTTGTGGTATTATAATAACAACTCTTATTGGTTAAAGTGCATAATTTATTAAGTTAAAACTTGGTAAGTCTAAATAGTTACATTTGTCAGCTTCATGTCGTCGGTGAACAATGCAGGGAACTGTATGAACAATTTAACGTAAAATGTACTATCGTCGAGCAAGTTTTAAATAAATTCAAAAAATATTTTGAACAAAAGAAAAATGTAACCGTTGAACGTCATCGCTTTTTCACAAGAAATCAAGGTGAAAATGAATCAATCGAACAGTGTATGATTTAAAAAAGCTAGCAAGTACCTGTGAGATTGAGCAACTAAGTGATTCGCTGATAAGAGATAGATTAATTTGTGGAGTTACTCATGCGGGCATACGAGAACGCCTATTAAGAGAAGCGGATCTATCTTTAGAACAGGCATGCGAGATTTGCAGATCAGTTATTGTGTCAAAAGTGTACTCAGAAAATTTACTAACACAAACTGAAAGGTGCGAGAACATTTGTAAAATACAAAAGAGAACTGCAATGAAACGAGAGACAAGAAAGGACGGCGGCGGCGGCAGTGCGTGGAGTGGCAGCGGCAGCGGTGCGGCGGCGGCGGCCGGGTGGCGGGCGCCAGGCGGTGCGCGCCGGCTGCCGGGCGGCTCGGGCGCCGCTGCCATGCCCCGGCGGTCTCAGCTGGCGCGCGCCGCCTGCTCCAAGTGCGGCACGGCACATCCGCGGTATCAGTGTCCCGCGTACGGCAAACGTTGTGTTAAGTGTTCAAGACCAAATCATTTCGCGCGAGTGTGCAAAGTGAATAGCTTACAGGATAGTGATAATCAGGTAATTCTAAGTTTAAATAATAACGACACCTGGTCAACTATTTTAAATATTAATGGTATAAGGTACAAGTGGGTATTAAGGCCTAGCTAAGGGAAATTTGCTATAAAATGAAAAATATTCAACATAATCAACAAGTTTTATTATATATCAGTTATGTACTTAACTGACTACCGTATTTAACTGAAAAGTTTTATCTCCAGTTGAAAACTAAATTAATATGAGACTTCTTTAAAAACTCAATCTAAAGGCCTTATTATACTATAGTAGGGTAAAAAGGCCTATAGTATAAGCCATCCAAAAATCAACTTATAATGTGTAAATTGTTATTTTTGAGATCATACAAATAAAGTTATAGGAACATAACACTCATAAAACAAAATCTATCTATTCGAATTCACCAGGACACTAAAATTGATTAGTATCTTCAACCGATAAACCGACGTCCTCTTTCTGATACCATTTAGCATTGCGAATGGATGATGCATTGCGTGGTATCATCTATTCTGTCTCATTCGCAGGCATGACTCATGGTACCAACTGAACTGCTTCGGTGTAGTGCCCGGTGATGGTGGTAGACTACTTGGTATATACGATTTTAGCTTTCTTTGGATTTTAAGTCTTTTTTTATTTCATATTTCTTATTTTCTGTTCTACATTTATTCCATTCCCTTGGCTTATCAAAATTCTCCTCTGGGTATTTTTTTTAGTTTCTTTTTTTCTTTCCCTTACTATTTCTTATCTTTTTATTATATTTATCATACAGATCGTTTGTGACTGGCGTACCGCGATAATTAATGTCTTTTTCCGCCGAATAGGTGACTCATAGTCTTTGTATTGCTCCAACAGCTGAGAGCAGATGATCTTCTGACCACAATTTATTTATTTATTTATTTATTTCACAAAAACTTTTTGACTTACGAACTAGATTAACTAATTTACAAATTTTACAAATTGTACTGGTTGTTCTAGCATAGTAGCACTGGCATCTGAACTAGGCCGAGCCTGTATCTCAGACACCAGTTTTTTCCTTCCCCATGACAAGATACAATAGTTTAAGTTTCTTTACAAAATCATTCTAACACGGTACATAAAACAAAATAAAACAAAAAAGAAAGCATCTTGCATCAACAATTACAATTTAACAATAAACCGTACCTTATTTCATACTTATTTCATACTTATATAACACGAAATTCATTCAACAATATTGAAGTAATACATTTTTCATATTTTTTTTTTTTTTTATTATTTGGGCGGTAGGTACATTTAAAAACTAATGCCACACGTCAGGCAAGCAGCTCATCCATCGAAACAAAAGAGAAACAGGTATCTGGCAATCACATGCGATTTTAGCCCGTTTATACAATTGCATTGATTTGTACTCAAGCGATATTTGTTTGACAATTCAAGACGGGCAGTTAGACCACAAAGACTGTGGACACAATTTAGTTGTACTTTTAATGATTGTGTTATAATGTTAATTTATTATGTTTTATTATATTACATTTATATAAAATGTTATTATGGTGAAAATATTGTATTTTTAAATAAGTAAGAAAAACAATTTATTGACAAGTTTAGATGAGGTGTTATAAATATGATGCACAGTTCTTTTATTACGTTAATTTTATTTTATTTTGCCTTTCAAAATGAATAAAATGCCTTTCAATTTTTCTTTTAAACAAATTATATTTTAGTTTCATATATAAAATATACAATAAATATTTTAGAAGTAGACATACATACACGTATAAATAGCTACACATATATACTCATTACTTACTATGTTTTTTTTTTTTTTTCCACGCAAGGTATAATAGAATTATTTTAAATAGTGTGGGGTTTAAGTTTGTGCATTACATGTATACTCATCGCATGATGGAGAATAAACGCTCAGTTTCATCATAGCTAAGGGTTTTTAACCAAGTAGTTAATGTACTTTTTAATTTATGAACGTTCATTTGGTAAATATTGAGGATTTTATTAATTTTATTATAAAGCATGGGTCCTAGATAACATTGGAACTTATTCATAAAAAATGTTTTAGTGTGTATTACAGGGCACACTTTATCTTTTCTTCGTTGCTGAACCAGCAGAGGGTCAAATTTGAGTCCATAATGTATAAAAGTTATTACTTGCTGGATATACAGCTGCCGGACAGTTAATACTTTTGTAAGAGCATAGAGATCCCTAGTAGGGAACCTAAAATGTTTAAAAGTCATTACTTTTAGTAAAGATCTTTGTGCTCTCTCAACTGACACTAAATTAGATTTGCAAGCTCCACCCCAAGATGTTATGCAATAGTTTAAGACTGATTGAACTAAAGCAAAATAAACAGTTTTGATAGTTTTTTCATCAGCAATATGTCTAATCGTTCTAAAGATGTAGGTCAGTTTACGTAATCTTTCAGTCATTATTTTAATCTGTGGTTTCCATGTCAATGTTTGGTCAAGCAATATACCCAAATATTTAATAGTGTTAGCTCGCCCGAGAACATCACATGCGCACGATGACGTTGAGCCCACGGAACAACGGTGAACTCTCAGTTCATAGTTCGTCGATGGTAGTTGGCCCAGATTAGTGCCAAAAGTGATATATTTAGATTTAGATGCATTTAAAGTCAGGAAATTTTTATCCATCCACTGTGCCACCTCACATAGGCCATTCTCCGCCGAGCTCCTAACCTCTTCCCAATCTTCGCCATGGAACACTAGAGCCGTATCGTCAGCATATGTGAAGATTTTACAGTTTTGGAGTCTAAGTTTACAGAGGTTGTTAATATAAATTAGAAAGAGTGTCGGCCCGAGTACGCTACCCTGAGGCACCCCAACGGTAATATTTTCATCCAAACTGTAATGATCACCTATTTTGACCCTCTGTTTTCTTTTCTGTAGATAATCAGTATATAATTTCAATGGCGTGCCTCTAATACCCAGACGTTCCATCTCTCTAAGTAGCAGAGGAATAGAGACAGTGTCAAAGGCCTTAGCGAGGTCTAAAAAGACTGCTATACATTTCTTCTTCGAATCAAGATTAAGTGCCACGAAATTAGTCATATTAGATACAGCCAAATCTGTCGATTTATCCGCACGAAATCCATATTGGTTTTCTGATAAGATAGAATTTTTGTCTAGAAAAGAAAGTAATCTTCTATTCATTATCTTTTCAAGAATTTTCGATAAACTAGAGAGTACCGATATCGGTCGGTAATTTGTAACACTGTCTCTATTCCCGGCCTTATGTATGGGGTGTATTATTGAAATTTTAAATGCGTCCGGAAATATACCACTGTCTATCGATAGGTTAGCAATATGGGTCAATATTGGAACGATTAGGTGTTTGCACATCTTCAAGACTGTCACTGAAATACCGTCCCATCCCACAGCACTATCAGTTTTGAGTGTGTTAAGAATGCTTTCAACTTCCTGTTCGCTAGTTCTAAGAAAAACCATTGAATCGGCGTAAGATGTCACATCCAATAAATTTTGATGCTTTGATGTAGTACTACAATTGATTTTAGAGGCAAGTTCTTTTCCGACATTTGCAAAATAGTTGTTTATTTTGTTTACTGAATCTTTTGGGTCTGTACATAATTTTAGCAATTCTTTTGAATCTGACTTTTTAGTTTTTTGGTTAGTGACTGATTTGATAATTTTCCATTTACTTTTAGGATTAAAAGCATGTTTTTTCAATTCATTCCGTTCATAATTTCTTTTAACCCTTTTCAAAATATCGTTGCAGAAGTTTTTATACCTATTATACGTAATTTTTAGCGTATTGTTATTTGGTTCAGACCTGAGTTTAAGATGCATATTATCGCGATTTCTTATACAGCGAATGAGACCAGGAGTTATCCATGGCTTCAAGCAACGAGTACCTTTAGGAATAAGCATGGTTGATGTATTATCCAATATAACTTTGGTTAATATATCAACTAGTGTCTGGGCAGACCAGTTTGCGTCATCCGAGTCTAGGATACATTTAAAATTGACTCTTTCAATATCTCTAAGGACAGCATTATAGTTCGTTTTTTTTATTAATAATTCTTGTTTATGATGTCGTTTTTTGTCTAGATTTATACAAGTGATAACAGCTGAATGATCTGTCAAAGGAGATTCTAAAACAATAGTTATTATTTTTTTATCAGTTTTTACCATTATGTGATCCAAGCAACTGTCAAGTCTCGTTGGAAAAACATGAGCTGCCAACATGCCATGTGAAGCCAAAAGATTCAAATATTCACATGAGTTACCATCATCATTACTTGGTGTGATATCAATATTCAAATCCCCTGCCACCATAATACTATGATACATTTTATGTTCAGATAGTAATTTATTAAGAGAGTTGACAAAATTTGATATGTTTCTTATTGATGGAGATCTATATATAGCAACTATTAGAATGTCATTATTTATTTTAATCAACATACAGCTGGCATCTGATAACGTATACTCTTGAACAACACAAGAAATGCCCTCCTTTACATATAAAACTATACCATCATTCTGATTTGTGTTGTTTGCTGAGTAAAATAAATCGTAGTTGTTCATAATAGGAAATGCAGATACTTTACGATTCCACGTTTCTGTAAGTATACAAATATCGGTTTCTATATCAAGTCTAGACAGTAAAATCTCAAACTCTTGAAAGTTGTGACAGATACTACGTATATTCTGTGTTATTATTTTTAAAGACCTGGAATTGAGCATACCGTTTAGATTCAGTGTTTTTTTGCAAGATTCTGAGTTTAGTAAATATGACTGCCCAAGCGAAAAGTGGTCTATATGCGACTCAAGATTATTATCTTTGAAATCCACTTTTGAAAAAATATAAATATGACCTATTCAATGACAGCGATGAATAATTATGGAAAATGTTATTATTTGAGTATATTTGATTTTTATTCCATTCCCATGGTAGTATATGAAAAAGTATATAAATGTAGAAAATTAAATAAGCATAGTATAAAGCATTTAAAAATAAAGTCCTTAGAACTAAACATGCAATATAACATAATAAAATATTAAAAATAAAATAAAAGTGAGCTTCTATATGACAATTATTTAAAAGAAAACCTAGTCATTGTTCATTCCTTACGATTTTAAGCTGGTTCTCATCCTTAATCTCGATGTAGGGTGCGCCATCTGATTTCCGGATAAACACTCGTCCATTACTGGTCCAGCAATAGTTGAAGTTGCAAGTTTTGGCCATATCACGAGCTAAAAAGAGTAGCCTTCTTCCTTTACTAGTAAGTCCCTCAGATATGAAAATGGGTACAGGTTCTCCTTCTAGTCCAATGTCGGTGGATTTTAGGCGGTTGTTGGGATGATGTTTATTATAGGATTTTGCCTTTTGTATGATCTCATCTTTAAGTATAGTCCTGGTAAATTCAGTTACTAAAGTGGTTTTCCCGGTCTTGCTCTTCAGCTGGTATATCTCTTTTATATCGTCCTGTTTTACAGCAACCTTGAGAGTATTGAAGACTTTTTGTACAGTATTACAAAGATCGTTTTTTGTATCAAACTTTAACGCAGGGATATTTCGTATCTCAACTGTAGTTGCTTTAGAATATCTTTCCAGATTTTCAATTTTAGACTCCAGTTGCCCGATATAATTAATGTGCTCTTTGCGAATATTCTCCAATTTTTCAACTCGGCTCTTCATGTCCTCATATTGCTTCGATATGAAATCCAAAGATTTCTCTATTTCCAAGTTCGATTTACAAATTTGTGAATTTTGCAATTTTATTTCTGACATTTCGGACATTAATTTGGTAAGAATAATATTTTGATTATCTAACGCAGTTTTGATATTTACCTCCATGCTTGTCAGACGGTCTAACTCGGGCCCTCTGGGTCTTTTCTGACGTTGACTAACAAAAGGTTGTTCAGAGCGGTCGTCATCCGGTACAACCGTGGAGATATCCGATTCCGATAACGTCTGCTTAATTATGTTAGTTGATTGAGGTGATCTTTTTACCGACATTCTTTAGCACTATTCTGGATTAATATTTAATATATATAAGTATATCTTTTATTTTTCGATTTTGATTATATTGCTTTTATTTTTGTAATTTTTTCCCAAGTTCACAGTTTACACGGTCTCCGTTCTTCGATTCGTATGACGTAGTTGAAAGACGTTTGGACAACACTGATACGGTCGCTTCAATTTATGCCCGCCTGGTACTTTTAGACCACGCTTGGGTATTTTATAATTGATTTTTTGGTAATTTAAAAATATATTCGAATTTAGTTAATTGCCAATTTTTAACACATCACACGTCCGAACGTTAAGACGATCCGAGGGGAAGAAGGAACAATGCCCGTTTGGTAGGTAGGCATCTTGACTTTAATAATTGAAAACAATTACAAATATATTAGACATACATACCCACACACACACAATAATTTCAAAAACAAGCCCCGCCTTATTTATCAGCAAAAAATATTGGAGTATAATAAGGCCTATGGTACAATTTTATAGGCCTTAATATCCGCCGACCATAGGCATACAGTAAATTAAATGAATTCAAATTTTGTACACGACTTATCTTTCAATTATGGTAAGTAGGGATAAGCAAACAATAGTAAATAAACAGATAACCAACACAGGTATATAAGTGTAATATTTAAAAAAAAACTTACGTTTTACTGGGGCCGATTTTTATAAGACATGCCACGTGACCCCACCGCAGAAAGTTTTTTGGAGATACTGGCACGAGGGACAGACCAACGTGCTTCCGCGACATCGTATCAACTTGTACACGCACAATACATGTGTGAGTGTGTAACCTTAACGTCAGCTACTATATTTAGTGCGATTTTGGTCCCTTAGGCCTTATTTGCCTACAGGCCTTAATACCCGCGGGTACCTTAGGTATAAGATTTAAATTAGACACAGGTGCGGACGTTAATGTGTTGCCAGAGAGGTACTTAGAACGGTTAGGTTTAAACCGTAGACACATAGTAAAATCACACACTAGATTGCATGAATATTCGGGGTCTCAGATAAAAATCATAGGAAAATGTCATTTGAAAATTAAATATAAAAAATTAAACACAGTGTTAGAATTCGAAATAGCAGCCGTTAATTCCTCACCTATTTTAGGTAAACACTATTGTGAACAGTTGAATCTTTTAAAACGCATAAACAGCATATCAGTGACAGATAAACCAAACATTATTAAGGCATACAGGGATGTATTTGAAGGGTTGGGCTGTTTGCCGGGCTTCTATAAAATAGTGTTAGATTCCTCGCATAAGCCCGTAGTTCATGCGCCGCGAAAAATACCGTTAGCCATAAAAGAAAAAGTACGCACAAAATTAAATGAGATGGTTACACAAGGCATAATAGAAAAAGTAGAGGGGCCAACTGACTGGGTCAGTAGTATTACTATAGTAAAAAAAACTAATGGTGATTTAAGGATATGTTTAGACCCCAAGGAGTTAAACTTAGCTATTAAACGAGAACATTTCAGGTTACCCACGTTGGATGAGATTGTGGCCAACCTGTCTGGTGCTAGGTACTTCTCAACTTTAGACGCCTCATGTGGGTTTTGGCAATTAAAATTAAATTCAAATAGTACAAATTATTGTGCATTCAATACCCCGTTCGGTAGGTACAAATTCCTAAGGATGCCATATGGAATATGTTCCGCAAGTGAAGTATTTCATAAAAAAATGTACGAAAACTTCGATGACATGGAGGGAGTATGTATGTTTGTCGATGACCTGTTGATTTACGGAAGCACTAAAGAGATGCACGATAAGAGGTTGAAAGAGGTTCTTGAGCGGTGTCGAAAAATTAATCTTAAACTGAATCTGGATAAGTGTAAATTCGGTCTCGAAGAAATAAAATACTTAGGTCATAAAATTACAAAGAACGGGCTTTATCCAGATGAGAGTCATATTAAAGCAATCTTAGAAATGCCTAGGCCTCAAAACACGAAAGATGTAGAACGATTTTTAGGCTTAGTAACATACGTCGGAAGTTTCATTCCCAATCTTTCAACAAAAACCGAACACTTAAGAGATTTATTAAAAAAGAATATCGAGTGGCACTGGAATGAATTACACGTAAAATTATTTAATGAATTAAAACAGATCATAGTGAAAAAACCAGTTTTACAATATTACAGCATGAATGTTCCAATAGTAATTTCAGTAGATGCGAGTAAAAAAGGACTGGGTGCGGTTCTGTTACAAAATAATCGTCCTGTCTGTTATGCGTCAAAATCTTTAACGGATACGGAACAAAGGTATGCACAAATAGAGAAAGAATTGTATGCGTGTGTGTTCGCCTGTGAAAAGTTTCACGCATACATATATGGTCGTAGCGATATCACAATAGAAACCGACCATAAACCTCTGGTCAGCATAATTAAAAAACCTATAGTTGACACTCCATCTAGACTACAGCGAATGTTGCTTCGATTGCAGCCGTTCACATTTAAATTGGTGTATAAACCTGGCAAAGAATTAATTATCGCGGACACACTCTCACGGGCATTTTTACCTACTAATAAATCTACTGATACAGATAAGGACAATGAGTTTCATAATGTTGAAACCATTCATTTTATATCATCTATAGAATCGGTAAGTGAAAAACAGTACACAATTTTACAAAAAGAAAGCGAAGATGATATTGAAATTAAATTATTAAAACTACATTCATTGTGGTTGGCCTGAAAATAAAAAACAGCCTAATAACATCGTCTCACCATATTGGAAACATAGGTTATTTATTACTGAGCGATATGGATTGCTCTGGACGAATAGCAGAATTATTGTTCCTTAAAAATTAAGAAAACAACTATTAATAAAATTGCACACAACTCATCTCGGCTATGAAAAGTGTTTGTTACGAGCCAAAGAATTATATTACTGGCCGGAGTTAAATAATCAACTAAAAAATTATATTACTAAATGTCAGGCGTGTCAATGTAATAAAAAATCAAATTACAAAGAAAACTTAATACCTCATGAAATACTTAACAAACCTTGGGTAAAATTGTCTACTGATATATTTTATTTTAGTAAAAGAATGTATTTGATACTCGTTATTACAGCAAATTTATTGAGGTTGTCGAGCTTAAGTCCACACTTTCAGAATGCGTGATTGATCACCTCAAAAATATATTTTCAAGGCAAGGGATACCTGACATACTGGTGTCAGATGGTGGGCCACAATTTACGTCCAAAGCATTTGGTGATTTCTCCCACGAATGGCGATTTACGCATGTCAAATCATCACCTTATCACCATTAGTCCAACGGACAGGCAGAGCGCGCTGTGCAGCTTGTAAAAAATATTATGAAAAAATGCGCGCATTCGGCCTCAGACTACCGTCTTGCACTCTTAGAGTATTTAAATACCCCGTTAAGTCAAGAAATACCATCTCCCTCAGAGTTATTACAATCAAGAAAACTGCGTAGCACGCTGCCTGATCCTAAATATTTTATTCAAACACCCGATACACAAGTTCAATTAAAACTCAGAGAAAAACAAAATATTTATAAAAAGTATTACGATCGAGGTGCACGAAATTTATCTACGTTAAAAATAGGACAAAAAGTAAAAATTAGAGATTTCATAAAAAATACATGGGTGTCTGGGGTCATCAGGGAAATACTAGGGCATAGAACATATAAAATAATACTTTCATCCGGTAACATATTAACAAGAAATAGGAAATACATTATTCCCGACTGGCGGTCGACCGATGAGTCATATCATTACAATGATTACGATGACGTCATACCATCTGGCAGCACAAACTCCGGACCCGCAACTGCACTACCCAGCAATAGTCACAGTAGTTCAATCAGTAACCGGGTAACTCGTTTTGGCAGGACAGTGATGCTGATGCCTCCGGATAGATGGGTCGTGCCGGGGTCACAGCATCACCGCGCCGCGCCGCCGCGGTCGCCCCGTAGGTACTTTAGTTTGTAATGTAAGGTATAAGTTATTAATTAAATATATGAATGTAATAAGTTTTCTTGTGGTTAATGTAATTTCAATGAATTCATGAAATTCAATGTAAATGAAATTATAATCTCTATTTAATTTTTTTTTTATTGTAATAATTAATTTTATTCAATCACATATTTAAATTTATAACAAAATTAATAATATATGATAATTTACTTGAACTCTTTATCATTGTGTTTTCCATAAATTTATAATCATTAAAAATTATAATTGTTTTGTCAAATTTCATATAATGTTATAGAAATTTTTTTTTGTGATTTTTTTTTTGTATTTTTTTTTTTGGAGGGATGATGTCAGGTGTATGTCAATATGCGTCTACCCTCCTACATGTATAATGTGGAATAAACCAGTTGTAAGCTAACGCTCTTGTTTCATTGACAACATTTACTTTGTAATCTAGGTAATTGTTTTTTTTTTTGCATCATCTATACATATAATAAAATGGTAGGAAAGTCAAAACTGTACATTGAATATTTTTTTAAAAGAATACTTGGGGTATGATCTACAATCGAAACAGAAACAAAAAATATAGTTTTTAGAATTTTTGTCTGTTTGTCTGTTTGTCTGTTTGTCTTTCCGGGATAAACTCAAAAAGTACTGCATGGATTTACTTCAAATTTGGCATGAAGATAGTTAAGAAGTCGGGTCAACATATAGGCTACATATTATCACGCTAGCAGTGTTATAATCGTAGGTGCGTTTGGTGCTGCATAGCGTTCACGCAGACGACGTCGCGGGCAGCAGCTAGTTCTCAATATCACTCTTGTTGTTTTGAATTCTTTTAATTCAACTTAAAATCTTGGATAAAACTAGGGATTACTTCTGCTTTTGTTTTAAATTAATTTCTTTTGTTCTAAATAGATAGTACATTCAGACTCTTATTGTTTCAAACAACAATTTTCTAATAAAGATTATATTCTAACTTGGAATTCAGCCTAATAAACCAGTAACTTACTTTCAAAACATTTCATTTGGTATTTATAGCCATAACTTTTAGGGTGCTTATTTGTTAAATACTTGTTTTCTATAATCTTAGTAAATTTATGATGCTCTGTAAGGAACTGTGTTTACTTCTTAAAGTTTGGTTTAAATTTGGAACAATACTACCTTTTGTATATGTTGTTTATGAAACATTACTTCCTTGTTTGGTGATTTATACACTATTTTGAGTCTGATGTTACTATAGAACATAGTCTGATAAAACTGTGGTTTGTTGCGAACTTTATTTTTCAAAAATAATAACATAATTCTTTAATATATTTAAGGCATACTTCTTATGTCCTTGGTTTAAAATAATGTGTGAAGAAACATTAATGAAACTTTTTATCTAGAGTCTTAACAGGAGATTACTACTTTTGTATTTAATCATTGGTGTTATACTTTTGTTTGTAACAACCTTGTAATAAACACAGCCTTATAAAGCTGGTGTCAAGTAACTCTTGTTAATGTTTTATAAATTACTTAGTGTGCTCAGCCTAACAAAGCTGTAAGCATTATACTTGTGATAATATCTTATAAGACTCTTAGTGTTTGAATAAGAATTATGTTTGAATCCTTTTATGTATTCGTTTAGCATGAAGATACGCATGCTTAGTAAACTTTAGTTTATGTATAACTCTAATATAAGGAGGCATATGTCGGCGGCACTCCGCTTTCGATGTTAGGTATCCATATCAATATTATCCATCCATACTAATAAAAATTGAGAAATCAGTGAAACACAATTCTTCCACAGTTCATATAATGTTCACACTTTAATCAATTTACAAACTTTTACAACAATAGTCTAAGAGTAGTTGCTCTCACAACGATAGATTGCAAACTGAAGTCTAAAATGATAAATAAATCTACATCGAAAATCAGCCAGTGCAGCTGTCGCAATAATCTCTTTAAAATAACAATAGAGTAATAGGAAGAACTTATTACTTAAAACCGTAATCACAAATTATAGAAAGGGTCAAAACAATATTATAAAGCAATTAATGTTATTGTATTAGGATAATTGAATTTTAGTCAGAAACAAGTTATATAATAGCAAAGGAAACTTACGAAATTGGCAAAACAAATAACGTCATCAGAAAGAAATATTTCTTACTTGTAAACTTATAAAATATAACCAAATGTAATTGCCGCCCATACATACTTTGCTTCTTTTTGGACTTTGTTGGTTTGACCGTTTGTTTGCATATCAATTTCAGAATGTCTATCGGTTGCGTCGTGAACTTTTTACTGAAGGATGAATTGATCCACGAGCTCAAACTCCGTAACATACCGGCTAGTCCTGACGACACCTGTGATGAACTTCGGAGATGTCTTCGGAATCTATTAGTCTGGCACGTCGGTGTAGTATCAGGCTTTCACTTGGTACTGTGTTGGTGGACCCGGTTAGCGGACTTGAAGGTCTGTCTCCGAAGGTTAGCAATTTGTTTTGTCTTTTTCTTTTAACTTCAGTTGTTCGTGATAGTGTTATGCATTCTTGATGCAAAGAAAAATTTTAATTTCCTGGTAAGGTATTCAGTGAGGATTGACTAACTATCATGCCAACTGTTTGTGTAGTGAAGTGTAACTCGTGACGACTTTCTAGTGAGCTGTTTATCTATATCATCTTTGTCAGTACATCGTTGACGTTTCATTATATTGCCCGGATTTAAGAATAATTTAAATAGTTTAACTTTGAATTATATTTCACTTTTTTTTTTGAGTCAGGGTAAAGTCGTATCGATCATAGTGCCATCTGTTTTTATTTTGATAAACTAATACTAGTTAAATCGTTAATAATTGTTTTGTTGAATTAGTTCAAAAAGTTTTTCGATAGATGGCGTTTGGTGTTTAAAATTTTGCTAGATAGCTGAAGATCCGCTATTCTACTTTAGATGGCGTTAGTTGTTGGCATACTAACGTTGAACAACTTTTAATTGCCTTACTTTAGTTTTCTTTTTTTTGGTATTTGCAAACAACAATAAATATACTTTAAAATCCTGTTAAAAGTTCCTTGAGTAATTACAAAATATTTTTAATTTGAATTTGTTTGCAAATGAACGGTGCGTAAAATATTTTTTTTATTGTTTATTGAAAGCAATGTTTTTTAAATAATGGTTTTAATTTCGCACATTATATTATAACTTTTAGTTAAAGTTTCTTTGAAGGTGTTAGCAGGTCACCATGTAATTTTCTTTTAATTTAGTAGGCACTTTTAAATATGTTTTTGTGGTGTCCTACTATGCATACCTACTATATGTATGTATATGTGCATCTATCTCTGCTGCGTATTAACATCTAAACCGTAGTCGTGTCTTGAGAAGCTTGTTTTCTTAGGGCATGGAGTAGTTGCATAGGTACTGTGTCTTCATACACAGTGTTTTTTTTGTAGCCCCTTCTTGTTGGCTGGTTATAGATACCGGAGTTGAAACTCGTTAATCCTCCGGATCTAATTTTCTAAAATCCTTTGTCTACTGGTGAGCTGTGCTCCCTAGCAAGGTGCCTTGGAGGGAAAACCTCTAGGTAATTTTAATAAACACTTGAGTTGTATGGCTATGGTCCTCCTCAATGTGTTAGTCCCTATATGACTCTTGATGGATACTTGAGAGGCATGAAATCTTTCACCCTCCGTATCCTAGCCCTGTGTCTTGTCCACAGTGTGCTTCAGCCCATTTTGTTGGCTCTTTTTAATACTAGTCCCTTAGTGACTCTTGAATATACTTGAGCTGTTTGACCTCGTTCAACCTCAGTACCTTATCCGGTGTTCTCATCCACCGGATATTTATGAAACAACCCTGTTTAACAGAGTTTTTTTTGTTGGTTTTATGATCTTATCCAAATATGTAAATATTTACAAGAATTCATTGTTTGTACCATGTAATTAGAAAGGTATCAAACTAAGTCTTGTTTTGTCTTGTCTCTAGTTTAGTTTTAGTTTATGCCGGCAACATTAGGATTTAAGTTTGTGTTTAAACTATCTCCGGCCTCATCATTAATTACCATAAGGGGAGATTGAGGTCGAATGGGGTTATAGTTTAGTTTTTTTTTGTTCTTTTTTTTTACTTTTATAATGAGCAACCTAATAAAGTTACTATCTTTTTGCATTTTTTTTTGTCTTTTTAAATAGTTTTGTTTAACTATTCCTACTCATAATCTTTGAAGTTAGTTTTTTTTTGCTGCCATAAATATATAACCTTATAAAGTTATACTATTTGCTTTTGTGCGTTCGAAGTCTAGTTATTATGTTTATCTTATAGCTTATAAGGAGCAGGTTCCTTTTAGGTGGTAAATCCTGTCTCTTACTTTTACTGTTATGAGTAGATAACCTAATAAAGTTATTCTATCTCTTATCTGCCTTTAGTGTTTTTATGAGTCAATGACCTGATAAAGTTGTTTGATCTCTTTGCCTTTAGTGCGTTTAAAACAGTTATTCTATTATATTTATATAATTTTGAACAAGCAAGTATTGAAGTAGTTTTCTTTTCTGGTGAATGTTAGGTGACAGTAAGATATTTCTTCTTTTTGATATTGAAGTTTAATTTTGGGTGTTGGAGTTTTTTATTTTCCTATAGTTTTTGATCGTGCAGGACTCAGGTCTGAACTCAAAGGTAAGTTCTGTTGTTTCGTTGTCGGAGCAGTCTCTCTCTTGGTACAGTCCAGTTTGGCAATATTTTGGCTTGTTGGGTAAACCACATTTCCTTCTGTTGGTTAGCTCTTAATGCAGTTTTGTTGTTAGCTCGTCTGGAAACGGCGTTTGTGCTGATTGGTATAGGTGCAAGGGGACTTGCAAAGAAAAATTTTAATTTCCAACATAGTTCTCAACCAAAATTTTTCTACCGGAGGAAGGGGGGTACTGTAACACTTTTTTTTTTAGTGTTCCTCTCTCTCGATTAATGATTGATAGATTTGAGTATAATCTGTTTCCAGCTGACCGATCTATGTCAAGTTTCTTTTTATCGGGAATCATCAACTGCACAGGAAACGTCAGATTGGTTATAAAAAGGGGGTGAGATAGGATCGCGTCCTTTTAACTTGCGTCTGCTGCGGAAGAAATAGTCAAACAAGCCTGAGTCCGAGCCTGTGGTCCGAGAGAACCCTTCTGAATATGGCGTGATAGCCATATTGGCATAAATTTATCTATTTTAATATTATTTTTTTGTAAGTATTATACTTAATTCAGTTGGTTGTTGAGTCATGCGCAATGGCGTCTCATGTCTATTGTTTTTCTTTCCAGTTGGAGCATACTAACTATGGAGCTTACTTAATCCATTTGCATCAATTCGATGCTAAGTTAAATCTACTAAAAAACCCATTTCATTGGTAAGTTCTGTAATGCCTGGCCCCCTCGTGGTCATATTTGTCTACTGTCAGGATGCTGATTAGGTGTGTTTTATTGCAGGGTTCTATTTTCCAGGATGAATCCCTAGTTTTTCTTTATTTATTATATCCAAGGATAAGGTACATTTTACCTTAGAGGATGACACGTGGTTTGATGTACCCGTGCCTTTGACTGCACCTCCTATGAAGAGATGATGCTCACCGGATCCTACCTAATGTAACTGCGAGAAACAACACTTTCATTAAAACCACTTACCAACAAAGTCCAGAAGTAGTCAAGGTATGACCTTTATATAAATGTAAATGTAAACTGTAAGGCCCTCAGCCCATTAAATAGGTAACTTAATTGTAAAGTGTAAATTTTGAAATATACTATATTTATTTGTGCTCCAACTTACTGGTTTGATTTCTCAAAATATCCACCTTCTTGTTTGTGCGTTGAGAGCTAGGGCTGGCGCTCAATATCAATAAATTCTGCCCTCTCTCACGCCTCTGAGCCAGAACTTTCTCACGCCTCAGGCAGGGTAAGCTAGCCGTCTCTCCACTCCAGGTATATCCATCCGCTGTGGGTTTAATCTCATCTGGTGACAAGGGGCCTACCAACACCTTAGCGCCCAGACCCACAGAGGAAAACCGGTACACGTCTACCATTCATTTCTCACGACGACTTCCGTACTTCGGTGGGCACGTTAAGCAGTCGGTCCCGGGTGCTGTATACTTGTATACAGTAGTCGTTAGGGTTTGTCAGAAGCCATTTTGGCACCCTGGAATATTTGACATCCACCAACCAGCACCGGGCCAGCTTGGTGCATTACGGCCTAAACCTCCTCATTACCCAGAGGAGAGACTCATAGCCTTGCAGCCTTGCATTACACGGAGTTGTGATGATGATGATGTTTACGAATGTTCGTGTAGTATGAAGTCGGTTGTTTTAATTTATGTATTTTACATTTATTTAACAATACAACATGTTTAAAAATATTTTAAATTAGCAAGGCACATAAGGTTAGGTATATAGGTAGGTAGGTATATATATTACATAAATGGCTGCATTGAATTAGTATTTCGCTGCTTCTCTTCCCGGGCATGCTGTAAAATAATTTATGACGGGTTTCAATATTCAACTGACTGGTATGAGTAACCGATACAGGTACAAAACTGGTAGAACAGAAATAGCGTTTCACAATATCTATTAGCTACGAGCTGTAAGTTCTCAAATTTGGTATGGGCCCTTTTTACTTGACGTTATTCCAAGAAAATAGGCGATATGTGATTTATTAGAATATCACGCATTTGTATGATATTTGAACCAAAGAAATGTATAAACTTATTCAATTTATTCTTGCTATGTTTTGGTATTCGATAAATATTTTAGAGTATTTGCTAATAATTGCGTTTAAGGTGGATTCTCACCATTAGCTAAGCACTTCGCGCTCATAGATGGCGCGAAGTGCTTAGCTAATGGTGATGTTAGTGTGAATGGATAGTTTAATGAATGATAATGTTTACATTATTTAAAAATTATACGTTTTGCTGTAATAACGTAACATTTGTAATGTCTCAAGCAAGATTTAGCTGAGTTTTAAGTCACGAAATTCGTATATTTGATATAAATAACAACTTCTTAGTGGCAGCAAAGTTCTCACGCATTGCCATTGGTTAAATTTCATTTTTATGACGTCAAAGTAAATATTTAAAAGATAAATTATGTCATTCTATAATACTCGTCTTTTTTTTTCAAATACTGTTATAGATAATTTAGAAAGAGAAAACTGGATTATTGATATGTTCACAGATCTCTGATAGAATATTTAGTTATATTAATAAATTGTTATGTTGTTGGCTAGATAAAATGAGTTATTCTGTAATTGGTCATTGTAATGAAAACCTAATTAGCTTTTTGCCGCAGCAGGCTTCCATGCCACCTTTACCTCATTGGTTTAAATTAATAATTTGTTACGTCGTCGTTGGCTAGATAAAACGACTTATTTTTTAAATGGTCAAATGAAACGACGACGTTGCCTAGCAACACATTACAGTCAAACAGCTCGTAAGCAGTGGTTTAGAGGTCAAGATTTTGAATATAGAAAGGCATTATGGTTGTGAATTCTACTTTTCGTAGGCAAAACGAACAGTTTTCATGATATCGAAACCCGCCATTAACGAATATTGGCTTTATTGGCGGTTTTGTGTGCGATAGGCTGACCTATATAGTCACTACTATATTCTTTTATAAGGATAATTATAGTAAAACCTTCAAATTTGACAAAAGTGACCGGCCATTTATTGGATACAGGCGTGAAGTTATGTATGTATGATCGTTTAGTTTACGAACAGTAGAATTAGCTACCAGGAGTACCTATGAAGCGTTTCAATATTCAACGTCTTGTCATGGAAATTACTACTAAGTAACTATTCTTATACCTACCTACCATTTGTTTGTCGTAGCTTTCAATCATGTAAAATATCGAAACCCAGCATTAATTGATTTTGACGACAATTTAGTTACTAACCCTAATTTATCCCACCCCTGGATAAGCGTGTATTAAAAAGCGACTAATCCGAGTGAGCCCCGCTTGGTGGTAGCCTGATTCGACTATCTCGCCTAACTGAAATTTTCCACCAAATATCAGCGGTGATGCGTCCCGAAATATTTTATGAAGAGCCAGTTCTATCATAAGCCTGTTTAATATCATCTTCGACCTCATTGACACTTACCATCAGGTGAGATTGAGTTCAAACACGGGCTTAGAAAAAAAAGGTAGTAGGTACTTATAAAAAAAAAATAGTACTATTTTTTATTTTTGGAAATCATTACGATGGAAGGGTAGAAGCACTGTTTAACGACTTGCTGGACCAGCCAAAACTACACACATCAAAAAAGTCTGAGCAACATGTCCTTATGTGAATTTTTTAATAATTTTTCATGTTACGAAGTTTCTATTTTTTATTTGAATATACTTTTAGGATCTTTTTGAAGTAAAAACAACATCTGTTATTTTTATATTGTTTTTGTAATAACAAAAAATAACAATATAATGTCTTCTGTATCATACGCAAAACGAGCTAAGGTCAAACTAAATAAAAAAATTCGAAAAAAAAATACAGAATTTATAATCAAAATTAATTTCATAATCCATCATCCATCATCCACAGCCTGTAGACGTCCACTGCTGGACATAGGCCTCCCCCAAGGTCTTCCACGTCGCTCGGTCCCGCGCCGCCCTCATCCAGCGTTTACCGGCGACTTTGACCAGGTCGTCGGTCCATCGTGCCGGGAGCCTGCCTACGCTGCGTCTCAGAGAGAGAAATTAATTTATTGAAAAATAATTGAACAATTTAATACAATGTTTGGCCTCCTCTGTTGTTTAAAACTTGTCGGCACCGATTATTCATGGAATCAATGAGTCTGTTAATCTAGTCCTGCAGTAATCGCTCCCAGTGGAATTTAAGCAAATCCTTCAGCTGCTGGGTTGTTGTTACCTGGTCCAAGTCCTCTAAAACACTTATTTGGAGCATATCCCACGCGTGCTCTATGGGGTTGAGGTCCGGAGACTGTGCAGGTCAGGGCAACACTCAGATATTTTCTGTTGCCAAGTACCGACTAGTCCACAAGGCTGTATGTGAACGTGCATTATCGTGTAAAAAATGTATAAACACTATTTAAATTATTGTTAAAATTTGTAAAATGAAGATTCAACACCAAATTCAATTAAGAAAGAAAATGCATTTTAATTCTATTTAAATGCATTCGTTTTTTTTTTGTAAAAAAACAATAGAATATCGTTTTTTTTTCTAACCAGCCAGTGAGTAAATTAAAACAAAAAATTTTGCATACCTATACCAACCCAACTTTTACTAAAAAAAGAGATTATTTAAGATTTTTAAAATTTTATGCTTGTCTGGAATGTTGGTCTCTTAGAAGCTTCCGGCATAATATACTGATCGGCCTCTACGACTGGATATCCGATTTTCTGAGGGAACGGCCGATTCGAGTATTCTTAGATGGCTACTCCTCCGACCAAATGGCATTTAATGTCCCGGACATTAAATTTAAAAGACATTAAAAATACTTCAGGAATTTATATTTTCTGCAAATTTATTCTTACTGCACATTAATGACCTCCTAGCATCGGGCATTATTGGATACGCTGATGACAGCACTGTTGAAGAGAGTACATATCCAATCCGCGAACTATCATCTAGGTCATATAAGAATGAAAGCCAGTCATCACAAGCTTTTGTAATACCCACCGCAGAACCTTGAGGCACTGGGTTGATCCTCGGCTGTCAACCATCGTTGTCGACCGAGTCGACCGTTGCTTAACCTGCCTTATCGAAAGTTATATGCTTAGATAGAATTCCACCAAGACGACTTCAAATTAAAGTATTTACTGATATTACAAGGGTATTTTTTATTAGTAGAAACATATCGGCAAAAATACCAATTTCACCGAAGGATTCTAGTGTTGTCCTGTTCAGCATCTGCTCTTATTTCATTTCTGATCCATGTAAGGAAACTCGAGACTGGCACGTAGTATCCAGCATAGGTCTGTCCTTCCGTTATTATTCCCATTGATGATGAAAGCACTCCAACTATCCCTGATTCATGAATAAGGGGACTCCCTGAATCCCCAGGAGCTGATACTCTTACCAAAGGTCTTGCATCGCATGTCACCGCTAGACAAATTGACGGATGCAAGTTTATAAACAACCTGTCATCACACTTGATAATCAATCCATTTAAAACTTGGAGACCTTCTGGTAGCTCGTTATCATAGAGTACCATTAATTTGTTTTTAGTATTTTTCTCATAACCTTTCTTTATAAATCGTGCACTTGCGCCAAACGCGGCCATTGTAGCAGCATCGCCATACAACGCAGAATATTCAATAGCACTTAATTTTGCGAACGTCTTTAAATGAACGACATCGTGTTTTAAAAGTGCAATATCATTTAAAATGTCTACTATGCTGTTCCAAGTGGACTGTTTGTATCTTGGATGCACTATGAACTTGGAAACCATTGCTATATCAGCCCGATATTTGACAGCGATTTTCGTGAAACCTACTTGACAGTGAGCTGCTGTTAATGTCCACCTGGCTGTTATGACTGTACCAGTACAAAAACGTTGATGCACAATTTTGGAGTTTTTTGAAATGCGCAATATGTTGACTATTTCCACGACATATGGTAACTCTCCCTCGGTTGCATTTCTTCCTCCAATTATTCGAAGATAGTTAATTTTTGCAGTCTTCAGTTGAGGAATAAAAAATAGTGATTTTATTAGCAAAACCACGAATTTCATTGTTTGCCGATCACATATACTGTGGTAGAGTTGAAATGAACAGGTGTGATGTACTTTACGAATATTCAAATTTGGTAAATATACATAAGAAAATTCGTAATCGAGTATTCTTACTGGAAGAACGCTTAAAAATACAAGTTTTTATATATTTTATATATAATGGCACATAAAAAAGCGATTTATTTTAAATCACAGGAAGCATATAGTTATACCAAAATACTAGAAAAATGCATGCAAATTACGAATCTAATTTTATTTAGGTATATCACGTGGAAGTATAACCACGCCAACTGCAGTGCCCAACAGAGCATTTATTTTTTATAGTAATGTAAGTACTTATTTTGAAAAGCAATAAACTATTTACCCAGTATTGTTTAAATCTAAAGTTTTCATGAAAGATATTATGAAATCTCACAACTTTATCAGCAACTTTTGTAAATTTGCAGTTAAATTTATGTAATGCCATTTCAGATGTTTTTTACACAGCTGAATCAAATTATTCAAGGACTTCAGATTTCTTAAAGTGTTTAGCGGGATAAAATTATATGTATATTTAAATGGCGTTTCTTTTTACTTCATCAGTCTATCAGTCAAACAATGAGGTTTAATACAATAATATTCATATTACTTTACCTTTTTTCACAACTGGGAACTACTGACAAAAGCCATCTTCGAATAATTGGAGGAAGAAATGCCACCACGAGCGAGTTCCCGTATGTTGTGGAATTGGTGTCCGTAGACGGCTTTCCTCCTTTTGATATAGAACGTTTTTGCTCTGGAGCTGTTATTACACCCACGTGGTCATTAACAGCAGCTCACTGTGCTTCAGATTCTGAATTTATGGCCATAAGATATGATCATAAAATTGCACAGATTTTCGAATTTATACAGCATCCAAAATTCAACTACATCGACTATAACAATAAAGAACATATTCATAATGATTTTGCCCTTTTAAAACACGATGTTGTGAATCTGAAGGAATACGGGAGAGTGAGTGCTATAGAATACACTGCGTTGTACGGTCAGAAAGCTACATGTGCGGGTTTTGGCGCAAGTAAACGAAAAATAAAGAAACGCCTTGAAAAGAATACTCACAACAAAGGAGTTCAACAATATGATTACGAGTATCCAAAGGGACTTATTGTTTTGAATGGTTTGATAGTTAAGTGTGAAGACAATCTTTATTTTCAAGTGTATCCACAAATATGTGTTGCGGTAAGTTGCAACGACAGACCTTCAATAAGATTTGCAGCTCAAGGAGATTCCGGGAGTCCTCTTATCCATGGATCAGGGATAGTCGGACTGCTTTCAGCAGGAATTGACGGAATAACGGAAGGACAGGCGTACGCTGGATTCTACGTGCCGATCTCGTATACTCTGCGATGGATCAGAAATGAAATAAAAGAAGATTTAAAAGTGAGGATTACCTGAAGACTTTCGTTGCATATTGAACAGTGACATTGACAGAAGTTAATAAATCTAGGGAAAATAATAAAAAAGAATTACGATTATGGTGTATCAATTAATCCTTATTTTATTTCTTTCGTCCCTTTTGTATGACATGGTAAACTAGAAGTCTACAATTTATTTTTTAACATAACTCGTCGTTTCGGTGTCTTTGGATGGTGAAGCCTGAGGGTGTAGCATGAATCGTGAGGGGCTGATTTTTCAATCGTCGGATAAAAGTATCTTATACAGGGTGACTGGTGACAAATTTTAGATACTGAAGGAGAGCACTCTGTACTCGATTTTGGTCATAATTATGTAATAAAAGTAGGTACTTAATTTTTCACTAGAATACCCTATAAATAAATAAAGTTTTGTTACTATTAATTTTACTTGCGATCCTGGCACGCTGCTCGCAGCCAAAGCTAGAGTAACCATGCGTTGCGTAATCAATTCTTAAACTTTCGGTTAAGTTTATTTGGTAATAATTGATATTTATTTTTTATTATATTTTTTCTCTACATGTATGATCTGAAACTATCACGTCCTCAAATTTCAAAAATGACCCACCAGTCACCCTGTATACATTTACCAGAGGCTATAAAACCATCTGATGTCACGTTGGACAAATTTGGAGGTATTGTTATGATGGAGAGAGACTATTGCAGTGACAGGGGATCAGCCTATCGCCCACAAAAACGGACTTTTACAGTTTGCCCGAGAAGAGAAGCAGCTCGCACATTCTATGTTTTTCATTCGCTCCCAGTCCAGTATGGAAGATGTATATGAATTCAATTCAATTCTTGATTGCTGCATGATCGGCTATATCATGCGATGAGACAGACACAGTTTGAGAAGTGAAGGTTAAATAGGTATGTCTTAGCAACAAAAAAAAAAAGAGTTGCTTGTCACAAGACAGAACCAGGAATAATAATGATAACGGAATAGGAATAGGAAATGCTTGATACGGATGCAAAGGAAGTGGAAAACTTAATCATTGGGCTTAAGTCCACTAGTACTGCTGGCTGGGACGACATTCCGGCCATATTTATCAAAAGATATGTGTCAATACTTGCCCCAGTCATAGCACACGTTTGTCAAATATGCATTGCATCTGGCTGCTTTCCAGATGTTTTAAAAAAGCTGTGATTATTCCGATTTTTAAGGCTGGTGATTGGGCTCTTTTCAGTAACTATCGCCCCATTTCAATTTTATTTTTATTTTTTATTTATTTACTAGCTGTGAGCCGCGACTTCGTCCGCGTGGATACCGGTTGTTGGAGTTGGATAAATACTATTATTATATCCTCCTTGAAGTTTAAACTTACCTTATTCAAAATTTCGTCAAAATCAATTCAGTAGGTAGTTAAGCGTTACTGATAGATAAACAGACAGAGTTACTTCAAAAACTGTTACAACAAAGCTGTGATCCGCAGTTTCACCTAGGTGTTTTGTGAAAAAGTATAGGTAGGTAGGTATATTACATAGATGATGCCTGCGACTTCGTCTGTATTGAATTAGTATTTCGAGTAGGTTATTTTCTTCTCCAAGGTCCTAAGTACTATCTATAATAACAAAAATAAAAATGAAGAATCTTCGCCCAAATAATATGTATAGCTCCTAAATACAAACATAGGTAACTATATTAGGTACATTACAAACATAGGTAACTATATTAGGCACATTGCGTTATAAACAAATCGGGTGCCAAAGTGTCTTAAATTTTACATAATTCATGCAATACCTATCTTCATTAATTATAGCTTATTGTTATTCTAAGTAAAGCTATATTACTGTAAAGTTTCAGAAGAATAAGTACATTCGGCAGTTTTTGCGTGAAAGAGTAGCAAAAGATCCACCCATCCAGGCATTATCAGTGTATAATGTGTATATATCTATAGTTATTAAATAAATAAAACCTTGAGTCCCATTATTTTAAGTTTAACTTTCTTACAATATATCTCTGTATGTACAGAAGGCAGCACATCAAGCGTTACAAATCGGTAATTTTTTTTTTTACTTCAATCTAAAATCTATGCCCTCGACATTACCTAAGTTAAAATTGTTTGAGGAAATTTGACAGGTAATGTAACGCTTGACCTTGCCCCTGCCTTCTGTACCTACCTGTATTAAATCGCGCAAGAAGCTTTATTAATGATTTAGCCCTATCAACACAGCAAAATTTTCTACTGCATACCAACTATTTTTCAGATTTATTATTTTTAAGCCCCTAGTACTTTTACCAGGAGAATTTCCTTAGAATTCTTATTCCCATGTTTATTTTTAATGTAGTTCAGTTTTTTTTTCTTCTGGCTATCCGAACGCTTTTACATCTATCTAATCTACTAATGCCACGTTACAATATCAAAAACACTGTTCGTTCGTTGCTTCCACGCTGGACTGGGAGCAACAGAAAATCATAGAATGTACCACTTGCTTCTCTTACCGGGCATACCTTAAAAGTCATTTTAGGGATAGAGGTTTTATTGGATAGAGGTTTTATAATGGATAAAGGCGTGAAGTTATATGTATGTATGTTCGTTTATTCTACGAACAGTAGATTTAGATATCATACACGTTGAATATTGAAGCGTATAAAGCGTTTCAATATTCAACGTCTTGTCAAATTACTACTTACTATTCTTATAACTACCTACCATTCGTTTGTAGTAGCTTTTACTCATGTAAAATATTGAAACCCAGCATTCATTGATTTTGACGACAATTTAGTTATAATTTACCCCTAGAATAACCTTACCGCCTCTGAATAATTGACTAATCCGAATGAGCCCCGCTTGGTGGTAAACTGACTGTCTCGGCTGACTGAAATTTGCCGTCAAATATCACTACTGCCAGCGTGACGCGTCCCGAAAACATGTTATAAAGAGCCAGTTTTAGAGCCGCAAACGGGTTTATGATAGAACTGGCTTGGCTTCAGTATTCGACCTAATTTAAACTTACCATCAGGTGAGAATGAGGTCAAATTCGGACTTATTCACCGATTTGAAAAAAAACTTAGTATTTTAATATTTTGTCTGACTCCCAACCGTTACAAAAATTTGGTGGTTCATTCAGAGAAATCTTATTTCCAAGTGAAATAATAAAAGTTGAGTGAATATGGTCGTAGGCACCCAGAGTTTGGTAGGTATCTCAAACAAATAACAGCGTGAGTGGCCGGCCATGCCAGCGAATCACTCGCTCACCCGCCCGCGTCTTATCGAACATACCTACCTATTTTATTACGGAGTTATTTTAAAATTATTACGATATCTCTTTGGATCTTGATTGAAATCAAGTGGTGTCAAAGACAATTTTGTTCACAATTAAATATTTATTGTAAACAAAATAAAAAAATATATAATAAAAAAAAATACGCGAGCAGGATCGAACCCACGACCTTAGACTCAGGGTCGGTCTACGCGCAACTGAGCAATGAGTACTTCTGATCTGTATGCCGAACATCTCCACCATATTCTAGTAAAGTAAGTTTTAGGCATAACTTTAAAAAATCTATTACAATTTTTTTAGATCCTAGATTTTTTTTATGCCTGCAGAATCTGCTCATCATCCTGGACAACTTTTGTTAAGGCATCATATCTTTATTTCTTACGGTTTTGATGATCCCTTAAGGGTTCTACATCAGGTGTTCCAGTAACCGAAATAAAATATACCCTATATGTTGCCCCGGCTTCACAGCTATACATCAAAAAAAGGTTCATTCAAATCCGTCCAGCGGTTCCAGAGATTAGCGTGTGCAAACAGACAAACTTACAAACAAACAGACAAAATTTTTTTTTCAGATTCTTTCTCTTTTTTCATTTCTTTATAACCCTAGATAATTTTTTTTGTAAAAATATTAAATGTACAGACACGTTTTTTTTACTGTTTTATTATATGTATTGATTCGTACACATTCCATTGTACAGGTGGGCTTAATGCCACATGGCATTATCTACCAGCCAACCTTAGGGTTGAAGATTGAGTTGGTGGGCAAAGTAAATTTGTATATTAAATAACTAGCTGTGACCCGCGACTTCGTCCGCGTGGATACCGGTTGTTGGAGTTGGATAAATACTATTATTATATCCTCCTTGAAGTTTAAACTTACCTTATTCAAAATTTCGTCAAAATCAATTCAGTAGGTAGTTAAGCGTTACTGATAGATAAACAGACAGAGTTACTTCAAAAACTGTTACAACAAAGCTGTGATCCGCAGTTTCACCTAGGTGTTTTGTGAAAAAGTATAGGTAGGTAGGTATATTACATAGATGATGCCTGCGACTTCGTCTGTATTGAATTAGTATTTCGAGTAGGTTATTTTCTTCTCCAAGGTCCTAAGTACTATCTATAATAACAAAAATAAAAATGAAGAATCTTCGCCCAAATAATATGTATAGCTCCTAAATACAAACATAGGTAACTATATTAGGTACATTACAAACATAGGTAACTATATTAGGCACATTGCGTTATAAACAAATCGGGTGCCAAAGTGTCTTAAATTTTACATAATTCATGCAATACCTATCTTCATTAATTATAGCTTATTGTTATTCTAAGTAAAGCTATATTACTGTAAAGTTTCAGAAGAATAAGTACATTCGGCAGTTTTTGCGTGAAAGAGTAGCAAAAGATCCATCCATCCAGGCATTATCAGTGTATAATGTGTATATATCTATAGTTATTAAATAAATAAAACCTTGAGTCCCATTATTTTAAGTTTAACTTTCTTACAATATATCTCTGTATGTACAGAAGGCAGCACATCAAGCGTTACAAATCGGTAATTTTTTTTTTTACTTCAATCTAAAATCTATGCCCTCGACATTACCTAAGTTAAAATTGTTTGAGGAAATTTGACAGGTAATGTAACGCTTGACCTTGCCCCTGCCTTCTGTACCTACCTGTATTAAATCGCGCAAGAAGCTTTATTAATGATTTAGCCCTATCAACACAGCAAAATTTTCTACTGCATACCAACTATTTTTCAGATTTATTATTTTTAAGCCCCTAGTACTTTTACCAGGAGAATTTCCTTAGAATTCTTATTCCCATGTTTATTTTTAATGTAGTTCAGTTTTTTTTTCTTCTGGCTATCCGAACGCTTTTACATCTATCTAATCTACTAATGCCACGTTACAATATCAAAAACACTGTTCGTTCGTTGCTTCCACGCTGGACTGGGAGCAACAGAAAATCATAGAATGTACCACTTGCTTCTCTTACCGGGCATACCTTAAAAGTCATTTTAGGGATAGAGGTTTTATTGGATAGAGGTTTTATAATGGATAAAGGCGTGAAGTTATATGTATGTATGTTCGTTTATTCTACGAACAGTAGATTTAGATATCATACACGTTGAATATTGAAGCGTATAAAGCGTTTCAATATTCAACGTCTTGTCAAATTACTACTTACTATTCTTATAACTACCTACCATTCGTTTGTAGTAGCTTTTACTCATGTAAAATATTGAAACCCAGCATTCATTGATTTTGACGACAATTTAGTTATAATTTACCCCTAGAATAACCTTACCGCCTCTGAATAATTGACTAATCCGAATGAGCCCCGCTTGGTGGTAAACTGACTGTCTCGGCTGACTGAAATTTGCCGTCAAATATCACTACTGCCAGCGTGACGCGTCCCGAAAACATGTTATAAAGAGCCAGTTTTAGAGCCGCAAACGGGTTTATGATAGAACTGGCTTGGCTTCAGTATTCGACCTAATTTAAACTTACCATCAGGTGAGAATGAGGTCAAATTCGGACTTATTCACCGATTTGAAAAAAAACTTAGTATTTTAATATTTTGTCTGACTCCCAACCGTTACAAAAATTTGGTGGTTCATTCAGAGAAATCTTATTTCCAAGTGAAATAATAAAAGTTGAGTGAATATGGTCGTAGGCACCCAGAGTTTGGTAGGTATCTCAAACAAATAACAGCGTGAGTGGCCGGCCATGCCAGCGAATCACTCGCTCACCCGCCCGCGTCTTATCGAACATACCTACCTATTTTATTACGGAGTTATTTTAAAATTATTACGATATCTCTTTGGATCTTGATTGAAATCAAGTGGTGTCAAAGACAATTTTGTTCACAATTAAATATTTATTGTAAACAAAATAAAAAAATATATAATAAAAAAAAATACGCGAGCAGGATCGAACCCACGACCTTAGACTCAGGGTCGGTCTACGCGCAACTGAGCAATGAGTACTTCTGATCTGTATGCCGAACATCTCCACCATATTCTAGTAAAGTAAGTTTTAGGCATAACTTTAAAAAATCTATTACAATTTTTTTAGATCCTAGATTTTTTTTATGCCTGCAGAATCTGCTCATCATCCTGGACAACTTTTGTTAAGGCATCATATCTTTATTTCTTACGGTTTTGATGATCCCTTAAGGGTTCTACATCAGGTGTTCCAGTAACCGAAATAAAATATACCCTATATGTTGCCCCGGCTTCACAGCTATACATCAAAAAAAGGTTCATTCAAATCCGTCCAGCGGTTCCAGAGATTAGCGTGTGCAAACAGACAAACTTACAAACAAACAGACAAAATTTTTTTTTCAGATTCTTTCTCTTTTTTCATTTCTTTATAACCCTAGATAATTTTTTTTGTAAAAATATTAAATGTACAGACACGTTTTTTTTACTGTTTTATTATATGTATTGAAAATTAGGTTAAATATATAAATGGGTAAGTTTTATTATAGGTACATAAATATAAAGCAAGGGTCTAATAAGTTTTTAAAAATAAGTTATGTTTTAGAATATGGGAAAAGGTATAAATATAATCACAATTTTTCTAGGAAGAACCTCTTAACTCGTTTTTTAAAAGAAATCTTACTAGGTGATTTTTTGATCTCTAGAGGGAGGGAATTCCAAAGATGCACCGCTCTAACAGCAAAGGAATGAGAGTAAGCTGTCGTTTTGCGTACAGGAGTGCTGAGCAACAGGGATTCGAATGATCGCAATGGTCTGTCATGAGTTTCGTAGAGGAATGAAAATTTACTTTTTAAGTAATCAGGATAATTGGGATCAAATAGCACGGAGTATAGAAGACAAAGTAAGCGAGTGTCTCTTCGTCCCCGAATAGGAAGCCACTTCAGGGACTGTCGGTCAGCAGTGATGTGGTCGAATCTACGACGGTTGAACACAAACCTAATGCAGTTGTTCAGCATACGATCAAGTCTATTTAGATGTTCTTCATTAATATCTAGATAACATGAATCAGCGTAATCAATAATTGGTATAACTAATGATTGCACTAACATAGTTTTTATTGAAACAGGGAGAAAGTTTTTTAGACGGTTAAGTGAATGTAGTGAAAAGTTAACCTTTCGACATACTTCAGTAACATGGGGAGTCCAGCAAAGATGTGAGTCAATCAATAGGCCCAGGTCATTGACTTCAGAGGATGGATTAATAATTGTTTTGTCGAGAATTATAGAAGGTAGAGCTGAAATGTTAGTGCGGGATAAAACCCGTGAGCTACCAATCAGGATGGCCTGGCATTTCAGCGGATTAACCTTCACACCAAAGTTGTTCGACCACTCATTTATTGCGTCAAGGTCTCGATTAATAAGCGCTATTGTCGAATCTAAATTTATAGTATTAGTTGACGCATAAATTTGGAGATCATCGGCATAAAGATGAAATGCACAGGATAATGTTGTAGTAATGTGATTTATAAAAACCGAGAAAAGTATAGGAGAAAGGATACCACCCTGTGGTACACCAGCAAAGAGGTCACACCAATCAGACGTAGTCTGACCGATACGAACCGCCTGCTGACGTCCATGGAGATACGATGAAAACCATCCTAAGGAATGAGAAGAAAAATTTAGAGAGGACAAACATGTTAGAAGTATTTCTAAGTCGACACAGTTAAAAGCATTAGAGAAGTCTATAAGGACAAGAATGGATACTTGAGTTTCTTCTATTGCTTTGCGCATATCATCAGTAACCTTTAGTAAAGCAGTCGATGTACTGTGACCTGACCTGAATCCTGATTGAAATGGATTTAGTAACCTGTTAGTGCTGAAGAACTTCAGAACTTGTTTGTGAACCACAGCCTCTAGAATTTTAGACAAAAAGGGTAGAATCGAAATAGGCCGGATATCATTGAGGTTAGTAGGGTTAAATTTTTTTGGAATTGGTCGAACAAAGGCTTTTCGCCAAATAGATGGAAACTCCCCAGATTCCAACGAAAAGTTTAAAATAAATGTAATGACGGGTAGAAGATGTTCGAGGAGAAGCATAATCATTTTCCTGCTAACACCATCACATCCAACAGCATTGGAGTCGATAGAATTAATTAGTTTCTGAACTTCGGCTTGGGTAACAGGAGAGAAAATAAAAGAGTTTGTTGGTTTAGGCAAGTCCGATAGTTGACGAATTGTATTGATTCTGGTGGAGTTATTTAATAAAATGGTTGAGGAAAAATGTTTGTTTAACTCATTGGGTGTGAACAAAGTTGTATTCACATCATTTTGACCTTTACCAATTCCAAGTGAATTGATAAACTTCCACATCTGAGCAGGAGAACCATTACAAAGGTTATCAAAGATAAATTTGCGTTTTGAAGACCGACAGATCTGGTTACATTTATTTCTTGCAATTTTAAATTTACTCCAATTATCATCAGACCGTACCCTACGATATTTCTGATAGGCCTGGTCTCTGATTTTCATGGCGTCTCGAACAGTACTAGTAATCCAGTTTGCTGGTGTACTTTTGATTTTTACTGGTCGAATAGGTGCATGCTTGTCATATAAGGATATGATATTTACGTTAAATATTTTTAGTTTGTCATCTATTGACGGTGCATCGTACAGTGGGTTCCAGTCTATGGAAGCGGCATCACTATTTAAATTCTCGATATTAATATTTTTGAAATTACGCATTGGAATGACTTGAGGCTTCTGACGCGGGGGCTTTAATTTATAAACAAGAAAAATTAGATCATGCTTCGAAAACCCCGGGGCTGAAAACTGACCAAACTGTAAGACTTTGCTTTCAAAATACACCATCATGAGATCTAAGAAAGTCGAGGAGTTTTGTGTATGATGAGTTGCTGTCGTTGGAAGAATTGTCAGGCAATTTGATTTAATAATGTTTCGCAGTCTAAGTGAGCGGGAGTTATCTTCAAGGATACAGGTGTTGAAATCTCCCATAATAATCCTGTGAGTAGTTTCAAGTGATATATTCTCTAATGCTGTTTCTAAATCGGAGAAATAATTTATTAGCGGTGGACAATATACAACACCTAAGATAAGTTTTACCCTGTTTATATCAAGTTCAAGGAAAAGATACTCGGCTGCTGCGCTATATACAGAAGGGGATTGAGAGATTATTTTATATGTAAGGCCTTTTTTAAGGTAGATAGCGACACCTCCCCCCCTTACGTTAGTACGATCGTTTCTAATCAAATTGTAGCCAGGAATTGAAAAAGATGTAGAAGAAAGACTAGGTTTTAGCCAAGATTCAGAAACAAGTATCGCCTGACAATTACTGCCCCTAAATGTTTCTAACAGCTCATTGTGATGCGAAGGTATGCTCTGAGCATTAATGTGACAGGCATTAAAATTGTTTTTATGAGCGTCAAAAACATGCTTTAGGCTTTCAGCCAGTGTGAAACAATCATCAGAAGATGTGCTTATGGAAGAGCGCGAGGAATAAAAAGAGTCTTCATCCATTATATCTGACTAAACAGTACCTAAATGCCCGAGTGAGGTTCTTTCAGAAACAAAGTAAGTACATAAATAAACAAGATAAATATTTAAAAAAAAGAATTAAACTGGTAATTAAATATATACTTAAATACAGTGTTAACAAGATAATAATTAAATAAACCCGAGTAAAATAATAATAAACTGAGATAATTAAAGTAGACCAACTTTTCAACTACCTGCCAGCTGGTGGTTTACAAAATAAAAGTTACTGTAATGTATTACAATCGTAGGATTAAAACAGAAATATTACGAAAGTTAAACAATTCAAGTACGATTATCCAACCTGTCAGCATTCGCAAATATAAAACTAAAAAAAAACTGATTTAAAACGGAACAAAAAAAAAAAGACAAAAAAGATACAAAGAAATAATTAGATTATTATTTTCGAACGCAGCTGACTGAAGTAGGCAACAATAGAAAACTCAATACCAAATATCGATTATCAAGTGTCAGCTTCAGCCAATCTGTCACCTGTCAAGTCAATATAAAAAGTTACACAAAAACAAAAAACATGAGGGCTAATGAGGGTGAAGAAAGAAAGTTTGGATATAAAGTAATTAATTGAATGTAGGAAAAAAAGAACTCAACAAAAAAGTGACGTCATAATATTTAAGACACTAGGGAAGATGCTATTTTTTAACTAAACGGCGAGTCTTCACTGCGGCTTTGACTACTGGCTTTGGAATAGCGGCTATCGGAGAACTTGATGGACCAGCTATCGGCGGACTTGGTGGAGCTGCACTCATTATACGATCCAGGTCTTCAGCTGTGACCACGCGGTGGCGGGTGCCATCGGAGCCAAGCACAAAGACGTTGCCATCGCGCGTCCAACATTTTGTTATACCAAAACGCTGTCGAGCGGCCATAAACGTCTGATGTCGAACTTTAGTTAGGAATTCCGAGATAGTGATTCCGGACCCCTTTAGTGATGTTTTTGCAAACCATATCTGGTTACGTGACTCTTGGTTGATGAATTTAATAATAAAAGGTCTTGGTTTACCATCCATATTGATTCCAAGTCTTTGGGCTCGTGTGATGTTTTGAAGAGGAAAATTAGCAACTTTTATTTTGTCCAAGAATATTTGACTCACCACAGAAACAGGATCTTCATGTTCAGCTTCAGGAACACCATGCAGTAACAGGACTTTGCGACGGTTATACATTTCCAAGCGGTCGCATTCTTTAGCTAAGAAATCAACTTGCATTTGCAGGTTTAACATAGCTGCATGTATAAACTTTTTAAAATCAGCGAAATCTTGCGCTATGTTACCAGGTGAAGAGGATGTATTCAATTTCTGCTCAAAATTAGCCATTCTGGATGCAAAAAGCTCCTGCATGTTGTTAATAGACTTCTTCATATCCTCCATTGTTTCTTTATTTGTGAACTTGTGAATATCAGTGATAATAGTTAAGGAAAGTAATGCTGGCAGGTGTAGACTATCTAACAGTGCATTATATTTAAGAATTCAACACTTTTAATTATATTTTCCTATTTATTTGAATTAAAAATATTGCAGAAGCACAAAGTAAGTACAGTTGTTTTATTGCGATTCTTGAACGTATTATGAACAGTCGTTTAATGCAATACCTCGAACAGACTATAAATATTCTATCTCCTCATCAATATGGATTTAGAGCTCATAAGTCTACTGAGGATGTTGTACAGGAAGTAGTTCAGTTCGTTGTTGGAAGTTTAGATAGTTCAATGAAATGCGTAGGTATTTTTATTGATCTTGCCAAGGCCTTCGACACAGTCTCTATCCCATTACTGCTTGCGAAGCTTGAAAACATAGGAATAAGAAACACTGCTTTGAGATTGTTTGAGTCGTACCTCACTAACCGTACATAGAGGGTAAAAGTCGGTGGCATCACTAGTAATGAGCTGCCTATTACTTGTGGAGTACCCCAGGGTAGCATTCTCGGCCCATCCCTCTTCTTAATTTTCATTAATGATTTGTGTGACATAAAGCTTGAAAATGGGTTGATTACTTCATTTGCTGACGACACGGCACTTACTTTTCAGGCTCAGTCTTGGGAAGAAGCATCTCACTACGCGCAGTTAGGTTTGGATTCTGTTCTAACCTGGCTTAACTCTAATTTACTTACCATCAATACGAAAAAAATTAATTTCATGTTATATGGTATTCGCTCTTCTTCCTTACCTAGCCAAACTCTTACTATTACTGCTCATAACATGTCTCTTCAAGATTGTAACCATACTAGTTGTTCATGTCCCAAATTGCAGCGTATTCATGAATGCAAATATCTATACATAATTCTAGACCAAAACTTAAACTTCAAAAAACATCTAAGTATGCTTTGCAGTCGAGTTAGAAAGTTAATTATCATATTTAAAACTCTTCGTCACATTGCTGACTTTGATATTATAAAAAGGGTATATTTTGCCATGTGCCAATCTATTCTTCTTTACTGCATCACCACCTGGGGTGGTGCACCTAAAACAAATCTGAAGATGTTAGAAGTAGCTCAACGAGCAGTTTTGAAGGTTGCCACTTTTCGCCCATTCCTGTTTCCTACTCTTGAACTGTGTCACGATTGGCAAGTTCTATCCGTGCGAAAATTGTTTATCTTGCGAATGCACTCCATTACCACTTATGAACCGAACCATTGGAAGCGACGACGTAATGACCTGGTTTGTCATTGCCCAAAAATGTCTACATCTTTCGCTCAACGGTTCTTTGCATTTATGGGGCCGCTTCTGTACAACAGAGTCAATAGTGACACGAACATTTACCCTTGCAATGGTCTACAGTGCAAGAGTTTGGTGACCAAATGGCTACTTACTAAAACATACCAGGACACTGAGGAAATGATAGCAATCCTTTCGTAAATTAATCACACACACACTCACACACATACTCACACACACACACACGCACCCCCACACAAACACATATTACACACATTCACCCACACAAACCGTAATTCCCAGACACTCACTTAGATTATAAGTTCTTTATATATTTTTTTTTCCTTTTATACTTTTAAATATATTTTTTGTACCTACTTTCTTGAGGTAGGTGGAGGCCTGGAGTCCTATAATACAGGGTCACCTAGTGTAGGCTCCAGCTTTCACATACTTGTTATTACCAATTAAATTTTTTGTTATATTTTTTTTTCTGATATATGTGAAGGAAATAAATAAATTTATTATATTATTATTATTATAATAATAACGCAATGGAAAATCAAACCTCATCATGCCGTTCAGCATTAAATATGACTTTTGTAGAAAAAATTAAGAATAATGCCGACTTGCTGTAAAATTAGCGCCTAATCGCTAGCGAAACATACATACATACATACATAACGACACGCCTATATCCCTTATGGGGTAGGCAGAACACCAAAGGAAGACCATCTGATGTCAAGTTTAACAAAAATTTGAGGTATTATAAAGATGGAGAGACTATTGTTGTGACACGGAGTCAGCCTATCGCCCACAAAAACGCCTTTAAAACCTCTAGCGATATTGAAGAGAATATAAGATCTAAGAGCTCACCATAAATCTATGTTTCAGAAAAACGGAAAGAAGCGTTTCATTACTGCATATAGGCTGACCTGACCCATAAAAGTCCAACCGCCGTTGAATAAACGGGTCATCAAAGTCGACTAAAGCGATTGACAACCACTCGATGGTAGGACCCTAGCCAAGTTCGTCCAGCTAACGACCACCCTTCGTACAAAGGCTACCACCAAATATGTGTGAGCTATTACCACGTTGTCACTAACCCCCAGCTTATTACCATTAAGTTCAATCGCAGGTTAAGTTACCATAGAAATAAATAAACAATGTAAACTTTTTCCATGCTGGACTGGGAGCAAAAGAACAACATAGAATGTGCCAGCTACTTCTCATCCCGGACATACTGTAAAAGTCAGTTAACGGACAAAGGTTTTATTGAGGTTTTTGTGGGCGATAGGCTGACTCCCTATCACTGCCAGTCTCTCTCCATCATTATAATGCCTCCAAGTTTGTCAAATGTGACATCAGATGGTTTATGGTTTCTGGTGTTCTGCCTACCCCATAAGGGATACGGACGTGACGTTTTATATGTATTATGTGTATGAAATAAATAACAAAATATTTTTTCAGCTTCATTTCCGTGGTCTAGTTTGGATAGCATATTCGTTTAAGTTATATAACGAGGTAACAGAAGCAAAAATATTACTAGCACAGTAAATAATAATAAAGAAATAAATTTATTACTCTGCAGAATTTGTTTTTATTTGACTACAACTAAATTTAATGGCTTTCGAACAATAAAAACTTTAATAGAAAGAGTTATCATAAGTATTTCTTTTGTATTCAGCTATTTTCAAAGTGAAATAAAGGGGTCGATCGAATGATTTAATAACTTTTGTAAGTTACGCAAAAATGCAACACGTACATACTAAAGTATACTACATACTAGCGCTACTTTAATTTTAACTTACTTAATTTTAAGACGTCTCATTTTACACCTTTCAACAATTTTTTACTACAAAATTTTTCTATAAAAATAAATTGTGTTTTCATTATAAGAATCGATTTTTCGATGGTTCTTTTAAAGTAAAATATAATCGGAGTGTTCAGTTTCAGGTTTTTATTCGCCGAATATAAATAATCGTATTCGTAACATCACTGCTGAGTCCCTTCAGAAAAGTAACACAAATTCATATAAGTTTTAGCATCTAACAATGAAGTTTGTGCTTTTGACAATAAAGTTAATTTTCTCCCTAACGGGATCGACGAATGCTAAAAATAACAGTCTTCGAATACTTGGAGGAAGAATTGCTGGCAAAGACGGATTGCCTTATGTAGTAGCGGTTGTGATTACTTCAGATATTAACAATCTTAAACGCTTCTGTACCGGCGCTGTTATATCACCAAGATGGACATTAACAGCAGCTCACTGCAATTACGGATATCAAAGTATAGGCGTAGAATATAAAGAAGGAATAGCACCGATTTTCGAATTCAAATCCCATCCGAAATTTCCTTCCTTGAATTTTGACATTGGGCTTTTAAATCACGAAACAATAATACTAAACTCATATGGAAGATTAAGTGCAATGGAATATACAGCGGTGTACGGCGATGAAGCTCTATGTGTGGGTTACGGAGCAAATGAAAGAGTGCCCAAAAAAAATGCGAACCCTAACGACAAAACGAAACAGCAGTTTGATTATAAAATGCCTGAAGGTCTGATGGTTTTGAATTGTTTGGTAATTAGGTGTGCTTTTAATACGAATGTGCGTCCAAGAATATGTGTGACTGTTAGCTGTGATGAGAAATCTACAATTCGATCAATAGCTCCTGGTGATTCTGGGAGTCCTTTGATCCATGGATCGGGGATAGTTGGAGTTGCCGCTGCGGTTACTGAAGGACATAGACAGGGATATGCTGGGTATTACATGCCAGTCTCCTATTTCTTCGAATGGATACGAAAGGAATCAAAAGAAGTTGTGAAGCGTTTCAAACGTGTAAAACATGTTCAGTGAGAGATTCGCGGAACAGTACTATTAGCTACAAGGATAATGCAATATTCAACGTCTTATTATTCAATCTAATACTAAAACATAGTAGGGTTACTAATAACGATTCGTAACTATTTGATATGAATAATGTCCTCTTTGGTGTAACATAATTAAAAGTAAAAGAAATGTTCCAAGATTGAATGGAGCCTTGGCTAGGTCTATGTGGACCAAGCGAAAGCCATAAACGTGAAGAACAGTTTTTTCAACACACTTGCTCGTAAAGTGAGCCTTATTCTATTGAATTTAGAACTATAAACTGGGCTATAAGTCACGTGTGCATAATATATTATACCCTAGTGCATAATATAATATATTATACCCTAGTGCATAATATAATGAATCCTACAAAGTTGATTTGTACCTTAGTGCAATTTACATGCGAGTAAACAGAGCATATTTTATTGATCCGGGTTATACATTAAATATATGAGCGCCTCGACTGTGATTAGCAACTTAGCTCACTTGTTACATAATATACTATTAACACACAAATTATTCCAGAATTACTTTGCATTTTTAGTTAAAACAAAAAAATAAACAGTATTATTGCAACACAAAAAAAAAACACGAAAGTAATATGAATTTGTTTTTATTTTTGAACCAAAGAACTATTTGGTATATCGCATTATTAGTATTTTCGTAGAAAGAGTAATATTGTCTCAATTTTTTGAGATGTTGTACAGGTTCCTAGCCGAGGCTGGGACATCTCTTTTGTTCCATAATTTAAAGGTGCCGAAATGCCACAATACTTAGCATATACTTTTTTGAACAGTTTTTTTTAGTTTACTAGCCTTCAGAAATTAACTAGTTTCAAAATAAGAAGTGCAATTTGTTCCCTAATGACCATGGTCGAGTTTATTCTTAGCAAAGTACTGGGTATACAGGGTGACTGGTGGGTCACTTTAGATATTCAACGACGTGATAGTCTTATCATCTATCATAGATCATACATGAAGAGAAAAGATAAAATTAAAAATATTTGTTAATTATTTACAAGAACACTACTGAACACGCAAGAACACTACTGTGTGCGTGTTGACTGAGGTGGCGCGTCGGGAAAAGTAATGTCTCTTTATCTATTTAAAGGGGATTCTGGTGAAAAATTAAGTACCTACTTTTATTACATAATTATGATCAGAATAGAATACAGAGTGCTCTCCTTCGATATCAAAAAATTGTCACCAGTCACCCTGTATGAAGATATTTTCCACCTATCATTTACTTTCTACCATCAATTTTGGTTATATCGACTACCGCTGAGACCTGAGTGTAGTAAGTATGATATGTATAGGTATGCGTGCAAAATAAAATAATTAAATTTGCTGCAAACGAACGACAGCGAGGCCGACAGCGGCGGCGTGGGAAGCGATGTATTGCACCGCGACAAATCGCTCGAGCGTTGCTGCCAGGGCCGCTGTCGCTGCCGTCCAGTTTGCAGCCTTAGAGTGCAGTTTCCATTGAAACAAGTACAACTTGGACCCTGACGACCGCGGTGGTATTTGTACTAATATGAAACGCGCTAATCTCTGTTACTACCGGTATAATCTGATTCTTTTCTTCCATTTGATAGCCTTATTCTTGAAGGATTTTGTAGGCTCTATTGGCATATATTTTTTCACTATTTTAAACGTATTTATTTCAAAGTGAATACAATAGTTTAGTGTTTCATTATATGCATATGAACGGTAACGGTATCGTGGGAGGCAGTACGGAACACTTCGTGCGCGAGTCTGACTCGAACTTAGCCGCTCTGTTTCGTCAGTATTTTATCTCCACAGCCTACTGAAGAAGCGTTATCGTGTTTTGCGAGTAACGCTTCTTTTCGTTTTGTTTGTTTTCCGACACTACCTTATATCAATTTTAGGGCAAACCTTTTTTTTTACAGTGCGTACAGATTGCTGTAATGGAACTTGTAATGTAACATTCTGCGCACGTTTCGTATTTGGACGTGTAGTGCGATTTGGACGTGTGTGAATGTTACATTGCACGCACCATAAGCGAGTCAAATCAACTAGATACCGCATTTCTGCTTAATAATATCATCAAACAGTGTTTCTTTACGGCACAATGACTTGCTGTCTGTTACAGTGATGTAATGAAGAGGTAACATAAGACGGTTACTCATTAGCGAGCTGTAATCGTAACATGCGTGATACAGTACGAGGTTCTAGTGTGTATGTACGCTTATTACTGTTTAGACTCACGACATCGCCGGAACGCTTTCACTGAGCGTACTCATTTTGCGAGCTGTTACTGTAACCACAGTGATACAGTAATGAGGTTCTAGTGTGAACGAGAAGGCCATTGACAAGCAAACAATCTGCGCAGTATTGATTTGTAGGTCCATATCGGACGAAGTTGTGCAGCATACATACTTTTAGTTAAATTATTTTTGCTTGCATGCTTGCCCGATTATAAAAAAAAAAAACAAAAAAAAATAATTCGTCTTAGGAATTTCACAAAACACTTGATGAAGTCAGTCATCACATACTTCGTCTTTAACTAGTTGTTGACAGTTGTTAAATAAGATATAACAGTAAACCAAGAGACAAAAAAAGCCGGCGGAAAAACATTCTTGGCACTCTTTTTCAGTCAGAATTATCAAATTAATACAAATAGTTACAGTACAAATGGACCGTGAAATGAAACAAAAACAAACACAAGACAGCTAATTGTGAGAGCCAATGTCATGCCAAAACCAAATTGCTTACATAGTAAGTGCAATGAGCTGTGGATGCACAATACGAACATGACAAACTGGGACCAGAACATTTAAACAAGAATGGAATAAAATAGTCATAGTATCATCAGCAAAACGACCTGGTACCGCTAGCAGCACCCGTTCACTAGTATAACGCAAGCACCAGCCATCACCCTCCTCAACCATATTTTAGGGAAGAGGGTGACCCGATACCCGACGCTACCACTAGCCATGCCACCTAAGGGAGCATGACGTTCTTGCTGTTGTCTTGACAAAAAAATGTGTGAGTGGACAGTCACCAGTATGCCATATGTATACTAAGCTAAGCCGTTAACAAAATTATTAAGTAATTAGAAACTTTTAGAAATATCCTGTTGTGCTTAATCCCATGCCTTTTTAATGTCTAAGTAATCTTTAGTTTTATAATAAGCTTTTCGAGATAGAGTGTTTTTAACGATTGATTTAAATTTATTGAATGGCAGGGATTGAATTGACTTCGGAATTTTGTTATATATACGTATTGACATTCCAATAAATGTTTTGCTGCTTTTAGCCAGCCTTAATTTAGGAAACGCTAACTTATGGTCGTTCCTAGTTCTTACAGAGTAATTTGTATCATGATTATCTTTCCTAGTTTTAAATTTATTACTATTCTTATAAATATACATAATGTTTTCATAAATATATTGTGATGCAAGGGTCAAGATACCAATATCTTTAAACTTTTCTCGAAGAGATTCTCTGTTTCCAAGTTTATACATTCCACGAATAGCCCTTTTCTGTAGTGTAAATATCGTGTCAATATCTGCGGCATTGCCCCAAAGTAGGATGCCGTAGGACATTATACTATGAAAATAACTAAAATAAACCAGCTTCGCCGTATTAACATCAGTCAATGAGCGAATTTTCTTTACCGCGAACGCTGCAGAACTAAGTCTACTCGCTTGTTGTGAGATATGGGCGCCCCATTGCAATTTAGAATATAAGGTAATTTCAAGAAAAACAGAGTTATCTACTAGATTCAACCTGTTCCCATTAAGCCGCAGATCAGAATCAACTTGTTTTACATTTGGTGCAGAGAATTTTATACATTTATGGCCGGTTGTTCCAAATAATCTGCTTTTTTACAAATTCCGTTTTACATTTTACGTATACTATTACTTTTGCTATTACGAATTCGTAAATTTCTGTTGCTCCAACAAAATTCCTGTAAAAGTAACTGTATAGAAAGTAGCCAGGCGTCAAAGACGTTTACTCTTCCATTTCAGCTTGGTAGCTTTTTATTACTATTTTTTTACGTGGCAAGACCTGTCATACCTTTCAAAATACACTATCGTGATTGGCTGACTGTATGACAGACAATGCATTCAATATTGTGATATGATTGTCAAAAACAAACTAAATAAATTGTTTACATATAGTTTTTAAAGTTGTTTGTTTTTTTTTGCATTAAAATTGTATAATGGAATTAATATCTGAAGATAATGTTGCGCTGGAAAAGTAAGTACAACATCTTCAGCACCTATGTACCTATTTAATTTCTCACGTTTTCATAGAAAATATACCGAGCTTATTGTGTTTCTTTGCTTCAAACAACGAAGTGCTAAATTCAATGAAGATGAGTTGAATTTACTCAATAATCTGATAAAAAATATAAACATATTTTATTAAATAAACAAACAGGCATGATACCTTTTTTTAAAAAAAATTTAACTCATATAAGTGTTAAATCATGTACATTTTTTCAGGTATAGTTACACCTAAGCAGAGGGAAGATGCCTGGCGCGCAATCAATGAATTTAATAGCGATCCCGCATGCTCCTTTGCCAGAAAATCGCACCAATTAAAAAATAAATGGGATTATATGAAGCTTTGCCACACCGACTGTCGCGCTACCAGCGAATAGAGCAGGCCAGGCAGCACTTTTGGACTCGGTGGTCAAAGGAATATGTATCGGAGCTACAAAGGGTGGGGTTTTGAATTACACATCTGGAAAATTGGATTGAAATGGGTTTATTTATGTAGGGGTGGGTTTCCCCTTTCGATTAATACCCCTCTTGTTTTGCGGAGATGCATAGTTTTTTAATTATACGTGTTTGAAACAGGGACCGGAACCGCTTACCCTTAAAGAGGTTTTTGATTGGGTTTTTCATAGACTTGTTTTAAAAAACCCTATCAATTTGGTAACCGTATCGAAGACTTACCCTAATTTAAGGCTTACCATATCAATAGAGTTAGCTTCATGTAAGCATTAAGCCTATCGAAAACCCTATTGAAGGTTACCGATTCAATAGGGTTTTAAAACCTGCAGGCAAATTTAATCTCTAAGAATATCAAATTATCAAAAATATCACCATCTATTCAATCTCGCACTTCGAATTATACTTCCGAATTCAACAGCATGCGCGGAAAGAGATAGAAATAGGCTAACCCTATCACAGGTTAAGCGCATCCGAAAGTAGTTAACTTTATTCAAAGTGTTACCACGTCGATAGGCTTACCATATCAATAGGGTTACACTTCCATATGGTAAGATTTTGATAGGGTTACCCTATCACTAGGCTTAATCAAATAAAGGGGTTTTCCGGTCCCTGGTTTGAAATTTCCTATACTGAAACGATATTTTACATACAAAAATTCAATTTATATGATTGCTTGGTAAAACGAAACGTATATCCAGACAATCCATTTGTGGCAGAAGATGGAATGCACACCCAAAGGATTGAGTCTCAGTGGCGGGTGGTTAAAAGGTTTTTCTATAAAGATAATTATAACCACCCAGAAAATTTTGCTGACATTATAGTTGAATACAAGTGGAGGCGTTACTTGCTAAAATATATAAAAGACCAATTTATGGAATTGTTAAATGTAATAAAACAAGTTTATAAAATATAATAAATAATAAAAAAAATATTGTTGTTTTATTAATATGCGTACTAGTGAAATGTTCAATTATTAACGTACAAAACAAAACGTATGTTGTTCGCCCTTATTAACGATAAGAGTCCAGTATTAACTTAATAATTGTAACTTTTACAATTTGTGTCACAGACTGACATGGACCGGTTAGGTTAGGAGGTTAATGTAAGGAGCTCCGCTTTGCGTCGCTCCTTGCATTAACCTCCGAGGTTAGTTTTTTTTAATAAACGCACAAAACCGAGTCTAACCCCAAAATTTTATCTTCGATTTTCTCACTTACTACAAGGATCCGCACCTCCCCCTCAGAGGGGGAGGTCACCAACCACCTCCCCTCCCCCCTTTCACCCTCACCCCCCTAAATTCGACGGTCCATATACTGTAGTTTTACCAAAATCACCCCTAATCAGTGATTGATAACCCTATTTTTGAGGTTATTACCAGCAAACTTCAAAATTCATAAAAAAAAACTAGCCATCTCCGCAACTCCGCATCGTGGTGGGGAGACCCCCCTTTGCCCCCCTCCCCCCTCCACCCCAAACCTAAATTCCAGATGTGTAATTCAAAACCGATCCCCAACTCGCCCCCCCTCAAGTGGTGCATGGGACGAATCATCGCGATCTACCCAGGGAAAGACGGAGTGCTCGACGGAGTGTCGAGAGTAGCTTCTATACGAATGGCTACAGGCAGCATCATACGTAGATCTTTTTCTAAAATTTGACCACTACCTATGGAATGCAATGATACAAATGAAATAAGGTGTTTCTCTATTGGAAGTCGGTACTTCCAAGGCCGGGGGCATGTTAAGAACCTTAAGAACACATCCCTACGGTTTAAGAAATACTATGTTGCCTGTGAAAGAATCCTGTGGAGAGGAGGAACTTTTATACGCAACGAACTTTTAAGCTTTACGCACACGAAACGCACTAAATCAATTTCTATAATTAAAATCATTTACACTTGTAATACCGAAAAATATAAGGTTTAAATACGACACAAAGGCCTATTATTTAACAGAGTGCAATAAAAGTATTTTTTTTAGTAATTAAACCAAATTTAGCACACGTACTGTAGGCTATTTTCCATTTTCCAATAAAAAAAATATACTTTTACGTTATGAGGTGGGTCTGAGCTCCGTATAAAGTATACGTGAAAAGTAACTGTAAAAAGTATAAAAAAAATGTGGTGCAACACTTTTTACGGGATACTTTTACGTTTTACATTTTTTTTTACGAATTCGTAAAAGTATAAACTTGGAACAACCGGCTGTTAGTTTCTTTATCATTGAAAGCTAGATTATTTATATTGAACCACTGAATAACATTTGCGAGAGCATTGTTTATAGCCCAGGCATCTTCTTTCAAGATTGTTGTTTGTGATCTTTGTCCCCAGGGTTCCATAGTACACTTTCTTCCCTGTAGGCAGTAAACAGATCACCATACCTTACTTATTCGAGGCAATACGTCATAAAAATGCTAAAAATAATAACACACAAACATCTGATAAACTACAATAAATACCGATAAAACTCCTATAAATAATGATTTTTTTCGTTGACGATGAAAAATCTAACCTGACACTTTTACACCAAAATATAGCCGGCTTAGTAAACAAAAAGGAAAATATACTTATTGAACTTCAAAAATTATCAGAATCAAATTGGTACTTTGATATTCTGTGTTTTTCAGAAACTTTTATAAACTCTGGGCATGAATCCAGTATTAATTTTCATAGTTACAACATGGCTACCTGGTATAGTAGAAAAACAAAAGTTAATCGTGGAGGTACATGTATATTTTGTACTTCACCTTTTAAAATGAATTTAATTGTGATTTTATATTTGAATCCTGTGGTATTGACATTCCTGAATATAAATGTTTAATAATATGTATATATAGAAGACCTAACAGTAATCCGTATCTCTTTTTAAATAAACTTGAAAAATTACTCCAAATTATACGTAAAAAAAGAAATCGTCAAATAATTATATCGGGCGATTTTAATATTGATATTCTAAAAAATAATGATAGATCTATAGAATATGAAAGAATAATTAATACCTATAACTTTAACATTCACATAAGGGAGCGTACCAGGAGGAATGCCTGCCTAGACCAAATAATTAGCAACAAACCTAAGTCTGTAGGAGATACACTCCCCCTAAACCTTTCTGACCATGAGACAGCTCAATACCTGAAAACGCCACTGCTAAATAAAAGAATACCTCCAACTATAATTTACACACAAAAACGGGATATGAATAACGAAAATCTTCGTAAATTCAATCAATATTTATCATCACTGAAATCGCGAGACGTATATACAGAATCAGATGCAAATAAGGGGTTCAATATCTTTTTTGACATTTATTTTTTATTGTTTGAGCAATGTTTTCCATTATACACATTAAAAAAGAAATTTAAGCCCAAAAATATACATGGCTAACAAAAGGCCTGAGAATATCTTCAGGGACTAAACGGAAACTAAGATTCACATATTATCGATCAAAAAATCATTCTGACCATATTAAATATATTAGGTACAATAAACTATTTAAAAAATGTCTAGCTTCAGCTAATAAAAATACGAATATAGCGTTTTTAAACAGTGCCACTAATGTATCCCGTGCCTCCTGGAAATTTATAAAAAATAATGCAGGCACTCAAAAAAAACAACATGACATTAAAGAAGTGAAAGTATAAAAATAAATTGTACAACAACTCTGAAGACATATGTAACGTATTGAATGAGAATTTTATTAATAATACATCAAATATAAATCCGACATCGCATACACTAACGGAATATAACATTAAGTTCAATAACGCTACAATGTTTCTATTTCCAACGGATGAAGAAGAAGTATCTAAGATAATAAAGTCTTTGAAAGATACAAATTCAGTCGGTTATGATGAGATACCGACAAAAATAATAAAACAATCAAGTATGTACATAGCCCCAGTATAAGCTCATATAATTAATATATCTTTCAAACAAGGAATTTATTCTGATAAACTCAAAAATACCGTAATTACACCTATTTACAAAAAAGGCAACACAAATGATCCTTTAAGCTACCGACCTATAGCCTTAATAACAGTTCTATCAAAAATATTCTAAAAATGTATGCATAATCGCTTGACCAAATTCATATCCACATTTAATATTCTTCATCCTAACCAGTATGGCTTTCAAAAAGGAAAGTCAACAACTCTTGCTGCATTTAATTTAATTGACGATATTATAAAATTGACAAACAAAAAAATTAAAGCTGTAGTGGTGTACTTTGATGTGAGCAAAGCGTTTAACTTTGTCTCTCACAGCTTACTTTTGCGAAAATGTGAAGCTTATGGCATTCGGGGCTTAGCGGCTAACTGGATAAAAAGTTATCTAGAAAACAGAACACAATTTGTCCAAATAAAAAATACGGATAGTTCTTTCCTAGAGTCTACTTCGAGATCTGCATCTAAAGTAAATAAGACTGGCGTGCCCCAGGGTAGCTTACTGGGACCCCTTCTCTTCCTTGCTTGCCAACTTATAACTAAATTTCACATGACACTTTATGCAGATGACGTTTCCATTTTAATTCCAGATAACTCAAATAATAATTTCAACGACATTATATATTATGTAACAAGTGAGCTAAGTTGCTAATTACAGTTGAGGCTGATAATGAGCCGAGACTGTAATTAGCAACGCTCACGAGTTACATACGACGTTTTTCAACATACTTGTGAGTAAAAGACAGACATACGTGGTCATAAAATTTATTTGAAGCAGCTGTTAGCTGCTGCGAGTCAGTAACCCTGTCCCATTACACGTACACACGTTATTGTTGCTTGGAGGCGCCGTGCCGCTGCTGCTGCTGCTCATATATATTTCATATATTTAATGTATAACCCGGATCAATAAAATATACTCTGTTTACTCGCATGTAATTTGCACTAAGCTACAATTCAACTTTGTAGGATTCATTATATTATGCACTAGGGTATAATATATTATGCACGCGTGATTTATAGCCCAGTTTATAGTTCTAAATTCAATAGAATAAGGCTCACTTTACGAGCAAGTGTGTTGAAAATAATACAATTCTTGACATAATCAATTGGCTTAGACACAATAATTTGACTGTTAATATGACTAGGACTAAGTATTTACAATTTTTAAACAAAGGGGCAAAAAAATTAAAACTAGAATTAAAATATAATAACGAAACAATTCAAGAGGTAGACAGTTACTCATTCTTAGGCATACATTTTGACCAACACTGTTCTTGGAACTTGCACATAGAATATGTTTGTTTGAAAATAAACAGATTTGCATATGTTTTATGGAAATTAGGTAAAATGGCTGATAGGAAAACAGCACTCAAAGCGTATTATGGCTACGTTGCCTCAATTTTAAGGTATGGAATACTCATTTGGGATAATTCGGTTAAAATAAATAAAGCCTTTCTATCTCAGAAACAATGTATTCGAGCAATTGCTGATGTAGATTCTTGGACGACTTGCAAGCCTTTGTTTAAAAGTATGAAAATCTTAACTGTACCTTGTTTATATATCTATGATTTATTATTTGTAAAAATACACCCGGAATATTTTGTGGAAAAAAAATAAATGTTGAAATTTAATACAAGATTTCCAAATAAATTATGTTTACCAAATGTCAAAATAAATAGTTATGTCATGTGTATTAAAATATTTAATAAATTACCAACAAAGTTAAAAAACTTGCCACTGACAAAATTTAAATTTATCCTACGCCAATGGCTTATAGAGCAATGTTTTTATACAATTAATGATTTTTTTAATAGCAAATTTGACATGTAATAAATAAAAGTATCTGATTTTTTTTCTAACCTAAGAAGACATAATATTAAATATTTAATTAAATTGTATGCATGTATGATTTTTTTATTTGATGAATTATATTTTAATTGAATTATATAGTTATTAATTGTTTACACACTGATATTGCATGCTGTAAGACTGTAAAATATGAGCTCAATAACGAATATTTACCACCAAATGTATATACCACCATATTTGCGCAATAAATTGATTTTGATTAGGCATCTATTAGCGAAAGATATTTACTCTCTGACCATTCACTCATGTCGGATACTTGAATAAGCTGGTTCGCGGTAAAAACCGACAGTCGTCGGCTCGCTGCGAGTCACTCGTGTAGCGTTTGTTGCAGGCTCGTGAACCACGTACACACTGTGTTATTAGTAACTGTAACGATACAGTTACGTGCAACGTTACGGGTTCAGAAATGAGTAGGTAGGTACTTTATAAATGTCATCATCATGAAGGGGCCAACTTACAGCTTCAATATCTGAAACGATATATATTTCAGACAACCAACATTAATATTATTAGGGTATTAAAACACTAAGTAGGTGGAGTATTCCAGAAAGTGGTCTATGAGTGTGGTCCCTCGATCTTGATGTCATAATGGAGTGATCATCTTTTTTGTGAAAATATAATGTATTAGTTTAGGTAGCTAAACTTATAGCAAAGGTAAGAAATAGTAGATTAATGGTAGTAATCTTTTATATATGTATAACAGTCAAACAAGACTAGTCCCTTCATTTTGACGCTCACAAACCGCACGCATACCGCTCGCAGCAGGTTCGCGAACCACGTTACTATGATTTTTGGTTACAGTGCATGCAACGTTTACGGTTACAGCACGGTAATGAGTACCCGCCTTTAAAAGCGTGAGCGGGCCTAGCATGCTACTGTCGAAAACGATAAATCGGGCCTTTTGTCGATATTTTCTTAGAATATGATATTTAGTGTATGTAATTTATTAAGATTATGACATATTTATATAATAAATAAAAATAAAATCCCCAGACAATCACACCAACTACATGGCCCCAAAGTAAGCATAGCTTGTGTTATGGGATACCATATAGCGAACTAGGGGGGAACCTAGAATATAAATACATAAATAGATAAACACCCAGACACGGAATATTTTTTTTCCTTGTTCCGTGCGGGGATCGAACCCGCGACCACTGGCGTCTAAGGCAGATAGGTTTACCCCAACGCCAAAGTGGTTGTCATTTGGTTCTGTGGTCTTAATCATGGTATCAAATCGAGTAATTCTATCTATTATGCTGCGCATATTAGCTTACATAATAGGATAAAATAACAAAATAATATTTATTTGTCGATTCGACTATTTATCGATGGTTGCATGCTAGCCCTACTGGTCACTTTATCTGGGGGGCTAGCATGCTACCGTCGACAACGATAAATCGGGCCTTTTATCGATATTTTCTTAGAATACGGTATTTAGTGTATGTAGTTTATTAAGATTATGACATATTTCGTTCTGTGGTCATAATCATGGTATCAAATCGAGTAATTCTATCTATTATGGTGCGCATATTAGCTTACATAATAGGATAAAATAACAAAATAATATTTATCTGGTCGATTCGACTATTTATCGATGGTTGCATGCGAGCCCTGCTGGTCGCCTATTCTTATCAGGTCACTTATACGCATCAGGTAGGTAACCGTTTTCCGCATTGCCACATTTTGTGGATTTGCTACATTTTCTGTTAACGGCATATGTATTTACGTCTTATTTTTAACCGTGTAGGGTCGGCTAATAATAGTCCTACCGCCCCTGAATAAGCGTTTTGTAAAAGGCGACTAATCCGAGTGGCTTGGTGGTGGTGGTACGCGCCCGTCAGGGTACGATCCTTCATACAGGATCCGCATATAATAGTCATTATATTTTAATAGCAGATTAGGTATGATGAGTGGGTCTGAATTTCGATAAAAAAAGACGTGTGGCACTCGGAGACTGCCGCGGTAAAGCTATTGCATAGCATTTTTTATCAACTTATGCAATTATAATTATTTATTTATTTTATTAATGCAGTAATGTTTGATCTAATATGAAGTTCCACAAGTTCCTAGTAGATGGCGCTGATTGTTTATTAAAGCCCGCATGTAAAGTTATGAAATCAAAGTATCACCGCTGTGCCGGTCGGAGTGGGGGGTGTTAGGTTTTTTTCGTTACGGAATTTCTGGATTCGGTCCGCACGCCCAAGGCCCGCGATAGAAGCTATGCAATGGCACAAAATTTTTTTTTTTTTCATAAATTAAAGTTTCAAATTTGTTTTCTGTGACTAAAATTTAAGACGTATCTAGATTTTATGACTATACACAATTAGATGGACACGTTTTTATTACTTGTTGTGTAGTTATAAACTACAGATCAAACTTAAATTTTGATCACTTAGAAGAATTTTGAAAATTTTAATTTATGAAAAAAAATATTTTATTTTTCGTAATTATGACCCACTCATCAGTCTTAATCTGTTATTAAAATATTATTGTCTATTATATGGCGAGTCTATATATCCTTCAGCAAAATATTACTGCTCTGGCGGTGATGTGTTCCGGCAATATTTTATGAAGAGCCAGTTCTTTCCTAAACCCTTGTGCTGCTGTCATCTTCAACCTCTCCTTCACTTACCATCAGGTGAGATTTAGGTCAACCAATAAAAATAAATATGTCCGAAAATACCAGCAGAAATATTCTATGTACGAGGTCAAATAAAAATTCACATTTATTATAACTTACACCTTTATTTATTTACATAACGCACAATTTCACAATACATTGTTATCTATATCTATAATAGTAAAGTACCAAGTTGAGCAACCATTGAAAAGTATGTCTTCGAGCATTAGACACAAAGTTAAATATTAAAAATTCAGTTTTAATTGCATTCAAAGTCAATAGCTGTGATGTATTCATTAAAATCGAAGCATACTTAATAAATTTGTTACCTCAAGAACACAGTGATGTAACTTAAAAACAGACATTAATGAGTACAAATTTTCTTCCGTCAAAATTATTGCATATTTATTATTTTTTATTTACAAAGATAACAGGCTTTTAAATGAAAAACACTTACATAGGACCCAATCAGAAATTGTTATAACTCAACATTACAACTAAAGACCGTTTCTTTCAGAATATTTTTTTACTTGACTTTAAATCTCTGACCACACTATTAAAATATGAAAAAATCGTCAATATTTACCCAATAAATGCTATTTAGGTACAGGGAAATATTATTTATTATTATTTATCTATTTTTATACATATACTTTATTTGAAAGGTCTTTATTTGTTATATTCAGAGTTATAATAAAACATTTCATCTGATATGTCATTCTTACACGAAACATTTACAATAAAATGACTTAAATTATATTCTAACCACTCCTCGTAAGATTACATTGAAATTTTCTCTCTAAAATATAAATGGTAAAAAAGTAAATAAAAAAGTACACATCTACCACTAAGGACGGACCCATTGTTTTAAGACTAGCAACTAACGGTAAATTCAGGCTTAAAGATTAAACAATTAAACTTAAATGAAATGTTAAAATTTTGTTTTGCAATAATATCCGAGCTTTTTCATGCAATCGTTTTTACAAATGGCATTCTAGATCTCAGAAATTTATTAATCTTCTAAAATTTTCTGATTATAGATTAAATAATATAGTTTGAAAATAAACATAATAATTTAAGTAACATGAAAAAACAAGAACTATCCATTAAGTTTATAAGACTTAAATCAATTATAAAAGACATATTTGTTCAGTTATAAAAAATACTCTAAAATGGAATGATTACGATATCACAATCCGATATATAAGATTTAAAGAAAAAAAATACATAATTTATGACCGCTGTATAAGTTAAGAAAGTAAATAAAAAAATATATGTGATGATGATGGTCACGTCAAAAATCTTCAAAATAAGATTTAAATGAAAACCCAAACTGTTCTAAATATTGGGTCAGCTGTCATTTTATAAAATGTTACAAATTCACAATTCGCCCAGTCAAAATATTACACCGAGTGCTAACATTATATCTGCGAAAGTTACTTTAATTTTATCTAAGGAAAAAAATACTGTTTTGAATATAAGAAGAGACTATTTCATTCACTGTGTTATAAAATTTAAAAACCCCGAAGAGTCAACTTGAAATTTGCCGACACCAAACGATGCTTTTACATAAGTTTACAAGTTATATAAATATAAAAATAATCAAAGCAGTATTTTTTCTGTCATTTCTCTAAAATAAACGTAGTTCTGTAAATATACGATATAAAATAAGTATTCACCCATTTCTTCCTTTATTTGTTAAAATGGAGACATCTTTCAAATATTAATCTAGTTTACGTAAATTCATCACGCTTCCTACGTAAGAAGTTGGAGCTACCTTACATTAAGCAATTATATTTTTTCACATTAACAAAGGAATACAGACAAAGGTTTCAGAAACGCATCGAATCTTCAAATTCATAAGAAAATATGCTTCATTCCCATAACTTTTTTATCAAATATAATAATCTATAGAGTTTTAGAAAATCAGAGAAATAGACTTTTATTAAAATATAAAATGTTGCTACCTATATTTTACTTCGGAAATCTGAAAAAGGGACATTCAACTCAAAAAATTCATCAATCTAATCACCAAACCATTTTTTAGTGTAAGCAGTCTTTTGATTGAAAATTAGACGTGCATTAAAATAAAAGTTTCAAATTTTAATAACATCCTTATTTGATGTTGTGTTTAACCAATACTATTTCTTATTAAATCTTCAATAAAACTTTCCACCTATCATCAATTAAAATTTAATTGTCTCTGAAATAAAACTTACCAAAATAGCCCTCGAGTCAGCTTTTTAATGAGATTCATAAAAATTCGATGCGCTTATAAACCACCAGTTAATGGGTTGCACTATTTCGCCACCGCGACGCAATTACCTTCTACTGCTGAGTTCGTATCCGTTGTCTTTGCTGTCCTTGCTCGGGTGTTTGGAGGGAGGGGGCTTTGCGACCGCGTGGCCTTCGAGTCGGAGTGTGCTTTGGCGGTGGGATGATCTGTTTGAAAGGTAAAATAAGTAATAGAGTATAGATAAAATAAAAATTGTTTACAAGAGATGGGGATATTTGTGTTAATGGCGCCTTGTACGCGGTTATGGCAAGCAAAATTAGGCTCGTCTTGCCGTACTTGAGTGCCAACACTTATGTAGCTTGGGTGTGGCAAAAGAAACATGAAACAAGGACTAATGCTGTGGAGATGAGAGCTTTGAGGAGCATGTGTGGAGTGAAATTGAGCGAAAACAGTGAAATACGAAAGAGATGCGGATTGAACGAAGAAGTAAAAGTTTGACAAGGGCATGCTACAGTTTTTTGGACATTTCGAAAGCATGAGTGAAAGTAGATTTACGAAAGAAGTGTACAGAGCACGAATAGTAATAATGGAAGGGCCGCCCTAAATGAACGTATGCCAAACAAATTGGAAACATATTAAAAAAGGGCCTAGTTAAACCTACCCGTAACCGGCGACCATGTAGGCGACCAATTGGCGTTCCCTAACATCATCCTACCCTAGTTTGTATACGCTTGAACTAGGAGGTATCTTAATATCGCGGCTTAAAAACCAGAGTAGCGTATGGCAAAAATTCATTTTTTTTTCTCACCATTAGGTTTTTTAATCCCCATATTTTTATGTGCCAAAAAATTGGAATGATGATATGTGTAGATTGATTTAACAACAATAACATACAAAGAAAAGTGAGTTTTGTTTAGTGCCAAAATGAAGTATCTCTACTAACAATACTCTTGATATTATTATTTTTTTCTTTCATCTCCACAGCATGGTCACGTGTGGAGTGAAATTGAGTGATAGGGTGCGCAATAGTGAAATAAGAAAGAGATGCGGATTGAAAGAGGATGTAGTGACTAAGATTGAAAAGGGTATGCTACGGTGGTTTGGACATTTGGAAAGGATGAGTGAAAGTAGATTTACGAAAGAGGTGTACAGAGATGGAAGAATGGATGGTGCTGTCGGAAGGGGCCGCCCTAGGCGAACGTACGCCGATCAAATTGGCGACGTTCTTAAAAAGGGCCTAGTTAAAAGTACCCGTAACCGGCGATCATGTATGAAAAGATTAATGAACGTGGAGGAAGCGAAAGAGGTATGTCTGGATCGAAGCAATTGGTGTTCCCTTGTCTCTGCCTACCCCAAAGGGAGACAGGCGTGAGGTTATGTATGTATGTATGTATGTATTATTTGTTTTAAAGTTACGAGCGCAGCAAGCGTACCTCGACTTACAGAGCAAATAGGACACCATAATATCTTGAATGTAATCGTTCAAACAACGTATCTTGTCACACGTTTTTAGCCCTGAAATTGATTACATAGGCTAGGTTTGTTTTGTGCCAAATAAGCGTAAAGTACCGTTACTGCTTATGAGATCTTAAGTTTTAAAGCGATTTTAACGGAAGTTCCGTTGTATTCAGCTCATTTTTAAATTTATGTAACAGGCAAAATGACGTATGTCGACCATTTTTTGATTAATAAACTAATTTGTAAAAAAAACTTTTTTTATTTACCAAAAAAGTTTTACTATTCTGTAGTCGATAAATAAAGCCTTATTTGATTACTAGTTACCAGATATCTTAAATCTATAGATGTTGCCGTAAAATTGATTCAAGATGACGACGGTAGGTAGATTTCAGTTGTTTTTCGGCTCTCCTGTGAATTAGTTATTTTACGTTACGCTTCTCTGGTTCTTAACCCGCGATATAAATTCGTCTCTTAATCCATATGCTTGTCATTGTGGGCCTTATGAAAAATTGAGGTTAACAGCGGTTTAGTCATTGATAAAAAACCAGTTGACCATAATTTCATCTAAAATTTTAAAGTCCAATTTTTTTTTGTGGTCTAGGACTACCACAGCTTACTTTATGACCTTAGAAATAATCAACTGATGTGTAGCAAACTGTTTTTATTTGAGAAGCAGATGGAAGCACCACTAAAACAATGCATTTCACATAATATCAAATACAAAAGCCTGGCTAGCGACCACCCTTCATTTAAATCTGTCGTTAAATATCACCGCTCCTGCGGTGATGTGTTCCGACAATGTTTTATAAACAGCCAGATCCTTTTTAAACCCGTGTTTTGACATCTTCACCACTTATAATCAGGTTTATACGTAGATAAAAATAAAACATAAAAAAATCCCGAGACAATCACACCAAACAACATGGCCCCAAAGTAAGGATAGCTTGTGATATGGGATACCATGTAGCGAACTAGGGGGAACCTAGAATATAAATAGATAAACACCCAGACACGGAACCTTTTTTTCACTTGTTCCGTTCGGGAATCGAACCCGCAACCACTAGCAGCGTCTGAGGCAGATATGTTTACCCCATCACCAAAGCGGTCGTTAAATATCACCGACCGCTTTGGTGATGGGGTAAATCACAATGTGGTTTTACTTCAGCTAAACTTTTGACAAGGACTTCTAAATGTGAGTTAAGGCCCTTTCCTAGGCCCTAGTTCTTTCATCTTCGACCTCATCTCAACATCATATGAGATTGAGGTCAAACACGGGCTTAGCCTTTATCAAATTAGTTTTCAAAGCTGTATTTTTAAATTAAAATTATTTTCATATTAACAGATCATCTAACTTATGTATTCAAAACTCACCGTATTAAACAGGCAGTGGCCAGCAACAGCAGTAAGGCGCCCAACACAGACAAGCCGCCGCCGAGCGCGGCGCGGCCGAGAGATGGCGCTATCGACGCCACGCGCAACAACGACGATACTTGCTCTGGCAACTCGTCGATACCCTGGTGGTGGACGGTAGCGGTTATTTAGAGAGAAACACATAGAGTCATCGTTGCGCCGTGGTTACTGTGCATATCAAACGATATCAACCCACACACTTTTAGCAATCATTATAGACGCTTACTGCTAGAAAAACAATTACTTTTGTAGTCAAATGGTGGAGTGGATAAGATATTAGATAAAGGTTTCTGTTTTGTATTTTTTCATTTACTTCTTTTTAAATATTTACAATTAACACTTATTTTTTCGTTATGTTATTATTCACTTCACACTTTATATTTTGGTAATGGGTAGTTAGTTGAGATTGTTATGATCGATTATTCTAATCATTATGTAAATAAGGTGGCTACTGAACATCAGCGCGGATGTTACAGATGTTCTGCAACAACGCACATGCTGAGTAGTCACCATTTGTTTCTTTTTAAGTTTTTGTATATTTAAAATTATCAACCATAATTTTTATTAGATTATAAGTTTTAAATTTAAATTTAGAAGATATAAGTAACCTTCTGTAAAAGAAACAATAAATATTTTTTCTTCCTTTCTTTCTATATCTCAGGTTGAGCGCGCTCGGTGCGGCCGGTGTTAGGATGGGTGACCGCCGACCATTCATTTCTCACGGCGACTTCCGTGCTTCGGAGGGCACGTTAAGCAGTCGGTCCCGGGTGCTGTATACTTGTATACAGTAGTCGTTAGGGTTTGTCAGAAGCCATTTCGGCACACTGAAATATCTGACATCCACCAACCAGCACCGGGCCAGCTTGGTGGATTACGGCCTAAACCTCCTCGTCACCCAGAGGAGAGACTCATAGCCCTGCAGTGGGAGAGTTACACGGAGTTGTGATGATGATGATGACATATAGTTTGTAGGAACTAGAGTGGAAACGTTTCAGGTGATAATAAAAAGTTTAAAATTGACACTTAGTGACGTTGCCGTAATAAAATTGTTCCATGTTCCATTCGGTTGTTTGGACATATCGAATTATAATATTTATCTTAACTTTTCACGGTTCATAATAAAAAATCAAATGCCGCTGTAATACCTACACCTACCTCTAAAATTTATCTAAAATCGGTTACTTACCCCGCATTTGATCGCAGTGTCGCCTCATGGCAAGTGCAAAATAAAGTCAACAATGACAATAACGGGGCTTAGGATGTAAGGTCGAATATTTAATACACGTATTAATCGGATTTAAATTTTACATTAGAACTTAACGTTTCGGCGTCTTTGCAGACCCCATGACACCGTATTAGTTTTAGTAAAAATGGCTTTACATGCATTTGACAGGTGGCGCCATGGATTGACGCCATTCGATGTTCGCAAGAAGAACTTGTTTGCGCGGGCTTTGTGAGTGTCGAAAACTTGTTGAAAACACTGTATTGGTTACAGTACATAAAAATACCTAATTGGACTTAAATTGAAGCTAACTAATTTGTGTTTTTATCTTAGAGTACTAAGTATTCTATAAAATAAAGCTCTCAAATATACTAAAATTGATCGTAAGAAGCAACTATTGCCATACGTTTTAACCTGGACCATAGTTGTCAAAATGCCATACAACTATAGTCCAATAGTTATTACATAAAATGTGATTCAAAATACATTTGACTACATATTAACTCAATGACTACGCTTTACTTAATATAAAAACGATAACCGATAATAAATTTGTAAATTAATTCTAAAATAACAAGAAAGTAAACAAAAAATATATAAAATCTTACTGTACTTAAATTGTCAAATAAATGACTTATATTTGACAATTTAAGTACTTCGCTGAACTCGTTTAAATTAAAACTAAAAACACATTATTTATCTTCAGTATAAGATTAAGAGAGTATTCGTTAATTATGTATTATTTTGTGTATTTTATTATATATTATGTATTTGTTTATATATGTTATCATATGTAGGTATATTATGTTTTATATCGTTATTTCATTACGTGTTACTTATTTTTATATTATGGGTCGATACGATATACTGACTAAAGTTCACATACTTACTGACCTATTTTATACTGTTTCTCTTTTTTTTTTTGTGTTTTTTTGTAAAGGTTGTCTGGTAGAGATCGCTCTCGAGCGATAAGACCGCCTTTTGTACCTTTTGTTCCATGTTTTGTATTTCCTATTTTTGTTACTGTACAATAAAGTGTAAATAAATAAATAAATATATTAAACTCGGCAACACTAACCTCCTCGAACCACAGGATCGGGAACACAATGTCGGGGAAGTTGGCCACCTGCTTGATATCCAGCACCTGCGAGACGGCGAGGTTGATCTGGATACGGGCGCGCGCGCGCATCGCTATACCCATCTCCTGGAAAACGGGGGAATAGGGACGGTTATTATATGATATAGTAGTACAATATAATAAAGTAAAAAAAAAAAAAACTAATAAAAAAATCGACTTCGAATACTGATAAAAAATATTGTGTATATCAAAGTTTCAACTGAAAAGCACAATAGCTATTAGAACTTTCTAAAAAAATTGTGATAAAAAACAGTAGCGGACAATCAGTCCCCAGACAATCACACCAACTACGACCGGCTGGTGTAGCGGTAACATACATTGCCTTCTATGCCAGAGGTCCTGGGTTCCAATCCCGGCGGCGGCGGATATTTGTGTGATGAACACAGATATTAGTCGTCAAGTCATGGATGTTTATATGTTTATTTAAGTTTATTCTAATAAAAAAATATGTATCTATTCAAAAGGGATACAGGCGTGACGTTATGTATGTATGTATATAAACTTTAAAATAGGAACCGAAGCGGACTTTTATATTTTTATTTTGTTAAATTTAAGAAGCCTATTTATCCTAGTGGAGTAGGTTTTGGTAGAATTATGTATCAACGTCGTTGCTTCGCTTGCAAGTTCATGCTGAATCTTCCTTATTTACGTAAACACACATTTTTTTTATACATACATACATACATAACTTCACGCCAGTATCCAGTATGGGGTTGGCAGAACACCAGAGGTAATAAAACCATCTGATGTCACGTTTGACAAATTTGGAGGCATTATAATAGTGGAGAGAGACTATGCAGTGACAGGGGGTCACCCTATCGCCCACAAAAAAGCCTCCCATAACACCTCGTTCCAATAACTAACTTTTACAGTATGCCCGGGAAGAGAAGCAGCTGGCACATTCTATGTTTTTCTTTCGCTCCCAGTCCAGCATGGAAGCATATTAATATAACTAATGAGTTTATTTCAGTGCACCAACAGATTGCGCTCTACAGATTCCTCAAAAAACACTCGACCCATACTTAACGCGTCGTTTAAGTATGGCATCTAGTCGGTTTGTTCGAAATGTAGATTTTTGTATTATTATTTATAGACTAGCCTCCACGCGCGGTTTTACCCGCGTAACTTTTGATCCCGTGGGAATTTCGGGATAAAATGAAGCGTATAACCTTCTTCAAGATTTGGGCTATCAAATGCAAAAAGAGTTTTTCAAATCCCACTTGTAGTTTCTGAGATTAGCGCGTACAAACAAACAAACAAAAAACAAACTTTTCAGCTTTATATATTAGTATAGATAGATTAAAAACCTATAGTTAATCAAAATATAGCTTCAGTAACTTACGGGCTGAACATCAATATAAAGTCTATGGTCCTCTGCAACGGGAGGAGTGACTCCCTCCACTGCGTCACGGAATTTCTCGTCGGCGAGGTAGAAGTGAGGGAACGACAGCATGATTGGGGAGTCTGGAATTGGAAATAATAATTTTTATAGCGGGTAATAAAACAACCAAACACCTAAAACATAAAAAAATATACAAAAAACTATCAACGAAAATCTATGTAATAGTTTGGGAGTTACGCCTTTGGTGTCATCTGTGATTTGTCCAAGGCCTGGCTGTGTTAACCACGGAGGAAATATATACAGGAGTTGCCCTATCCAGTTTTCTCTAGGGACTCAAGTGAAGCCTACGGGCGGGGTGCGGGAGGGGTACGCGGTGGGTTTTGGCCAATCATAGCCAAACAGGCGATGGCATTAGTCACCTAGTAGCGAGTAGTAAAAACCGGTTGAAACACAAGGTTAAAATATTCACATGATCATAAAACAAATTAAGCTATACTTTACGAGGTGGCTCTAGTTTTTTAATAGATAGCGCAACATTTTTTCGCAGCATAAAAATCAAAATTTTAACAAACAAATCGTCTAAAGAGTAGCTTACGTCTAATTACGGATTTACTTTTTATAATTTGTTACATTTAGAGAGCTAAAATATATGAGTATTAATGAAAATAATTAATTTATTAAGTTAACCACAATGCTAAAAAAAAAGACCATAATTCTTAGTTTCTATTTATAAATTATTGTGGAATGAGAATCATGTTAAAACAAAAAAAAAATGTTAAAATAAAAGGGTAAATAAAAATATTCATATAATTATATTTGTCTATTTGTATGTAAAAAGGTTGTGCATGTGTATGTGTTACTGTAGGTGTGTGAGTGTAAGTGTGTATGATTTCATGGGTTCCTATATTGTAAAGTAATAGATATGTATTTGATACGTTGATCATTTTTCTGACAAAATAGATTCTAAAATTTGCTTCCTAAATTGAGGTTTGCTGTGATAAAAAATATCAATCGAGCCAGAGTATTTATTGTAGGTTTTAAGTATTCTATAAATGACAGTTCTGATAGAAGTTAGTACGTGCATGCGGAAGGTTGAATAAGGTTGTGTGTCTTGTACGGCGTGTAGGGACTCGAAACCTCAGGCACTGTTCCGTTAGATCAGAGCAGTCAGTTTTACCGTTAACTACAGCGTGTAAAAACAACAAATCAGTCAGAACTCTCCTATCTTCAAGGGAAAACATATTATGAATTCGACAGGACTCTCCATAGTCTCTTATCTTATACTGGCATCTATAATTTAATTGTTTAAAGAATTTTGATTGTATATTTTCAATACTTTGAGTATACTTTAGATACTGAGGTTCCAAATACTGCTACAATAGTCAAGTACGCTTCTTACATAGGCATAGTATAATATTTTAAAACATTTGATGTCATTAAAAGGTTTACTTACTCGAAGAATAAAACCTAAGTTCTTATAAGCTTTATTTACTATAGGTATGTGTAATGTGTTCGTTAAATGTTAACTTGTCATCTAGGATAATATGCAAGTCTTTGACCTGGTGTACTTTATTTATTTTTATGTCAGCAATTTTATAGTCGTAGTTAATAGGTATTTTCTTTCTTGTAAAACTCATCACCATACACTTACCTATATTTATATCTATTTTGTTATCTTTGTAATAATTATTTAAGCTCTCTAGATCATTTTGTAGATTAAAACAATCTGCGATTGAGTTAATTTTGATAAAAAAATTTCATATTTTTTAATCATTCATATTTTCATAATTTCATTCATAACAATAATTATGAATGAAATTATCTTCGTGGTAAGTTAATTTTATTTGGATTGTCAATGTAATTCCTTTATAAAAGTATAGAAAATTTAATTTTACATCGGGAAACAACAGAGGATTTTTTTTTAATATCTACGCGTGTACATACTTCACAGAAGTCAGCGACGAACTGACGCCAGTGCCTCTAGCGCGGAATAGCTTGAACTGGAGGCTGTGACGTCACGACAACCCAAATTGAAGCTGTGCATCTTTGCTTACAGAAGCTCTACTATATTAAATCTGCTTTGTGGTGTTAACTATGATACTTTGAAATTCCTATGTGGGTATATATTACGATATCACAGGTTAAGCTAAGTTCGGCGCGGTCGGTACTTGGATGGGTGACCGCCAACTATTAATTTCTCCCGACGATTTCCGCGCTTCGGAGGGCACGTTAAGCGGTCGGCCTCATGTGCTTTATAATCTTATAGTAAGTGGACTTATTATTAAATGTTTATGATAATATTATTAAAAGGCTCACTTTATTGTTACAAAGACACATTGACATTAGGCCGGCAGGGCAGAAGCACTTATTTGCTTCGTTGCCAGTAGATTTCACTATATTCTCCCTCCTCTATATCCTCTTCTTCCGTTATCATAAGAAATGCGTTAGTAAAGTATTGGATGAATGCGTTTCCTCATTAAACTCTTTACATTTTTGTTTTTTGTTTTATTTTTCTCATTAATTTGTCTTTTGTTTTTGTTTCTAGCATAGTATTACTTTTTGTGTGATTTTGTGTGTCTTTTCCTCATCTTAATAATTTGTTGTGTATGTTTACTTTAATATTTGATATTAGCAAGGTGCCTTATTTGTTCGTTTTTATTACTTTGCTCTTTTAAATACTTTTATTTGTTCTTTTTGATTTCGATGTATACTACTTGGATACCTACTTGAACTGCTATCTGTTGAGATTTTATATGCGAAAATGTTTAAATGGTGTGTAGTTTTTATTGTTATATTTTTTTTTGATTTAATTCACTGTATGTTTTCCAAATAAAATAAAATAAAATATTAGTACCATAATTCCAACGATTACGAAAGTATTGATCCAATGTATGTATGTTTGTTACTCAGTCACGATAGAACTACTGAAGGGAACTTAATAGTACTTTGGTTGGTTTGGTTAGTAAAGTAGTCTTGAATAGCACATTTATTTATTTATTTATTTATTTATTCTTTATTGTACACCACAGAAAAAAAAAACAAAGTAAAACAAAAGCAGAAACATGGTACAAAAGGTGGTCTTATCACTAATAAGCAATTTCTTCCAGACAACCTTTGGGTGAGAATTGGAGACTAATTTATAGGGTGCCTAGGCGTACATATACTAAAATTTAACTAATATACAAATACTATAGTTATAATATAGTAATTTCATAAACTTACACACGAATAATACATAAATATAAAATATATACATATATCCACTAACTATAATGCTTAATATATATACTAAATAAATTAAATACATTGTACTATAATGTCGTGTCTTTAGAAAGGAAGTACTGCTTGACCAGTCTTTTAAATGTGTCAATTGATTTGGCAGACTTAATCTCCAGTGGCAAATTGTTCCACAGTGACACAGCATGGACAGTGAATGATTTCCCGTAAAAGTCAGTTTTATGCGGGGGTGTTGCAAGCATTAAATTATCAGCAGAACGTAGCTGTCGTAGGTGCTGTGAGTGTCTGTAATTAAATCTATTCCTTAAATACTCCGGTGAGGCCGGATTGAACAGTAAGCGATACAGCAGACATAGAATTTGAGTATTCCGGCGAAAGCGAATCGGAAGCCACTTGAGCTTAGTGCGATATTCTGAAACATGATCATATTTACGTAATCCAAATATGAATCTTATGCATAAGTTTTGAAGGCGCTCAAGTTTATTCATTTGGTCTTCGGAGATGTCCAGATAGCAGGCAGAACCGTAGTCTAGTATTGGGAGGAAAAGGGATTGTGCAATGGAAATTTTAGTAGGGATTGGTAGAATATTGCGCAAACGCTTCAAGGAGTTTGTGGCAGCAAACATTTTGCGACTCACTTCATCTACCTGCGCTTTCCATGAAAGTTTGTTATCGAATAGGATTCCCAGATTTTTTACCGATTTGCTGTATTCGATGATCACACCATTAAAAACAAGTTTGGGGCACATGTTCCAGTCAATTCGATCAATTGTTTTTGGGCTCCCTATTATGATCGCTTGCGTTTTAGATGGATTTACAGACAAGCCATGCTGTTGGCTCCAAGAAAGTATTTTGTCCAGGTCGTTGTTTATTGTACTGATTGCCTGCGGTAGATCCACAAGGTTTGTGTTGAGATAAATTTGGAGATCGTCTGCGTACATATGGTAGGAAGAAGTTAAATTATTTGAAATTGTGTTTATAAAAATTGAGAATAGAAGAGGAGACAGCACGCCACCTTGAGGGACGCCGGATGTGATACCAATCCAGTCCGAGCAGTATTCTTCGATACTTATACGCTGCCGACGTCCGCACAAGTAAGAATGAAACCAATCAACCACGAATGGAGATATGTTAAGAGAGCGAAGAAGTTGTAACAAGATAGCGAAGTCAACAGTGTTGAAGGCATTGCTAAAGTCGAGCAGTGTTAACACTGTTAGCTTTTTGTGTTCCATGCCCAAGCGTATATCATCGGAAATTTTGACTAACGCCGTGATCGTACTGTGGCCGGACCGAAAACCAGACTGGAGTGGATTGAGCAAATCATTTTTTTGCAGGAAGTTGGTTAATTGTTTATGTACCAGATGCTCTAGGACTTTGGATAGGAACGGAAGGATAGAAATCGGTCGAAGGTCTTGGAACGACGAGGGAAGAGGTTTTTTAGGAAGTGGGATAATATGTGCATCTTTCCATAAAGCAGGAAAGTGACAAGCGCTGATGGAGTTATTTAGGATGATTGTTATGATAGGGAGAAGGAAGTCAAGTAGTATGACGATCATTTTGCGACTGACGTTGTCTGATCCGACGGCATTAGAGTTAATTGAAGTGATTGCTCTCTTAACATCACATTCGGTGAATTGAGTAAAATGAAAAGAATCGTAAGAAGGCTTAGGCAAAGATGAAATTTTGAGTAATGTTTCAGCTTTCTGTTCGCTATCTATGGAGCAAGAAGAAGTAAAGTGTGAATTAAGTGCATTGAAATCTATGTTGTTAGGAATTGAATTTGTTTTATTTTTGCCTACGCCCAAAGTCTTAAGGAAATTCCAGACTTTTGCTGGAACTCCGTTCGAAACAGATTTGTGGATATGGCGTCGCTGTGCGTCCCTACACATAGTATTGCAGCGATTCCGAAGGAGACGATATCTTTCACGGTTTTCTTCACTGGGATCATGTTTATATTTGACCCGCGCTCGGTCTCTCTTACTCATGGCAGATTTAATAACATCATTCAACCATGGAGCAGGTAAATGTTGAATCCTAACGGGTCGAACTGGGGCATGGCGATCATAAAGCTGAAGAAGGAGAGAATTAAAAATAGCTATTTGAGAATCTGTAGTTTCAGCATTTATGACCTCAGACCAGTCGACTTCCTGCGCATCACGAAGCAAGTTGTCGTAGTCAATCCCATTAAAATTTCTTTGCAACAGTACCCTAGGCTTGGTTTTAGGAGGTTTTACTTTATAAGAAAGGAATAGTAAGTTATGATAGGAAAAGGCTTCCGCTTCTAGTTGTCCATGATGTACAACGTGATCCAAGCGAGCAACAATTTTAAGGTCCAGAAGGGAAGCAGTGCAGTTGGGGAAGAAATGAGTTGCAGAGGATGGTAATATATTCAAGTTGCAGCCATTAATAATTGATTCAAGTTTTCTAGAGCGAACATCTTTTTTTAATAAACACGTATTGAAATCTCCCATGATAATAACGTGGTTGTATAAAGGGAGTAATTCTTCCAATAACTTCTCGAATGCAGGAAAGTAGTTTGCGTTAGGAGATGCGCTATATACCACTCCTAGAAGAACTTTGGTATTGGCTATTAACACTTCTATAAAAAGATGTTCAGTCGCATGTGGGTTAGATGAAGTTTGAAGAGAAGAATTTACAATTTTACTTGAAATATCGGAGCGTAAGTAGATAGCCACCCCACCACCGGTTCGGTCAATACGATCATTCCGGATGAGTTTAAAGCCTGGTAAGGCGTATGAAATTGAAGGTAGGCAGGGCTTCATCCACGTTTCGGAAACTAATATGGCATGAATTTTCTTAGAATCAAACGTTGCCAACATATCGGGGTAATGAGCTGGAATACTTTGTGCGTTTATATGAATTACATTAAAATTTTTCAGTAAACCTGAGAACTGAGAATCTAGATTTGAAGAAAGAGGGAGAAAAGAGCTGTGATAACTATCGGAACTGTCCAATCCGCTCGACGAGCATGAAGTAAAATCTAAAGGCTGGTCAGAGATATCTCCATTGCTAGTACAAGACATGAATATTAAATATAATAGATATTATTACGATATAGATAAGATTACGAATAAGTCTATTTATAAATAAAATATATACAAATAAATAAAAACACTATGTATATCTAATTAAATCGGGTTTAAAACAATGTCACCCACCAGCGGTATGGAAGAATTAATACAGTTTAAACAAACATCAATTAGAATTGAAAAAGAAAACAAAAAAAAACAAGCACAGAAAGAAAACAATTTTACAAACAAAATAAAATATTGATGAATAGTAACGACTTATGGTAATACCGATACAAAAATAACCATTTTGGAACGCAGTTCAATCGCTTAGCTGTCATCGTAGTTCACTGTCAAGTCTATTATTGTCAATACAGCTTATGTCAAAAATATAAATAATGACAAGAATGAGGGTGTTATGAAGAATCAATTATTATATTTTGTGAGAAGAAAGAAAATAAAAGTATGTCAACTCACAGTTTTCTCACTGTACGCTTTTTTGACGCCACAGCGGTCTTGGCCGTTGGTTTCGTTACTGGCACATTTGGACTATTTGTCGGAGATACAGAAGCTGGGACTTGAATAGCTTTTAGATCCGCCTTGGTGACAATTTGATGACGGACATCGTCTGGACCAAGCACAAATACACAGCCACCATGGGTCCAGCATTTCGCTACACCGAAACATTGACGGGCTGCTAGGAAGGTGGCATGACGCATTGCAGTCAGAAATTCTGACAATGTTACCCCGGAGCTCTTGAGTGCAGATTTTCTCAGCCATATCTCGTCTCGGACAGTGACATCCTTGAATTTGATCAACAAGGGCCTGGTTTTACCCTCTCTCAGCTTGCCTAACCGATGAGCACGAGCAATCTCAGCATCAGAAAAGTTGTTGAGTTTCATTTTGTTCTGGATCGCTTGTGCTGCAGTCATTACTGGATTTTCTTTGGTAACCTCCGGAACTCCATGAAGTAATAGGATTTTTCTACGGCCTTGCATCTCAAGCCTGTCGCAGTCTCTAGCCAAAAGGTCCAATTGATTTTGTATGAGAATAAAGCAGGATTGTACAAAACTTTTGAATTCTGCAAACTCTTGGGAAATGCCAGAGGGAGCTGGTGCCTTGGAGTCCTTACTTGCATGCAGATCATCTTCAAACTTTGTCATGCGCGCAGACATCATATCTTGCAAGTTGTTAAGTGATTGCTTAAATGTTTCCATTGTGTTACTAAAGTGATGATTTGAGTATATTTTATGGAGTGATGAAGATTGTTTTATATGGGAGTTATATTGCTGGTTGGGTATATTGCTAATTGCACATTAAATTAGTTATAAATTTTAAATCAAAAAAGTATATTTACTAATATTTTGAATTAAATATCCTTAGAGCAAATGCAAAGTGTATGTTTTCTTTGACTACCCCCAGACGAAAAAAAGCATTCTTTTCTTTTAATCCTGAAAAATTAATGTTTCTTTCGGCGTAAATTTGTTTCACGAATCGCGGGTTAAAGCTGATGTTACAATACAAAGAAATTAAAACTCACCATATTGGCACAAAGACACATTGAACAGTCCATTAGGGGAGCAGGGAGGACCGGCGGGACAGAAGCACCTGTTTGCCTCGTTGTCAGCAAATACATCTTCCGGGGGAGAGAACCTGTAGCCCTCCACGCCCGCAGAGGACACTACGTCACGGAGGTACCTTTAAGAGAGGGAATATGGGCTTTAGAAACTAGATTTATTTATTCATATGTACAGAAGGCAGCACAGCAAGCGTTACAAAACTTTCAAATATCTCCAACCAATTTTTAAATGAATGTCCAGGGTTCAGATTCAATAACACTTCTTTGACAGATTTATAAAGCTTGAACTGCTGCCCTCTGCTGCCTTCTGTACATAAAAACAAATTACAACTAAAAAAAAGAAATAAGAAATAGTACCGGCTGCTGTAGTGGTAACACACATTGCCTTCTATGCCAGAGGTCCTGGGTTCGAAACCCGGCCTCGGCGGATATTTGTGTGATGAACACAGATATAAGTCGTCAAGTCATGGATGTTTATATGTTTATTTAAGTTTATCCTCATAAAAATATGTATATGTATATATTCAATATGTTATGTTTATATATTTCTTAAGTATATCAGGTATCTAGTATCCATATAAAAAGTTCTTTAAGAAACTTAATTTGAGCTAGATAATGTTGTAAGAGTGTCAGTGTTGGAGTCGGTTAATATACTAAAACCTTCTCCTAAACATGGAAAAATCTTTTTCTTAAACCGCAATAATAAACAGTCCATTTTGTCCGCGTTAGAATAGCCTTAAGCAAGTTATCCAAGCGGTTTGCACTAAGTGGTAGGATCCCTTAGAACCTATGCCTGCCGAACGGTAAAATATGATTTGGTGGTTTCATGAAATGATCAATTCTACGTTCAGTGACAACGCAGAAATGTTACAATCACACATATTTTGTACATACATACATACATAACTTCACGCCTGTATCCCTAATGGGGTAGCCAGAACACCAGACGCCATCAAACCATCTGATGTCACATTTGACAAATTTCGAGGTATTATAATGATGGAGAGAGACTATTGCAGTGACAGGGAGTCAGCCTATCGCCCGCAAAAATGCCAATAAAACCTCCGTCCCTAAAATGACTTTTACAGTATGCCCGGGAAGAGAAGCAGCTGGCACATTCTATGTTTTTCTTTCGCTCCCAGTCCAGCATGGAAGATATTTTGTTTTTAATAAAAACTCAAAGAACCATTATCTGGTTAAACATTAAGATAGTACCTAAGCTGAACGAACAGTAAAATAACCGGTAACATGTAGTCGTCACACAAAACAATGAGAAATAACGATCAAAACATAGATGTGTTAGAAGCTTTCAGTGTAGAGTGATACAGAAATCGATTTAATTAAGTACATATTATTATATAAACTTTTAAAAACTCATTACGTTTCCTTAACTGAAGAAGTCAATGTGTAGTTTACGTATATATTGTGTTTGTATGTATGTATGTATGTTTATTTCTTTGTATATGTATATGATGATGTTTGTAAATTTTGCCATTAATAGTTTTTTTTAAGTAGGTACCTAATATCTACAATAGAATATCTACAATTTTCATTTTCATGTAGTTGGGTTGCCTGTTAGAAATCGCTTCCAATAGATAAGGCCGCCCTTAATACATAATGTGTTCTTTTATTTGTGTGTGTTTTTTTTTTTATTCTGGATTTGTTTTTGTGTATAATAAAGGGTAAATAAATAAATAAATATGACTGGCTCGAATTTTATTATATTTATTCCCGCGTTTCGGGTTTTTGAACTTCTGAGTAAGCCCTCAATGGTGGTGAAGGCCAAAGATGAAAGGAAGCAAACGCCTTTAATAAAATTGTGGTGATATTTGACTGAAGGTTTAATATTGTCGCTAGAACGCGCTAACACCAAGCGGGGGCCACTTGAATTAGTATCCTTTCACGACACGCTTATCCAATTCCAAGCTGACACTATCAACCTATTTTATTATAATTTACTCTTTATTGTACTAGTCGTCGTGGCGGAAGTCGTCGTGGCGCCGTGGTTACTGTGTGCATCATACGATATCACAGATCAAGCAACGTTCGGCGCGGTCGGTACTTGGATGGGTGACATTCATTTCTCACGGCGACTTCTGTGCTTCGGAGGGCACGTTAAGCAGTCGGTCCCGGGTGCTGTATACTTGTATACAGTAGTCGTTAGGGTTTGTCAGAAGCCATTTTCTGCGCCCTGAAAATTCTGACATCCACCACCAAGCACTGGGCCAGCTTGGTGGATTTAGGGCCTATACCTCCTTGTCGCCCAGAGGAGAGACTCATAGCCCTGCAGTGGGCTCTTTACAAAGAGTCGTGATGATGATGTACAATAAAATAAATGGGAAACAAACAACACGGAACAAAAAGTACCAAAAGCGGTCTTATTGCTCTAGAGCGATCTCTAGCAGAAACCTTCAAGAAACGTGTCGAAAGTCTGCATAACCATAAAACGGAATAAGGTCAAATCAGCAGAACCAATTACCACTCCACTTCACCACAGCTCCGTGTAAGCCCCGCAGTATTTACAAATTACGCAACGAGTTTACACAGGGGCATTGTTTAGTGGGAACTGTTATAATTAGCACGATATTCGAGTTTAATTACTCACATTATAACATCGTTTTGTTAGAAAAAAGCAATAAGTATAGCTGTTTAGGTTGTATTGGTTGGCAAATCGAGGTCTGTTGTAACAACTCTTTTTTTAACGCAGAAACTTGTTGTTAATAAATAATAGGTATTATCAGAAAAACAACTTTTTTTTAATATCGCGTTTCATCTCATATAACAAAGCGTCTGTCTGTACCTATTCATATAATTATCTTTCGAAGAGGAGAAGAAAAAGGAGGAGGTTCTCAATGTGTCTTTGTTACACGATATTTCGGACAATTATGAATTGATTTTGAAAATTGTTGTTTCATATGATAGAGGATACTTCATAGTTGGTTCCATTTATATATCATCGAAATCGGTTGAGTACTTAATTGAAAATTTCAAACTTTTGAAAAAATAATTACGATTTCGGAGAATGTTTACGTTGATGACATTCTCAACTCAGCCAAAGTTTTGACGTGAAGTCGGTTTTTTTAATGCTCTGCATTCGTTGATTATTAATATTTCGACGACCACTTTGGCGATGGGGTAAACCTGTCTGCCTCAGACGATAGTGGTAGCGGGTTCGATTCCCGCACGGAACAAGAAAAAAAATGTTCCGTGTCTGGGTGTTTATCTATATATGTATTTATATTCTAGGTTCTCCCCTAGTTCGTTATATGGTATCCCATAACACAAGCTATGTTTACTTTAGGCCCATGTGGTTGGTGTGATTGTCTGGGGATTTTATTTTTATTTTAGCATTATTGACGTACCTAGGTAGGATAAGACGTATCTATATGTCATTTACCGTGATTTTTTTATACAGTTCATTTCCTCTCCTACAACCTTTATTATAGGAGCAATGATAAATGCCAGAGCGCAAAGTTCTAGCGTTAATTAAGCGCTAAGCTAAAGTATCCTTGCTGCCTCGATACAAACTAGCTAGATATGGCATTACATTAAATACCTCAAAGATTTAATCTTATAACTGGCGCGAGTTATTTATCAAATGCGAAATCTCTGGTTTTTTCCTCGTCGTACGTAAGCTGGTATATAAATCATAGTAGGTATAATTTAGTTCCAGGAAGCGACTAGATCTAAAACTAAATGTTTTAGGTATACCTACCATACTTTTTAGTAAGGTTAAAAAATTTAAATGAACATTAATGACTTGACGGCTTATATGTGCGTTCATTACACAAAAAACCTCTTCAACTGGGATTCAAACCTTCTAGCATAGATGGCAGGTAATATATTTCGACGATCACTTGGGCGATGGGTTATCGCTGTCTGCCTCAGACGCCAGTGGTCTCAGGTTCGATTCCCGCACGGAACAAGGAAAAAAATGTTCCGGGTCTGGGCGTTTATCTACCTATTATATTCTAGATTCCCCCCTAGTTCGCTACATGGTATCCCATATCACAAGCTCTGCTTAGTTTGGGGCCATGTAGTTGGTGTGATTGTCCTGGGATTTTATTTATTTGATATAATAATTATATTTCTGACACCTACTAGATACCTAACGGATAATAAAACATGTATATGAAATATAACTCATACATTAGATATCCTAAAATAAACTTAAATAAACATTTAAACATCCATGACTTGACGGCTATAACAGAAATATCCACCGCCATCGCGATTCGAACCCAGGACCTCTGGCATAGAAGGCAATGTATGTTACCACTACACCAGCCAATCGTTCCGAATACTAAAAACCTGAAAATGGGTAAAGGTTGCTGTAATGTAACATGCAATGCAACCAATTCTCATGGCATAGACGCCTCGCGCGCACGAAATGCGCCTTTTTTGAGGAAAATTGTTTGCATTTCTTATGTATAAAAAAAAAAAAATCTTTTTTATTAATTATTAAAATTATTAATATTATGTTATAAAAAAAAAACTCACTTCAAAGGCAGCAGTCGGCACAGGTCCTTGTCATAAACATACAAAGTCTGGTTCCTGGATATATGAGGTGGGAAGATGGAGCCATCAGATCCGCTGATGCTGTTGCACTGATCCGAGGTCCAGTGAGGGAGTTTGTCCCTCATGTTGTATCGGTTGAAGATCCCGTATTTCGACATATCGGTGGCGCCCGTGAACATTGTAACTACGTCCGGTGAGGTTCCGTTTTTCTGGAAGGGGCGAAGTTTTGTTTATTTTGAGCAATTTGACAAAAATGTGATATGAAAAAAATTAAATAAAGAGGTTTTTAAACGACTTAGGGCCAGTCACCCCGACGATCATAACGAAACAAAGGGCTTACAATGTGGAGTGTGTAGATTAAACGCCACTCCATACGAATAAAAGTCTCTTTTTTTAAAGGAAATGAGTTGTAAAGAAATAAACTTATAAAATCTTTCATTTTAGGTTGTACCTTCATTGCTGAAGGATTAGTAATAATTTTCTCACAGTTTTTTTTACACATTTTTGCTTCCATGCTGGACTAGGAGCGAAAGAAAAACATAGAATGTGCCAGCTGCTTCTCTTCCCGGGCATACTGTAAAAGTCAGTTAAGGGACCGAGGTGTTATGGGAGGCTTTTTTCGTGGGCGATAGGCTGACCCCCTGTCACTGCAATAGTCTCTCTTCACTATTATAATGCCTCCAAATTTGTCAAACGTGACATCTTTGTCACTGACATCTAAAGATGGAGAAAGACTATTGTAGTGACAGGGGGTCAGCCTATCGCCCACAAAAACGCCTTTAAAACCTCTGTCCCTTAACTGACTTTTACAGTATGCTCGGGAAGAGAAGCATCTGGCACATTCTACGTTTTTCTTTTGCTCTCAGTCCAGCATGGAAGCAAAGTAAAGAAATATACTTAAAAAAATCTTTCATTTAAGGTTGTACCTACATTGCTGAAGGATTAGTTATATTTTTCTCCCAATTTTTTTACACACATTTATGTTTATAAGTAAGGATTCATCTCGTAACCCAAGACTATCTTTTCCCCAAAGACTACACATTTGGCCCAAGCTACTATTCAGCGAGCAGTAGCTAAGAGAAAAAAACAACTTATGTAAACAAAAAAACACTTACACCATAAAACAGCCCAAACTCATCATAGGGCAGCTTCTGCTCCTTAGGCACCACATCCTTGGCCAGCTTCAGCAGAGGATCCTCGTATCCCCAGAGGAGCTGGGTGACAGACACCTCCACGAACGGCTTGATCTTCAGAATGTCCATGATGGAAGCCATAGCGAGACGGAGGAACCTGGCTGCGTGTTTCGATTGGGAGGTCGCGCTCTGGAAGAGAAGGACATACATCAATACTAGAATCATTTTCTGCATTTATTTTAGAAAGTGAGATAGGACACCTTTATTCTCCGCCTAGCACACTGTATTCCAGCAATGTTTTATGAAGAGTCGGTCACAAAACTGACATTAATCATGAAAGTTTGTCCCCTAATAGCGCATGGCTAAATTGTAGATGTTTGCAAAACTTTTGAAGCTAATAAGTATTTTGAGGACGCATTGATTTGGAATTTTATGTTTCTGTATGTGTTCAGTTCTCTTGAAGTCTTATGGTTAAATAAAAAAACAGTAAGGCAGACTAAGATGTATGAAATTGACTGTGGGAATAATAATCCTGTTGCTCTATTAAGGGTTAATAAAAGAATGTTTTGTGACGTGGAGTCATGCAGCACCTATTGACGTATATGATTATATACAGGGTGACTGGTGGGTCACTTTTGAAATTCAAGGACGTGATAATTTGAGATCATAAATGAAGAGAAACAATAAAATAAAAAATAAATATTAATTATTTACTGAGTAAACTTAATCGAAAGTAAAGAATTGATTACGCAACGCATGGATACGCTAGCGTTGACAGCGATCCGCGTGCCAGGTCACGTGCCGCGATCGACTCAGTTGTATTTAAAGTAAATAGTAACATAGTAGTATTAATTCTAGTGAAAAAATAAGTACCTACTTTTATTACATAATTATGATCAGAATCGAGTACAGAGTGCTCTTCTTCAGTATTTAAAATATGTCACCAGTCACCACATATAGAATAGCATAATATTTTTATTTTTTATAATATATGGATGGGACGTTTATCTTCCATGACACCTGATTTTAAGTGGACATGAAGACTAAGGTGGTACACGTCCATCCACGAAAAACCTATTCACTCGACGCTTAGAAGTACTAGGACTATACTGGTCAGGGAAAATAGACGCAGGCACTTCATTCCAAACAAAAATATTGTATAGCAGCCAAAGCTAGATGAAACTACAAATAAAATATGAGAAAACTATAGGAAATATGCCGATGCCGATGGCGGAGTGTGGTGGCGGACTTAATGCCGGTTATAAACTCTGAAAAGTATGACATCCATCAACCAGCAGAGGAGATTTTTACAAATCTGACAGATAATTTCTCAGATTGGTCGCTTTGAAATTAATGCACATTACTCGTAAATATACATTAATAATAGAATCTTAGAGACACGTCTCATATAAACAAATTTGAAATACTGCATCTTGCAAGTAAGTAATTCTTATGAAATGAAAAGAAATAAACATAAAATGCCTCTACATCTCGAGCAGAGTATTCTTATTCCTTTAAAAATATCCATACAGCTGTAAATTCAAAAAAAAAAAACAAAAATTCAAAAAGTTTTATTCATCTTAGGAATTTCACAAAACACTTGTTGAAGTCAGTCATCACATACTTCGGCTTAAACTAGTTGTTGAGTAAGATATTACAGCAGACCAAGAGACAAAAAAAGTCGGCAGAAAAAAACTCTTGGCACTCTTTTTCAGTCAGAATTATAAAGGCTATATTGTATCTAATAAAGGCTATTTTGCAGCAAAACCTACTATAATATACCAACATTCATACAGAGTACTTTAAATATAAGTTTACATCCGTTTGAAGCGAGGAAACATAAACACCATATTTAGATTTTTATCGTCTCACCGCCATTCAACCCATTTTTTTCCATGTTTTATAAAGGAAGTACGACTCTTGTAAGATTTATAGTGAACGCAATAAATCTTGTTATAAATTTTGCAAGCGAACACGTAAAAGTGCTAGGCAGAAGTCTAAATACTAATGCCCGTCTGCACTAAACTTTGATCCTAAGTTGATACTTAACTCTATATTATTATGACGTGCAACGAGCATTGATTGACTTTTATTGTCGTTTGACCTGTCTGACGGCTGATTTGACATGATCAAAAAGTAATAAGAATACTATAAATAAAGTAATTAGTGAAGGGGAAAGAAATGTTCATTTTTGAGATGTCGTTTCATGATATTTTTTTTAAATAGTCTTGGTACAACATCAATAAAATGACATCATTTTTTTTGACTAGTGTATTGGCACAACTTTTCGAACGCCATCGTAAGTTATGACACCGACGTCCCATGTCATAACTATAAGCAAGAACTTAAGCGTATCATGTCAAGCAACCATCAGAGAGGCCAAATAACAATAAAATTCAGACTATAGTCCGTTCACAGTTAGTTTACCTCCAGCTGTTAGGTTGGCTTTCATGAGTCTTGGGTTGCCGTATTAGATTTCAATTATAAAATATCGTTTGTATTATTAATAATGTATGCACCTCTATTTTTGAACGTCTAGAACACTATATTATTTCATATTTGAGCGTAATATTTCATTCTTTTTTTACAATATTTGGGAAATTTACAGCAATTTAGTTTACCTTGTTGTAATAGAATAAAGGAGGCTATTTAAAAACTTTATGAAAACTTTCAGGGAAACTGGAAAGTAGGGCCACCATAGAGAAAACATACGTCAGAAGTAAACCAACTGTACAGACTTAAGTATCATGCTTAAGATCAAAGTTTAGTGCAGACGGACCTTAGTCTTGAATATAGAGATTCTGCAATGTCAGAATTGTATTCGTCACGGATGATGCATGTTTGTATTCGGAATATAATGAAAGTCAAAAAGTTAGTTCGACTTACTTGAATGACCACTATTAGCCGATCTTCATATTGAATGTTTAAAACAATCTGAGATTTTTTCATACAAAAACCAATCTGGATTCTGGTTGTTATAGCAAAACTCATTTTCTTTTTGTTCTAATAGTCCGATTGTAAAATGATGGCTCAATTTGTTCAAAAAGTGTATTTGGGCAACTTCATAAAGGAACCTTTTAATTTTTGTACTTTTTTAACTTTCCCGATTCAATCACACTTTATAAAACAAAATACTATCGCCATATTTTTTTGTAACTCGAGAATAAAGTTTATAACTCGAAACCGGATTTTCGCTTTTTTCTTTGGTGAAAACTGCAGAGTAATTTAAAACTAAGGTGTGGTTTGCAGGTAGATACTTATTATTAAGGTTTTGTCTAATTTATCTGAAAAAATGGCGATTTGTAAAGAGAATACCATAACGATATCATATTATTGTTACACAATCGGCGGTCTCATCGCTTGTAAAAGATTTCTTTCAGACAGTTATATCACTTAAGTCTAACAAATCGCGAAAACATAAGATAATTATGTAATATCACGAGGTTAAATATTACAGGGCCTTAAACTATAATCAAACATTTTATTTTATATTTACGGACAGTATTAAGCAATAATTATTCAAAAACCAGTAAGAAAAAGATAATTGGCGACCTGCTATGGAAACTGGTTGTAACACAATGTCAAAATAATTATTATCAACCATTAAATAAATACAAGATTTTTAGGTCATTCGAATTTTGATTAAAAAATAATATTTTTTAATTAAATCCTACTTCCTGATATGCGAAAGCACGGTCATTGAAACGAGGTGATCTGCTCGTAGTCAGGAATCAAACCTTTCATTAGGTCAAGGGAAGGTTAACTTTACTTGATTATGAATTCATACAATATTTTTTAAATTAATACAAATAAAACTATAATACCACCCGCGGCCGACTCATTTCGTGCCCTCCGAAGCACGGAAGTCGCCGAGAGAAATGCATGATCGGTGCGCTCACCCATTCTTGTACCGATCTCGCCTAGTTATTTAACCTGCGATATCGATTAATACACAAATGAGCCACTACGCGACAACAACCTTAAAGTTACTTAGAAAGTTATTTATTGTTTATTTATTTATACCTACTGATAGTAAAATATTTATTCGCACCACAAGATATGGAGACTTAGGTAAGCGCTTAAAGTTGCCAATATTGGTGGGGACTATAATTAGACCAATAGACCAAGGTCAGTGTTAGGCTTAACTATAGATGCGAAGCGGGTTATTAACGATTTTGACCACTTGCATTTTTCGTTATTAACGGTTAATTAACCGCATTATATGCTTATTACCTTTTTAAATACCGCCGCGAGATGTCGCTAACGGATTGAATGTGTATCGCAAGTTGAACGATGATGCCAGGTTCGACTGGCAAAAAAAAGTCGGTTGAAATTCCCTATCTCAAAAACTACTGAACCGATTTTGATGAGATTATGGTATACCCTAAGTTGAACAATACCTAGTACAACAAAAAAAGAATTACTTAAATCGGACGTGTAGTTCCGGAGATATGCGAATACAAACATAAAAACATACATCCAGGCACATTTGTTCAGAAGTTGATATAGACTAAAATATACGAAAACTGGGCAATTCTGGAAATATTACATACATATACATACGGATGGAATTAATAACCTCCTTTTTTGAAGTCGGTTAACACGAAAAGAAAGAAAAACTTCATTTTATCGGTAGCTAACCATAAATTTGGTTAATTAACGGTAGCTAACGGGTTTTTTACAACTACAGGCTTAACCAATTTTTTAGGGATCACAGGTTTTGACCATAGCAGAGTTTTTTTTTAATTTTTCTTCATTAGGATATCCAACAGCAGTACAATTAAAGATGTTCGTTAACAAAACATGAGTAACTTATAGAAGCTAATAACAGGATATCACATCTTGGTTATATTACATACATACAAATTCATACAAATATACATACAAATTCTTCGAATTAAGTAAGTACTTAGAGTTGAATTGCTGGACTATGTCTTTATAGTAGCATCATGTATAAAAGGCTGTATATACGTACATATTTATTTAATGTAAGATATTATAACTAAAACAAAAGTGTTATTAATTGAGAGTAAGGTGTATAATAACTGACTTTAAAGAAGAAGGCAATTCTTAATTCCCATGTTTTGTCTACAACATTGCAGTGAGATCACAGATCTTTAAAAAATATGGCTTTCTTAAAAAAGTTGCAAAAAACTATGAATTACAAAACAGGTACTGTCAGCTTAACTTAAACGGGATCCTAATAAATTAATTTTGTAGGCCACTTTATATCCTTAGGAACATATAGGTACATCCATATAAAAAATCACTATAACATTATTATTCTGGTTAATAAACTACAACATCCCCAAGACTCGTCTAACCGTGGATTTCAATATTTAACTTCAATAAGTAGTCCTTGGTTATAAAGACTTAAATGTACGAACGATGCATGATCAAAAATCCAGATTTGTTTTTGCATGAAAAAAATCTTGGGACTAAAAATTAAGAATCACTACCATAAATTATATTGCAACTACCGGGTGAATTACAACATTTTCGAAAAAAAAGCAATTTCATAGGGACATTCACAATACCGGTAGTGTTTTTTATTTGTTAGAAAAAATATTATGTATTTTTAAATAGGTACGTCGCTTCACTAGTATTCATTCAACAAACATCTAGCCACTTCAATAAACATTCGCATCTATAATTTCCGTACACATCTCAGCAGGCGTAGCACGGCTTGTCAAGACAAGACTTGTGTCACAGATTATATCACAATTTGAGCGACATAATTGCTTAGTCTTATACAGCAGCACGGGGCAAGTTTAATTTATCTAGAATGCGTGACAAACACATCTTGACAAATGTTTAAGACTTCTTTCAAGTTCTATCTCTTATTTAATAGCATGGCGGCATCGTTTTGTTTATTTTTGTCACAATTTGACACATCGCCAAACATTTTTTATCACTGCGGTTCGGAGGTTGTGAGATTATTTTTTCGTAATAATAATTATGAAGTCATTGTGGCGCCATGTTTAATGTGTGTATCATACGATATCACATGTTAAGCAACGTTCGGCGCGGTCTTTACTTGGATGGGTGACCGCCGACCATTCATTTCACTCGACGACTTCCGTGCTTCGGAGGGCACGTTAAGCAGTCGGTCCCGCCCGGGTGCTGTATACTTGTCAGAAGCCATTTCGGCGCCCTGAAAATTCTGGCATCTACCACCCAGCACTGGGCCAGCTTGGTGGATTATGGCCTATAACCTCCTCGTCACCCGGGAGAGACTCATGCCCTCCAGTGGGCTCATTACAAGGAGTTGTGATGATGATGATGATTAATAATAATTATGTCTATCAATTATTATAATCAGATTGTTTTAAGACTTCAACGGCAAAGGTACTTACCGCTTTTTGGCACTTGACATGGTCACAAAACTTTAAAATAATATTAAAACTAAAAATTCACCAACTAAAAAATTACATTTGGAGGTTTAAAGTTGTTAAACTCGTTCTTTGTATAAACGTCAAGACAAAGATATGTCGCGGCAAGCATTTTTGTCACGTCGTCGTGTGCCCGTGCTGTCATATAAGACAAATTACCGGACTGTGACAAAATTATGTCTTGTCGTGTGACTTATCTCTTATGAAAGCCGTGCTACGCCTGCAGTTATGGTTCTAACTGTAAATATCTAATGAAAATACAGACTCCGTTATGTTTGTTGCGTGGGCTTTCGAAGAGTGGGCAGCGGGACGTCTGCTGAGTTGGATGGACGGTTTCATGCAATTTTTTTTCACTTTATTATTGTTTACAGAATTAAATAGCGTAGAATTGAAAAAGCACGCAGATTCAAATGGTAATTAATAAATGATAAATTTTATTTGTTTGTGATTAAACCTGCGTTTGATCTCAATCTCAACTGATGGACAGTAAAGAGATCGAAGATCTCACGGGTTAAAACTGAACTTGCTCTCAATATTTCAACTACAATATTTGAAATATTTCAACTTTTGGGGAGCAAAGGAAGTCCGATTTGGATTCAAACCGTAATGCACGGATGAATAAATAGCTTTTGTTTATTTTTTCATATAGGACATTCGAAAGAGCATTACAACTTAACCGTCATACTATGGACCAGGAAACAGTCGCCGCAGCCGAAATCGTATAATTTATGTCTCAACTTCAACAATTATAAAAGTCAAAATTAGAGTCTGCACCACTTTAACTACCTAAATTTAAATAAAGAATAACTAAAATCTAACTAATGAGTGGTTTTAACTTCGTAATTTTCATACATGAGGACTGGTTTTATAAATTTAGCTACAAAGGACTACATTTTTAGCAATAAACTAAAACTATTCCAAAAAATATAGGTACCTATAAATTATTCAAAATTATCATAGACAGCACTAAAAATAACACCAAAATGTCATGCCTATAGGTTTGCAACATTCCAATCTATAACAACTGAAGAGTGTTAAATACTTCGTGTTATTTGTCGAAATTAATTAAAGCAAGCACTCTACCTTACATTTCGACTCTCTTTCAAGACCAATGAAACACAATATTATAACTCAATATGTCTACTAATTGACAAAGTAGACTTTAATATCCTGAGCATTAATCAAATAAATTGCCTCAAAGCAAAAGTGCGTAAGCAAACTTGCGTAAAAACTCGAAACAATATTGTGTCTGTGGGCTTTAACAGATGATCACAAATATAAAAAAATAAACGTGACATTTTGATAAAAGACTATGCAAATGACAGCGGCTAACCTTGTTCATCAGGAGAGCCGATTTAGCTTTCAAAAGAATACAATGGTATTGTCCCAGTTCGTGTATAAATTAAATGCTTCCATGTAACATAAAAAAAGACCTTAAAGTTTTTTCAATCACAGATATAAGACAAAAAGCGAGCGAAATAGTTATTTGAGTTATATTATTCAAAAATTGAACCTACTTACTTGTTTAAATATTTATTTAAAGATAAAGTATATCGTGAATGCTATTGTAAGTTTGCAATATAAAAGGCTGTTTTATAATAATGAATTAATTTTAATGAACCTTCATATTTCAATCAAAATATTAATATAAAATTGTTGTTAAATATTTCATGTTATTGTCCTCCTTAGGGTCGATTTTTCAATTGTCAGATAAAGGTTATCTAATGAATAAAGTATTACACCACAGTTTCAAACTCGTCTCAAAAAGCATGACGCCCTGTCAACATTTTGAAAAGTTTCGTTCCAAATAAAGCTCAATCTTAATAGCATTTTTTATAATAGGATTACGGATTTTTAAAACCCAAATTTTTGTTAAAATGTCGAAGTATAAGAAAATATCAATTATTTTTCATAAAATTATTTTTATACATAATCGTTGTTTTATTGATAATTATTTCATTCGGTTCCTCATCAATTAATTTCAGAATAAACTAATCGCAACTGTCATATTTACAATTTAAAAAACTAAAATGTCTGTTCAGATTTGAAAATACATCGGCAATCCTCGTTTTTTTATATTTTAACTAGCTGACCCGGCAAACGTTGTTTTGCCATATAAATAAATAAAAAAAAATAGATGTTGGCCGATTCTCATAGATACCGGATAAGCACAAAAAAATTCATCAAAATCGGTCAAGCCGACAAGTCAAATTTGTGATACGAGAATTTTATATATTAGATGGATATATTTTAATGTCCATTTCTAATTTCTAACTAATAAATAATGATATAAATGGACAAAGAGCCATTGTGAAATATGGGATATGCTGCAGTTGCCTTGAAATGTATGGCGGCTAAGAGTTTGGTGTTGTGCTTATTTATTTCCACTTCAGTTTACGGTGTGAGACATGATTACGAAAAGTGCAACCTCGAATCATATACGAAGCATGTAACAACGAATGCACGCCAACAGACAGAAAAAGAAAAAAATAAAAATTACACTGGTGTGGATTCTGAGATGTGCCAGCCAGCCCAAAATATTGCTCCAGCAGCCTTTTAAATGATCTTGTAATTAAAGTAGATCAATAAATAATAACAAGGAATTCTGGTATTTTATTTTTCTTTCAGTTTGAGCAATAGACTAACTACATATTTACAAAGAAATATTACATTCTTGGATTTATTTACAAAGGATTTTAAGGGTAAGGGGATGACTAGATGATGATAGGATGATAGGAAGATGTTAAGTCTGGGGAACTGGACGGGAAGGATATCGTATAGATAGGCGGGTGTAGAGGGCAGTTAAAAATATGTGATCCACTGTCCCTGTCCGCAGTCACATATTTGGTTGAGTGAGTTTGTTACTTTTTTTGGAAACAGTTAGTGGGCTGGACGCCTCCATAAAATTTATCTAGTAGGTACCTACACTAAGGGTTTTGTGCCACTCGTTGCTCGAGTTTAGTCCAATGACTTAGCCAGTGTGATAAAACCATAGGAGAAATACCTACCCTTTAGTATCGGACAGATATGTCTTATCCGAAGATTAAAAACTTGAAATTAATACTATCTGACGAATATCAGCTGTCTGTTGATTATCCGACCATTGAAAAATTGGACCATAGTATTATAAAAAACCAATTTATTTCGCCGGGTAATACTATATTTGACAGATAACTTTTATCCGACAATTGAAAAATCGGCCCTATACTGTGTTTTCATAATTTTGTTTACTTTATGTAACCACCGAAAAATTGCATAAAACCATCCACTATAAAGCGAGCAATTCGTATGGTTAATAACCCAAACTGTTAGTCAACAAACGGCTGTAGTTATTATTTGCTATTTTTGGTAGGCCGCGATTAAAATGAATCATTTTTCAATTCACAGTAATGATTGAATAAATTAGGTCATATTGTAAAACTTCCTCGTATCTATCTTTAACTGTACAACGTGTATACTATAAAGTGCGTTTGCCCGCGACTTCGTACACGCATAAACTCAAAAGTCCTATATTTTCCGTTCCCGTGGGAATTTAAATAAAAATAAAAAAATCTTTATTTGCGACAAAATAAAATGGATTTCAAGCACAAGTTTACTTGAAAATGATACATGAAAATGTTGCCACAAATTGGTAGCAATTCAGCAAAGTGCTAGTTTAGAGCTAGCACTTGTCTTCCCGTTCCCGTGGGAATTTCAGGAATTCCTTCCTTAGTGCACCCCTACATCCCCTAAAGAATGTATGTTCCAAATTTCAGCTCTCTACGCCTAGTAGTTACGGCTGTATGTTGTCTGTCAGTCACTCAGTCAGTAACGGAACAGTTTTATATATATTGATTATAATACGTAAAAACATTTTATTAATCATAATTTTTAACCAATAATTTATGTATCATTGAACCAACTGAATCAAGCAAGACTCATTGTGTTGAAAATTCGTTTGAAACTGTCAAACTTGTAAGTCTATCGCGTGTATTGCACTTATGGCTTTTTAGATATTGTACGAATTCTGTACTCATTAAATGTCATTGTTGAATGTAACATGACAAAAAGTTCGCTACCAAGGAAACCTATCTTCAAGCGTATTTCGACCCACTTGCATTAATGGCGGGTTTCAATATTCAACTGACTGCTATGCGTAACCGGTACAGGTACAAAACTGGTAGGAAAAAAGTAGCGTTTCACAATATCTACTAGCTACGGGCTGTAAGTTCTCAAATTTGGCATGGGCCCTCCTTGCGTGACGTTCTTCCAAGAAAATAGGTGATATGTGATTTATAGAATATCACGCATTCGCAACTTATTTGTATGATATTTGAACTAAATAAATATATAAACTTATTCAATTTATGTTTGCTATGTTTTAGTATTCGATAAATATATTATAGTTTGTTTTTAGAGCTTTTTATTAATAATTTCGTTTAACTGCTTACGTAAAACGAAACGCCAATCCTTCGACTAATTTTGTCATTGGTTGAATCACATTTTTATGACGTCAAAGTAAATATTTAAAAGAAAAATTATGTAATTCAATAATATTCGTCCTTTTTTTCAAAAACAGTTATAGATAAGTTAGAAAGAGAAAACTGGATTATTGATATGTTGACAGATATTTGATAGGACATTTCGTTAAATGAATAAATTGTTACGTCGTTGGCTAGATAAAATGACCTATTCTTTAATTGGTCGTACGTAATGAAAACATAGCTCCTTATTGGCCGCAGCAGAATGCCATGCTACCTTTACCTCATTGGTTTAAATTAATAACTTGTTACGTCGTCGTTGGCTAGATATAATGACTTATTTTGTAAATGGACAAATGTAACCTAGCAACCCATTACAGTCAAACAGTTCGTAAGCAGTGGTTTAGATGTCAAGATTTTGAATATAGAAAGGCATTTTGGTAGTGAATTCCATTGTTCGTAGGCAAAACGAACAGTTTTCATAATATTGAAACCCACCATTAGACGATTTGCCAAAATGAGCTTGTTGTTCATGATTCAGTTCTTCCGATAGTACTTAATATCCGTAAGGTATATTACAAGATTAACTGTACTAGTTTTGATACCAAAATAGTTAAGCAAAATAGTTAAGCAATGTTGATGACCGGCTGGTGTAGCGGTAACATACATTGCCTTCTATGCCAGAGGTCCTGGGTTCGAATCCCGGCGGCGGCGGATATTTGTGTGATGGACACAGAATATATTAGTCGTCAAGTCATGGATGTTTATGTATGTTTATTCTAATAAAAAATATGTATTTATTCAATATGTATGTGTATATATTTCTTAAGTATATCAGTTATCTAGTATCCATAACACAAGTTCTTTAAGAAACTTAATTTGGGCTAGATAATGTTGTGTGAGTGTCAGAAATATTTATTTATTAATGTACTGCTCTGGTCAAAAACTGTGTTCAATAAAACCTGGCTAACTCTAGAGCTGACCTATTGGGATTGGGATTGCCTTAGTTCCCACCTTAATTGGCAACTGTAAGCGATTACCTGAGTCTTGTACCAAGCGGTGAGTAATTTACTGTTGGTATGAATAAATAAATATGATCTCGAACATTACAAACAGGTCACACGCGATTGATTAAAAGCCAGGTAACCTTATCAAAAAGCTGGGCTACCAAATGCAGGAAAATCTATATTTATTAAATATAAATATATTAAATATTTCTGACTATTTCTGATAGCTTCTATGCTGGACTGGGAGCGAAAGAAAAACATAGAATGTGCCAGCTGCTTCTCTTCCCGGGCATACTGTAAAAGTCAGTTAAGGGACTGAGGTGTTATGGGAGGCTTTTTTGTGGGCGATAGGCTGACCCCCTGTCACTGCAATAGTCTCTCTTCACTATTATAATGCCTCAAAATTTGTCAAACGTGACATCAGATGGTTTTATTACCTCTGGTGTTCTGCCTACCCCATACGGGATACAGGCGTGAAGTTGTGTATGTATGTATATTGAATAAATACATATTTTTTATTAGAATAAACTTAAATAAACATATAAACATCCATGACTTGACTGCTAATATCTCCGTTCATCACACAAATATCCGCCGCCGCCGGGATTCGAACCCAGGACCTCTGGCATAGAAGGCAATTTATGTTACCGCTACACCAGCCGGTCGTCATATTTGACTAATAGTTCCAGAGATGACCGTGTTCAAAAACAAACAAACATAATCAACGAATGCAGAGCATTAAAAAAACCGACTTCACGTCAAAACTTTGGTTGAATTATAATGTCGTCAATATAAAACATTCTCCGAATTTATAAATATTTTTAATAAAACATATTTTTCAATTTGAATTTTGCTTCCATGCTTGACTGGGAGCGAAAGAAAAACATAGAATGTGCCAGCTGCTTCTCTTCCTGGGCATACTGTAAAAGTCAGTTAAGGGACAGAGGTTTTATTGGCATTTTGTGCGGACGATAGGCTGACTCACTGCAATAGTCTCTCTCCATCATTATAATACCTCAAAATTTGTCAAACGTGACATCAGATGGTTTGATGACCTCTGGTGTTCTGCGTACCTCATAAGGGATACAGGCGTACAGTTATGTATGTATGTATTTTTCAATTTGAAATCGATTTCGATGAAATTTATATGGGACCAACTCTGAAGTATCTTCTATCATATCAAACAAATATTTTCAAAATCGATTCATAATTATGTCTTTGTAGGTATCGATACAAAAAAACATACACACGAATTGAGAACCTCCTCCTTTTTTGGAAGTCGCTTGAAAATCATTAGCTCTTTTATTCTATTTTAAATGTAGAATTTTCTTACGAATAAATAAATTTTTGTGATATTCACACATATCTATCTAGCCCAAATTTACTTTTTTGAAGAAATTGTGTAATGGATACTCGATACCGGATGATAAACCTAATATATCTAATATATAAAATTCTCGTGTCACAATTTTCGTTGCCATACTCCTCCAAAACGGCTTGACCGATTTTGATGAAATTTTTTGTGCTTATCCGGTATCTATGAGAATCGGCCAACATCATTTTTTTTTATTTATATTGCAAAACAACGTTTGCCGGGTCAGCTAGTTTATTATTATAAAATAAATGTAAAAGCAATGAAGGCAAAGTATGTTACTAAGACACCAGCCGGTCTTCAATCAAATACGAAGTATTAAAATCTAATAAATATCAGACCGCCTGTGATCTATGCTATAAACTATAAACTAACAATTTTCCTCGACTCACCGAGCATTAAGTCGATCGATTGTAATATAGTTTTCTCTATTGCTCATTGTTAAGTCATCTTGACAATAACATTGAGTTCGCCATGTTGGAAACCGCAAAATCAAATTACTTGGACAATTAAGTGATAAGTTGAAATAAAATTGCTTCACATTAAAAATGTTGGCGTTCATTTTGTATCATGTTAAAAGAGTAATGTTCGTTTTCTTTCATTCGCAAAAAAATGTGTAAAATTAATTTACAAATCTAGTACAATACACAATTACCATAAATGTATGCATTAATGTTAACTTACGATAGAAATTAATTTAAAATAACTGTATAACTTATAATTCTACGTCGCCTAGGGGTAGGCAGAGACAAGGCAACGCCAATTGCTATGATAAGCAATTATTATATAGCGTTCCCTTGTCTCTGCCTATCCCAAGTGGAGTCAGGCGTGAAGTTGTGTATGTATGGATACCTTATAATACAAATGGTTTGAACAGATAAGGGTAGCTTAAAGAGTTAAACGCAGTTGTAGAAGACAATTATTAGCCTAATCACCAAAACCTTTACTTTGGGATAGTTTTTTTTTTTCCACTAAGAAAAGATTTGGCACACAGTACAGTAAGTTCCATTGGGAGAAAGATGAATGCTATTAAGCACGAAAGGAAATATCTATAGGACTGGTGACCTGAAAGTTAGCAGCCATAGACTTCCCATAGACAGTGTGGAATAATTCTCACAGCTGAGCATTCCCACCAAACATCCCCCTTTGCTGATCGTACTTTTATAGGGACCAAAGATCGTCGTCGGAGCGTCAGGCTAGAATCAAACCCAGACCACTAACGTCTAATCCACCTTTTCACTTACTACGCGAAGATGACCGACAAAGACGACCGATATAATACGGTTACTTTTGTTTCGCTCTAATGTGTCTGTTCCGATCAACGAACATCGGAACCAGTTGGTTGGATAACCAGTTATGTAGAAGAGACAGACAGAAACCGTACTGAGTAATGCATAGTTTTTTTAAATTAGTGCAAACAAGCATCTAGGCTCTGTCCGTTCGTAAATACAGAAAGTGACCAAATTGACAATCGAACCAATTGAATCATGTCAAACCGTCTAAAGGCTAGTAGGTCGAAATTCGCTTGAAGATAGGTTTCCTTGGTGACGAACTTGTTATCATTGCATTCGATACTGACATTTAGTGAGTAGAGAATTAGTACAGTATCTAGAATTTCCTAAGTGGATTTTAATTAACAAATTAAAATAGAAAAAATATTCACGTGTCATTTGATTCTATTACATGGTCCCATTAATACCCTAGGGTTATGGGAAATCAACAGGAACACCTTGTCTACGCGATAGATCTTACAAGTTTGACAGTTTCAAACGAATTATAAGCAAAATGGGTCATGATTGATCATGATTGACGACCGGCTGGTGTAGTGGTAACATACATTGCCTTCTATGCCAGAGGTCCTGGGTTCGAATCCCGGCGGCGGCGGATATTTGTGTGATGAACACAGATATTAGCCGTCAAGTCATGGATGTTTATATGTTTATTTAAGTTTATTCTAATAAAAGATATGTATTTATTCAATATGTATGTTTATATATTTCTTAAGTATATCAGTTATCTAGTATCCATAACACAAGTTCTTTAAGAAAATTAATTTGGGCTAGATAGTGTTGTGTGAGTGTCAGAAATATTTATTTATTTATGATTCAGTTGGTTTGATAGTACCTACGTACACACTTTCAAGTTTCTCGGTTTTTAGAAACAATTTACTCTATCTCATCTCATGGTTAGAAAAGATGAGGTGGAAGATGACAGGACAAGGACGTAGAAAGGAACTAAAACAGTGCCGGAACATATCACCGCCGCCGCAGCGGCACACTATATATCAAGGGCGGTACGTCTATTCTTTGTAACCTTTACACATTAATTTAATACATACTTAACTTCTCGCCTGTATGACCTGTATCCATTATGGGGTAGGCAGAACTCCAGAGGCTATACAACCATCTGATGTCAGGTTTTTCAACTTTGGAGGTATTATAATGATGGAGAAATACGATTGCAGTCCCTTAACTGACTTCTACAGTATGCCCGGGAAGAGAAGCAACTGGTGCATTCTATGTTTTTCTTTCGCTCTTAGTCCAGCATAGAAGCATTTTAATACATAATATTGTATAGGTAAATACATACATAACGTCACGCCTGTATCCCTTATGGGGTAGGCAGAACACCAGAGGTTACAAGACCATCTGATGTCACGTTTGACAAATTTGAAGGTATTATAAAGATGGAAAGAGACTATTGTAGTGACAGGGAGTCAACCTATCGCCCACAAAAACGCCTTTAAAACCTCTGTCCCTTAACTGACTTTTACAGTATGCCCGGGAAGAGAAGCAGCTAGCACATTCTACGTTTTTCTTTCGCTCCCAGTCCAGCATGGAAGCTTGTATAGGTAAATGTCAGGATTATTTATTTATTTAAGCATAATAATAAGTTATTTAAACCCAGCGGCAACTTCGTTTAGCCGCTGACGTAAGGAGTGATAATAATGAAACTAAATTATATAACTCGTAGATTCTAGTATGTCATCGGTGTTAATGTTTTATTTAATGGTTAATTAAAGTAATAACAGCGTGATCACGCAAGTAACTAGTACTTACATGGTTTTATATTTATTTTTATGTAGTACGTATGTAATTAGCGACCGGATTCGTGCGGATATACGCCAGAAGAAGTTTTTTTTTTCAGTGACTTTTACAAAAACTCAAAAATAAAAAAACATTGTGCCTTATATATATTTTTAAAATTCTTTTTATTATTTTTCTGTGTTGTTAGACTGGCAAGTTGGAAGAAATTCTACCCCTAAAATACAAGTTTTTACTTAGTTTAGGGGCTACTTCTAATGATAAGTGTATGACGTACAACTTCTAATATATTTGTCAGCAAAAATTTGTGGAATGTACAATAAAAGTCATTATTATTATTATTTTGCTAAATAAATGTTTTTCTTTCTTGCTTATTTCTGGATTTAGGACGATACTGGCTCTTTAAGCAAATATTTATGTAACTAATCACAGTATAAGTATTATATGAGCGTAGATAAATGACGGCAGAATAGTAGTGGTCGCTGGCCAAGCGGACACTGACGGGAGCCTGCCAATAAGCAGCAGGGTCCACTCGGATAAGTCATCTTTTGCAACTCGCTTTCCCAGGGGTGGTGATACAGCTCTTCAAAGCTGAATTTTAGCAATTTTTTTTTTCGATGTAACTCTTTATTTTTTTGTCGCGCCTTTTTTGCAATAACCAAAAACAGTAACAACTTAAAGCCAGACCGCCGCCGGTACAACAGCTATATACTGTCGAACTAATGGAATCATCACAAGACCCACCATAAGCTCACCGACACCGAAACTTCAAAATAAAATATGAATAAAAACCGCCAAAAAATCCAGTTAATAACTACTTTTAGTTTTATAGTCAGAAACATCTTAAATTCGTTCGTAATTACCATGAATCATGATCAAAAAGGCTACGAGCTGTTTTGGTAAAAATTACACATTTTGCAATCTTTGCAGTAAAAAAAATTACATCCAAGAAACGTCATTCATTACATAAATTTTCATTTTTGATAAGCAAATGACGTTTGTGCATATAGGAAAGACGTGACTTTTTATACTGAATATTTTTATTGAAATTAAGTGAATTGTTTTAAATTCTAATAGAAGCGGAAACATCATTCATTCATCCTTAACTAATTAATTTCCAAAGTTTTCAAAGACATTTATTTACATGTAATTTTTAATACATACGTAACTTCACACCTGTATCCCTTATGGGGTAGGCAGAACACCAGACGCTATCAAACCATCTGATGTCATGTTTGGCAAATTTTGAGGTTTAGTCTCAATCCATCATAATGATGGATAGAGACTATTACAGTGACAGAAAAAAGTATATAAAAAAAAAACAAAACTAATTTGAAGTAAACACAAAATACGAAAATGTAATTTACATGCCGAAGGCGGGCAGCCCTATCGCATGTGAACGGATCGCGGCGCGCTGTAGGCATTTATGTCAAAGATGCGGCCGAGTTGAATTACTGATAGATACCATTACCGTGACCCCCTAGTTCCAATGTGTCGCCTCCATAACACAACCTTACATAATAGCTTACTTTATACCAACCTATATACCAAGTTTCGCATCCGTGCACTCAAAGAATAAGATTTTTCAGACAAACTAAAAATTTCTATATATGTATAGTATATATGGGTCGCCTTATAATAGTCAATAATATTTTAATAGCAGGTTAAGACTAATGTGGGTCAAAATGACAAAAAAAAATTTTTTTTTAAATATTTTTCATAAATTAAAATTTCAATTTCCTTCTTAGTGAACAAAATTTAAGTTTGATCTGTACTTTATGACTACACAGCAAGTAATAAAAACATTTCCATCTAACTGTATGTAGTCATAAAATGTAGATTAATCTTCAAGTTTACTCACAGAGAAGAATTTTGAATTTATGAATTTTTTTTTATATTTTTTTTTTCGAAATTCAGACCCACTCATCATTCCTAATCTGCTATTAAAATATAATTGACTATTATAGGCGGACCCTGTATATATATACAGTCCAGTGGGAATTTCGGGAATTCCTTTAATTAAACAACCAGTCAGCCATTGCAGAACCTTTATACCAAGTATCGCATCTTTGCACTCAAGGAATATTATTTTTCATAAAAACTAAAATATCCAATATTTCCCGTTGAAGTGGTAATTTTGAAAATTCCTTCCTTCCCAAAGAGCAGTGGCTGCGGGCCATACATGATATTAGTTGATGTTATTCTGTGGCGTTTATCAAACAAAAACATATTAGACTATTCGGAATTAATTACTGAGTAACTCACTGCAAAAAATACTCGAAGACGAACGTTACACAAAAAGATATTGGCATTTTGAATATTATATGTTTTGTATTTGGCACTTACAACTCAATTTTTGGACGAATTTTATGCATTTTAAAAACGCTACACATTTTAAACTTATTGTGTTGAAAATTCGTAGAAGAATAAGTTTAATTTACAATGACGATGAGATTTCTAAACGGTCATTATTATACGTTCCTATCTAAGGATCCGCCTTTGTTCTTTGAGCTCTCCACGGCCAGTAGTTATGGCTGTACGTTGTCTGTCAGTCACTCAGTCAGTAACGGAAAAGTTTTGTATATGAAGATTTAGTTTTTGTTCATGATATGTATGTACGTAGGAATAGCAGAATGTGGCTTAAACTCTAATTAAATTCGATTAACCATCCTTGCTATTTGTCTATGTTCGTGCATATAACATGTTTTAATTTAACTGTTTTTAATGATAGAAAATTGAATATAAAAAGTCCCGTTAGCGCTTGTAATTATGAAATTGTAATAAAAACATCAATTTTAATTACTTGCTTAACACATCTCAGAATAATTTCATGAGGTATTAAAATAGGATAGCTGCCAAGGATGACTACATGCCACAACAGCATATTACTAATTGTTTGATTCAAAATTAACAATTAACTGCTTATCAAAATACCAATGAGCACTTCGAAATGTAGATACTGCATTTAAAACATGTTTTTTTTTATTTGCTATGTTATGCGGCTAAAAATATTTTATTGCATTTTTTCAAACTCTCTTGGGTCTGGAATTTTCTTTAGATATCAGCTGTACATATTTTGAGCTTACTTTATCTTAACTTGTGTCTACATGCATTGTTTAATCAACAAATAAGAATGGGAATAAGTGGCCGCAAAGTTCTTATCTGCTGAAAGAAACGCATTGAAAACTTGGAAGAAACCAAAAGGACACTATTATAATCACTCACCAGCATAGGAATATTCGGTAGGACCACTGCATCATCATCAGACCCTCGGCTGAGTTCAGGTACGAAGGTGTAAGTCCTCTTATAGTGGAAAGACAGGGTTCCGTTCTGGTTGTCTGTGATCTGGACTTTCTCCCATTCTTCTCTGTAAACAAAAACATACATTATTAATTTATTAAGGTACCTATATATAATATAAAAACATAGTATATTAATAATTAACATACAGTTTACTAAATATGGTATTTAGGATAGGAACTTTCGTGGAGAAGAAAAATGGTCAGTTTAACTTCCATGAATAAAAACCTTAAAGAATTGGTCTCTACTGGAATATAACATTAAAAAAGCCAGTTTTATATGAGAGAAAAGATAAAAATCCAAATTAGTGGATTATATTTTACAGAAGGCAGCAGACGAAGCGTTACATAACCTGTCAAATTTCCCCAACCAATTTTAACTTAATGTCGAGGGCAAGTAAATTTTATTGACAGATTTGTAAAGCTTGAAGTGCCGCCTTCTGTACATATTATAAGTCCCTTTTCAGTTTTTATTTGACGATTATTTATCAATTATTCTTCATTAAATTCTGTATTCAAAAACCGTGTAGCCGAAAATTTATCGTGCATGAAATCTAGTCCCTCGAAGCTAAATGACACACAAGCAAACCAGAGCTGGTCTGCTAGTTAAAACTTAAAAAAATGCCCTATAAACCTTGAACCAAATCGTTTTAAAGATACCACAGATAACCTAAAACACGAATAAAATAAAAATTAACGACAGATTGAGTCAGCATTGTCACGACATTTAAATACACACATATGTACCTATCACCTAGTTAAAGAGGATAAATAAATAGCAAAATTATTGTATCTACACGATACATTGCATGTATCACGGGATGAAGGCTATATTACAAATTGATAGGTAGGTACGTAAATGGTCGGTAACATATAATTTAATATAATATTATTTTACCTATTTACCTCCCAGTGTTTCTAGTCTATCGGATAAGGTAGGTGTAATACATACTTTAACATCACTATTAAACACTAAGCCCCCGTTTGACCTCAACCTCACTTGATGGTAAGTGAAGATGAGGTCGAAGATGACAGCACAGGTAAATACTGTAAGGCCCAGGTAAGAACTGGCTCTTCATATGTTAGCCAGTTAGCAAGAGCAAAGCAACGGCATGAATTGCGCAAGATTTGCTACTAAAGAAATAATTCTTATTGCGTTACAGCGAAAACAAAGCCATAGCAATCCGACGACTGTGCTGCCTCTATCGTACATGTAATCGATGTACTAAAAGTGCATATAATCCCTTTGACTTTCATACTTTTCGTGTGTACTTTTCTGCGAAATTTTAAAAGCAAAAATCTGTTTCACATTTTATTAGTTTCTTTTTTAGCTAGGTACCAAATTGTTTTTGGCGCTAGTATCGTAGCAATAAATGCATTCTGCGATCAACGAACGCTTGAACAGCTATCGCTTACATAATACGATGTAAAGCAATGGATCGCGCGTCCATGGCGTGATGACTGCGCCATTATAGCTGATCGCTAATATTTACGTGATAAGGCAGGTTGCCAACCATACTGCTTTTAACAGCTACATTATACTGTTTACTGTTAAACAAAAATAAAGTATCTATACAAAATATTGTTTTCAGCATAAAAAGCTAAACACTTTACACTAAGACTTTAAATTAATAATTTGTGCAAGAAGCTCTAAAAATATGGGTTTAAAAAATTTAATAAATTGAATTCTGTTTATTTTTCCAAAATACTGTTCGATATTCTTATCAGACTCAAATATACTTAATTTAAGAAAAAAAAAGTTGGCAATCCTAATACAGAAATTAGGAAATATTTTAGAACGTCTTTGTTCGTATGAGACAATTGCTCAAATACTATTCATCTAACAAACTATTTTCTAATGCTACGGCTCCATTATGCCGCGAATGTTTGCGTTCCCGTTGTCGCGATAAAACTTCGTGTTCGATCTACGACGAATAGCTTGGCCACATCAAATAAAAACTTCGCGACGTCGCGATAATCTAGAACGTCGCAATAATCATTTAGCAAGAAAACATCGAAGACGCGATTGCACTATATCAAATGGCGGCAAATAATTATTTATTGAATCTTATTAAAAAATAAAATCGGGATCAACCTGGCTCAGATGTATATTTTTGTATGACATCTAATACCTTATCAAAAACTCCAATCCATTATGTAGGTATTAAGTTAAAAACGTTCGAACCGTTCGGCGTCTCGCTGTCAACTAAAGTGAAAGTGTAGCCAACCGCAAGAACTTTGTCGCGATAAAACCCTTTGATGTGCGGCAATTTACCGACAACGGCGCGAAGTGAAAAAGTTGTCGCGATAGGACAGGACGAACTACTTGAATAGACGTGTCGCGACAATGCAAATCTTCGCGTTATCGCGATAGTGGAGCCGTATTATAAATGGTAAATAAACTCTGCTTATTGGTTTTTAACTTTTTAGTTTTTTTTATCTATTATGAAAATTATAACTCTTGCAGTAGGTTATATATAATTTAATATAATATTATTTTAGCTCCCAGTGTTTCTAGTCTATCGGATAAGGTAGGTAATACATACTTTAAAATAACTATTAAACACTAAGAGAAGCAGCTGGCACATTCTACGTTCTAGCATGGAAGCTGGACTGGGAGCGAACGAAAAACGTAGAATGTGCCAGCTGCTTCTCTTCCCAGGCAAACTGTAAAAGTCAGTTAAGGGACAGAGGTTTTAAAGGCGTTTTGTGGGCGATAGGCTGACCCCCTGTCACTATAGTTGTCTCTTTCCATCTTTACAATACCTCCAAATTTGTCAAACGTGACATTAGATGGTCTTGTAACCTCTGGTGTTCTGCCTACCCCATAAGGGATACAGGCGTGACGTTATGTATGTATGTATGTATATAGTAGTGATTAGGTACATCAAGAAATTGAAACGGTTTAAGTTAGTTTCGTAGGCATAAAATAACTGCGTGTGGTCAAACTCAAACTCAAATATTCTTTATTTCGTAAATATTTAAATACATTTGAAATAAGTCAAACAATTTACAAATTGAACTGAATCTACCACCACTTCGGAAAGTAGATCTGTTGAGAAGAAGTGGCAAGAAACTCAACAGTAATATTTTTTTTTAATAAGAGAAAAAAATACGCAATAACAATTTACAGCCAGGGAATCCCATCTTCTTGCATCCGGATATCTTATAGTAAACCTGGTGGTACATATTAGTACCCATTTGCCGGAGCGTACAAATTAATTGTTGTACATATTCTATTTCTATTTAAATTGTAGGTAGGTAGTAATTTTAAAAACATTATAAAAAATTGCAATGCTTCACTTTAACTGGGATTTACAATTTCTGTAAAGAAATTGATCTCGGGTGGTCTTAGCTGCAAAGCTTATACCATTAGATGGAGCTACGTTAGCAATATAACGTAAAAACAAAAATGTGGTAAGTAATTTCGAGGCGTAGCGCCAGGCCCCGATAGCTCAGTTGGAAGAGCACTCGTCCGGCAAACGAGAGGTCCCAGGTTCGAATCCTGGTCGGGTAATTTTTATTTATCACATTTTTCATTTATTTAAGGTAGTAATTACATAAATTAAGGAAACATTCGTTTCAGTTTCGTTGTTCTCAAACTCATCATCGAGAACGTTCGATAACCTGGCTGGCTTATCAAATTAAATGTGTTCTTAATGTTAATTTAATCGATCGGAAATAAGTGGTGACTGCATTACGGGGACCTGTTTTTCGAAGTTGTTTTCGAAAAACAAGTCTCAAAGTAGGAGCCATTTGATGTGGTTTTGTAGTTATTTTAATAATTTTATTTTTAGGCACTAAATTCCATTGTATTGATGTAGGTAGGTACTTAATTTATTATCAATAGGCTAGATAAGGCGGGTGGCACCCCATCTTTTCTCTTTTATTATGCGGGTGACGTTTTCCATAGTATTGATGTAGGTACCTATTTCACCTATAATAAGGCCGGCGCCAGACTCAGCTTCACATGTTTGATTGCTAAGTGTGGCACTGGACTTTGGATATGTGTTCACAGTTTGTACAAAGATTTGCACTTTGCCATGCGGTGTCGGTCTTTTTCGACACATCAAGGCGTTCAAAGTTGAATGAATTAAAAAAAAGTGTTTGCGAAGCAAGTCTGGCAGATTACGTCAATATGGGTTCAAATGCTTTTGCAAAGTCGTCAAAGATATGTGAAAATCTTTGAAGCTATGTCTGGCGGCCGGGTAATGGTCCACCCTGTATAGAATCCGATTGCCTGATAAACCATAAAACAAGTAGTTAAAAAATTATATGGTTGAATTTTGGCTATTCAACGAAGAATTTGTGAATGTGTTTCGAAGGAAGAAATTATAAACTATAAAAAGCAACAAAAGTGATAATTCAAGCATATCGCAAATGATAGAATTCTGTATTTATTAATTTATTTTTTACTTTTATAAATTATAAATTTGAAGTACATATTGACTATTTTTTTTATTAAATAGATAAACTCTAAGGCAATTTTCTAAGTAGCCTTATACTTTATTAATATAAAAAAATAATTGAACTTCTGTCGTTATGTGTACATGACTTATGTGTATTTGACATGGGATTCAACGGAAATAAAAAATTGGAACTCAACGGAACTCAACGATAAGACCGCCTAGTAGTACTTACACAACACACTGTTCTTTTTTTTTATCATTTACTATCTGTACTGTATACTGAAGTGTAAATAAATAAATAAACGGAACTAACTGAAAAGTGGGGGTGGGACCGAAAAAGTGGGATGCAACGGAAATAAATGTTTATTACATAACGTCACGCCTGTATCCCTTATGGGGTACACAGAACACCAGAGGTTACCAGACCATCTGATGTCACGTTTGACAAATTTGGAGGTATGATAAATATGGAGAGAGACTATTGTAGTGACAGGGGGTCAGCCTATCGCCTACAAAAACGCCTTTTAAACCCCTGTCCCTCAACTGTCTTTTACAGTTTGCCCGGGAAGAGAAGCAGCTGGCACATTCTATGTTTTTCTTTCGCTCCCAGTGCAGCATGGAAGCAATGTTTATTTATGGTTTAATTATCAATAGGCAAGATTAAGCTCCCCATCTTTTCTTTATTATTATACTAATTGCACTATAGCATGGTGCGACAGTAACCAAAATGACGTTAAATCTGTCAGTACCATTTAGATTTGCGTATTCAATTGGATTTTACTTGTAACCTAGAAAAATCTAACATCCGTCGACCAGCAATGGGCCAGCTTGGTGGATTACGGCCTGTAGTGCCTCCTGGGCTACGGGTTCACTGGCTCACTGTCACGCCAAGCACTAGATAACGTCAGACACCGAGTCCGTCGCTCGTCCGACTGACTGTTCCACGTTAGCCCCACTTGCGGACATGAGACAGTGTACAGTATCTATTTAGCAGATACACAAACACTACACGGCCTAAACCTCCTCGTCACCCAGCAGAGCGACTCGTGGGCTCAAATCAAAGAGTTGTAATAAGAACAATCTGGTTGGGTTTGATTTAATTTATCACAGCTAGTTATTTTTGATTTCATATTTATAAATGTGATAACTTTTTTATCTATCGTGGTTATTTTCACTTTAATTTAATGATTACTTCGATCATGGTGCTTGTAACAGCAAAAATTAGAAACCGTGGTAATAATCCCGCAAAATATTAAAATTTTATAAATGTGATACAGACGAAATCATCATCATCACAACTCCGTGTAACTCTCCCACTGCAGGGCTATGAGTCGCTCATCTGGGTGACGAGGAGGTATAGGCCGTAATCCACCAAGCTGGCCCAGTGCTGGTTGGTAGATGTCAGAATTTTCAGGTTGCCGAAATGGCTTCTCACAAACCCTAACGACTACTATGTACAAGTATAAAACACCCGGGACCGATTGCTTAACGTGCCCTCCGAAGCACGGAAGTCGTCATGAGAAATGAATGGTCGGTGGTCACCCATCCAAGTACCGACCGCGCCAAACGTTGCTTAACCTGTGATATCTTATGATACACACAGTAACCACGGCACCACGACGAATTCGACTTATTTGAATTGCTCAGATTTATGGAATTAGTGTAGATTTACAATGCCATCTAACATGATTAATAGAAACTATAAAAATCACGATCTCAAAGCGTGCGCATGCTATTATAAATTCATTATAATACATAATACAATAATTAGTATAAGACGGATGTTTTTATGATGAGTGACGGATAACGTTGACAGTTGACACTGACAAGGATGCTGTCAAGCTTGTTATGATAATCACATACGTATGTAAAAGCAGATTTTTATCTTCAACTAGTTTTATGCTATGAAAAATTTGACAAACGAATTTTTGGAACTTGGCTCCGTCCTTTTTTTTTAATTAAAGACTAAGCCCGCTTTTGACCTCAATCTCAGCTGAAAGTAAATGAAGATGAGGTTGAAGAGAAAAGAAAGCACAAAGGCCTAGGAAAAAACTGGCTCTTCAAAAAATATTGCCAGAACACCTCACCGCGTAAATCCGGCGCGCCGGAGCGGTTATATTTGGTAATATAAGAAAGGGGCTAGTGACCCAGTCGGGTCCTGACGGTATCTTACCACCAAGCGGGGGCCATGATGGTGGCCAAAAAATATGTTCCGGATCAAAAGGAACACCTTGTATATCTATATCTATACTAATATATAAAGCTGAAGAATTAGTTTTTTTGTTTGTTTGTTTGAACGCGCTAATCTCAGAGTGGGATTTGAAAAATTCTTTTTGCATTTGATAGCCCAACTCTTGAGGAAGGTTATAGGCTATATTTTATCCCGAAATTCCTACGGGATCAAAAGTTACGCGGGTAAAACCGCGCGCGGTGGCTAGTGTATTTATATTCTAGGTATTACCCTAAGTCGCTGCATGGTATCTCATTACACAGGCTTCGCGACTTTTATGTTATTATATTTTTATCGTTTGCGTTGACAAAACCCTGATAGCTCAGTTCGACCATACAGGGTGTCCCAAGGCTATGAGACATCAAGCTTTTTTCAACGAAACGCCTTTTCTACGATATTTACGTTACTTTCCTTTGGCGTGCCATAGACTATGGGACGCCCTGTATACGCCGCTCATACAGTACCTGACTAGTATTAACTTTTAACAGTGATTAATCTGGTTTTTGGACTTATGGTTATAGGAGGTAAGGTATATCAAAAGGAACATGGTGGATGGCACATCTAGCTTAGAAAGAACATATTTACCACTGGACCGGTGAATTCGTCGGTAAACTTCGTAAGAATGGTGGTAGTTCGCTTGCCAGAAGAACTCCACAGTTGTCACAGTGGATAAGTCGCTTTTATCTTTATCCAAGTATAGAAAGACTATACTAAGTCGACTCTACGCAAGTCAAAACTATTTACAACTGTGCAAGAACTTTTAATTCCACTCCCAGGCAAAGGGATCACCACAGCCCGACGGATGTTTTCGGGAAGTACTATAAATAGTTCAACACAATAAAAACTTTGATAGCGCGATGTAGGTAAGCAATTAATCATGTCGTCATCTTCGTTGCTATCGTTGTACACATGTGAAGGTTTTATTGAGTCATACAGTTAACTAGTACCTATACAACTGTAGGCAGTGACCTCAGTTAATGAAGGCGCCGCTTCTAGTTAATTGCATACTGAAATAGTTACGCTATGATTCTTAGTACCTACCTATCTATGCGTCTAGGATGACTAATTTTATATCAATAAACATATATTTCTAATACTCACAGCACATTGTTGCATTTTGTTTATTTAAGTAGTAAAGTCAAAGGATAGTGGTATACCTACTCTAAAGTGTAGTGTCCTGCGCGGCTAGCATGCTAAGGTCGATATTTTCTTAGAATATGGTATTTAGTGTATGTAATTTATTAAGATTATGACATATTTGGTTCTGTGATCTTAATCATGGTATCAAATCGAGTAATTCTATCTATTATGGTGCGCATATTAGCTTACATAATTGGATAATATAACAGTTATCTTGTCGATTCGACTATTTATCGATGGTTGCATGCTAGCCCAGCTGGGCGAGGTGTATAATTTGACGAATTTAGGCCATTTAGGAAATGAAAGCTGTTAAGGGCGCGGTAATAGCTTCTGGCATACCCAAACAAATACAAGTACATATCAGCCGGGACCGACTGCTTAACGAGTCCTCTGAAGCCATATTTGAACACCTCAATTTTAAATTATAGTTTATTTATTTATTTATTTATTTATTAAGTTAAGATATGCCAACAATAATAATACATAGCACTTATAATAATCATTTAGAGAAGTCTTAAGTCTAGTACTAATATCACTTACAGGCATATACAGCATTCTATATAATAGCATATTGTCACAATAATATTAAATACGATCATAGCATGCAATTAAATAGTTGTAAAAAATAAAAAGATATAGAAAAATAGAAACGAAACAGAGTACTTATGTCAAAAATTACATAATTGATTTTAAATACACTACATTAAAAATATAAAATTACAGCTAATATAATAATGATTAATAAACCTACAAGCTAATTCAGATACCTAACTAAAAAGAATGTCAAAATTAAAAAAAAAAAATACTACTGATATTGATACATTGAAAGTGCAAAAGAAGATGTCAAAATTAATTAATAAGTATTGTCTCAGAACGAATTGGCACTAAATATGTCAAGGATTGCTAAGGGAAAAAAAGAACAAAACATTCAAGATTAACGAAAACAGAACATTCAATATTAAACATAAAACAGACAGACAAGTATTTATTATTAAATGAGATATTATTGAGCAGTTTGCAGTCACAATTTAAGCTAACATGCATTTATACATTTAAGCCGGATTCGATCTTTTTTTGGAAGACGAGACACGAATCAAAGAATATGTCTATGTTGGAGACTTTTGAGCTTAATAAGTTAAATGAAGTAGTCATTCTGGGAAGTGGGGAATGAGCAAATACGTTACTCTTACACAAGGGTACATTGAATAATTTTGTAATCGGGTACCGAGGCAAACGGCGTGGCACCGAGAGTTGAATTTTATCGTTAATATTACTGCAATCAATCGAATTATTAAATATTTTGTATAGAAATTTAAGATCATGAATTATACGACGATTATGCAACGAAGAAAGCTTAAAAAAGTGCAGTCTATCTACATACGGAGTTCTATGAGAGATGCCAGTAGAGTGAAAGGCTAAGTAACGCGTAAATGAGCGTTGTAAAGACTCGATACGTTGCGAGTGCACACTATACTGCGGATTCCACACTACGGACGCAAACTCGAGATTACTTTTTACCAACGCATTGTATAAAATTATTTTAGTCTTACAATACTTGAATTCCCTAGTATTGCGCTTGATAAAACCTAACATTCGTGCTGATTTATCAATAATATAATCATAATGCGGTCTGAACGTTAATTTAGTATCCAAGAACACACCCAAGTCCCGAATGGTGTCAACCTCGGAGATCAGTTCACCTTTTATGTGATAAACATTGCTGATTGAATTTTTTTTCCTAGTAAATTTTATGTGAAAGCATTTTTTCGCATTAATGATCATACCATTGTCTTGGCACCAACATGTTATCCTGTTAATATCCTCCTGTAACAAATCAGCGTCAGATTGAGATACTACAGTTTTATAAATTTTTAAATCATCGGCAAACATGCTAAAGTCACAGTGTTTTATAAAATTGGTGATGTCATTAATAAAGATTGAAAATAATATTGGTCCAAAGTGGGAGCCCTGTGGTACACCTGAAGTCGAAAAATAAGTATCAGAGTCAAAGCCAAGTACCGCCACAGAATGAGGTCTTTTTGTCAAATACGATTGAAACCAGGCTAGAAGCGAGCCACCAATTCCATACGACTGTAATTTCATGATAAGCAGCTTATGGTCAACTTTGTCAAATGCACTCGAGAAATCCGTGTATACTGCATCAACTTGATAACCACCGTCAACTCGTGAAGCTAGTTCATCAACATAATGTACCAAGTTAGTAACAACTGATCTTTTATTTTGAAACCCATGCTGATGAACCGAAATCGACGACTTTAGATGACTTGTGAGTATAGGGCATAACATCTCTTCAAAAAGCTTGGCCGGACAACTAAGAATACATATGGGCCGATAGTTAGTAACATCATCCTGATCACCCTTCTTAAACACTGGTATGACTCTAGCTTTCTTCCAGTTACTTGGGAATACACCTTCTTCCAATGACTGGTTAAAAATAGAGCAGATTGGATATGATAGAACTTCCGCACACTGTTTCCAGAAAAGAGCTGGAATACCATCAGGTCCCGCGCCTTTGTTTGCATCCAATTTTTTCATTCTATTAAAAACCTCCCTGCAATCGAAATTTATTGTTCCAATACTATCACTCTCAACTGAATGTTTAACGCTACGACTAATGTCATTACAAGAGAACACAGAGGAAAAATTGTTGGCAAAGAGGTCAGCAATTTCTTTTCCACAGGAAGCCGTATTAACTCCAAGATGCATAGTTGATGGAATACTAGCCCCATTACTGCGTTTATTTTTTATAAATCGCCAAAATAATTTAGGGCTATAATTTATGTTCTCTTCAATTTTTTGTTTATACCTAGTGTAGCATACAGCAGACAGTTTATGACATCGTTCGCGTAATATGCAAAATTCTATCTCATCACGAGGATTGCCATGTTTTTTCCACTTTTTACGTTTCTTTTCTTTTTCTGTTAATAGATTAATAAGCGATTGCGAGAACCATACGGGGAATTTGTTATCTGTGCGTGTAAATTTAGGTACATATTTATCAATTGCATTGTAGATTTCGTCATATAATATTTTGAGATTGGCGTCAACATTGCTCGTTTTATTTAATTTTAACGACCAGTCAATACTACCTAACTCCTTGGTAATTGAATTGTAATCAGCCCTAAAATAATTCAGTCGTTGTTTTTTATCAGATTTAATGAAGGAGTAAGAAAATTTTGCAAGCGTTATTAATAGACAAGGATGTTTCGGGTCTAATTTTGTGAGGGGCCTGGAGGGACTTACAACGCTGATAGTATCTACAGTTGTAAGGGCTAGATCTAAAATCCTGTTGTCTGCATTAGTTATGTAGTTAACTTGATGGAGGTTGTTGCTAGTAGTAAAATCTACAAGGGAAGAACCCAGCCGACAGCCGAAATTCGATGGAGACGTAGTTGCTTCGCCGTTAATTTTAGACCATTGAATAAAGTTTAGATTAAAGTCTCCAAGAATGACTACTTCGTTAACCTGATTCATCACATTATCTACGTGATTGAACCAACTCGATAATGGTGTAAACTTGACAGGAGGAGGAAAGTATACTCCACACAAAGAAAGTTTTTTGGAGTTATTACCAACACTGACTTCAACATTAACCCAAATATCTTCCCTATCCGACTCCCATTGTGACATTCTGTAAGATTTAATTTTTTTAGATATCGCTATCAAGACCCCACCACCATCCTTTTTAGAGGCTGCAGAACAGAAACGGTCCCGTCTGTAAACATGATATCTACAATCAATAAATTCATTGTTCATTATATTTTTGTTAAGCCAAGTTTCAGTGAGTACAATTACATCATAAGAATACAGTAGGATATTATGGAATAGATCGTTAGTTTTAGTTCGTATTCCTCTCACATTTTGATAATAGATTGTTAAAGCCATTTATAAATATAGTAGTCCCAAAATATTAATCAATAATTAGTTTATAGATGTTATATAATTTTACTTAAACAATCTAGATCTCGAACATAAAGAGCCTGACAGGTTTCATTTTTCCTCACATATATTCTACCATCGCGGACCCAGACGAACCTATAGGATGCTTCCTTGGCTTTGCGTCGCACAGCTGCATGGAGATTCTTAAGTGGAGGAGTGAGGTGCTCAGCAATAAAAACAGGTGATGTGTTACCTCCGATACCCAGGTGCTTGGTGTTAAGCTTATCTTCATTGGGCTTGTTCTTGTTAAATTTAACAACTGCAGCGAGTAATTCATCACGACGACGTTGACTACGTAGCTTAAGTATAACGGAACGTGGTTTTGTGCTGGCAGAGTTTAGCTTGGCTACTCTAGACACGTTCAGTATATCACCATCACTGAGAGGACAGCCCACGATGCTACCCAGCTGAGAGATTACATTGAGCAGGTTTTCAGACTTGTGCTCTGGGAGGCCGCTGATCTCAACATTGTCAACACGCATGCGCTGTTCAACCAGATTAAGGCGTCCGGATAGATCTTTCACCTCATTCCTCAGGCTTGAGGTAATCACTTCCAGGTCTTTAACAACTGCAGTTTTTTTTTCTAGTTCCTGTTTTATTTCATCATATTTGGAATCAAAGAAAGTCAGGGATTCTTCAAATCGTGATAATCGTTCATTTAAATTGAATAGATGTTCAGATATTTGTTTTTTTATTATGGTTGTAATTTCTTCTTTTATGATAGCTCGTAAACTATCTTCAGAGACGGTTAACATCTGGGATGCTCCCTTAGCTAATAATGTCTGCTGCTTTTTTTTACAGTCTTTGTGTGTGCCATTGCTGATGTCTGAATCACTTAAATCATTCACTTCGTTGGTGTCATACTTTTGTGGTACCCTAACAGGCGTATTAGTCCTATCGCTTTTGGGCAGAGCACACTTACATTTTGCGCAGACCCATTCATTCTTTTTTCTTTCGGATTCCAGTCTCCTTGCAGAAATCCCAGAGCAAATATCACAATATTTTGACTTACAGGAAGAGCAATTAAAAAAAGATGTAATAGGTTGGCGACATCCCTCGCAGCTGTATTTTTTGTCATGAGGAGGCATGTCGTACTTGCAAAGTGAAATAAAAAATATAAAAAAAATGTATGTCAGCAATGGGGTTCGAACCTGCAACCATATGTTCAAGTTGATTTTTGCGTAAAGCTCCACCTCTTGGCGAGTGCAGGAACTAATTAGGTTACGCCCCTCTCAGAATCGATATTCAAAAAATGCAGTCGATGTCTTCAAATGTTACAACTGAAGAATGGTAGATGTCGCTGTGCGTAAAAATGTTAAGAGTGATATTGCAATATTGATTTTGTAACGGGATTTTTTGTGGAACAAAGTTCACTTTTTAAATATCACTCAATACACTTTATCACTTAGTTGGAAAGTCATTATTTCAATAAATTTGTCTTTAAATAGTAACCTTGAATGTAATATTTATAACAGAGACACTATATGAATTTGTTTCTTCAGGTAAACTGTTTATGTAGATTTTTGTAATTGATATCACACTTAGCAGATTTTCATAGATAACTTTATAATATGTTGTAGCAATTACTTGATTTCACATATTTTACAACTTTTTTGGATGCTATGGTCACTTTTTCTATTTTAATAAATATAAATACGCGGACACGATGTAAACAATGGCAAGTGGCGCCATCTAACTCCTATAGTTGAATTGTTTTCAAATGATTTTCCTGACAGTTCTCATTTTCCATTACGCGCTAACTATTTACAACTAATTAAATATAAATAGGCACGATAAATTTAAAAAAACTATGTTAATAACATTGTTTTTACTAAAATCAGAAATTAAACTATTGATCAAGCGTAATTTTTATTATTAACTGTATGTAAGTAAATTAAGCAAATGTCATAAAAAATATTCATCTCAAATTTACATAATATTCAAAGAAACGGAACGATCAGATGATAGGGATTGACACTAATGAATCGACATTGAATCGCTGAATATAAGCGGCCATCTTGTAATCGTAAGTCTCAATACATTTTTTTCACCAACTGATTTGATATGTAAAATCAATCGAAAGGAAGATCGAACAAATTCGTTGCGGCAACGTCACTGAGGTTGTCAATTTTGAACTGTCGCGAAAATCATTTGAAAACAATTCAAATAGAACGCTCATAACGGACTGGAACCTGGGACAGCTGACCACATCTTTTTTAACTGCCCTCTCTCACCCTCCTCTCTGTATTCCTTTCTTCCCAGACAGGTCCCTAGACCAATCAATAAGTGGTCTCTACTCTCAACCCCAGATCCTATTATTCTCAAACGCCTTTTGAAATACATCCATCAATTTAATATAATGTTATAATGCTAGCTCAAATCCCCCGGCTACTGATATTATACAGCAATTTTAAGAAGCAGTAAGGGCTGGTAGCTGTCAAAGATAGTCTACGCCCCCCCCCACGCGATACTGGCAAAAATAGTCTGTTGACTCATAACAACGGCTGATTGCCACATTTAATAAGAAGAAGAAGAAGAAGAACGCTCATAACTTCGAGTGCTATCTTTGTAGAAGAATTTCATACGTTAAGTAGTATTTAAGACCTCTCTAGGAGTTGACAACGATTTATTAAACGCACCTTTATATACATCATCTCAAGAAACAAAACCGCTGCCGTCTGAAAAGATAAGTAGCAACTAAATAAGTACTCACGAATAAACATAAGGCCCCAGCTCATCCAGGATAGGCTTGGAGCCGTTATTGAGGAATTCATCAGCGTTCGTCACGTTGTACACGTAGACCTTGACGAACGGTCGCACCGGGGGATGGGCCCACCACTCGAACGTCATGGACCCTTGACGTAGCACCAGCTCCTGTTGGAGAAGAGGAAAAATTAGTTCATTCATAGAATTAATAATAACTTGCTGTTGCGCGCGGTTTTACCCGCGCAATTTCGATTCCCACGGGATTTTCGGGATAAAAAGTAGCCTATACGGATTCGGAAGAATCCCTCTAAGTAATGGTAAAAGAAATTTTGAAATCGGTCCAGTAGTTTTTGAGCCTATTCAATACAAGTGAACTAGGGGGAACCTATAATATAAATAATAAATAAAACCCCCAGAAATCACACCAACTACATGGCCCCAAACTAAGCAGAGCTTGTGATATGGGATACCATGTAGCGAACTAGGGGGAACCTAGAATATAATTTATAAAATACAAATATAGATAAACGCCCAGACCCGGTACATTTTTTTCTTGTTCCGTGCGGGAATCGAACCCGCGACCACTGGCGTCTGAGGCAGAGAGTGCTACCCCATCGCCATAGTGGTCGTCGAAACACATATATGGATAAACGCCCAGACCTGCAACATATTTTTTATTTTCTTGTTCCGTGTGGGTATTGAACCCGCGACCACTGGCGTCAGAGGCAGACAGTGTTACCCCATCGCCAAAGTGGTCGTCCAGAATTAATCGAAGAAATGGAAGAATATTTCTGACATTCACACAATATTATATCGCCCAAATTAAGTTTCTTAAAGAACTTGAGTTATGGATAGTAGACAACGGACAAACGGACCTTCGGAAATACATTAAAATACTTTTACATATTTCTTATAAGAAAATAGAACCTGGATGTTAGTTTCTTTGATACAATATAAACGTACCTGCATATTTAGTTTAGCACCGCTCAGTACAAAAAAGTAGAAATATGGAACCACAAACTTTTTTGAAAATAGTCGCTGTTGATTAACATAGCTACTACGACGCGGCATTTCATTGTTAATAGTACGTCGCAGTACTACGAGATGTTTTGTAGTAGCGCGTAGTCGACTTTATTTTAATGGTAATTTAGAGTGACCATGATTAGATTAACATGTTAGTGGATTTATTAATAGGCTTGTAAAAAAAAAAAAATTTTTTTTGCAAAAATCGTTTCTATAAATGATACTTATTGTGTAAAAAAAATTTGGCCGATAACCACAAATCAACCCTGTATAAACATTCATAACTTAATAGGTATCTGTGTTTATCACACAAATATCCTCTGTCATAGAAAGCAATATATGTTACTACTACACCAGCCGGTCCTCAATAAATTAATAATCTATACTAATATATAAAGCTCATGAGTTTGTTTGTATGTTTGTTTGTTTGGTTAAACGCGCAAATCTCAGGAATCGCTGTCCCGATTTGGAAAAATATTTGTGCGTTGAATAGTCCATTTACCGAGAAAGGCTATAAACTATATTTTATACCGGATTTTCCACGGGAACGGGAATAATGCATGTGGAACTGCGGATACCGGCTAGTTTATTATATTATCGTATACCTAATATTCTTGAGATAGGTATGCACGACTGTACCTTTGCTACCTGATATTGATTATATAAATAAAATAAATAAAAATAAAATCCCCAGACAATCACACCAACTACATGGCCCCAAAGTAAGCATAGCTTGTGTTATGGGATACCATGTAGCGAACTAGGGGGGAACCTAGAATATAAATACATAAATAGATAAACACCCAGACACGGAACATTTTTTTTTTCTTGTTTCGTGCGGGAATCGAACCCGTAACCACTGGCGTCTGAGGCAGATAGGTTTAGATATCATGTGCCAATGGCCATATTTGCCACATACATTTTGTTTGTTTTGATGTCACACATTTCGTCCAATTTGTGCGATTCATACTTTGCTACATGGCAGTTCATATCACAAGATTTTCCTATTTGGTGTTGACTCTGGGTATTTTCTAAGAATCGCGAAAACATTAAAATATTTAACTACAACAAATTTCAAGCCAAAACCAATTAAAACCTATTTGGTTAGTGTCTGAACCGACTACCTACAAACTAGGTTAAGACTACTCACAGACACAGGTAAAGTCACGTGTAATGAAATGTAAACATTTTCATTGGACTTTAAATCTAATTACAACGGAATAAGCTGCAAAGTGTACCTATAGGTACATACTGACTGTACCTAGGCGCTGACGTAACAATGTAACTATCTATTGCAATGCACTTTCGTAACTCGGCAACCAGTAATACAATTGTAAAGGTTCAATCTATTAACTGTAGTTACGTTTCATTCGACGCAGTTTGATAAATATTGCGTACAAGTGGAATGCAATGGTGGTCGACCTCTACGTCACTCATGACGTACTAACAAAAAATGTTCCAGTGTTCCACCTTTAAGGCTAAATTCACTTGCACTTTAATAACTAGGCAGTTCGGTTAGCTCCGCCTTGTAACTTGTCTTATTTGGTAAACAAGATTTCGAGATCAAATCATGTATTTTTATTTCAATAAAAATAAACAAATTACATTTAAATGGTTTCACTGTTTAGTTACAATTTATTATTATAGTTTATTGTTATCGTAACAAACATATTTTAAAATGGAAAGTTATGTTAAAAAAGCCATGATTTGATCCCGAAATCTTGTTAACAAATAAGACAAGTTAATATCAAATTAAAATAGTTTATAAAATGTTTTGTTTCGTTCACTCTTTTGCAAAATAAAAGAGAGCCAACACATTTAATTAGTGTTTTAATAATATTCGGAGAAAAAGGGATCACAAAAAAACTAACCGGCATCGACAAGGGTTTACCTACGACTAAGTTAATAACAAGGAGTAAACAAAGTGCAAGCACACCGATGATTATAGATATGTATGAGATCTATATTGTTTCATTGGCTGCAGAGAAAACTAGGCGGAGCTTCGATCCAAAAGCCGTTCTAGGGAAAATTTTCTTAACTGGAACACCGGTACGGGAGGCGATTGTACCTATGTAAAGTTAAATAACAGAAAAAGTATTCTTAATAAAATCACCCGACCAGGACTCGAACCACTTGGCGGACGGGTGCTCTTCCTGTAGGGCTAGCATGCAACCATCGATAAATAGTCGAATCGACAAGATAAATATTATTTTGTTATTTTATCCTATTATGTAAGCTAATATGCGCACCATAATAGATAGAATTACTCGATTTGATACCATGATTAAGACCACAGAACCAAATTTGTCATAATCTTAGTAAATTACATACAGTAAATTTTATACCATATTCTAAGAAAATATCGATAAATGTCCCGATTTATCGTTGTCGACGGTAGCATGCTAGCCCCGCTGAGCTACCGGGCCCTGGCCATACGACATCGAAATTACTTAGCATATTTTATTTAACGTTATATTGCTAACGTACCTCCTTTGCAGCTAAACCAGACGAGACCATTTTATTTTCAGAAATTGTAAATCTCACTTAAAGTGAAGAATACCATTTTTAAGTAATCATTTTAAGTTTTTAAATTCAGTAATGCTTAATTCAAGTCCCAGGTTCAAATCTTGTCCGGGCGATTTTTTTCAGCATATTTTGTCAGTTATTTAAGAATAATTGGACATTATTATATGCAAAACTTAAAAATAAGGTTTATATGTATATGGTTTATAGAAAAAGGTATAACTTCATGCGTAACAGAAAATACTACTGAAGCTAAACATGTGACTGAAATTCCAATAATCAATTGAAATGAAAAGTTATTATTCACAGTAGGTATACATTTAAGTATACACTTTGAGCAAGTCAAACGCTGGATGAGGGCGGCGTTGGAGCGGGCGACGCGACGTGGAGAAACTTGCGGGAGGCCTCTGTCTAACAGTGCTCGTCTTTCGGCTTACGAAGATGATAAACATCAAAATTATAATAAACTAATGCAGAGCATTAAAAAACTGACTTCACCTCAAAACTTTGGCGAAAATAAGGTCGTATGGGAAGTATCCAATATCATAATGAAACAAGAATCATCAAAATCGGTTCACCCAGTCAAAAGTGATAAGGTAACAAACATAAACAAAAAGGTACAGACGAATTGAATATCTCCTCCTTTTTTTGAAGTCGGTTGATGATTTCTTCTAATAAGAGATGACTGCTTTAGATTCCAAGGAATCTAGTCAAGAACCATCTTAAATGATAAGACTTTCGTTAATAATGTAATGGTTTTAACCGATATTTCGGTGCATTTACAGTTGCCAAGGTCGTTCGTGATCTGAGTGAACGTGATCAAAGAGGGTTAAGATTACTTATAAAAGACTTTAGATAATAAAAAAAACTGCAACTAAATAGGTTTTACTTAAGAACTACAAAATACGGTATATAAAATTCGAAAACATTACCCTATTTTACCGCAGTCTGTAAAAATAATAACTCTGTAACCAGGCGTAAATTTAATAACTCCGTAATTATTTTAATAAGTACTTATTATTCTTACAACTTCTACGCTTGTTATTTGATAAAAACGGGCATAATTTGCTTTTAAATTATTGTATTTAAATCTGTACGGGTGACTAATGTTTAGTCCCAAGCGCGGTCCCAGGGGGGGGGGGTCACAGGGGACATGACCCCCCCCCCCAAACCATGAAAAGATGAACTCCTTAAAAGAGAAGGAAGAAGAAAAAAATACTTCTGATACAAAAAAATTGTCGTGACCCGCCCCAAAATTCAGTTGTGACCGCGTCTTTTGTATTGCGATCTGTAGTCCTTTGATTGTATTGTGATCTATTTTTTTTTACATTAATAGGATGGCACGTATGTCCCCCATGCCACCTGGTGGAAAGTGAACATGAGAACAATGATGGTACACGTCCATCCACGAGAAACCTATTCACTCGGCACTTAAAGGTACTAGGACTGTAGTGTCAGAAAAAACAGACGCAGGCAGATCGTTCCACACCATGGCAACTCGTCTCAAAAAGGAACTATCGAAGCTCTTTGACAACCTAATGCAGAGTCGTGAGTCTCTTCCCAGGGTGACGATTAGGTTTCGGCAGTTAACAACCAGGCTGGTTAAAGGATGTCAGAATAAAACTACTTTTTAACCGGATTAATCGCGTATAATTTATATTTTACATTTTAACTCGACGTTTCGGTGTCTTTGCAGACCCCGTGGTCACGAGCGACTGCAGACGAGCGGTCTGCAAGACACCGAAACGTCGGCGAGTTAAAATGTAAAATATAAATTATACGCGATTAATCCGGTTAAAAAGTAGTTTTATTTAAATTATGAATCGTGAATGAACTTAAGACACTATTAAAGGATGTTTTTCTTGACTTTCAGAACGCCAAAATGGCTTCTGGCATACCCTAATTGACTCCTGTTTACCCTGCGATGCACGTAGGTTGTAAAGATTAATGGTATGCTAGGTTAGGCCACAGTTTCATTAGAATAGCTGAATAAACATTCTTTGGGAAATCATAGCATTTGTTTAATCTTCGGAAAGTAGTCATAGACTTTAATTCTAGTGCACTTAAGGTCGAGCGTTTTTAAAGGTTATTGACAGCAAAATTAACATTGATTACAAGTAACTAAGGGCAAAGTACTAAGATAAAATGACGCTGGAACTTTCAACCTTATTACATCTTGAATGTTCAAAGAACATTTCATGGAAATGAGCGCCAAATAAGGATCATGGCCGTAACTCATATCAAGACAATGGCTAATCAGTCCCAATGGGATTGGGATATGACTACCCAAATATTGCTTAGAACTATTACTCAACAATAAAACATTATAATTTCTCTCTTATTCATAGCTTAACTAGCTTCTATAATATCAAACTTTATATTTAAGTAGTATATTAGACCTAGCCACCGCGCGCGGTATTACCCGCGTCACTTTTGATCCCGTGGGAATTTCGGGATAAAATATAGCCTCCTTCCTCAAGAGTTGGGCTATCAAATGCAAAAAGATTTTTTTTTAAATCCCACTTGTAGTTTCTGAGATTAGCGCGTTCAAACAAACAAACAAAAAAAACAAACTCTTCAGCTTTATATATTAGTATAGATATATTTTAAATATCGTGTTTAATCTGTAGTAAAGAGTTAATTTTTGTAAAAAAGCAACATTAAAAATATTGCACTTGGACGCATGGGGTAGAATTAGTACAGAAGGCAGCAGATCAAGCGCTACATTACCTGTCAAACCCCAAACAATTTCAACTTAATGTCGAGGTATAGAGTTCAGATTCAACTAAATTTTTTTGACTGATTTGTAACGCTTGATGTGCTGCCTTCTGTACCTATAGCCCTACCACCTGGTAATGATGTTATTATTTGTGACTAGCTTATCTATGTCTACAATAACGACAAACGACATATCATTGTCTTAAGTTTTCGCGATTCATACTAATAAATAAAACACTTAAAGAGCTTCAAAGTCTGCAGTTTGTGAGCATTCCATTGACAAGCCCAACCACTACTTAAGGATTGACTCCGTGAAAATTTTATCTAGAGAGAAACATTACATTCCTAGAATGATCAGAGAAGCGATTGAAATTAAAAAAACACCCTAATTTCAATAGAGAAGATCACCTATCCTGAAAAACATTAAATCTAACATCCAGCAAGCTGCACGACCTAAAACTCAAGATATTGTCAGCTCGTTTTGTGTCAATCCAGAACGCTACGCTCGAAGACTGAGAAACAGATGGAGATGATGATGTATAACTTTTTCCATCTATCAATCCGACGCTTGAACACCGAAACGTCGAGTTAAAATTTAAAATGTAAATATACGCGATAAATCCGTTAAAAAAGTGTTTTATTTAACGACATACATATCAATAAAATATAAAAACCGCGTTATTCATAGAAAAAATAGTTTGTTTTCTTTTAGCTATCTGATAAAATACAACAAAGGTCGTTTGCTACTTTTCAAAGAGATTTCGTTTGAAGTTACTATTCCGTCTTTCTCCGTTCATAAGTTGAAATTATAGAAATATTTATACAGAACTTCCATGCTTTTTTTTTTTTTAAAAGTGACTAAACCCGCGTTTGACCTCAATCTCACCTGATGGTAAGTGACGATGAGGTCGAAGATGAAAGCACACGGGTTTAGGAAGGAACTGGCTCTTTATACAATATTGCCGGAACACATTACCGCCGGAGCGGTAACATTTGGCGGCAGACTTTATATAAAGGGTGGTCGCTAGCCAGGCGGACCCAGAAGGGATCCTACCACCATGCTGAATTGGGAGCGAAAGAAAAACGTAGAATGTGCCAGCTGCTTCTCTTCCCGGGCATACCGTAAAAGTCAATTAAGGGACAGAGGTTTTAAAGGCGTTTTTTTGGGCGATAGGCTGACCCCCTGTCACTACAATAGTCTCTCTCCATCTTTATATCACCTTCAAATTTGTCAAACGTGTCATCAGATGATCTTGTAACCCCTGGTGTTCTACTTACTCCATAAGGGATACAGGCGTGACGTTATGTATGTATGTATGTATTTATACAATAGAAATTCAAATAAAACCGACGTTATTTTTTCCACATAGTCCCTTCAATGACTCAACGCCACAGTTTGTCACCACAAAGCCGAGTCACAAAGCTCAAGGTCTCAGGTTCAAGCGAGCCCGTTGTCTTGTCATGTCAGATCTTCCCATTGTCATGTTTTATTGTGCGAAAAACAAAAAAATACATTGTTTATTTTGCTTGTTATGGTCTTTAGGGTTTCAAAGGCCTTGTGTGGCTTGACCCTAAGTTGACAGTAAATCCTACACAAAAGAAAACAGTTATTCAAACGTTTATATGCCCTAACACTTGATAAAGGTTGAATAGGTTTACGACCACTTTGACGATGGAATAACACTGTCTGCCTCAGACAGCAGTTGCCGTGGGTTCAATTCCCGCACGGAACCAGAAAAAAAATATGTTCCGGGTCTGGGCGTTTATCTATATATGTATTTATTTTCTAGGTTCCCTTTAGTTCGCTACATGGTATCCCATAACACAAGATATGCTATAGTTGGTGTGATTGTCTGGGGATATTATTTATTTATTATAATTAAACTCTTATACGGTCATGAGTTACGCAGGTAAATCGTTTAATTTTACTTGTAAGAAATGGGGTTTAGAAAAACGATCAGAATCATCCCTTGTACTGAGACTGTGGGTTTGGGTATGACCCCGGCTTAATTCACAGCCAAATCTTTATGCGCTCCGTCGATTGTATGATTGTAGGAACAAGGTGTTAGTTCCCACACCCCGGAAGAGGCTGAATGGCCGCGACCTACGGCCCGACGGTTTTTGTCTGGAAGTCGTATATGTACAGATCGCTATAGAAACTGTGGTAGCGCGATGTAGGAATTACGTCGTGTCGTCATCGTTCTATGGAGCGTCGCTAGATGTCGCTACATCTTTATAATTACAATGTCAAGACGAGCTTCTATTAATCGTCAGTTTAAGATCCACGTACCCAGCCTGACCTCCCCCGTGTCAATTGCCATCATCCTATATCAAGATTTAGTCGCAGCGGTGGAATCGGATAACAGTCCACTTAGATTTGACGACCACTTAGGCGATGGGGTAACGCTGTCTGCCTCAGACGCCAGTGGTAGCGGGTTCGATTCACGCACGAAACAAGAAAAAAAAGTTCCGGGTCTGGGCGTTTATCTATAGGTATGTGTGTTTATATTCTAGGTTCCCCCCTAATTCGCTACATGGTATCCCATATCACAATCTCTGCTTAGTTTGGGGCCATGTAGTTGGTGTGATTGTCTGGGGATCTTATTTATTTCTTTATTATTTAATCAATAAATCATTGAATTTAGCGCTCCATCTAGTCGTAAAAACATCTGAATATCGCTAACCTATCGCTGGCTCACATGATGAGGTCGAATATTAAAGTTTACGGAAAGGAAACTGACTTCATAAAACTAATGTGGACACACATCACTGCTGATGCGATATTTGGCAGCATGGTGTATATGAAGGGTGGTCGCCAAGCTCGGAAACTCCAGCAGCGTTTCTAAACGTAGTCCTTCTTTCAGCGTTCTATCTTAGAGTGAGTCTCGTCACTCTTAGTTTCAGCTTTGTCATTTCTGCTAGTCTCAGCTTCGTAATTTTTCGCTTTCAGTTCCTTTTGGTGGCAGCCGTCAGGATGCCGCTCGCTGCGCAGCCTCTATCTACCGATTGGCTGTCGCTCCGATGATGATCAGTGGCCTTAATCAAGGCGGGTCATAAAAGGGGGATGTTTAGTGGGTATACTCAGCCGGCTGAGTGAGTCTCGTGGCCGAACTTTCGGTCCCCACACTGTCTGGGCACTCTATATCTGTTAGCCACTGGGGTTAACAGAATATAGAACCCTCCAACCCTGAAGAGGTCTTGTCACACCCCAAAGCTAAGCGGGGGAAAACACAAGTAGTCACTTTGAACTTTTCTTATCAGAGGACAGTATGAGCCATTCTAAGCAAACAAATTTTCAGTGTTAACAGCTGTTATTGTACTCTAAGAACATTATAATGAATGTTTATGCTAAAATACATCTAAAAAACTAGTTGTATAACATTAATTTTCCTTTGAAGCTAGAACTCTCTCGTAAAGTGTGCAAGTAGGCCACTGACCAAGTGAGTCGAGCCACGTAACTGTGAACGTTCGGCTATAACTTATTATAATGTATAATGAATCTGGTTATGAAATAACTAGCTTAAAATACGGAGGGCAAGTTAAACAGTCAGTCTCGGCTACTGTATATTTGCTAAGCCGGCTTTGATGAGCAGCTGGTGTAGTGGTAACATACATTGCCTTCTATGCCAGAGAGAGATATTAGTCATGATATTTATATGTTTGTTTAAGTTTATTTTCTAATAAAAAATATGTATTAATAATGTTTTTTAAGTTTTTTGCATTTAAAATGCTCAAATATTCTTAAATAAATGAAAAATGTGATAAATAAAAATCACAATTTCACAATTTCTGTAAAGATATTGATCTCGGGTGGTCTTAGCTGCAAAGCTTATATATACCATTAGATGGAGCTACGTTAGCAATATAACGTAAAAACAAAAAAAAATGTACTAAGTAATTTCGAGGCGTAGCGCCAGGCCCCGATAGCTCAGTTGGAAGAGCACTCGTCCGGCAAACGAGAGGTCCCAGGTTCGAATCCTGGTCGGGTAATTTTTATTTTTTTATTTATCACATTTTTCATTTATTTAAAAAATATGTAAGTTGATAATTCTATGTGTATACAGAGTTAATTTTAAGTAACGCATCACCTCTTGCAGGCAGCCTCTCCAGATCAGCCCCAACAATATTTATTCTACGACTTTTTATAAATCTTGATAAATAACACAAAAAAGAAAAATAATTTTTAAAAAATGTGATACTGTGAGCGTGTTTTGCAAAAGTGACATTCATGTGAGTTCCAGTAGTAGCAGATCAAAACGAATAAGAAAGGGGATAGATCGATATATCTGCCTCTAACTGTCATCGCCACCTACCTACATCTGCCAGTCCGCGATCATGGTGCTTGTAACAGCATCGAAATATCGGACGTGCGAAAATAAAATCGAAAATCGTGGTAAGAATCCCGTAAATACATTAAATCATAGTGAAAATAACCGCGATAGTTTAAAACAATTATTGAATAAAATATGTAGGTATATGAATAAAAGCACAAATGGCGGCCTTACCGCTAAAGGTGATCACAACCGTTGCGTTGTACTTACATGGTCAATGAAGAGTCTGATCCAGGTCCCGAAGAATATAGCACATACTATGCCAAGCAGCAGCAGGATCACTGCTGAAGCCAGCACGAACCCTGAGGATAAACAGGAGAGCATTAAAAACCAGATATTTTAAACCTAATTAGAAAGAGTTTTTTTTTTTTTATAAGTGACTAAACCCGCGTTTGACCTCAATCTCACCTGATGGTAAGTGACGATGAGGTCGAAGATGAAAGCACACGGGTTTAGGAAGGAACTGGCTCTTTATACAATATTGCCGGAACACATTACCGCCGGAGCGGTAACATTTGGCGGCAGACTTTATATAAAGGGTGGTCGCTAGCCAGGCAGACCCAGAAGGGATCCTACCATCAAGCTACATCTTTTAAATCTTCAACCAGCTTGAAAAACAAACGCTATTAATTACTATAACAAATGTTTTGAGTATTTATTTATTTGTACCCTACAAGGTCACAGGCCTATAAAAAACCAGACGAAACAAATTCGTTTCAATAACCCAAAAGAGGCACTCTCTTTTCGACCAAAATTATGCAAATCGTACACAATTCTTGAACATTTACGTATTTACGCACCAAGTAAAATTTTGATTGTATATTTTTCCCATCATGGTCATATATTAATATTAACTAGAACCTTTATGGTCACAGATCTATATAAACTAGACCTTACACCCTAAAACGTCACAGATCTATAAAAAATAGACCATACAAAACATCAAAATCATTTTAAAAAAAGAACACTCTCCCATCGGCCATTATGCAAACCGTACACAAGTCTTGACCATTAGCTTATTTACGACAGCAACTCGCAAGGTTTCCGTTGCCTCACAGATGCAATCATTTTAATCGTTCGCTAAGTGGTGATCGCGAGTCGATTGTTGACGATGCGCGCACGCAAGTATACGGACTACGTGTGTACTTTATCCTTCGAGTTGTAAGTTTTTTTATAACGAAGGTGCTTCCTTGTTTTTTCTATTTTATTCTATATATATACTTATAATAGGTACGAGAACAATTTGTACCTATCTACAAACAAATACAAATATCTTTATTAAGTAAACATCAATCACAATGTTGAAGGACACCTCTGTTAAGTACGCAGATTTGTATTAGAGGTGTCGGTACAAAGATAAACTTTTTAACTTTTGTATTTTGATGAAAAATTAACATTTATGCAATCTAAATTATATTATACTAATAATGAATTTCTAAATGACAAATGTATTGATTAAAAATTATAACTTTATATAAAAAAAATATACTGAATATAACAATTAACTTAAACATGTATTTCGACATATTTTAAATTTAATATTTTGCACACTGACACTTGTCGGTAGGATATTGTGAAACTTTAATCTAAACAATAAGACCTCCACTGTACCAATTTCCATGCAAATAAAGATATTATTATATTATTATTATTATAAAAAATAATAATATTGATGTCCAACGCGGGCTTAATCACCATAGATAAAGAAAGCAAAAGATATCAAGCAAAACTTATATCAACATCCAAAACTATTCCGACTAATAGTGGTTTTCTATATACATACATACACAACCTTACGACTCCCTTTGGGGTGGGAAGTGACAAGGGAACACCAATTGCTACTATCCAGACATATCTCTTTCACATCCACCACGTTCGTTAATCAATCAATATATATAAAACTGTTCCGTTACTGACTGAGTTACTGAGTGACTGACAGACAACGTACAGCCGTAACTACTGGGCGTAGAGAGCTGAAATTTGGAACATACATTCTTTAGGAGATGTAGGGGTGCACTAAGAAAGGAATTCCTGAAATTCCCACGGGAACGGGAATTATTGGACTTTTTAGTTTGTATGAAAAAATCTTATTCCTTGAGTGCACGGATATGATACTTGGCATAAAAGTTTTTCAAAAAAAGACTGGTTGTGTTATGAAAGGAATTCCCGAAATTCCCACGGGAACGGGAAATATATGATGTTTTAGTTTGTATGATAAAATCTTATTCTTTGAGTGCACGGATGTGATACTTGGTATAAAGGTTCCTCAATAAGTGTCTGTTTGTATAATGGAAGGAATTCCCGGAATTCTCACGGGAACGGAAAATAGGACTTTTTAGTTTATGCGTGTACGAAGTCGCGGGCAGACGCTCGTCTTTTAATAAGCCCCTTTTAAGAATATCTCCAAATAGATCGGCATACGTTCGCCTAAGGCGGCCTCTTTCGGCAACACCACATCTATGCTTACTCTGTACACCTCTTTCGTAAATCTACTTTCACTCCATATTTTCTATTTTAAATCTTAATTATAAATCCAAGATTTATGTTGTGATGGTAACGATAATACATGTTTTTGAAATCAAAGATTCTAGATTGAAGTTCATTCTATGCAAATCAGCGCCACCTATCCAATTAGACACATCAACTTATACAAAACATCTCAGATCTTCTCACAGACACCGGTATACATACATATAGACGCATTAACCTTTTTCCCGAATGTCGGTCAAGAGAATGAGTGAAGTGACCGAGCTGTTACTAAGCAGAGTTAAACTCGTAACACGTTTTACTAAGTAAGCGATGATTTTAACCGGATTTACGACGATTGGCGATCCATTGTTTTAAGGGAATTATTTTTAAACGGTTTTTCGGTTCATTAAAAGTTGTCGATTCATTACACTTAATTAGATACTATACTAACCGGATTTAAGATTAATTGCGATTCGGCAGTGTGAGCACAGAACTTTATCGACTCGTATGTTTACGAATGTTCGTATAGTATGGAGACGGTTGCAAGTTTTAATCAAAATTGCAATTTATTTATTTAAAGACTATTTAACAATACAACATGTTCACAAACATTAAAAGATTAAATTAAGAGAAAAAAAATAGCAAGACACGCATTGATTTAAACTTGTCGTGTCTTGTAAGTAAATTTTAATATTGTTGCGTACAATTTGACTCCATACCATACTAACTTTCACGTTAGCTTATACAGATGTAAATTTACCTAATAACTTGACTACTGTCTACTGTACTCTCGAACAAACTAAATCATGACCCACTTTTGCGGATATTTCGTTTGAAAATTTCAAACTTGTAAGGCCTATCGCGTATAATGCACTTAGGACATTTTAGATACTGTACGATCTTTTAACAATGCATTCAGTAAATGTCAGAATAGATTGTCGAATGAAATGATAAGTTCGTCACTAAGGAAACCTATCTTCAAGCAAATTTCGACCTATTAGAATATACGCGGAATGGCCAAATAAGATTATGGTGGGTCATACTAACTCCAACTCATATACAGACGCGTATAAATGTTTTGAGTCCCAACACCTTAAAACTCACTTGCAATGACTAAACAGGAACTCTATAAGGAGTCATGATTAAGTTATTCCGAGAAACTCGTTACTCATTATATTACGGCATTTTCTTGATAATACCTCCGACTACAAATAAATTATTCAAAATGACACACCAATAATGAGGTCCCAAATAAAGATGGGTTAAAATACCACACAGTGTAACTAGACGGTATCAAGTATGTTTAGAAATGCTCATTTCCTATAGTAGCCCAGCTCTGAGTCAAACGCAGAACCCACGAAAATGACTTGATCAATATACCACCGAGAATTTTAAATATCATGGTAATATGTTGACAAAACGCTATAACTCCATTTTTAGGATTTTCAGCTTAGATATCAATTAAAGATAATATTAAAAATAAAAACCGGCAGCTGGTATAATAATATAAAATAATACAACCATGATTGTTTGAAAATTATTAAAATATATGCAAATATTCTTTTTAGTTTCCGCATTTATTTTATAAGGACGCTATTAAACAATAATAGGGAAACGATTTTTTTTTATTATCAAGATGATAGTGTGCAGGAATTTCTTTGTTGTTCATATAAATGAATACATATATACTAACATAATAAAGTTGAATAGCCTGTTTGGTTTGAGTTTTTGTGCAATCTGATAGGCCAGTTTTTGGGGCAGGTCAGTGCATAAAAAGTCAGCAACTTAGTTATTGCAACAGTATGAGTCTTAGTTTAGGATGCATTTAGTTGCGTATTAAGTGGAATGGAATTCTTGCAGGGCATCTATTGAAGACAGAATATCTTGACTGATTCATATATGATATTATATTACTCGCTATAAATAACCATAAAAGACAAGATCATCTACTAAAAATGGTATCACATGACCAAGGTACTAGGTCTGTGTCATCCGGCAAATATGAAGTACCCAAAGTTAATTACTATTATGGTAACAGAACTTAAACTAAACGATAACCATATCTTTTAAATAGTCTGCCGGATGAAATACGACAAGAAACAGTTAAGAATAAACTCAAAATCAAATTGAAAAAGTATTTATTGTTTACTTTGATGTTGCTTTTTAAGTAATAAATGTAGATAATTATAAGTAAGTAAGTATTAGTTGTAATGAGACTCTGGATCCCACAGTCAAACTGTTTAAATAGTTTTGTGGGACTGTGTTCTTAGAAATAAGATTTTTGTAAACTTATTAATAAACAAAAAATATATAAAATTCGCTGTGCGGTCATTAGAACTTTTGTCAAATTAACTGCTTGTGTTATAATAACAGGATTTAACAAAGAGAAAAAACATTGCTCTGTGCGTACAGCAAAATATACAAAAATACGTTATAAAACTATTGCTGGTAAAATGAAAAGCAAAGCAGAAGAGGGAAATCAAAAAATTTCAACACATCAAGTACCACAGTATGGTTGTTACATACATATTATGTTTTAAAATAATAAGAGTTCCTACAAATTAATAATTGTTTTTAATCATTTGGTTTCTTTATATTTACCTACATCCTTTTAACATAAAAATCATCCTAGAGAAACCATCATAACAACTATTCCTTTTTCTACGCAACTAGCATTTCCTAGAAAGGAATAGGCTAATACGTGACAATATTTTGAAAACACGGCCGGTCGGCGGCCATCTTTGTTTTGACACACGATCACTTCCATTGTCAGTTTTCCTGTAGAAACACTGTTGGGTGTTATGAGTATCATTTTGTTGGCAGGAACTGCGAAAGTTTACGTGAGAAAGCAGAGGAATTTTGCATATGGGGCTATTGTTTGCACGCATTGATAAAATTTTGTGAATTAAATGGAATTTTGTAACGGGTCATTGACGTCACAATTTCTTTGACATAGGAAAATAAAATCCTAAAAATATATGCCTTAATTTCACAAATAACACACTATGTATCTCCATTACCGCTTTTGTTGATCATAATAATGTTTGTAAACTCACTTTGACGATGACAATGCAATCTAATTTATTTAAACTCTTCAATGTCGGGGTTGTTGTAAATTCGCCATAATGTAAATTTGTCACATTTTTGTTAACTCCATACCACTGTATGAAACTTTGTGAAAGTTTATTTTTCATAGGTAGGTGAAGTTTATTGTTTTGTAATAAGTTTTACTTTTTCATTTATTTTGGCATAAAGTGGATACCTAGGTACCGATAGCAAACAAATTATTCAATCTCTATGTAAAAGCTTAAAATTATGAATTGTAAATAAAATGTAAAGTATATAAGTTGAATTGTATGTATTGTGATTGTGAGTATATTTTACTATAATAATAAAAATAAATTATCTAAACTATTTTCTTCAAAGTTGATTTCAACTCAATTAACGCTTTATTATTAAAACTATCAATAAATAGGCTTTTCTATTCAAATTGGATATAGCACTTCCGAAATATTTACTGCTGAGCACCTAATCAATGATATCTACCTGCTATTTCCGCGTATATTTATAGGATATAATATTCTTATCCATGAAACCAACTATGAAATCCATGAAATTATCTATGAAACCATCACTTGAGAAAGGAAGTACTTAATCACCGGCTACACTATTTACAAGAAGGTTTCAAACCAAGGTGTCTTATCTAGTTTACAACAGTGAAGACAACTGTTTGCAACCAAACACTCGAGAACACGTCGGAGGCGTGGCCTAGCGCGACCTTGGCTGGCGTCCTTGGTTGGAAGAAACACCCAATCAAGATATCTTTGTCCATTGATAAATTTATCATAACAAGACACAATTGAACGATAAGATTGTTTTTGTAATCGTATACAAGCTTAATTTCATTCAATTCCGATCTTCGTTGAAATCACTAACCCAAAATATTTTGACAGATAGATAACACAATTTATTCTCACTTACACCTTTCTTACACAAAGTCGTAAAGAATTCTTAATCGATGATATCAAACTGCAGAATATTATTGAAACAAAACACCTTTATTTTTTAAATATTGGACTTATGAAGTTGTTGCAGTCGGGTTACATTTATGTTTTTATACAGCGTGCCTACATAAATATTTCTATTTAATTATAACTCTTTTCTGTAAACATTTTTCTTTTTATTCCATTTTACGATTTCTCTTCGTGCACGTTCTTGGAATGTTTAAGAGTGTGTTACATTGCTTATAAGATATAATAACAATTTAAAGAAAAAAAAAGAACTAGTATAAAATATCTCATCTATAATAATATTATAAAGAGGAAACCTTTGTATTTTTGTATGTTTGTATTGAATAGGCTCAAAAACTACTGGACCGATTTCAAAATTTCTTTTACCGTTACTTAGAGGGATTCTTCCGAATCCGTATAGGCTACCTACTTTTTATCCCGAAAATCCCGCGGGAATCGAAATTCGCGGGTAAAACCACGCGCAACAGCTAGTATCATATAAAGTATAGCACTCATATTTGAAGGCTAGTTACTAGATCACCATAGTAAGGGTATTAGCATCAAGCATAAATGTGTTACTCGTATACAGGGTCCGCTTATAATAGACAATAATATTTTAATAGCAGATTAGGAATGATGAGTGGGTCTGAATTTCGAAAAAAAAAATAAAAAAAAAATATTTTTCATAAATTAAAATTTCAAAGCTCTTCTCTGTGAGTAAAATGTAAGATTAATCTACATTTATGACTACATACAATAAGTGGAAACGTTTTTATTACTTGCTATGAAGTCATAAACTACAGATCATACTTAAATTTTGATCACTTATAAAAAGAATTGAAATTTTAATTTATGAAAAATATTTAAAAAAATATTAAACCCTATATAAAGGTTCCAAATGATTTTACTGAGATTATGTTCTTTAGGCCTACGTTAATTTAGCTACATACAAGGGTGCATTGTCTTCACACTACGTAACCTAATCTTGTGTCCTACATTCGCGCCAAAACAAAATGTTCATATACTGAAACATCATTGGCTGTCTGTTCCACCAATGGCGATTGAAATAATTGAATCCGGATATTACTTGTAAAATTAAGTTAACTAAAACTTTGGTTTGAATTTTTTTTTTATTGAGGTCTAAACCCGCGTTGACAGCACAGTAGTTATTCTAAACCGACTCAGGCTAAACAATGAGTATGAATAACTAGCCACCGCGCGCGGTTTTTCCCGCGTAACTTTTGATCCCGTCGGAATTTCGGGATAAAATATAGCCTATAACCTTCCTCAAGAGTTGGGCTATCAAATGCAAAAAGAAGTTTTCAAATCCCACTTGTATTTTCTGAGATTAGCGCGTTCAAACAAACAAACAAAAAAACAAACTCGTCAGCTTTATATATTAGTATAGATTTGACAATAACTCTACATACATACATAACTTCACGCCTGTATGTCTATTGAGGTAGGCAGAATACCACAGGCTATAAAACCATCTGATGTCACGTTTGACAAATTGAGAGGTATTATTATGATGGAGAGAGACTTTTGCAGTGACAAAGGATCAGCCTATCGCCCGCAAAAACGCCAATTAAACCTCCGTCCCTTAACTGGCTTTTACAGTACGTATGCCCGGGAAGAGAAGCAGCTAGCAAATTCTATGTTTTTCTTTCGCTCCCAGTCCCGCATTTAAGAAGCAACAACAAATCTATACTTGTGTAATAATTTTACGGTCCTTATTATAAGACGCATAGTTTCCGCCATTTTCCCAACACAGTGGAATGATCCAGTCATGACGAACGGTCTAGTTAACGCACCACTGAGTCCATTATGTAAAACTTATCAAGTGGCATGTGAAGCACTGTTATCTGTTTAAATTTTAATACTGACGACTGAAATTAAATTAACATATTTGTGATGATTTAAGTAGGTAGGTATCCATTAATGAAATAATAAATAAAATCCCCAGAAAATCACACCAACTACATGGTCTCAAAGAAAGCCTCAAAGTAAGCGATAAGAATATAAATAAAATACAAATATGGATCAACGCCCAGACCCGGACCAATTTTTTTTCTTGTTTCGTGCGGGAATCGATCCCGCTGCCACTGGTGTCTGAGGCAGACAGGTTTACCCCATCACCAAAGTGATCATCAAATGAATGACGTGACAGCTGACTCGGTTGGGCTTTGTTTAGTGGAGTGTTCAGGTGCGGAATGATTCCTTTGTTGAGGTCGCAGCCTGGACAGTTTAGGGAAGAAAGCTTTAACTTGGGTGATTTTGAAACTTTACTAAATTAACTCGGGTCTGGTTGTAGTTATATTAAAATACTTCCATTGTGTAGTCTCTTTAACACTATAGCTCAATACACAAGCTTCTTTTAAACATAGGTGTGTCGAATTGGGTATTTTATTTGTTACTAATGCTTAATTTTGGGGTTGAAAAGTTAGTGAGTGGGTTAGTTTCAGAAAAAGGAACATAGGAAGATAACTTATATCCTGGAGTTCCTTCAAATCGGTATCTATTACGCGGGTTTTTATGCTGCGAGTGTCTACTCAATAATGTCATGATTTTCACGAGCGCAGTATGGTATATCGAAGCGCGCTTTGTTAATAAAACATTTCTTCATTAACTGTTATAGCAGACCATGTTGTCTTGCTAACTTCGAGACTCCCAAGACACTAGTGATGCACGATTTTCGAGTATTGATGCAAATAAAAAGCAAGCATTACGAGAGGAAACTACAAACACATACTTACTAGTTGCCTGGTAGTACTGGTTGCCTGGAAGAAATCACTTGTACTGATAAGGCCGCCTACTTGTCAATATGTATTTAATTCATTGTAATTTTAATATTGTATTTCATTCGGCAATAAAGAGTATTTATTATTATTATTACGGATGCTTACAGCTACACGCCTTTTGCCGGGAAAGACCCGACAATATAATAGATATTATGATAATAGAATGGATCACCATCAAAACTAGCTGTTGCGCGCGGTTTTAACCGCGCAATTTCTATTCCCGCGGGAGTTTCGGGATAAAAGTAGCCTATGTGCTATTTTATATTTTATTCTATTACCATGCCAAGTTTCATTAAAATCCGTTGAGCCGTTTTGCCGTGATTGAGTAACAAACATCCATACATCCAAACATTCACATTTATAATATAAGTAAGATATTGGATTTTTGTCATTATAATGCTAACGTAGCTTTAGTTACAGTTACACTCCCTTCATTTCTAAAGTAGGTTAAACATTTTCGCGGTCAAACTATAAGTATTTGAAGTGAGAGGTTAGGTACTTATTGAGCGTGTAACAAAGTTTAATGTAATTCTGTTACGAAACGTAACGCATTGCTTGCTCCGTTTACGTAACGTTATGTTAAAAAGTCATAAACAAATAAAAGTATGGAGGTAACAAAAGTCGTTGATGCGCAATGACTCCTGTGTGTATCATTCAATATCGCAGATTAAGCAACACTCGGCCCGGTCAGCACAAGGATGGGTGACCGCCGACACAGTTCAGATATCTACAGTAATTCAACTCGGGCGCATGCTTTAGGGGGTGCCAAAACTTTCCTTGGCGGTAAAACAAAAAAAAACGAACTGCCTGCAGCGTCGCGGTCCGTTCACATGTGATGAAGCTGCCCGCCTTCAGCGTTTAAATTACATTTGCCTACTCTGTGTTTACCTTCATTTAGTTTTGTATAAACATATTAAATAATTTTAAATTTGAATAGGAAGTGTTCAACAAAAATACGTTTTGTGTCAAAAAATAATAATAATAATAATGATAATACTCTTTATTGCCAAATAAGATAAAAATACAATTTCAAAAATACAAGCATAGAAACTGACAATTAGGCGACCTTATCGCTACAAGCGATTTCTTCCAGGTAACCTTTTAAAATGAAATACAAAATAAAAATTAGAAAAAAAAAACCTTAAATTAACAAAACAAAAAGAAATAACAAAAAAAAAATTAAATCTATGGGCAGAGTATTTAGACGGTAAAACGCTAATCAAACAAATTACTTATAATATTTGTATAAACTCTAATACACAAATACATACATAACATACATATATAAATATTAATATATATACGTATACATACAATATATATTCTATTTCATATTTAAATAAATAATACATAGGTAATATATTATTGACGTAAATAAAATTCTTTTAATTTTCGTTTGAATGACAGGATAGTCTTTGCCGCAAGTATGGAAGGTGGTACAGAGTTCCACAAACATGCTGCACGTACGGTGAAGGATCTGTGAAATATTTCTGAAGAGTGTTGAGGCGTGGATAGTAATAAATTGTTGGAAGACCGTAGGTTTCGGTCGTGGTCCTCATGTCGAAACCGAAAACACTTCTTCAAGTACTGAGGTAGGCATGGGTAGAAAAGGGTCCTATAGAGAAGTGATAAAGTGTGTGTATTCCTGCGAAGGCGAATCGGGAGCCACTTGAGCTTATCGCGAAATTCTGAAATATGGTCATACTTTCGTAATGAAAATATGAACCGGATACACAAATTTTGAAGGCGCTCAAGTTTATTAAGTTGCTCCTCAGATAAGTCGAGATAGCTGACATCTGCATAGTCCAGTATTGGGAGTAGAAGTGACTGTTGAAGTGAAAGCAACTTTTGTTGGTATGGGTAAAAAGTTCTGTAAACGCCTTAAAGCTCCTGCTGCGGCAAACATCTTTCTACGCACCGTGTCAACGTGGTGTTTCCATGACAGCGTATTATCAAAGTACACACCTAGGTTTTTAACTGTACTAGCATAGGGAATATGCACACCGTCAAATTCAACAGGCGGAAGCAAGTTAATTTTAATTTTAGCCAACATTTTAGTATTACCAATTATTATGGTTTGAGTTTTTAATGGATTGACCTTGATACCGTAGCTTTGACTCCATTCTAATATTTGTTTCAAGTCACTGTTCATTGTACGAATTGCAACGTGAATATCATCCGGGTGAGCTTGAGTATATATTTGAAGATCATCTGCATATAAGTGGTAGGAAGAAGATAAGGAATGTGTGATAGAATTTATGAAAATAGAAAATAAGAGAGGAGATCATGATTACGTTTGAATAACAACTCGGTCTTATAAATTAGCGACCGAAAAATACATGCACCTCGACTGACACGCACGAAAATATGTATTATTAAATTTAAAAGTATAAGCATTCTGCATATTAACGTAAAGCTCAATCAACAATTGTTTCGGTATGCAGACACTCGCGACTGGCTGCATGCCAAGCGCATGCCGAGATCGAGCCAAATAAGTAGGTATAGCTCGCGTTTCGTACGTTTATATGAAGTTAAATTACTTCAGATATCTGTACTGTGGTACAAGGATGGGTGAGCTTCGGAGGGCACGTTAAACGGTTGCTGTAGGCATAATTTACATTGTTTTTATCACTAATTCTGAATTTGAAATCGTCCGAAGCTACTTTAAATTATTCCTCAAAAAGTCTAAGATTGATAAGTAATAATGTAGGTACCTATATTTTTTTTTTTCAATATGGCAATGTTATTGATAAGTTAGAAAAAAAAAACGGAGGGCAAGGTTGATTAAGAAAAAACTTAAAAAACAGGCGTTTGAAGATTAGTTTAGTCACCATGGCCTACCTTCAACGCGCTTTAGGTAGGCCATATGGCGACTAATATTTGTTTATGTTTCAAAGTTTATCTTAACGTTTCTCTGAAATGAAAATATTTTTTTTCGCAAATTTATTTCTATAGGTCACTTTTTATACAACGTGTATACAAGCGAGAGGCTTTAGGTAAATGAAACCACATATACTATAAGTGCCTACTGTAAATCCGAAACTATTAAAAAAATGTTTCCCAGAAGTATAGGAAAAATCTTTTTTCAAAGAACTTAAATAGTCTAATATCAATATAAAGAAATAAATATATTTTATTATAAATATGTATATCATACATATGCTAGACAACGAAAAAAATTACATTTAAATTTATTTATCATACTTATTTATGTATATTTATTTATATGTTTCTGAAATTGCTTCCACGCTGGACTGGGAGCGAAAGAAAAACATAGAATGTGCCAGCTGCTTCTCTTCCCGGGCATACTGTAAAAGTCAGCTAAGAGACAGAGTCAGGTTACAAGACCATCTGATGTCACGTTTGACAAATATGGAGGTATTATAAAGATGGAAAGAGACAATTGCAGTGATACCCCGATCAGCCTATCGCCCACAAAAACGTCAAAAAAACCTCCGTCCCTTAAGTGACTTTTACAGTATGCCCGGGAAGAAAGCAGCTGGCACATTCTATGATTTTTTTTGGTTCGCAGTCCAGCATGGAAGGTACGTTTTAAATTGATTGAATTATAGGTACTTCAGCCAAAATTTTGACGTGAAGTCAGTTTTTTAATGCTCTGCATTCGTTTATTATTTAAGATAAAATCTAGTTACTTTAAAACGTCTCTTATTTTCCTTCCACTTCACCTAACTTAACCAGAGTTACAAAATTTAACAAAAATCACGTTTAAAGCTTAATCAGCGGTTTCAATCGCATTGTTTCATTCAACCCGTCCTTGCCACAGATACAATTAAACTAAAATTTTATGTCAAGGTGTTTCGCTAGTCGACAAAAAAGATATGTTTATTAGTAAAATTATATTAATATGCAGGATTATGTGTAAATGTATGCGAAAGATTATCAATAACTAGGGGATATACACGGTTTTAAGCGCTTAACTTCTCATCCCGTGGATTTTTTTGGATAAAATATAGTTTTCATTAGGTTATAAAATTCAAAAAAAAAATCAAGTCAGGCTGGTAGTAAAAGAGATGAGCGTGCTAAACCAAACAAACAAACTCTTCAGCTTTAGTTGGTATATACATTTTCTTTACTCATAAGTAAAGATAGTCTGTACATTCTAATTTAAATTCAATTTGACGACGGCATCGTTCTTGTAGAAAAACAAAATAAGTTGTTTATGTATCACTGTATGAAAAAAGAACAACCTGTATTTTTTTATGATTTTGATACAAAAAAAAACTTAAAATAATAAATAAAATAAAATCCCCAGACATGGCCCCAAAGTAAGCATAGCTTGTGTTATGGGATATAATAGCGAACTAGGGGGATCCTAGAATATAAATACATAAATACATATACACCCAGACACGGAACATTTTATTTCTTGTTCCGTGCGGGAATCGAACCCGCAACCACTAGCTTCTGAGGCAGACAGGTTTACCCCATCGCCAAAGTGGTCGTCAATAAACAAATTGCATACAAAACTATAGTCTGAAAAAAATAATATAAAAACACTAACTTGTTACAACTTATTTTGCATTATAAGTACTTATTATTATTTGCACAGTGTAAGTAAATTATTAAATAAATAAAACGGCTTTAATAAAGTCACTATAGTGGATTTCCGTATCGAAAACAAAGTTATAGTGCGGCCGTTGCGGGTATGCGTTCCTGACAGCTCCTTATGTCCACTGAATAAAGTTTATTTCCGATTCGAAGAGAAGAAGATATACAATACAAAATTCTTTCATAGACAATATAAATCCAGATTTGGGTTGCCATGGCAACGCACAAACATTGAAAAGAATCAAAGAACGCTTTACATATTTAAATTGTTAGGCCATTTCCGTTATTTATACATACATAACTTTACGCCTATATCCCTAATGGGGTAGGCAGAACACCAGAGACTATAAAACCACTGATGTACGTTTGACAAATTTGGAGGTATTATTATGATGGATTATTGCAGTGACAGGGGGTCAACCTACCGCCCGCAGAAACGCCAATAAAACCTCCGTCCCTTAACCGATTTTTACAGTTTGCCCGGGAAGAGAAGCAGCTGGCACATTCTATGTTTTTCTTTCACTCCCAGTCCAGCATGGAAGAAATTCCGTTATTTATTAGAAGTTGAAAGGGACAGAACGATGTTTCAATCTCACAATTACGAAGAGGTAGACCGTTATCCACCAAGCTAGCCCTGTGCTGGTGGATGTCAGAATTTCCAGGGTGCCGAAATGGTTTCTGACAAACACTAACAAAACTACTGCATACAAGTATACAGCACCCGGGACTGACTGCATAACGTGCCCTTCGAAGCACGGAAGTTTTAAATATATTTAGCACTAAATGTGTATAGTGGTTTTGGTAGAAGGCGGCCTTAAAGAACGAGAGCAATAAAATAGCAAATAAAAATTCGTAAACGTTGATATGAAAGTGGAAGTGACCAGAACATATAAATATTGAATTATTTGTTTTTGTAGGTACATATTTCTATTTAAAAGTACCCGTAAACGTAACCAGCGATCATGTTGTTACGAAAAGATTAATGAATGTGGAGGACGCGAAAGCGGTATGTCTGGATCGAAGCAATTGGCGTTCCCTTGTCCCAAAGGGAGACGAGCGTGAAGTTAGGTATGTGTTCTATTTAAACTAGCCTTAGTGCCCGGTTTCGCTCGTATGCAGTTTAGCTTTTAGTTATTGCTGTCTTATATGAGATTATGAGAAATTATGTGAGTGGCATAGTTAATTATTGACAAAAGTATTTAAATAAAAACTTATTAAAATTAAAACTAAAGAGTATGATAAATAAATTTAACAAGCTCTCTCTCTTTATGAAGAAACCCGAAAATAGCTGGACCTTTTCGTGTTCGCACCAATGGCGGATTGATGAAATAGTGAGTGGCCAATTATAAAAAAAACACGAAGTTAATTCAAATTTATATGATAGTTAAAAACTTATGACTAAATGTCTGCTTTAGAGATAAAGTCCAAAAAAATATTTAAAATATTTACATAAATGACAAAACATGCATTTTTTGATGTTAAGTTGTTTTCATGATGTCAAAAACGATAAAAATATTGTTTTTTTATGACGCCAATAACCATAACTTAGATAGGTACTAAATCCATTACCTATAACATTTTTATCTTAGATTGACATGATCTTGCAAAATACGACACGACATAATTTTCAATTACATTATTTTAAAGTTAAGAAAATTGAATTTAAAAATATTCCATGATTCCAAAACATTCAAAATTACATCGCGTTCTTATTTAAATTTAGAATCATTCAAATCAAAGACTAATTTATTCAAACTCACTGCCGTTTAAATCGCGAGACTCTATAGGAAAAACCATTTTCAATGTCACTGGCTAACTGGGACCTGGTCCAACAAATTAACTTACAATAAGAAGGCAAATGATTTAAAAAAAGAATATCAAAGATATCGTGCCGTTAAATGTAAACAAAACATGCTTAATGGATTTCTTAGGACGTCACCAAAGAAAAATTCAAAGAAACTCACGTATTCTCCTATTGCATTTCGCGTACTCAATCATCCTTTTAATGGACACATTCGTCATTTTTGATTAACAAATCACTTTTTCATATACAAATGCAGAAAAAAAAACTACACTTATTTCCAAAAAACAATATTTTACTTCACTGCACGCCTATAAAATATAGATCACTAATGTGAAATTCGAAATAGGAATGAAATTTTCGCGCGCAGTAAAATTCTTTTTTTTTAAGTATTTTAGGTATCGTACATTTTGCCTCGTCGGCCGCGCGAGAGTGACTGGCCACTAACACGCCAAGCAAATACGTTTAAGTCATGAAAAAGTTACTAGTTGTTTTTTTTTCATGCAGACAATAAGAAAGACCGCGAAATGCGGTTGAAATGTTTAAATTATTTTCGTCGTAATTGTTGAAATAAAATCTTGCACCTATTAAGGAGTTCGCTAGACTGAATCGCTTTGATAATCGGGAATTTGAAGGTTGATATCATTTTACAAAGTTTTCTCTTGTGCAACATAATAAAAGAAAAACATTTGTATGATTTATGAAACACTGACGTCAATATTAATTCAATTCCTTAGATGTTAATGTTATCATAACCTTGAAAAAGGTAAATATTAGCATATCACTACGTATCAATGTACAATAATATGTTGGACATGTGCAATGAAACCATATAAATTTAAAACGATCATTATTACATACATACATACATAACTTCACGCCTGTATCCCGTATGGGGTAGGCAGAACACCAGAGGTAATAAACCATCTTATGTCACGTTTGACAAATTTGGAGGCATTATAATAGTGGAGAGAGACTATTGCAGTGACAGGGAGTCAGCCTGTCGTACGATCATTATTTAGGGGACAAAATCAGTAAAATCTGATGAGATGATTTTTAGTATAAGACCTAACTGCGTTTATTATAAGCGCGAGATTTCCATATCAAACAATGTATCCGAAAATATATTTTCGAAAAACCATTAATAAATGTATGGTTTTGAGAATAATCAAATGCAGTAGAATCATTAAGAATGCAAGAACACAATTTTACAAATACTTCGTGGCGCATTGGCTTCTATGTATATAAAATAAAATAAAATCCCCAGATAATCACACCAACCACATGGCCTCAAAGTTAGCAAAGCTTGTGTTATGAGATACCATGAAGCGAACTAGGGGGGAACTTAGAATATAAAATATATAAAAATCGATAAATATTTTTTTTTCTTGCTCCGTGCGGGAATAATTGAACCCGCGACCTTACGATTGGCGTAGTAACGTCTAGACCAATGCACCACGGAGACCGTTAATATTTATATCATTCGATATCGCAGGTTAAGCAACGTACGGCGCGGTCGATATAAATAAATTAAAATACACATTTTCTCGACCTCCAATAACCGAAAATGGCCTTAAAAACAAAACCACATTCATTTAATTCGGGAAATGTTTTTTAAATAGCCAAAAATTCAAATGTGTTTGACATTCTGTCAGAGTAAGGGCGACCAAGAGTTGAAAGATCAGGGTCGGTGACATTTTGATAAGTCACGATGACAGTTGGGTTTTTTAAGGTATAATATAATCTATGCCCTTCTTTGGGACGCAAATGGCTATCCCTGACCCTTTGCCCTGGGACAGCAGAAACGCGACGAAAATATCAAATGGTTTAAGACGGAGTCTGCAAAACTAAACAATAAAAAATATAAATGACTAGACACCGCGCGCGGTTTTACCCGCGTAACTTGATCCCGTGGGAATTTCGGGATAAAATGTAGCCTATAACCTTCCTCAAGAGTTGGGCTATCAAATGCAAAAAGAATTTTTCAAATCCCACTTGTAGTATCTGAGATTAGCGCGTTCAAACAAACAAACAAAAAACAAACTCTTCAGCTTTATATTAGTATAGATAGATCCGGTTAAAAAGTGTTTTATTTTAAGAGCCTCTTAGTAGCGCAGTGTGTAGGTATAAACAATGATAAAAAAGTATGTTAAAAAAAACCACTGATCTAGCTATTTCTCGGTTCTCGGACTGGAAATAGAGGCCTTTTATTAAAAATGATTTTCCTCAGTTAAGAAATATCTTCACTTTAACCTTAATATGGGGACTTCAATATCAACAGTTCCTAACAAGAACTGATCATATTGCCTCAAAGTTTGACATTAAAGATACTTTAAATTAGTTAAAGTAATGTCTGAGACGGCCACAGACATACATCTACATAGAGAATGCAAATGCATGTACTTTGCGTATCCGAACCCCGACCGAGCGTCAAGGTTGGTTGCCGCTAGATTCAGTCCCCGCGTATATATGTCTGTTAGAAAATCGATTTCACAATATATTTCATCGGCAGCATCGGTGTATTAGAATCGTTTTGTATTTTCCAGCAATAAATATCAGCTGTGACGTCACAAAAGTTGTTAAAAAGTCGGCACGCTTGGTTTCAATACAAATCGTGACACCCGCGTTGTCTATGTAGATGTATGTCTGTGGTTACGGCCCATCAACCATGAAAAATCCTGTTCTTTCCCACTGATTCTATCCCCTTGCGCTATATCGTCTTGGATAGAAACTATACTGAAGGCCTCTTGTAAGCGCGGTGCGTACTTTCATACTTTCCGCCCAGATATCGCCAGCAAATTTTGCCTTTTTGAAAGATAAAACCTATTTCGCGAAAATAGGTTTTATCTTTCAAAAAGCGTACGTTGTACGTAGGTACATACGTTGTTTTGAAAGCTACGGTTTCTTATACTTTTTTTTTTTTAAACTGACACTTACACAACATTATCTAGCCCAAATTAAGTTTCTTAAAGAACTTGTGTTATGGATACTAGACAACTGATATAGTTAAGAAATATATAAACAAAAATATTGAATAAATACATATGTTTATTAGAATAAACTTAAGTAAACATAATATAAACATCCATGACTTGACGACTAATATCTGTGTTCATCACACAAATATCCGCCGCCGCCGGGATTCGAACCCAGGACCTCTGACATAGAAGGCAATGTATGTTACCTCTACACCAGCCGGTCGTACTCTACTTAAGTATATGTTATTTTTTTAACTGGTGTATTTCAAAAAATTATAACAAACTATTTAAAAATGTTGGTTAAGAGAAGTCCGTTTTATCTTTTTATGTAACTTTTATATGAATCTATTATGGCATTCCGTAGCAAAATCCGTTTGAAATGGTAAATTAACGTTATATTTGTGACTTTTTTTATCCAATTCTCATAAATCTTGTTTTTATTTTTACTCAGCGTTTGGTTATATGGTTTCTTTTCAACCGACTTCCAAAAAAGGAGGAGGTTCTCAATTAATAATAATAATAATAATAAATCAATTTATTTGCTCACAAAAAAGGACTTAAAACTAATACAAGATAAAAAATAAATTTCATGATAGTGTGAGCAAAAAGGATTTGGCTCAGCTTGATGTCGATGCTGGAACAAGTTCAGCAACAACGCTGTTTATTCTGCCAAATCCTATGCGTTGAATAGCTACGCTTCGCTTCTATTTATTATAAAAAAATATATATATACAGACTCATTTTTAAATTGAGGAATACATTAATAATAAAATAAGGAAAAACAAAAAATCTTAAACACAACTAAGTACATAAATAAAGTTTTTTTTTTTATTAATAAATTGGTTCTTATGTGGATTACATTCTTCAGATATCATGCAACTTTGGGAGGTAATGCGTTTTTGCTGAGACAATAAATGATGCTTAATTTTACTTTTAAATATGTTTCGTCTGTATGTTTTTTTTTTGTGTCTTTGTGACACGATATTTCGGACAATTGTGAATTGATTATGAAAATTGTTGTTTTATATGATAGAGGATACTTCATAGTTGGTCCCATATAAATATCATCGAAATCGGTTGGGTACTTCATTGAAAATGTCAAACTTTTGAAAAAATATGTATGATTTCGGAGAATGTTTACGTTGATAACATTCTCAACTCAGCCAAAGTTTTGACGTGAAGTCGGTTTTTGTAGTGCTTTGCATTCGTTGATTATTGTGAGTATTTTTAAAAACTCGCCTTAACTACAAACTGCGCCATCTGTGTTTTATCGTGTTAATTAACTTTAATGTCCAACGTCATTAACACTGCTAAATCACTGGTCACGGTAAGTACCGACAATAATGTCGACGTAATAAGAAAATCTACTAATTTAATGAAGTCTGCTTGTTCGGACGCACTAACTAATACGCAGAAACTACCATCTTGTTTGTTTATTTAATTTAATAAAGTTTGGATAAAAAAACGTTTGATAGTAATTATCTATGTCTATACCAGTAAAGGCAGGTTTACTATAAGATATCTGGATGCAAGAAGATGGGATTCCCTGGCTGTAAATTGTTATGGTGTATTTTTTTTTCTCTTATTTTTAAAAGATGAATGCTGTTGAGTTTCTTGTCATTTCTTCTCAACAGATCGACTTTCCGAAGTGGTGGTTGTTTGACTTATTTCAAATGTATTTAAATATGCATGTAAGTCCAGCATGCTTCCATGCTGGGTTGGGAGCGAAAGAAAAACGTAGAATGTTCCAGCTGCTTCTCTTCCTGGGCATAGATAGGTACTGTAAAAGTCAGTTAAGGGACAGAGGTTTTAAAGGCGTTTTTGTGGGCGACAGGCTGACCCCCTGTCACTACAATAGTCTCTCACCATCTTTATAATACCTCCAAATTTGTCAAACGTGACATCAGATGGTCTTTAACCTTTGGTGTTCTGCCTACACCATAAGGGATACAGGCGTGACGTTATGAATGAATGAATGAATTAATTAAATACTTACGAAATAAAGAAAATTTGAGTTTGTGTTGAGTTTGAGTTGAGTTTGGCAGCGCTTTTTAAAACTTATCGCCAGGCCTTTGGTTTAGATACACGCAGCGGAAATACAACGATCTTCGTTTCGTGCGACCATCGATAGACCCGAATCGACAATTTGTAGACCAATGGGACTCGCCATTGTTACGCCATTATTACTGATTATTATTAAACTACATACATAAATAACTTCACGCCTGTATCCCTTATGGGGTAGGCAGAACACCAGAGGTTATAAAACCATCTGCCGGGCTAGCATGTGACCATTGATAAATACTCGAATCGACAAGATAAATATTAACCTATGATTTTATCCTATTATGTTAGCCAGTATACGCACCTTAATGGATAGAATTACTTGATTTGATACCATGATTGAGTCCACAGAAACAAAGATGCGATATTCTTAAAAAAATACAATCTCTAAGTGTTTTAGAAAATATCGATAAAAGGCCCGATTTATCGTAGTGCTTGCTAGCCACGTTTGACTTTGGAGGTATTATAATTGTTGAGAATGACTATTGGAATGACAGGGGATCAGTCTGTCGCCCACAAAAACGCCAATAAAACCTCTGTCCCTTAACTGAGTTTTACAGTATGCCTAGGTTCTTTTGTCGTCTTCACTCTTTTCTTTCGCTCCCAGTCCAGCATGGACGATCTAAATTTCGCTACTCTGGCCGTCTTATAACCAAGTGGTTGCCACTTAGATTAGTTGCTATTAAACTTTAATGATTATTATTTACCTGTATCTATAACTAAACAACAGTGCGATCACAGAACTTTATCGAATCGTATATTAACGAATGTTTACGAATGCTCGTATAGTATGGAGTTTTGAGTAACATTGTAATTTTTTATTTTACAGATATTTATGAGTACAACATGTTTACAAACATTCAAAATTAACAAGGCACACATTTATTTAAGCTGGCCTTGCGGCAATGGATAGATTTCAATTTTTTCTTAAAAACCGTCTCCATACTATGCGAACATTCGTTAACAAACGATTCGATAAAGTTCTGTGATCGCGCTTCTGGTCTCTTAAAGGAAAATCCATACAACACAATGAGGCTCAGGTTGAACTGATGAACGTACATCAGTGAACTTTACTCGCAACCTCAAACAAGTTTGTGACAAAATAATTAAAAACAACCATAAATTTTGCCCTTGAGTCAAAACCAGTTCTGAGAATCGTATTTATAAAACAAGGAACATAAATTGGCCTATAACATACCATAAATTTGGCCATGGCATGGGTCAAGAGTCAAGACTTAAACCTTTGTCATGTTTTAAGAAATGTATTTATGATAAAAAATACTCAAAAGTACCTATGAAAATATTTCAAGTCTGACGCAAAACAATTATATCTTTTAGGTCGTTTTTTGCAATGAATTCGTAAATGTATGACCATTTAAGGCTTTTAAACCTAGTAATTATGAAAATTATATCTTTTTAACATCATCAACGCTAGCATAAACAAAATATACGAGTTAATCGAATCCAAATAGAGAACTGTTTCAACCGAATTCCAAAAAAGGAGGAGGTTCCCAATGCATGTTTTTTTTGTGCCTTTGTTACTCGATATTTCGGACAATTATGAATTGATTTTGAAAATTGTTCATATGATAGAGGATACTTCATAGTTGGTCCCATTTAAATTTCATCGAAATCGGTTGAGTACCTACTTCATTGAAAATTTTAAACTTTTGAAAATATATGATTTCGGAGAATGTTTATGTTGATGACACTCTCACCTCAGTCAAAGTTTTGACGCGAAGTCGGTTTTTTTAATGCTCTGCATTCGTTGATTATTTCTGTAGGCAGTTCACACGAATTTATTTTCTTTGAGACTCGATTACTGAACAAGTTGTTGATAGGCAAATTGAAACATACTTTATTTTAGAAAGCAAAATTGAAAAGGTCCCACATTGTTTTTGTTTACTTTTTTTTCATATTTATCGTTTTTTCTGTGACGACCACTTTGGTGATGGGGTAACACTCTCTGCCTCAGACGCCAGTTGTCGCGGGTACGATACCCACACGGAACAAGAAAAAAAATGTTCCGGGTCTGGGTGTTTATCTATACATATATGTATTTATATTCTAAGTTCCCCCCAGTTCGCTACATGGTATCCCATATCACAAGCTCTGCCTAGTTTGGGACCATGTAGTTGGTGTGATTGTTTGGGGATTTTATTTATTATATTTTCTCTCAACAAATTATTATCCGCACATAAAATAACGATTTATCTACGCTATTGGATACCTGTCTATCTAACATATCTCTATCCTGAATATGATCTCAAATAGATTAGACGCTACGTATTTAAAGCAATCCTGTGCCATTGCGGGGGGAATGGTGCAGGAGTGGCCTTTGTAAATTAGCCTGTAAATTATTTTGTTTAAAGTTTTATATGTACCTAGTTAAATATTTATTAACATAGTCTGTAAGCATTTATATACCTACTAACAAATTGCGTCTTTGTTACTTTTAAATAAATCATTCATTAATTCATTCATTCAATAACAAAAAAGAATGTGGAAAATCAATATCCTTGTGTAAATAGACTATTGACCACGTCACTCACTGAGTGCTATCGTTTATTCCGTTTATAGGTACTAACTCTTCGTTCTCTCGGTTCTCTTATTCTATTGGTACCTGACCTCAGTCTCACCTGATGGTAAGTGAGGATGAGGTCGAAGATGTCAGCAAACGGGTTTAGAAAAGAACTGGCCTCTTCACACAAAAATCCAGGAACAAGTCTTATTTATGTGGTAAGCCTATTGATTTTTAGTTTTAAATCATCATCATCACAACTCTTTGTAATGAGCCCACTGCAGGGCATGAGTCTCTCCCCTGGGTGACGGAGGAGGTGCAGGCCATAATCCACTAAGCTGGCCCAGTGCTGGGTGGTGGATGTCAGAATTTTCAGGGCGCCAAAGTGGCTTCTGACAAACCCTAACGACTACTGTATACAAGTATACAGCACCCGGGACCGACTGCTTAACGTGCCCTCCGAAGTCGTTGTGAGAAATGAATGGTCGGCGGACACCCATCGAAGCACCGACCGCACCAAACGTTGCTTAATCTGTGATATCGTATGATAAACACAGTACCTAAGGCGCCAAAACTTCAAAAGACGTATACAAATAGAGAAGTATACAAATAATCAACGAATGCAGAACATTAAAAAACCGACTTCACGTCAAAACTTTGGCTGAAGTATAAGGTCGTCAAGGTAAACGATCTCCGAATTCATACATATTTGAAAAAAAAAATCAGGAAGTATTCAATCGATTTCAATGAAATCGGATCATTATTTGGGACCAAATGGGAAGTATCCTCAATCATATGAAACAATAATCATCAAAATCGGTTCACCCAGTCAAAAGTTATGAGGTAACAAACATAAAATAAAAATAACGTACAGGCGAATTGAGCACCTCCTTCTTTTTTTGAAGTCGGTTGAAAAAATATATATCGCTGACGCGGTGAAATCTGGCGGCAGATTTTATATGTAGGGTGGTCGCTACCCTGGCTGTCTTATCACCAAGTGGTTGCCACTTGGATAAGTAGCTTTCCGACTTTTCCAGGGGTGGTATAGTTATTCTACGCCGGCCTTACGTCAGCTATTAATTTGCTAGCTATTTCACTTGGCTTCCCGCGCAAAAATATAGTTTAGCAAGTGAACGCTAGATGGCGCTGACCAGATTCTCTTGCAAAAAAGTTTAAAAGCATTATAAACATTCCACAGTGATACTATTATTTAAAACACACACGTACTCACTCGTTATCAATCGATAATATGATTCGGCCATGGCTGTCACAGGAGCTGACTTCAAACACACGACAATAATTTAAACAGTGCAAGTTATTCGCTGAAAATAAAATTGTAAAGGCAAAATACAAACATTTATGAAACCATTTTGTAAATATTTTGCGTAATGACGTTGATGACTTTGAAGGGTTATGTCAAATGATCGGAATAAAAAGGTTCGACTCTGAAATTTGTTCATTTAAGGCCTGCATACGACTGACTTATCTGTGTGTTTTTTCAAAAAGAAGTATGTATTTAGTATCAATTGTTATTTATTTTTTAAAATCTTATTTTAAATGAGTAATAAAAAATGACTGAAATATTTTTGTATTCGAAATTGGACTTAAAAAAATTTGTTTGCACTACGAAGAGTCAATGAGGAATGGCACTTTTAAAAAGCCGAAGGCGTTAAGTCTGTATACTATAATATAGGAAATAGGTATCTATCATCTATGGTTATTTATAAGTTCAATTTTTGATACAGACATCAATTAATTTATTTTACTTTTTAAAACGCAGTGTGGAGTACATGGCTATATGACAGACAAGACTTCGCCTTTTGTAAAGCGCCATCTATCAAAGCCTTTTGTACCATTTTTGTATTTTTAATAAGCTGTCAGAAAACCTCTCATTCCTTCCTTAACTCGTCTGCTGTGACCTTCGACCTCATTTTCACTCAACATCAGGTGAGGTTGAGGTCAAACGCGGCAATTATATTTGTTCAATATTTTTTGACAAGCGGCTGGTGTAGTGGTGACTGACATACATTGCCTTCTATGCCAGAGGTCCTGGGTTCGAATCCCGGCGGCGGCGGATATTTGTGTGATGAACACAGATATTTTTCGTCAAGTCATGGATGTTTATATGTTTATTTAAGTTTATTCTAATAAAAATATGTATTTATTCATTATGTATGTTTATATATTTCTTAAGTATATCAGTTATCTAGTATCCATTACACAAGTTCTTTAAGAAACTTAATTTGGGCTAGATAATGTTGTGTGAGTGTCAGAAATATTTATTTATTTATTATATTTATATTTAGTTATTTTTAAATTACTGAGTGTCATGACTATCGCACGCAGTTACTAGGTAAGTACGTTAAATGATACGTTTGCTTCTAGAATTAAAACAATGAGTCTACCTTAGACTACTGCTATAGAAAAAAGAAATATTTATGCTTCCATGCTGGACTGGGAGCGAACGAAAACCGTAGAATGTGCCAGCTGCTTCTCTTCCCGTTCATACTGTAAAAGTCAGTTAAGGGACAGAGGTTTTAAAGGCGTTTTTGTGGGCAATAGGCTGACCCCCTGTCACTACAATAGTCTCTCTCCATCTTTATAATACCTCCAAATTTGTCAAACGTAACATCAGATGGTTTTATAACCTCTGTTGTTCTGTCTACCCCATTAGGGATACAGGCGTGACGTTATGTATGTATGTATGTAAATATTTTTTATTTTTTTTCTCTTTATTTATTATTGAGGGTTTATCCTAATAGAGAATATGTCACCCTCATAGTACTCACAAAATACAATTAATTTAACTTAACACACGAAATATTTATGAGTTATTTTTAATACTGGTTGTATAAGAATATAGGTTAGTATATTCTATTTTCGCAATATTTTATTTTAGTTCCAAATAAACATTGAACTTACTTATTTGCCATTAAATGGCTGACCCTGACGTAAATTTCCGGCTCATACTAATTTCATCACCAAAAGTTCAGGATGTTTGCAGTCCGAAGTCTACGAACAAATACAAAAATCGAAGGTGTTTTGGTACAGATGCGTTCAAAACTAATAAATCGAGATATTTCTTAAAAAAAAAAAAAAAAACAGAATTTAATCGCGTATTTTGTGATCCTAATCATATACCTATTGAGGGAGTTCTCATAGCGGTCAGAGCAGTGATATTAGGGGATACATTTTATCGATACAAAGGGTGGTCCTAAAGGGTTATCCACCAAGTTAAGTCTTCATGCGCACTTTCCATCAGGTGGCATGGAAGACAAACGTCCTATCCGTACAATATAAAAAAAAAGCAGGGACTATCAACTCGGATTAGTCGCTGTTAACGACATGCTTTTTCTTTTTTTATTGGTTACTTAACCAGTCATTAAATTCAATCCCACCTAATGCTAAGGGAAGATGAAGTCTGAGATAAAAACACAAGGGTCTACCAAGGGCGGTAGGGTAATTCGAAGCTGACGTTTAAGGGAAACATTTCTGTCTTATTAGGTATATAGACAGACATACATACATACATACATAACGTCACGCATGTATCCCTTATGGGGTAGACAGAACACCAGAGGTTACAAGACCATCTGATATCACGTTTGACAAATTTGGAGGTATTATAAAGATGGAGAGAGACTATTGTAGTGACAGGGGGTCATCCTATCGCCCACCAAAACGCCATTAAAACCTCTGTCCCTTATGACTTTTACAGTATGCCCGGGAAGAGAAGCAGCTGGAACATTCTACGTTTTTCTTTCGCTCCCAGTCCAGCATGGAAGTTATATTAGTTAGGTATATAGATTTTGTACATAACTGTACTGAAGCTATTACTAAAATATATTTGCAAGCAGCAAATAAGCAAACCGTACTGAGTATTTTGTCACTTTTTGTCTAAACATATAAGTAAGTACCCATGTATTTGATCCTGTCATGGTTACCGGAAAAACCCAAATTTAGGACGAAATGAATCTTGAATATCATAGAAAAAGAACAAATAATAATATTTCATAACTTCGGATCCAAAGAGTACAAAGTCGTATACAGACACTTGTAGTAGAATTCAGAACATAGACGACATTAAAATTGCGGGTTTGACTGTTTACTAAAGAATATTTTTTTAGAGTTGAACAAATGGAGAAGAAAACGAAAAGCTCTAAATAGATGTCGCTTCATACGCTTGACACATAACAAACTATATGATCAAGTTGTAATCGAAATTGCTGGTTCTGTGTTCTATTTTGGGGTAAACCTATAAAATAATGTAAGCACATGTATCAAATGGACTGTAATATGTACATTTCCACAAAAGTTTTAATCAAGTAACATCCACAAGTTCCGCATGTGCATTTCCTTAGAGAAACTGTGGATCCATTTTCTATAAAACTTATGACTTTCTAACTTTTTGATCAAAATCACTATAAAATTAACTTTTACTATGGTATTTGACAGTTGTTATGGGTCAAGCGTAATCAGCGCCTCTAGTGGAATAAGAAGGCAGTTTTCTACCGCATTGAACCCACACCTTTTAACCACCGGACTACCAGACTAAGACAGAACTTCCACCTCTATAACAGTCGCTTTCCATCGCTTTGAGAGTGCCTGTTTGTTAGTATTTGTCAAGGTGTTGAACGAACTGCCTGCATCTGCTCTTCGCGACCACTACAGTCCTGGTACTTTTAAATGTCTGGCGAATATGTTTCTCATGGATGGACGTGTACTATTTTGATCTTATTGTTTACTTTCCAACAGATGACATGGAGGAAAAACGTCGTATCCTCCTACATACATACATACATAACGTCACGCCTGTATCCCTAATGGGGTAGGCAGAACAACAGATGCTATAAAACCATCTGATGTCACGTTTGACAACTTTGGGGGCATTATAATGATGGAGAGAGACTTGCAGTGATAAGGGGTCAGCCTATCGCCCACAAAAACGTCAAAAAGTCTCCGTCCCTTAACTGACTTTTACAGTATGCCCGGGAAGAGAAGCAGCTGGCATATTCTATGTTTTTCTTTCGCTCCCAGTCCAGCATCCTCCTACATAACAAAAAACTGAAAAATGAATATTGTGATATCTACAACTAAATACTTCATGCCTGTATCCCTTATTAGGCAGAACACCAGAGGTTATAAAAGCATCTGATGTCACGTTTGACAAATTTGCATGCCTTATAATGGTAGAGAGAGACTACTGCAGTGACAGGGGGTCAGCGCATCGCCCTTAAAAAACTTCCAATATAACCTCTGTCCCTTAACTCACTTTTAAAGTATGCCCAGAAAGAGAATGGAAGAGCTGGCGCATTCAATGTTTTTTCTTTGCTCCCAGTCCAGCATGGAAGTAAGTACAAATGTAATTTTCGCAACTTTGAAAAGAAACTGATTCTTCAAAGGTCTAGCAGATCTACAACACTTTATTGTAGGTCAGCAACTATGTCTTAATTTAGTCACGCACTCTAGTCAAAACATAACTGAAAATATGCATCAATCCATAACATCACATAATTAAATAAGTCTATTAAATTCAAATTTTAGCACGTAGCACTCGACAACGTTAACTCATCTATTTAGCAGTGCGAGCACAGAACTTTCTCGACTCGTATGTTTACGAATGTTCGTATAGTATGGAGACGGTTTGTAAGCAATAATTTAAATCTATCCATTGTCGCACGGCCAGCTTTAATAAATGTGAGCCTTGGTAATATTGAATGTTTGTAAACATGTCGTACTTTTAAATAACTGTAAAATAAACAATTACAACGCTACTAAAAACTTGCAACCGACTCCATACTATACGAACATTCGCAAACATACGATTCGATAAAGTTCTGTGCTCGCACCGTAGATTTGACTATATGCGTCTTAAAAAATACCATGGTCACACGTCTAAAGATACCGAAATGTCGAGTTATAAAGTACCTCTTTCGCTTCCTCCGCGTTCATTAATCTTTCATACATGATCGCCGGTTAAGTATTTTCACGGAATCAAGAGTAGATGACGTGGTTACTGCTTGAGGCCGTTACGGTCGGTCTCAATAACTTACCAAACGGTTCAAGTAAAAGAAAAGATAGAAATTCCTATACCATATTTGACGACCACTTTGGCGTTGGGGTAAACCTATCTGCCTCAGACGCCAGTGACGCGGGTTCGATTCCCGTATAGAACAAGAAAAAAAAAAAAGTTCCGTGTCCGGGTGTTTATCTATTTATGTATTAACATTCTAGGTTCCCCCCTAGTTTGCTACATGGTATCCCATAACACAAGCTATGCTTACTTTGGGGCCATGTAGTTGGTGTGATTGTCTGGGGATTTTTTTGTATTGAGTTCAAGTGACAGATTTGTGACAGGTTTGAAACAAACTGTATAAGAATTTCTATCTTTACTTTTACATTAACTCTCTGGTTAGTTATTGAAATCGGCCGTTAGTTATAAAATAAGTATAAAACCAAGCACAGTTTTTACTAATACAACACCGTGTTAATCCGCAGCTAAAACATTTCCTCACAACAAAGTCGGTTACTAGGCTACTCTGCGCACACGCAACTACGAACATAATTGTCTTGGTAATAAGACCTACTTTACTTGGTCATCGTTAAGGTATTCGACTTTCACTTTTTAAATATGCGTAAGTTAACGAGTGTTTGGTTGGAGTCAAGTTGGAGATGAAGAATTAGATTTTCGTTTGTGTTTTCTATGAAATCTACTTTGACCACCGGCTTGTATTGTGGACATTGTGGTAAAGAACAATGCCTTCTATGCCATAGTTTCTGGGTTCGAATCCCGGCGGCGGCGGTGGATATTTATGTAATGAAGTCATGGATGTTTATTTGTTTTTTTTTTGTATTTTAAAATATCCTCAAAACGCATGTTAATATTTTTCTTAAGTTTTTTTATCCGTAATCTAGTATCCTTCGTGGATAGAAACAGCAAAAAATAGCAAGACATGGAAGAACTAGAGGGAGGCCTTTGCATAGCAGTGGGACAGAGCAGGCTGTTATTTTAATAGTATCCGTAACAAAAGTTTTAAAAAAAACTTAATTTTGGGTAGAAAATATTGAGTGAATGTTAGAAATAAGTAATTATTTTAAACCGACTTCCAAAAAAGGAGGAGGTTCTCAATTCGTCTGTATTTTTTTTTGTGTCTTTGTTACACGATATTTCAGACAATTATGAATTGATTTTGAAAATTGTTGTTTCATATGATAGAGAATACTTTATACTTGGTCCCATTTAAATTTTATCGAAATCGGTTGGGAACTTCATTGAAAATTTCAAACTTTTGTAAAAGTATGTATGATTTCGGCGAATGTTTACGTTGATGACATTCTCAACTCAGCCAAAGTTTTGACGTGAAGTCGGTTTTTTTATTTAACTCTCATCTTGTTATCTATCCATCGATCTTCATATATCTGCAAGCAGTAGTGTAAGAGACAACTACATAAATCGTGACGTCACGAGTTTTATCCCAGCACAGAGCAAGAAAAAAAATGTCTTTTAAGCAGTTTAATAAGTTTGCTGAGCGTTTTACGAAGAATACTTCGACTAATATGGCTAGTCTTATTCTATTTTAACATTATAATACATACACATACATAACTTCACGCCTGTATCCCGTATGGGGTAGGCAGAACACCAGAGGTGAAGAGAGACTATTGCAGTGACAGGGGGTCAGCCTATCGCCCACAAAAAAGCCACCCATAACACCTCGGTCCCTTAACTGACTTTTACAGTATGCCCGGGAAGAGAAGCAGCTGGTACATTCTATGTTTTTCTTTCGCTCCCAGTCCAGCATAGAAGCATATTAGCATATTATAGAAGCATATTATAAACTTACAAATATTATAAATGTGACAGTTTTGATGGATGTTTGTTCCTCATTCACGGCAGAACGGCTCAACCGATTTGGATGTAATCTGGCTTAGTGATAGTGTATAGTCTGGAATAGCATATAGGCTACTTTTTATCCCGATATTCCCGCGGGATAAAACCCCGAGAAAGAAACATCTAGTTTTGACTGAAGCTGAGGACTAAAAAATTATAATAATCTATTATAAAGCTGAAGAGTTTGTTTTTTTGTTTGTTTGTTTTTGAACGCGCTAATCTCAGAAACTACAAGTATGATTTGAAAAATTCTTTTTGCATTTGATAGCCCAACTCTTGTGGAAGATTATAGGCTATATTTTATCCCAAAATTCCCACGGGATCAAAAGTTACGAGGGTAAAACCGCGGTGGCTAGTAAAATAATAAAATCCCCAGACAATCACACCAACTACATGGCCCCAAAGTATGTATAGCTTGTGTTATGGGATACCATGTAGCAAACTAGGGTGGAACCTAGAATATAAATACATAAATAGATAAACACCCAGACACGGAACTTTTTTCTTTTTATTGTTCCGTACGGGAATCGAACCCGCAACCACTGGCGTCTGAGGCAGATAGGTTTACCTCTTCGCCAAAGTGTTCGCCATTGGTCAGAGGTTTCAAAAATAAGGCTAGTTTTTATTAAAAGCCTTAAAGTCTGTGTCTCTGTCATCACTACTTTATGCATAGAAGACGATTGTACAAACTACGAAACCTTCAAATTACATTTAAACACTTATTCAAGCGAAAAATAAACATAACTCATCTAAATTGACTAAGAGAACCCATAAGGAATTACATTGTCATGGATTTGCAACGCCATCTATTGTCTATTTTGCAAACCAGGGACGCTGTGACAGAATAGGATGTTATTACGTTTGGAAAGAGTTTATCATTGTGGAAATGTTCACAGCTGGACAAAAACTGGTTTTTGATGCACCTCAGAAAGACCTTTGTTTTTAATTGTAAGGATAGGACGTTTGTCTTCCATGCCACCACATGAAAAGTGCGCATGAAGACTATGGTAGTACACATCCATCCTATTCAGTCGACACTTAAAAGTTCCAGGACTGTAGTGGTCAGGAAAAACAGACGCAGGCAGATTGTTCCACACCTTGGCAATCCGTACCAATAAGGAACTATCGAAGCGTTTTGTTCGACTTCTTGGTAAATCCACTATATAGGGATGGAAGTTCTGTCTGTTTCTGGAATTTTTCATAGAATTAAAGGACATTGCACCTTCCTCACCCACCACCTAAAACTCAGTCAGCAGAACTGAACACAGTGGGCCAAAAAGTTGTGTACCAACCTAAGGTTAATTGCTGCTTCTAGATTCATAGGTAATAAAGATTCGTTTTGTTTTTTTTAATGTACTTCGCTGAAATTATTGTCTTTTCCATTTATTTTCATCCTACACAGCGGTAACATACATTGCCTTCTATGCCAGAGGTCCTTGGTTCGAAACGCGGCGGCGGATATTTGTGTGTTGAACACAGATATTTGGAGTCATGGATGTTTATATGTTTATTTAAGTTTATTTTCTAATAAAAATAATGTATTTATTCAATATGTATGTTTGTATATTTCTTAAGTATATCAGTTATCTAGTATCCATAACACAAGTTCTTTAAGAAACTTAATTTGGGCTAGATAATGTTGTGCGAGTGTCAGAAATATTTATTTATTTATTTATTTTATTTATAGGTATATGCCACTGTCGATATCTGACACTTCGGGTTTTGACATTCGACATATTATATCACACTTACAGCCAGTCTAATTAACCATAAAGTAAAAGTAAAGATAAGAAATCCTATACTATGTTGTGTCAAATCTATCAATCAAGATAGAATGGGAATTAAAAATTTTAAAGTTACTTTTTTTTGTAAGTAACTGAGACTCGCCGTTAAAGAATATCAAAATATACTAGCTAGGCTTTCTATATGAACTGGAGGTAGATCGAAAGGGAAATCGATCCACCACAAGCTACCACCGACACGTGTTTCACTGGTGGTCGTTGCACCCTCAGGATGGTTCTGGTGCCTTGCACTTATGCTTTAGATCCACGGAATTAGCAAGATAACTTAGAGTGTAATAGTTGTTATGGATTTCCGCAAAGTAACGCCTGATTCAATCAATTATATGGAAAAGTTTATCTTAAAATAAATAAAATCCCTAGACAATCACACCAACTACATGGTCCCAAAGTAAGCATAGCTTGTGTTACGGGATACCATGTAGCGAACTAGGGGAAACCTAGAATATAAATACATAAATAGATAAAAACCCAGACACGGAACTTTTTTTTTCTTGTTCCGTGCGGGGATCGAACCCGCAACCACTGGCGTCTGAGGCAGATAGGTTTACCCTAACGCCAAAGTGGTCGTCAAAAATGTTTTTAATTTCCAGAATTATCACTTATAGACTTTAAATATGACAAGGAAAAAAATTTTGAAAAAGCAGCTGACCTAAAGCTCCAACTTTGCTTCAAGTGTCAAAAATTCAAGGGCCAATTAAAAATTGTCAATTAATTAACAATAATAATACAAAATCACAACGACCGAAATATTATTTTAACCTTCAATTCTAGTTAACCTTTGCCTTCAATAATTAAAAAAACAATCTCGAAAATCATGTATTTATATAACCTTAAAAGGACCAAGAAAAACAAGAAAAAAAATCCAAGGTGACAGTGAAATATTGGTTTCCTAGTTATGTTCCATGGACTGATAATAGTTGTTCGGAAAATTGTCAAATAACTGTCATATTTCTGTGTCTGTTAAAGTGATTAAGTAAATTAGTGACCTTCAAGGGCATTTGGTATTGTCGAATTGTGTAAGGGCTTTTTAGATTGGTAAAGATTTATAGATTTTTTCCTTGTCTTTTCGTTCTTTTCATTTATTTAGTAATTAACCTCTGTATTGCTTGCTTCTATTACTGAAGGTTGATTTCTAGGTGAAATAGAAATTTATTTATAGAGACGTTGCTTCCATGCTGAACTGGGAGCGAAAGAAAATCTTAGAATGTGCCAGCTGCTTCTCTTCCCGGGCATACTGTAAAAGCCAGTTAAGGGACAGAGGTTTTAAGGGCGTTTTTTGTGGGCGATAGGCTGACCCAATAGTCTCTCTCCATCTTTACTCCAAATTTGACAAACGTGACATCAGATGGTCTTGTAACCTCTGGTGTTCTGCCTACCCCATAAGGGATACAGGCGTTACGTTATGTATGTATGAGACGTTGCTACTCTTACACCGATGGCGAATATTTATTTCTTCTGCAAAATAGTTTGTCGTAGTTTAAGTGTACATAGTTGATTTTTCCTAAACTTAAACTTAAACTGAATCAAACTTTATCTGGTGCTATTGCAATTAACACAAGCTTACATAAAATCTACTTTGGAGCTACGTAGTATGTCAGTTTGGTTTATTTTGTTGGCTACACTATTGTTTCTTCTATGACTTCATGCTAATTTCACCATGAAAAGACACATTGGCGTCGTGGAAACCTGTGTCATAGCTTCCCTAGGACATTATGCCTTTTCACATGCAATCTAATCTAAATCTTTTAAAATAAATATAGAATTATTAATAAAATAATAATGGGGTAGAAAAATGCCTTCTTATTTCACTAGAGGCGCTGATTACTCTTGACCCATAACAACTGTCAAATACAACAGTAAAAGTTAATTTTATAGTGATTTTGATCAAAAAATTAGAAATGCATCATTGCGTAGTCATAAGTTTTATTGAAAATGGATACCACAATTTCTCTGAGGATATACACATGCGGAACTTGTGGATGTTACTTGATTTAAACTTTTGTGGAAATGTACATATTACGGTCCACATTTCACATATTTTCGATTACAACTTGTCCATTTGATAGTTTTTTATGTGTCAAGCGTATGAAGCGACATCTATTTAGAGCTTTTGGTTTCTTCTCCATTGAATCTGCAAACATGTATAAGATTTGACGCGAAATTTTTGTATGAAAATGTTATTTTCATACAAATTTTTTCGAGTATTTTGGCTGAAATCGCCGAATTTAACATCATGATCAGACACTGCTTGCCACAGAGCTATTATCAAAAAAAAAAAAAACAAGACTTGTAGGAACCTCAAGAAAAACCACGATCTTATAATAACAAGTATTATGTCGAAAATAATTGTGTCGATTTAAAAAAGCCATTAAAAATAAGAAAATTTAAATATTGTTTTTGCTTAATAAATCAAAATCTTCTTGTATTTCCTGTTATTTAAGTAGTATGAATTATAATTCAATTAAAATAATAGATGTTGATTATAGTACGGAATGATTTACGAAAGGTTTATTCATTGTCAAGGATGTTTTATTGAGATATCTCATTTGGATTTTGTATATGAGGTTGTTGCTAGTCAGACTTACCCTTATAAACATCCTAAAATAACTACCTCATGTTTTTCCTGGCCACTACAGTCCTGGTACTTTTAAGGTTCGAGTAAAAAGGTTTCTCGTAGATTGACGTGTATAACCTTAGCCCTTTCGATCGCTTTCTACCAGGTGGCATGGAAGACAAATGTATCTTCTTTATTTAAAAAAAGACGTGTGGCACTCGGAGACTGCCGCGGTAAAGCTATTGCATAGCATTTTTTATCAACTTATGCAATTATAATTATTTATTTATTTTATTAATGCAGTAATGTTTGATCTAATATGAAGTTCCACAAGTTCCTAGTAGATGGCGCTGATTGTTTATTAAAGCCCGCATGTAAAGTTATGAAATCAAAGTATCACCGCTGTGCCAGTAGGAGTGGGGGGTGTTAGGTTTTTTTCGTTACGTAATTTCTGGATTCGGTCCCCACGCTCTAGGCCCGCGATAGAAGCTATGCAATAGCTTAAAAAATCAGCACATGGGTAAGTCGAACAAGGCCTGATATGTCACAAGTATTTACTTAAGGGTATGAGTCTACTTGTAGTGTGTACTTTAGAGTAAAAACTGCCGAGGGTCAAGATACCTATCTCTTTAGACTTTTCTGTTCAATATTGTATCTTTATCCAAAATCCTTCTTTGTAAACACTTAAATCAAATCAAATCATATTTATTGCTTCAAAGTATGGTACAAAAAGGTGGTTATACTATGATACGTTCCTTATACAAAACTGTCTAACAGCATGCAATCTTTTTAGCTGGGTAGGTATACAAAATAATCAATTTGAAGAATGTGTCACGCATATAGGTTAAACATCATTGACATAATTAGTCTACATAATATTTCTAAGATTAAATTCATCGTATATATAATTGTTACTATGAAGAATAATAACATAACATAAATTAAGAACTATCACTATATAATTAACATGGGTTATTTATAAGAATTACATTATCGATTAATATTTTTATGTTCAAAATATTCTTTTAGGCTATAAAAACACTTATCGTTTAACCATTTAGTCATTTCAAACTTAAACTTATTTAGTATGACAACCAAAATCCAGATTTGTTTTGTATGAAAAAAAATTGGGTTTTAGATTGAGATTCGATATTGAAAGCCACCGTTAGAGATTCTCAATTCCCAAGTTTATACATTCCACGAACAGCCCGAATAGACTTTCACAGTATGCCCGAGAAGAGAAGCAAAAAGACCAGCTGGTGTAGCGGTAGCATACATTGCCTTCTATGCCAGAGGTCCTGGGTTCGAATCCCGGCGGCGGCGGATATTTGTGTGATGAACACAGATATTAGTCGTCAAGTCATGGATGTTTATATATTTATTTAAGTTTATTCTAATAAAAAATATGTATTTATTCAATATGTATGTTTATATATTTCTATAAAATTCTCGTGGCACAGTTTTCGTTGCCATACTATGAGAATCGGCCAACATCTATTTTTTTTTTTATTTATATGGCAAAACAACCTTTGCCGGGTCAGCGTATATTTCTATAAGTATATCAGTTATCTAGTATCCATAACACAAGTTCTATAAGAAACTTAATTTGGGCTAGATAATGTTGTGTGAGTTGTGTGAGTGAAAAGGAGAAGGTTCTCAATTCGTGTCGTACGTTTTTCTTGTATCTTTGTAACGCGATCTTTTGGGCTATTATTAATTTTGAACAGTCTCATTTCATATGAGAGGATAATTCAGAGTTGGTCCCAGTGCTTTTTAAAACTTTCGAAAAGATATGTATGTAAACGGAATATATTTACGTTGATGACGTTCTAAAGTTTTCAAAATTCAGCCAAAATTTTTAGTAATGTTAGTTAAGTTGGTTTTTTTAATGCTCTGCATTCTTTGATTATGTTGATACTATATTAATATATTTTATTTTCTTTATACTGATGTACAAAGGTTACAGAACCAGCGCTTTCAATGTATTAAAGAATTAACTTGAGTTTTCGCCTCCTGTTGATAAGTCTCTTTAAGTCATATGGTTTAGTAATATTAAGTATTTTCTTCCATAACATAGAATATGCCAGCTGCTTCTCTTCCCGGGCATACTTTTAAAGTCAGTTAAGGCACAGGGGTGTTTTAGGGTTTTTGTGGGCGATAGGCTGACCCTCTATTACTGCAACAGTCTCTCTCCATCATTATAATACCTTCAAAGTCAAACGTGACATCACATGGTTTTATAGCCTTTGGTGTTCTGCCTGCCTACTCCATAGTGGATACAGGCATGAAGTTATTTATGTATGTATTAGAATTATGTAACTGAACAACTATAAAGACTGTTCTATTCTTTATTAAATATTTGTGCGCAACCAGTGAAGTTTCTTGCACATTTTCTTTAACTCTTAAACATTCTTAAACAGCTGGAGAATCGTTGCCGTTACAATGCGAACAAAATATGAAGAGGCATAAGGCGTGACAGCCACCCAACCATAGACGACGATATGATGGAAGAAATCGTTTTTTTAGTACTATACGTACTATTAGTACGCTGAGGAAGTAGTATCTTGTTTTAGTACCGGTTTTATGGAAAATATGATTAGTGGAATTGTCTTTAGATGTTACGAACCATGACGACCGGCTGGTGTAGCGGTAACATACATTGCCTTCTATGCCAGAGGTCCTGGGATCGAATCCCGGCGGCGCACAGTGGGTCCATCCGCCGAATTTCGGGACATAGGGTCTAACTTTGGATTTTCACTGTTTTTTTCATGCTGATGGATAGATCTCATTAGCCTTTATAATAGTTGTTCTGACTAATTTTTTCGTAAGCTTTATAGTTTGGACAAAAAAAAATCTTTAATTTTTTTTTGTATGGAGCGCATCATTATAACCTAAATTGCTTCGAAGTCTCTGTAGATCGCGCTTTGAAACCTATCGTATCGTATACTACGTCCAGTCTACTATCGTGTGACTTGATGAACATCTGCATAAAGTTGCAATTCTCCGAGAAAAATGGTTCGGAAAGGTGAAAAAATACAGATAAAAATAAGTTCACTTTTTTATTGTCTCCAAGTCTTATATATGTTACATTTAATAGGTATTAGTAGGTAAAAGTACATACTAACTAAAATAATTACTTAAAAACGAACAACAATACTTTTGAAAGGTAAAATTAATACGGCTAATGAGCCTAATACTTCTAATTAAAATAAAGTAACAACATATTGCTAATTTACTAGCTTAGTTAGAAAACAATCACTAAAAATATATTTACAACTACAATGTCCACTTTTGCAATCCTCATTTATGTTAATTACATATTAAGTATATAATAGGTAACGAATTACTAAGATAATCGAATAGAAAGAAATAGATAAAAATAAAAAAAAACACGAGGAAACGAATACATACACATATTTTAAACACAAAAAGAAAACTAATAATACTATAAACATTAATGCACGGACAAAAGTAAATAACATTTTCAGCTACTACCTAGGAAGCTCGAGTTTAGTAGTTATTTAATTGTATCAACATGTAATATAGATAAATTAATAATAGTTGCGACAATTTTTTTTGTTAAATAGGTACTGACAAAATAGTATAATGAAAAAATTATTAAAAATATCTCAATGACAAATAACAATACAAAAAAGAAAGATTACCTAAATAGAACGCAAAAAAATAAAACTTAATAATACAAAAACACAATTATGACTCAAGAGTTCATATAAAAGATGAATAAACAAACAAGCAACAACAACTTTATAATTTCCTTAAAATTATTCACTATCGCTATGACTATCTTGTAAACTATCTATATCAATAAACTCAAAATCCGGTTCAGCAGGAAGACTCACCAGAAGATCTTTAACTTTCTGAGATAAAGACATTGTATTTTGTTTTGCCATTCGAGGCCTTAAGCTTGTGATCTTTGGATCAGAAGATAAAAGAAAATTGTGTAAAATGTCTTCATTCGTAGCTGTTCTACTTATTTTCCTCGAATGGCACTCTCTATATTTTCTAAAATCTTTATTTCGAGCTTCTGCTGCTTCTTCGGAAAGCTTACCGATAGGCATTGCACCAAAATGCCTAATTATGTCAGTTCCATGTATCAACAATTTATGTACACTTGAAGGCATATAATACCATGGATATAATCAATATATATAAAACTGTTCCGTTACTGACTGAGTGACTGAGGTACTGAGTGACTGAGTGACTGACAGACAACGTACAGCCGTAACTACTGGGCGTAGAGAGCTGAAATTTGGAACATACATTCATTAGGGGATGTAGGGGTGCACTAAGGAAGGAATTCCCGAAATTCCCACGGGAACGGGAAATATAAATCTTTTTAATTTGTATGAAAAATCTTATTCCTTGAGTGCACCGATGTGAAACTTGGTGTAAAGGTTTTTCAATGTGTGTATGGTTGTGTTATGAAAGAAATTCCCGAAATTCCCACGGGAACGGGAAATATATGATGTTTTAGTTTGTATGAAAAAATACCATCCCTTGAGTGCACGGATGTGATACTTGATATAAAGGTTTCTCAATAAGTGTCTGTTTGTATTATGGAAGGAATTCCCGAAATTCCCACGGGAGGGGGTTGGACTTTTTAGTTTGTATGAAAAATCTTATTCCTTGAGTGTACGGATGTGATACTTGGCATGAAGGTTCTTCAAAGAGTGACTGGTTGTGCTACGAAAAAAATTCTCAAAATTCCCACGGGCACGGGAAATATATGATTTTTAGTTTTTATGAAAAAACTTATTCTTTGAGTGCATGGGTGTGATACTTGGTATAAAGGTTCTTTCAGTGGGTGTCTGGTTGTATAGTTTCTGAAATTTCCACGAGAAGGGTAGTTAAGCGCATACGAAGTTGCGGGATAAAGCTAGTTTAATATATAGTTCCGCAGTATTCCGACAAAATTCATCGAACTTAGTTAGCTGCACGCGCTCTCCAGATGCAATAGTTTGGAGAATCACATGAAACCTTTCTATTAGCTCTTGGTTAATGCCTGTGATACGCGCTGTTGTGTCTGCATCCCTAAAAAATCTTCGAGCAGTATTGCCATCGTTGGTTGTGCCTACTCCTTGCTTGACGACATCAATTAGTAACCCGGAGTCCTCTTTGAATGCTTGCTGTATAGCACACTTTCGGCTTATCATTTTTTCTTTATCATCTCCCCTGCAACTCCATTTTTTGAATTCCAAGCGATAAGCTGTAAAACAAAAAATATACTAATGAATAACAAATAATGTAACACAGAATTCTTAAGAAAAAAGATATGAAATATTATTAGTTCTATAATATTGATTTAATTTTTACCAATGTGAAGTAAGCACTCCATGCATCTTATCCAGGCATGTAGAGATGACAATCCATACTGGAACACATCTTCATTTTTTTGTTTTTGAAGAACTGACTCCAAATCGTTCATCTCTGTGGGCTTTGCTTTGCAAATATCACATACTGCTGCAGACGTCTCTGACAGATACGATGTTATTTTGCCATCAATCATCGTCAAGAGTAATTGATGCTTTACTTTCACTTGCTTGATTTTTGATGGCTGAAGTTCTTCAATTTCTTTTGCGATACCAGCTTTTATGGTTGTCACTGTGGCCTGGGTCTCTTTTGTAAACTTAAACATAATAGGTCGACAGTAGAACGTTGAAGAAGGTCTGTCATTTTCCCAAACAATTGTCCCGTCTTGTTTCTGTAGTCTTATTGGAACAAGACTGACCATGAAAATTGATGAATCGTCATACTCAGACTTTTGTTTGTAATTACTTTGACCTGAGGCTCCATCAAAGCCCCATTTGCTTATAAGCACTAAATCAGCTGTTGAGTCCAAGTCTAATGCAACCACATCCAAGAGTCTGAATACTGTTAAGTTCAGTAAAGCTTGCAGTTTGATAGAGGCCCCTTCATCAGTGATGGCTACATCTTCTCTCTCTGGATAACATTTCAATTTTGTTTGTTTTATTTTGTAGTAAGAGGGATACAAATCTGATCCATTTTCACATGATGCTTCTCTTAAGTTTATGTACTGCCACTTACTCAATTTAAGAGACACTAATAGAGCCAGTGCTTTATCGGGCGAGTATGTGTTGCTTTTTTCTTTACTGTCACTCAAACATTCTTTCACTTTGTGTACATCTTCGGGGTGATTCAACAAGTGGTTCATTATTTTACTCAAGTCTTTATGTCCTGAGCTTCTTAAATTTGCTATCATGGTAGTATTCCGTTCTTCTGGGGATAACGAGAGCGATTTATTTATTTCTTCCACACGTCTTCGCTTTTGCTTGCAGCTCAAATCTTCAAACGGTTTACGAGGGGTAAACGTAGATGTGGAAGCTTCTGAAGTAGATGGTGGCATGTTTTCAATTTCACAAATCTCAAGCACTTCCTTGTTCACAACTTCAGATATAATTCCTTCAGGCCACATGATGGTGCTTTCTAACCAGTCACCATTTCTTTTTATAAATTGGTTTAACACTCGACTACTTCGCTCCCATTTAGCATTTACAGTAGAACAATATCGCGTGCAGAACTTCTGAAGCTTATTATTGTTTTCCTCGGACACACTTAATTTTTGTTGTAAAAATTGGAAGAGTTTTTTACTATCCGATAAAGATCCTACTTGTTCCCTTAGAATCATAAATAAGTCTAGGTTATTAACTAAACTCTCCATTATAATATATAAGACGATCACAATCACAAGATGTAAGTATAGTTGTACGTATAAACGAATACTAATTGTAATTTCAAACTATAACTAATTTTATACCTTTTTAAACAACAAAAACAAAAAGGTTTCTCCTAACTCTAAACTAATTATTATTGGCACTATTGAGTAATTAAAAGCTAAATCACTTTTTATATTGTTATTAGAAAAGCTAATTAGTCATTAAGCCCTAGCCATTAGCTTTTCAAACGTATTGTTGTTAGATTACATAATAATTGTATTTTTGTATTATTATCTTTTTCTTTCTATTTAGTATTCGTTAATTATTATGTATTATGTACTAAATATGTAATTAACACATATAAAGATGGCCGAGTTAGACATCATAATTGTAAAGATAGTAAATTATTATTTTAGATTAAATTGATATATTAGGCTCATTACCCTCATTAATTTTACCTTTCAAAGTATTGTGGTTACTTTTTAAGTAATTATATCAGCTAATATGTAGTTTAAATCACTAATACATATTAAATGTGACATTAAAAGACTTGAAGACAATAAAAAGTGAACTTATTATTATCTGCATTTTTTCACTTTTTCCGAACCATTTTTCTCGGAGAATTGCAACTTTATGCAGATGTTCATCAAGTCACACGATAGTAGACTGGACGTAGTATACAATGCAATGGGTTTCAAAGCGCGATCTACCGAGACTTCGAAGCAATTTAAGTTTTAATGATAAGCTCCATACAAAAAAAAATAAAAAAAATTTTTTTTGTCCAAACTATAAAGCTTACGAAAAAATTAGTCAGAACAACTATTATAAAGGCTAATGAGATCTATCCATCAGCATGAAAAAAAAAGTGAAAATCCAAAGTTAGACCCTATGTCCCGAAATTCGGCGGATGGACCCACTGTGCGGCGGCGGATATTTGTGTGATGAACACAGATATTAGCCGTCAAGTCATGGATGTTTAAATGTTTATTTAAGTCTATTCTAATAAAAAATATGTATTTATTCAATATGTATGTTTATATATTTCTTAAATATATCAGTTATCTAGTATCCATAACACAAGTTCTTCAAGAAACTTAATTTGGGCTAGATAATGTTGTGTGTCAGAAATATTTATTTATTATTACACATGTTTCTTAAAGTAAAGTGTCAGTTATAAGTATCTATACCGCTCCTGGTAAAACATTTCGTGAAGTTGCACATTGGATATTTTTTTTGTGGGAGACAGGTAGACCCCGTGTCACTGCAAGAGTCTCTTTCCACCATTATAAGCCTCCAAAGTTGTCAAACGTGACATCAGATGGTTTTATAACCAACATTTCGTTGCGAAAATCTCCGACATTTCAATAATGTTTTTAAGTTTTTGCATTTAAAATGCTCAATTATTCTTAAATAAATGAAAAATGTGATAAATAAAATTTACCCGACCAGGATTCGAACCTGGGACCTCTCGTTTGCCGGACGAATGCTCTTCCACTGAATGGAAGGTAATTTCGAGGCGCACCGCTAGGCCCCGATAGCTCAGTGGAAGAGCACTCGTCCGGCAAACGAGAGGTCCCAGGTTCGAATCCTGGTCGGGTAATTTTTATTTATCACATTTTTCATTCGCCAACATTTCGTTGCACTTTTCCGATTGAGTTAGGGTTAAATGTATATCCTATCGTGTATCAGTAAGATGAAGCGATTAATGAACGAGGAAGAAGCGGAAGAGGTATGTCTGGATCGTAGCAATTGGAGTTCTGTAGTCTCAGCCTACCCCAAAGGGAGACAGGCGTGCAGTTATGTACTTATTTAATAAAATCGATTCAGTACACGTAAAGTTTAGTCCGATTATACAGGTAGAAGTCGTCGTGGCGCCGTGGTCACTGTGTGTATCATACGATATCACAGGTTAAGCAACATTCGGCGCGGCCGGTACTTGGATACCGCCAACCATTAATTTCTCACGGCGACTTCCGTGCCTCGGAGGGCATGTTAAGCTGTCGGTCCCGGGTGCTGTATACTTGTAAATAGTAGTCGTTAGGGTTTGTCAGAAGCCGTATCGGCACCCTGAAAATTCTGACATCCACCACCCAGCACTGGGCCAGCTTGTGGATTATGGCCTAAACCTCCTCATCACCCAGGGGAGAGACTCATACCCTGCAGTGGGCTCATTACAAAGAGTTGTGATGATGATACAGGTAGGCAGACTGACCAGTCCTGATACTTCTAAGCGTCGAGTGAATAGACTTCCCGTGGATGGACGTGTGCCACCTTTGTCTTCATGATCAGGTGTAATGGGAGAAAAACGATCCATCCTTTTCTTATAAAAACAAGACTCTCCTTCTATAAGGTGTAGAGATTACACTATTTTATTAAAACATACACATACACAACTTCACGCCTGTATTTAGGCAGAACACCAGAGGTTATAAAACCATCTGATGTTACGTTTGACAACTTTAGAGGCTTAAAATGGTTGAGAGAGACTCTTGCTCTTAGGGGTCTACCTATCGCCCACAAAATAAATCGCCGATGAAACCTCTGTCCCGTAACTGACTTTTACAGTATGCCCGGGAAGAGAAACAGCTGGCATATTCTATGTTTTTCCTTTGCTCCCAGTCCAGCATAAGAGAAATTTTATTTTATTTTTATTAACCATTTTGCGCATACGAAGCAAAGGAAGGAATAGGCTTTGCATAATACATTACCAGAAGACGTCCCTTTAGGTCAAGCGAGGGTCACTCAGATTTGTCGCCTTTTACGACACGCTTAGGTGCAAAGGGCTAAAGTAAGGCTATTAATGTAAGCCCATAAGTGACTCTAAGTTCTAAGTACTTACTCTAAGTGAGTACTTAAGGTGAAGTAAGGACTCTAAGTTATAGTAAAATCTACGAATGAAAAGGCACAATAAAATGAAATCGATAATAACATATTGATAATAACTTGGACTTAGTTCGCAAATTATCATTCATGTAGGTAAACCTAACAAACATAACCTAAGCCAACATTAAAATCGTCCTTAACACAAAGCAATAAGGTCGCAATACCCAACGCGAAGTCAAGCTCCAATTACGACTCCATGGATGGTTACATACTGGTATAACCGATATCGACTATACACATAACTTTTTCTACATTGCAATTTGAATTTTAAATCAATGCAATGTGAAACCGTTTTACTTTAAACGCGTACTGCATTTAAAAAGGAATGTACTTTTGAAAATGCTGTTCTATAAAAATGTCACTTGCATGCATATTATAATAGTGCTGTAGCATCTAACGGGAATCAGTTTCCAAATTCAATAATAAAAAATTAAATATTTCTGACACTCACACAACATTATCTAGCCCAAATTAAGTTTCTTAAAGAACTTGTGTTATGGATACTAGATAACTGATATACTTAAGAAATATATAAACATACATATTGAATAAATACATATTTTTATTAGAATACACTTTAATAAACATATAAACATCCATGACTTGACGGCTAATATCTGTGTTCATCACACCCGCCGCCGGGATTCGAACCCAGGACCTCTGGCATAGAAGGCAATGTATGTTACCACTTCACCAGCCGGTCGTCATACGACAAACGTCATACAACAAATTACGTTAAATGTGACAGTCATCATCATCATCACAACTCTGTGTAACTCTCCAACTGCAGGGCTATGAGTCTCTCCTCTGGGTGACGAGGAGGTATATGCCGTAAAACATCAAGTTGACCCAATGATGGTTGGTGGATGTCAGAATTTTCAGGGCGCTGAAATGGCTTCTGATAATCAACGAATGCAGAACATTAAAAAAAACGAATTCACGTCAATACTTTCATATTAAAAAAAACATTAAGTTCTCAATCGATTCCGATATGGGACCAAATGTGAAGTATCCTCTATCATATGAACTAAGAACCATAAAAATCGGTTCACCCAGTAAAAAGTTATGAGGTAAAAGTATGAGGAAGTTATAAACATAAAAAAATACAGACGAATTGAGAACCTGCTCCTTTTTTTGAAGTCGGTTGACAAACCTTATGGCCTGATATAATACAAGTATACAGCCCCCGGCGGGACTGACTGCTTTTGACGACCGGCTGGTGTAGTGGTACTAAACATTGCCTTCTATGCCAGAGGTCCTGGGTTCGTATCCCGGCGGCGGCGGATATTTGTGCGATGAATACAGATATTAGCCGTCAAGTCATGGTTGTTTATATTTTATTACGTTTATTCCAATAAAAAAATATGTATTTATTCAATATGTATGTTTATATATTTCTTAAGTATATCTATCAGTTATCTAGTATCCATAACATAAGTTCTTTATGAAACTTAATTTGGGCTAGATAATGTTGTCAGAAATATTTATTTATTATTATTTATTTAACGTGCCCTCCGAAGCACGGAAGTCATGAGAAATAAATGATCGGCGGTCACCCATCCTTTTACCAACCGAGTCAAACGTCGCTTAACCTGTGATATCGTATGATATACACAGTTAGAACGGGCCGCCACTACTTTTAACAGTACCACTTAGATTTTAGAGTTCAATTAGATTTTATTTAAAGTCTAGAATATTCATTGAATTTACCACAGATTTAACATATGAATGTGGTGCTGTTGAAATACTAAAGTCACAATTTGTACTTCCATGCTGGACTGGGAGCGAAAGAAAAACGTAGAATGTGCCAGCTGCTTCTCTTCCCGGGCATACTGTAAAAGTCAGTTAAGGGACAGAGGTTTTAAAGGCGTTTTTGTGGGCGATAGGCTGACAGCCTGTCACTACAATAGTCTTTCCATCTTTATAATACCTCCAAATTTGTCAAACGTGACATCAGATGGTCTTGTAACCTCTGGCGTTCTGCCTACCCTACAAGGGATACAGGCGTGACGTTATGTATGTACAATTTGTAAATCGCGGCAGTTTTCAGGAGTGAAATCCAGCAAAAATGCAATTTCATGTTATTTTAATTTATTCGGAATTATTCGGAATAACTAAAAATAAAGAAAATACTTTTATGCACCACTTCCAAGTTTTCGCATATAAAAATATAGTACTTTTGAAAATGCTGCTTTATGTCAAACGTCATAGTCAAATTGGAGATGACCTTGTCAAATTAATGTTTAATGTTTTTTTTTTTGATTAGGCACTTAATATTTTATTAAATCTAAGTCAACTTAATTTTTTTTACCTTAATACTTGATATAGTATTGTATTGTTCCATTGTTAATCCAACTGAAATTACTTAAAACTATTTCTATTACTTGAACAATGCTTAATTAAGCACCTTGTATAAAAATAAGGCGTTATCGGAACTGGTTTCCATAACATATTAATGTCTTAGTATTATAAACTAGTAGTTCCGCGCGGTTTTACCCGCACCATTTCAAGTCCCGCGGGAAAATAGGGATAAAATGTAGCCTATTTACTATTCCAGACTGTAAACTATCACTATGCCAAATTTCATGCAAATCCATTAAGCCGAATTATTGCATCCTATCATGTTAGCTAACATGCGCACCATAATAGATAGAATTACTCGATTTGGTACCATGATAAAGTCCACAGAACCAAAACTGCCATATTCTAAAAAAATACATATTACATACATATACCTACCTACCCTTAGGGGTAGGCAGAACACAAGAGGCTATCAAACCATCTGATGTCACGTTTGACGAATTTCGAGGTTTTATTATGATGGATAGAGACTATTACAGTGACAGGGGGTCAGCCTATCGCCCGTAAAAACGCTAACACAAAACCTCTGTCCCTGACTTTTACAGTATGCCTGGTAAGAGAAGCAGCTGGCACATTCTATATTTTTCTTTCGCTCCCAGTCCAGCATGGATGATGCTGCGCTTTCACATATTCTACGTGCCATACTTTAAGAAAACATCAATATAAAGAGCCAATTTATCGCCGATGGGTGCATGCTAGCCTCGCAGGTGAGATTGAGGGAAAATTCTTAAGTCACAGATAAAATAAAAATTCTGCGCGTTAATTCCTACATATGTTAATACATGAAGTCGTCGTGGCGCCGTGGTTACTGTGTGTATCACACAATATCACAGGTTAAGCAACGTTCGGCGCGGTCGGTACTTGGATGGGTGACCGCCAACCATTCATTTCTCACGGCGACTTCCGTGCTTCGGGCACGTTAAGCAGTCGGTCCCGGGTGCTGTATACTTGTATACAGTAGTCGTTAGGGTTTGTCAGAAGCCGTATCGGCACTCTGAAAATTCTGACATCCACCACCCAGCACCGGGCCAGCTTGGTGGATTATGGCCTATGCCTCCTTATCATCCAGGGGAGACTCATGCCCTGCAGTGGGCTCATTATAAAGAGTTGTGATGATGATGATGATACCTACATATATATATTGTTTCATTGTTTATAATCAGGAACTTAAATATATTTTTGATCATGTAAAGTTCCTTCTTAAAACTTGTTTAAATCTACTAAAACAGGCTTGACAATGTTATGTGATATTTAAGCAGCTTTGAATTGTATTAATACGACAGAAATAAAAAACGTACCAAATTAATTTAACATTAATTATATTAAGACAACCTGTACTACTAATTAATAAAGTTTTTGCGTTTCGACTGCAACCTTTTTACTAAATACTCATTTTTCGTTTTTCTTTTTTTTTTCTAATAATATGAGAACCGGTTGAAACGACTTTTTATAAACAAAATTATACGGTTTCATTTGATTCTATTGCTGTTTCTATATGTACCTACCTATTTTTACATTTACATTATTTAAAGTTACAGTTCCCATTTTTTTTTTCAAAATTTGCATATACTTAAAGTTGTATAAAATTGTTGAAAAATGTTTAAGTGTTTTTCTTAACTCTCGAGGAAATATTTAGTGAAAATAAATCTCATGAGATCAAAAGTTGTGTGTAAAACCACGCTTAATACCTAGGTATTTAAGACTATTTAATAAGAAAATTACTTAAAAACACTTTGTTAGATAGACATTGCAAGTCAAGTAATCAAAACAAAATATAAACTAAAAATTAGGCAGCGTTATTGCCGGGAGCGATCTCTTACAGACTTCACGTCCAAAAGTTTGTCTGAAGTATAATCATGAGGTCGTTAATGTGAATATTCTCCGTAGTCACAGAATTTTTGTTCAAAAATTTAAAATTTTTCATGAAATACTCAATCGATTTCGATGAAATTTATATGGGACCAACTCTAAAGTATCTTCTATTATATGAAAGAAGGCTTTTTAAAATCGATTCGTAATTGCCAAAAAAAAAACGAATTGAGAACCTTTGGAAGTTTCCTCCTTTTGGAAGTCGTTTAAAAAGTAATATTTTAGTTAAAATTAATAAACTTATTTGACCTATCACGAACTTTTAAATTAATATATTCATCACTAGCAATATTTCACTTGCATAATACAAAGTAGGTCGTCAAATTATATCATCGATATCTCGATGTATTCCGTCTGTATCAAAGCTATTCTATGAACCGCTTCTTTTCTTAGAACTATCGTGAGTTTTTAATTTATTTGAAGTTTATTTAATCTTATTAAATTAATTAAATGATTATATTTTACACGAGCTTTTGACTGCGACTTCGAACGCGCATCAATTAAAAAGTATCGGGTATTAAGAGAAATATTGACGGTTAGGCAGTTAAAAAGTAACCTTAAACCAGTTACTTATTTCGTAATAACCGGCAAGAAACATATTAAAAAGTCACTTTACTACAGAGAAACAACTAGATAGTAAGTATATTTTTATCCATAACACAAGTTCTTTAAGAAACTTAATTTGGGCTAGATAATGTTGTGCGAGTGTTAGAAAAAAAAAAAAAAATATGAGAACTGCTATGTACCTACATTTTACATAATTTTGACTATGAAAGAATTACAATATTATTTAGGGACCATAAAAAAACGTCTTTTTATCTTCCTATATTCGTTTCCTAGCCACATATCGTCGTTGCAAAGTTAAAACCTCTTATGTCATAAAATTACTTATCGCAGGAATAATTAAAAGTATCTTGGTAAAATTTACATAGAAACAGTTTCTTTAAATAAAGAACAGTTATTTTAGGCAATATGCAACGACAGCATCTATGAACTTTAATAATAGCCTTCGTGGTTCAAAATGGGTAGAAAATTCTACTACACTTATACAAAATTATACACTTTTTGCCTAAGGTACCAAATTTATTAACGTAGAATCCAAAACTATATAGAATTTACCGTTCAAATAAGCTTATATTATGCTAAAACCAACATTCGCTCGAGAGCTCTTATAGCTACCTACATTTCGCGTTATGTAGGTAGGTACGTACCTGTATCTTATGTCCGTCTTTCTGTATGACGTTACAAAAATGGCCGATGAGAAAGTGTCGTTACGAATTCGGTGGAAAAGAGTTCTTAACATTGCGTAATTAGAAGCCATTATCATTTATAAATGAACAGATTATAAAATCTGGCACGTCTAAGTAATTAGTTTTAAAACCCAAATTAGATATGTAACTCTATATATGAAAACTGATTTAAAATTTCGATTTCTAAATATAACTTTGTTGGTTATTATTCTGCTCACAAAGCTATGTAAATACCCACCTTAAATAACTGTCGAAAGTTCAAAGTTCGCTTTTAAACTTCATCATCTTAATATAAGTACAAAGTAGGTGGACGTGAGATATGTAAGTTAAACGGTTTTAAATCGACTAAAGCATTAACTTCAAAGTAAAATGTTTAAAACTGATTACTTAGCGCATTCAAATTCCTTAAGCTCTAACTATCTTAACTTAAAGCTAGATACATACACCATTTCCTTAGGAATGCACTGGTCAACTTAGCACACAACTTGTCCCTTCCTTGCATCTTGGAAAAATATATAAACAGGCAACTGGAAATCCCACAACACTAATACACTGGCATATCACAACAAGCACAGAGCACGGCACTTTTTAATTTAACTCTTCCATTTATTTTGTTTTATTTTCGAACGGGAGCGTGCGAGACGTCCGCTCAGCGTGCCTGTCAGGAGTCAACTGAGGTATGCAATCGGGTTGAGCTGCGCTCACGCATCTGAAACAAGGAAAAAACGATTACGAAAAAACATTGGTTGGTATAGTGCGAGTCGCAAAGTGCGAATGGTCTTGTAGGTTCCTTGGATGTTTAGTATTTCTAAAGAAAAACCTTTTTTAATAGATTTATTGAGTACATACATAGCGTCGTGACCATGAGTTCAGTGAAGTCAGCGAAATGTCGAGTAAAATATACTTATACGCGATGAATCCGTTTGGAAAAGTGTTGGATTTGTGATTATAAATCAATGAAACATACAAAAATCATTCATTCATTCATAACTTCACGCCTGTATCCCTAATGGGGAAGGCAGAACACCAGAGGCTATAAAACCATCTCATGTCACTTTTGACTGATTTGGAGGTATTATTATGATGGAGAGAGACTATTGCAGTGACAGGGGGTCAGCCTTCGCCGCACAAACGCCAATAAAACCTCCGTCCCTTAACTGACTTTTACAGTATGCCCGGGAAGAGAAGCATGGATACAAAAATCATATTAATTTAAATTAATTTAATTAAGTTTAAAAAAAATAATTTTACTTCAATAGAAATATGATAAAGACACGAAAACAAACTTAGAATTTGATTATTGTAAAAACAGCTCGTGATTAATTTTCTTTTAAAAAGCCAACTTCAACAAAGCGTTAAAAAATTAGAAAATTATAAAAGTATTCTTCTAAAAAGTACAGGTAAACACAATATTAAAGGTTGTCTGGTAGAGATCGCTCTAGAGCGATAAGACCGCCTTTTGTGCCTTTTGTTCCATGTTTTGTATTTCCTATTTTTGTTACTGTATAATAAAGTGTAAATAAATAAATACTTAAATAAATATTATATTTTAGAACATTATATCCAGAGAAAGAAACCTATCCACAAATAGATACCTAGCAAGAAATGAGCTAATAATTATTTGTTATATTATACATATAACATATGTTGTTAGGTGCCTTTGCACTTATAGGCTAAAATATCATAATCAACGAATGCAGAGCGTTAAAAAACCGACTTCACGTCAAAACTTTCGCTGAAGTGTAATGTCGTCAAGGTAAACGATCTCTAAATACATACATATTTGAAAAAAAATTCATGAAGTTCTCAATTGATTTTCATGAAATTTGTATGGGACCAAATAGAAAGTATCCTCTATCATATGAAACAAGAATCATCAAAATCGGTTCACCCAGTCAAAAGTTATGAGGTAACAAACATAAAAGAAAACATACAGACGAATTGAGTACTTCCTTCTTTTTTTGAAGTCGGTTGAAAATTTAGTTATCAATGTTAATTATTGCTTCATGTGATGTATCTAAAATTTAAAAAGTTTGGAATTTAAAAATCCATATTTAAATTGTGATAGCAACAATATACAAAAAAGAACTAAGCAATTGTTCATGAAAACCGCTTCACATGTAGCTGAGCTGCTCAGTGTGTTTACATTCCTAAACTATTTAATGTTGATCAAACAATGTTTAATTAAACGTTTAAAGAAAACAATTATATCACGACAGAACGCGAAAAACGACATGAGGTAATTTATTTAATATTTAATATTAATGTTTCATAAAGAACAAAATATGACAGTGTTTTCTTTTTTTAATAAAACATTAAACTTTTTTTGTAATTTCGCTGGATTGGGAGCGAAAGGAAAACATAGAATGTACCAGCTGCTTCTCTTCCCGGGCATACTGTAAAATTCAGTTAAGGGACGGAGGATTTATTGCCGTTTTTGTAGGCGATAGACTGACCCCCTGTCACTGCAGTAGTCTATCTCCATCATAATGATATCGTCCAAATTTGTTAAACGTGACATCAGATAGTTTCATAGCCTCTGGTGTTCTGCCTATCCCATCTATACTAATATATAAAGCTGAAGAGTGTGTTTTTTGTTTATTTGTTTGTTTGAACGCGCTAATCTCAGAAACTACAAGTGGGATTTGAAAAATTCTTTTTGCATTTGATAGCCCAAATCTTGAGGTAGGTTATAGGCTATATTTTATCCTGAAATTCTCACGGGATCAAAAGTTACGCGGATAAAACCGCGCGCGGTGGCTAGTTAGAGATAAAGGCGTGAAGTTATGTATGTATGTATAAAATAAGATATCATTTTAAATTGTATAGCAGGTTCTGTATACTAGTACGAAAATTGTAAGGGTTTGTTAGAAGCCATATCAGCGCCCTGAAAATTCTGACATCCACCAACCAGCACTGGGCCAGCTTGGTGGATTACGGCCTAAACCTCCTCGTCACGCAGAGGAGAGACTCATAGCCCTGCAGTGTGAGAGTTACAAAGAGTATTCTTATGATAAATAGTTACATACATACATAACGTCACAGAGTTCATAAGACCATCTGATGTCACGTTTGACAAATTTGGAGGTATTATGGGGTCAGCCTATCGCCCACGAAAACACCTTTAAAACCTCTGTCCCTTCACTGGCTTTTACAGTATACCCGAGAAGAGAAGCAGCTGGCACATTCTATGTTTTTCTTCCGCTCCCAGTCCAGCATAGAAGGTGATAAATAGTTATGTTATTAATTTCGTTTTACATTTTCTTTTCAACCGACATCCAAAAGGAAAAGGCTCTCAATTCGCGTGTCTTTTTTTGTGTCTTTGTTACACGACTTTTTGGACAATTATGAAACGATTTTAAATATTTTTGTTTCATATGATAGGTGATACTTCAAAGGTGGTCCCATATAAATTTCATTGAAATCAATTGAGCGCTTCATGAAAAATTTTAAATAAGAAAAAGTACATTTTACTTATACTTGAAGTCGATTTTTAATGCTCTCCATTCGTTGATTTTGTTTTGTTTCCCTTTTGTAATCTTGTGTATTCTTTTTCTGTTATTTGTGTCTACAAATATTTTTTTTCGTTTCATTGTAGGAACTTTTTAGTCATAATAATCACAAATACAGAAAACTTCTATTTAATCTACATTAAACTGCGAAATAGTTATACATATTGCAACTTCAGTTCCCGACTGTACTTAAAAATTCCTGTTATCCCGACTGTACTTACATATTTCTGAAATCAGGAACCCTAAATATACACACATACATAAAAGCTGTTTACTTTATCTGCGGCAATGAACACGGTAAGGTTACGTCGCCAATCTCAAACTGGTTGACTACACCATTCTAACCGGCAAGTTTTTCCTAGAATTATAATTTATAAATGCGAAAAAAAAACACAAAAACAGGTTTTTTTTAATGACTTGAGGATCGGATATTGATATGGATTTGAATTTCGAATGTTTCCTTTTATTTTCCTGAGGTTGGCGAGCCTGTGGTTTTAGATAAGCTTTATAAGATTGTGGTTTTCAATACATACATACATACATCTTCAGGCTTTTATCCCTTATGGGGTCAGAACAACAGAGGCTTTAAAACCATCTGATGTCACGTTTGACACATTAGGAGGTATTATAATGATGGAGAGAAACTATTGCAGGGGGTCAGCCTATCGCTCATAAAAAATCTCATAAGACCTCTGTCCCTTAATTGACTTTTACATTATGCCCGGGAAAGAAAGCAGCTAGTACATTCTATGCTTTTCTTTTGCTCCCAGTCCAGCATGGCAGCATTTAAATATTAAGTCGCATTTTAAAATGTATAACGTTTGGCAAACAAATATTTTATCAATGTAATGGAATGTTTGAGCGTTGCCATGACAACCAGAATACAGATTCTAATTATGAAAATCTTTTGGTGTGTCAGCTTGGATAATTTATTTATAAAACTTATTTATTTATAAACATTGCAAGCGCGATGTAGATAATTAATCATATCATGGTCATTTTTGTTGCCATGTAGCGATGTATGTGTGTACTGTCGAACCTTAGAGTAATAATAATAAAGTATAGAGCACGCATAACCAAGTGGGAACAGTAGGCACGGGTGAGAACAACGCTGTGTTGTCACCGCAAGCACTAGTAGTCGTCATCGAGAGCTCGACATGTTTATGTTAGGAGTGAATTTCTGTGTTTATTTCGATATTTAAGACATTAAAATGGGTAAATGTGCGGTTCGAACGTGTAAAAACGATACCCCGAAACAAACAAAATATAATTCTGATGTAACATTTCATAAATAACTAATAGTTTTAATATATTTTGAACATATATTAAAACAATTAGGGGCCCTCAAACACAGGCATTGAATGTCTAACTGAAGACCCCAGACGACTATTTGTATTAGAATAAGAAGAAGGAAATAAAAATAAATTATTATTATGAAATATTTAATAAATAACTAATAGTTTAACAATGCTGGACTGGAAGTAAAAGAAAAACATAGAATGTGCCAGCTGCTTCTCTTCTCGGGCATACTGTAAAAGTCAGTTGAGGGATAGACGTTTTATTGGAGGTTTCTTGTGGGCGATAGACTGACCCCCTGTCACTGCAATAGTCTTTCTGCATCACTAAAATACCTCCAAATTTGTCAAACGCGACATCAGATGGTTTTATAGCTTCTAGTGTTCTGCCTACCCCATAAGGTATACAGGCGTGAAGTTATGTATGTATCTATGTATTTTGAACAATAAAATCACTCGCCGAGGGGGTGAAACAGACGCGGGAGGGGAGTGTGATAATGTAACGACGTCACAAGTGTGACGTCGAGTAGTGATGTGACGCGGTCGATGCTGCGTACGATAATTTATTGAATTATAATGCCCCACCGTTATCATATTTTCGGTTATTTTGAATTCGGTTGATATTGTTTAATATTAAGGTAAATATCTTCAAAAATATAAGTATATTTTGGTATATAGTACATATAAACGTAATTATTGTTTTTTCAATACAGAACACTTATGTTCTTGAAACTTTAACAGTTTGTTATGCTTACGATTGGCTGATATAAAATTGAAACCATATGATTTTTTTTTTGTAAAAAGTTTAATCGAAAATATATAGTAAATGATTTATTGTATGCAGTAGTTTTATGATTTAATATTAAATCAAATATAACGCCCATTTAAAAAAAAACGGTACATATCAAAATTAATATTTTAAATGCGAAAGTCTATCTGTCTGTCTCCCTGTTTAACGGTTATACTTTCAAGGCTCTATCACTGGACAGAGTTGTACAAAATAGTTAAATATGAGCCTCTATTTTTTGAAATACATTCCTTAAAGGGTTTAAAAAAGCGTTGAAAGTAGAAATGAATAAATATTGACACAAATATAGTAAATTATACACATGAACTTTTATTTAAATGCAGTAATATTTTTATATTCTTAAAAATATTGAACAGTCAGTGTTTGTTAGAACGTGGTTTGCGTGTACCTTTTTTTTCACAAAGATGCCTGAGTTATGGCACAGGTGTTATTCGCACTACCATCATAGCAAAGTCGCATAATAATAATGTATTGCACTATTTCATATAATCGGTATCATCTACGCAGTTAATTTATTGTGCGGTAAGTAGGTATGATTGTTGCCTAAGAAATTAATTTTTGCCTCGTGTTAAATAAAAATATTAATCGAAAATATCATCACATCAACGTATGTTTTCAAACTATCTGCAACACTTTTAGTTTATTTCTAGTAAAACCAATTAAACTAAAAACATTTACTTGATGTAAAAAAAAATTCAATTGATGAGGAAATATATATTTTGTTTGCAATTGGTACCTAACTAATATCCCTTTTAAAATTATTCTGTATGACACATAGTAAGGTCATACATTCGCAGCGTTATCGATAGCATGATTAACATTTTTGCATAAGATTCACAACCCTATCTGTCATATATTCATCTGCCTACGCTAGGCATTAGGCAGAAAATGCAATACGCGCACTCTATACCTAATATAATTACTCTAAGTATCGAACTAACATCGCTTAGGACATTTTAGATACTGTACGAATTCTGTACACAGTGTTAAATGAAATGATAACATGTTCGTCACCAAGGAAACCTCTTCAAGCGAATTTCAACCTACTAGCATTTAGACGGTTTGCCAAGATGAGTTGGTTCGATGGTATATTCTAATGTTCGTATGTGCCATATACCTACTGTGAATATTTTTAGATTTTTTTGCATAGATATTTGTCGCTTTAAATATTCCTCCAAGTCAGGCCTTTGACTCTTAAGGCTTTGTGTATTTTAGTGACTCAGTGTAAAGCTAACAAGGACACGCTAACTACCTAAGTAAATTTCTACGCCATTATTTAACGTGATTTCCAATTTACTTTAAACAATTACGTAGTTTGAACAAAAGGCGTTTTTAACGTTTAATTGTATTGTATTATTGCCTTTTAATAAGTTTATTGAATAAAATGAATCATGATTACTTATACAGGGTGTCCCGCAAACCCTATACATATTAATACCTTCACGGATGTATTCTAGTACCCATGAGGATTACAGAAAGAAAAAATAAAAAAAATAAAAAAAGAAAATAACGAAATTTATTTTTAAATTTTTGTATGGGAAAAAATATCGAAATTTATTGCTACGGTAATAATCTAGCTAGAAAAGCCCTAGGGCGGTAAGTAATTAAAAAAATACACTTCTTTATTTCAAAAAGTTCGCGTACATCTGAAAATGAAAATTAAAACTTTTTTTTTTTATTCGTAGTAGGTAATTTTATACACTTTACGAACGTCAAATGCTGGATGAGAGCGGCGCGGCGCGGGTCCGGACGACATGACGAATCCTGGGGAAGGCCTCCGTCGTGAAGTGTGCGTCTCTCAGCTTATAAAGATAATGATCGCCCATTATCCACCAATGTCTTGGTGATGTCTACTACTACTTCTTCTTCGGCTTTAAAAAACGAAATGAAAGTAGAACCGTAGGTAGACCGAGAGGAAAAAAGCCGGCGGAAAAAAAAACTCTCGGCACTCTTTTGTAAAAAGTGCTTATTATAGGTACAATTTGGCAGAAATACAGCTCTGTTATGACATGAACAAACAAACAGAAGACAGCTATTCGTGCTTGCCAATATCATGTCGCGGCCAAGCTGCTTACATAGTGATTAATGTTTAATATTTGGAAATAACCTGTGGAGACATCAATCCCACGCTCTTTTGTCATCTAAATAATCTTTGAGTTTATAGTAGCCTTTTTTGCATAATTTAAATAATTTTATTAATTTAATCTAACCATCATACTGGCAATAGACATAATTCAGCTCAATGAACAAAGAGGACGCTTTGCTATTCAGCCTTGTCTTTGTCTCCCAATTCAATGAAAATAGAAGCTGACGCAGCAATTAACAATATTTTGCCTGAAACTTCTAAAGAGAGATATTTGAAAACTTACGAAGAGTTCATAAAGTGGCGAACAGAAAGACGAGTAAAGTCTTTATCCGAGAATTATTCAAAGATGCGGCCGAGTTGAATTACTGTGTATATCTTCTTCTTCTGTGCTGATACTGTGCTGATACCCTTTGCGTCTAGACCTATTATTATTATTTATTCGTGCAGATATTTTTTACCTTTATAAAAACTTTAAATGCAACATTTCGAATCTCACTATAAACACGACAATAATAAAAGAAACAACGGTTATACTATGACTAATAATTCTAGAAACAACGGTATTTCGGATCCTTGAATTAATTAACTGTCCATTAACATTAAGTCAGTATTAGCAATAAGTATGAATAGAAAAAGATAAGCTGCATAGAATTCCATAATAACTCGTCATACTTAGGATTTATGATAAACTGGCTGTAGCGCGCTGTTTTACTCGTGGAACTTTGATTGGAATTGGTTAATACCTAGGTACTTAATAAGGTGGCATGGAAGACAAACGTATCGGCACCCTGAAAATTCTGACATCCACCACCCAGCACTGGGCCAGCTTGGTGGATTATGGCCTAAACCTCCTCATCACCCAGGGGAGAGACTCATACCCTGCAGTGGGCTCATTACAAAGAGTTGTGATGATGATGATGATGAAAAGGATGTTTGAGTAGTCGGTTTTTAGTTTTTAATAAGGCTCTTTCATTTGATACCCCACACGAAACCAACGAGATTTTTTTAGTTCTTTACTTTGAGTCCCCTAGAGGGCGCTGTAGTCAATTCAACATGCCATTATGTAACCTATAACCAGCGGACAATCAAGACGCTTCCAAGGACATCTCATTTGTCCAATTATGGCCTGCGCAGACGGGGGACTTTTCTCCGCGGCGGAGTAAAAAGTACGCTCCGCGAATAAAAACTTCGCCTGAATTTAACTTTTTGTACGTGGTACTTTTAATCCCTCGTTTGCGTTACTCGATACAGTTGTATGTGTGGTGTATGTAGCTAGTAGGTAGACAAAGAATTACTGTTTGTTACCTTGATATGTAGGTAGTTGTTTTATTCGGATTAAACGTCTCGAATGTACAGCTGTGTTTCCTTGCTTATCCCGTAGAAATATAACAGTGGCGACGAGGATGGGATTGGGATCTATTTTAGCGGACAAAAAAGTCCGCGGACAAAAATCCCTCGTCTGCGCAAGCTTTTATGGTAACTAGTTTAGAAGTCGTGAGGGAACAGATGGACATCCATACCCACATACATACAATACAGGTCAAAATCATAACCCTCCTTTTTGCTTCGCCGTAGTCGGGTAAAGAGCTGAAGGAAGGACTTTTCGAATGCTCTAATCTCAGAAAAAACCCAAGTTGTTTTTTTTATTTGACACCCCATCTCTTGGTTGACATTTTTTTCTAATTAAAACGTTAGGACGTTTGTCTTCCATGCCATCTTATTAGGTATGTATCAACCAATTCCAATCAAAGTTCCACGAGTAAAACAGCGCGCTACTGCTAGTTTTTTAGTAAACATAACGCCTTCGTACGTATCTCGTACTATGTTTACAGCTAGTGGATGCGCACGAGTCTACCCGCCGTTCTGTTTATTTCCTTGGAATTTCTTTATGAACTATAGAGACCGGCTATCAAATGAAAAAAATATTTCCTAATCGGACTGGTGATTTCAAACAAACAAAGCCTCCTGTGCTGTCATGATCGATCGTGGTAACTGAAGACCACCAGTTGAGAATGAGGTCAGACGCGGGATTAAGTTAAAAGTTAACTTTCAGCTATTAATATCAATAAAATTAGTTATTACCATCAGCTAATCTATATAGGTCGCCATATAATAGTCAATAATATTTTAATAGCAGATTAAAACTGATGAGTGGGTCATAATTACGAAAAATTAAATATTTTCAAAAATCTTTTAAGTGATCAAAATTTAAGAGTTTATGACTACACAACAAGTAATAAAAAAGTGTCCATTTAATTGTGTATAGTCATAAAATCTAGATTTATTTTGAATTTTACTCACAGAGAACAATTTTGGAACTTTAATGAATGAAAAATATTGAAAAAAAAAATTTTTTTTCGTAATTCAGACCCATTCATCATACCTAATCTGCTATTAAAATATAATTGACTATTATATGCGGACTCTGTATAAACCATCGCAAATTACTTTCATTATCCTATTACCTACTTATAACAGCCTTCTTAAACCTTACCTAACTAAAGTATTACCCAAACTCTTGCACACCTTCCTATTCCGGATCGATATGTGTGTAGTTAACTACCCACACAATGTATCGAATTGCATTTGATACGCTTTCGCGTACAATCAACGCTGCGCGCGCCTCGGTAGTCATGACTACGTACCCTACTGTTACAGATTCATTTTGTTTCTTTTTTATCAATCAATCAATCATTCATTTATCCAAGTTCTTACTAATTTTACTACATACATAACTTCACGCCTGTATCCCTAATGTGGTAGGCAGAACACTAGAGGCTATTAAACCATCTGATGTCACGTTTGACAAATTTGGAGGTATTATTATGTTGGAGAGACTATTGCAGTGACAGGGGGTCAGCCTATCGCCCGCAAAACCGCCAATAAAACTTCCGTCCCTTATCTGGCTTACAGTATGCCCGGGAAGAGACAGCTGCCACATTCTATGTTTTTCTTTCGCTCCCAGTCCAGCATGGAATATTATAAATGTGAAAGTTTGCGTGGATGTATAAATGTTTGGTCCTGAATCACGGCACAACGGCCTAACAGATTTGGATGAAACTTGACATAGCGATAGTGTATAGTCTGGAATAGCACATAGGCTAATTTGTATCCCGATTTTCCCGCGGGATTCGAAATGGCGCGGGAAAATCTTCGCGCAGCTAGTTTATTCATATTTATAGGTATTATAAAGGTGATTAATCTATATACTAATATACATATAAAGCTGAAGAGTTTGTTTTTTTGTTTGTTTGAACGCGCTAATCTCAGAAACTACAAGTGGGATTTGAAAAATTCTTTTTACATTTGATAGCCCAACTCTTGAGGAAGGTTATAGACTATATTTTATCCCGAAATTCCCACGGGATCAAAAGTTACGCGGGTAAAACCGCGCGCGGTGGCTAGTACTTTTATATTTTAAGCCCGAGTTAGACCTCAACCTCACCTGATGGTAAGTGAAAATGATGAGGTCGAAGATGACAGCACACGGGCCTAGGAAAGAAATGGCTCTTCATAAAATATATAACTACTGATGCGGTAATGCTTTGCGGCAGGTTTTATATGAAAGATGGTCGCTAGCAAAGCAAAACAAGAATGGATTCTATCACCAAGCGGAAGTCACTCGTATGAAGTCGATAGGCGCCGTGGTAACTATGCATATCAAACGATATCGCAGGTTAAGCGCGCTCGGTGCGCCGGTATTAGGATGGGTGACCGCCGACCATTCATTTCTCATGACGACTTCCGTGCTTCGGAGGGCACGTTAAGCAGTCGGTCCCGGGTGCTGTATACTTGTATACAGTAGTCGTTAGGGTTTGTAAGAAGCCATTTCGACACCCTGGACATTCTAACATCCACCAACCAGCACTGGGCCAGCTTGGTGGATTACGGCCTAAAGACCGAGAGACTCATAGCCCTGCAGTGGGTTCATTACACGGAATTGTGATGATGATAAAATATTCCTTTATCGACTATCCGTTGGACGTATCGGTTACTTATAACAGTTTGTTTAATATTGAAACCCGCCATAAGCTGATCCCACAAGGGTATAATTAACATTGAAGTTTATTTACTGCACAATTATTTTTTTTTTTATTTTTTTATTTTTTTTATAGGTGACTAAACCCGCGTTTGACCTCAATCTCACCTGATGGTAAGTGACGATGAGGTCGAAGATGAAAGCACACGGGTTTAGGAAGGAACTGGCTCTTTATACAATATTGCCGGAACACATTACCGCCGGGGCGGTAACATTTGGCGGCAGACTTTATATAAAGGGTGGTCGCTAGCCAGGCGGACCCAGAAGGGATCCTACCACCAAGCAAAAATTAAAAATTTAAATAAAATTTATCAGTACAACATATTTATTAACATACAAATTTAATAAGGTACACATTTATTCGCACTAGTGCTGCAGTGGATAGATTTCACAATTGTTGCTTACGAACCGATCCCATACTATACGAACATTCTTAAACATACAAATCGAGAACTACAATCAACGCTGTGACGGCTTGTGGTCATGGCGATAGTTGTATGTTACTGTTAAAGAATCATTTTGTAAATAATCAGCCACTGCAAGCCAATGATAAGTTACTTGAAGTTATGAATTAACGTTAGAAATTGAATATTTACGTTGTTACATTAGTACATACATGTAGTACATACTTATACACAGCCCAAGTGAGGTCGTGCATGGAGTATTGCAGTCACCTTTGGGATGGTTCTGACAAATACCAGCTCGAAGCGCTAGACACTGTTGCCCGAAGAGCCCGTAAACTCATAAATAACAACAACCTTACAAATAGAAAATTGCATACGCTGGAGCATCGTCGTAAGGTTGCTTGTTTGACAGTATTTTATCGGCTACATTTTGGTGAGTGTGCGAGTGCTCTTTTTAACCAAATTGAACCCACCCCTTTTTACCACCGGACTACCAGACGCAGACAGAAGTTCTATCCCTATATAGTGGATTTACCAAGAAGTCGAACAAAACGCTTCGATAGTTCCTTTTTGTTACGGATTGCCAAGGTGTGGAACAATCTGCCTGCGTCTGTTTTTCCTGACCACTACAGTCCTGGAACTTTTAAGTGTCGAGTGAATAGGTTTCTCGTGGATGGACGTGTAATACCATAGTCTTCATGCGCACTTTCCATCAGGTGGCATGGAAGACAAACTTCCTATCCTTACAATATAAAAAAAAATACATATAAAAAATAAATAAAATCCCTAGACAATTACACCAACTACATGGCTCCAAACTAAGCAGAGCTTGTGATATGGGATACCGTGTAGCGAACTAGCGAACATGCGCAAGCCTATTTCTTGAGTAAGGTAGGTAGATATATCATAGTAGAGGAGTTTTATCCGAGTCCAATTGAATGCCAAAATCAAAACAAAACTACTTTTGAACCGGATTAATCGCGTATAATTTATATTTTACATTTTAACTCGACGTTTCGGTGTCTTTGCAGACCCCGTGGTCACGAGCGACTGTCGCTCGTGACATTAATCCGCTTAAAAAGTAGTTTTATTTAAATTAAGACAATATTATGCCATAATGAAGCCAAACAATGTGTTTACATGATTTTCAGATAGGTATTTATAGTGTATAAATATTTGCAGAAGGCTCAATACACATGTGGTAAAATTAATATCATAGATAGGCGACAGTCGAGTTACAAATGTTTAAATAACACACTTGTCTAAATAGTTACTGTTTCTCGGCAAAAATATGTTTCCGAAGCGGTCAAGCCGTTCCGAGTATATCAGGTTAAAACATTATGAAACAAATTTTGATGAAATAAATTAAATGAAATATGAAACAAAAGACTCCTTTACTTGGGAATATAAAAAAAAGTTAAGAAAAAACATGCCTTTAGCATAATGCCACAAGTCAATAGATTGTTATGCTTATTTTCAGCCACATCCGTAGGTACTAGAGTTCTAGAGGTAGGTATCTATACTAATATATAAAGCTGAAGAGTTTGTTTGTTTGTTTGTTTGAACGCGCTAATCTCAGAAACTACAAGTGGGATTTAAAAAATATTTTTGCATTTGATATCCCAACTCTTGAGGAAGGTTATAGGCTATATTTTATCCCGAAATTCCCACGGGATTAAAAGTTACGCGGGTAAAACCGCGCGCGGTGGCTAGTTAATAATAAAAACAATGTCACATTAAATATATGTATCGTTTACGTTTTAGCTTGAAAAATACAGAAAACTTTTACCTACAACGAACATTTGCAATCGCAACCTCATAAATAAGAACAAAAAAATCTACATTTAACCAACATACATACTCGTACATACATACATAACGTCACGCCTGTATCCCTTATGGGGTAGGCAGAACACAGAGGTTACAAGACCATCTGATGTCACGTTTGACAAATTTGGAGGTATTATAAAGATGGAAAGAGACTATTGTAGTGACAGGGGGTCAGCCTATCGCCCACAAAAAATCTCCAATCAAACCTCTGTCCCTTAACTGACTCTTACAGTAAGCCCGGGAAGAGAAGCAGCTGGCACATTCTACGTTTTTCTTTCGCTCCCAGTCCAGCATGGAAGTTTAACCAAATCATCTATATTTTACTAAAACCTAAAACGCTCTCAAAAAATCCAAAACAAAGATATTTCCACAGTTCTAGTGTAAACTTTAGAACTGATCTCAGTTTCCGAGCTACGTGGGAGCGGACAGACAGACACAATGGTAAATGTTAGGCAACTTCGTTGTTCGCATGACGCGGGAAACTATTATGTTATTGGAGACAAGGATTTTAGTGGATTTAACTTGAATACAAGTCGATTTAAGTAATGGTTTTGATTCTCTATTATGGACTAAATTGTGATCGAAAGTACCAGTACTCAAATATTTTATACGTGATGAATTGTTTTAAGAGATTTCATGAATAGGTAAATAAATAGAATAAATATTTCTGGCACTCACACAACATTATCTAGCCTAAATTAAGTTTCTTAAAGAACTTGTGTTATGGATACTAGATAACTGATATTATATACTTAAGAAATATATAAACATAGATATTGTTTATTAGAATAAACTTAAATAAACATATAAACATCCATGAGTTGACGACTAATATCTGTGTTCGTCACACAAATATCCGTCGCCACCGGGATTCGAACCCAGGACCTCTGGCATAGAAGGCAATGTATGTTACCGCTACACCAGCCGGTCGTCTGTACACCAGCAGGTAGTTACTTATTGAATCTGATTCATGTAATAAAGCTTAATGGTTTAAAATCCGTTAATATTTTTAAAGCTACAAACATTGGAATGAAAGGTTACTGCAATAGAATTATACTCATTTAATTTAAGAAAAGGTATAATAAAAACTTAAAACCTGCATTCCATAAGCCTAGCACTCCTAAAACTCAAGACATTGTCAGCTCGTTTTCAACCGACTTCTAAAAGAGGAGGTTCTCAACTCGTCTGTATGTTTTTTTGTGTCTTTGTTACACGATATTTCAGACAATTATGAATAGATTTTGAAAATTCTTGTTTCATATGATACTTCATAGTTGGTCCCATAGAAATTTCATTGAAATCAGTTGAGTACCTACTTAATTGAAAATTTCAACAATATGTATGATTTCGGAGAATATTTACTTGGATGACACTCTAAGTCGGCCAAAGTTTTGACGTGAAGTCGGGTTTTTTAATGCTCTGCATTCGTTGATTATTGCATAAATCTTTATGATCGCTCGTAGGCTAAGAAACATGATGGAGGTGACGATTTTAAACTTTAGACTGAGCCTCTTACCTCAGTCGCTCGTGACAATGGGGTATGTGAAGACACTGAAACCTCGAATTAAAATGAAAAATATAATAAAAAAAGTAACTAAACAATAAATGATAAATTACTTAAACTGAAACATCAACCATGAAAGCTTTTATAGAAGCTTGTGTTATAGAGACACTGACTTTTTGTGCCAATTTGAGGCGCCTCCCGTGAGTGTCATCATCATCATCACAACTCTTTGTTATGAGCCCACTGCAGGGTATAAGTCTCTCCCCTGGGTGATAGGTTTAGGCTGTAATCCACCAAGCTGGCCCAGTGCTGGGTGGTGGATGTCAGATTTTTTAGGGTCACGATATGGCTTCTGGCAAACCCTAACGACTATTGTGTACAAGTATACAGCACCCGGGACTGACTGCTTAACGTGCCCTCCCAAGCACGGAAGTCGTCGTGAGAAATGAATAGTCGGCGGTCACCCATCCAAGTACCGACCGCGCCGAACGTTGCTTAACATGTGATATCGTATGATACACACAGTAACCACGGCGCCACGACAACTTACAGTAACCCCGGCACCACGACGACTTACAGAAAACGTTAATTAGATTACAAATGGCCGTGGTCTGTCAATTTGTTGAAGTGTCTCTGAGTTTAGTTCTATATAGCTATTAGTACACTCAGCACTGCTTTCAGCGCCAATATAGCGATTTTCAAATAGAATAACTAAATTGACAGCGATTTCCCAATTACAAATCGAAACCATACCCTGGGAAATAATTCAATGCAGAAAAATGACAGTTCCAGTGTGCCCACTTTACGGTAGAAAGTAAATAGCGATGCGGTTTAAGTGAACGAATGAATGTTTTTAATCAAAAATATCGTCGAATTGAGAAAAAAAAATTACACAACAAAGATTTTAACTGGTATCATTATTTTTCTGTTTGACATTCAGAACTGTTAGTTTACTGCATTGAATTATTTGCCAGGGTATAGGGATATTCCAGTACACACCCAGAATAAGCTTAGAAACGTTCGATTCCTAAAGGATGATGATACAAGGATTGATCCTCGACCACTGCACCATAGTGACCACCGAAGTGTTTCAAATGTCTCAAAATGCGTTTTATCAAACTAAAAACCAACAGTAGTTTACCGTACTACTTAGATGCGTATTACGGTTGATCAGTCGTGTTCTAAATTCAAACTGGTCTTCGCTATTGGACCGATTATTTCTGGGTTCGCGATCGAAATATTGAGCACACTTACGCAACAATGTATTTATTTTTTCCGAAAATACTCCGTTGTATAATATTTTGAAAGGATCGCTTGTTACGTATTACATTTTTGATTCTTGTTTATGTATTTATGTTAATTGTTATGATAGAATTATAAAAATGTAGCAAGAAACGTTAACATTTCGTTTAAAAGTATTTAGATTTTTTGCATTTATTATATTTTTCAATCGACTTCCAACTCTCAATTCTTTATTGCTTTCATAATATACACAAATCATTGGGTCAGGAGGCTTTCCAGGGCCGCGGTCCGGAAAGCCCCTTCAATAAAAATAATAATTTCTAGGGGTCATTCGGGACCACAACTAAAATAAACAAGTTTTTGCTTTGGAAAGTAGAGTAAACAAAAAAGACACAGTGAATTTTTGACTACATTTATAGCACGTCTTTGTTATATTGAAAAATCAACTGCAACATAATATGTATAGATTGCACTTAAAAATAATCAGCTGACATACAAATATTAATTAGCTATACTAATAAGATATAAAATCAATCTTACATGGATAGTAATAATTATTAGAATATAATCAACAGTTTTATCAATAAAATCAATATTCCTCTTCAAAATACTTTTTTTATTTATCTTTTCGTTTGTAATTTTACTTTCAGCAGTTCTTTTTGAAATTATTCTAGATTTTTTTAGATTTGCACAGTAAAAATTGCTGTCTTCGTTAATGCCCACAAGAAAGAGCGGAGAGATGGTTTATTTTGGCATCAAATATTTTTTTACATAACTATGAAGTATCCTCTATGATATTATGATATAACAATTTTCTAAATCAATTCATAATTTTCCGAAATATCGTGTAACAAAGACAAACTAAAAAAAAACATACAGACGACTACAGGGCTATGAGTCTCTCCTCTGGGTGACGAGGAGGTTTAGGCCGTAATCCACCAAGCTGGCCCGATGCTGGTTTGTGGATGTCAGATATTTCAGGGTGCCGAAATGGCTTCTGACAAACCCTAACGACTACTGTATACAAGTATACAGCACCCGGGACCGACTGCTTAACGTGCCCTCCGTATTATGGAAGTCGCCGTGAGAAATGAATGGTCGGCGGTCACCCATCCTAATACCGGCGCACCGAGCGTTGCTTAACCTGCGATATCGTTTGATATTCACAGTACCTAACCACGGCGCCACGACGACTTCAATGCTTTTAACTCATATTATCACATTTATAGGCTATATACTTCACCATAACATTTTTCGCGCTCCTCAAAATGAGAATATATTTATTGTTTGAAATATGAATTTTACTACTTGCATATTGTTAGATAGATAAAGAAAATCACTATTGTAGCTCTAAATGCCTATGGAGTTGGTAGTCTATTGAATGAATATTGCCACACGTAAATATAGTACATGTACATAACAGTCGCTATATAGTTAAAGCGTGGTTAAAGCAGCTTCCTCAGAAGAGTGGAAATCGTGTAGTTATGATCATTTTCTACGTGTAATATGATAGTCAAAAGTCCCATCCTATTTCCTTATGGAATGATAATTTAAAAATAAAAGAACATATTATTTAACGTGTTGTTTACATTTGGATATATGTATGGATTTTTGTTTCTCAATCACGGCAGAACGGCCCAAAAATTTGTGTAAATAGCACATAGGTTACTTTTTATTTCGATATTCCTGCGGGATTCGAGCGCAAAACAGTTAGTTTTGAACAAAAACGTCCGTGCATACAGCAAATTTATATCGGGAACCCATACTCCTTTAACAAGGTCACGCTAGCCGAATCATCGCCAGCCTACTTGCATATACAGAGCGCGAATAATGTTTATCAAGTAGACTAGACGGATAGAGATGATAAAATTAAACAGAAAAACGAATATTCAAAAGTTTGACGACCAGCTGGTGTAGTGGTAACATAATAATATATTGCCTTCTATGCCAGGGTTCGAATCGCGATGGATATTTGTGTTATGTCAAGTCATGGATGTTGGTTATAGCTACATATGCTCATTTGAGTTTAATTTATGATACTAAAAAGTGGGCTAGCTTGGCGTTTGATAGCCTCCTCTTCGACACTCATAGCCCTGCAAAAGGGCTAATTGAAAAAGGGTAGAGATGATATATCATCATCATCATCATCTCAGCCCGCGCTAGTCCACTACTGGATGTAGGCCTCTCCCAACGCGCTAAATTCGAATTGAACGTTGATAAATAATCAACCTTTATTATTATCTCTACCCGGAGATGATAATAATAGTTGCCATAATAATAATCTATGCCAGAGGTCCTGGGTTCGAATACCTGCGGCGACGGATATGTGTGTAATGAACACAGATATTAGTCGTCAAGTCATGGACGTTTATATGTTTATTTAAGTTTATTTTCTAATAAAAAATATGTATTTATTCAATATGTATGTTTATATATGTCTTAAGTATATCAGTTATCTAGTATCCATAACACAAGTTCTTTAAGAAACTTAATTTGGGCTAGATAATGTTGTGTGAGTGTCATAAATATTTATTTATTTATAACTGGCAGTAAAACAGACTTCATCATCATCATCACAACTCTTTGTAATGAGCCCACTGCAGGGCATGAGTCTCTTCCTTCGGTGATGAGAAGGTATAGGCCATAATAAAATAGACTTAGTATCTACCATGCTAAGTTCCAAGATTCAAAGGAGTGTCCTGATAAAAAAATAGCGTTTGCCTACCAGATATAAATATCCGTATTTACCTACTGATGGATATTGATTTCCAAACAAAATAGTAACGAATCGTTATCAGTAAGTCTTTAGTAGTTGTTTTAAATGTCAAGACGTTGAATATTCAAACGCTTTATAGCTACGCCTGATAGCTAAATCTACTGTACGTAGATAAAACGAACAGTTTTATTGATAACTAGACACCGCGCGCGGTTTTACCCGCGTAACTTTTGATCCCGTAAAATTTTTTGAATAAAATATAAACTATAACCTTCCTCAAGAGCTGGGCTATCAAATGCAAAAATAATTTTTCAAATCCCACTTGTAGTTTCTGAGATTAACGCGTTCAAACAAACAAAAAAAACAAACTCTTCAGCTTTAAATATTAGTATAGTATACATGAATTGCTGCATTAATAAATTGTTACAGACACGTGCTAAGCCTCAATTCAATTGAGTAACATAAGGAAGTTAGATTCCTTCTAGCACCGGATATTCGGCTGTATGAATATAATACCTATAGTGGTTATTCACGTCGATATATGCCGACATAAATTTAAATGTTGCCAATAGGATGCGAAAGTGTTTCCCGTTGTCTGTCGGGGATTTAACGTATCTAGTTTAGCCTTCAGTGTTCCCTGAAGAAAAATAAAATTGCCCTTGAATTGTTATTTAAATGATGAGATTTTCTGATGACCTATAGTAAAGATGGAGTTACAGTAGTTTATTATGACTCCGCTTATATTGACCAACCGCTCATTATGACGTGTTTACACAGTGAAGTTTGGTTTTCATATAAATTATATAACTAAGTCGGATATAATGACTTTGCTTATAGTGACATATGGATTATTATGACCCATTTTTATCAAATTTTGTCCGTTTATAGTGACCGACCGTATGATTTCTAACACCTTTGCCAGTGTTCGGGAGGGTCACGTTACACCCAAAGACTTTCGGCGCGTGAAAGGCTTTTTTGATTTGAGTCTCAGAGCGTAGATTTACTTATTAATATCTATTTTTATTTATCTCTATTTTATTTCTCTCTATTAAAACAAATCACATACTAACTTAAACAGTTTATTTATTCTTGCAGTACCTCTTTGTATGACGTCCGTTTAGTATGACTTGTTTCTTATTTCCTTTCGATGTCATTATAAACGGAATCCACTGTAGTATTAAAATGATTCTTTATTAATTATTTTGTATTACTGTTACTGAATATAATGTTCTGAAGCTGTAAAATTCAAATATTTTGCCAGCAAAGATATGTAACCTCGTCACCTAGAGGAGAGACTTATAGCCCTGCTGTGGGGTCACGGAGTTGTGATGATGATGATGATAGATATAAAAAAGAAATTAATAAAGTACGCAGATTTTATAGTCTTAATTTTATATTTTGCATTCTTGATTTTATACTTATACTTAATTCTAATTCTAATACTGTACCTTAATTAATATTATCGGTGGTTCCAATATGATTATAATCGTATAAATTAATTCCTTTCTGTACAATTATATGTTCAATATAGTTTTAAATTAATGTATTAATTGTAATTATTCAAATTATTAATATAAAAATGTATGATATTCTTTTCTCGCATTGTTTTGTAATATTTTTTTATGCCTATTGTCAAGGAGCATAATTATTTAAATGCTATAATTATATCCTGCAATTTAATTATTTGAAGAACAGCTTGGAGCAACACTAAGCTGAAAGTACCCCTTTGACACATAAACTATTCAATTTTATATTATTGTATTTTCGTGTTTTATTCTTAAGTTCGTGTGTCAATAAATATTTTATTATTAAAAAAAAATGAACGGCATCCAATTTAAATTTAAAAAAAGGATACCTTATGGAGTGTGTGAGAAATTATTTTTGAATAAATTGACCTCACACCCTTTTACCATCGGACTAGTAGAAGCAAACAAAAATCCGATCCCTATACAGTTAATTGATATTCCAAAACGTTTTGCAAAGCATTCTCCTCGATGGACCTTCGTCTTCATGATTTCTTTCCAACCGTTTACAGGTAAGACAAACGACTCATCCTTTTTACATAAAAAATATATAAATACTAGCTGACCCGGCAAACGTTGTTTTGCCATATAAATAAAAAAACAATTGATGTTGGCCGATTCTCATAGATACCGGATAAGCACAAAAAATTTCATCAAAATCGGTCAAGCCGTTTCGGAGGAGTATGGCAACGAAAACTGTGACACGAGAATTTTATATATTAGATGATTATCACGTGTAGAGTAGGCTTAAAATAGCCCTCCCGCCCCTGGATAATCGTGTTGTAAAAGGCGACTAATCCGAGTGACAAGCGCTTGGTGGTAGGACCCCTTCAGGGCTCGCTTGACTAGCAACCACCCTCCTTATAAAATCTGTCGCCAAAGATCACCGCATCGACTGTGATGTGTACATACATACTTCACGCCTGTATCCCTTACGGGGTAGGCAGAACACCAGAGGTTATAAAACCATCTGATGTCACGTTTGACAAATTTGGAGGCATTATAATAATAGGGGGTCAGCCTATCACCCACAAAAAAGCCTCCCATAACACCTCGGTCCCTTAACTGACTTTTACAGTATGCCCGGGAAGTATTGTTGTGATGTGTTTTGGAAATATTTTACGAAGTGCCAGTTCCTTCTTTAGCCCGACATCACTGTCATCTTCGACCTCATCTTCACTTGCTATCAGGTGAGATTGAGGTCAAACGCGGGCTTGGTCACCAATAAATAATCAACGAGTGCAGAGCCTTAAAAAGCCTTAAAAACCGATTTCACGTCAAAACTTTGAACTATAAGGTCGTCAAGGTAAACGATCTCCGAATACATACATAGGTATTTGAAAAAAAAATGAAACTCAATCTATGTCGATGAAATTGATATGAATATCATTTTTATCCTCCATCATACGAAACAAGTATCATCAAAAGTTATGACGAATTGAGAATCTCCTTCTTTTTTTTGAAGTCGGTTGAAAAATGCTAAAAACGTTTCCTATGCAACTTAAAACACACCCAAGTCTAAAATCTAGCAAGTTTCATTCACCAGCGCTCGCAGCCTAAAGATATGTGTTAAGTAACACCCATTACCCAACCGTCACTTATGTAAGTGAGCAAATAAAAACTAGTTAGTTTGGCAACATCGTCGCACGCGCATGATAGATGACAGGTGGGTAAAGGAGGGGGCTAGGATACTAATAATGAAAACTTGAAAGCATGAAAAATTAAAGCTCTTCCATGTTGGACTGGGAGCAAAGAAAAACAAAGAATGTACCAGCTGCTTCTCTTCCCAGACATGCTGTAAAAGTCTGTTAAGGGACAGAGATTTTATTTGTCTGATCCCCTGTCACTGCAATAGTCTCTCTCTATTCTAATAATACCTCTAAATTTGTCAAACGTGACATCAGATGGTTTTATAGCCTTTGGTGTTCTGCCTACCTCCTCTGGTGTTCTGTTTGTTCCTCAATCACGGCAGAACGGCTTCACGGATTTGGATGAAATTTGGCAAAGTGGTAGTGTACAGTCTGGAATAGCGCATAGGCTACATTTTATCCTGATATTCCATCGGGATTCGAAATTGCGCGGAAAAACTGCGCGAAACAGCTAATTTGTAATATTAGTACCTAAGATAAGATTCATGTCACATTACGTCATCTTTGTCAGTTATACATTCATACTTGTTTGATCCATCTCATATTATCAATATAAATTAATTTCTATCAATAAACACGCAATGACGAATATTGTAAATAAATTAATGCTCAGAACTAAACAAAACAATGGTCTGACAAACAATCAATATGATAGCGGTTCGCGTAAACAATGATTCGTTTTATCAATCAATTAATTGATAATTTTCAATCAGAGTTTTGACGCGTTGATTAAACAGATAATTGTAGAGGCTTTTGTCTGCGGCTGTTAAATCAAAATAAGAAAAACTATACAAACGTATTTGTTTTCTTAATTGTACTAACTCTGCATTAAATAAAGAGAAACAAACAGATTTTTAAAACTATTTTTCGTTGTCAATGATAATATACAAAACCTTAAGGACTGAAAATAAAAACTAATTCAAAATTCAGAAAAAAAAAATGTTAGTAAAGCAGCGTATGCAGGAATCTGTTCATCCTTATTAAGTATATTATTGTTTGATAATTATTTGACATAAATACATACATAACTTCACGCCTGTATCCCTTACGAGGTAGGCAAAACAGCAGAGGCTATGAAACCATCTGAGGTCTCGTTTGATCATTTGAAATTTAGAGGTATTATAATAATGGAGAGAGACTATTGCAGTGACAGGAGGTCAGCCTATCGCCCGCAAAACTGGCAATAACTGATAATCATCAATTAACTGACTTTTACAGTATGCCCGGGAAGAGAAGCAGCTGGCACATTCTATGTTTTTCTTTCACTCCCAGTCCAGCATGGAAGAAATTATGAAATTATATAATTATTTGACTGTTTACTATAAGCGTAAAGGAAAAAAGGGAGTAATAAATTCGGTTACTTGTGTATAATACGAGTGTACGAGACATAGTTTAAGCTAAGTTGTAAAGAGGTAATACAGGTCGCTTTAACATAGTGATTTACCGATAAGCAGTGCTAGCACGGATCTTTTGTCGATCGTAAGTTTACGAATGCTCGTATAGTATGGAGACGGTTTTGCAAGCAATAATTGAAATCTATCCATTGCCGCACGGTCAGCTTAAATAAATGTGTTCCTTGTTAATTTTGAATGTTTGTTAACAGGTTCTACTCTTAAATACTGTAAAATAAAAAATTACATTGTTACTAAAAACTTGCAACCGACTCCATACTATACGAGCATTCGTAAACTTACGATTGACAAAAGATCCGTGCTAGCACTGCAGAATTGTAAACGCTGTGAGAAGGTGCTCACTAAACTGACAGACATCTTAAATTAATTAAATCAATGTGTGTGAGTCAGTCACTGATCGTGCAGGAGATTATGACCCTTGTTGCAATGTGCCACGATGCCTCCATTTTTGAAGTCGACCGTACAATCGCGCTATTTTGCCCAATTTTAGCACATAAAGCTACCACTACACCAATTGGTCGTCTAGTGTATTTAAAAGTATAATTATATGTTTACATACATACATACATAAAGTCACGCCTGTATCCCTTATGGGGTAGGCAGAACACCAGGGGTTACAAGACCATTTGATGTCACGTTTGACAAATTTGGAGGTATTATAAAGATGGAGAGAGACTATTGTAGTGACAGGAGGTCAGCCTATCGCCCACAAAAACGCCTTTAAAACCTCTGTCCCTTAACTGACTTTTACAGTATGCCCGGGAAGAGAAACAGCTGGCACATTCTACGTTTTTCTTTCCCTCCCAGTCCAGCAAAGGTTTCAGCATCTCACCAGTTTTGCAACTATTAAATAAAACAGTAAAATGGCCGCCACTTACACACTTTCACCACATTCACTTGACAAACAAAATGTTTAGGATGCTTTTTCTTCGCTCAGTATTTTAATTAGTTTTAGCTGATTAACGACACTAAAATAAATACCAAAAGAAAATACCAGATTGAGTTTACACATTTATCAGAAAATAATTAACACACTTGCAACTGGTATGAGCATAATTTATTAAAAATATATAAAACAACTAATTGTAATGAAAAATTTATAAAGATTTTTTTATTTTATTATGCTTAAAAATAGATACCTGGCAGTACCCAGCAGCTTAGAGGTTAGAGTACCCGACCAGCATGCTGGAGACCCGGGTTCGATCCCTGGTCGGGACGAATTAATTTAGATTTTTTTTTCTAAATTTCTAACTTTATACTATTCAATCTCGAAATAAGTTGAGTGTGAAGACACACACATTTGTATACAAAACTGTACCTTCATATATCATTGCTATTATAAGTTTAATTAAAAATAAATTTATTATAAGATTAATAATGTGTTTTGAAAGCCACTTTGGCGATGGGGTAACCCTGTCTGCCTCAGACTCCAGTGGTGGCGGGTTCAATTCCCGCACGGAACAAGAAAATAAAAATGTTCCGAGTCTGGGCGTTTATCTATATGTGTATTTATATTCTAGGTTCCCCCCTAGTTCGCTACATGGTATCCCATAACACAAGCTCTGCTTAGTTTGGGGCCATGTTGTTGGTGTGATTGTTTGGTTTTTTTTTTATTGTGTAAATAAATAAACAGCGCGTTGATATCTTTTGTATATGAAAATAGATTTTCAAATATTTTTCAAATGTATCTAAACTGATATTAGAGTTTATTAGTTTTCTTCTTTGATATATATTTTTTCGCATTTGTTAGCCCAAACGTTTGCAAAAGTTTGACGACCGGCTGGTGTAGTGGTAATATACATTGCCTTCTATGCCAGAGGTCCTGGTTTCGAATGCAAGTCAAGCCATAGATGTTTGTACGTTTATTTTCTTGTATAAAATATGTATAAAATCAACGTGTATGTTTATATTTTTCTTAATTTTAGTATCCGTTATCTAGTATCCATAAAACAAGTCTTAAATAACTTAATTTGTACTAATAAAATGTTGTGTGAATCTCATAAATATTTATTTATTTCTAAGTTAACAAAAGAAACGCGGGTTAAACCAAGTTTTGTTTAAGAGCTAGGCCAAAACATAAGTTTGAGTTTTACGTAATCGTCACTTGTAATCACGTGAGATTGAGGTCACCTACAGGTTGTATTTGGTTACCAATAAATAAAGCCTTATCTTACAGTTGCGATCATACAGCCTCTTCGCATTCACACACAGATAAAAGTTCGGCACTTGTATTATTTTGTAATGGCAAAATAGAAAAGAGACACCATTTTTTTTCTGTTACCAAATATCACTTCACTCGTGTGCCATCTTCGATCTAATTTTCACTTATCTCCAGTTGTGACTGAGCAACTTGGGTAAGGGATCGATAAAAAACCTCCACCCTTGTTTTGTATATTTCCACGATTCATTTTCAAATTCAAATTCAATACATTTATTTCTCGTAATAGAAAAAAAAAAACAGGGAAACAAAATAAAATAAAATTAAAATTAAGGTAAAATTAGTCAATATATATGTCGCAGTCATCTGGTTAAATTAGCCACTCAATTGGACGCCTAGACCGAATCAACGGCCTAGGCCGATAGTTGATTGAACACGAAACACTCAACGTTTAACAACTTGGCGTGTTGAAAGTTAGCCCTTTGAAGATGGCTGACCAAAATCCAGCCAAGTGATTTAAATTTGGTACAGTTTTGGATAAAGTAATACAACAAGTAGGTCATGGTAAAATTATCTGTCATGACGGAAAATCCAGTCAAGCAAAATTTTTTTTTTTATTAGATTTTTTTTTTATTTATTTCAATTACAAGGAAATAAAATCCATTGTGGCGCATCGCCGGGTGCTGCCGCACCACGCTCGCTTCGCTCGCTCGGCTCGTGCGTAAATATAAATATAATAAAATAAGTTCCGTTGTAATGTTTTAATATTTGCTAAAATATATATCGGTTTTCATATAAAAACTATTAAGTATCTTCTTTTATGGACGAATATTCAATGCAATCACAACACCCTAACCAAACATCATAAATTTAACAATCCAATTTAAGTAAATGGCTAAACAACGTTTAGCAAACTGGTTAAACGTTGCGATCAACGACTTGACTAATTGTCTTTAAGCCAGTTGAAACGGCCTAGGCGTCTAATTGAGTGGCTAATTTAACCAGTTGGCTACGACATACATATTACAAAAAAAAGGTGGCCAGCTCGGATATAATACCATGATGCTAGTGCAACACAGTTCTTAGGGGTTTATTTAGTTATTAGAAGGGTAAGAGATAATTATTATCAAACATATAAAATATAAAAAAAGAAAAACCAAAGTATGGGATTATGACATGAATTATAAAAATATCAATTAAGAAACAAAGAAAGAAGTTTCCGCTACGGCAAATTTTCTTGAATTAACAGTAAATGTTTTTTAAATTTTAATTTAAAAGAAATCCTGGATTTTCTAAAATAAGATTTTTTTGAGCCGGATTGATTGCGTATAATTTTACTTTACATTTTTACACGAATATCGGTTACTTGGCAAACCTCGTGATCAGTCGTTTGTGACAAAAAATCATACTTGAAATTAATATTTCGTTTAAACTATCTTTTATTAGGGCATTTATGCTCACTGGAGCTTTAAATACACACTTTTTGAGCTTTAAATTCCAAAGCATTACTGACTGGCAAAATAAACTAAATAAAACTGATTAATCGCGTGTAATTTAGCTAACGACTACTGTATACAAGTGTACAGCACCCGGGACCGACTGCTTAACGTGCTCGAAGCACGGAAGTCGCCGTGAGAAATGAATGGTCGGCGGTCACCCATCCTACAGCCGCACCTACAGCGTCCTACAGCGGCGGTCATAGCCCGCACCGAGCGCGCTTGACCTGCGATATCGTTTGATATGCACAGTAAGTTATTTTGACGTATTAAATTGACTCAGTAGCTTTCTGAGACACGTATCTTGAAAGTTTTCTTAGTCATTTATCGTGATTCGATAGAGAACTGCCATAAATCGATTTCAATTGCTTTGCAAGATTTATTTACCCGACTGCAGCACGCAAAGGAGGGTTATGTTTTTAATGCGTACCTATGTATGGTATGTCTGTCTTGTTCCCTCATAACTACTGAACGGATAGATGGATTTGAACAAGTGAGGTATCAATAGATTCGTATCAACTGCGCGAGTAATATAGGCTATATATATTTTTTTTATATTGTAAGGATAGGACGTTTGTCTTCCATGCCACCTGATGGAAAGTGCGCATGAAGACTATGGTGTTACACGTCCATCCACGAGAAACCTATTCACTCGACACTTAAAAGTTCCAGGACTGTAGTGGTCAGGAAAACAGACGCAGGCAGATTGTTCCACACCTTGGCAATCCGTACCAAAAAGGAACTATCGAAGCGTTTTGTTCGACTTCTTGGTGGCGCCACGACGACTTCCCGTTTATAAAAATAATCCAAATACGTTTAATTGGTCAAAAGTTATAAATGTGTAAAAGTTTTTCTTTACCCATCGGTTAAAAGAAGTGCTCTTTATGTTTTTATCAAATTTTCACATGAATCCATGATGGCATTTCGTAGCAATATCTGTTTTAGAATGCTAAATGAGAGTTATGTTTGTGACTTTTTTATCGCGCCAATTTTCATGAACCTTTACGCATCGGTTGGTTAAATGTTCAATTTTTATTATATTTTTTTCAGGCACAACTTGTACATATTGTTAGGTTTATGATCGTGCAAAATAGTGTAGAAACGCCTTAATATCCCGTTGAAACCATATTTTATCGACCCACTAATACTCATTGATGCTTTAAATACACACTTGCTATACCAGACATTCCAAGCCATTGATTCGCTAAAAGAAACCTAATTATTAGACTTCGTCTACAACTTAATATTGCTCACTCAATTCAGACTCGGCCACTCAACGCAAACGGATTATACTTGACAATGCGCGTGCGCCAGTAATTAAAAACATAACTAGCGCGGAAACTTAGAAATTCAAGTTAGGAAAGTTACACAGTGGGTTTTGAAAGCGATATAGCTATAATATGATTTTACATCTCACTTTGAAACTCACTTCTGTGTGTTTTTCGGATTTTATTTGTCAATTGTTTATTTATTAAGGTAAATAATAAACATACAGTCTAAATCAATTTGAACCCTTTTTGCCATTTGTATAAAATGGAAAAAATAATAATAATACTTGCATAATAATATTAATTAATAATTATAATAAATCAGTATCAGTAAAAAATCTGTACATTGAAAATTTCAAAAAAATAATGGCAGGGGGTGTTACTAGACCGAAACTAAACCCAAAAACGTGATAAAATTTTTTTGTCTGTCTGTCTGTTTGTTCAGGCATCACGCAAAAACTACCGGTTTGGTTACAATGAAACTTGGTATAATTATTCTTTCAAATCTTGGACACCACACTGGATTCAAAATTCAAAAAATTCAAAATTCAAAAATTTTTATTCATCTTAGGAATTTTACAAAACACTTGATGAAGTCAGTCATCACATACTTCGGCTTTAACTAGTTGTTGATAGTTGTTAAATAAGATATTACAGTAGACCAAGAGACAAAAAAAGCCGGCGGAAAAAAACTCTTGGCACTCTTTTTCAGTCAGAATTATCAAATTAATACAAATAGGTACCTACAGTACAAATTGACCGTGACATGAAAAAAAAAAACAAACACAACTTTGTACTTATTATCCCGGAAAAGTATATACAATAAAAAACAAACTTAATTTTGCGGTTCGATCCGATATAAATATATACAATGTAAATGTATATATTTATAGTTAAACTTATACTTTGGCCTTTTTAGTATCAATTGATGTAGATTAGTCATTTTAATGACATGCTTTTTATAGCGCCTTCTTTTTAGATTTTCTTTTGTACAAGAGGTTAAACCATATCCTATACATTAATCACATACCCAACAAAAAATAAAATTTCCTTCGTTTGCCAACTTTTTTCTAGAAATAAAGTATATTTGAGTCTGAAAAGAATATCAAACAGTATTTTGGAAAAATAAACAGTACCTATTAAATTTATTTAATGTTCTAAACACAAACTTTTAGAGCTTCTTGCGCACATTATTAATTAAAGCATACTAAGCATTACTAGCATATGAAGTGTTTAGCTTTTTATGCTGAAAACAATATTTTGCATACTTTATTTTTGTTTAACAGTTAACAGTATAATGTAGTGAAAACTGTTAAAAACAGTATGGTTTGCATTCCTAGCTATAGCAATAGTTTCACCGTATAGCTAACGGTGTAAACAGACCTTAACCAAGTGAGAACAGTCCGTCATCCGTAAATAACACTCAGGGTGATATTAATAGGGAAAGAGGTCGTTGGAAAATGTCCCATTAATTAACTAATTAATGAGCTAATTATCCGACTGCAATGAGTAATAATCAACGAATGCATAGCATTAAAACACCAACTGCACCTACATTTGTAGGTAAAAAATTAATATTGTCTAAATTTTTCACGATTCATAAATTTGAAATAAAAAACTTTGTAGCCGAATTTATTACGTATATTTATACAGGGTGACTGGTCATGAATTCAGAAAACTTTAGATATTGAAGAAGAGCACTCTGTACTCGATTCTGATCATAAATATTTAATAAAAGTAGGTAGGTACTTAATTTTTCACCAGAATTCCCTATAAATAAATAAAGAGACATTACTACATTAACCTTCCATGCTGGACTGGGAGCTAAAGAAAAACATAGAATGTGCCAGCTGCTTCTCTTCCCGGGCATACTGTAAAAGTCAGTTAAGGGACGGAGGTTTTTTTGACTTTTTTTGTGGGCGATAGGCTGACCCCTATCACTGCATGTCTCTCTCCATAATTATAATGCCCCCAAATTTGTCAAACGTGACATCAGATGGTTCTGCCTCTGATGGTATAGCCTCTGTTGTTCTGCCTACCCCATTAGGGATACAGGCGTGACGTTATGTATGTATGTATGTACATTACTACACTTTTCCCGACGCGCTGCCTCAGTCAAAACGCACACAGCAGTGTTCCCGCCACACGCTAAGTATCCATTTTATTACGCCTATGTAACCATGCGTTGCGTAATGAATTCTTTAACTTTCAGTTAAGTTTACTCAGTTAATAATTAACATTTATTTTATTTTTTCTCTTCATGTATGATCTCAACCTACCACATCCTCAAATTTCGAAAGTGACCCACCAGCCACCCTGTATTTTACGTTTGAACTGGACATTTGAAGGGTGGTCGCTAGCCAGTCTTACCCTGACGGGATCCTACCTCCAAGCAGGGGTGTCACTCGGATTAGTCGCTTTTTACGACAGGCTTACCCAGATAGTTATTTTTAGCCGACCACAGGCAATTGCTTAATTAATAATTACTTATTAAAACTATGAATTACAGCGTTTCTTACTATATATAGCTTTTAAGGTTGTGTATTCATTTTTCCATATGTTTCGATGACCACTTTGGCGATGGAGTAAACCTGTCTGCCTCAGACACCAGTGGTTGCAGGTTCGATTCCCGCACGGAACAAGAAAAAAAAATGTTCCGTACATACAAACATACATAACGTCACGCCTGTATCCCTTATGGGGTAGTCAGAACACCAGAGGTTACAAGACCATCTGATGTCACGTTTGACAAATTTAGAGGTATTATAAAGATGGAAAGAGACTATTGTAGTGACAGGAGGTCAGCCTATCGCCCACAAAAACGCCTTTAAAACTTCTGTCCCTTAACTGACTTATACAGTATGCCCGGGAAGAGAAGCAGCTGGCACATTCTACGTTTTTCTTTCGCTCCCAGTCCAGCATGGAAGCAAAAATGTTCCGTGTCTGGGTATTTATCTATTTTTGTATTTATATTCTAGGTTCCCCCCTAGTTCGCTAAATGGTATCCCATAACACAAGCAATGCTTACTTTGGGGCCATGTAGTTGGTGTGATTGTCTGGGGATTTTATTTATTTTTTAAGAGACCCATCTCTTTACTTTTTATTCTCACTTATCGTGAAAACCTGCTTTTCGGTCTCGGCCATCACGAGGTTCTCGTCATGCGGGATAGCTATGTCCACCAAAACCACCTTAAACAACTATCGGTCCATTATCACGATATCAGGCTTATTCACTAAAATAGTCCTGTCCGTGATAATGGACTATTCTCATGAATAGTCCTGTAGAGCTTGGCTTAGAGCTTGGCGCTGACGTTTTCGAGAACGAGCTCCGGCGCATACTGGTAATAAGGCAGTTTCTGATAGATGAGTTTTTACGGTTTCATTGAGTTTATTTTCAAAATAATAAACTCAAAAATCAAAAACCACTAACTCAAACCTTTCTACCAAGAAACCGGCTACTCACGGCGCTCACGACTCACACGCTCACGAACCGCGACGTGAGTAGACTAGGTAAAGTTGCACGTACGAGTTGAGGCCGATGGATGCGCAAGCGACCTCTGGATTGACTGGTGAAGCGTTTAAGGGTTTCCAGTTGCGCTGTATTCTATTGTGTCAGTTGTCAACCGGATCTTGTTGAATTTTGATTTGTGTTTTACGATGTGTATAAAAACACCGAGATGTTTCGATGCAGTCATCTATACTTATAATAAATCTGTAGAGAGGTCAATTCTGTACCTGAAATATATTTTCAAAATAACAAAATAAAGGGGGTGATTAGTGATCGATACTGATGCCAAAAATGCAATCAGCAAAATTTTTGTCTGTCTGTCTGTTCCTTATAGAAACAAAAACTACTAGACGGATTTTAACGAAACCTGGTAAAATTATTCATCATACTTTCTGAATAATTTTACCAGGATTCTTCATTTTTATTTTTGTTATTAAAGATAGTTAGGGCCTTGGAGAAGAAAATAACCTACTCGAAAAACTAATTCAATACAGACGAAGTCACGGGCATCATCTATGTAATATACCTCCCTACCTATACTTTTTCACAAAACCTAGGTAAAACTGCGGATCACTGCTTTGTTGTAACAGTTTTTGAAGTAATTCTGTCTGTTTATCTATCAGTAACGCTTTCACAGCTAAACTACTGAGTCGATTTTGACGAAATTTAGAATAAGGTAAGTTTTAACTTCAAGGAGGATATAATAATAGTATTTATCCAACTCTAATAAACGGTATCCACGCGGACGAAGTCGCGGGTCACAGCTATGCAAAATATAATCTTCTCTGTCGTGCGGCATTAATTTTTTGGATCAAGGTATATCTTCAAGGTATATGAATTAAAAACGATATGTAAATTAAAAAAAATATATATACAGGGTTATTGGTAATTAGACCGGATCCTTTTAAGGGGTGGTAGGGGATGTCATTTGCAACAATTTGACCCCACATTGTGATATCCGGAAATGGCTCATTTTTGTGATATAATTTTTTTTTTAAATTTATTTTAGAATACCCGGTTTTCTTCATTAAAAATTAAATTTAAAAAAAAGTTACAATCGATTTCAATTCTATTTCCTGTTTTAGAGATACCTTGATACGGCTCTTAAGAATAAATAATAATATCATACTAATGTGGATCCATTCAGAAACTAGAGGCTGTTTCATTATTTTTCTTTGATATTTTTTATAACATTATTTACATAAACATTTATTTTCTCCACAAAAACGCTAATGAATTCAGTCTGCATTTCATTTAAAAAACATCTACAGTTTGTTACGTATCGAATGAGGTAAAAAAGTTGGTGCTTTAATACACAGTTGCAGAAATAATTAGATCCGCGTCTTCTAACAGCTCTACCAGTGTCCAGGTAGCGAGCTCAAACATTTCGGATAGCTCACCGCGATAAAGCTAGGCGTAGAGCTACTGGTCGTTGAGATTCTCTCTCTTGCAGCAATACTAGTGCTCTAAAAGCTGTTTCTATGCTCACATGGTGCCAAATACGTGGCATTGTAATGAGTTCTAATGAAAACTCAAAAAAGTAGTGAAACAAATCGAGAAACGTTCGTAACGATAGTCTAAACACAAGTGATTAAGCAATTGTAAATAGGGTAATTTTAATTTGATTTGTTTACGTCTTTCCACTTGAGAGTAAATATTAAAAAACGTTGTTCAGAATAATGCTAAGAATACATAAACATATCAATTTTATGCAGAGACATTTTAACTAGCTTAAAATTTAGTTTAAAGTGTCATACAATCGTTTTTTGTGAAAAAACTATTTCGTTTATATTTTCTATATTCCAGTGCAGGAGCCCTATTTATCACATAGTTTATTTCATCACAATATTGTTAAGACTTATCTTAACAACGTGTTTTACAAAGAAGGCTTATGAGATTCTTATAAAATATGTTGTATGCATTTCTCAAGATATGTATGAATTAAATAATTTTTAAAACAATATTTCATACATTTCCTAAATAGCTTCGTCATTTCCTTGGAATTGATGAACATAAAGCATCGAAACAGATAAACGAAGACTTTATTAAACATTGTTGAATCATTTCTGTCTCACCATTTTTAGATGTCAAAAAAAACAAAATAAAAATTTTGAAAAACCCACGACGCGACGGTTAAAAAGTAATTGAAAAAGAATAAAATAATTTAAAATTCCCCGACTGAAATGATTTATGTGACGAGAGATAATTAACGTGAAAAGCTTTTTTAAAAGTTCACTTAATCTCACACAAAGTCGGTCATATTATGAACAACATACTATTCGTTTTCATAGCACTTCCCTACGCTTACCTATTCGGTTCTCGAAGATGTAGATGTCGCAATAACATAGGTGTTCAACTCCCTATGAACTTTATAAGAAGAGCAAGAAAATCCGTCTGGGGCAGCCATTGAATGAATTCGTTTTGTAGTTTTATATTGAAATTTAAAATATTGATGGCAGCCCTCGACGGATTTTCTTGCTCTTCTTATAAAGTTCATAGGGAGTTGAATACCTATGTTATTGCGACATCTACATCTTCGAGAACCGAATAGGTAAGCGTAGGGAAGTGCTATGAAAACGAATAGTATGTTGTTCATAATATGACCGACTTTGTGTGAGATTAAGTGAACTTTTAAAAAAGCTTTTCACGTTAATTATCTCTCGTCACATAAATCATTTCAGTCGGGGAATTTTAAATTATTTTATTCTTTTTCAATTACTTTTTAACCGTCGCGTCGTGGGTTTTTCAAAATTTTTATTTTGTTTTTTTATTTCAAACTTTTTAAAGAGCATAATATAGGTACCATACATTACATTACACAATACCTCGTTCCTCATCAGCCCTCTAATGTCCCCACCACCGCTGGAAAACCCATGTTGTTTATTTAAATACATAGTGAAGTATTATAATAAGTATTTACAACTCAACTTTGCTGGTGGCTCAACTTTGCTGGGGCTTTGTTGTAATGTAACTCGATATCATATTACGTAGAATGGTTTGTGCAAACCAATGTTACCATTCTTCAAAACCAGTGGTCCGATTTTAATGCGGTTTTCAGTGATGGCTTTATGTTTACTGCAGCGCCCCCTGATGAGTTGTTACCCGCATTAAAATCGGACCAGCGGTTTTAAAGATTAATGGTAACATGCAGCGCCCCCTGGCGAGTTGTTACAGTAACACCTATCTAAGAACATGCACCAATCAAACCCAAAGCGATCACTGAAAGCCACATTTAAATCGGACCAATGGTTTTGCAGAATTAATGGTTGTTATTACAAACAAATGTTTACTGCAGCGCCCTCTGATGAGTTGTTACCGTTAAACCTATTTAAGAACATTATACCAATCAAATCCAAAGCGATACTTAATTGAAAACGGCATTCAAATCGGACCAATGGTTTGCAAACAAATATTTACTGCAGCACCCCCTGGTGAGTTGTTACCGTAACACCTATCTCAGAACATGCGCTAATCAAATCCAAAGCGATCACTGAAAACAGCATTTAAATCGGACCAATGGTTTTGCAGATAAACGGTAACATTGGCTTTTACAAACAAATGTTTACTGCAACGCCCCCTGGCGAGTTGTTACCGCGACACCTATCTAAGAACATGCACCAATCAAATCCAAAGCGATTACTGAAAACCGCATTAAAATCGGACCAGTGGTTCTGGAGATAAATGGTAACATTGTTTGCACAAACACCCTCTCACCCCAAACGCATATACCGTCTCCGTTCCGTCGTGGGTAAAAATTGATTTCAAGATTATTCCGCGAACGTCCAAAAGGGCAGCTGCACCAGTTCACCATTTCTTACAAATATTTAATCCTTATTAAATCCCACCAAAAGCACCAAATGAAAATGGTACCAGTAGGTAACATGCCAACTGTTTTAACTTATGGAAATCTCGTTACGAAATAAAGACTATAATAGTTCTTAAATGAAGGCCAAAAGGTTTCTAGTTCATTGCGTTGGGCCATTTCGAAGGTATGTCTACATAAATAATTACGATTATTTTTATTCACAAGGCTGGAGAGATGCGAAAAAATGCAAAATATTTTTAATAAAATAAGTGTTATTTTTGCATTCAGATTTGCCGCATTAGGTGCGATACTTTTTATTGATAAAATTTAGCATATTAACTTTCTCAACAATTTCACTAACAGCAGATATGTTTTTTTTTAAATATGACGCCAGACATTAAACAGCTGTGGTACTTAACTATAGGCACTTGTGTAGATTTTAGGAATATCTAACCTAAAAAGTACCCTGTTATGTCCTCAACAACTGGACTATCTAACGCATCGTTATTTACTCCGTCTTCGTCTGGTAGTTACTTTCTGAGATATAAAATACAGCCTTCTGCTTAATAAGTCTAAAAGCTATCAATGCAAAAATAGATGTTCCAATCTAGTTAAAATGTTTCTGAGATTGACGCATTCTTTCAAACAAAGGCAATGTTTCCAAATTGGAATATTTAATTAACACTAGACCAAAACGTAGCTAAAATTTACTTGGTGGTAGGATCCCTTCTGGGTCCGCCTGGCTAGCGACCACCCTTTATATAAAGTCTGCCGCCAAATGTTACCGCTCCGGCGGTAATGTGTTCCGGCAATATTGTATAAAGAGCCAGTTCCTTCCTAAACCCGTGTGCCTTCATCTTCGACCTCATCGTCACTTACCATCAGGTGAGATTGAGGTCAAACGCGGGTTTAGTCACTTATAAAAAAAAAAAAATTATGCTGGTATCGATAAAAATATCGAAAAATTACAATAAGCTTAATTAATGGCGCACAAAAATGTTAAAGGCAACCGCCATGCCAGGTCGTCTTAACATTTCGCCATTTCTGATAAATAAATAAATATTTCTGACACTCACACAACATTATCTAGCCCAAATGAAGTTTCTTAAAGAACTTGTGTTATGGATACTAGATAACTGATATACTTAAGAAATTTATACACATATATATTGAATAAATACATATTTTTTATTAGAATAAACTTAAATACACATATAAACATCCATGGCTTGACGACTAATATCTGTGTTCATCACATAAATATCCGCCACTGCCGGGATTCGAACATGGCATAGAAGGCAATGTATGTTACCGCTACACCAGCCGGTCGTCAAATTCTGATACGTCAAAACTCTCATTGTCATGTCATTTGGAACAAATCTTTCACATGAAGGAGGAATGGAATGTCTATGTACGGAGAAGCGATTTTTAATAAATCTTGTTGCTTTTTTAATGTGATGTCTATCTGAAATTGAGTGATTACTATTTTTTTGTATACTTATTCTCTTCAATATATCCTTATTCTCGCATTCTAGCCCCAGATACAAAGAAACGGATATATAACTATTCCTTTTTACTATATTAGTATAATAGATAGTAGAGGTTTTAAAGGTGAATTTGTGGGCGATAGGCTGACCCCCTGTCACTACAATAGTCTGTCTCCATCTTTATAATACCTCCAAATTTGTCAAGCGTGACATCGGATGGTCTTGTTGCCTCTGGTGTTCTGCCTACCCCATAAGGGAAACAGGTATGTATGTAGTATATATGTAGTATGTAGTATATAGTAGACTAGACACCGCGCGCGGTTTTACCCGCGTAACTTTTGATCCCGTGGGAATTTCGGGATAAAATAGCCTAGCCTATAACCTTTCTCAAGAGTTGGGCTATCAAATGCAAAAAGAATTTTAAAAATCCCACTTGTAGTTTCTGAGATTAGCGCGTTCAAACAAACAACCAAAAAAACAAACTCTTCAGCTTTATATATTAGTATAGATAATGGTTACTATCAGTAATCTAACAATTTGTCGGTAACTTTGATCAATCGTTTTCTTTGGACATCTGGTCGTATGTCCCATAATTAATATGGAAATTAATGTCTCATCCACCCTTATAAGTACTCGAATAGTCTTGATTAAAACGCGCAGAGAATAATACTATACTGTTTAATAATAGAACCTTTAGAATAATACTATTTACTACTACTGCCCGCGACGTCGTCTGCGTGAACGCTATGCAGCACCAAACGCACCTACGATTATAACACTGCTAGCGTGATAATATGTAGCCTATATGTTGACCCGACTTCTTAACTATCTTCATGCCAAATTTGAAGTAAATCCATGCAGTACTTTTTGAGTTTATCCCGGAAAGACAAACAGACAAACAGACAAAAATTCTAAAAACTATATTTTTTTGTTTCTGTTTCGATTGTAGATCATACCCCAAGTATTCTTTTAAAAAAATATTCAATGTACAGTTTTGACTTTCCTACCATTTTATTATATGTATAGATACTAGCCGTAGTGAGCGGTTTTGCTTAGGTGCAGTTTATTTATTTATTTAATATGGCAAACACACAGATTACAATCAAATAAAAGAAAGAAGAAAACAAAGTAACAGTTTTGAGCAAGATTGCAATCCTAGACGTGCTTACACAGCAGCACAAACAAAGATGTTAGTGATATACAGCTTAAAGATAGTGTTAGTTAATTAATCAATTAAGATTACATGAAATAAAACAGTTGGTACAAGTTAAACAATTAGAATAGTTCCAAAAATATTTGTAAAATAAATTAATTAAAACAGGAAGGTAGGTACATATAATATAATAAAAGAGACCATTTAAATTTAAAATTGAACTAATTAACATGAATTTACGTTGGTGCATGACATGTGCCCATGAGGAGATCGCGTAAGAGTTTTTTAAAACGTCTAAAGCGGTTGTTAAATATATCCAAAGTGTTGCACTGTTTGCTATAGTTTGGTCTTAACACTCAACCAGACATAGCATTGTTGATAAATTTATTGGTTTTTGTCCCTGTTTCAAACACTAAGGTTCAAAAGAGTAATATTCACGGTCCATACAGTCTCTGACCTGTCAAACAACTTTTTGTTAGGTATGTGAATGTATAAAGATGATATTGCCATTGAAATGCTGCCTGTTTATATCTAAACTATTGGTGCAGACTTGGTTTAATTTATTAGAAACGATATCGGGATTTTCATTTCAAGTGGATAATACTAGTAGTTTATTGAATAACTTGAGAGGGTACAGTATTAAAATCCTTATTGCGGTTTCTAATATAAGTAAATGATTTGGAATAAATTAACAATATAAATCCTAAGTTAAACAATAAAATAAACAATAAAATAAAATTAATTAGTAGAGTGTATGCCGATGCAAAATGACGACACCTCAGTAAAGCGAAATTAGTTCTATTTTGTGAAATCCATTCCGACCCGCGGGTCGGATGAAGCATTTTCAGACCGATACTTGGATCAAACATAGACTACTTTCCGAGTATGAGAAATGAAAAGGTTATATACAAACCTATAGTTCCGTCCATTCTAAACTGGGAGCAAAAGAAAAACATAGAATTTACCAGCTGATTCTCTTCCCAGGCATACTGTAAAAGTCAGTTAAGGGACAGATGTTTTATTGGCATTATGTGGGCGATAGGCTGACCGCCTGTCACTGCAATAGTCTCTCTACATCATTATAATACCTCCAAATTTGGCGAACGTGATATTAAGTAGTTTTATAGCCTCTGGAGTTCTGCCTACCCCATAAGCAACATGGTGGCCCGTAGATTTGCAGGGTGTAGTAAGCAAGTTAAGCTGACTTTGTTCAAAGCGTATTGCCAGACGTTCTACACATTCAGTTTATGGGTCAACTACACGCAGCGAGTATATAGTACGATGCGAGTGCAATACAACAATGCATTAAGGATGTTGTTTGGGTTGCCGTGGTATTGTAGTGCGTCGGGTATGTTTGCCGAGGCACAGACTTATTGTTTTTACGCCATCATTCGTAAGCGCAGCGCCTAGCTGCTTAGTCGGGTGCGCGCCACCTCGAACAGCATCCTGGATGCACTGGCAAACAGGTAGGATTCTACATTGTTAAAAGGCTGGGTTAATCTACATGCTACTGGGAATCAGCCGGGAGCATGCCTTAATTAAATATGTAGATAATATTATTTTATTTTATACTTATTCAAAATTTAATTTTAATTTAATTTAATTTCAATTTAATTTGTATTATACCCTCTCATCAAAATTATAATTCATAAATTTAATAAATAACTAGATAACTAACACTAGTCATTAAGGTTAAAATTTGTCATTACTAACACCTATGGATGTAATATCTAAAATAAATATGTTTGAATTTGAAGAAGGGATACAGGCGTGAAGTTATGCACGTATGTATGTTCATTTTTATAATATGTAGATATACTTAATCACGTCATCACATAAGATGCACTTATTATCGTAAATATTACTTAGACTCGTGTGATCTAGCGATACCTTATGTAACCACTCACTTAAGTATATACTTCTTGAGATTGCATGTATGTAATGGTTCGTGCTGGTAAATGTAAGTATGGAATATGCGAATAATATCCGCTTAACCCGATATTGTATACTAACGGTCTATTAGACCCCTGCGGTTTGAATAGCGACCTTCGAAAAATTTGCCGTAGTGGAAGCTTCTTGGTTTCTAATATTTTTACAATTCACATCATAATACTATGTTTTGTTATTTCTTTACATTATGTGTGCCATTAGTTTGTAATAATTATCTCTTTCATACCCTTTCAATAACTTAGTAAACCCCTAATAACTGTTGGGTTAGGTACCAACTGAAAATCGGCGCCATGTTGCTTTAACAGCATGGTATTGTAGCCGAGCTGGGCACCTTTTTCTTGTAATACCTATGTAAACTTATTGTCTAATGTTACCTTAATTTTGATTTTATTTTATGTCCTTGTTTTTTTGCATTACGAGAAATAAACGTTTTGAATTTAAATTTGAATTTGAATAGAAATTCATGGCTTTGGGTTTAATTTAACAGTGTCAAAGCCTGCGTGTAACCTTAATCCCGTATGATAGTAAGTGATGTAAAAGTAGTGAAAGTAGACAGTGGGGGGTTTTGAGAACTTTTTATATGACAATACTAACATGAATGTCAAAGTCACTGTTGTCAAGGTGTCACTGTTGTCAATCGAACGGTTGTTGGTGGTTTTGGTACCTAATTGAGATTTTGGAATTTCTGAACTTGAAAATGAATATAAAAATGAAAATTTAGATAGTTTCATAATCAAGGTAGGAAACAGCGATACCAGTGACTCTGACGATTCATTCCATATATAATTTATTTATTTCATTCCATAGATAATTTATTTATTTTTTCTTAATTGTACACCACAGAAAAAAAATACAAAGTATAACAAAAGCAGAAACATGGTACAAACGGTGGTCTTATCTCTATTAAGCAATTTCTTCCAGACAACCTTTGGGTGAGAATTGGAGACTAATTTATAGAGTGCATAGGCGTACATATAAATACTATAGTTATTTCATATTTGCTGGATTCAGATTTTGATTACAATGAATTAAAATAATTATTGTATTTTGTTGTTATTTTTTACGATACTTTTATAAAAAATTATACTTAAGTATCAAGTTTGTTTAAACCATGTATTTCGTATTATTGTCGGGGATACCATGATGCTATTTTTTTTTTATTTGCGAGGTTTTTCCAGTCTCTACTTTCATTAGCCAGGCTATTTTTATGAGGAAACTGACTCCGCAGCCAGAATACTCTTTTTATAAACCGAATGGGACGTTTGTCTTCCACGTCACGTGGTGGACAGCGATCAGGAAGAATAAGGTGGTACATGTCCATACACGAGAAACCTATTCACTCGACGTTTAAATGTAATATCAAACCAACTGAATCATGACCCACTTTGCCGAAAATTCGTTTGAAACTGTCAAACTTGTAAGGTCTATGGCGTATAATGCACTTATGACTTTTTAGATACTGTACGAATTCTGTCCTCATTAAATGTCAGTGTCGAATGAAATGATAACAAGTTCGTCACCAAGGAAACCTATCTTCAAGTGAATTTCGACCTACCAGCATTGAGAAGATTAGCCAAAATGAGCTTGTTGTGGGTCATGAAAACTGACGCAGGCTGCTCGTTTCCCACTTTGGCAATCCGTACCTATACGGAACTATGGAATGTGGATATATGATTATGACCTTTTATCACATCAAACTGCATCATATTAGTATAAACAAGTGCTCGGCTATACCAAGACAAGTACTTCATGCTTGTTATAAAATCTCGTGTGGTTATAAGATCTCCAATTCCTAGACTCATTGGGTAAAGACCTAATAATAGACCCAAAAGCTGTTTTATTGTTTAAACATTGAACAAAAACACAAAAGGGATACGATGGAATTTACATTTTTTAAAGGATTTCCGTGGCGATTATTTTATTTTTCACTAGCTGTTGCGCGCGGTTTTACCCGCGCAATTTCGATTCTCGCGGGATTTTCGGGATAAAAAGTAGCCTATACGGATTCGGAAGAATTCCTCTGAGTAATGGTAAAAGAAATTTTGAAATCGGTCCAGTAGGTTTTGAGCCTATTCAATACAAACATACAAAAATACAAAGGTTTCCTCTTTATAATATTAAGTATAGATAAACCGAAGTGTGAGTTGGGGCGGTTACGCACTCCATACGATTTTTATCCGATCCTAATCTGAGGAACGAAGGCCCGGCGCGGCGCGGAGCGGGCTAGCGGAGTAGCTGTAGATTTTTTTAACCTCAGTCACAAACAGAGGTTTAATATTTATATAGTTAGACGTAATAATATAATCTAACGTCACTACATAATTGCTGCAATGGCTAATGAGCGCAAAAACGAGTGACCAAAGGTTTATTATAGGTAATTAAGTGTTTAATAAGTACCTAATACTTAACTATTATAATGTGTAGTTTTATGGCTTCTAAGAAGGCTACATAGTTGGAGAAACAAGACAATTTTAACTTCAAAGGATGACCTTTTCCATCGCATAAATAAATAAGTAAATATTTCTGACATTCACACTTCATGTCTAGCTTAAATTAAGTTTCTTAAAGAACTTGTGTTAGCAAATACTTACATACATACATACATAACTTCACGCCTGTATCCCTTATGGGGTATGCAGAACACCAGAGGCTATAAAACCACCTAATATCACGTTCGCCAAATTTTGAGGTATTATAACGATGGAGAGAGACAGGGGGTCAGCCTATCGCCCACATAATGCCAATAAAACCTCTATATCCCTTAACTGACTTTTACAGTATGCCCGGGAAGAGAAGCAGCTGGCACATTCTATGTTTTTTCTTCGCTCCCAGTCCAGCATGGGAGCAAATATAATACGTAAATCATTTACAACTTTGCTTCAAGTAATGTAAGTTTAAAGCATTTCAAGTGTGGTTTAAGGACATCCAGCTGTAATTAGCATGGATTTTCTAAGGTCATACGTTCATTCTTGAAATGCTGCGAATATTTTCTTCTATGTGTCAATATTTAACACATACCTCATAATTAATTCTTAAGGCCTAACCCGCAATTATTTTACTTGGCTTACCTACCTTGTTTAAATATCTGATTACTTATTCGAAGCCTTCTGTAAACCTATCATCACAACTCTTTGTAGTGCGCCCACAGCAGGGCATGAGTCTCTACCCTGGATGACGAGGAGGTTTAGCCCGTAATGCACCAAGCTGGCCCAGTGCTGGTTCATGGATGTCAGAATTTTAAGGGCGCCGAAATGACTCCTGACATACCCTAACGACTACTGTATACTAGTACACAGCACCCGGCGCCGAATGCTTAAAGTACCGTCTTTTAATCGATGGCTTCTGTGGCGCAGTGGTGTAAGAGGCTTCTACGTAATCCATGAGGTCGCGAGTTTGGTTCCACACGAACTAAAAAAAAAAGTCGTGTGGCACTCGGAGACTGTCGCGGTTAAGCTACTGCATAGCATTTTTTATCAACTTATGCAATTATAATTATTTATTTATTTTATTAATGTAGTAATGTTTGATCTAATATGAAGTTCCACAAGTTCCTAGTAGATGGCGCTGATTGTTTATTAAAGCCCGCATGTAAAGTTATGGAATCAAAGTATCACCGCTGTGCCGGTCGGAGTGGGGGGTGTTAGGTTTTTTTTCGTTACGGAATTTCTGGGTTCGGTCCCCACGCTCAAGGCCCGCGATAGAAGCTATGCAATAGCTTAAAAATAACCGGGTCTGGTATTTATTTTTATACGTATTGATATTCTAGGTTCCCCCCTAGTTCGCTACAAGGTACCCCATATCACAAGCTTTGATTAGTTTTGTCCATGTAGTTGGTGTTATATTTATTTAATACAAGTTATTTCACGCGGTTTTATCTGCGCAATTTCAGGAATATCAGGATAGTGCCTATGTGCTATTCCCGACTGTACATTTTAACTATGCCAAATTCCATCCAAATCTGTTTTCCTTTCTGCCGTAATTGAGGTACAAACATCCATAGATACAAACTTTCACATTCATAATATTAGTAAGATTCATTACAATTCAACGATAAAATTTATTCCGTTACTATCATCAGCCAAAAATAGGTAACCAGCGCATCTAGGTCGTCTTGAAATTTCGCAAAGTTTTTTGTTTACTGGCAACACGGGTCATGGTAAATCGGCAATGTCAAAAGTTAATGATGGTTCTCTCGTTTTTTTGTTCTTTTTATGTGTTTTCTTACATTAATATCTTTATATCTTTTTACGCTGTATTAGACGACCGGCTGGTGTAGCGGTAACATACATTACCTTCTATGCCAGAGGTCCTGGGTTCGAACCCGGCGGCGGCGGATATTTGTGTGATGAACACAGATATTAGTCGTCAAGTCATGGATGTTTATTTAAGTTTATTCTAATAAAAAATATGTATTTATTCAATATGTATGTTTATATATTTCTTAAGTATATCAGTTATCTAGTATCCAAAACACAAGTTCTTTAAGAAACTTAATTTGGGCTAGATACTGTTGTGTGAATGTCAGAAATATTTATTTATTAATAAAAGTTTTCAAACTAACTGTCTGCTAAAATTCTATCTATTTTGGTTAAATGTATTGTTTTCTGATGAAAATGCTGATAAGAAATGTGATTGTCTAGGCTGAAAACGTTACAACATAAAAGGGTCCTGCTGGCATGAAAAAGGTCTCACAGAAAATAATAACAATTTGAAAAACGTATAAATTAATTTTTAAGGTACTAAAATGCCTCTAATCGGGGCCGTATAGCATTGGTCTGAAGACCTCCAAACGGCTGAGGGTTCTGCTGGAAAATAGCTTATGATACCTTAGCAATTAAGGCACAATTTAGTTATTTATACTTTTTGGAAAGTACTAAATACTACGGACGCTGAACTGTAGTTGTAGATCGATTTAAAGACAGGGTCCTGCTGCGTATACGGGCCGCGAATATACAAAGGCTATACTATTTGAGTCACGAGTCAGACTCTAATAGAGGAGCTTTTGTATAAGCATATTACTCGACAATACCTTATCTAACTCAGTAAAAAAATTGACTGAAATGGATTAGCTTTTGCTCTTGTAATTTTCAAAGAAATGCAAAGACAAAACCTAGTACTGTATAATATAATATAACATATTCACTCAAATAGATAAGCTTTTGTCAAAATAAAAAGTAGGTATATCTTTGTTTGATATACATTGCGATGAAAGAGATAAGCTACGAGAAGGGCTCCCGCACCGGAAGGCGGAGTCGGTACGGTTAGGTGCGACGACGAGCGCAGCGAGGAGGAGCATGTTAGGTTGCATATAGTTATACACGTGCGCGAGCCAAGCAAGCAAAGCGAGCGGTGCCGGGGCAGCGGCCGGCGAAGTGGTCAGTGTCATAGTCAACCCTGGAAAATCCCGACATAATCAAAAGTCAAACGTTAAGTCATCAAAATAACGATGGTCATAATGCATGCACATTTTATTCCTATCTTTGAAAATCACAACAATTGTCATTTAAGTATCAAATTGAAGCCAACGATCGGTAAATATAGATATCAAATTGGATAGCTTTTGTTGCTGCAATGTTAAATTGAAGTTATCTCACAAAGTCTACGCGACTTCGGTCAATTTCTGTACTAGAATAGATTAGGGTTTCGGCAAGTTTTTGTCATACAAAAGCTAAGCCAATTCAGTTTGCACTTTCACTCTAATGGTATAGCCTTTGTAAATACGCCTCCCGGGCCCTGCCTACATGCCATCAAAATGACTTTAGGTTTTTGCAAGTTTACGTACTAACACGATAGCCTAATTTACTGTAACACTATTTTCTGAAAACCTTTTTTACTTGTATACTTGTGATATATTAAATAGTTCATCTCTACAGCTTATAATTGGATCATTTGTCTGTATGTTTGAGGTAATCTTCGGAACTAATAAATTTTGATTTGCTTTGAATCAGTCTAAGAGCACTTTTCTGGGCTTATTAAAAGACTTTGAAACATCACATTTTTCACAGAGTATTGTCAAAGAATTTACATACATACATTACTTCACGCCTTTATCTCTTATGGGTTAGAGAGAACACCAGAGGCTATAAAACCATCTGATGTCACGTTTGTCAATTTTGGAGGCAATATAATGATGGGGAGTCTATTGCAGTGACAGGGGATCAGGATATCGCCCTCAAAAAAATGTCCAATAAAACTTTACAGTATGCCTGGGAAGAGAAGCAGCTGGCACATTCTATGTTTTTCCTTCACTCCCACCCAGTCCAGCATTAAAGACAAAGAAATCAACCAAAACAAATTCAAAGAATTTGTTGAAATATTTGAGACAAATAGAGAATAATTAAGAGTAAAGAATATTGGAGTCTTTAACCGCAGAGACAACAAAATATTTGAGACAAATAGTACTCAAACGGAATCGCGTACTCACGCTTAATGAAATGTAAACAATTTGAAACTTATTCGCTTATAAATAAGGTTAAAAGTTCAATGACATTGAGCTCGACTCAACATTAGATTCGCTAATTTTAAGTCGCGCTTTTGTCAAATTAGGAGACTTTAAATTCGTTTTTAAAGAAGTCGTCGTAGCGCCGAGGTTACTGTGTGTATCAAACGATATCACAGGTCAAGCAACGTTCGGCGCGGCCGGTACTTGGATGGGTGACCGCCGACCATTCATTTCTCACGGCTTCGGAGGGCACGTTAAGCAGTTAGGGTTTGCCAGAAGCCATTTTCGGCGCCGCAGTCGGTCCCGGGTGCTTTATAATTGTATACAGCAGTCGTTAGGGTTTGCCAGAAGCCATTTTCGGCGCCCTGAAAATTCTGACATCCGCCACCCAGCACTGGGCCAGCTTGGTGGATTATGGCCTATACCTCCTCGTCACCTAGGGGAGAGACTCATAGCCCTACAGTGGGCTCTTTAAAAAGAGTCGTGATGATGATGATGAAATTTAAGTTGTTTACAAAATCTGATTTTAAGGCTTCCAAGTTTGACATTAGATAAACTTAAAGTTTGTAACGTTGAATATAGCGGAATGTAGGTATTGACGATCACTTTGGCGATGGGGTAAACCTGTCTGTCTCAGACGCCAGTGGTTAGGGTGGCCAACTATTTTTTCTAGAAATAAAGTATATTTGAGTCTGAAAAAATTAAATGAAATGAAATGAAAAATTTTATTCATCATAAGACCATCGAATTGCCGCTTCATGACGTCACAATTTTGTACTTCGGCTTTAACAAGGTGTTAATAGTTATTGAATAAGATATTACAGTAGACCAAGAGACAAAAAAAGCCGGCGGGAAAAAACTCTTGGCACTCTTTTTCAGTCAGGATTATACGAATTAATACAAATAGGTACATACAGTACAAATTGATCATGACATGAAAAAAAAACAAACACAAGACAGCTAATTGTGAGAGCCAATGTCATGCCACAACCAAATTGCTTACATAGTAGGTGCATTGAGCTATGACAAACTGGGACCAGAGTATTTGAACAAGAATGGAATAAAATAGTGATTGTATCATCAGCAAAACGACCTGGCATGGCTAGCAGCACCCGTTCACGAGTATAACGCAAGCACCAGCCATCACCCTCCTCAACCATATTTTAGGGAAGAGGGTGACCCAATACCCGACGCTACCACTAGCCATGCCGCCTGAGGAAAGAAAAGAAAGAAAAGAACTTCAAACAGAATTCTTTTACACAATTTCTTCAGAATTTCTTACACAAATCATTAAATCAAGTCTAGCATATAAAGTATTTAGCTTCTTATGCTGAAAACAGTATTTTTTATACTTTATTTTTGTTCAACAGTAAACAGTATAATGCAGTGTAAAACAGCATAATACTGTTAAAAACAGTATAATTGGCAACCCTACCAGTGGTTGCGGGTTCGATTCCCGCACGGAACAACCGAAAAAAGAAAATGTTCCGTGTCTGGGTGTTTATCTATTTATGTATTTATATTCCAGGTTCCCCCTAGTTCGCTACATGGTATCCGAGAAAACAAGCTATGCTTACTTTGGTGCCATGTAGTTGGTTTGATTGTCTAAGGATTTTATTATTATTTATTATTCGGCATTTCAAAATCAACACGCCTTTCGGCGGAAAAACCCGACAATAAGACCAGTCGGTCGGGTATCAGGGCAAGGGAGAAAGGAACCGGCGAACGATTCGGGCAGTATCGAGCAATACCGCTTTCTGCATGCGTGCTGGAAGCGAACCGCCGCCAAATCCCAGTCTTTCAAGGTGTCTGACCAGTGTGGCTGGGGTCAAACCGTTTGCGGATATTACAACCGGGATGCTTTCGGTAGACACAACCTCCCACATTTCGGTCATTTATTTATTATTTAATTAGACGTGACTGTACTTTGGTAGTTCTTATATAAAAGAAAAGTAATGGTAGCAAAAAAACTGTTATTAGTTTCATGTTATGGCATGACACATAACTGTAGGTATATGTTACGTTACGTTGTTATTTTGCTTTGTATTGCAACAGAGCTCTTCATTATTTAATGGCGGTACAATGTTAAAATGTTACACATACTATTTAAGGTACTTAGCAATATACATGCAAAAGTTTGTATTTATGGATATTTGTTACGCACAAAACATATTATACCTTGGCAAATAATTCAATGCAGTAAACTGACAGTTCGAAATGTCAAAAAGAAAAATAATGACACCCGTTAAAATCTTCGTTTTGTAAGGTACTGAATGAGAATGATTGAAATTTAATGGTTCTTTTTCATTTGTCTAGCATACAATTTTAAAGTAAAGCTACTGTTGCACACACTCATTACAAGCACGAAAGCATGCTTCAATTGAGCACTTGCTGCGTAGTAGCATGAGCACGCTCGTGAATCGACAGGCTTGCGATTTTTGAGCATGCTACCAATGCAGCGGTGTGGGTAAACAGATTTGCTTATTGAACATGCTAGTATCGATCTAATATCTATCATATCGCTAATATCGATCAGTCGTTCATACTTAAATATAAGCATACTTAAAACTAGCATGCCTATTGCTAGCAAATGTAAACTGCTCCTAGGCATGCTCACTTAAGCGTTCTAAATAGCAAGCTTTTAAGCATGCTTTTTCAGTCAGGGTATGTGTAACAGTGGCTTTATGTTCACGTGAATTTGAGGTGTGTACTTAAAAGAAAATAATTAATTACTGAACATACCTATTTAATCAAAACGGTTACATCAGGAGTAAAATTAGTATTTTGCTACGAAAAAGAAGTAAGTGACGTAATGAATCCCCACACTAGAAATAAGAAAATGAAAGAATAAAATGAAAAAAAAAAATAAAAAAAAATATGTTGTGAGTCAATTTATTTTTTCCAATTTTATGATATTATTTAATTTAAAATATTCATTCGCTCACTTAAACCTAAAGTTCCACTGGAGCTAGAACTATCAAATTCTAGAATATCAGATATCATTTGGGTTAACTGGTAGAAATCGCGTTTCGGGGATAAGGCCGCCCTTTGTATGTAACTTATAATTATTGTTTCGTTTAAACTAACTAGCTTATTATGTATGCTTACAGCTACACGCCTTTCGGCGGGAAAGACCCGACAATCGGACCAGTCAGTCGGGGATCAGGGCAAGAGAGACAGAAACCGGCGAACGATTCGGGCAGTCTCGAGCAAAACCGCTTTTTGCATGCGTGCTGGAAGCGAACCGCCGCCGAATCCCAGCCTTTCAAGGTTTCTGACCAAAGTGGCTGGGGTCAAACCGTTTGCGGATATTACAACCGGGATGATTTCGGTTGACATAACTTCCCTCATTTCGGTCACCTCGTGTGCAAGGTCCAAGTACTTGCGTTGCTTTTCGGTCTCGGCCTATTATTATTATTATCATTTTACTGCATAATTGGCAAGTTATAGTTATATACTAATTCTGCAAGGCTATTCTCCTAAACAACAAGAACTGACATTCGTTGAACTGTTCGACAATACGTCGCCGAGGTCGTCGTCGAGCACAGCGCTGTCGTTTTAGTTACGCGAATAGGAATATAGTAAAGCTTTCAAGTTTTGTTTTTGTGAACTCCCAAATTTTGGCAAACTTTAAATCGGCTTTGATAAAGTATTTTTGATTTTGATAGCTCAACGCTTTGAAAATATTATAGGCTATATTTTACGTTATTTAAAAATTAGTCTATTATTAAGATATCTTGACTGGGAGCGAAAGAAAAACGTAGAATGTGCCAGCTGCTTGTCTTCCCGGGCATACTGTAAAAGTCAGTTCAGGGACAGAGGTTTAAAACGTATTTTTGTGGGCGATAGGCTGATTGCCTGTCACTACTTTATAATACCTCCAAATTTTATCAAACGTGACATGGTCTTATAACCTTTGGTGTTCTGCCTGCCCCATAAGGGATACAGGCGTGAAGTTATGTATGTACGTATGTATCTTTACAGACACTGTGGTAATTTTAAGTCTAAAATCGTTGAATAGGACGAATTCCTATTTAAATGGCTCTATTCTTTACGGTCCCAGTCCTAGTACGCCCCCACAAAGCAAAATTACGGCCACTACGCCCCCATTTTGCAACAACCGTTTTATGGACAAGGTTCTTGAGGAAATACAGATCGAAACAAATATGCTACATACATACATACATACAACGTCACGCCTGTATCCCTTATGGGGTAGGCAGAACACCAGAGGTTACAAGACCATCTGATGTCACGTTTGACAAATTTGGAGGTATTATAAAGATGGAAAGAGACTATTGTAGTGAAAGGAGGTCAGCCTATCGCCCACAAAAACGCCTTTAAAACCTCTGTCCCTTAACTGACTTTTACAGTATGCCCGGGAAGAGAAGCAGCTGGCACATTCTACGTTTTTCTTTCGCTCCCAGTCCAGCATGGAAGTTAACAAATATGCTATCAAATTTAATTTTCATTTCGTTTGGTATAACTGTGATCATCCTTTTATAATTTAGTACTAGGGTTACATTTTAAGTACTCCTATGAAAATTATATCGATAAAAGCGTTTTAAAGTAAGTTTGTCGTTTGTTTAAATACTAATAGGGACTATTAAAATTAGGTAAGTATTATGATCTAATTTGTTATTGCAAAAGCAATGCAAACCAATACCAAAACAATTAGATATTTGTAGAATGTCCTATTAGTAAAATCACTTAGAAGATCCCTCATCTATACTAATATATAAAGCTGAGGAGTTTGTTTTTTTGTTTGTTTGTTTGAACGAGCTAATCTCAGAAACTACAAGTGGGATTTGAAAAATTCTTTTTGCATTTGATAGCCCAACTCTTCAGGAAGGTTATAAGCTATATTTTATCCCAAAATTCCCACGGAATCAAAAGTTACGCGGGTAAAACCGCGCGCGGTGGCTAGTGAGTGATAAGGCTGCCTTTATTGTCTTGAATCCAGATTCTGTTTGTATATATGTTAAAGTATTTTTTATATAGTTAGGTTTGGAAGGTTGTCTTCCATGCCACCTGATGGAAATTGCGCATGAAGACTAAGGTGGTACACGTCCATCCACGAGAAACCTATTCACTCGACACTTAAAAGTTCCAGGACTGTAGTGGTCAGGAAAAACAGACGCAGGCAGATTGTTCCACACCTTGGCAATCCGTACCAAAAAGGAACTATCGAAGCGTTTTGTTCGACTTCTTGGTAAATCCATTATATAGGGATGGAAGTTCTGTCTGCGTCTTGTAGTCCTTATTTTAGTGTCTGGTATTTTGTTCCTATATGTTTGATTCTGGCAATAAAGTGTGTTTATATTGTTAAAGAACTGAAAATATAATCTAAATAAAATCACCCGACCAGGAAAAAAACCTGGGACTCCCGCTTGCCGGACGTTGCTCCACCAAATGAGCTACCTGGCCTTTTTCTAGTGATTATAGTTTATAGTTTTATTGTATATTTTTCAGATATTTAAGAACTTCAAAGTGTTATATGTTTCTATTGTTTTAAACGTTTTTTAAATAGAAACTTTCAATTTTCCGCGGAAATAAATCCGTCATGATGCAACAGTAAAAAAAACTAAAATTCACAGCTATAAAGCACGCAACCACGTTTATTTTAATACCTGCAATTTACTACACTTTCGTCTTAGCGTGTTTCTGAAGTATCAAAAATTCTCTTTTCGACGTAATGTGGGAATTGCTAGAAAGAGACAAATTGTTTTTTCATGAAATGAAAAATAATATCACTTGATTCTCCTGGTGGTATGTGACAGTCAAGTCTATAAGTAAGTACTACATTATTTAGCTCTTAGTAAGTTTCTAACAAAATATAGATTACTGGGTAACGGTAAATAAACTTAATAAATATAATATAAACATACACATTGAATTTACAAATATGTGAAATATACTAAAATAAACATGAGAAACGTAGCAAGTATGTGCGTAGCGCAAAAAATATTCAGCCTAACCGGAATTTGAACCCCGGTCCTCTGGCATAGAAGTCAAAGTTTTTACCACTACACCCAAAGGCCGTTCTGTCCTAAATCAGCGGGTTCCACCGTTCACCTTATTGTAATCAAATCGGGTAACCTGGAGGTCAAACGCGGGCTCTGCTAGTAATACACAAAACAAGAAACGATATTTTTCGTTTGTATACGTATTCTTCCATGCTGGGAGTGAAAGAAAAACATAGAATGTACCAGCTTCTTCTCTTCCCCGGCATACTGTAAAAGTCAGTTAAGAGGCGGAGGTTTTATTAGCGTTTTTTCGCGCGATAGGCTGACCCCCTGTCACTACAACAGTCTCTCTGCATCAATAAAATACCTTCAAAATTGTCAAATGTGACATCAGATGGTTTTATAGCTTCTAGTGTTTTGTCTAAACCATAAGGGATACAGGCACAGTACAGATTAGATATCTGTACTGCGATATAGGCGTCAATTTATGTGGGTAAGTATGTAGGTACGTGTTCTTTATTCATTGAGTTGCTGATTCAGTTCCTTTCATAGCTGCAAAGATATACTTAATCTTATATTTGTGGATGTAATAATATCTTGTCTACATAGTTGTCTTTCTTATTGTTTGTTTATGGCTTTGCACATTTGTAATCCGTATATGAAATAAATGTTACACTTTTTTTCTTTCTTTATTTAATCACTAGCTGTTGCGCGCGGTTTTACCCGCGCAATTTCGATTCCCGCGGGATTTTCGGGATAAAAAGTAGCCTATACGGATTCGGAAGAATCCCTCTAAGTAATGGTTAAAGAAATTTTGAAATCAGTCCAGTAGTTTTTGAGCGTATTCAATACAAACATACAGAAATACAAAGGTTTCCTCTTTATAATATTAGTATAGATTTAAATTAAACAAACATAAGTAACTTTTACTATTTGTCAAGATCGAGATTAACTCGAGTAAAGTCATGGCAAACTGCCAGTAAATCAATAAAGCTAACTTAAGGCGTGTTAAAGCTAAACATATAATTTCAATCTCAACAATTAGCCTATACATAGCCCTTGATACTAAGAGTATACAGAAGGTCAGAGCTTAATTAGATATATTAAGTGTCAGACCTTAATTGCTATTACGTTAAGGTTGCTTATTTCTTACATTTTTCCATACAAACTTTAGAGTCCGAGAGCTTCCCTGTTTTTCCATCCCAGTTAAAGTGAAGCATTGCAATGTTTTTAAGTTTTTGCATTTAAAACGCTCAATTATTCTTAAATAAATGAATTTTTTTAATTTTTATTTATCAAATTTTTCATTTATTTAAGAATAATTGAGCATTTTAAATGCAAAAACTTAAAAACATTATTAGGTTTGTATTCTGATTTCTGCTAAAAGAATCTTTGACCTCGATGACGAAAGCTTTGCCATCTCCTCGACGAGCTCGTCGTCGACAGCGCTGTCAATTTACTTACGCGAATAGCTCTGATGGTGCTTTTAAGCGTCGAGTGAATAGGTTTCTCGTGTATGGACGTGTATCACCTTAGTCTTCATGTCCACTTTCCACTAAGTGGAATGAAGAAATACTATTGATCTTTATTTTGTTAAAAAGTACAAAATTTACAGGGTGACTGATGACAAACCCATTTAGACCCATTTAGGGGTCAAATTTGGATATTAAAGGAGAGCACTCTGTACTCGATTCTGATCCTAATTATGCAATAAAGTTAGTTACTTAATTTTTCACTAGAATTCCCTATAGGTACATAAATAAAGGGGCTTTTTCTCTGTAAGCTGCCTCATCAAAAGTAGTAAGCCGCGCGCCGCCGCAAAAGTAGCATGTTCGCTAGTGTAACCATGCGTTGCGTGATGAATTCTTTAACTTTCGGTTAAGTTTACTCAGTAAATAATTAATATATATTTTTTTTCTTTATGTATGACCTCGCAAACTATAATTGCGAAAGTGACCCACCAGTCACTCTTTATAGGCTCCTTTTTCATAAAAATCCATATATCATATAACAGTTTTAACTCACATTTCGATGAAAAACTTCTTTATCAACTTCTAAAATGAATTCTCATACTTATGAATTATCTCCTAATATTTTTAAGTTTTGTTTTTAATATAAATAAGGTAGTTTAATATACAAACACTAATTCCAAATTAAAATATTGTGCGTCTCAATTTACCAAGAATACCTATATCGTTCGTGGTAACCAAACACGTCCAACTGCGCGGAAAACTGAGTGATACGAGTACCTATAACTAACAAACATTTATTGCTAAGCCCAATGACGAGTTATTCTTTAAGGAATTAGGACTCTTAAGTATATGTTGTATAGACTTAGCTAGGAATAACCTAACCGGCGCAGTATATGCGTGTCCTAGACAGCGTTTTATCTAAGTACTCTATCTACCTTGCTAAATACCACACCTTATATTGAGTATGCCGTAAAATGTCCATTTCAAACTCGGATTTATATATATACTATACAGCTCCGGTTTTTAATATGGTGTGTTTCCTCCTCTAGCCCTTATAACCATCTGCATCCGATCTGGCATGCTCTGCGGGGCTAGCATGCTACCGTCGACAACGATATATCGGGCCTTTTATCGATATTTTCTTAGAATATGGTATTTAGTGTATGTAATTTATTAAGATTATAAAATATTTTGTCCTGTGGTCTTAATCATGGTATCAAATCGAGTAATTCTATCTATTATGGTGCGCATATTAGCTTACATAATAGGATAAAATAACAAAATAATATTTATCTTGTCGTTTTGACTATTTATCGATGGTTGCATGCTAGCCCTGCTGGAGTACATTTCCCACAAGCCGCGCCAAGCAGTAAGTTCAGCATATTGAAGCTGGTGAGGAGTTTGGATGATATCTAATCGGCATGACAAGACTTGTAAGGGTTAATAAAGAAAACTGAAGTTACCAAGAATTTTATAGGTGTCCAAGTTTCCGTGCCGGTCAGTATATTTACAATTGTAGTCCGGCATGGTATTACAACTTGCAACCGACTTCATACTATACGAACATTCTTTAACATACATGTCGATAAAGTTCTGTAATTGCACTGCAAATTCAATACCAATTGTCGTATTATACTGAATCGGTATCTCTCTATTGTGTTCTTGATTCTCCACCTACTTACTATTTCAATTCATTATAAACAATTCATCATTATATTAATTGTGATGTTTTACAGAAGATAAGAAGTTTTGAGAGGTGGCTGCTAACTATGGGCCTTATAAACAAGCTTAAAATTGCTCGGCGGGCAATGGAAAGCGCTATGCTCGGAGTTTCCCTGTGAGATTGAATCAGGAATGAGGAGATTCGCAGGCGAACCAAAGTCACCGACATAGTCAGAAGGATTGCAAAGCTGGAGTGGCAATGGGCTGGGCACATAGCTCGCAGAACAGATGGCCGTTGGGGCAGAAAAGTTCTTGAGTGTTGGCGTACTGGGAGACACAGCGCACTCAGGCCCCCGCAAGATGGACCGACGATCTGGTCAAAGTCGCCGGTAAACGCTGGATGAGGGCGGCGGGCGACCGAGCGTCGTGAAAACCTTGGGGGGGCTATGTCCAGCATTGGACATCTACTGGCTGATGCACTGCTGACCTCTCGCATGTAGTCCAATTCAAACTAATAAAATAAAATCATAATCAAATAAATACTCTACGCGTCGAGCACAATAGTGATGGTGCGTACAATTTGTAACTTGTTCAATATCGCATTAGCGAATATTATCAAAAAAAATATTCAATAATAACAACGAATGCAGAGTATTAAAAAACCGACCACATGGGGAGCAACAGCTTTCTAGTAAAAAAAGAATCATCAAAATCGGTTTAACCAATCAAAAGTTATGAGGTAACAAACATAAAAAACCATATAGAAGAATTGAGTACCTCCTCCTATTGTTGAAGTCGGTTGGAAAGACGGCGACTTCTGAATGTAAAGCGGAGACGGTGGTAACGCTAAGTATTGAATAACTGCATTTGAATAAGCTTAGCTCTAATAAGCTTGATAAGCCGTTGTAAAAGGCAACTAATCCGAGTGCAAAGGCAAAGGCAAATAATCCTTCCCTTGGTGGAGGGACCCTTTCAGGTACCTAATGTTTGTCTTTTCAACCAACTTCCAAACGAGCAGGAGGTTCTCAATTCGTGTGTAAGTTTTTTTTGTGTCTTTGTTAAACGATATTTCAGACAATTATAAATCGATTTTGAAAATTATTGTTTTATACGATAGGAGATACTGCAGAGTTGGTCCCATATGAATTTCATCGAAAACGTTTGAGTACTTCATGGATAATTTCAATTTTTTGAAAAAATATGTTTGATTTCGGAGAATGTTTACATTGACGACATTATAATTTAACCAAAGTTTTGACGTGAAGTCGGTTTTTTTAATGCTCTGCATTCATTGATTATTATATTTACATAATCAACATATTTGTTTATATTGAAGAGCCCTGCCTATTTATCCTAGACACAAGTTTATTGTTAGCTAGATAATGTCGTCGGAATGTAAGAAATTAAAAATGAAGTTCATACTCACAATTCTCGTGAATACTTTGTTTTGTTAAGAGTTAGGTAGTTTTATTTGACTTCTGTAAGTACGATCACCTCTATTATAACTACAGCTCCGTTAAAATACGACAGATTGTATAACAGTTCATTGATAAAACAGTATAAAACATTGGGTTATAGGCAGGTACAAGCAGTTTCCCATATACGTAGTAGGCAGTAGTCAAAACATCTATTGTATAGCGTCTATGTTTGCTAAAATAGTAGGCAGAAATAGCTGATTTCATACAACCTTAAAGATATCGCTGATACAGTCCCAAAAAGGCAGATTAAACGATATTTTTTAAACATTTTTTTTGCTGCCATGCTGGACTGGGAGCGAAAGAAAAACATAGAATGTGCCAGCTGCTTCTCTTCCCGGGCATACAGTTAAAAGTCAGTTAAGGGACAGAGGTTTTATTGATTTTATTTTTGGTTTTATTGACTCAGCTAAATCTTGCTTGAGACATTACAAATGTAACGTTATTACAGCAAAACGTATAATTTTTAAAGAATGTAAACATTATCATTCATTAAACAATTAAAAACGTAAAATTTTCGCATCAACGCCATCTATAAGCGCGAAGTGCTTAGCTGATGGTGAGCATCCACCTCAAAGGCGTTTTTGTGGGTGATAGGCTGACCCCCTGTCACTACAATAGTCTGTGCCCATCTTTATAATACCTCCAAATTCGTTACATCAGATGGTCTTATAATCTCTGGTGTTCTGCCTATCCCATAAAGGATACAGGCGTGACGTTATGTATGTATGTATGTTTTAAACAAATACATAAATAAACATCTATATGAAAATTTGGCTTTAAGTCAGCAACGCATAGCTACCCATTCAATCATTTTATTTTCAAAAATACGACTTACCATCTCATATGCAACAATATTAACACATTTACTTTGAAATAAGTTCGTTGCTATTATGAAAAAGGCTTAAAAACCGGTTCAATAATATAAGCAAGGCAATGTTCCTACATAAATGTAATTATAGACGAGTCCAGCATCAAGGATACATTGCAAAATCCAGCTTAGTAACCTCTAGGCTGTATAAACGGAGTTCTTTGACCTTGCCAGGATTTAAAAAAAAGAAACTTGACTCACCTATATGCAACGCGACTGACCGCATACACACAGAAGAAAACAATAATTTACTAAGTTTACTCAAGTCTCATTTATAAAGTTTATTTAATTTTATATATAAACAAACAACACATACAATTTTACACACCACGTCACAGTTTGTCACTGTCAAAATTTGGCACCAAAATTCGCGTCTGAATGAAAAAGCTGCGTTTTTTTGAAATGTCGACTTTTCTTGATTTAAGATAAGGATGCACGCGTGCGTCTAAAGGTGGAACCGTACGCTGACTGCTCGTTTGACCACTTTCCAATCTTGCACTGAATTATAATCGACAAATGTGATAAACTGCAAGAGAAAATCTTTAAGCCTCTATTATTATGGAGAATAAAGTCCATTTTAAAATACTTTTAAAGAATCCAACTGCAATTATTGAAGCTAATGGTCTTAACGCAGAAATGCTTAGAAGCGCATTCTCGGTATTATTTTCTCCGCAGTCGAAATTTGCGAATCAAATATGGTTATTATTTCAAAAAATATCTACTATGCTTATAGCTAGGCTATGACTTTATTGTTCTTATTATTCGAGCTGTCAAGTTGGACATATAACCAGATAAAACCAGAAAGGAGCGGTCGAAACTGGTTCTACAAGTATGATAGACTGGCTTTTCTTCGTGACTTGACCTTTGTACATCTTGTGCGAAAATACATACATACATAACTTCACGCCTGTATCCTGTATTGGGTAGGCAGAACGCCAGAGGCTATAAAACTGATGTCACGTTTGACAAATTCGGAGGCATTATAATGGTAGAGAGAGACTGTTGCAGTGACAGGGCATCAGCCTATCGCACACAAAAAAACCTTCAATAAAACCTATGCTAAAATTAGGGCAAAAAATATCAAACGTGTGCTATAGCCTATCTGCGCAGTCGTCTAATCAAACATCTATGAACGTCAAAAACTGCATATTATGATATTGTCTTAAGTTTTCACGATTCATAATTAAATAAAACTACGTTTTAACCGGATTAATCGCGTATAATTTATATTTTACATTTTTTTTCTTTTATCAGTCGCCCGTGACCACGGGGTCTGCAAAGACACCGAAACGTCGAGATAAAATGTAAAATATAAATTATACGCGATTAATCCGGTTAAAATGTAGCTTTACGCATATTATGAACCTAAAAAAGTAGAAGATTTGGTTTCATTTAATTTGATTTGATCTGTTCTGATTTAACTTGATTCGATTTATTTTGAATTTATTATGTTTTAATTTGATTTAATTTAACTTAATTGTAATAATTTTATTTTATTTCTTTTAGATTTATTTTTGATTGATACATTTTTTATACTTATATTGAGTATTTGAATTTTATGCATGTACCTACCCCTTTTTGTACTTATCTAAAACTTATTGTAAACTGAATAACAAAATAGGTTTCTTATAATTGGCTTCTGTGTAGGAAATAAAAAAAAAATATTTATTTATTTATAGTTTACAGAACCAACAGCACTTGATTATTTTATACAATAATATAAAACTTAAGAAACTTAAGAAGAAATATACTGAATGCCAATTATAGGTTCACAATATTTTAACAATACAATTAAGAGTAGAATGTAATCGATTTTGCTGTAGAAACCAGTAAAGTGAAACAAATAAATAAATAAACCCGTCAGGGTCCGTCTGGCTAACGACCATACTTCTTTTAAAAACAGTCGCTAAATATCACCACTTCGATGATGTGATGTGTTCCGACAATATTTTATGAAGAGCCAGTTCTTTCCTAAACCCGTGTGCTGTCATCTTCGACATCATCTTCACTTACCATCAGGTGCGATTGAGGTCAAACGCGAAATTAGTAGATACTTTTTCTATTAAAATACATACATAACTTCACGCCTGTATCCCTTATGGGGTAGGCAGAACACCAGAGGCTATAAAACCATCTGATGTCACGCTTGACACAACGTTTGGAGGAATTGTAATGATGGAGAGAGACTATTGCAGTGACAGGGGGTCAGCCTGTCGCCTACAAAAACGTCAATAAAACCTCTGTCCCTTAACTGACTTATACAGTATGCCCGGGAAGAGAAGCAGCTGGTACATTCTATGTTTTTCTTTCGCTCCCAGTCCAGCATGGAAGCTAAAATAATCTCAAGTATTTCTGTTGATGGCATTGATTATTATCGTGATGGGTGGAGTTTATCTATGTAGATAAGAAAAATACTAAATAAATTCATGCCGGACTGGGATAGAATCCGGGTCGCCTGCGTTTCGGGCGGGTGCTCTATTGTCTTACCTCTAAGGTACTGGATATTGGATTTTTTATTTTATGCTAACGTAACAACACAGAGCACCCGCTTTGGTCTTCATCAAACTCAAACTCAAATATTCTTTTTTTCGTAAGTATTTAAATACATTTGAAATAAGTCAAACAATTTACAAATTGAACTGAATCTACCACCACTTCGAAAAGTAGATCTGATGAGAAAGAGTGGTAAGAAACTCAACAGATCCCTGAAGGGGTTGTACGAATGGAGGTTTGTTCCTACTCCCAAGAAAAGGGATGGCAGGCCGCGGCCCACGGCCCGACGGTTGATGTCGGGATGTCGTATATATTCGCTGCTATTAAATTAGTTGATAGCGCGTTGTAGGATCCGTTGTGTCGTCATCGTCGTCGTTACTATGAAGCGATACTAGATGTCGCTACAGGGTCCTACCATCGACAATGCAATACCATTCTTATTAGTGGCCTTATCCAGGAGCGGTAAGGCTATTCTTAGCCGACCCTAAGCGGCCTAAGTTAATTTAATCTTGTGCCTGTAATTCACCGGAAAGTGTATCAGAATACAGATCGATCATCATCAGCCTGGTGACGTCCACAGCTGGCTATAGACCTCCCCCAAATTCCTCCACGTGGCCCGGTTCCGCGCCGCCCTCGTCAGTCAACTTTTTCATGTCATGATCAATTTGTACTGTATATAGACCCTATTTGTATTAATTCGTATAATCCTGACTGAAAAAGAGTGCCAAGAGTTTTTTTCTGCCGGCTTTTTTTGTCTCTTGGTCTACTGTAATATCTTATTCAATAACTATCAACACCTTGTTAAAGCCGTAGTACAAAATTGTGACGTCATTAAGCGGCCATACGATGGTCATATGATCAATAAAAAAAAAAAACAGTTTCATTTTAACTAACCATACATAGGTACATTTTCTCAATGCTTGTGACGTTTATCCTCCTTATCACATGGTAGAAATAAAGTGCGCCCTCGGCCGTCAACTAAACATTTTTTTTTCTTAAATAACTTAAAAAAATGTGCTAAATAAAAATCACCAGGACTCGAACCTGTCACCTCTCGTTTGCCGTCGATTGTTCTTCCACTGAGGTCTTTCACTGTGGTCTGAGCTGCAAAGCTATACCATTAGATGGAGCTACGTTAGCAATATAACGTAAAAACGAGAATGTGTTAAGTAATTTCGATGGCGTACCGCCAGACCCCGGTAGCTCAGTGGAAGAGTACTCGTGCGGCAAACAGGAATCCCATGTTCGATTCCTGGTCCAGTGATATTTATTTAGCACATTTTTTTTCAGTTACTTAAGAATAATAAAGCTAAGCTCAATTGGCTTCCAATTCGTTTTCGCCGGAATACTCACCTTCTCTGTCTTTTATATCGCACGCTGTTCAATCCTGCCGCACCCAAATATTTAAAAACAAGATTCGCATATCGCCACACTCACCACAACAGACAACTACGATCCAGTGATAACTATATGCTGGCCACACCTCTACATAAAACCGAATTTTACAAAAAATCCTTTACGGTTTCAGCCGTGTCACTGTGGAACGAACTGCCTCTTGAGATCAAAAAGGCTAAAACTATTCACCAATTCAAAAGACAGGTTAAGACACACTTTCTCGGAAAATCTATCTCATAGTACAGAGTATTTAGTATATGTAGTGTGTATGTATATATAATATTTATTTCTATGTAGTTTTTGTACATGTATTTATGTAGTATTGTTATGTATATAGTTTAAGACTTAGCATCTTTTAAATTAGGTATATCACTATTATAAATTACCATGTATCACAAACAACCCAGGGTTGCCTGTAAGAGATCATCTTTCGATGATAAGGCCGCCTATTGTGCTCTGTATCTTAAAAATTGTTCTGTATAAATATTCATTATTTTTGTGTACAATGAAGAATAAATAAATAAATAAATAAAATAATAGAGCATTTTAAATGCAAAAACTTAAAAATATTACATATTATACATATACACTAGCTGTTTTTCGATTCCCGCGGAATTTCGGGACAAAAAGTAGTCATTGTGCTATTTCAGATTGTACTCTATTACTATGTCAAATTTCATTAAAATCCGTTGAGCCGTTTTGTGATTGAGTGTGATTGAGGAACAACCATCCATACATCGAAACATTCACATCTATACTAATATATAAAGCTGAAGAGTTTGTTTGTTTGTTTGAACGCCCTAATCTCAGAAACCACAAATGGGATTTGAAAAATTATTTTTGCATTTGATAACCCAACTCTTGAGGAAGGTTATAGGCTATATTTTATCCCGAAATTTCCACGGGATCAAAAGTTACACGGATAAAACCGCGCGCGGTGGCTCGTATTATAATATAGCGCGTTCAAACAAACAAAAAAACAAACTCTTCAGCTTTATATATTAGTATAGATTAGATTTATATTTTCTTAATTCTTGAGACGATTATAAAATGTTTGAAAGTGGTCACGAAAACTAAGATCACCATCTTAATCATCCACGTGAAACTTATTCATTCTATGTACTAAAATGCTTTCATAAATGGGCCTTAACGTTGAATTTTATATTAACATCGTTTTGTCAGTATTCTTTCAATACAAAACACTAGAACAGCCATATTTGAACAATATTCACGTCAAAGTTTGTCTAGATCAAAGATATTACACTAGTTATTAGTAAAATGTATCTGTAGATATTGTATTTTTGTAGATTTTGTACATTTCGCTTTGTAAATTCTGTAGATTTTGTTAATATTGTATTTTTTTTATTTTTTATTTATTGTACATATAAATAATACAGATTTAATAATCAATGTCTTAGGATGGACTTAATGATAATATGTTAACGATATTAAAGAAGTCTACCACGGCTGTGCCTGAAAACCAGCGCGACTGGAAATAATTGTTTCCAGTAGCATTATGCTGAGGCATGGCCTATTGTCTCAAATTGTGTTTAATTATTTTTCTGTGTTATTTTTCTGTGTTTGTCAACTTTTTGTATTTTGAGATAATAAACTTTATTTCTATTTCTAAAAGGTCTTTGTTCTAGATAGACAATGTAGAAAAATATATATTTTTACAGGTAATCGCTAATTTGTGAAAGTATTCTCTATCATATGAAGAATCTTCAAAATCGGTTCACCCAGTCAAAAGTTATGAGGTAATAAACATAAAAAAAGATACAGACGAATTGAGTTCCCCCTTCTTTTTTTGGAGTTGATTAATAAAAAAATATTTATGTATCTACTATTTATTTTTTCTGAAAAATTTATTTGTACATGCATAATCGATATTAATAATGCTCTCTTTTATTTAAAATATTTTATATAAATATTAACTTTGAAACCACCATTACTAATACCACACTCAATTCAAATCTTTTTTTTTATTTCCATTAATTTTTTTCAGTTATTCATCCTTAATCAGTAGATAAAACCATGATTAGCTCTTATCTTTTGCTTGATTGATACCTATTTATGGTGAAGCTGAATTTAGTTTAAAATTTTGTCATGAACTTATTTGTTGACCCCTTAACCAAGTAGTCTTATTAGATTAACCCTAGAGTGTTTTTATAAAGCCGGAGGCGCGGAGGGACAGCAGACTGTTGCGCTTTGTTACAGCAGGCGGGGGCTGCACTTCCCGCAGCGCCGGAGACGTTTCATTTCTAAATTGATACCATGAAGAATAATGATCTAGAATTACTTAATTGTATGTTTTTTTAATGATTGCAGATTATTGTAATATTTGTCTTTTTATAATACAGGAAACGTTTTATAAAAAAATGGTTGCGTAAGATTTCAAAACATATAGAATAAAAAAAAAGGATATTTGAAAATCGGATTATCAGCAATTCGTCAATCGTATACCTAATATTGTCTAAGTTTTCGCGGTTCATACTATAAAATAAAACAGTTTTTAACCGGATTTATCGCGTATATTTACATTTTAAAATTTAATTCGTTTCGATGTCTTTGCAGACCTCTTGATCACGAGCGACTGAGGTGTCAAGCGTCGAATTGATAGATGTAAAAAGTTATACATCATCATCTCCATCTGTTTCTCAGTCTTTGAGAGTAGCGTTCTGGATTGATACAAAACGAGCTGTCAGTATCTTGCGTTTTAGGTCGTGCAGCTTGCTGGATGTTAGATGTTTTTCAGGATATAGTGCCATGTCGGTGATAGTTTCCAACCATCTTCTCTATTGAAATTTGTTTTTTTTTTATTTCAATCGCTTCTCTGATCATTCTAGGAATGTAATGTTTCTCTCTAGATAAAATTTTCACAGAGTCAAACCTTAAGTAGTGGTTGGAATGCTCACAAACTGCAGACTTTGAAGCTCTTCGATTTTTAATATCAGCTATGTGTTCTTTTACGCGGGTTGATACGTTTCTTTTGGTGTGACCAATGTAGGAAAGCCCACAGCCGCAGTCAATCTTGTAAACGCCAGGGTCTTGTAAAGGGATGCTGCATTTAACTGAGCGAATATGTTGACTTATTTTTGAATTAGATTTAAATATTCTTTTTATTAAAGCGCGCCTGAGAATGTTTGAGATTTTGTCTGTAACACCCTTTACAAAGGTAAAAATGCAGGTCTGCGTTCGACTGACTGCAGCTTCAAGGCCGTTTTCACGAAGCACCTTGACAACATGTTTTAATTCATCATCAATGTGCTGAGGATCGCAGATTTCATGTGCTCTCTGAAACAAAGAGGAGCATACGGCGAGTAACTGGCTCGGGTGGTGGTGGGACTTCCTATTCAAATATCGGTCAGTATGGGTTTGCTTCCTTTAAACTGTGTGACTGAGTGTACCATTTGGATTTCTTTTAATGAAAACATCAAGAAAGGCTAACTTATTATCTTGTTCTAATTTCATTGTGTTTTCGTATTAAGGGAATTAAGATGGTTTAGAAAAGCAGTTACTATATGTTGAGGTAAGATTGTATATGCATCGTCAACGTACCTCTTGTAGATCTTCGGCACGACGGGTGCCTTTTTCTTGACAATTTCAATGCTAACTGAATCAGATTTGCCTGTTGAATATGCAGAATTATTAGAATAATTATGCCTTACATCAGGCTACTTCATGTGGAATAATGCGGGCTACTTTATAGGAACGGGAAATATAGAATTTTTTAGTTAATGCGCGTACGAAGTTGCGGGAATGCGCTCGTCTATTAATAAAATAGAGCCTTTGTTGAGTGATATTTAAAATGTTATTAGTATAATTTAAAAAAAACCATTCAGAAGATTTCGAGTCATTAGTTCATTTTGTTTTTCCGCCAAGGAATATTTCTTTGGCACCCACTAAAGCAAGCTTTAGCAGGAGAAGGATGAATCCTGTTACGGACGAAAGGGAATTCTAAAGAGCTGCTAACCCCAGTGGCAGTAGAGTACCCAGACAGTGTGGGGACCGCAAGAGCGGCCACGAGACTCCTTAGAACGCCTGAGTATACCCACTAAACATCCCCCTTTAATGATCAGCCTTAATAAAGGCTATTGGTCATAATCGGAGCGACAGCCAATCCGTAGTAGAGGCTGCGCAGCGAGCGGCATTCTGACACCAAAAGGAACTGAAAACGACATTAGTTCAGATTAAGGATATACACACATAGCTATACCTGTATACCTTATGGGGTAGGCAGAACACCAGAGGTTATATAACCATCTGACGTCACGTTTTACAAACTTAAAGGCATCATAATGGTAGAGAGAGAATACTGCAGTGACAGGAGGTCAGCCTATCGCCCTCAAACAACCTCCAATAAAACCTCTGTCCCTTAACTGACTTTTACAGTATGCCCGGGAAGAGAAGTAACTGGCACATTCTATGTTTTTCCGTGACTTCGTTTGCTTGGTATTTGATGAAGCGGTTTTTAATTCCTACAAACTCTAATAACCTATTTGTGCATTTTATGGGTTGATATTTCACAAATGTTTTACCCTTGTTTTTCAACTATTTTCAACTATCTTTGGGATAGTGGGACCACAAAAAAATAAAACTATTAATGTAGATGAAAATGTTGCGACAGCATTCGAAAATTGTTTTGCTGACATTCCAGTTTCAACTACTAAATTGTTAAATTCTTCACCTGTGGTGGCTGAATCATTGCTGAAAAATCATGTAAGTGAGTGCAAGGAGTCTTTCAAGTTCCAACCCATAGACACCGGGGACATTTTTAAAATATTTAAGACAATTGATGTTAAAAAGACAACTGATTTGTGGGGCATATCTGTTGAAATCTTAAGTTCTATCATAGATGTAATAGCTCCTTGCCTTGTTGAAATATTTAACAACTGTATTATAAGTGGGGAGTTTCCTGATTTAATGAAGCATAGTAAGGTTATTCCTTTATTTAAATCGGGTAGCTCTACGGACCCTACTAATTTTAGACCAATTTCGATTTTACCAACATGTAGCAAAATTTATGAAAAAAATATTCTCAACCAGCTATTAGCTCACTTCACAAAAAACAATTTACTTCATAACAAACAATTTGGATTCACAAGGGGTCGTTCGACAACTGATGCTGGTGTTGAACTGTTTGAAGTAAAAGCTGGTGCCTGGGAGGGGTCACAGGATGCTCTAGGTGTATTTTGTGACCTATCCAAGGCATTTGACTGTGTTCAGCATGACACTCTCATCAGGAAACTCCACCACTACGGCATCAAAGGCACTGACCTCAAACTTTTGAATTCTTACCTGAGTGATAGGATCCAGAAGGTTGAGGTTAACCGGAAAAGGTCAGCTGGGTCGGTTGTGAGAATGGGAGTGCCTTAAGGTTCAATTCTGGGCCCATTTTTATTTTTAGTCTATATAAATGATCTACCCTATATGGTAGGCAATAATCACGATATTGTATTGTTTGCTGATGACACATCATTAATTTTAAAAATGATAAGGCAGAAAACCAACTACGACGATGTAAACAATGCTCTCTCTAATGTAGTACAGTGGTTTAATGTAAATAATCTAGCTTTCAATGATAAAAAAACTAAATGTATAAAATTCTCCGCACCAAATGTAAAACAAGTTGAGTCTGATCTGCGGCTTAATGGGAACAGGTTGAATCTAGTAGATAACACTGTTTTTCTTGGAATTACCTTAGATTCTAAATTGCAATGGGGCGCCCATATCTCACAGGTAGCGAGTAGACTTAGTTCTGCAGCGTTCGCGGTAAAGAAAATTCGCTCATTGACTGATGTTAATACAGCGAAGCTGGTTTATTTTAGTTATTTTCATAGTATAATGTCCTACGGCATCCTACTTTGGGGCAATGCCGCAGACATTGACACGATATTTACACTGCAGAAAAGGGCTATTCGTGGAATGTATAAACTTTGAAGTAGAGAATCTCTAAGAGAAAAGTTTAAAGAGATTGGTATCTTGACCTTTGCATCACAATATATATATGAAAACATTATGTATATTTATAAGAATAGTAGTAAATTTGAAACCATGAAAGATAAGCATGATAAAAATTATTCTGTAATGACAAGGAACGACCATAAATTAGCGTTTCCCAAATTAAGGCTGGCTAAAAGCACCAAATCATTTATGGGAATGTCTTTTTTTTTTTTTATATAAAATATGGATGGGACGTTTGTCTTCCATGCCGCCTGATGTTAAGTGAACATGAAGACTAAGGTGTTACACGTCCATCCACGAGAAACCTATTCACTCGACGCTTAAAAGTACTAGGACTATACTGGTCAGGGAAAATAGACGCAGGCAGTTCATTCCAAACCTTGGCGACCCGTATCAAAAAGGAACTGTCAAAGCGCTTAGTTCGACTTTTCGGAATATCTACCACATACGGATGGAAGTTCTGTCTGCGTCTAGTAGTCCGATGGTAAAAGGGTGAGGGTTCAATTTGTTCAAACAGAGCACTGGCGCACTCACCAAAATGTATCCTGTAATACACGGTTAAACACGCAACCTTACGACGATGCTCTAAGGTCTGCAGTTTTTTGGTTGTGAGGTCGACGTCGTTAATTAATTTACGGGCTCTTCGGTCAACGGAGTCCAGCGCTTCTAGTTGATATTTGGCAGAACCATCCCAAAGATGGCTGCAGTACTCCATGCATGATCGCACTTGAGCTGTGTATAAGTTAAGAAGCTGTGCAGGGCCGAAGTACCGCCGTACCTTCGAGATGATTCCCAACTTTTTCGAAGCTACTTGAGCCATGGACACAATTTGTTGACCGAAGTTTAAACTGGATGTTACAGTTACGCCTAAAAGCCCTAGATGGTCAGTGATGGGGACAGATACATTTTGGAAAGTGTGCGAAAATGTGAAGGTACTCTTTTTTGCGGAGAATAGACACGCCTGAGTTTTGGACGCGTTGAATTTGACCAAATTCGACTCACCCCAATCGGATACTTTCCGTAAGGTCAAATCAACGCGCTCAATCATTGACTTTCTTAAACTCTGGATTTCATTGGGGCTCGCTCGCGCATTGGATACGTATCTCTCTACAACAGTGCTGTCATCAGCATAACCAATAATGCCCGGTGTTAAAAGGTCATTAATGTGCAGCAAGAATAATGTTGCAGAGAGAACAGATCCCTGAGGTACCCCGGCATTAATTGCCATTTGGTCGGAGGAGTAGCCATCTAAGACTACTCGAATTGACCGTTCCCTCAGAAAATCAGATATCCAGTCGCAGAGCCCAATCGGTATGCCATAAGCTGGAAGCTTACTTAAGAGACCATCATGCCAGACCCTGTCAAAGGCCTTGGAAATGTCTAAGGATACAGCTATTGCTTCACCATGACCCTCCAAGGCCTCGCTCCATAAGTGAGTGGCATACACGAGAAGATCGCCGGTCGAGCGTCCGTTGCGGAAACCATATTGGCTATCGCTAAGGAGCTCGTTGGTCTCGAGGTATGCCAGGAGTCGATTATTCAATACACGTTCCATGACTTTGCAAAGTATGGAGGTGATTGAAATCGGTCGATAGTTGACAGGATCGGCACGGCTTCCCTTCTTCGGTACTGGCTGTACGTTAGCAAGCTTCCAGGACTTGGGGACCTTACCCGATTCCAATGAAAGTCGATAGAGGCGCGTCAAAACGGGAGACAACTCAGCTGCGCAGCGTTTTAGGACCACTGCAGGAATACCGTCTGGTCCACTAGCTTTGTTCTCGTCTAGGTGCAGCAAGCATTTAAGAACCTCCTTTTGGCGAATGTGAACAGTACCCATTGTAGGTCCGAACTGAGGTAATTGAGGTGGGATTTTTCCTTGGCAATCTAGACGAGAATTTTCCGCGAAGATACTAGCAAATAAATCTGCTTTCTCTTTAGCAGTGTGGGCCAGAGAACCATCGGGTTTCCTCAGTGGTGGCAGCGACGGGCGACAAAAGTTCGTTTCGACCGACTTGGCAAAGGACCAGAAAGCTTTACTTCCCCGAGGGTATGCTGCGATCCTGTCTCCGATACGGCCTATGTGGGCAAAACGAGCTCTTTTGATCACCTTTTTGCAGGACTTGGCGGCAGCATTGTATCTTTTCTTAAGTTCATGCGAATCCAGGGCTTTGCTTCTGCGAGCATTTGCCCAGGCTTTGTATGCTTCCCGCTTTCGCTTTTCAGCGGCAAGGCAAGCACTATTAAACCATGGGCAAGCTTTGGTTTCAAGGGATAGGTCAGCGTGGAGAATGTATTACTCCATTGCTTGAACTATCACACTTGAGACAGCATCAGCGCAGCACGATGGATCGGTTGATGTAATACAAGTTTGCCGCCATGGATAAAATGCGAAGAAATGTCGCATTTCATCCCAATCTGCTGACTTGTAACGCCATACTCGCCTGGAGCCTTTTGGGCGGGTGTCAGGCGGCGAGTACAGCGATACAGATTTCACCATACAGTGATCGGATGTCCCTAAAGGTGCAGTGACGGACACCGAGTATCTGTCAGGATCGGGTGTCAGCAGAAGGTCCAAGCAATACGCAGTGTGGCCAGCAACGTCGGGGATGCGCGTAGGTTCGTTAACAAGCTGTGAGAGACCATAAGTCAGCGAAAACTTAAAGGCCTCTCTGCCAGCATGGTCAGTGTCCTGATACGGGTATAACCACTGCCCGTGGTGAGCATTAAAATCCCCCAGAAACACCAACTGCGCCGTGGGAAAACGTTGCTGAATCTTATCTGCTGTATTGCCAAGGTATTCCATAAGCCTTGTTGTCTCCCGATCTCCGCTATGTGAACGATAGATACAGGCGTAGACCACTTGGTCTAGGCCAGTATCTATGTGAACCCACATGACTGAAAGGTCCGGCACTTCCAAGTAACGGAGACGCTGATAACAGATCGCGTCACTGGCATACATGCACACCCCGGCGTGCGGGCGGAAAAAAGACTCCAGGATATAGCCTGGGTAACCAAGGTATGCCGAGTCTGACGGATCGCAGATCTGCGTCTCCGTTAGAAAGAGTAGGTGTGGTCTCTCCGTCTCAAGATGGTGATGGACATCATTCAGATTGGAGTGCACTCCCCGGATGTTACAGAAGTGCACTTTGAGGGAGAGGAAGTGCAACCGCTGTTGAACCGTACTCTTTTTAGGACCTTTCATTGTGAATTGGTAGTGGAGTGAATAGGGAGGAGAATAGAAGTTGAGTGAAGCGCTGCAAATGGAACCAAGCAACTCGTAGGGAACAACGCACCATTAGGGAACTCGCCTGGAGACTGCGGGGACGCCCGAACCCCCCCGAGGTCGCCATCGGGTCCTCTCCAACCGGTCGCCAACCGGCACGATGGAGCCTCCCAGGATTTTTCGCGAGGTGGCGGGGCAGCCTTTCGCATGTGGCTGGCATGCTACTTGGGCCCCCTACTACCTGCGGTCGGCCAGCGGTGCACCGTGCTTCGGATCCCGCTACCCTCCAAAACGAGTTACCCAGTGAGTCACTATCCTACGAGTTGAAAACAGTTCTCCAATGCAGCACGATCACTCAGACCTACCCTCCTAAATGGCTACACTAAACATCATGCCGGAACGCGACTAAGTCACTTGGCGGCATGGTTTTGTTTAGTGGGTGGTGACAAGCCGCGGCCGAAGCCTACCACCAGATAATACCGCTCGTTTAGCGCCACCCAGGGACCACGTACAAGGCATCGAGGGCTAAACCTTGCGGACGCGAGCAGTTTTCAGTCCCCAAATACGTATCAATACGTATTTGGGGACGTATGTCAATACGTATTTATAATAAAATACCACAGTCAATTCAATCTCTAACGTTTAATAAATTTAAAAGAACTATCAAAGAAACATTATGCAAAAAAGGCTACTATAAACTCAAAGATTATTTAGATGACAAAAGAGCGTGGGATTGATGTCTCCACAGGTTATTTCCAAATATTAAACATTAATCACTATGTAAGCAGCTTAGCTGCGACATGATATTGGCAAGCACGAATAGCTGTCTTCTGTTTGTTTGTTCATGTCATAGCAGAGCTGTATTTCTGCCAAATTGTACCTATAATAAGCACTTTTTACAAAAGAGTGCCGAGAGTTTTTTTTCCGCCGGCTTTTTTCCTCTCGGTCTACCTAGGGTTCTACTTTCATTTCGTTTTTTAAAGCCGAAGAAGAAGTAGTAGTAGACATCACCAAGACATTGGTGGATAATGGGCGATCATTATCTTTATAAGCTGAGAGACGCACACTTCTCGACGGAGGCCTTCCCCAGGATCCTTCATGTCGTCCGGACCCGCGCCGCCCTCATCCAGCATTTGACGTTCGTAAAGTGTATAAAATTACCTACTACGAATAAAAAGTTTTCATTTCATTTTCATTTCATTTCATTTCACATATCAACTAGAAGCGCTGGACTCTGTTGACCGAAGAGCCCGTAAACTAATAAACAACGTCGACCTTACGATCAAAAAACTGCAGACCCTAGAGCATCATCGTAAGATTGCTTGTTTAACCGTGTACTACAGGATACATTTTGGTGAGCGCGCGAGTGCTCTGTTTGAACAATTTGAACCCTCACCCTTTTACCATCGGACTACTAGACGCAGACAGAACTTGCATCCGTATGTGGTAGATATTCCCAAAAATCAAACTAAGCGCTTTGACAGTTCCTTTTTGATACGGGTCGCCAAGGTTTGGAATGAACTGCCTACGTCTATCTTCCCTAACCAGTACCTATAGTCCTGGTACTTTTAAGCGTCAAGTGAATAGGTTTCTCGTGGATGGACGTGTACCACCTTAGTCTTCATGTTCACTTAACATCAGGTGTCATGGAAGACAAACGTCCCATACATATTTCATAAAAAAAAACAAATTCATTTAAATCGGTGCATTAGTTTAGCTGTGAAAGTGTAAAAGACATACAGACTAGCATTTATGATATTAGAATGATGTGAAGCGATGTATTGTTGCAGGTATTTGTAAATAAACAAATACGTTTGTATTGTACTGTTTGATATTGTTCTTTAATAATGTCTTTATCTCGATACAAATAAACAATGAAAAGTTAAAACATTTCAACGAGGACGAGCAAGAAATAATGTTCCGGGTTGGGGTGTTTATATAAACATGCATATTCTAGGTTCCCCTTAGTTTGTTACATGGTATAACCAAACCTGGGATCCAATCTTAATGCCAACGCTGCGTAACGCGTTCGAACGCGCGTTTCATACAAAACTGCAACGTCCGTACCATACGCGCGTTCGATACGGACGTTCGGAATGCGCCAAGCGCCGCGTATGATACGCCCGCACGATAGGGGAAATGTTATGAAAGTTTGTATGTTTGAATCTGTCTTAGTAGGTATTATATAAATCTATGGGTAGGTGTGCCTATTTGAAGATACCGACGTACGGTACGCGCGTTCGAACGCGTAACGCAGCGTTGGGACTTAAGTCCTCTTAGTTCGGCGCCGTGTATTTGTTGTGACAAAGAAGAAAATTATTAGAGGTCAGCTTGGTGGTTTGTAAACTAAACCTCCTCGTCACCCAGAGGAGAGTCTCATAGCCCGTTGCAGTATTAGGTACATGAGGTGATCTGGAGATTCAATATTCCCATCGAGGGCTCCTTTGTGCATGCGCAGAAGTCGACAAGTATCAAAACTGCCTATCAAAACGTAATCGCAGTTTGTCTGCAGTTTTGCTATCGTAAAATATAAAAATATTGACGCATATATAGATAAACACCCAGAACTGGCATTTTTTTTCTTGTTTCGAGAGGGAATTGAACCCACGTATTGCGTAGTAGCGTTATAGACTACTGCGCCTCGGAGGCAGTCAATTTCCGTCACACCAGCTACTTACATGGCCCCAAAGTAAGCATAGCTTGTTATGGGATACCATGTAGCGAACTAGGGGGGAACCTAGAATATAAATACATAAATAGATAAACACCCAGACACGGATTTTTTCTTTCTTGTTCCGTGCGGAAATCGAGCCCGCAACCAAAGGTTCTGAGGCAGACGGGTTTACCCCATCGCCAAAGTGGACATCAAATTTAATAGATCGTAGGCGGGAATTTAAAAACCATGCCACGCCCCCGGTTTCACTCAGTATCGTAAGAATATCAGGATGAGTATCCAATGTTTTTCAACCGACTTCCAAAAGGAGGAAGTCTCAATTCGTGTGTATGTTCTTTATTTTGTGTCTTTGTTACACGATATTCTGGATAATTATGAATCGATTTTTAAAATTCTTGTTTTATATGATAGAGGATACTGCAGTGTTGGTCCCATATCAATTTCATCGAAATCGAATGAGTTCTTCATTAATGAAAAAATGTGTATGAATTCGGAGAATGTTTACATTGACGATATTATAATTCAACCAAAGTTTTGACGTGAAGTCGGTTTTTTAATGCTCTGCATTCGTTGTTATTATCGGTTACTAACCTGCGATTTCTTTTTACCTGATGGTAAGTTAGGATGAGAACAAAGAAGACAGCACATGGGTTTTTAAAATTCTTGTTTCATATGATAGAGTATACCTACTTCGGTGTTCTTCCCAAATAAATTTCATCGAAATCGACTGGGTACTTCTGGGCAAATTTCAAATAAAAAAAAATGTGTGAATACGGAGAACATTTACGGAAGTCGGTTTTTTAATCCTTTGTCCAATTCCTTGGTTATTTCATGTTATGCACTACCCGTCCACGAAGTTTCATTTCAATCCTTCAAGCCGTTTCCTAGTGAGAGAGTTACAAATATCTATCCATAGTTATTTGTAGAAAATATACAGGGTGACTTGTGAGTCACTTTCGAAATTCGAGGACGTGATAATTTGTGCTTGTTTTTTTTTCACTGTCAATTTGTACGGTACCTACCTATTTGTATTAATTTGATAATTTTGACTGAAAAATAGTGCCAAGAGTTTTTTCCGCCGGCTTTTTTTGTGTCTTGGTCTACTGTCATATCTTATTCAACAATTAGTTAAAGCCAAAGTATGTGATGACTTCATCAAGTGTTTTGAGAAATTCCTAAGATGAATAAAGTTTTTTGAATTTTGCATTTTTTGAGATCATACATGAAGAAAAAAGAAAAATATTGATTATTTACTGAGTAAACTTAACCGAAAGTTAAAGAATTCAGCAACGCATGGTTACACTAGCGCACATCCTACTTTTGATGCGGCGGCGCTGGGCTTATTACTTTTGATGCGGCGTTTATGTTTTTTAAATGATGAAAATATTTTGAACAAATATGCATGATTGGAGACTATTCAGTAATAAAATCGATATGAAGTGTAAACAAGGTCTACAAACCAGCTCTGAGCCTGTGGTCTGTAGCCTAAACCTCCTCGTCAACCAAGGAAAAGAGAGACTCATAGCCCTGCTGTTGGCTCATTACATAAAAATGCATAAAAGATATGATGCATAATGGATATCATTACAGCATAGGTTTTAGAATTTGAAAAAAGAACTGTCATACTCATACTGCAAGAAGTATACTTTTAAAAAGTTATTTTTTTCTCGGTATCGATTATTTATTCAAATAAAAATCGAGACAATTTATATTAGAATTTATGAAGATTTTATTTTAAATACCGAACTATTTGTTTCGCAGTCACATCGTATGTTAGTTGAAATCGATTTAAAATCACACTGGCCAGCACGATTTGACGCGCTTGTAAAAGAGTAAAAAAATGTAAAAAAAGGCAGTCGACTAGCTAGGCGTGAAAGTAAATTTTTTCGTGTTTTGGAGTTCTTTCTCAAAAGTTTTGAAAAATGTCAAGTGACGAAAATATGGATCTAATCCCCGATTTAATAAAAGAAGAAGCAAAAACAGTTTTAGAAAATCTATTACCGCCGAACTCGAAAGAAAGATATGTGAAGGCATACGACGAATTTATGAAGTAGGGGTCAGGTTTTTAATTATGTACCTACACATGTTACTCTTTAATAAATGTTCATAGAAACCTGCTATCTTGTTTTTTACTTACCTCACAGACGATATGTAAAGCAGAGTGTTTACCTCAGATGTAAGCATCAATTGCATACTCGGCCTAATTAGCGCCCTCGCATACAGCCCTTGGTTAACAATCTACTACTTATTAATAACATATTTTTTATCTCAATATTAATTCTAATGCTTTTAATTTTTTTTTATTTTAGTCCTATGTATTTTATTTTAATTCTAAAGTTTAAAATTTGTATTGTATGTTTTTGTTAGCATACATTTTATTTTATTCAATTCAACTATTTTTTGCTTATATTACGTGATCTGTGTTTAAATGATGTGACTACCGTAATCAGAGATTGAATTTGCATGTTTTTTTACTGTGAAAATTGTTAGATATAAGATATAAAATAACTCTTACTGGTGGTCCTACTAAATAAATCATGTTAACAAGGCTTGGGCTGAAAACCAGTACTGTTGAAGAATTATCTTCCATGGCAATTTATAGTTTTTATCGGTTACTAACCTGCGATTTTCTTCTCACCTGATGATAGGTAATTATGAGATCAAAGGAGACAGCACATGGGTTTAAATAGGATCTGGTTCTTCATAAGCGGTTCTTCATCATAGCGCTGGAGCGGTGATATTTAGCGGCAGATTTTATATGAAGGGTGGTAAAAACCAGGCACACCCTGAAGAGATCTTTCCGTCTAACGGGTGTCACTCAGATACGCGATTCATTCCCAGAACGTCGCTTCCCATATTGTCGCTTTCGGCTTCGACGTTTGATCTGCATTCCCATTACATCGCTCTTCACCTTACTGACAGTCCCACAGAGTCGCGCCTACTTATGGTACAGTTACGGTTAGTCACTTTCCAAATTGAACATATTATATTGAACAGAGGACATACATACATACATAACTTCACACCTGTATCCTCAATGGGGTAGGCAGAACACCAGAAACTATAAAACCATCTGATGTCACATTTGACTGGAGATATTATTATGTTGGAGAGAAACTATTGCATGGGGTCAGCCTATCACCCTCAAAAATGCCTATAAAACCTCCGTACCTTAATTGACTTTTAAAGTTTGCCCGGGAAGAGAAGCAGCTGGCACATTCTATGTTTTTCTTTCGCTCCCAGTCCAGCATGGAAGAATATATAGAACAGAAATAGGTATTAATTTACTTTCGGATACGGACCGACGATGACTTTTATTATACGTAATTTTATTTGAAAAGTACTAGGGTGTTACATACGCTTAGCCATGCGAAGTAGTGTTATTCTAAGTCGGTCTTTTATGTCAAAAAAGCTCTTTTATCACAAAGTTTTATTATATATAAAGTTATATCATCTTAGGTAACATTAATTGATTGTGATAGGGAACACCGAAGGCAAAAGATCACGCGGTCGTTCGCCTTCGAGATGGATCGATCAATTGAAAGACTCGTCGACCTCTGAATTCCATACGCTAATAAGAGACGCGCTGGACCGAAACCGATAGAGGCAGATCATCCGCTCCAAATGCAGCCCTGATGCTGACCACGATCCTCAGACATGAGGGACTGACCCAAGAGAGAGAGAGAGCATTAACTTACTTTAACAAAGTTACCTTGCTAATTCCGCGACTTGCACTAGTGATGCAGGATTTTCGTGCGTTGGTTCACCGCCCTCCCTCCCTCAAACAAGAAGCAAGAAATGCAATGAACACACACTTGGAATACTGTAACCCACTCCACAAGCTACCACCGACACGAGTTTCGCTTCAACCAGAAGCATCTTCAGGAACACGCAAAGTAACGCCTGATTCATTCAATTATAGCATTAACTTAATTTTTTTTTGACGACCACTTTGGCGAAGGGGTAAACCTATCTGCCTCAGACGCCAGTGGTCGCGGGTTCGATTCCCGCCCGGAACAAGAAAATAAAAAAATCCATGTCTGGGTGTTTATCTATATATGTATTTATATTCTAGGTTCCCCCCTAGTTTGCTACATGGTATCTCAAAACACAAGCTTCGCTTACTTTGAGGCCATGTAGTTGGTGTGATTGTCTGGGGATTTTATTTATTATTATTTTTATCGCTCTTACTTTTCTTTGTTTTTGAATTTAAAATGTACTCATACTTATAAATATTCGTGTTTATAAGACTAGGTTACCTTGTACTGAACTTATCTACCTCGTGTCTCTGATGTCATAAGTAATTATAAGTTTCACATGCCTTGTAACTGAGGAAATAGGAAGTTAATGTGGCAAGTATGTCAAAACGTGTTTTTATTTCTTAAAAGTGACCACAAATATCCAAATTTACGTAGATAACGTTAAAATAAGATAATCGAGAGGGCTGATTCTTCCATGCTGTACTAAAGTGAGCGTTATTCTATTGAATTTAGAACTATAAATTCTTATATAGCCCCTAATATAGCCCCTGCCTATAATATACCCTAGTGCATAATATAATGAATCCTACAAAGTTGAATTGTACCTTTGTGCAAATAACATGCGAGAAAACAGAGCATATTTTATTGGTCCGGGTTATACACTAAATATTTTCAGAAACAACAAAGAGGTTTTATACCACTTCAAATCCATATACATTTTTAAATGTTTGCGCCTTATATTAGTAAAATAAATTTGTATATTAAACAAATTATTCACAATTTACAATCATTTGTCATAAAATATTAAAATATTTGCATTTACCACTCCAAATTAAACATTTTCACTTAAAATAGGCTGTATTGCTATACAGACATTGACACATTTGACGGAAAAAAACATACGCGCATGCGCGAGGTTCGGCGCCATTTTTCAATCACAATTCACAGCTTTTTTATCAAGTGTGTTTGTTATTTTATGACCACGTATGTCTGTCTTTTACTCACAAGTGTGTTGAAAAACGTCGTATGTAACTCGTGAGCGTTGCTAATTACAGTCTCGGCTCATTATTAAGCCCTCGCCTGCGGCTCGGGCTCAAATCACAGCCTCGACTGTAATTAGCAACTTCGCTCACTTGTTACATTATATACTATTTTAGACCTAGAGTCCATGAGTAGATACGTTGTCCAGTAAATTATTACTTATTTGGAATTACGAAACTTAACATGTTTGTTAAATAATCTTGGTATGCTGTGTTCGTTTTGATATTTGTAATATGTAATAAAAATAAGACGGAACTTAGCGATTTCTAGCGGTAGCGTCGGGTGTCGGGCCACCCTCTTTCCTAAAATATGGTTGAGGAGGTTGATGGCTGGTGCTTGCGTTATACTCGTGAACGGGTGCTGCTAGCGGTGCCAGGTCGTTTATCTGATGACTTTTTGTGCTCCTGCAACATAACTATTCTGTATTTTATAAATGAAATATGTGTTTCTTTTAGTTATTTTTTTTATAAGTTTATATTTTATGTCCTGAAATGTTGTGTAGGTCTACCAGAATCTGTTGGCAAAAAGGGAAAAAAGAAATTGACGCTAGCAATACTGGGGAATTTTTTGAAGGAAAGGCCATTGTCCAAATAATTCCCAGGTCCGGAGGCAATGAAATGTATCTCAGGTTATTACTTAAAATGTGTCAATTAAATACTGTGTAGTTGGAATGACCGAAATATTTTTCTTTAAATGTGAAATTGCTTTCGAAGTTAAGCAGGGGCTATTTTAATGTTTCAGTAAAATGGTATATATCGGACTTGTTTCCGCCTTCGTTTTCATGAGCAATGTTAATTCAGGCCCTTATCTATCTATGTACCAAGCTTCACTCAAATCAATTCAGTCGTTCAGGTGAAAAAGCGGAGAAAATTCAAAAAAATATTATAATATAAATAAACATTTAGAAAAATATTTCTGTCCTACCTACCCCATATGCAGTATTTAAGCCAAACCAAAAACAATTTCTCGAAATTTCAGTTGTAAGTTTTTTTTTTAAATATTTTATTTAACGGGCCTGGAAACGAGTCCGTTTAGCCACACAAGTTAACAATATACAGTTTACAAATAAAGTTCACTTCTTGAATGTTAACACTTCTTAAATCAGTTGAAAGATGACATTTTTTGTTGCCATATGAAAATCGCTATTTTTTTAACTTTTTTTTGCCATCAGATCCTGGTAGACCTGTAGATATAATTTTCTATTCTATTGAATTCTATTGAATAGAGGGCGCCAAACATTACTGTAACTCAAAGAAAGAAAGAAAGAAAGAAAGAAAGAAAGAAAGAAAGAAAGAAAGAAAGAAAGAAAGAAAGAAAGCTTAAGTAAATTTATTACAATATTATTATCTAATTAATTGCTTCAAATATTCTAAGGTCAGATATTCAAATTCAAATTTCTTTATTGCGTATCACTGTACAGAAAGGATCTTCAAATAATTGGTGGTTCTAGTGACGCCCTGCAAGGGCATTGCAATATCATACAATTTATGTAGATGAGAGGACATTTTTCTTAACCTAAGTTTATCTAAATAGTTATAACACTTAATGCTAGTTTTAGTTAGTATGTGTATACAATATACGTTTATATTTCTTTATTAAATAGGTACAGTATGTGTTTATTATTTTGATTTAATTCTATATTTATCTTGTCTAATTTATCATCTAGGTATTCCTTAACTGTATAGTAACATTTTTTGATTAGCAATTGTTTGAGTAATTTAAAAAAATCTTTTTCTTTGGTTTTATTTTTCAGGGATTCCGGGAGGTGATTATACAACTTTATGGACATTTCCAGCGGGCCGTGTGACAATAGTTAATAGTATAGGTACATATAACATACTATTTCATGACAATTTAGGATTAAATGTCAACTTTTGTGATTAAAATACTCATTCAAGTCATAAAAACTATTTTGGACTAGCCACATCTTAAGTCTATATTTAAATTTATTGCATATATTAATTTTACATTAAAGCGATATATGATTTGCCATATTCATACAGGCTAGAAGTAGCGCGCGGTTTTACTCGCGTCACTAGACATCAGGAAGGGCTTGATTTTTGAATAAAATCTGACCTCCTACTAATACAAGGTGGGTCAAAAGAAATCACCCTATTGGAAGATGCTCCCATTTTTGCAAATAGCCGCCACTGTCAATATGCTTCGATATTTGTGAACTAGACAGATGTAGAATACAAGTGAACAAGCCATGGAGCGATTTAGACGACCGGCTGATGTAGCGGTAACATACATTGCCTTCTATGCCAGAGGTCCTGGGTTCGAATTCCGGCGGCGGCGGCGGATATTTGTGTGATAAACACAGGTATTAGTCGACAGTCATGGATGTTTATATGTTTATTTAATTTTATTCTAATAAAAAAATGTATTTATTCAATATGTATGTTTGTATATTTCTTAAGTATACCTATCAGTTATCTAGTATCCATAACTTAGTTCTTTAAGAAACTTAATTTGGGCTAGATAATGTTGTGTGAGTGTCAGAAATATTTATTTATTTATTATTGACCTACATTCCCCAAGAACGTGGAATAATCTCGAGGAAGAAGTGGACGATTTTTCGACCAAACTCATAATGAGCGATGAGGCTCATTTTCACCTCAGTGGGTACGTGAACAAACAAAACTATCGCATCTGGGGCACTTAACGAGTGATACAAGGGGAGCCATTACATCCCCTCAAAGTGTCTGCATGGTGTGCTGTTCACGCTGTTCACGCTGTCCCTGCCTGCCGCTACAAGTTTTTTTACAAATATTAAGTATTTAAAAGTAAAAAAACTCTTATAGTAATATTGCTTGTTTTGTACTTTTTAGTTGAAACTTACTGTATTCAGCAGTAGGGTTTTTTAGATTTTCTAATTACATTTTTTTATTTCCCGCTTTTTAGTTCGGTGGGTACTATTATTTATGTGACCAGAAACCTTAAAAACCATAAAAATGGTGATACCCAATTTGTTTATAAGTGTATGTACGACGATACAGCCTCAGACATGGTATCGTTACATTCAAGTAAACTAGTCAAATATTGTTTCCTCATGCAAATTTGGACTCCGTTGAATAATCCTTATTCAAGATTAAGTAAATTAAATTAGATTAGAAGTAATACAAAAATACACAGTTTCGAGCACCTACGTAAGAGTGGTTAGAGCGGTTACGCACTACATCCGATTCATATCCGATCCGAATCCCAAAAAATAAGAATCTAGAAATCCTGTATGAAATGACGGATGATGGATGACGGACGTAGTAAGATACGGTCATTTCATTTCTACTGTCATTTCATACATTTGCAATATCTAGGTAGGTATATGTATAGTCTCTTTCTGTACCGAATTTTGTTAATTTCGAGTTATTGGTTTAAGAATGACGATGTCACTGTCTGGTAGAGAGATTTAATTTCTAATTCATTTATCGCGTTTAATTTATGTTTTACATTTTAACTCGACGTTTCGGTGTCTTTGCAGACCCCGTGGTCGCTCGTGATGTTTTATTTAATAGTATGAATCGCGAAAACTTAAGACAATATTAATATTATTAGTGTTTTCTTTAAAATAACACCAATATTGAGCCATGTCTACATTTGTTAGAACCTGGTAGAACTCAAACAGCCGTTGTTTTACAGATTAAGATGAACTCTGCGAAAGTATTAATAAAAGTTTCAAAATTGATCCACCATATGGGGTATTTATTTCGATGAAATTGTGTATAAAATAATCAACGAAGACAGAGCATTAAAAAAAACGACATCACGTTAAAACTTTGGCTGAGTTGAGAATGTCATCAACGTAAACATTATCTGAAATCATACATACTTTTTCAAAACTTTGAAATTTTCTATTAAGTACTCAAACGATCTCGATGAAATTTAAATGAGACCAACTATGAGGTATCCTCTATCATATGAAACAATAACTTTCAAAATCAATTCATAATTGTCCGAAATATCGTGTAAGACACAAAAAACACATATAGACGAATTGAGAACCTCCTTCTTTTTTGGAAGTCTGTTGAAAATAAATAAAATCCCCAGACAATCACACTTACTAAAAGGCCCCAGACTAGTGATACCATGCAGCGAACTAGGGGGGAACCTAGAATACAAATAAATAAAACCCAGACACGAAACATTTTTTTTTTACCCCATCGCCAAAGTGGTCGCTAGTAATTGCTACTAAAGTTCTATTACTACATTCGGGGACACACTGTAGTAGTTCATTTTGATATTAAAAGAATGTTACAAATTGCCATTAAGACGTATGCTCGAGGAGATTCATTGGTTGGCTTCATTGGTTGGCGCCATTCGAACGCTGAGACTGTTAATGCTAATATTTTTGTACAAAACGATCTATATTGTTGAATGGCCAACTAAGACTTAGTGACACTTAGTGTCCTTTATCAATGTGATCACACCAAGAATATAACAAGAAGGTACACTTGGGAAAGGCTTTTCTCGTGAGATACTACCAATATTCTCACAGGATTAAACGTTACATGGTGCACAAATTGACTAAATGTCCTAATTTAGACAAAATCTCTTTTATAGCAAATGTGTTTTATAATATTTGGACATTACGACACTTGTTTATTTCAGAAATAATCATTTGAAAGTAAGAAGCTCATAAAAATTCATCTATAATTTGAACATGTTCACCAAAATGACCATCAATTCTGATTTGTCGCTGAATAGTAACAATAAATGCGAGCCTAAGAATCGAGAAAAGGGATATTATAAACAATACCAGATATTGTGTTTTATTTTCATGACAATGTATATTCCCATAGGCACTGAAAATTCTACAAATTATTTTCCGTAGAAAAGGCTTTTGCACGCTTTAACACTTTTCTTATCCACCCAAGAAAACAAGATGTAGGTACGTAGTGCCCAGCATGAACCTGTCCTTCTGTTGTGCTTCCTATTCCCCCTGAGAGCACTCCAATTATCCCTGATACATGGATGAGAGCGCTACCAGCATCCCCAGGAGCCGCTGTCCTTATTTGTGGTCTTCCATCACAGCTTACCGCTACACATATTTGTGGCACTACTTTGTAAAACGCGAAGTTGTGGCATTTAACTACCAACCCCTTTAAAACCATAAGGTTTTTTGCTAGTACGGTACCCTCATAAATGTTCTTCTTGCCTTTCGTATTCTTCTCAAGATACGGTTTAATGTCTCGTTTATATACCCCAAAACCCGCACAAGTAGCTTCTTCGCCGTACAATGCCGTGTATTCTATTGCACTCAATCTTCCATACTCATTTAGTTGAATTAAATCGTGTCTTAATAGCGCAATGTCATTATGCAATTCGTATTTAATTTCTGGGCGAAACTTGCGGAATTGTGGATGCAGTATGATGTTCTGAATCGTTGCCATTCTATGTTCATATCTTATAGAACCGTTTCTCTTTAGCCCGTAGTTACAATGTGATGCTGTTAACGTCCAGGTGGGTGCTATAACAGCACCATTACAAAAACTTCGGTATGAGATGAAACTTTGAAATCTAGACCTAAACACTAATTCCACTATGTAAGGAAACTGTCCTGGTGTGGCATTTCTTCCTCCAACTATTCGAAGGCTTTTTTCAACAGTTCTCAATGCTGATATGCAAAATAGTAATTGAAATATCAAAATCAAAAACTTCATTGCTCGTTGAGTGCTATAATTTTATTGAAATATAAGTAATATTTTATGTGAAGAAACGTCGTAGTGATGTATCGAATACTAATTCGAATTCACCGAATAATATTAATACGCAGCATTTACCGAATATTTCCAAAGGTCTTAGATGCATAAGCGATCATCATCATCATCAGCCTGGTCAACCTCACTGCTGGACATAGGCCTCCCTCGGGGTTCTTCATGTATCTCAGTCCAGCGTTTACCGGTGACCTTGAACAGATCGTCGATCGTACATTGCATCTTCCAGCACGTGGTCCCTACTCGAGAACTTTATTGCCCCAACGGCCATCAGTTCTGCGAGCTATGTAAAAGTAATGTAGCAAAATATTCTATACAATTTTATCAATATAATAGGTGATTCATAAACAACTGAAAATTAAAGAAAATACAGGAACAATTAGTTTATCAATTTGTTCAAAAAATCACAAACAGCATTCCTATTTGCCAAATAAAACCATCGATATTCGTATTCGAAAATGTAGTTTATGCATGTTAACACTTTTTTATTATTGTAATGATAATAAACATAAGTTATCGGATTGAAATAAAACGAAATCAGTAGATTCAAAAGTCAATTATTTTTTTCATACCCTTGAAATAAGTCAGAGGAGTACTTATTGCTGACAATGTAAAATGATTCGACCAATTTAGAAGTCTGTTGAGGCGCAAAAGTCACCAACCAATCTTTTAAAAATAACAGTTTTTAACCAAGAACTTTTATTATAAACATATACCTATATGCAGCTTGGGACAATCTAAGAATATTAATATTAAATAACACTTACTGACACACCAACTATGTCATTCCAAAGTAAGTGACGACCACTTTGGCGGGGCAACACTGTCTGCCTCAGACGCCAGTGGTCGCGGGTTCGATTCCCGCACGGAACAAGAAAAAAAAAATGTTCAGTGTCTGGGTGTTTATCTATTTATGTATTTATATTCTAGGTTCCCCCCTAGTTCGCTACATGGTATCCCATTACACAAGCTATGCTTACTTTGGTGCCATGTAGTTGGTGTCTTTTTTTATTATCCTATGTGGGCATTTTCGACAAAATGTCTACCATCGCACTGAAAGGAAGTCCCTTGTATACAAGTTGCAAAGAACTAAATGTTTTGTGACATACTTAGAAGTGTCGAGGTATTTTAAATTTGTTCCCCATGACAAAAGCTTTCTTTTTTTTTATATAAATTGTTAAAATATTTTTAAAACAAAGTACTAAAAGTAGTGCGAGAAATGTGACATTTATCGTCCTGCAATAGGTACTGTCCCCTTTTTGAAATACGACCTTTGTTAAACGATTTCTTTACAATTTTGTTTCTAATAAAAATTATATTAATATTCCACATATTTTAGTCTCGTAAACTAGATTTGTAGTTTTCAAGCATATTAAACTCATTTTATGCTCTACTCTAATACCTACAAATATTTAAACATTATATAGTTTATGTCTTGTCCCTTGGTATGTGTTAACAGCGGGGCTAGCATGCTGCCGTCGACAACGATAAATCGGGCCTTTTATCGATATTTTCTTAGAATATGGTATTTAGTGTATGTAATTTATTAAGATTATGACATATTTGGTTCTGTGGTCGTAATCATGGTATCAAATCGAGTAATTCTATCTATTATGGTGCGGATATTAGCTTACATAATAGGATAAAATAACAAAATAATATTTTCTTGTCGATTCGACTATTTATCGATGGTTGCATGCTAGCCCTGCTGGACATGTTCATCAATCGTGACCGTAGATGTTCATTCATTTTATACAGATAATTTTATACCATTTGCGAAGTGTTTTTTTTTAAATAGCTATACTTACTGGAACATGTTGTGGCACCAGCAGCCATTTTGAACTGTCAGTTATTTTTTTGTTTAAATTGGTAACGGTGTTTTTCGTTGTTTTCATCTCTCATTGACCACTTAGTTATTCACGATTTTAAAATAATTTTGCAATGTTGTTGTTAAAGAAAGGATAGTGTCACATAGCAAGATTATTATAGTTTTTTTTGTAAACAAGAGCTATATTTATCAAACAATATTTTTATGAGTTATGATAAAAAAACTGAGAAAACCAAATGACTGGTAACGTATGGGCCGGACTAGAAAAGTAATGGACCGGACAGCCTAAACATGGGGGCTCATTAAAAAATGTTTACTGTAAAAAATTTATACAAGAAATATAGTATGCCAGCGACTCCGTCCGTTAGGACTTAAAAATAAAAATATGTATTTGTAATAAAATGTTTTTGGTAACCCAGGATAAACATAATTTTATCATGTCAGAACCGTTACTGGAAAGTCAGGTATACGTTAGTGTCCCCCGAAAACTAAAACGAGTTTTTAAGTTTTTAAGCTATTGCATAGCTTCTATCGCGGGCCTTGAGTGTGCGGACCGAATCCAGAAATTCCGTAACGAAAAAAACCTAACACCCCCCACTCCGACCGGCACAGCGGTGATACTTTGATTTCATAACTTTACATGCGGGCTTTAATAAACAATCAGCGCCATCTACTAGGAACTTGTGGAACTTAGATCAAATATTACTGCATTAATAAAATAAATGAATAATTATAATTGATGATGATGATGAATTATAATTGCATAAGTTGATAAAAAATGCTTTGCAATAGCTTTACCGCGGCAGTCTCTGAGTGCCACACGTCTTTTTTTTATATTTCTTAAAATAATTGTTTTTTTTTATATATTTTTTTGGACCCAAATGCAATCAAGTTAAGCCCGGTATAGTTACCATAAATCTAATCATACATAACGTTACGCCTGTATCCGTTATAGGGTAGGCAGAACACCAGAGGTTAAAAAACCATCTGATGTCACGTTTGACAAATTTGGAGGTATTATACAGATGGAGAGAGAGACTATTGTAGTGACAGGGGGTCAGCCTATCGCCCACAAAAACGCCTTTAAAACCTTTGTCCCTTAACTGACTTTTATATTATGCCCGGGAAGAGAAGCAGCTGGCACATTCTATGTTTTTCTATCGCTCCAGCATGGAAGTTGTAGGTAATCACTAATCATAAATCAAATCACTAGTTCACAATTGCAAGCTAAGTATTCCGTTTTTGTAACAAATAATGATCATGACAATTTTATACAAATTACTGGGGCAATGTTGCACACACAACCGAGGTTTTGTCTTATATTTCTAACTGGAAGTTTAAATAACCCATACACATAAAAAAAATGTCTTCAATTGTCTGTTAGAATTAGTTTATTCTATGGTAACGGTCATGACCAAAAACTGATCTCACATTGCTATATCTTTCCATATTATTTAAAATAAAGGATAAAATTAATTACACATAAACTTTTAGAAAAATTTGTTACTTTAATCACTCGACCAAACCAAGATAAACCTAAAATATTCAAAAAATATTAGACAGTATTTTTTAAAGATTGGTTGCAGTTTAAAAGAATATACCCATGTCGCATATCAAATACGAATCTATTGGTATTGGTACCTCATTTGTTTAAATCCATTCGGCAGTTCAGTAGATATCAGGCAATAAGAAACAGACATACCTACATACATACGCATTGAAAACATAACCCTCCTTTGTTTGCTGCAGTCGGGTAAAATTAGTTATTTGCGTTTTTTCGAAAAAATAACATGCATTCATTGTTCTGAATTGAAGAAATATATTTAACGGAATGGCAACCCGAATATATCACAATATCTCTTGACCACAACTCTTGACAACGTCTGTTTTATTAAAAAAGAAAATCATCTGAAAGAGCTTTAATGCGTGATAGTCACTTCTTACTCGGACCGTTTTTTCCAGCCTTGTGCGCCATCTTGTTATAGTAAAAGGTCTTGGCCGTATTTATAAAATGCATGTGAGATCCATTTGAATGCCTTAAACGCTTCAGCGCTGGTTTTGCAAGACATCATCTTAGATGGTGTTCATCATGAACGCAGCCAATTTTCTGACACAAAATATAAATGTCAAGTGCCTCACATCAACGTCAATGTCAAATTGCAGTGCTTGCTTAGGTAGGGGACTGTTTCTGTTTATTGTGTTGTGTTTTTTGTGTTCCTGTGTTAGCGATTTAAATTTAAAAGCATAATTCAATAGTTATCAAACAAAATGGACTCTTGGATAAAGGGCCTATGCCGCTGCTGTCATTTAGAGGGAACATACAAAAACCTTGGTCATCCTTATTATCCTGAAACCCTAGAAGAAATTTATGCTCATATGTGTCGTGAAACATTTAATATTATTGTAAGATTTTTTTCAGCTATTCATATTAACTTCAGGCATGAGCAAAACTGACTGATAAATTTCTGTCTAAAATGATAATATTTTGAGATTATAAAATACCTTCTATAGTATTTCGGCCCACTTTAAAACTTGACTTAAAATTTACTTTTTAGTTCTTTGGTTCATGTTATATATTATTTAAATACTTAATATTTGACAAAATAGTTCATTTCAAAGGAAATAGACAGTGGTTTGTATTAATTATTAATAAGTAATGGTGCCTAGAACTGTTGTCATTATTTATCTTATTGGAATATATCTTAGTATGTACAAACTTAGAGAAGCCCTTTTAAACATTGTGACATTCCTTCCATTAGCTTAAATTAAAATAGTGACCTAATGGCAGCTTAAGTAGAAAGGTCTGTATTAGATCTTGACTATAAAGGAGCAGTGTTACTAAATATTGTTTTAGAGTTACTACCATTTGATGATCGCTGTGGTGATAGAGTATCACTATCAGTCTCTCCTCACAATGTTCCAGATTCAAATCCTGTATAAAGCAAATATTTTACGCACATAATATGTGAATATATTTGTTTTGTCTTATTATTTATCTTATGCATATGTTTATAAATAAAATGTATAAATTTGTTTAAATGTTTAGTGTCTAAAACACTAGGTATGAACTCATTATTGGGCTATTCTATGTTCTTATACAGGGTCCCCCTATAATAGTCAATTATATAGCAGATTGAGAATGATGAGGGGGTGTGATTTTCGAAAAAAATAATACTTATTTTTTTTATATATTTTTCCTAAAGTAAATTTCACAATTGTTCTATGTGATTAAAATTTAAGTTCAGACCCACTCATCATTCTTAATCCACTTTGGCGATGGGGTAAACCTGTCTGTATCAAACGCCAGTGGTTGCGGGTTTGATTCCCGCATGGAACAAGAAAAAAAAAAACACGTTTCTTGTCTGGGTGTTTATCTATTTATGTATTTATATTCTAGGTTCCTAGTTTGCTAAATGGTATCCCATAACACAAGCTACGCTTACTTTGGGGCCATGTAGTTGGTGTGATTGTCTGGGGATTTTATTATTAAAATATTATTGACTATTACGCGGCAACCCTTTATTTTGTTTTAATACTTTTTGTTATTTGAAACACAATAAACCTATAATATTTTTCATCTTATAATTTTTCAGATATCACCAATACCAGGCGAGGAAAACTCATTGATGTACTCAATATGCGATGTGTGTATTTCTAAACTGCGAGAAGCAGCTATCTTCAAGCGTCAAGTCCTGCAATGTGAACAGAACTTTATGAGTTACTACGGACATTTATTTAATAAAGGTATGGTTTGGCTAACAAGATAACGGTTTTTAAAGTGAAGTACACATAGCATAAGTTCAAATGAGGAACAAGCTCTCTAAACTATTGGTTACTTCTCTTCAATGTCATGTCATATTATTAAGTATATGGGTAGTAGTTTTTTGCTTGGTGGTAGGATCCCTTCTGGGTCCGCCTGGCTAGCGACCACCCTTTATATAAAGTCTGCCGCCAAATGTTACCACTCCAGCAGTAATGTGTTCCGGCAATATTGTGTAAAGAGCCAGTTCCTTCCTAAACCCGTGTGCTTTCATCTTCGACCTCATCGTCACTTACCATCAGGTGAGATTGAGGTCAAACACGGGTTTAGTCACTTATAAAAAAAATATCTCTACTTAATGGAAAATCTCTGTCCCAAGCAAATTTCTTCCAATAAATTGCAATAATTCTCAGTTTTTTGTATGAATAATGATATAGTATTAGGTGTTCTAGACCCGTCACAGCTTATTTAGTGATTAAAATATTTGATATTTGATTAAATTAACATCAAACAATGCAAAAATAGTTCCATGGTATGTCCCATGTCCCAAATTACAAGCCTTGTGAAAAATATTGCCTTTTCTTCGGTGAAAACTGGTTAAAAAATATTAAAATACTTTTAAAAAAGCATTAACTATCATTACAAATCATAATTATATTTTGATTGTAAATATTAAATAGAAAAATCTATATGTGAAAGCTGCCGTCAATTTTTTTAAACAGTCAGCTGATATAATTTGAATCCTGCATTTATGTCGAATTTTGTATTGGCTCAAAGCTTTAAAATCATGAAACGGAAAGCAATCAGAGGTAAGTTTGTTCAAGTGAATTGTTCAGCAGGCAACCGCCATTATGTTAGTACACTACTTCTGCATCTGCTGGTAAACCAAGTTAAGTAAAACGGTCCACTGGTAATAGGGGTTTTAAATTCCTAATATTTGTTTAAAATATTTGATTATTAAGTACAGTAATATAGTAGCTACATTTGTTTCGTTAGTGTGATAAGTTATTTTATATTAAAATAGTAGTAGTTTTATAGTAAAAAAAGATGCTTTTATTCATAAAAGCATTCCCCCATGCATTTACAACAGTCTCTGTCACGACTTTTGATAAATTTGTCTATAACTCAAAAATCAGGACGAAAATCAATTATAAGAAAAATATATATAATTCATTCAATATTGTCCTTCATTTTATAAACAAAAACTCTCATTATTTAATAAAGTTTGCTTAGGGACAGTCTTGCATGAGGACACCCTTATGGGAACAAGGGTGTTCATTCCCAATCCCCAGAAAATCCTTTGTAATATCCCTATTTATAAGCTTACGGGCGCTTTAGTAAATTCTCACTGATTTCATGGGTACCTAAACTGTATTAATCTGCTAGTTATCCTATAGGCACGTATATTATAAAAGATACTTTTCTGCTTTCAGGTGATAATGGGGAGCAAGTAATTAAACAGGAGAACATCAATGTTTTTGAGAACCTGAAATCGGAAACAGAATCGAGTCCTGTAGGTAAGTTAAAACTTTAATTAAAAGTTAATTAAGGCATGATTTTTTAATTGTCAGATAAAAGTTATCTGATGATAATTTGTCGGAATAAAGTTGCTTTACAATTTTACATAAATTGTATGTCTATGACATAGGACAACAATTTTGAAATGAACTTGAAGCTGTCGAGTAATAATTTTTTTATTTTTATTGTAAGGATAGGAAGTTTGTCCATTAAATAACTTTTATCTGACGAGCAGGGCTAGCATGCGACCATCGATAAATAGTCAAATCGACAAGATAAATATTATTTTGTTAGTTTATCCTATTTTGATTTGAAGATAGATAGAATTCCTCGATTTGATACCATGATTAAGCCGACAGAACAAAACATGCCATATTCTTAAAAAAATACATACCGTAAGTGCCAAATTTTAAGTAAATATCGATAAAAGGCCCGATTTATCGTTGTCGATGGTTGCATGCTAGCCGCACTGAAATAAAATCCCCAGATCATTACACCAACTAAGTACATGTTTTAAATAAGGAATGCTTGTGATATGGGATTCCATTGAAGCGGAGATCGGCGGAGCGGAGCTTAGCGGTGCAGAATAGACCAATCACTATGCTCGAAATCTCCGCTCCGCTTCAATGGAAACAGCACGAGCGGAGTGGAGCAGAGTGGAACAGATATTTATACAAGGTGTTCTTTTTGATATCCCATAACTTTGAGGTTTTGTTCCTTACTAATAAATAATCCTTTTTGCCAAAGAATATGTGGTTCAAAAGTGCATACTTTTCTAGATATCATCAATCTTAATATAATGGTTTCATAAATTATACCCATTGTAAAATCTCTTTAACATTCATTCAATAGATGCGTGTCACTACAGCCTGAAGAATCTACAACGTAAAACGTTGCGAACTGTACCTGTGCATACCGATCAAAAAAGGGATAGAAAATTCCACGTTGTCATACTTTGCATAAAGGGGTTTTACATAAGATGTTTCGACTTATTTCAATTATTTTGTATGAAAAAAAAAAAAACAAAAAAAATTAGTAATTATTCACATTTGATTCTATGAAACTGGAACACCTTGTATAAATACAGCGACGTGGAGCGGAGGACAGCGGAGCCTTGCGGTTTGGAGGGCAGCTAGGTTGTGTGGTGGTCAAATGGGTGTTAAAATACGTAAACACAAAAAATAATCATCATCATCCACAGCCAGTAGACGTCCACTGCTGGAGATAGGCCTCCCCAAGGTTTTCCACGTCGCTCGAAATAAATAATAATAAAAAAAAAACAATTATCACTGGGTGAATTAGGCTGGGTTATTTATTGACATACTGTTTTTCATATGATCTGTGTTGTGTATTCATAGTTTGTATTTAATTAAGTTTTAATAATAAGTTTTAAATTATAGCGACTATGTATCTAAGTTTAAGTTTTCATCTTAGATGCAATTAAAATTGCAAAAGTATGCTCCACTCAGCTAAACTCCACTCGGCTCTGCTCCACTTCAGTGAAAACACACTTTTCACCGCTCTTCTCTGCTCCGCTCCGCCCAGCTCCACGTCAGTGGAAACTCAGCCTTAGAAATTAGATAACTACGCCAGTCAACTAGGTACGCCACGAAGGTTGTCGAAAAGCAAGCAAGCTTAAATAATATAATAATAATAAATTGTGGTGTATCACCTCTTTCATAATTAAGTTACTGGCCGGTAAGCCAGTGAGATTATAATCAATAATGTGTCAACATTATGTCATTAATAAAATAATGGAGATATAAAAAACAATGCATTTAATTTCTTAATGTATATTTAATATAAATAAATATAAGTTTTTAAACTATGTACAATGGTAATCAAAATTTAAACTAACTTTGGAAACAGAATAATTAACTATCTTTTTATCTACATTTTGATTGCTCGATATTTCGACACTGTTGCAAGTGCCATGGTCACGGTGGTACTGAAGTCAGAATAAAAAAAAATCTTTACGTAAATCTGTAATTTTAAAATATATACTAGATTCTCGATAAAAAAAGAAAAACAAATTCGCAAATATCTCAGGAACCACTAAATAATGTTTAACATAAATGGGGGTCAAGTTGATGGCTATTGTGGTCCCCTATCCCTCAAAATAGATTTAAGGATAAGTGTGAAAAGGTTTATTATAAGATATCCGGATGCAAGAAGATGGGATTCCCTGGCTGTGAATTGTATTGTGTATTTTTTTTCTCTTATTTTTAAAAGATGATTGCTGTTGAGTTTCTTGCCACTTCTTCTCAACAGATCGACTTTCCGAAGTGGTGGTAGATTCAGTTCAATTTGTAAATTGTTTGACTTATTTCAAATGTATTTAAATACTTACGAAATAAAGAATATTTGCGTTTGATTTTGAGAAATGAATGAATTCTTGTACCAACCGCGTCGAGCGTTGTTTAATCGCTAAATTGGTTGGTATACACACGAGCCACATAGCTAAAGTACTGTAACGTAACTCAGCGTATCTCAGGGATCGATGATTAGGTGAGGGCAAGCTTATCTAATACAATAATAATAATAACATTGTAGTAACACGTAGTGTAGTGCGGGGTGCAGACTTCAGGCGCGCAAGTGAAAAGACAGGATACAGTCAACGAGATTTAATTCTATAGTTCTATAGATACTTAATACAGAGTGTGCGTGAGATTCTCTATATGACCACAGTAGGTGTTTCGACAGAAATCCCGTACTGGCGGTCCTATAGAAATTATTCGCTCGTATCACTACTATATAACAGTCCAAGAGCTTGAATGCTGATATATAGGTAGGTACGAGGCCCTAGGAGAGGATACATGAAACATCAAACATCGTTGAGGTCATTAATTGAAAACGAAAAGTGTATGCGCGATTTAAAATACTACCAGCGCCATCTATTGGCACCTGTCGGAACTTCTCTCAGGAGCATTCGGGTTGCATGTTACATTCCCCCCCATCGAAACCGAAGTTGTCCCAACGAGTTTAAATTTTCTTGGGTCGGCCGCGTCCTCGGGCCGGTTGTTCCCTGGGTGAGATTGCCTTGCGGGGTCTACCGCGCCTTCTCAGGGGCTGAGTCGGTTCAGGGGCATTCTGTGTGACACCTTTGTACGGGGTTAGGGCTGATGCATGGTACAGCCCGAGACTCACGTTAGGATTGGCGGGATTTGCTACTTCGTATGAAGAGGGGCCATGCTTTTTCTTGATCCGGTACGGGCCGTCCCGACGAGGAGAGAACTTAGCGCTTATCCCTTTATTGGCTTGACTCAAAGGATGTAGTGTCACCATCACTAAGTCTCCCTCACAGTAGTTAGGTCCGAGCTGACGTCTTTTGTCCACTATCTTCTTTCGCCTCTCTTCTTCCATCTCATGAACCTCTCTGGCTTTCTCGAATACCGTGGCAAGTTGCAGTAATTTAGGCGTTATCTCGGGAATGAAGTTTTCTGAGAGAATGATCTGACGATAGTCGTTGAGATTGTCATCCAGAGTTCTCAGTTCTCTACCGAAGGTCATAAAGGCTGGAGTATACTTGGTACACTTGCATACAGCTGTATTCATAGCAAATCTGATGCTAGGTAAGTGTTCTGGCCAATTTCTATGGTTGTCCCCTAGAATTATCGCTAATTGAGTTTTTAGGTCTCTATTTCGTCTTTCAACAGGGTTCGCTTCGGGGTGGTAGACAGGAGTGAAGCCATGTATTATTTTCAGACAGAAAGTGACCTGCTGCATTATTGAGCTGACGAATTGTGGCCCATTGTCACTTATCATCCGCCTCGGGAAGCCGTATCGAAGAAATATCTCATTAATCAGAATTGAAGCGCAGCGCTCAGCCGTAGCATCCTCCAGAGCAAATAGTTCGACCCAGCGAGAGTTAATGTCTTCAACTATTAAGATCCAGGTCTTATCATCTTGTGAAGCAGGCAGTGGGCCGAATAGATCGAAGGATATAACCTCAAAACGTTGGCTCAGAGGGTGTGTTTGTAGCAGTCCAGTAGGCTTCTGATTGGAAGGCTTGTACCTCTGGCAGTCAATACAATTTTTAACATAGCTCTCTATGTACTTCCGCATCCCAGCCCAGTGATAGCGTCGGCATATAGCCAGGTAAGTCTTTTCCGTGCCATAATGACCAGCTGTTGGATGGTCGTGATAAACCGATAACATTTTAGCCCATTCGTGTTCAGGTACTACAAGTTGAGCCTCATCTGTTTCGCTAGTAGAGCTGTGTCTATACAACAGTCCACTGTTCATCAAGTACCCTTTATTACTCCAGTACTGGGCATTTTCCTCATCGATACTTTCCAATGCTTGAATGATCTTTGCTAGCTTTGTGTCTTTTAGTTGCTCAGCTCTTACTTCTGCTGGACTTCGAGGAGGCAAATCAACGGCTATGCTGCAGACCCCGCACTCCATCTTAGTGTTCTCCGTACATGGGGGTCTCGATAAAGTATCTGCTACTATGTTTTCTCGTCCAGGAATATATTTCACTGTGATTTCATAAGCCTGTAGCTGGAGTGCCCATCGTGCTAATCTACCCGAGGGAGACTTAATGGACATTAACCATTTGAGAGCTTGATGGTCAGTAACAACCGTGATGGGATTACCCTCAATATAACCAGCGAACTTAGAAACCGCCCAGACGACAGCTAGCGCCTCCTTCTCCGTTGTGGAGTAATTACGTTCTGCTCGGGTCTACAGCCTACTGGCGTACTCTATGGGGTGTTCTTCAGCGCCTTCACCTTGCACGAGCACCGCTCCTAACGCATAGTTGCTGGCATCCGTTTTGATGACGTAGCGCTTCGTTTGGTCGGCTTGCTTGAGAATTGGGGCTGATGTCAGATGTACCTTTAGTGCGTTGTATGCTCTTTCCTGCTCAGTGTTCCAAGTCCAAGGAGCATTTTTCTTGGTAAGGCGAATGAGCGGCTCGGCAAGATCAGCGAACCCTCTTATGAACCGTCGGTACCATGAGCACGTTTGCAAGAAAGACATGAGGTGCTTCACGTTAGTCGGAGGTGGCCGATTGACAATTGCCTCTATCTTTTCAGGATCCATCTGTAGCCCTTCTGGCGTGATGAGATGTCCCAAGTACTTCACCTGGGTGCAACCGAATCGACTTTTCTCTCGATTCACAATGAAATTGTGCTCTCTCATCTTCTGGAACACATTTCTGAGGTCACTCAAGTGCTACTCAAATATTGTGGAAAATATTATTAGATCGTCCAAGTATGCGAGGAGTTTAATGTGACTAAGGCTGACCCGGAATTTGTCAATGATTCTTTGAAATGTGGACGGCGCATTTCGTAAACCGAATGGCATTCTCAAAAATTTGTAGATACCGAAGGGCGTGATAAACGCTGTCTTGTCCTGGTCACTCTCCCGAACCATGATTTGCCAGTATCCTGCTTTGAGGTCCAATGCTGTCATGTACTTAGTGGCTTTTGCCTCGTGGAGCAGGTCATCAATGCGGGGCATTGGGTATATATCTGGTATAGTGATAGAGTTTAGTCTCCGGTAGTCGATGCAAACTCTTATTTGTCCATTCGGCTTAGGCACCATCACTACGGGTGCAGCCCAGGGTGAAGTACACGGTTCTATGACTCCTTCTCTTATCATATCGGCAATCTCCCTTTTGAGAAGTTCTTTTCGTTGAGGAGACATCCTGTATGGGGGTGCAGCTATGGGTGCGTGATCACCGGTGTCTATGTAGTGCTCTACACCTTTCACTGGTTTTCCATTGGGAATGAAAACATCTTGGAACTCATTTAACAATATTTCGAGCTTCAGTTTTTCAGCATCGTTCAGTAGAGTTACATCAATTGCCATAAGTTCCAGGTCGAAGTCCTCTATTTCTGCTTCCTCTATGGTCTGTATAGCATCTTGCATCATGTATTCCATTCTAGGGGAATAGCCATCGAATACAGTTCTCTCTATTCGAGTTATTTTTTCCGGCAACTCTATAGGGATTAGTTTATACTCCCTGTTGAAATCAGTGCACGCGCTTTGTGATGGCATCGCAGCATCCTTGCTATTGACAACCACAGCTGATTCTGATTTCGGTTGGGTCGTAGCCCTGACGTCAATAGGAGCAACCTCCACCAGCAGTTCTTTAGAGAACTCTGTAGCTCGAGCTGGGGTCCAAGGCTTTGCACGAGAGTCTGATTTGGTGAAGTTGAGGAACTGCTCCTGATACAACTCGTACTCATGCTCTGGTTCATCCACATAGTGCCAAGTAAATTGACCAATGTTCAATACAATGCCCGCTTGCTGAAGGAAATTGATGCCTAGCAGCGTACGGTTATCGACTGATTCAGGCAGCACTACGAAAGTGGTTTCGGTTGTTCGTCCACAAAGTTCCAGGCGAGCCACAAACATCAGCACTTTTTGCTTTCGTGACTCCCCGTCGGCCAAGGTCACCGTAGCGATTTCCTCCCTGAAGACTTGTCCCCTTATTTTAAGCAACATGTATAGCTCGTGGGAAGCTACATTCATCTTGGCGCCAGTGTCTACAAATGCTTTGCCTTCTATGTCATTTACTTTCAAACACATCATAGGTCTGGAGTACCTCTCGCGTTGCACGTTGATAGAACAAAATCCCAGGCTCCCTTTAGGTTCAGGTGGGTTTGGAGTTTTATTGGTACATATTTTGCAGTTGCTTCTGTAAACGCCGGGCGTGCCACACCCGTAGCACGAGAACTTAGCTCCACCTAATGATGTTGTAGACGCAGGAGGTGCTCCAGAGGACATGTCGTCTTTTTTGCCCTCTTCCAGAACTCTCTTTTTCTTCCTGCAGTCTTCCATCAGATGCCCAAGCTTTTTGCAGAAATTGCAGCGAGGTTTCTTGTTGTTGGGATGGTTAGGCTTGTCGCCATCATTCTTATCCTCCCTGTGTGTAGCCTTTTCTTTGAGGACAGCTTCAATACCTCTAGCTTGTTGTAGAAGGTCATCGAAGCTGTAAACTTTCTCGCGCGGGACCTTATCACGAATGTGTAAGTTTAGTAGGCCGTAAACAATGTCTATTTGTTGTTTTTCTTTCAGTTGTTCGTCCTTGGGCAGCTCCGCGAACAGCATTCTTTTCCTAGATATGAACGCATCTGTAGGTGTGTTAGGAGTTTGTTTTTCACCGCAAATTTCTAAGTATATCAGATATTCGGGTTTTTTGGGCGCGAAATTAGACCTTATAGCCCTTTCGAAGTCAGGCCAATTGGTGATGGTCGCCTTAACCCCTTGCCACCAGACAGCTGCCTCATCGCGGAGTATTAAGGGTAATCCAGTCAGTGCGTCATCATCACTAACGTCCTCTACTTTTTAAAGACGTCAACAGCCGTAAGAAATGACTCTACGGTTTCTCTATCTTTTTGGCCGTTGTAAGTACTTGTGCATGTTGCCATGGAGCTTTTTCTTCCAATACTGGCCAACAGCAGTTTGAACTGTGCGTCTGACAGGTTAACGCTCATTGTTGACTTTTTCACTGGAATCGTTGTCTTGCGTCCCGATTTCGTCACCACGAAGGTTCCAGATTTTCTTCGGCCCCACGTTGGGCGCCACTGTAGTAACACGTAGTGTAGTGCGGGGTGCAGACTTCAGGCGCGCAAGTGAAAAGACAGGATACAGTCAACGAGATTTAATTCTATAGTTCTATAGATACTTAATACAGAGTGTGCGTGAGATTCTCTATATGACCACAGTAGGTGTTTCGACAGAAATCCCGTACTGGCGGTCCTATAGAAATTATTCGCTCGTATCACTACTATATAACAGTCCAAGAGCTTGAATGCTGATATATAGGTAGGTACGAGGCCCTAGGAGAGGATACATGAAACATCAAACATCGTTGAGGTCATTAATTGAAAACGAAAAGTGTATGCGCGATTTAAAATACTACCAGCGCCATCTATTGGCACCTGTCGGAACTTCTCTCAGGAGCATTCGGGTTGCATGTTACAACATTCTTTATTGTACACCAACAGTATAAAAAGAAAAGTAAAAAAGGTACATTTAATTTAGTATAAGCACAAAGGCGGCCTTATCGCTGTAGAGCGATTTCTTCCAGGCAACCGAGTCTTGGCAGGATTAGGTAGTGGGAATTAGAATGGGCGTTGGGACACAACCTATAAAAATAAGCTACATACAAAAAATTACATAGACATACCTACATATCAATGACACATACATGTAATAAATATAAATATAATAAATATATTTCTGACACTCACACAACATTATCTAGCCCAAATTAAGTTTCTTAAAGAACTTGTGTTATGGATACTAGATAACTGATATACTTAAGAAATATATAAACATACATATTGAATAAATAAATATTTTTTATTAGAATAAACTTAAATAAACATATAAACATCCATGACTTGACAACTAATATCTGTGTTCATCACACAAACATCGCCGCCGCCGGGATTCGAACCCAGGACCTCTGGCATAGAAGGCAACTTATGTTACCGCTACACCAGCCGGTCGTCTGATAAATTCTGATAAATTCTAATACTTAATTCATACAAATACATTCAAATAATACATACACATGACATATATACATATTGATACTAAAATATATAGACAATGAGAGCGTTAAGATGAACAATGTATCACAAGGTAATGTTGTTTAAGCTGTTTTTTAAAGGTGTGCGGATTGCGAGCTAGGCGGATGACTATATAAAACTCATATAGCAATAATTGTTTACGCCAAATAAACACGACGGCCGGAAATTCGGGATCATTATTCGAGCATCGCGACAGCACCGCCCGCACTCCCCGCGCCCCTGCTATATAATCACCGACGCGCCGGAGCAGCCTTCTCTTCCAATGCGCTTCGACACAGAGCGCACGTCATTTGTCATCACTAAGTAGCATGAATATGTAAAATCTATATCTAATCTATCTTGTTTGTAAAGTTAAAATATACAAAAGTTGAGGATCGCCAGAAGTTTTTTCTTCCTCGAAACCCTGCGGCTTCGACATATGGCGCCCCCGGGTGGGCCATCATCACGCCGAGCTTTGCGTCGCCACGTTGCGCACATGTGCGCTCTTTGAGGCTGCGCTCGCCGCCGCCGCCGCCGCAGCTGTAGAGTGACGCCATCGCCTCCTTCACCGCCGCGCCGCCGTAATCTCCTGTGGCCGGCTGTGTGACGTCCACGACACGCCACGCGCATCCATGTGCGCTGATGCTGCCTTCGTCATCGCTTGTCGCCGCTGCTGGGGCGGCGCCGTGGTCACTACCACCGCCACCGCAGTCTCCTTTGTGGCCGGCCGCTTGACGCTGACAGCGTCCCTTGGCGCCACGCTGCGCCGCGACGCCTCGTCGAGCACCGCCGCCGCTGCCACCACAACGTGGCCCACGTGGCCTTTCTGAGCGCCGCAGCCATGAGCTGCGCTCGCCGCGTGGCATAATCATGCCACTATCGCCGTCCACGTGTTCTGCGCGTCCACATACCAGGGGAGTGTTGTGAGCCAAGCTATTATTTTCCCTAATCCCTTGTAACACTTCCCGCCAATGCGTATGGGGCCCACCTCATTTTGCTAGGCTACCTCTTACTTTTAACGGCTGCCTAGTCTATAACCTAGACGCCACCTCTGTCAGTGGTTGTCTTTTCAATGCAATTTTATTGCCTAGCTCTTCAAGCATGTTTTTATAGAATCCACCTCAGACAGTGGATATCTGTACTGCAATTTTAATTGCCTAGCTTCTCAAGCATATTTATTTTAGACTCCACCTCAGACAGTGGATGTCTCTATTGCAATTTTAATTGCCTAGCTTCTCAAGCATATTTATTTTAGACTCCACCTCAGACAGTGGATGTCTCTATTGCAATTTTAATTGCCTAGCTTCTCAAGCATATTTATTTTAGAATCCACCTCAGACAGTGGATGTCTATTGCAATTTATTGCCTAGCTTTGAAGCATATTTTTCTTGGACTGACCACCTCAGACAGTGGTTGTTTTTTCAACACATTTTTTATTGCTTAGTTTTCAAAGCACATTTCCTGGACTGACCACCTCAGACAGTGGTTGTCTTTTCAATTTCAAATATTAACATAATATATTATACTTAAGATTAAGTTTAGAATATTGCACAAATATTCATAAAAGGTTTGTTGTTTAAACCTTAGTTTCTCAATTTCAAAGTTTGTTTATTAATATTTCACATATTCATGAAAAGTTACTTCTTAATTTCAAACATTTCATAATTAGAATTTCAATTTTGGATAAATATTGCACAGATATTTATAACAAGTTTCTTGTTCATTGTTGTTTAAAGTCAATAAGTTCAGCTGTTCTTTTGTTTGCAAATTTAATCATTCTCTGCACTGCCATTGCATTTTGGTCCGCCTAATTGCTCACACAAATTTGTATTGCATTCCAGCACTGCCCGCTAAACTCTGCTTGCATCTTCGCCTCTGCACAGCCAGCTGCCAGCTTCAGCATCCTAAACAAGGGGCGTAAGCGTTTTTTCCAATTAATAAAACTTTATTTTTGTTGTTTATTAATAAGTGTTAATTCCAAGACTTTCTGAGTGTTGTTTTTTAAATAAATTAAAATGGTGTTAGACACTAAAGAATTTCTTGCATTAAAGGTTAAACGCAGTTCAATTAAGGGTCAACTGACCAACTTTAAAAATTATTTAACCACCTTAAATTCTCCTTTAACCGATCAAGTTGAAGTTAATAAACTTAATTTAAAACTTAGTAAGTTCTTGGAACTAACATCCACATTTGAGCAGCTGCAGACTCAAATAGAGGTGCTCAATGAAGAGTCACTTGCTGATGAACTTCAAGAGAGGGAACTTATCGAGGATGCTTTACAGACAAGCATTGCTACTGCCCAGCAAATATTAGAGCTCTCAAAGCCTGATGTCCTTGATGTTGACAAGGCTTCCAGTTGTAGCAGCGGTAACCATAATGGCATTAGTTTTAAACTCCCTCAAATTAGGATTAACAAATTTGATGGCTCCTACTTTAAATGGCTGGAGTTTCATGACACATTCACATCTCTTATTCATGAAAATCCTAGTATTAAGCCAGTGCATAAGTTTTATTATTTAAATTCCTATTTAGAAGGTGAACCTGCCCGCATCATTCAGAATATTGAAGTTTCCGATTTAAATTATTCAAGTGCTTGGCAGCTGCTCTGCGAACGCTATAATAATAAGCGGCAATTAACTTTTTACCATATTAATTCACTTTTAAATATCACTCCCATACAGCGTGAGTCTGATAAGGCACTTAGAAACCTGGGTGACCACATTACTAAAAATTTAAGAGCACTTAAGACCTTAGGTCAACCCACTGAATATTGGGACAGCCTTATCATACATTTAGCTACCCAGAGGCTTGATCAATTAACCCGTGTTAAGTGGGAGGAACATCAAGGCAGCTTATCAGAGCTTCCCTCACTCGCTAACTTTAAAGATTTTTTAAGCTCTCGTGCTGATGTTTTAGAGGTCATGTTCAGATCTAAATTCGATAAACCTTTGCCGCCTAGGACCACGATTGAAAAATCTTATAATAATAAATTTAGTTACAATACTGAACCTTCTAATCATGTGAAATCATTTTATATTTCAGTAAACAATTGCAAGTCGTGCGTTGTTTGCCAAGGCCAGCACCCACTTCATAAATGCAGGGTGTTCATGGCCCTAGACACAGAAGAAAGATGGGCACATGTTAAAAACAATAAACTGTGTCAGAACTGCCTGCGCTCAGGCCACATCATTTCTAAATGTCACTTATATGGCAGTTGCAAGGTATGTAAGAGGCGACACAACACCTTATTACATAAACAAACAAGTCACAAACATAAACAACACAAACATAATTCACAAGCAACACAAAACACACCCCCACCTTCCTCTTCTTTGGGTCAGACAGACCATAGGGATGGTGCAGAGGGACTTGAAAATATTAAGCTGGGTTGTTTGATTACTGGTTCAATTCTATGCAACCAAGTTCAGAACTTAACTAAATCTAAGGATAATTTCCAATTAAAATCAAACAAATTTCACAATAACTATAGATTAAATAAATCTCGACACAATTTTGAACATAAAATTCCCACAGACACATATAAATATAGACACAAATTCAAACAAAAATTTAATCAAAATAATTAACCAAAACAGAATTATTCTGCAACATAAATTCTCTTTTATTCTCATAGGAACACATACAGTTCACTCAAAATGAGATAACAATATTAAATAAATGCATTGTCACATAGTAAATCATATACTTTAATTCACAAATCAACTATCAGTTTAAACTTATATTATGATGACTGAAGCCTATCTATCTTCATTGATAGCCTCTCAAGTGACTCTTGAGAGCAGGGGGGAGGTTATGTGTGATCACTTACTCACAACACTATTTTACATAGCTCATATTCACACATACACACAATCGCCTCTTACGTGCAGGTCTTATTATAGCAATTATACAATATGTCTGAGCTCACTGTCACAGGGGTTGCAACTTGGCACAATGCACGGCTCAACCATTTTTATTTTATTTTGTAACTTGCCTCTTGAGTTTGTTCACTTAGAGGCTGTAAGTGAATATATTATGTCTTCTGCTAGATTGCCTCTTAGATTTTTTATTTAGGAGTAAGCCTAAGTATGTTTTTGATTTGAAACATAGTATTTTTTTATTAATATTCTGCACCTGTATTGGAGTTTGCATCTGATCAGGATGTTACCTTTTTTGTTTTGACTTGCTTACGCTCCTAACTACTATGGCTATGCAGAGGCTGGCATTTAATCTGCCATCCATATAAAAGGATTATGGGCAATGCACACTTAACTTTTGAGGAGCTTTCCTCACTATTTGTTCAGGTTGAGGCCATCCTAAATAGTCGACCCCTCTCCCCCCCTTTTTTTTTCTCTCCTAATGATACCACAGCGCTCACACACTTTCTCCTTGGCAGGTCGCTGACATCCATACCTGGTCCGGACTTACTTCAGGATAATCCAGGAAGGCTGAATCGCTTCAAGCTTCTTGAACAATTGAAACAAAGCTTCTGAAAAAGATGGCAAGCGGAGTACATCACAGAACTTCAGCACCACAGAGCTGATGGTGTGCCTAGAGTCGCCGATATACGCACACAGAGAGGAACCATCAGACGAGCGCTGAACCGCATTTGCCTTCTGCTTGAAGAAGAACTTGAAAGCAGGCTTTCAACGCCCCGGAGGATGTTTACGCCAAATAAACACGACGGCCGGAAATTCGGGATCATTATTCGAGCATCGCGACAGCACCGCCCGCACTCCCCGCGCCCCTGCTATATAATCACCGACGCGCCGGAGCAGCCTTCTCTTCCAATGCGCTTCGACACAGAGCGCACGTCATTTGTCATCACTAAGTAGCATGAATATGTAAAATCTATATCTAATCTATCTTGTTTGTAAAGTTAAAATATACAAAAGTTGAGGATCGCCAGAAGTTTTTTCTTCCTCGAAACCCTGCGGCTTCATCAATAATATATTACCAGCCAGTGGAATACAACGAGTCCGTATTCCTCAGTACTTAACTATATTTCATACCTACATTTAATAATTTAATTACGTTTTTCGTTTCAGAAACATACCATCCTGTCATTGAGAAAATTCCTCAAAGGAAGACTAGAAAAAAGTCGATACAGAAAAAAAGTGAATTTGACTTTGAGGTCAAAGATGACTTGGAAATAAGCTCTGAGAGGTGCAAGACTGAAGATTTTGACGATGTGCCATTAACGGAGCTCATTAAGAAAAGAGAAACTGGTCTAAAAGCATACACTAATGGTATTAATAATATCCTTACTAATATTGCCGACTACTTTGGCGATGGGGTAACACTGTCTGTCTCAGATACCAGTGGTCGCGGGTTCGATTTCCGCAAGGAAAAAAAATGTTCCGGGTCTGGGCGTTTATCTATACATATATGTATTTATATTCTAGGTTCTCCCCTAGTTCGCTACATGGTATCTTTGCATCTTTTAAATTATATCACTACTTATAAATTATCATGTATCACACACAACCCAGGGTTGCCTGTAAGAGATCACCTTGCGATTACAAGGCCGCCTATTGTGCTCTGTATCTTGAAAATTGTTCTGTATAAATTTTGGAGAGATAAAGATTGGAGAGCGAAAGAAAAACGTACAATGTGCCAGCTGCTTGTCTTCCCGGGCATACTGTAAAAGTCAGTTCAGGGACAGAGGTTTTTAAGGCATTTTTGTGGGCGATAGGCTGACTCTCTGTCACTATAATAGTCTCTCTCCATCTTTATAATACCTCCAAATTTTGTCAAACGTGACATCAGATGGTCTTATAACCTCTGGTGTTCTGCCTACCTCATAAGGGATACAGGCGTGAAGTTATGTATGTATGTATAATTATCCCATATCACAAGCTCTGCTTAGTTTGAAGCCATGTAGTTGGTGTGATTGTCTGGGGATTTTTTTTTTATTATAAATATTTTTTTATTGGCGACTAAGCCCGCGTCTGACCTCAGTCTCACCTGATGGTAAGTGAAGATGAGGTCAAAAATGACATCATAAGGGCTTAAGAAAGAACTGGCTCTTCGTAAAATATTGCCGGAACACATGATAATTGGATAATAATAAAAATACAGATATCAGTAAAAACAAGTAGGTACTTAAATTCTAGTTATTTATCTTAAATATAAATTAAACAATCTTTACTGAGTGCACTAGTCCCTAATAAAGGGCAAAGCCCTGAGAACTTAGGACGAGTAGTTTGCTCGACCCAATGAAATTGTTACATAATTAATTACATAGCAGCGGAGCTATTGCGTATATCAACTGTATTGTAGCGTTTTTATTTTAGTTTTAAGCAATTTATTATAAGAAAGAAAACGTATCAGATAAAATATTAACAGTTTATAAGAAAGTAGACGCGAAGAAGTTTGTATGTGTATGTGTAGATTGAATAAGAGTATGTGTATTTGTGTGTGTATTCGTGTATGTGAATGAGAGAGTATGTGTTGGTGGGAGTGTTGTGTCTTTGTCTTTAAAGTACATTAATATTATGGTACATAATATTGTCTTAAGTTTTCACGATTCATAATTAAAAAAAAACTACTTTTTAACCGGATTAATCGCGTTTAATTTATATTTTACATTTTAACTCGACGTTTCGGTGTCTTTGCAGACCCCGTGGTCACGAGCGACTAAGGTGTCAGGCGTCAGATTGATAGTGGAAAAAGTTATACATCATCTCCATCTATTTCTCAGTCTTCGAGCGTAGCGTTCAGGGTTAACACAAAATGAGCTGACAAATGAATAAGCTGACTTGAGTTTGAGGTCGTGCTGTTTGTTGGATGTTTGATTTAATATTTTTGAGAATAGGGTCCCATGCTGGTGATAGTTTCCAACCATCTTCTCTGTTGAAATTAGGGTGTTTTTTAATTTCAATCACAAGACACCTCAGTCGCTCGTGACCACGGGGTCTGCAAAGACACCGAAACGTCGAGTTAAAATGTAAAATATAAATTATACGCGATTAATCCGGTTAAAAAGTAGTTTTATTTAAATTATGGTACATTATTATATATGGTGGCAGCTGTGATATTTGGAGGCAGATATCATATGAAGGGTGGTTGTTAGTCGGGTGGAATCTTAAGTCCTACCACCAAGCGCTTGTCACTCGGATTAGTCGCCTTTTACGACACGCTTATCCAGGAGAGTTAGGGCTGTTCTAAGCCCACCCTACACGGGCTTATGCTTTTTTTTATACAGGGTTCATTAATTGTAGTCATGGGCCAAATTTTTTTTACACAATAGGTATCATTTATAGAAACCATTTCTGCAAAAAAAAGTATTTATTTTTTTTTACAAAAAAATAACTATATAACTATATACATACATACATAACTTCACGCCTGCATCCCTTATGGGGTAGGCAGAACACCAAAGGTTATGAAACCATCTGATGTCACGTTTGACAAATGAGGTATTATAATGATGGAGAGAGACTATTGCAGTGACAGGGGGTCAGCCTGTTGCCCACAAAAACGCCACTAATGGCGGGTTTCAATATTATGAAAACTGTTCGTTTTGCCTACGAACAATAGAAATCACTACCAAAATGCCTTTCTATATTCAAAATCTTGACATCTAAACCACTGCTTACGAACTGTTTGACTGTAATGGGTTGCTAGGTTACATTTGACCATTTACAAAATAAGTCATTATATCTAGCCAACGACGACGTAACAAGTTATTAATTTAAACCAATGAGGTAAAGGTAGCATGGCAGTCTGCTGCGGCCAATAAGAGTTATTTTTTCATTACGTATGACCAATTAAAGAATAGGTCATTTTATCCAGCCAACGACGTAACAATTTATTCATTTAACGAAATATCCTATCAAATATCTGTCAACATATCAATAATCCAGTTTTCTCTTTCTAACTTATCTATAACTGTTTTTGAAAAAAGGGACGAATATTATTGAATGACATAATTTTTCTTTTAAATATTTACTTTGACGTCATAAAAATGTGATTCAACCAATAGCAAAATTTGTCGAAGGTTTGGCGTTTCGTTTTACGTAAGCAGTTAAACGCAATTATTAATAAAAAGCTCTAAAAACATACTATAATATATTTATCGAATACTAAAACATAGCAAACATAAATTGAATAAGTTTATATATTTCTTTAGTTCAAATATCATACAAATAATTTGCGAATGCGTGATATTCTATAAATCACATATCACCTATTTTCTTGGAAGAACGTCACGCAAGGAGGGCCCATGCCAAATTTGAGAACTTACAGCCCGTAGCTAGTAGATATTGTGAAACGCTACTTTTTTCCTACCAATTTTGTACCTGTACCGGTTACGCATAGTAGTCAGTTGAATATTGAAACCCGCCATAAAACTTCTGTCCCTTAACTGACTTTTACAGTATGCCCGGGAAGACAAGCAGCTGGTACATTCTATGTTTTTCTTTTGCTCCCAGTCCAGCATGAAATAACTATATCCGCTAAGATATTATGCAAACCATGGTCACTCTAAATTACTATTAAAATAAAGTCAACTACGCGATACTACAAAACATCTTGTAGTACTACGTCGTAGTATTATCAATGAAATGCCGCTTCGTATTAGGTATGTTCATCAACAACGATTATGTTTTTAAAAGTTTGTGGTTCCATATTTCTACTTTTTTGTACTGAGCGACGCTAAAATAAATATGCAGGTACGTTTATATCGTATCAAAGAAACGAATATTTAAATTTGGCTGATGACTACAAATCAACCCTGTATAATATAAGGATAGGACGTTTGTCTTCCATGCCACCTGATGGAAAGTGCGCATGAAGACTATGGTGGTACACGTCCATCCACGAGAAACCTATTCACTCGACACTTAAAAGTTCCAGGACTGTAGTGGTCAGGAAAAACAGACGCAGGCAGATTGTTCCACTCCTTGGCAATCCGTACCAAAAACGAACTATCGAAGCGTTTTGTTAGACTTTTTAGTACCTATACTATTATAATAATCCTATCCCTACTAATATTATAATGTAAAAGTAACTTTGTGTGTCTGTTTCGATTTCACGCTCAACCACTAAACCGATTTTGATGCAATTTGGTTGAACATAGGCTTGACTTTGAGAAAGGACTGATGTTAACTCTTATTGCACTTTTACAATTTGACTTATTTCATTATTTATTTGAGTGTATGTTCGTTGTTCATTTTCATTGGAATATGAGCCTTAAAACAACCGAATACAAACAAGTACCTATCTATTTTTCGACAGTAAATCTGTGCTTATGTCTTGATCAACGCTAGAGAAACCTTTGATGATACTGAAAAATTAAAATTGTATTATTTACTTTTTAAAAGACATTTTTACATACATTTTGATATAAGTGGCAAGTGACCCCTTTTAAACATTGGAAGTTTTTGAAAACACCGCTCTTCCGAAACATAAAATAAAATATAAAATAAAACATGAATCAGTGTTATAAAATTAAATCTAAAATAATTTACAATCGAAATATTTTTTTTATAATTTAGTAAGGATAGGACGTTTGTCTTCCATGCCACCTGATGGAAAGTGCGCATGAAGACTATGGTGTTACATGTCCATCCACGAGAAACCTATTCACTCGACACTTAAAAGTTCCAGGACTGTAGTGGTCAGGAAGAACAGACGCAGGCAGATTGTTCCACACCTTGGCAATCCGTACCAAAAAGGAACTATCGAAGCGTTTTTTTCGGCTTCTTGGTAAATCCTCTATATAGGGATGGAAGTTCTGTCTGCGTCTGGTAGTCCGGTGGTAAAAAGGGGTGGGTTCTTTTATTTCTAATCTTATATATTTCTAAGTACTTAATGAGATACCGTATTTAACAACGATATTCCTAAATCTAATTTATTTATTTAATAGTACTGTTAATGCATATTATCTATACTTATTGCGTGTCTGTATGTATGGTTGTGTGTGTACGTGTGTGTGTGTGGAAGCGCGCGTATTTATTTGTGAGTAAGCGTTTTTGCGATACTAGTCTTAGTCTGCAATAATATAAAGTAAGCTTTTGTTTTTCTTTTTCAGCTGTCAATCCAAATGAAGATATTGTTGAAGAGGAAACGGATGGGAATGGCTGGGGCATACCTTCTCATTCCGACACAGGTAATTCTATCGGTCCTAAATACAATTTATTTCGATCGAAGATGACAGCACAGGATTTAGGAAGTGCCTGACTCTTCAGTATATGTGGTGGCAGATTTTATGCAAGGTGTTCTTTGATATCCCATAACTTTGAGGTTTTGTTCCTTACTAAAAAGTAATAGTTTTTGCCAAAGAATATGTGGTTCAAAAGTGCATTCTCTCCAAGATATCATCAATCTTAATATATGAGTTCATAAATTATCACCCTTGTAAAATCTCTTTAACATTAATTCAATAGACACGTGTCACTGAAGCTATACAATAAACAACAAAAACCTTTTAAACGTTCAGGAACGTTGCATACAATGTTCAACGTAAATCGTTGCGAACTGTACCTGTGCATAGCGATAAAAAAGGGATAGAAAATGCCACGTTGACATACTTCGAATAAAGGTGTTTTACATATGATGTTTGTATGAAAAAGAACACAAAAAATAAATTAAATTATTTTAGGTTCCTACATGAGCCATCTAAATTTGTTTAGTCTAAATAATTGAATATAATTGAACATGGCGACAAAAATAATATTATTCATATTTGATTTTAAAATAATAAAATCTTATTACTAAATCGAGGAGTCATTCCTTTGCGCTTGAAAGGATTATTGAAGCTATTATTGTGTAACCTTAATACTCAGCAAGGTTACTTTACGTTTTTCAAACTTAATTTATAAAGAAACCATGTATGGCCTATGACATACAAGCGCTAGCAAACGTCTAAGTGAAGTTCTGAGTGAAATTTTACAATTCTTTGTAGTGACCAAATTTTTCTTACTATTGAAAAATCGAGGCTTAACGTATTCCTTAATAGAAATAGCTGGAAAGACGCTTTTATTTCTTGCTATTTAGTCGTAAATAACAGATTAAACAAAAAATTTTTTTTTTTCATAAATTGAATCCACACATCATTCTTAACCTTCTCCTAAAATGTTTTGATTTTCATAAAAAAGACCCTGTATAGGCCATGTATTCTCTAGTACGTTAGTATGTACATAGTAACTCAATGATCAAAACTTGAAATATGAACCAAAACTCAAAATTACACGAATATTATAGTACCATCATCATCATCATCACAACTCTTTGTAATGAGCCCACTGCAGGCCATGAGTCTCTCCCCTGGGTGACGAGGAGGTATAGGCCATAATCCACCAAGCTGGCCCAGTGCTAGGTGGTGGATGTCAGAATTTTCAGGGCGCCAAAGTGGCTTCTGACAAACCCTAACGAGTACTGAATACAAGTATACAGCACCCGGGACCGACTGCTTAACGTGCACTCCGAAGCACGGAAGTCGTCGTGAGAAATGAATGGTCGGCGGTCACCCATCCAAGCACCGACCGCACCAAACGTTGCTTAATCTGTGATATCGTGTGATACACACAGTAACCACGGCGCCACAACGACTTCGTGTATACTTATATATATATATATATATATATATATATATATATATATATATATATATATATACTTCTATAGTACCATATACTTTTTTAATTATTTTTTCTACATAACTAGCCTTATCTTATCGAGTCTATTTTCGATTTTTTCAGATGATGAAAGGCCATTAACAGAAATGAAAGTTAAAAACTTTGAATGCACGATCTGTTTGAAAAAATTCGTCCACAAAGGTTCCTTAGAAGTCCATCAAAAATTCCACACCAAAGCGTACGAATGTAAACTATGCGATGCCAAATTCACCCACCAAATGAACCTTACGAAACATTGCTACAAACATTTTGACGGCGAAAAATACACATGTGTCATCTGTCTACAGAATTTTGACAGACTCCCACAGATTAAAAAGCATATGTCAACGCATTTCGACCCCTTAACCTGCACAGTTTGCAATAAAGAGTTTAAAAGAAAGAAGAATTTGAAAGAGCACATGAAAACTCACACTCAAGAACGAAAATACACTTGTCATATATGCAGTAAAAGTTTCGGACATAATTCTACGTTGAAATCGCATATTTTGACACATACGGGAGAAAAACCCTACGTTTGTCATATATGTGGGAAATCGTTTCCCCAACGGACACATTTGAAAAGGCATATACTGATCACACATAATGGAGTTAAACCTTATAGCTGTAACATCTGCAATAAACAATTTTCAAGTAAAAGTTACTTAGTGATACATGAAAGACAGCATTCCGGTGAGAAACCCTATTCTTGTGAGATATGTAAGAAGACCTTCGCAGCTTGCACTACTTTAAAAGTCCACATGAGACTACATACAGGCTCTAAACCGTACACCTGCTCATTTTGTCCTAGAACCTTCTCTCAGATGACAAGTTTCAGATTACACGAACGAACACACACGGGTCAGAAACCATTTTCATGTCAAATCTGTAAAAAGCACTTCTCTGATAATGGCTACTTAAAAATTCACATGAGAATTCACAACAACGAAAAGCCGTATACTTGTGATATTTGTAAACGTTGTTTTCGAGAAGCGGGCCAGTTGAAACGCCATCTTAGAGTGCATACAGGTATAAAACCTTATACTTGCAAAGTGTGTAACAAGCAAATAGGCAACTTATCTAAACATATGAAAGTTCATAGTGAAGATAGACCGTTTGTGTGTCTATTGTGTAATAAACAGTTCTCGATGAGCGGGAATTTGAGGATTCATATGAGAATCCATACGGGACAGAAACCTTATGTGTGTGACGTTTGTAATAGTCAGTTTACTCAAAGCAGTGGTTTGAAGAGGCATAGATGTGCTCATTTGAATAATAAGACTGATATAAAATCCCCAGACAATCACACCAACTACATGGTCCCAAAGTAAGCATAACTTGTATTATGGGATACCATGTAGCGAACTAGGGGGGAACCTAGAATATAAATACATAAATAGATAAACACCCAGACACGGAATTTTTTTTTTTTCTTGTTCCGTGCGGGAATCGAACCCGCAACCACTGGCGTCTGAGGCAGACAGGTTTACCCCATCGCCAAAGTGGTCGTCATTGTCATATTTAACTTAATCTTCTATTACCCTCTGAAGTTGTTAGGCGTTTCCCACGGGTGTTTACTTACAAACAGATGACCACTTTGGCGATGGGGTAAACCTATCTGCCTCAGACGCCAGTGGCTGCGGGTTCGATTCCCGCACGGAAAAAAAAAATGTTCCGGGTCTGGGCGTTTATCTATACATATATGTATTTATATTCTAGGTTCCCCCCTAGTTCGCTACATGGTATCCCATAACACAAGCTATGCTTACTTTGGGGGCTTACAATCACACTAACATGTAGTTAGTGTGATTGTCTGGGAATTTGATTATTTATATACAGGGTTGATTTGTTTGACACAATAAAATTTTTTTACGCAATAAGTGTCTCTTATAGAAACGATTTCTGCAAAGTTTTTTTTACATGGAAATTAATATAACCGCTAACATATTAACCACTCTAAATTTCCATTAAAATACTACAAAGCATAATACCTCGTAGTATTATCAAGAAATGCCGCGTCGTAGTAGGTATGTTCATCAACAGCGACTACTTTTTTTTAAAGTTTGTGGTTCCATATTTGTACTTTTTGCACTTAGCGACGCTAAAATAAATATGCAGGTACGTTTATATCGTATCAAAGAAAGTAACATTTAAGTTTGGCTGATGACTTAAAATCAACCCTGTATTTTTTTAAGCTATTGCATAGCTTCTATCGCGGGCCTTGAGCGCGGGGACCGAAACCAGAAATTCCGTAACGAAAAAAACGTAACACCCCCCACTCCGACCGGCACAGCGGTGATACTTTGATTTCATAACTTTACATGCGGGCTTTAATAAACAATCAGCGTCATCTACTAGGAACTTGTGGAACTTCCTATAAGATCAAACATTACTGCATTAATAAAATAAATAAATAATTATAATTGCATAAGTTGATAAAAAATGCTATGCAATAGCTTTACCGCGGCAGTCTCCGAGTGCCACACGTCTTTTTTTTTAAACCTGCGTCTCAAAACAACTTTAGAGAGACTACATACTTGGCTCGATCATACCTGTAGTGGTAACGAAATAGCCGTCTTTGTCAGGTGTCCTAGGCTTGGATTATAGAGTGGATATTTGTGTCGTGAACACATATAAGCTGCCAAATCATGGAGTTGTGTATGGTTTTTTAAATTTATTTATACATACATACATAACTTCACGTCTGTATCCCTTATGGGGTAGGCAGAACACCAGAGGCTATGAACCCATCTGAGGTCTCGTTTGACGAATTTAGAGGTATTATAATGATGGAGAGAGACTATTGTAGTAAGTTTTCGCGATTCATACTATTAAATAAAACACTTTTTAACCGGATTTATCGCGACTGACCACGGAGTCACTCGTGACCGCTGCAAAGACACCGAAACGTCGAGTTAAAATTTAAAATGTAAATATACGCGATAAATCCGGTTAAAAAGTGTTTTATTTGGCTATTGTAGTGACAGGGGGTCAGTCTATCGCCCGCAAAACTGTTAATAAAACCTCTGTCCCTTAACTGACTTTTACGGTATGCCAGGGAGGAGAAGCAGCTGGCACATTCTATGTTTTTCTTTCGCTCCCAGTCCAGCATGGAAGAAATTTATTTATAAGCTTATTTAAAATAGTTGTATATCCATTATGTATGTTTATACATATATTAATTAAGTTTATTTATCCATAAAGTTAATAAACGTAACACAAGTTCCTTAAGAAACTTAGTCTGTCCAGAAGTGAGGCTGTAAGATGTTTTTTTACTATAAGTGGAGCAATGGCGAAGTGTTTAAATCGATATGAAAGGTATTAGTTTTAGAATAAGATGTGCCAATTTAGAAAAAATTGTTTGTCAAGGCTAGCTGGAGCATTGGATATCCGTACATCCCATCTCCTTTCGAAATCCCTAAATTTTGCTTTCTGTTTCATTCATCACTCTCTCGATTCATATCGTTGCATAGTAGTCAATTGTAATTTACAATTTTCCATGTTATAAAAATAAGTTCAAGTTTCGTATGTTTTGCGTCCTTTCTTTGACACGGTGTATAGGTATGTACCAACATACCTGTACTCTATAACTATGCTAAATTTCATTAAAATCCGTTGAGCCGTTTCGCCGTGATTCAGGAACAAACATCCATACATCTAAACTTTAAAATTTATAATGTTAGTAAGATAACAACACTTAATTTATTTGTTACGTGAAATGAAATGAAATTTTTTTATTCATCATAAGACCATCGAATGGCCGCTTAATGACGTCACAATTTTGTACTTCGGCTTTAACAAGGTGTTGATAGTTATTGAATAAGATATTACAGTAGACCAAGAGACAAAAAAAGCCGGAAAAAAACTCTTGGCACTCTTTTTCAGTCAGGATTATACGAATTAATGCAAATAGATACATACAGTACAAATTGATCATGACATGGAAAAAAAAACAAACACAAGACAGCTAATTGTGAGAGCCAATGTCATGCCACAACCAAATTCTTACATAGTAGGTGCATTGAGCTATGGATGCACAACACGAACATGACAAACTGGGACCAGAGTATTTAAACAAGAATGGAATAAAATAGTCATTGTATCATCAGCAAACGTTGGCGGCACAAGCACTCCGCCAACCTGGATAAGCATGAATTGGATCCAAAAGAGATCAAGAGCATCGCTGTATGGAAAACCTTAAATTTCCTGCACTCCATCGGAGTGTACGGCGAATTGTAGATAAGGCCTCACACAATAGATCTTTTAGGTCGCAGTGTGAAGAGCGGACAAGGCTGCTCAAATGGTCCCGTAACCTCAATTATTATTAATTCACGGAATTAGCCATTGAATTGAATGATTAATTGAAGCAATATAACGTAAAAACAAAAATGTGGTAAGTAATTTCGAGGCGTACCGCCAGGCCCCAGCAGCTCAGTGGAAGAGCACTCGTCCGGCAAACGAGAGGTCCCAAGTTCGAATCCTGGTCGGATAATTTTTATTTATCTCATTTTTCATTTATTTATGAATAAAATCTGTTCAGAAAGGACTGGAAAAAAAGTGCTTAAGTTTTAAACGTACCTATATAATTGTTTGTGATGAAATTGTGCATTTCTACTCATAATTTTGGTCTTTAAGGTGTATTTACCGACTCGGTAGTCTTGTCTGACTATACATTACGATAATGTATATTTTATTTAAAAATTTCTTTAAAACAAGGACTGTATACCGGTATGAATTTCTGTACATTTTTTTTCTGTATGACGTCATACCGTTAAATTAGATGTATTTAAAAATAACAGTACAGAAATTCATACTGAAATAATTCGTGTACCTTTTTTATTATTGTAGCATAACTGATTTTCTTTCAGTTAACTGAAATTTTCCGGTATTAATATTAATATTGATATTAAAATTTTATTTTTAAATAACTGTAGATAGTTGAAGCCTATGAAGCGTAGGTACATATGCTGACCTATACATTTCGGTACAGAAATTAAATAGGTTAAAATATTTCTGTACTAAAAACATCTACAGAATTTAATCCGGTATACATTATTTGGCTACTGATATAATTAATTTAGATTTTAATAACTTGTACAGGTATTGTGTTTGATGAAGCAGTCTAATAAGGATACTGAAATTTTACTAGTACTATTTAAAAAATTTATACCGATATGCAGTCCCTGGTTTAAAATATTCTTTAAAGTTATGAAAACTTGAATTTAGTAATCGTCATACCTTTGTATTTAAGGGCGCCCCAGCAATCAGAGAACATTAATTGTAGTTTTTCCCATATAATGTAAATCAAATAAGATTGACTAAGTAATTAGTATTTATTAAATTATTTTTGTACTTATTTACTCAACCACGATATTAAAATAGTAATTTTTATGAATACCTGCTTTGTTTTATTTTTAATAATGTTTTATCTTCACAGCAGTTTTTAATAAACCCACTGTAAGGCCATGATTGACGAGAAGGCTTACCTATGACGTGAGCCTGCCAGGGACCGGAACCGCTTACCCTTAAAGAGGTTTTCGATTGGGTTTTTCATAGACTTGTTTTAGAAAACCCTATCAATTTGGTAACCGTATCAAAGACTTACCCTAATGTAAGGCTTACCATACCATATCAATAGAGTTAACTGCATGCAAGCAGTAAGCCTATCGAAAACCCTATTGAAGGTTACCGATTCAATATGGTTTTAAAACGTGCACGCAAATTTAATCTCTAAGCGCACTGCATTCGATTTAAAATCGAGTGACCTTCTTTGCATATTTTGCAACCAAGTAGTTTCATTTGTGCTAGCTTGCCACTTGCCATCGCAGCATCGCACCCAAAGAGTTATAAATAAAGTTCATTTTGGATTGACTTTAGCTCACATATCGCACTCCGAATTATACGTCCGAATTCAACAGCATGCTCGGAAAAGAGATAGAAATAGGGTAACCCTATCACAGGGTAAGCGCATCCGAAAATAGTTAACATTATTCAAAAGTGTTACCACATCTATAGGCTTACCATATCAATAGGGTTACCCTTTCATTATGATAAGATTTTGATAGGGTTACCCTATCAATAGGCTTAATCAAATAAAGGGGTTTTCCGGTCCCTGGGCCTGTCTAGCCTACACCTTGGTGAATGTCAGAATCTTCAGGGTGCTGAAATAGCTTCTGAACAACCGACTACAGTATACAAGTATGTGAAGCTGTTGAGCTTGTATTTAACCTTTACACTGCAAATAACTTCTATATAGGGTCGTCTTATAATAGTCAATAATATTTTAATAGCAGACGAGCGTTTGCCCGCGACTTCGTACACGCATAAACTCAAAAGTCCTATATTTTCCGTTCCCGTGGGAGTTTCGGGAATTTCTTCCATAATACAAACAGACACTTATTAAGGAACCTTTGTACCAAGTATCACATCCGTGCATTCAAGGAATAAGGCTTTTTAATACAAACTAAAACATCATATATATCCTGTTCCCGTGGGGATTTCGGGAATTCCTTTCATAAAATAAGAAAGAAAGAAAGAAAGAAAGAAAGAAAAATATTTATTACCACAAAAATGTAGATTACAATTTGAATACAATGTAAGATTACAATGTAAATAACACTAAGTAGGTACATTTGTGGAGGTAGGTGTAACCTCAGCATATTGCTATTGAGAGCGACAAGCATCTCTTTAGCGCTGGTTTACAGTTTACACCTTGAGTAAAATATATATACAGGGTGACTGGTACCAAACCCGCCATAGCAAATTAGCATATAGAGGAGGTCATTTGCTAATTATTGGACCTTACTTTCCCTAACTAAAGTTTTATACTTTAGGAGATATGTCAATTTTTATACATTATTGAGATTTTTCCAAAATTTGACCTTAAAGCATTCGTAACTTTATTTTTCGTCATTAGTTTAGAGTTTTTTTATTATTTCTTGGTAGTCATTAACATTTGTGAATAAAATACGTCGGAACTTCCCTCAAACTAGGGTTAAAAAATAAGACGCTTATGCTTTTAAAAAAAATCAATAAAGAAAAATTACTTTGCGATCAAATTCAACCGGAAATAATAAAAAAACTACGGCGTTTTAATAATTTATTCTACTCTAAATTAGTTCTCTAGTTCGTCACCTTACCAACGGTACTAAATTTGCAACGGAAAGTTTGATTCGCTAAACATCGGTAGGATTTTCAGGTCAACCAGTCATTTTGATCAAAAATAGTGAAGGTCCCAACGACAGGATAAAGCTAATTTAGCAAAGTAGTTTTTGCAAATTTATGAGTAGGTATTAGATAATAGAAATTGAGTGCTTAGTGTACTTAATTTTTTTTTTTACTTTTACCATGTAAAGCAAGAAATCAGGAAAAGATATCGAGCATCAAAAGAAAAATTTAAATAGAGTTGAAACTAAAAATTCTGCTCGAATTGCTGCCCGCAATTTCTGATACATGCCCGATATCTTTTCCTAATTTCTGTGGTGGTAAGACTGAGCCTAATTTCTTCTTTCATAACAGAAAACGCATTATTAATTTTTTGAATTAACTCATCTTTTGTAGTTACTTCTTCATTGTAGACCAACTCTTTTCATTTGCAATGACAGTTTCAATGACTTTTAGACGTCAAATGAAAAAGATGAGGTCGGACCCATCTCTATGACATTTAAGTTGTTGTCATATATGCTTTTCCTTTCCGTTTCGTGTGCTTTCACAAATAGTTGAGTAGACACAGGTATAAATAAATAAGACATTTCGTTTTAAAATGCCGGGATACACAAGGGAAGAATACGCCGACATGCTGCTGGCGTATGGTGCTGCACACAGTAACGCCCGCAAAGCGCGGCGAATTTACCAGGAGCGATATCCAAATAGACGCTTACCTGACCGTGACACATTTCCTACCACATATCGTCGGTTTAGAGAAACGGGTAACTTGAACGTCAGGGTACCCCAAGCAGCTGTGCGACAACTACCTGTTGAAATTGATCAGCAGATTTTGGCAGCTTTTGAAGAAGATCCCACGACTAGCACCAGAGTGGTAGCTGCCGCTTTGGGCGTCAGCCAGTGGAAAGTCTGGTCAGTGATGCATGGGGACCATCAACACCCGTATCATTACACGCCAGTTCAAGGTAATTTTGAGTTTATTTATGTACCTACTTACACTAAAGCGACCAGTGTTATCTTTAGAATTAAAGAAATTATTAATATTACGACGAGCTTCGATGTAACATAATCCAAATCAAATTTTGTCTTTAGAATAACATTTACGTAAATAATTAACAAATGGAGTGTTGGCAGGGCTTGAAAATGGCGACTACGAAAGGAGGTTGAATTTCTGTCGCCTCGTTCTTCACACCGATGTCGACGACCCAACATTTCTGGAGCGTATCCTTTGGACCGACGAGTCACAGTTCACCCGAGAAGGCATCACCAATTTCCACAATCTGCACCACTGGTCCCATGATAACCCCCATAAAAAGAGGGTTACATCGGTCCAGCGGAAATTTTCTGTTAATGTGTGGGCCTGCGTTATTGGTCGTAATATCTTTGGACCCTATTTCCTACCAGACATTTTAAATGGGGGAAATTATTTAGAATTTTTAAGGGACGTCTTGCCTGATCTGCTGTTGGATGGAATAACCGACGATACGCCCATTGTGTTTCAACACGATGGGTGCCCGGCGCATTTCAGGCTGGACGTCCGAGAACTTTTAAATAGTTCATTCCCCGATTCATGGATCGGTAGAGGTGGGCCAATTGAATGGCCAGCTCGGTCGCCAGACTTGACACCTCTCGATTTCTACGTTTGGGGCCGGGCCAAAGAGTTGGTCTACAATGAAGAAGTAACCACAAAAGATGAGTTAATTCAAAAAATTAATAATGCATTTTCTGTTATGAAACAAGAAATTAGACTCAGTCTTACCACCACGGAAATTAGGAAAAGATATCGGGCATGTATCAGAAATCGCGGGCAGCAATTCGAGCAGAATTTTTAGTTTTAACTCTATTTAAATTTTTCTTTTGATGCTCGATATCTTTTCCTGATTTCTTGCTTTACATGGTAAAAGTAAAAAAAAAAAATTAAGTACACTAAGCACTCAATTTCTATTATCTAATACCTACTCATAAATTTGCAAAAACTACTTTGCTAAATTAGCTTTATCCTGTCGTTGGGACCTTCACTATTTTTGATCAAAATGACTGGTTGACCTGAAAATCCTACCGATGTTTAGCGAATCAAACTTTCCGTTGCAAATTTAGTACCGTTGGTAAGGTGACGAACTAGAGAACTAATTTAGAGTAGAATAAATTATTAAAACGCCGTAGTTTTTTTATTATTTCCGGTTGAATTTGATCGCAAAGTAATTTTTCTTTATTGATTTTTTTTAAAAGCATAAGCGTCTTATTTTTTAACCCTAGTTTGAGGGAAGTTCCGACGTATTTTATTCACAAATGTTAATGACTACCAAGAAATAATAAAAAAACTCTAAACTAATGACGAAAAATAAAGTTACGAATGCTTTAAGGTCAAATTTTGGAAAAATCTCAATAATGTATAAAAATTGACATATCTCCTAAAGTATAAAACTTTAGTTAGGGAAAGTAAGGTCCAATAATTAGCAAATGACCTCCTCTATATGCTAATTTGCTATGGCGGGTTTGGTACCAGTCACCCTGTATATATACAATAAAGAACACGTCACATTAACAGTCATTACAAAGAAACAAAAAAAAAAAAAACTTAACAACTTACAACCAGAAACAAATTATACTTATATATAATAAACATATATATATACATATATACTTACATACGCATTAAAATAAATAAATGGATAAGTATATAATTATAATGATTTATATTAAGGGCTGTGGATATTGTAACAATAGAAATAAAATAAACTTACTTACAAAATATTTAAAAACATTTTCATTCTGTAAATAGATTAGAAGTGCCTACCATAATAAATAATAATACTACATATACATATGCATCCATGAACCAAATTATAAACCTGAGCATTTGATACCTATAAGTAAGTATGTGCAATGTCAATGTAAATGAAAACCAATTCCGTATCTACACCCATTGAGTTAAACATATATTTCCTTTTAGGATGTCAATAATATTATTGCCTAGCTCTGTTGCATATTTAAAGTATTTAAAAAAGAAAATTAAGTTGTTTATCAAAAAGTATTTTTTTATATTTCATTTTAAAAGTATTAATTGGCATATGCTTATGAAGTGGTGGGGGAAGGTCATTCCATATTTTAGAAGCAGAATATTTAAAACCACCTCTAAACCCCTCGCTGTTATGTTTCGGTATACACAATAATTTTAGGTTTTTACTCCTGGTATTAAGAATATGACCTTCACTTGCCCAAGAAAGACAAGAATATAGATAGCTTGGTCTTTGCTTGTAAATTGTCTTATGTACTAATGTTGCCAAATGTAGGTTCCTACGAAATTTCATATTCAAGATTTTAAATTTATTTAAGAACGGGGTAATGTGCGATCTTTTTGGTACATTATAACAAAAACGAATACATGCATTTTGTACTCTCTGTATTGATTTGCTCGTTTTTGCATGAATACGAGGACCATATACCGTATCACAGTAGTTAAAGTTCGAAAGGATTAACGTATCAACAAGAAGCACTCTTACCTTTTCCGAAAGATGTTCTCTAAGGCTATATAAAGTTTTTAGTCTGTAAAATGAATTTCTTATTTTTAAGTTTATATGCTCAATAAATCTTAGCTCCTCATCCATTACTAAACCCAAATTTTTTGTGATTGCTGTCTGTTCCACAAGTATGTTTGCAATTTTAATTTCTGGTTTATGGCTCTTTATTAGTGCGATTTGATATTTTGTTCCCAAAGCCATACATTTAGATTTTGATGGATTTAGTACCAAGTTATTACAGTCAGCCCATTTTTGTATTATTGATAAATCTTCATTTATTATTTTAATCGCAGCTTCGGTATCGATAGGTTTAAATGAATAATACAATTGTGTTTCGTCCGCATATAAATGGATTTTACAATTTTTGATCTTACTAGGTAGATCTGCAGTATATAATGTAAATAAAATAGGGCTAAGTATGGAGCCTTGCGGTGTGCCTGTGTGTATAGATTTTATTTGAGATTCTACACCATGTCCATCGTCGCTCTCTAACGTCACATACTGTTTTCGGTCGGTTAAAAAAGATTTAAACCATACCAGAGATGATTCAGATACCCCGTAAAATTTAAGTTTAGCCAACAATAGTGTAGTATTTAGACAATCGAAAGCGCGGGAAAAATCAAGAAGCACCAGTATGCTCCCCCTACCTTCATCACTAGCAGATACAATGTCATCTGTTACTTTAGATAAAGCTGTAGCAGTACTAAACCCTTTACGAAATCCAGACTGGACTGCTGGTAAAATATCTGATTTCTCCAGGTAGGCTGTAAGCTGCAAGCACACGGCACGCTCGGCTACCTTTGACAGGATAGGCAGAATGCTAATTGGACGTATATCCTTATATGCGTCGACATTCAGTGACTTAGGAAGAGGAATGACTTTGGCTAGTTTCCACTCTTCAGGAAACTCTTTAGAAATAATTGACTTGTTAATTAACTTTGTAATAACAGGTAGAGTTGATGAAAGTGTCAGCTTAATCATGTCAATTGACAATTTATCGTGTCCTGTAGCATTTGTTTGAATGGAATTAATTATTTTTAGAATCTCATCTTCACTTAAGGTCCTCAATTCGAAACTGCTAGTGGTACTAAGTAAATTGCTATTAAAAAAATTATAGGTTTCAACATCTAGGACTCTGCTACCAGGTACATCCAAAAAATAATCATTTATTTTATCAGCGTCTTTAAGGTGTTGTGGAATCGATAGATCGCTTTTAAAAAAAGATGATGATGTACTTTTAAGATGGCGCCACATTTTATTTGGGTAAGAGGTATTTTTATTTATATAAAATTCATAATAAGCTTTTTTTTCTCGTCGTATAGCACCAACAATATAATATTTTAAACTTTTATAATAAATGAAATGTGATTCGACTTTTGATTTAAGAGCTCTTTTCAATGCTTTATCTCGTAGAGTGATCATGAAACGAATATTGGAAGTTATCCATGGCTGAGGGCTTTGTTTGACGTTAAACATGCGTTCCGGTGCAATGCTATCAAATAGGTGAAGCAATAACTGATGGAGTGCCGATGTCACACTGTTTAAATTATCTACCTCAGTTAGTTTGTGCCAAGGACACTGTTGTACAATACTTGTAAATAAAGATTCATTTATTTTTGTTGTTAAAAAATATACGTCTTACAGTTTTAATTGTTTATTTTGAAGTAAGTTTGACATGCCTAATTGTTAGAATTTGAGATACAGATTAGAACACGAAATAAAAAAAACTAAATCAAAGGAGTAAGTATTACAACACCCCCACTTAATCTATAATCTCAAATAACCTTAACAATATAAACACATAACAGCATAACACAAAATAAAATAAAATACAACAACAGATATAGTATTAAGTAAGTCCTAACAGTTTAACACATTTGTCATGTGCTATACGACCTAATGGTTTAGTCATAACATCGGCCGACATTTCAGTAGTAGGAAGATATTCTAACTTAACTATGTTTCTATTAACTACGTCCCTAATAAAATGAAACTTTGTGTCGATGTGCTTGGTTCTGTTATGATGGATAGGATTTTGGGCTAATTTTTGTGCTCCTTGACTATCATTGTAAATAACTACTGAATCAGAAACACCTATTACCTCGTGCAGTAGTCTTCGCAGGAATACTGCTTCCTTTGCCGCTGAACATAAAGACATATACTCAGCTTCTGTGGAAGAAAGTGCTGGAGTCGGCTGCTTCTTGCATTCCCATGAAACCGGACCTCCGGCGAGTTTTATCCAATATCCCGTGTAAGAACGTCTATCTATAGGACAATTTGCCCAGTCTGCATCTGCATAGGCAGATAGGAATTTACCTGTTGCCCTGTAATTAATAGAATAATTAATAGTGCCCTTCAAATATTGAAGCACTCGCTTGGCCGCCAACCAATGTGTTTCATTATATTTTGTATTGAATTGGCTCAGATAGCTGATCGCAAAAGCAATGTCTGGTCTGCTATTTACTGCAACAAACATTAGGCAGCCAATTAGACTTTGATACGGATAAGAAGCATCCTTACCACTTTCATCTGGCAACAGTTTAGCACTTGCCAAGGGAGTGGAATAAGTCTTGCAATCTTCCATATCAAAACGTTTCAGTATTTTGTTAATAAAGGATTCTTGACTTATTTTGATATTATTTTCTTTACATTCAATGTTTAAACCTAAACAAAAGGAAATTTTTCCTAAATCTTTTAGTGAAAAATATTTACTTAAGTCACTTTTAATAGTGTCAAAAGTGAAGTCTGTTTGATGTAACAGAACGATGTCGTCAACAAAAATTGACAATATGACAAGTTCTTCTCCAAAAAGTTTTGTGTAAACACATGGTTCCGATAAAGTTTTTCGAAAACCATTTTTATTAAGAGTCTCATCGAGCTTTTTATTCCAGGCCCTAGGTGCCTGTTTTAACCCATACAGAGATTTCTTAAGGAGACAAACCTTATTGCTACCATTGTTGAACCCGAGTGGTTGTTGCATATAGACTTCCTCTTCAAGCTCTCCATAAAGGAAGGCTGTATCAACATCCATATGTTTGACTTGATAGCCATTCTCTGCAGCAATTGCCAGTAAGGTCCGAAGTGAACTATTTCGCACAACAGGCGAAAAAGTCTCGGAGTAATCGACTCCTTCTATTTGACTGTAACCTTTCGCTACTAGTCTGGCCTTATATTTTACAATATTTCCTAATGCATCTCTTTTATGCTTGTACACCCACTTGCATTGGATAACCCTCTTGACTGGTCTGTCCACTAAAACCCACGTTTGGTTATTCATAAGAGAATTATACTCTGCCTCCATTGCAGTAATCCATTTGTCTTTGTCATCTGCTATCATGGCTTGATGATATGTAAGAGGTTCTCCACCTTCTACTTCACTTTCGCAGGTTTGATAGAGAACGTAGTCATCAAATACTTTCGGTTTTCTATCTCTTAGTGGATATCGACGTTGGTCCGTACTTGTGTCCACATTAAGATCAATATCGTTACTCAGTTCATGAGTAGCGTCCCTATCATAAGAATATGGATCTAAAGTCGCTCTTATTTCCTCTTCAGTAGTGAAACTATTAATCGCTTCCACTGTATGAGATGATTCCTTACTTGTACTAGGTACTGGTTCTTTGATCATAGTAGGGGAAAGGGGGGCTATTTCGTACGCGGGGTAGATTCAGACACTAGCTATATCTATACTATAGAATAGCGCTAGAGACTCCATCTTTGTGTGCGAAGTACGCACCCGTACAGAAGCGCGGCCCGCGGGGCGAAGAGGCAGTGCGAGCGACGCCGGCGCTGGGACAGGACATCGCGTAATTTTCGTCGCCGTAAGTTTTTATTTCATTGTTATTTAAATTCATTTATCTCTTGTAATAACAACACCAATGTTTTTGTTTTTGTTATAATCACTAGTGATGACCGATCAGTTTTAAGTGTTTCTTATCTGTTTTACTATTATCCTAACGGATTTTTTTCTAGGTTATGAAATGTGTTTTTCATATTGGTCGGGGTACATTCGTTCACTAACACGTGGGGCACATTCGTACTGTACGAATGTACCCCATAATGAAATCTTAATCTGGTTTACAAGATTTTCATAATTACTTCGTTTCAGATGGTTCGTAACTACAAAAGAAAGAATACCAGGAGCGGTATAGTGGATGAAGAGGCTATGGCATCAGCAATTAAGGAGGTACTAAAGAAAACCTTATCTATTAGGAAGTCTGCAGATAAATATGGTGTAAAGCCATCAACCCTTGAATCTCGTATTCAAAAAATCCAAACCAAATCTGCCGAACCTACTACATCCAATCGATCGTTTGACTCAAAGTATACTGCCAATCAAGTTTTTACCAAAGAAGAAGAAGATATGTTGAATGAGTATATTAAGATCAGTTCTAAGAGACACTATGGTTTAACACTTGAACAAATTAGGAAACTTGCCTACCAATTCGCAAAATTGAATAACTTTCGATATCCTCCTAGCTGGGATGAAAACAAAAAGGCCGGTAAAGATTGGTTGGCCTGCTATCGTAAACGAAACACTAATTTGAGTTTACGAAAACCCGAAAATACGAGTGCAGCTAGATCATTTGGGTTTAATAAGTCAGCTGTTGGCGAATTCTTTAAAAACTTAGAAGAAGTCTTACAAAAACACAAATTTACTGGAGATCGTATATATAACTTTGACGAATCAGGCATATCGACAGTATTAAATACGCCCAGGGTTCTAGCTGAAAAAACTCAAAAACAAGTGGGTCAACTTGTTTCCGCTGAAAGAGGCGAGCTTGTTACTTTTGGGGGCTTTATTTCAGCAACCGGAAATACAATCCCACCTTTATTCGTATTTCCGAGAGTGCATTACAAAGATCACTTCATTGATGGTGCACCTGAAGGAAGTTTGGGTGTGGCTACAAAGAGCGGTTGGATTAACTCAGAAATTTTTTTAAATGTCCTGAAACATATTCAAAAACAAACGGCGTGCTCTAAAGATAATCCGATTCTACTTTTATGTGACAATCACGAAAGCCATGTAACTATTGAGGCAATCAATTATGCACGTGAGAACGGAATCATATATTTATCATTTCCTCCACATACCACGCACCGTCTCCAACCGTTGGATGTTGGAGTATTTGGCCCATTCAAATCGAAATTGAAAATTGCATTCAATGACTGGCATGTGTCTAATCCAGGGAAAACTCTCAACATTTACAACATTCCAAAATTGGCTAAATTAGCCTATTTTGAGTCATTCAATGGAAAAAATATAACTGCTGCTTTCGAGAAGACCGGAATATGGCCATTCAACAAACTTGTTTTCAGCGACGAAGACTTTGCTCCTGTGGAAGTGTACGACAACGACTCTCCGTCAGAACCATCTGCGACGAATGCCGAAATCGCGAATAATGAAGTTACGCCTCAAAAGACTGCGTTTCAGGGGGTTGCGTCTCAAGCGGCTGCATTTGAAGAGGTTGCCCATCAAGAGGCTAGGCTTCAACAGACTCCGCATGCATCACCTTCTACAAGAACATCACCTTCTTTGTTGCCTATAGGGTCTTCATCGCTCAGCTACGAAATGACTTCACCTTCTACCTCAATAGGAATAATAACCCCACAAATGATCCAGCCCTATCCTAAAATACAAAAAAAATCATCGACAAGAGTTAAGAAAGGAAGACAAACTGGCAAATCAAGAATTTATACCGACACACCTGAAAAAAATAGACTTGAAGATATTGCACGTGCAAAAGAAATGAAGAAAATTGAGAAAGAACGAAAGAATAGAGCAAAGGAGATGAAGCGTGCGCTGAAATTAGTATCGACTGAAGTTAGTAATTTAAAAAAGAAAAAAGTGGATTTAAAATCCGATAGTGAGACTGATACTGATATGAGCTTGAGAGAAAGTTCTACTTCTCCGATTGATGACATCTGTGAAGAATCAGACACAGACGCACCTGTTTTGACTCACAATATTAAGAAAGGAAGTTTCGTAGTGGTTAAATTTGATAAAAAGAGGTCAGTTTTACATTACGTTGGAGAAGTCGTTGAAAAATATAGTCCTTCAGAATATAAAATCTCATTTTTAAGAAAAAAACCAGGAAAAGCCGGTTCTTGGAATTTTGTGCATCCGAATACGAAAGACGAAGGATTTGTGAATATTTCAGATATTGTTCTCATACTGCCAAAGGCCAATGCTGCTGCTACAGCGAGGACAGCCAGTATTTTTAACTTTGGAAAAGATTTTTCTCGATACAATATGCAATAGTATGATACCTACTTTGAGATGATTATTTTCTGTTTGACGAAGGATCATTAAGTATTTTTGTTTTTTGATTAGTTTTTTTATTTTTGATAAGTTTTGATTTGATTGTTATAGAAGAGTTTATTATTTTAGAATACGGAAAATGTTCCTATGTTTTGTTTTTTAATTTATAGTTTAAATTTGATTTTGAGACTGATTACTGTAAGTTAGTTTTTTGTAATTGATCTCATGTTGCTGAATTAGGGAATAAATATATATACAATTATAATGGCTATCACTTATGTACGTACAGTATGTGCGTACGTGTGTAACTAAATTAAAGTCAATAAAGTAATATTTTTCAATGATTTTTGGGTATTATTTTGTTTTGTACGAATGTCCCCCCTGCGTATGAATGTGCCCCAATGTATGTACGAATGTGCCCCACGTGTGGGGTACATTCGAACAAATTCCATCTTTAGGTAAATAGCTTATAAGTCTGAAGTACTTCATCATACTCCAAAAGTAATTATCTAGTTTTAAAGCCAAATATATCACCTATCTATTGATGTCTCTGTCTACTTTGAAAAGGATTTATTTCCGTTTTTATACCCGGGACAGTAAAATGTGTACGAAGTAGCCCCACCTTCCCCTACTGGGATCGTTAACCGTACGTACATCACCAAGTAAAAGAGGTACAGTAGGATAACTGTCATTCTGAAAACATTTTTCATCCTCTTTTAGATCAGAAAAAGAGTTTTCAAAGAAAGTGACATCTCTACTCTTTACGCGACGACGAGGATATTTAGCATTTCTAAAGAAGTAGCTATTTGGGTCATCAGTATAACCCACAAAAATGTGTTCAGTTGATTTCACATCTAACTTCTTTCTCTGACAATGAGGTATCTGAACCATAGCCCGACAACCAAATACCTTAATATGAGAGAGGTTTGGTTTGTGACCATACCATTTCTCAAAGGGGGTCTTACTGTCTAGAGCACAATGGGGAGATCTATTCTTTAAATAAGCTGCTGTTTCAACTGCGTCTTCCCAATAGGTCTTCTGAAGAGAGCTTTCAGCAAGCATGCATCGTGCCTTCTCCATTAAGGTACGATTAGCCCGTTCAGCAACTCCGTTGGATTGGGGACTATACGGTACCGTCGTTTGATGCCTGATACCTTTAGAGCGCAGATAGTCACCTAAATGCTTATTTACAAACTCGGTTCCATTGTCAGATCTTACAGATTTAATTTTAGCTCCCGTCTGTCTTTCTACTGCCAACTGGAAGTCACAAAATATCTTATAAACTTGATCTTTAGAAGAGATAAAAAATGGAAAAAGAGCTCTAGAAAAATCGTCAATAAGTATCAGAACGTATTTATTTCCTTGAAACGATGTTTGTGGCATTGGGCCACAAATGTCAACATGAAGCAACTCGAGTAAAGTAGTTGCTTTCTTGTACTTTGTTTTTTTAAAGGGTTTTCTTGCTTGTTTCCCTTCAAGACAGCACACACATGGTTCTAGATCTACCGAGTCATAATTTACACCTATTGCCTCACCTTTTCGGAGTCTATCCATAGCTACACGGCAAAGGTGTCCAAGACGTCTGTGCCAAAGCTTAAAATTTGTTACATCAAGTTGAGCTGGAGCGGCTAATTGTTTAGGTAAATCAATATCTAAAGTGTACAAACCATTACTAACAGAACCATGCAACACCTTCTCACCTTTACAAGAAAAATTGTTATAAAAAGTGCAACCATATTTATCAAAAACTACATTAATACCTTTATCACAGATCTTTTTAACTGATAACAAATTACAATTCAGGTCAGGTACAACTATAATATCAGAAATTATTCCTGAACAATCGTTAGATTTAAAAGAGATATCTGCTAAGCCGGCACAGTTTAATTTTTCACCATTGGCAACTGTAACAGAATTTTTAAAACCATTTAAAGGCTGTATATTTTGCATCAGATCAGTATCGCAACTCATATGGTTCGTAGCGCCTGAATCTATATACCACTTTGACGAATTATTTTCAAATGTAGATAAAGCGCTTCTTAAACTTACGGTTTTAGCCTTCTCTTTTTTCCTTTTCGGGCAATCTGGTCTTTTATGACCATATTCTCCACAGTCGTAACACACTATTTGCCCTTTTTGTGACTTCTTGGTATAATTTCTCTGAGGTTGTCTATTTTTGGAAGTTGACTTCAGAGCTGACGATGTGGGCTCTTCGTCCCATCTAAACTTGCTTAAGAGTTTCCCTTTCACTAGCTCGCTGGTGATCTCAACGTTCGAATTTTCCAACGCCATTACTAAGGGGTCAAATTTAGGACCTAGACCACCAAGCATTATGGCAGCTATACTAGCATCTTCTATTACTTTTCCTATGTCTGCCAAGTCTTGCACAGTGCACATGATAATATTAATATATTTTTCAATATCACTGTCAAATTCGTCTAGCGTGTATCGATACAATTTCTTTTCTAGAGATAATCTTCGTCCCATACCTTTGTCCTCAAAAGCGGCGGCGAGCGCATCCCACGCTTGTTTTGCTGTTTCTGCACGTCTTACATGGGTGATTGCACTTCCGTCCAATGTAAGACAAATCTTGGATAACGCTTTTGTATCAATAATAGCTTTTACTGCAGCACTTGTGTCGTCTTGTAGTGGGTACCCAATGATCGCCTGCCATAGGTCTTCATGTAACAAGTACATACGCATTTTAAATTTCCATATACTGTAGCCATCTCTATTTCGTAGAGGCGTTATGGAATTAAAACCCAATGAAGAACTCGCGCTAAAGTTTCGCGATGTCCTGGTGAACCCTTCGGGTGGATTGTCCTGCATACTGTTTATATTATGCACCCAAAATTAATACCCGATATAAAGACTTTACAAACTTAAAAAATATGTATAGGAAATAGTAAATTAAGCAAATTCAGCTATTTTCGTGCTGATAACGAATGTTGTTAAAAAATATACGTCTTACAGTTTTAATTGTTTATTTTGAAGTAAGTTTGACATGCCTAATTGTTAGAATTTGAGATACAGATTAGAACACGAAATATAAAAAACTAAATCAAAGGAGTAAGTATTACAACAATTTTAGACAAGGAGCGGCTTATTATAGATTTTTTAAACATTTTAGGTTTTTTTAAATGAATTTCAGTTAGCACTAACCCATGATCGCTCAATAGTGGGTTATGGTAAACTTGTATGTTTTTACAAAGTCGTGGGGAGTCTGTGATAAAGAGGTCTAATAGAGTTTCCGAGTCCTTGGTAATTCTCGTTGGTTCAGTAACTAATTGTTCCAGCGCTTCTTGTTTTAAAAAAGTCAAGAACTCAGGTGCCTTATCTTTTAGAGGGTCCAGTAAGTTAATATTAAAATCCGTCAAAACAAATATATGGTTACAATACCTGAACACCCCAATGGACTCACTCAGGCAGTCGATAGCGCTGGTGATGGATAGTTGCGACTCGGACCTGTACGCAGAGCATACTGCAACGCGCACGCCGTTCGGCAGCGTCAGCTCCAGCCACAGCTGCTCGAGCGCGCCGGGCGGGTGTGGCCGCGTGCGCGCGCGCAGCTCACGTCTTATGTAGAATCCTACGCCCCCTCCACGACGCTCGCCCCGAGGATTGTGTTTAAGAGTGTATCCAGGTATAGCAGCTGTGTATTTTTCTTGTCCAAGCTTTAACCAGGTCTCATTAAGAGCCAGTAAATCAGGTCTAAGGCTTTCAACGGTATGTAAAAATTCATCCTGACCTGTATTGAGCGATCGGACATTAATAAGGCCTATTTTCAAACAGTTTTTGGTTTTAAAAGCCATTAAATATAGGTTTAGAAGTCAAACATGTATGCATCCAAATTAAGTCTAAGCGGTAAATGGCAGAGTAATTATTATATTCAAATATAAAGAGTGGTTGCAGATAATTGTATTTTAATTATTATATATAATAACCAGTCACTTTTTGAAAAACCTTTATGCCAAGTATCGTATCCGTACACTCAAGGAAAAAGATTTTTCATACAAACTAAAATGTCCAATAATTCCCGTTCCCGTGGGTAATTCGGGAATTTCTTCCTTAGTGCACCCCTACATCCCCTAAAGAATGTATGTTCGTTGTCTGTCAGTCACTCAGTCAGTAACGGAACAGTTTTATATACCTACCTATATTGATTAAGGATGAAGAGAGTGTCATAATTAGAAAAAAAAATTAAAAGCATTTTTCATACATTAAAATTGCAAAATTCCTCTAAGTGATCGAAATTTAAGTTTGACCTGTAGTTTATGAATACGTACACAGCAAGTAATAAAAACGTTTCCATCAAATTTTATGTAGTCATAAAGTGTAGATTCATCTTAAATTTTACTCACAGAGAAGAATTTTGAATTTCGATTTTTTTTTCGAAATTCATACCCACTCATCATTCCTAATCTGCTATTAAAATATAATTGACTATTATAAATAAATAAATAAGCGGACGCTGTTGAAGTTTGAGATCTTCTTGCCTTTCACGCTGTAGTGTGTGACGCACCTCCTCGTTACGTATCAATATTACTTCAATATAGTGTCATCTTTAAACTAAACTACACGTCTTTTATTTGGCTCCCGGTCGTCCAACATCACATGGCGACCTTGCCAGTGCTGCCTTGCGGCAGCGCTGCGCACATGAGACAAAGAAATATATAATTTATAAATTTTATAATTTCTATATTAGTTTTATAAGCAAAAAAAAAACATACAATCTAATTGATAAACTCCTCCTTTTTTGCAAGTCGGTAAAACAAAATAATCTTTGCATTAAAATATAAAATAAAACTGGCCATGAGTTATAAATTTTTAAAGTATGAATTCGCCACCGTCATCATTTTACTGCCGAGTTAGTAACTAGTTGTTATTGTTAGTTGCAATAGGATACCGAGAGTTTTGAGAACCAAGCAAGACAACGTGACTGTATGTAACCGAGACTTTTTTTTTAGGTCAGCAATTTCATGTTGTCGTCAAAAAAAAAAGGTTGCAACATGTGTAACATCAATTAGTAATATTATAATTCGAAGGTATTTTAACCTTTTTTATTGTAGAAATTTCATTATTTTATTATATACTCGAATTGATACATTGAATCATCGTATAGATTAACACGTAGCCCATTTATTGATTATTAAATTTTATTAAATAGCTACGGTTAAAAAATCGTAAGTATAATGAAAAAGTTAAATTTAGAAATTTACAGAATAGAGTAGGAATAATTTGTTTGCGTATAAGGAATAAGAAGGTTTTAGAGTAGAAGTTTGTGCAAGTATTAAAATACTTTTCGTCATCATATGAATGCGATTAGCTACTTGTTACATAGGTTTGTATGTTAGGATTTATGAATAGGTTTATACTGGTATAGGAAGGTAATAGAATGTGCTAATTAGATGCTTGGATTTGTTAGATTTAGGATTAGTAAGTTAATATAAAGTTGTTGGAAATCTTCCAAAATATTGAAAATTAAAAATTATTGGACTGATCACCCATGAAGTTTTTTCTAATTTCATATTATTGGAACGATTTATCTTGGTAGAGTCTTAAATAATTGGTTTTTGAATGGTTGATAATTATATATAGTGAATAGTATCATGGAAGATAAATAAGTATTTGGCACACAATTAGGGTAGGTACAAGGGCACAAAGCGATCCTTCAGTTTGATCATGGTGCAAACGAGATTTCTCTATGAAAACTATTGGAGACAAAATGTCTTAAAACGGTGACCCTAATAGAATGAATAATATAAAGTAAAAGTTGTGAGTCGACTCAATAAAATGAAGTACCCTAAATATGATACGATATAAATGTATAAATAAAAAATACGGTGGCCACCGATAAAAATAAAATATCCCAGAGTAGGATAAAAAGTGTAGCCAATACTGTAAGATAGATTAATGATTGTAGAACTTACAGAGAAATATGACAAAGTAAATGATTGAATAAAATGAAGTGTAAGAAAAAATAATGCTACGAAGCAAAAGGTTGAATAAAATATAAAAAGTAGAAAGATTTTTTTTTAATAAGAATATAATGTTTCTATATAATTTTTAATAATTGTATGCCTTCATTTTATTATTGCAGAATATGACGCATAAATATTTTCAGTTTTTGTTTTTGTAGGTACACGTATTTTAGTTAAATCAGACCCGCTATTTTAGTAAAGTAAGTATATTTAAAAATAATAGAAAATTTTCGTTTCTCTACCTATGTATTGTCAATGTCGCTGGTAAGTTTCAGTGTTACAGTAGCAATAATTTGTATTTTAACATTTTGTTTTTAGAAAGATATACTACACCTATTATGTTATTGCAGGTTATTGTGAAAAATATAAATAGATATAAAATTACCTACCTATATATGCATTACATTTAATGTATTTTTTATAGTTATATAAAGTTTAGTGAAAAAATTTAACAATTTTGTCTTTACTCATAAAAAAAAACATTTGCATATTATTACTTCTATATATCTAAATAATGTTGATTTTTATATTTTTATTTTTAGTTAAATTTCTGATGTTTCTTGTTTTTTATAATGAATGTATTTTCTGACATCGATGTAAATAATTTATGATGATTTGGATATGTGTAATCGTAATTTACTAACATAGATTATAAGAAAATAATTGTTACTAACATTATATGGATATTGATTGTCTGAAATAAATTGATTTATTATTATTATTATTTTTTTTTTTTTATTAAAATTGCCGGGGAGGTGTAGTGTGTGACGCACCTCCTCGTTACGTATCAATATTACTTCAATATAGTGTCATCTTTAAACTAAACTACACGTCTTTTATTTGGCTCCCGGTCGTCCAACATCACAACGCAACCTATGTCTACAAGGTCGTTGGCGCAAAAACCTACAGGATTTTTTAGTGCGTTGGGAAGGTCATGCGCTAGTTTTCCTCGTTAGACTTAGTCTTTCGTGTCATGGTAGATGAGAAATACTTTTTTTTTAAATACCCCAATTACTTACATACATACATACATAACTTCACGCCTCCCTTATGGGGTAGGCAGAACACCAGAGCTTACAAGACCATCTGATGTCACGTTTGACAAATTTCGAGGTATTATAATGATGGAGAGAGACTATTGCAGTGACAGGGAGTCAGCCTATCGCCCGCAAAAAAAAAACGCCAATAAAACCTCTGTCCCTTAACTGACTTTTACAGTAGGCCCGGGAAGAGAAGCAGCTAGCACATTCTATGTTTTTCTTTCGCTCCCAGTCCAGCATGGAAGCAAAATACCCCAATTCTTGCTTTAAAATCGTCATATCTGTTTATTCGTGTTTAATGTAATGCCACAAGATACTTTGTCTACGTATTCTACAATGTATTCTTATTCTAAATAAATGTTTACTTGATACAATTCATGTAGAAAAGAAAATTTTCAGAGCTTTCAAACTCGAAAATCTGTTGAAGTGTTATGAAAAGAGAGAATTAACAATTAATTGCAAAAAAAAAAACAAAAAGCTATTTTGAATTTGGCTTTTTTTGTAAAAGTTCTTAAGTTATTACACTATCTAACGACATGCTTCATGGCCGAATTCAGGGGCCGATATAGTGTATGTTTGTTGGCTAGAATCAAAATTAAGAAAAAGCTTTTTTACCCACGACGGAACGGAGACGGTATATGCGTTTGGGGTGAGAGGGTGTTTGTGTGTTTGTGCAAACCAATGTTACCATTTATCTCCAGAACCACTGGTCCGATTTTAATGCGGTTTTCAGTAATCGCTTTGGATTTGATTGGTGCATGTTCTTAGATAGGTGTAGCGGTAACAACTCACCAGGGGGCGCTGCAGTAAACATTTGTTTGTAAAAGCCAATGTTACCGTTTATCTGCAAAACCATTGGTCCGATTTAAATGCTGTTTTCAGTGATCGCTTTGGATTTGATTAGCGCATGTTCTGAGATAGGTGTTACGGTAACAACTCACCAGGGGGCGCTGCAGTAAATATTTGTTTGCAAACCATTTGTCCGATTTGAATGCCGTTTTCGATTATCGCTTTGGATTTGATTGGTATAATGTTCTTAAATAGGTTTAACGGTAACAACTCATCAGGGGGCGCTGTAGTAAACATTTGTTTGTAATCGGACCAGTGGTTTTGAAGAATGGTAACATTGGTTTGCACAAACCATTTTACGTAATATGATATCGAGTTACGTTACAACAAATCCCCAGCAAAGTTGAGCCACCAGCAAAGTTGAGTTGTAAATACTTATTATAATACTTCACTATGTATTTAAATAAACTACATGGGTTTTCCAGCGGTGGTGGGGATATTAGAGGGCTGATGAGGAACGAGGTGTTGTGTAATATAATGTATGGTACCTATATTATGCTCTTTAAAAAGTTTGAAATAAAAAAATAAAAAAAAATATTTTGAAAAACCCACGACGCGACGGTTAAAAAAAAAGTAATTGAAAAAGAATAAAATAATTTAAAATCCCCCGACGGAAATGATTTATGTGACGAGAGATAAGTAACGTGAAAAGCTTTTTTTAAAAGTTCACTTGATCTCACACAGATTCTATTTTTTATAACATAGGTACTATCCGTTTTCATAGCACTTCCCTACGCTTACCTATTCGGTTCTCGAAGATGTAGATGTCGCAATAACATAGGTATTCAACTCCCTATGAACTTTATAAGAAGAGCAAGAAAATCCGTCGAGGGCTGCCATCAATATTTTAAATTTCAATATAAAACTACAAAACGAATTCATTCAATGGCAGGCCCAGATGGATTTTCTTGCTCTTTTTATAAAGTTCATAGGGAGTTGAATACCTATGTTATTGCGACATCTGCATCTTCGAGAACCGAATAAGTAAGCGTAGGGAAGTGCTATGAAAACGAATAGTATGTTGTTCATAATATGATCGACTCTGTGTGAGATCAAGTGAACTTTTAAAAAAGCTTTTCACATTAATTATCTCTCGTCACATAAATCATTTCAGTCGGGGGATTTTAAATTATTTTATTCTTTTTCAATTACTTTTTTTCCGTCGCGTCGTGGGTTTTTCAAAATTTTTATTTTGTTTTTTATTATGATACTTTATTTTATTGACTTAACATTTAAAAAAATGCTCAAATTGACCCCCTCCACACCACTCCTTATGTATGCACGACACCTTTTTCTCATTGCTGTGGCTGTGGTATCAAGCCGCATTTCTTCTTTCATTACAATTTCTTCTGTGGGAACTTCTGTTGCATAAGCTAATTCTTCAGCACGTCCCAAGATGTATAAATGTAGAAAATACACCAACACTTGTTTTATAGAACTTCCATCCCTATATAGTGGATTTACCAAGAAGTCGAACAAAACGCTTCGATAGTTCCTTTTTGGTACGGATTGCCAAGGTGTGGAATAATCTGCCTGCGTCTGTTTTTCCTGACCACTACAGTCCTGGAACTTTGAGGTGTCGAGTTTATAGGTTTCTCGTGGATGGACGTGTAACACCATAGTCTTCATGCGCACTTTCCATCAGGTGGCATGGAAGACAAACGTCCTATCCTTAAAATATAAAAAAAAAAACCAACGGCTAATGGATTGAGTTGTAGCCGCTCTATGGGGCTTTCTGAATGTTAGCAACAAATTATTATTATTTGATCTTATATTCTGTGTTTTAGACAAATAATCAGACAATACTGTGGCTGGGCATAAACGTATATTATCCCTGAACTATGGAAGAAACAACACCGGCTGATCCCTACCTGGAGCGGACGTTTTTATGTTGTCAGTTACTTTTATATTTATATCATTATCCGAAAATGAAATACTATTGATTTTTATAAGATATAAGGTTTGGACTCGGTGGGCAGTACATAATGCAAGTAAAATTACTAGCTTTTTTGTTATTTTTTCTAATGTTAGGTCATTATGAAGTATATGGTTAAGGATAACCTGAGGCACAGAATAAGTAATAGTACCGTTGGTACAGAAGAATTACTCCGCAAGAAGATCTAAATAAATTCGAGTCTTGCTACGACGCGATACGGTGGAATTCAGCTCGCACAGCATTACGTAGGTACCTGCAAATTTATATACCTAGAAGTTTTGTCTCTTTCTATCGCATGCCTCTTATCTTTTCTTACGCTGTTAGGGTTGCTGCCTAGTGAAGAATAATTAATCTCCTTATTTGTAATTAAGTATCTACCGATGTAGGTATTACTGTTTTCTACCTTTGTAAAAAATATTGTTTCAACTTACCTAAAGTACAAAATGAAAAAAAAGTTACGACGAATAATTAGTAATACTACCTATGTTTTGTTTGCTAAATTGAACATAATCACATCTAAACATAATCTAATTGAATATTTGTTTCTTTCGTATGTCCATTTTTAAATACTATTTGCGACCTCGATCATAGAATTACTGTGCTATTAGGTAGGTAGGTATCTACAACGTCCCGACGGGCGTGCGCGTGACACACGACCCATTCGAAATACGCCGGCGGCGGAGCGCTTCGCTGTAGGTAAATAACGGATGTACCGCGCGGAGTGAGCCAGGCCTGCCTGAGGGTCCCACGTACTTGTGTATTTCGGCCGACAGGGCCTTAGCTTAAATGCGCCCTTGAGTAAACGCCTAACAGAGTCATGGGAACCTACATTTCCAGTGATAGCCGATATTGCAGAACGGTGAGAATTTAGAGTGCTATAAGAACAACCATCTGTAAACTGATTTGTGAGAAATGAAAGTAAGTTACTGACTGAGGGTTCGAAAAAATGTATGTTATTATTGTTCGCGCCAGTAAGGCGCTTTTAGTTCGTAGTTAAGGCTACCCGCATTTTTCTATTTATTTGACCATTAGATGTCATTCGCCGCATACATTTTATACTTCAGTACATCGTCATACAGCGTCACGAACGGTTCGCGTCTCACGTGCCCAACACGCGCCTGAAGGCTGTGTACTCATCATATAGATAGGGTGCTCCTTGATGCCCCTTGACCGCGCCGCCAGTGGATGCTTCTCTCGCATGAGAACCCACAAACAAACCGCAAGTATTGGACTAAACTGCTTACGTTGTGAAGTGACGTCATATTACCCGGGCCCGGAAGAAAGAAGCAATAGAAGAAGCAGACGTACCGCTCCAGGGTTCGTGTATGGGTGAGCGTTGCCGCTCTTTCCGCTGTAAGTCTAGGATAGTCCAATTCTCTCTTTTTATTAATAGATATTAGATGCTCCCTAACCGCATTATACTCTCAACCGCATACAAAGAGGGTGTGTATCCCTAGCGATCCGAGGGTGGTTATTTGCCTCCATACGAAGCAGTGGCCGCCACATACCCCATTCTGGTCCTTTCGAGCCTGATTTATACCCAATCTAGTCCTTTGAGTCTGATTGATCTCCCAATCTGGTCTTATCAACCTAGATTTCTTTCTTTATAACCTTAGGTATTAGGTATCGGTTCCAAGCAACCGCCCTAACCTCGCCAACTGCGCCTTCCGCCATATTTCTATAATCGCTTTCTTACGCTAATATAGAAAATTAATACACCTAATTCCCTTATTATAATCAAATACAGTCCACTGATCATAATTTGTACCTTCCTAAAGCAAACTTTAATTTCGCAAAACCTATTGAGTAGACACTACTTTATAAGTTGTTTTTTCAACAATTTCTTTACCGCTCATTCCATTTTATTCTCTTTGTTACGTTACGGAGTGTAAAAACTTGTTTTAAGCATACTTTTATAATTTCTTACAATAATATTTACATGTAGGTAGTTTCAAAACTCTCGCGAAATTGTTCTCGAACATTCCATTTGACATAGAATAGTACAGCGCTATTACGTCATACCGCGTTAACTAAATCTAAGTAATCTCTAATCTTTTAACATATTCTTTTTAACTTAATGACGTCTAAGAGTGCATCTGTTTCTAAGGGCGTTGACAAAATGTCGTTAACACTAAAAAAGTTAACACGAAAACGCGATGAAATATTCTCACGGTTACAAATAACCTATAACTATTCCAAAGACGCTTTACACGATGAATCTTCTTGCGAGTTATTTATGTGTAACATGATTTCCTTAGACGATTTACGTTCTGAATTTAGTAACATAATCGAAAACATTAATGATCTTGAACAAGAAATAAATCCTTCGTATGAACCTAGTTTTCAAAGCTGGTCGGCATTCGAAGACTTATACTGTCGTTGTAGACACACCGCTAATAAATTATCTAATAAAACTACAGCTTCTGAACCGCAACAGCCTTATTCTAAAAAGGCCGTCATCAATTTGCCTAAACTAGATTTGGTTAGTTTCTCCGGTGAACCTACTACATGGCCTACGTTTTATGAAACCTTTAAAAATACGATTCACGATAATCCTGATATAACCGACAATGAAAGAGTGCAATATTTGTTAGGTAAATTGTCAGGTCGTGCCCTGTCCATCTGTAGCGGTATAACACCTAACGCCGACAACTACCAATTAATATGGCAGACGCTTGTAGATAAGTACAACGACAAACGTAGTTTAGCAGCTGCATACCTTGAACAAATGTTCGAGTTTAAACCATTTAATACCGCACACTCTAATAATATTGACTTATTCCTAGATAAGTTTTGCGCCGCAGTCTCATGCTTACAATCTCTCAAACTTAATAATCTATCAGATTTTATGCTGCTACATATCGCTCTTAATAAAATTGATTCAGAAACCGCCCGCTCCTTCGAAATGCAAAATAGAGATTCATCCATACCTACCTACAATGATTTAATAACTTTCCTTCGTACACAAACTAAAATACTTGACCGTACTGCGTCACATTCCAATTACTCTCATAGTAAAAATCGTGTACCGACCTTATCTCGTCAAACCAATAATAATTATTCCCGATCCGTAACTAAGCCTATGCATTCCTTTGTAACTGCTTCTCACTCGCACTCGCAGAGTTGCTTATTATGTAAGCAACCTAATCATTATCAATTGTTTAAATGTCCGAAGTTTATGGACCTATCTATCGATAAACGCCTTGAATTAGTTAAATCTTATAAAGCATGTACCAATTGTTTAAGTTACAGTCATCATTTAACTTCATGTAAGTCGCTGTTTAACTGTCGATACTGTAATTACAAGCATCACTCACTGCTATGCCGCAAGCATGTATCGAACCGTGCGCCTGCGCCTGCAACCACTGCGCCGACGGGGCAGTCCGCGCGCGACCGCGATGACTCACGCGCTTGTCTCGATGCCGCCGCGAGGACTCAGCCGTCCGCACAAAATAATGTTGCGTTATGTAATAACTTAGATTCCTTTGTTTCACGCGCGTCGGCTTGTTTACTTGGTACAATCGAACTTTTAGTTTACGACACGTCTGGTACATCGCATAATATTCGTGCCCTGCTAGATTCGGGATCACAAAATCATTTTATAACCGCAAATGCTTGTTCAAAACTTAAACTTAATTATAATAAAATTTCCCGCGCTTTTGTTAAGGGTATAGGTTCATCGCCAAACCCAATAAAAGGCAAAACTTCGTTTATAATTAACTCGCTTAATAATAATAGTGTCTCTTTTCCGCTCGAGGCTTTTATCATAGACCGCATTACTGATAGTTTACCAAATATTAATATTGACATGTCAGCACTTTCTTACTTACAAAATATAACGCTAGCTGACAATAAGTTTTATAAACCTGGAGATATTGATCTTCTTATAGGTGCCCCACTATTTACTGAAATTTTGCTTTCTGGTCGCATTACCGGGCCTCCCGGGACCCCGACGGGTCTGGAGACGGTGTTTGGCTATGTTTTAATAGGCAATGCGCCAGCCGCTAATTGTTTAACCGTAAATAATATTTCTTTATGTGCCTTTGCTGAACCCGCGCCGCAAATAGATAGTATTCTACATAAGTTTTGGCAATTAGAGGAGGTTTCTTGCGAGCCTGCCTTAAGCCCGTCCGCTCGCGAATGCGAACAAATATTTATCGATTCCGTGTCGAGAGACTCGACCGGCCGCTACACGGTTGCTTTGCCGTTTTCTCATGATACTGAACTTCTAGGTAGTTCATATCAAACCGCTAAACGACGTTATGCGTCGCTCGAACGTAAGTTTGTAACCGCTCCCGAATTACGCGCTCAATATAACGCTATAATTCAAGAATATATTTCCAAGGATTTTGTTTCGCCGCTCGCTTTCGATGATCGCTCTGGTTATTATATTCCACACCATGCCGTGGTGCGTAACGACAAAGTTTCCACCAAGGTACGGATGGTAATGGATGCAAGTTGTAAAACAGATACGGGTTACTCTCTTAATGATATATTACATACCGGACCTAATTTACAAAACGACTTATTTTCAATTTTACTTAACTTTCGTTTATATAAAATCGCTTTTACCTCAGATGTTAAACAGATGTTTTTAAGTATTTGTGTGAAAGAAGATCACCGCAAGTTTCAAAAATTCTTATTTCGATTCGATTCAACATCGCCGCTAGTTAGTTACCAGTTTAACCGCGTGTGCTTCGGTCTCCGCAGCAGCCCGTACCTAGCGATGCGCGTGCTGCGCGAGCTGTGCGCGGACGCGGGCTCGGCCGCCGCTGCCTCCGCTGGCGCTGACCGCGTCTCTGTGCGCCCGAGCGCCGCAGATGTCATACTCCGCCATTGTTACATGGATGATATCTGTTATTCTACTTCCACTATCGAAGATGCCATTCTTTTAAAAGATCATCTGCTAGGGTTGTTTTCAGCTGGAGGTTTCGAGTTGGTTAAGTGGTCCAGCAACTCGACTGACCTACTTGAGTCCTTACCCGCGTCCCATCGATACTCGTCGAATGTAAATTTCGAAGAAAACGCAAATCAGAGTTTGAAGGTGCTTGGACTCCAGTGGTCTCCTGTATCTGACGAATTTTATTTTACCGTTTCTCTCGTAAACCGTCCTTGCACTAAACGTAACATTTTGTCCGTAATCGCTCGTCAATTTGATGTACTCGGATTGATCGCGCCCGTTATATTATACGCTAAATTAATTTTACAAACTCTTTGTATATTAAAGTTGAACTGGGATGACACCCCGCCTTGTAACGTTATTCATATTTGGAAACAGTACATACACGAATTACCTTTAGTTCAAAATTTACGAATACCACGTCATTTAAATGTTTTTAAAAATTCTAAACTTTCCATAGTAGCCTTCGCGGACGCTAGCGAAAGGGCCTACGGTTGCGTCGTGTATTTACGTTTAATTAATAATTTTACGTCACCACCAGTTATTAGCTTAGTGTGTGCTAAGTCTAAAGTCGCTCCGCTTCATACTATTTCTGTAGCTCGGCTCGAGTTGTGCGCCGTGTTACTTATGTCTAAATTAGTTAACCGCGTTATTAATAATTATAAAGCACGTCATAACATAGATAATATATATTGTTTTACCGATTCCATGATCGCACTTCATTGGGTGCACTCATCACCGCACAAATATAAATGTTTTATAGCAACCCGTATCACAAAAATTACTAATACTCTTCCTGCATCATGCTTTTATCATGTGTCAGGTAAAGACAACGCCAGCGACTGTTTGTCTCGGGGATTGACTCCCGCGCAAATAATAGATCATCCGCTTTGGTTTAATGGCCCTGATTGGTTAACTCAAGAGGTGTCTCGGTGGCCTATCACCGCTATAGATTCATCACGTTTAGATGAAAATTTACTCGAAACTAAACCTGTGGTTTCGTTTCCCGCTATAAAAAACGATGTCAATATTCATCCTCTTATTTTATTATCGCGCCGCTTTTCTTCGTGGATGAAATTGCTTCGTTCTATTGTTTATATATATAGATTTTTACGAATCTTACCGCCTTCAAATACTATCACCGCTACTGATATTAATAAAGCAGAATTATATTTAATTAAATCGATTCAAACGCTTTACTTTTCTGAAGATATTCAGAAGGTTAAATCGAACAAACGTTGTTCGTCCGCTTTAAATAAACTGTCGCCCTTCCTCGACTCGTCGGGCGTGCTCCGCGTGGGCGGCCGCCTGCGCCGCGCCAACCTCGCGTACGAGCAGCAGCACCCCGCGCTGCTGCCTCGCTGCGACCACAGCGTGGAATTAATTATTAAACACTATCACCGCGTGAACTGTCATACTGGACCAATCGCATTAATGTCAATACTTCGTCAAAGATTTTGGATTTTATCATGTAGAAATATAGTACGCCGTATCATACATCATTGTAATTATTGCTTCAAAATTAAACCCAAACAAACGTTCCCGCCAATGGCTGACCTGCCCGCCTGTAGAGTAAATGAAACAAAAGCTTTTATACACACAGCGGTAGATTATGCAGGGCCTATAAATATTATACCTTATAGAAAACGAGGTGTACGATCCATAAAATCATATTTATGTATATTCGTTTGCTTAGTTACTCGCGCAGTTCACGTAGAGCTAGTAACGGATTTAAGTTCTAATTCTTTTCTCTCCGCTTTTAAACGTTTTTTATCGCGCAGAGGTGCCGTTTCTTGCATGTACTCTGATAACGCAACTAATTTCATAGGAGCTAAAAATGCAATTTCTGAATTATATACTTTCCTCGAAACAGAAGATTTTAAACTCAATTTTTCAAATGAACTAGCATCGCACCGCATATCTTGGAAATTTAACCCGCCGCGTAGTCCACATTTTTGGGGTCACTACGAGATTTATGTGAAAGCTTTTAAAACCCATCTTTATAGGGTAATAGGTTCGCAGCTACTTACGTACGAAGAGCTACTTACAGTTCTTACCCAAATTGAATGCGTAATTAACTCGCGCCCGCTCACGTTACTCGGAGAAGATCCGTCGGAACCTAGCGCTCTAACTCCGGCGCATTACCTTATGTCAACGCCTTTGAAACACTTGCCCGCTTGTAACGTCACTGATGAACCTTCTCAATTATTGCGCCGCTATGCTTTGCTAGATCAAATGGTTCAATCGTTTTCTAAACGCTGGAAACAGGAGTACTTACATCTCCTGCAAACAAGAGAGAAATGGAATGCGCCTTCCAACCCCGTGAAGGAAGGTACTGTCGTCATCATTATGACAGATAACGTTGCGCCACTTCATTGGCCACTTGGCGTGGTGATCGCCACCTACCCCGGTAATGATGGGGTTGTTAGAGTTGCGTCAGTAAAGACGGCAACAGGCGTGTATCGACGACCTGTCGTCCGTCTCTGCCCTCTACCTTCCCAATAACCGGCCGCTTCATGCCACCCCGGCTTTTCCCTATACTTATTTAGTTTAGTTTAGTTTCTTTTGTCTCTTAAAACCAGATGGTTTTAAGGCCGGGGGCATGTTCGCGCCAGTAAGGCGCTTTTAGTTCGTAGTTAAGGCTACCCGCATTTTTCTATTTATTTGACCATTAGATGTCATTCGCCGCATACATTTTATACTTCAGTACATCGTCATACAGCGTCACGAACGGTTCGCGTCTCACGTGCCCAACACGCGCCTGAAGGCTGTGTACTCATCATATAGATAGGGTGCTCCTTGATGCCCCTTGACCGCGCCGCCAGTGGATGCTTCTCTCGCATGAGAACCCACAAACAAACCGCAAGTATTGGACTAAACTGCTTACGTTGTGAAGTGACGTCATATTACCCGGGCCCGGAAGAAAGAAGCAATAGAAGAAGCAGACGTACCGCTCCAGGGTTCGTGTATGGGTGAGCGTTGCCGCTCTTTCCGCTGTAAGTCTAGGATAGTCCAATTCTCTCTTTTTATTAATAGATATTAGATGCTCCCTAACCGCATTATACTCTCAACCGCATACAAAGAGGGTGTGTATCCCTAGCGATCCGAGGGTGGTTATTTGCCTCCATACGAAGCAGTGGCCGCCACAATTATGTCAAATGATTTAAAATTGGGATTCATCACAAGTGCGGTCCAGAGCCAATTTAGAACAGCTGGTTATTTCAACTTGGGAGATGATGAGATGATCTGAATTGTGCGTGAATTTAGTTGACAGTATGAGATCTCGGTTGCAGCAGGTCATAGACACTGACGGCGCTCAAATTAGCTACCGTGAAATATGCCAACTTTGCCTCCTAGGGTATCTTTGCCCGAAACGCAATTTTTAAACTATTCCGTTAAGGTGTGAAAATGTATTAGGTAGGTATCTACAACGTCCCGACGGGCGTGCGCGTGACACACGACCCATTCGAAATACGCCGGCGGCGGAGCGCTTCGCTGTAGGTAAATAACGGATGTACCGCGCGGAGTAAGCCAGGCCTGCCTGAGGGTCCCACGTACTTGTGTATTTCGGCCGACAGGGCCTTAGCTTAAATGCGCCCTTGAGTAAACGCCTAACAGAGTCATGGGAACCTACATTTCCAGTGATAGCCGATATTGCAGAACGGTGAGAATTTAGAGTGCTATAAGAACAACCATCTGTAAACTGATTTGTGAGAAATGAAAGTAAGTTACTGACTGAGGGTTCGAAAAAATGTATGTTATTATGTCAAATGATTTAAAATTGGGATTCATCACAAGTGCGGTCCAGAGCCAATTTAGAACAGCTGGTTATTTCAACTTGGGAGATTATGAGATGATCTGAATTGTGCGTGAATTTAGTTGACAGTATGAGATCTCGGTTGCAGCAGGTCATAGACACTGACGGCGCTCAAATTAGCTAGGTATTAATAAAATAATGAGGTGGGAGATGTTAATGCATCCGCCGTATAGTCCTGACCTTGCACCTTCAGATTTCCACCTGTTTCGGTCTCTTCAGAATTCTTTTGGCAGTGTTAGGTTAACGAGAGGACTGCCAAATCCACTTGTCGCGGTATTTTGATGAGAGGTCCCAAAATTTTTATAGCAATGGGATCATGTCCCTACCTACAAGATGGCAAAAGGTTATCGAACAAAATGGTACATACATACTTTAGTTAAATGTCAATAAACTATATTAAAAATTGTTTTGAATTTTTTTCCCCAACCCAATAAATAAAATTAGAATATAGAACATAAAAATTATATTTATATCAGTATAAATTATAATAAATTTTTAAAATATTTCTTTATTTCAATGAATATATATTAAGGTTTATCAATGAATTCATTAAATTTGAAAGACAGAAAAAAATATTATTGAAGAAATATCTTTAAAAATTATTAATTTAACAATCAAAAAAAATAAATAAAAGACATATTAATATAGCAACGGAGAAAAAAAAATGCAGACCTTTCAGGGTTCTATAATATAAAATAATAATCTGCACATTATACGGCTAACATAGGCTCGTCAAACAATTAACACATCGGAGGGGCATGTTTTAACGTGTTAATACGTACCCCAGATATGGGAGCTAGTATTAACAGGGTAGCTGAATGTTAGTGAATTATTATTTAATAGATACTTTTTTTATTTATATTTTATAGCATGAGAACTTACAAACGGAAAACTACGCGTGGTCTACGAGTTAGCTGCGATAGAGATTATTGGGAAGAAAAGAAATTGTAGGGATGTAGCAAAAGAATTTGACCTCTGTTATGTTTCTCTTTACAATTTTGTCAAAAAGAAAAAAACGGGTAGCACTGTAGAAATGGGCTACAAAAAAACCCGCTTAGTCTTCAATGCTGAACAAGAAGCAATAATAGCAGAGTATTTGTTAAAGTGTTCTACTATTTATTTTGGGTTGCTGCCCTCTGAAGTGAAAAAACTGGCATTTCAATGTGCTATGTTTTACAATATTGAGAAGGTACCAGAATCCTGGAAAACTAATGAGATGGTGGGCAATGATTGGTTTACGGGTTTCATGAAGAGAAATCCGAGGTTATCGATACGAAGCCCTGAAAAGTGAAGAAAAGGATATTAAATGAAAGCAATAGCTCTAACGATAACGATGATTATTTTTGTATCATTTGCGGTACCTCTTATAATGAAGATAAGTACATCAAGAGGTGAATGGATTCAATGTATCTCTTGCAAGGATTGGGCCCAAGCAGGATGCATCAAAAGTGATATTACATCATTTTATTGTTTGAATTGTAATTCAGATGATGATTATGAATAGATGTTATTTTAGTTCGTAGGTATGAAAAATTGTTCCAAATTTTTGATATTTTGGTTGATTATGAGACTAAATTTTTTACACCTTGTTTAAGTTATCATTAAGTTTAAAGAAGCTTTATTAAAGACTTATTTCCTAGCTTTTAAGATAAAAAGGTGCCATCTCTTACCTCATAATATGATGTTGTAGGTATAATTATTATATCTTGTCCAGTATTAATGTAAAATAATGACAAATTTAAGGCTGATTACAAGTTATTCGGTAAGATTTAAGTATAAAATGTTGAAATATTTCAACATATTTTGAGTTTACATTTATGTTAACATATTTTGTGATTTTGTTAACATCATTATAAGAAAACGTGTTCCTTGCAAAGCTGTATTCATGTCACTTTCATAAATAAATAAAAATGTTTAACATTTATTAATTTTTCTTTATATTAGTCAGCATAACATAATTACGTTAATTTTTACCCCTTCAGTTAATACTTGCCCCATACCTGTTAATTCTAACCCCAAACGTGAGGTAACAATTAACAACTGCCATTTTTAAGAAAAAGCGTTATATTTATGGCATCTTTTCTACTATGTTAATTTTGAGATAATTACGTAATACTTGAATGATTAAAGCATCATGTATTCTAAAAATCAAGTTTAGACTTGATTTGTTGAATAATTTTTAAGCTACAACTAAAAATATTTTTTTTGTTAATTGTGGCCCCGGTCTCCACTACCTAAACATACCCCTCAAGATGATTCTGTCTATAACTTTAAAGGAGAAACTAAATACGTCCAGCCATAGAATATTATTTCTCGGGCCACGTAATCAAACTTCTGATTTTATGAGTAAGCCACGAGACAAGAACTTTCAAAATGTTTGCAGCAAAATGTGTCTTAAAGCAATATTTCCATCGTGATGCATATTTAAAATTAGGTTAGTAGAATAACTAATTATATAGCATTTTTATTGAAAAGTTTATTGGAGCATAGGATAAAATGAAGACGCTTTACGCCTCATCATCATCATCATCATCACAACTCTTCATAATGAGCCCACTGCAGGGCATGAGTCTCTCCCCTGGTTGATGAGGAGGTTTAGGCCATAATGCACCAAGCTGGCCCAGTGCTGGGTGGTGGATGTCAGAATTTTCAGGGTGCCGATACGGCTTCTGACAAACCCTAACGACTACTGTATACAAGTATACAGCACCCGGGACCGACAGCTTAACGTGCCCTCCGAAGCACGGAAGTCGCCGTGAGAAATGAATGGTCGGCGGTCACCCATCCAAGTACCGACCGCGCCGAACGTTGCTTAACCTGTGATATCGTATGATACACAAAGTAACCACGGCGCCACGACGACTTCTTTATGACGGCTCTACGCCTACATCTACCCAATATAACCGCAATACTGAAAACTCATAGATTCAACTTATAAAGCCGAGCGGAGCGAGTCTACCTGACCGAATGTAGTGAGATCTTCCAACATAACCACGAAATGGTTTGTTTTGTAGCACTGGTTGTGGTTGTCTTAGTTATTTAAAAAGCAACTTGAATTTTCATACGGGAGTTATGGTATTAAAAAGAAGTCGTTTTAATAAGTAGGTAGGGTGAGTGGGGGGAAGATGAAAAACGGGGTAAGACAGAAAGTCTAGCAGAGTTTTTTAAGTGTTTGTAGCACTGTTTAAGCCGCCATTTAATTTTCTCCTATGCCATAGTCAATGCTTGAAGGTTATTGCAAAGAAACATGTTTTTTTACAAAATTATACAATCTGACTTTTTGCGTGTTTCTTCAAGTATTTTTATCTTACCCCGCATCCTGTAACTTTCATTAAAAGCTAGGTACAACTGATTCTTTTGGATACTTAATAATTACTTTTTATTTACGTTCGACTTATTAAATACATTTTTGCCATTACTCGTATTGTAGGAATTGACACAATTTTCTATCTTTACCCATTACATTTTGATGGGGTAAGATGAACATATCAATTTTCGGGTAAGATGTTTGGAAAAATATTATGCTACCAAATATGACAAATGTAACATACTTAATCAGATTTTTTGTTTGTTGCTGATTTTGTCTTTAACTTTTATTATCAATTTTACTTTAAACAATCGCTCAGCAACGTTCAGCAACTGGTCCGATTGTCGGGTCTTTTCCGCCGAAAGGCGAGTAGTTGTAAATATGCAGAATAATAATAATACGGTTTGACCCCAGCCACTTTGGGCAGAAACCTTGAAAGGCTGGGATTCGGCGGTGGTTCGCTTCCAGCACGCATGCAAAAAGCGGTTTTGCTGGATACTGCACGAATAGTTCGCCGGTTTCTGTCCCTCCTGCCCTGATCCCCGACCGACTGGTCAAATTGTCGGGTCTTTCCACCGAAAGGCGTGTAGTTTTAATATAAAAATATTAATAAACTCTTTATTGTACAATATCTTCTGGTACTTAATACATTGGTGAGATACGTGCTTGATACGTATTGAACAAACTGTCATATTTAGTATACTTATTATTCTAAAAAGCGGTAGAGGGCGTCTTGTTTTTTAAAATATGATTCGCACATCGATCGCAGCTGCTTCATATTTTTCAATCTGCTTGCCTTTAGGTAAAACGATCTTTCATGGGTTTCCAGAGATCGATTTTGCTTCTTAAACAGTTTTTTTTACAAATAAACCTACTCGTAACATACCGCATTGGTCAACTGAAATAGCTTGTCTTAAAAGAAGAATCCTTTACTTAAAATGTACGCCTCCGTGGCGCAGTGAACAAGAAACAATGGGTGTTTATCTAATGTGTACTTATATTCTAGGGAGGAACCCCAGTTCTTTACGTGATATGTCAAATGTGTGATTGTCTGAGGATTTTATTTTATTATTATTTAGGTATCCATTTCAAATATTTTTTTTCTTCAACAACTGTAATTCCTCATAACGGTTAGTCGCTGAATACGGGTTGAATTTTTACGAAGTGATGTGGCGTTAAAGCGCAATGGAATCAATCGGACACGAGAAGATGTTGTCTTGGTACAACGCACTTAAGGCGACATATTGAAAAAATACATTGACTTTCATCGCAAACTATGAGAATATGACAAGACGAGTGGATCTGACATTTTGATATGTGTAAATTCATATCTTTATCTATACTCTGCCTGCTCAAAAACATGATTTGATGATTTTGACTCGATAGTTTTATTTTTCGAAAACACGTCTAAAAACTTACTTTTGTTATAATTACTACGTAGTTATGCAATCCATATGCTTAGAATTTACTTAAATTCAATCTTCACATTATTGTTCGGACTTTGGTTGCTCAAAATTTACATAGCATTTACGGTTATTTTTTTATCGATTTTTGAAACGATTTCAGTCTCTGAGCGGTGTTGATGGTGGCGATTTCTATGTAATACGCGACCTTATGTCGGCGTGTTAGGTGCTAAGATTTCAAGAAAAAACATTTCGATGTGTCGTCTTAAGAAGCATGCATTCTCATTTGAGTTATACGCGCATCGCAACATTCCTCTGACCCATTTGTACGCATCTCATTCGAGTCAATCTCACATTGAGCCTTATTTGAACGCATTTCACCTGTCAGATATTTATAAGCAACGTCCGTGTTGGATCGGATAAGAATAGACTTGCTCCGCCACAGGAAAGCGTGTCCTAAAGGTACGCGCACTATGCTGGGCCGCATCGCAGCGCAAAAATCCGCGGGCGAGCCTCTCATAGCCTCTCAACTATAGCACACTATGACACGGCGCGGCGGCGGGGCGGGCCGCATGTATATCTATACATATAATAAAATGGTAGGAAAGTCAAAACTGTACATTGAATATTTTTTTAAAAGAATACTTGGGGTATGATCTACAATCGAAACAGAAACAAAAAATATAGTTTTTAGAATTTTTGTCTGTTTGTCTGTTTGTCTTTCCGGGATAAACTCAAAAAGTACTGCATGGATTTACTTCAAATTTGGCATGAAGATAGTTAAGAAGTCGGGTCAACATATAGGCTACATATTATCACGCTAGCAGTGTTATAATCGTAGGTGCGTTTGGTGCTGCATAGCGTTCACGCAGACGACGTCGCGGGCAGCAGCTGTAAAAAGTATGAGAATGACGCAGGCGGATTATTGCACTGCGATGCGCCCCGGTATAGTTTGCCTGTACCTTAATAGGTGACTAATCAGTAATTAAAACACAGAAGTAGTTTTCAATTCTATATAATTATATATCTTCTACAACATAAGTGTAAAATTGTTTTACTTTACTATGATCCAAAATCTATGCTCTTGACTTCCGTTTTCATAAACGAAACGTTTTTTTTTTTCACAAATGGAAGAGAAGATTTAGTTAAAGAATAAAGCCCCGTCTAGACTGTTTAAAATAAGGCTTCAAACCAAGGTGACTTTTGTTTACAACCAACGCCGTTTTATCCACACTGTTGTAAACGGTGGCGTTTCAAACAAGCTTCCAAACAAGAACGCCAACCAAGGTTGCGCTAAAACAAGGCCTAACTATTTATTTATTTATTCTATGGAAAACAAACAGCTTATATAATACTTATAATTAAAGAACATTAGTTAATACCTAAGCCACAACAGTTTCCACTGGTAAACTATACATATTTGCGGAAAAGAAAAAAAAACGAGATATTTATACAATACAAATTTAAGATAATACTTATATATTTTAAAAATTATAAATAATTACTTATCAACAGTGTTATATAAGAAAGAAAAAGAAACAATCAAATTAAACAAATAAAACAATGTTAATTATGTTTTGCAATTTTTTTGATAGATTTAATGAAATCTTTAAGATTGCAATTAAATACGTCTATGTTACAGTAATGCTGATTGTGAATGGTGCAAGCTCTGACCAAAAATCTATTTTTGGAATAATTGGTTCTACAAATAGGAGGTGAAAATACTGCATTGGAGCGGATACTTGATTTTGGACATCTTATTGATATATGAGTCAACAGAAAAGGAGAATCGATATGATTACTAAGAATTTTATATAAATATATCTGATCCCTATGTTCACGACGTATACATAAAGATTGTAGTTCAGTGGTAGTATTTCTAAATCGATAACCTAATCTTTTGATAAATTTGTTCTGAATTCTTTCAATTTGATCAACGTAAGTAGCATATGCAGGGTTCCATACGCTAGAAGCAAATTCCAGATGGCTTCTTACTAAGGAGTTATACAATATAATATAGGTGTTAATATTCTTAAAATCTTTGCACTGGCGGAAGACAAAGCCTAACATTTTATATGCTTTTGACGTGATATTATTTATATGAGTAGCAAAGTCTAGCTCACTATCAAGGTAAACCCCCAAGTCTCTCACCCCAGTCACTCTTTCAATCGGCGTGTTACAAAATGTATAAATATATTTAATTGGATTTTTTAACTAGTTGTAAAGCAATAGCCGTCTTCACTGACACCACTTTGGTGATGGGGTAAACCTATCTGCCACAGACGCCAGTGGTTGCGGGGTTGATTCCCGGCCGGAACTAGAAAAAAATTCAAAAATTTCTCGAGTCTGGGTTCTATATATGTATTATATTCTAGGTTTACCCCTCGTTCGCTACATGGTATTCCATATAACAAGCTCTGCTTAGTTTGGGGCCACATATTTGGTGTGAGTGTCTGGGGATTTAAAAAAAAAACTTGCGAAGTCACCTTGGTTTGCAGCTTTGTTTTAAACAGTGTGCCGGTGCTTTGTTGATTTTCATCTCTGGTAATTTAGCATCTATACGAGTATCGGGAACGTGCAAAGTGGCTGGGGTAACAAAAACGATCTCAGCGCTTGACGCGGGAGAAATATGCAACAAAAGGGGCCGGTCCGTTAGCAAATAAAATTGAAAGTTTTATGTTTTAAGTAAAACGGCCTCGAAATTACATCAAAGATGGACCACTAATCAAATCACAATAATAATCAAATCAGTTTTATTTGCGTTGCATTTTAAAGGTTATTACTTGAGTCCTACTGTTGGTTTAGTTTAAGTGTGTTTATTGTTTAGTCTTGATGGATCGCTATGATCTCAGAAACCCGACGGTACGATTTGCAGTGAACATTTCATAGGTTGTAAAAAATCTGACGCACAAACAAGTGCGAGTTATGCTCCCACAATATTCCCTACAGAGAATTGAGGAGACACATGCTTAAGCTAGATACACGCCTGATAAAACGAAAAATCATACATTTTGCAGACACCACAATAACAAAAGCCTCAGATACTACGAAAAATAAAAAAATATAATGGAAAAAGGAAATGAATTACATCAAACTCAACTTCCTCTGGACAACTGAGGACGTCAAGTAAATATTGAGTGTTTTACTTGGTCAGAACTACAACGTACACTAACATTTTTTATTCTATTTAAAAAGATATCGAAATTAAAATGTTTGACATGTCTACTTTATCTAAATGTTTAGTCACGTTTGTTGGCTCGAACAGAATTTTATTTACTACAATCTATACAAATTATACAGCTTCTGAATTCATTTTTTGACATCTGCCCCCAAAACTGCATTTGCAAGGTGGCACTACTGTCGTACACGTTCCCAATAGTACGAGACAGCGTGTCACTTACTTTGGGCATAGTGCTTTTATCTAATAAATAAACGCAGTATAAATGCTATTAGTATTTTAGCAAACTAAAACACAGTTAGCTGTAATTTTTTTAGAGCCATCAGCCTTAATTTGATACCTAACTAAATATATTTCCTGGAACTAACATATTTTAGAAACTACGGAAGCTATGAGTCTGTACCGTGAGTTTCTCCTCCGGTTAACGAGTAGGGTTTAGGCCAAAAACCATCGAACATGCCCAAAGCTGTTTGTTGGATGTTGGCAAAACACCTTGGCGTGGGCTACTATGAGATATCCGGATGCAAAAAGATGGGATTCCCCGGCTGAACTTTTTTATTCATCATCATCATCACAACTCTTTATAATGAGCCCACTGCAGGGCATGAGTCTCTCCCCTGGATGAATAGGAGGTATAGGCCATAATCCACCAAGCTGGCCCAGTGCTGGGTGGTGGATGCAATAATTTTCAAGGCGCCAAGATGGCTTCAGACAAACCCTAACGACTGCTGTACCTATACAATTATATAGCACCCGGGACCGACTGCTTAACGTGCCCTTCGAAGCACAGAAGTCGTCGTGAGAAATGAATGGTCGGCGGTCACCCATCCAAGTACCGACCGCGCCGAACGTTGCTTAACCTGTGATATCGTATGATACACACAGTAACCACGGCGCCACGACGACTTCATGCGCCGCGACGACTTCTTTTATTGTGTATTTTTAAAAGATGATTGCTGTTTTGTTTCTTGCCACTTCTCAACAGTTCGACTTTCCGAAGTGATGGTAGATCAGTTCCATTTGTAAATAGTTTTCAATGTGTATTTAAATACCTACGAAATACAGATTTTTTTAATTTGATTTTGATTTGATTTGGTGGCTCCTGTAAATATCTTTTGATAAAGCAGATTAAGCGGTTGGTACACAGGTGGGTTACTTACAATTATTAAGGGCCCCATTCGCGAAATCTGTGCGTTTTCAAACTCATTACAACCGGCCAATATTGTTTGTCTGGATCGGATAAAAATATATGTTGAAGTTTGTTTAATATATTTTATAAATCTGTGGATCAAAACACGATACTGAAAACTTTACTCGATCATAAAAAATTACGAAAAAGATGAAAATTTTAAGTGATTTTCCGATATTCTAAGAGAATATCAAACTTATACTTACAAAAACTTGTCATAATATTGGTAATGTAGCATAAAATTAATTTATTTGGATAATTTCTTTCTTAAACATTTCTATTTTTTCTAATATAATATAATATAATAAAGACGACGGTGCGATACAATTCAGTACCACGCGAGGCGTCATGGAGGTAGGACCTGTGTCGCTTTTGCTCCCGATTTTCCCGCGTAATTGATCGTCTTTTTGACCATAGCGTACACATAACAGTACGACAATTTAATTATTTAATTTTTGTTAAGTCACATTTTATATTTTGATTGATAAATTAAAGGAGTATTATAAACAATTATCATTTCTGAATATAGAGCTAAAAACTTGTTTCTGATAATTTTTTTTAAGTTTATTAGACAACAAGTGCAAAAAAGCATATAATTTTTTTTGCGATAAATCTTTTCTTACGTAATCACCCGACGAAAACAAAAGGAGGATTATTATTCTATACGTACTTATACAGGGTTAATATTAACACATCACCTCTTGTGGGCTGCCCCTCCACATCAATTCCAACGTAGATACTGATAGGTGCACATCGATAAACATACAGGGTGTAATTTTTAATGCCATCTGTAGGGAAAGTACTCTAAAGAAGAGATAGCAAAATTTACTCCAAAGAAACTGTCCTTTATTATTCAACAGAAATAAAACCGCATTCAAAGATTTTTAAGAATTCACTCGTTTCACCTGGGATTCAAACCGACTAAAATCTGTAAAAATGACACCCTGTAATTTTATTGTGTGGTTCGTTAGAGCCACTCACAAGAATAAAATCTCTCTCACATACTAGGTTAATTCATTGAAAGGAAAACCATGAAATCTTCATTTTTAGATTTAAGTCGGTTCGATTCCTGGGTGAAGAAGCGAGTTTTTGAAAACTCTTTGAATACAGTTTTAATTTTTCCTAAAATAAAGAAATGTTTTATGGAGTAGAATTTGCTATCTCTATTATTAAGAAAACTTTACCCCCAAATGACATTAAAAAAAATTGCCATGTATATTATGTACAATAGGTTCTGCTTGATTTCCCATAACTCTAGGGTCTTGATGGGGCCATGTAATAGAATCAAATAACATGTGAATAATTTTTCAATTTTCTTTTGGTTTTTATTTTTCATGCAAAATAATTCAATTAAGTCAAAAATAACTTTATGCGAAGTATGACAACGTGGCGTTTTCTACTCCTTTTTTATCGCTATGCACAGGTAGGTACAGTTTGCGACGTTTTGCGGTGTACATTGTATGCAACTTTCTGTGACTTCAGTGACACGCGTCTATTGAGTGGATGAGTTACACGGGTGATATTTTAGAACTCATTATATTAAGACCGAGGATATCTTGGAAAGTATGCACTTTTGAACCACATATTCTTTGGCAAAAAGTATTATTTTTTAAGTAAGGGAAAAAACCTCAAAGTTATGGGATATATAATCAATATATATAAAACTGTTCCGTTACTGACTGAGTGACTGAGGTACTGAGGTACTGAGTGACTGAGAGACTGACAGACAACGTACAGCCGTAACTACTGGGCGTAGAGAGCTGAAATTTGGAAAATTCATTCTTTAGGAGATGTAGGGGTGCACTAAGGAAGGAATTCCCGAAATTGCCACGGGAACGGGAAATATAGGATTTTTTAGTTTGTATGAAAAATCTTATTCCTTAAGTGCACCGATGTGAAATTTGGTGTAAAGGTTTTTCAATGTGTGTCTGGTTGTGTTATGAAAGGAATTCCCGAAATTCTCACGGGAACGGGAAATATATGATGTTTTAGTTTGTATGAAAAAACCCATCCCTTGAGTGCACGGATGTGATATTTGATATAAAGGTTCCTCAATAAGTGTCTGTTTGTATTATGGAAGGAATTCCCGAAATTCCCACGGGAAAGGGTTGGACTTTTTAGTATGTGTGAAAAATCTTATTCCTTAAGTGCATCGATGTGAAACTTGGTGTAAAGGTTTTCCAATGTGTGTCTGGTTGTGTTATGAAAGAAATTCCCGAAATGCCCACGGGAACGGAAAATATATGATGTTTTAGTTTGTATGAAAAAATCCCATCCCTTGAGTGCACGGATGTGATATTTGATATAAAGGTTCCTCAATAAGTGTCTGTTTGTATTATGGAAGGAATTCCCGAAATTCCCACGGGAAGGGGTTGGACTTTTTAGTTTGTGTGAAAAATCTTATTCCTTGAGCGTACGGATGTGATACTTGGCATAAAGGTTCTTCAAAGAGTGACTGGTTGTGCTACGAAAAAAATTCCCAAAATTCCCACGGGCACGGGAAATATATGATTTTTAGTTTATATGAAAAAAACTTATTCCTTGAGTGCATGGGTGTGATACTTGGTATAAAGGTTCTTTCAGTGGGTGTCTGGTTGTATAGTTTCTGAAATTTCCACGAGAAGGGTAGTTAAGCGCATACGAAGTTGCGGGATAAAGCTAGTATTATATAAGTATTAAAAAACACCTATGCAAAGTTGTATATTGTAGAGGTGTTCTTTTTGATGTGTGCTGATAGATGCTGATGGGTGCTGATAGTTACTGATAGGTGACGATTGTAACTGATGGATGCTGACAGGTGCTGATGGGTAATGATGGTTGCTGATAGATGCTGTTGAGTACTGATAGGTTGGGTGCTCAGATGTGCTGATAGGTGCTGATGGGTAATGAAGGATGCTGAGAGATGCTATTGGGTTCCGATGGGTACTGATAGGTGCTGATGGCTTCTCATAGGTGTTTATCGGTGCAGATGGGTAACTACTGATAGGTACTAATGGTAATTTATAGGCACTGATGAGTGCTGATAAGACATTAGCACTGATGGTGAGATTAAGATGGGTATTAGTTATTAATATCGAAAAGAATATCAGTTAATTTGTTAGTTAATTTGTTTGAATGGGTTACGTTCAAATAATATTGCTTTGCCTGTACTTAAACGTCAAATAAAATAATGGATTGAAAATGTCTGTCCGTTAAAATACCTTCTTGTATTTATTTTCGTCACGAGTAAAATAGACTCTATTTCAAAAGTTCCAGATATCAAATTAGTTTGGTATCTTTATAATTTCAACAAATATGTTTTTGAGTAATGCTGCCACCTAGAATTCTTTTGATGTACCTAGTTATTAATATATAAAAAGTACTTACTTCGTTCTTGAAAGGGAATGTAGATGGCATCTACCACCAATTTTCCTGTGTGTTGAAATTATGATTCCAGATAGTTATAATTTCACAGTGTTAAAAGTTAGTTTAAATTGGTCACCTTTTATGTATTTTGTGGTTAAACTTTCATATGCTATGTTTTTCAAAAATATAGTGTTTTGGACCTTTATGCATCAACTTTAGTAACATTAAATTATATCTGATCGGTTCTTTCACGAATAATCTAGTTCAAAGTTCAAACAGACAAACCCTTCGGCTTTATAGATTAGACGGCTAATACATGATGACGATACATAGACATCTATACTTATAATAAATCTGTAGAGAGGTCAATTCTGTACATGTAATATTTTTTTCAAAATAACTATCAGGGGGTGATAAGTGATCGATACTGATGCCAAAAATGCAATCAGTAAAATTTTTGTCTGTCTGTCTGTCTGTATTAGGGAATGCAATCTCGCGAGATTGAGGATTGGACGAGATCTCGCGAGATTGATTTTCATAATCTCGCGAGATCTCGGCAATTTCGAGATCTCGCGAGATTGGTAGTTAAGAGTATCAATTTTTGCAAATAATTTCACTAATAAAATAGATATAGAACTCCCGGGATATTGGAAGAAAAAGAACCATAGATATTTTGAAATCAACATTTATTTTTCCGAAGTCAAAAAGATTAATTAACAAAAATAATAGAATTTGAGTTGAGATCATTCAAATCAAAGGCTCATTTCGCCAAACTAAAAAGAGAAATAGAATATATAGTGAAAACCAAATAAAAACAATCAAATTAGGAATATTAGTAACATCTCGCTATACAATTATTTACAAACTGTTTTGAAAGTAGCTTCTTAGAAAGCACAACGTATTTAAGGTAATGTCACCTAACCTACACCTTATTTTGCAGGCTAGATAGCCAGCCACTGAGAAAGCCCTTTCAGATTCCACACTTGTTGGTACTATAGTTGTGAGGCAGTTATCAGCGAACTGCAAAAGTACTCCTCCAGGCCCCCGGACTCGTATAGATTCATTTCCTTCTTTAACAATTGGTCCAGCGAAATCTTTGCTTTCCTAGGGTCTTTGCAGGAAGTTATTGCTTCCTCCACTTCTTCTTGCAAAGAAAGCTTGCCTGCTTCATTCAGAGTCTGGGAAAGGGATGAGAGGGGTTCATCATCCGCATCAGGGGTGGCAGTGGCAGCCGCCCGCGCACCGAAACCGATCGGAGTTCGCTCCGTCCGTGTCGGTCGTGTCAATTCGCGCGGTGCTGCGCGTCAAATAGGACGTTTTCATGCTCGAGTTCAATCTCGCTAATCTCGCGAGATCTCGCCCATTTTTAGGCCGAGATTAATCTCGCAGAAAAGGGCCGAGATCTCGCGAGATCGAGATCTCGCGGGAACGAGATTGCATTCCCTAGTCTGTATGTTCCTTATAGAAACAAAAACTACTCGACCGATTTTAACGAAACTTGACAAAATTATTCTTCATACTCCTGGGCAGGTTATAGTATACTTATTATCACGCTACAATCAAAAGGAGCAGAGCAGTGAAGGGAAATATTGGAAAAACAGGAGAAGTTACTTCATTTTTTAAGCTTCCGTCGCGTGTGCAGCCTTAATGATTAAAGCTACATAGATATCATGTATGACAGAAATATTCTTCATAAAATTATATAAAAAATATCCCACGACAGTATATGTCTATATTTTATGGTTGACTCACAATAACACGTGTAAATCCCGATAGCTTAGCAGTTCGGAGCTTTCTGATTATATTTGTTTACTCTTACGTTTATAATACTCTCACTCATCCTTAATTTTAAAAAAATTACATTATTACCTATTCAACAAAAAAAGAATCATAAAAATCGGTATAGAAACACCAAACTTATACATGAAATACGTTAATAACCCATCGCGCGTGAATACTGAATGATATAAGGATTATTTTTGCGTAACGGTTGCCGCGCTCGACGCGGCTCGCGGCGGTAGGGTATAAAAAGGCGGGAGGCGAGCGCAAGCTTCATAATTCAAGCTTCAATATTTGGCTGTTGATGCGTTCAGAGCGTTCGACTTTATTGATCAGCGCGACTTTTAGTCTTTAAATAGTGTATTTCTCGCATGGTCAGTTATACGTCGCTCTTTCCCGGGCTAGCAGTTCTAGAAATCTTCATGTTCACGTGCCGGATGGGTCAACTTTCAATATAGTTTACTCGGAAGCTTTGCGCTGAAGGATTTTCGTTCCATAGATACTTAAGCCTCATGTGAAAGTGATCTAAACAATTAATTGGCAAATATTATAAAATGTCAATCGTTATCCTTACTAATATAATAAATATGAAAGCGTGTATATTTGTTCAGCTTTCACGCAAAAGCTACTCGACGAATCATGAGAGGTACTAGAAGTAACATACGATACTTTTTATCCCGAAATTATCGCGAGCGGAGCCGCGGGGACAGCTAGTTTAAGAATATAATCATACATTACTATTTTTTTGATATAATTAACTACTACAAATTTACTACTTCGTGTAAACAGGTGCACATTCCGAAGGGGTGGATTGAATTTCATTTCATAAAAAAAAAATTATTTGTAACATTCACACTACATTATTTAGCTCAAATTAACTCGTGTTGTAGTGACTAAATAACGGATCCATACTAAATAATAAATGCGAAAGTCTATCTTTCTGTTCCTTTATTTCAGCCAAACCATCCGACCGATTTGTAGAAAATTAGTAATGAAAATAGCTCCCAAACCCTACTTTTTTTCAAACACCAGCCCTATTGGATTGGAATGAGAGAGAGATAAAAGCTTACGTAAAAGATCTCAACTACCTACTTATCTGATTTTAATGAATTTTGGAACAAATAATTTATGAAAGTTATAAATTAACGTCACGATATACTTTCAAGTCAAAATAGCACGATTTTCACAACAGAATTCAGTAAGGATATAAATTTAAAAAGATTTCATCTATAAAATGGCAATTACAATATTTATAAAAAATAAAATAGTAAGTATAGGTATCGCAATACTAAATCCAGATAAATAAAAAATATAGATTCTATTATATCATCCTTGACATAAGTTTTAGTCATCGTAGAAACGAATTTCGTATAACAAGGCACACCATAGGTATAGTACTACTATATTACTGCTATTAATTATACTGTGATATTTCTGTGCGCTGACGTGTTCATTTACGCGACTGCCCGCCACGCAGTCCCATATAGCGTTAATGCCTACTGTGGTCGAAAATCCTCGCCTTAATTTCTTACGATGCCTAACTAAACCTCCTCTCAGGCAGGCCTGGCTCACTCTGCGCGGTACATAAGTTATTTACCTACAGCGAAGCGCTCCGCCGGAGGATTTCGAATGGGTCGTGTGTCACGCGCGCGCCTGTCCGGACGTTGTAGATACCTACCTACCTAATAGCACTCACAGTAATTCTATGATCGAGGTCGCAAATAGTATTTAAAAATGGACATAAAAAGAAACAAGTACTTATTCCATTAGATTATGTTTAGATTTGATTATGTTCAATTCAGAAAACAAAACATAGGCAGTAAGTACCTATTACCTACTAATTATTCGTCGTAAATATTTTCATTTTGTACTTTAGGTAGGTAAGTTGAAATAATATTATTTACAAAGGTAGAATAACATAAATACCTACATCGGTAGATACTTAATTACAAATAAGGAGATTAATTATTCTTCACTAGGCAGCAACCCTAACAGCGTAAGAAAAGATAAGAGGCATGCGATAGAAAGAGACAAAACTTTTAGGTATATAAATTTGCAGGTACGTAATGCTGTGCGAGCTGAATTCCACTGTATCGCGTCGTAGCAAGACTCGAATTGATTTAGATCTTCTTGCGGAGTAATTCTTCTGTACCAACGGTACTATTACTTATTCTGTGTCTCAGGGGAGAGACGTGTGACCTTTAAATAAGCTGTTTAAAAATGGTTATGATGATGATTCCCGCAGGATATGTTACTTCTTTACATTTACAAATCATACATAATATCAGTGCTAGTACCAATAAACATATAAGCACCATAATGAGAGCATTCAACGGGGATCCAACTTGCTGTAGTGAGTGTTGTAACTACTAAAACATTTGTTTTATTACATACATACATAACGTCACGCCTGTATCCCTTTTGGGGTAGGCAGAACACCAGAGGTTACAAAACTCTGATGAAACGTTTGACAAATTTGGAGGTATTATAAAGATGGAGAGAGACTATTGTAGTGACAGGGGGTCAGCCTATTGCCCACAAAAACGCCTTTAAAACCTTAACTGACTTTTACAGTATGGCCGGGAAGAGAAGCAGCTGGCACATTCTATGTTTTTCTTTCGCTCCAAGTCCAGCATGGAAGCAAATTGTTTTATTACTTCTTTAAATATATTAATTGTAAGTTCTCTAAGGCTCGTATGATAAAAAAAGATACTGAAATTTGAACTATATTTGTCCGTGTAGGGTGGGCTTAGAACAGCCCTCCCGCCCCTGGATAAGCGTGTCGTAAAAGGCGACTAATCCGAGTGACAAGCGCTTGGTGGTAGGATCCCGTCAGACTGCCTAGCGAACACCCTGCATATTAAATCTGTCACCAAATGTGATGTGTTCACATCAACACAGCACCGCTCCGGCTTAATCTTGAGTAAAAAATAAAAAAAAATATGCCTATACCTATGAGGTAATAATTATAATAATCATGATATAAGGAAGTCGTCGTGGCGCCGTGGTTACTGTGTGTATCTTACGATATCACAGGTTAAGCAACGTTCGGCGCGGTCGGTACTTGGATGGGTGACCGCCGACCATTCGTTTCTCACGGCGACTTCCGTGCTTCGGAGGTCACGTTAAGCTGTCGGTCCCGGGTGCTGTATACTTGTATACAGTAGTCGTTAGGGTTTGTCAGAAGCCATATCGGCACCCTGAAAATTCTGACATCCACCACCCAGCACTGGGCCAGCTCGGTGGATTATGGCCTAAACCTCCTCGTCACCCAGAGGAGAGACTCATGCCCTGTAGTGGGCCCATTACACGGAGTTGTGATGATGATGATGATGATGATAAGGTTAAATAAACGAAAAATGTCATACCAAACAGACTTATAATCTACCCCAAGCCATGATCAAGTGTCCCAGAACATGGGACACTTGATCCTTTTGTAGTCTTCAGGGAAAACGAAAAATAAACAGATTAATCCAAATATATTTCATCAACTAATGATGCAAAAAGGTTAAAAGATAAATTACCTACAGAATCATTAAAAAATATTCTACAAAACTTTATTATTTTAAGAGATATTCATAAGAAACCAAAATAGGAATCAAGTGTCCCCACTCTCATCTCAATATACATTTCGTGACATCTCCCTATGGCCTAATTTTTCAATGGTCTGATAAAAATTATCTATTGAATAAAGCACAACACCTTTGAGCTCGTCCTAATTATATTTTCATTCTATTTCATACAAATAGAAAAAATCGTAAAATAACTTTATTTCACCAAGTACCTAAAACATTATTCGCCAGATAACTTTTATCCGACGATTGAAATGAATCGAATCTGTCCTTGTATCATGATCGTATTGATATATAGTTAACTTTTATAATACGTTTCTAAATCTTGAAATCGCACAACTTATTCAATCATCAAAATAGGTCACATCACTATAAAAAGTAATTTCAGATTCATATCGCAAGCTTCGAATTTATTTCATTTCAATTCCAAATGTAATTTTTAATGTAATTTAAGCCATAAAATTATAATCAATTTTCGTTAGTGTAGTACCATAGGAATATCGATAGATTTTTATTCTAAAATGGAATTTGAAAGACAAGTAATGAAACCTGATAGAAAAAAAAGTAATTACAAAAACTAAAAAACCCGACTGTTCAATACAGTAAGTTTCTACTAAAAAGTACAGAACAAGCAAAATTACTATAAGAGCTTTTAAATAATATTTCTTAAAAAACGACAAGCAGGAACAAGCTTCAAGTACAAATATGCAAATGTTATACACTCAGGCATATTTAATTACCAAAGAGTTACAAAATATACAGTTCCATATTTTCTGTGTTAGCTTGTTCCCGCCTGCCGCTACAAGTTTTTTACAAATATTATTTAAAAGCTCATATAGTAATTTTGTTTGCTTTTTTATTTTTTAGTTGAAACATACTGTATTGAGCAGCCGGGTTTTTTTAGTTTTGGTAATTACTTCTTTTATTTCCCGCTTTTTAGTTCGGTAGCTACTATTATTTGTGTGACCAGAAACCTTAAAACCCATAAAAATGGTGAAACACAATTTGATTATAAGTGTATGTTTAGTAGAAATCAGAGAACAAGGAACAAACATACATACACACATACGCGTTGGAAACATAACCCTCCCGTGCCGCAGTCGGGTAGTTACATAAAAAAGAAGCAAGTAATAAATAACTTCGTGGATCGATAATTCACTTAGCACAGAACGGAAAAAGTCAAAGTACCATAATAATCGAAGCGTTTAATTGAACTTTTTGGAATATCAATAATATAGGTATCGTTAAAAATCCTTCGAAACATTCTTTCTACAGACACTAAAATTACGCTTGTATCACTTCTTATGCCGCCAATCCTGGATTGCTCGAACCTCTACTATGTATACTTGACAGAAGTCCAGCTAAATAAGCTCGTGTGACTTCAAACTTTCGCATTATGTTTATGGCTTACGTAAATATGAACATGTATCTCAATTTCTCACAAGACTCAAGTGGCTCTGTATCCGGCTCCGTCGTAATTATACTAAACTCCGTCATATGTTATACTCAATTTTCTTTACTCCCTTATACCTAAAAAAGGCTTTCAGTTCTTCTACCTTTCCAATAACTATCATTTACGTTCGTCTAACACTCTTCAATACCTGTATATAATTCTTCCTTGTATGGCAACTCCTTTACAGTACAGGCCGTAAAACTATGGAATGGAAGTTTATAATTTCTTGAAGAGATCAATTTTATAGTTCGGCCGTTCAGAGAATGCGTTCCTGACACATCGCGATTGAACTGACGACGTAATTTTGTAATGGCGTTGCAGTTACGATAAAAAATATTTTTGCTGGTTGTTTACCGTTTTAACAATTGATGAGCATTAAAACAACTATATTATAGTAATAATCAATGAATTTTATAATTATGTGCCAAATTGAGTGTCAAATAACTTGGTAAACAATATTTTTCATAATCTATACCGCGCTATTACAAGGTTATGTCAAAGCTTTATATTTGTAGTGCTGTGCTAACAATAACAGTATCGTAATCTGTTCTTAAACAGGTATACTTTATGAAATAATACGTTTTGTTTTTCTTTTTAAGAATTTGAAAATAATGGACTATAAGATAACTTTTATTAAATAAAAAAATAAAACTATGACCAAACCGATTGCGCGAAAAAATTTTGGTTACAAGCAAAAGGCATTGACGCAAATATGCAGATGCTAAAAGCAGAGCTAATTAAATTAGTTATAGAAAACAAAGTGGCAAATGTGCGATACGAAATCGATGAACTGGCTCTGGAGTACGGTCATCGCGTTCTAAGAATTCCATCGTATCATTGCCAATATAACGCGATTGAGCTAATCTGGGCTTCAGCACGAAAAAGATGATGACCCTATTAAAAGAAGCCTGCGGGGAAGTCACTAGAGATGACTGGGCAGAGGTTGTTGAAAGACTAAAAACCTGATTATGGAACATTTTGACCGAGATATCAGGATTGATTCTGTTATTGATAATAAAATAGTTATACATGTAGGCGAAGATGATGATGAAGACACTACCTCCTCAAGCGAATCGGAGTCTGATTAATATTCTGTACGCACATTCAATTCAATGTACTTTATTGCATAGAAATACAGATTGTAACTTTGTAACAAAAAATAAATAAAACAATTTTATTATATTTTTTTCCACTTAAATTACTAAAATATAAATTTTAAATGATTCCGCCAATTTAAAACGAAAATAATCTTTAAAATGACGCGGCGTTTCATTTTGGAGGAACAGTAACGAACTCAGCGTTATGTTGTGCCCATCACTAGTCGTGACTAACTGATAGGTGTCAGGAACGCATTCTCTGAACGGCCGAACTATAGCGATCAGGCCGCCCATTGTAACTCTGCCAATATTTCGTAAGATACAGTAGGGTGAGGTGTATCGTTCAACGCTTGGGTGTTGTGGATTATTTAGTAGCCATGAGTCAGTGGAGGGATTTAAAATTTCTAATCAATAGCTTTGATTTGGTACCTATGTTTTTTTATACTTACTCTATTTAAAGATTTTTATTTTCGCATCAGATAACGATGATAACGTAGATTTTACTATTATTATTATTTATTTAGAAAAAATATGGATCAGATAAAACAATTTTGTCAACGATGCTCTGTTCCTAGTATACGATAGGTTCACTGAAACGTTCTTAAATATTATTTATCGAATTCTGAAACAGTGTTGGTTACATCACTACAACCGATTGGCAAGCAATAAATTTCGTAACCATGATCACATTTGCTCATTCCTGAATCGAGAACTGCTGAAAGAAGACACCTTCGAATGATTGGAGGAAAAAATGCCACAGCAGACTAGTCGCCATATATCATTGCATTAGTGAGCAGTGACAGTTTCCAAATATGACCAATTATATCAGTTTTTGGGTGCGCCATTGGAAATGAATTTTTAACTGCTATTTCGTCGAATTGTCATCACGATATGCTGCTATTAACATCAACTTAGGTTACTAGCGTCAGTAAAAGCCGAATGCATTTGTGTTAACTTGAATAGTAGATATCGTGCAACAATATGTATAGAAGGTATGCTATGTATGGAAGTCGTCCGCGGTGACATTTCTTCCTCCAATTATTCGAAGGTGGCTTCTTTCAGCAGTTCTCGATTCGGGAATAAAATAAAACAGCATCAAAATTACAAACTGCATTGGTTGCCAAGGGGCACTTTGTCGTTTGTACTTTTGTTAAATATCTACGGCATAGTCCTAATAGAATTCGTCTATGCGATCATCACGCGAATAAGCGACGCGACCATTGCTTGAATGTATAAGAACGCGATCGTATCACGCCAATGCCGATACCTATACCATACCTAGGCATTTAGACGACCGGCTGGTGTAGCGGTAACATACATTGCCTTCTATGCCAGAGTCCTGGGTTCGAATCCCGGCGGCGGCGGATATTTGTGTGATGAACACAGATATTAGTCGTCAAGTCATGGATGTTTATATGTTTATTTTAGTTTATTCTAATAAAAAAATATGTATTTATTCAATATGTATGTTTATATATTTCTTAAGTATATCAGTTATCTAGTATCCATAACACAAGTTCTTTAAAAAACTTAATTTGGGCTAGATAATGTTGTGTGAGTGTCAGAAATATTTATTTATTTATTTTATACCATATCATCATATTTGATTGTAGATTTTTACGACTGAAGTTCGCGTAGATTTGAGATGATCGCGTAGACGCCTTCTATTAGGACTATTCCTAACGGTTCAGATTCATGCAGTAGTCACATAGCTCTCAATTCAAATTAATCGTCATGGCCTCCTTCTCATTTTTCGATAAAGCAATCGTTATAATAATGGGGTACATTTACGGCGACTATCTTTATCGGTGACTAAACTTGCAATTGACTTCCATCACACCTGATGGTAAGCGAAAATGAGATCGAAGATGAAAACGCACGGGCTTAAAAAGAAGGCTCTTCATCCACCAAACACCAAACCAGGACTGGGCCAGCTTGGTAGGTTATAGCCTAAACCTGCACGTCACTCAAGGGAGAGAGTCATTGCTCTGCAGTGGGTACATATAGGCTTGTGATGATGCGTGTACAGCATTTTTGGCACAGTGGTCTAATAGCCGACTATTACTTATTCACTATACTTCTTAAATTACTATACGTGAAAATACATGCTTATTTGCAGATTTTTCATTATGACAAAGTTTAGAATTTAATGAAGGATTAATGTATTCTATTTCTTTTTCAATTCATACATCACTTCACGTCTGTATCTCTTATGGGCCAGGCAGAACATTAGAGTTTATAAAAACTTCTGATGTCACGTTTGACTTTAAAGGTATTATTATGATGGATAGAGACCATAGCAGTGGCAGGGAGTCTGCCTATCAGCCACAAAAACGCCAATAAAACCGCGCGGGAAAAGAAGCAACTAGTACATTCGATGTTTTTCTTTCTCACCCAGTCCAGCATAAAAGATCTTTTTTATTGCACATACGCAAAGTAATAAATTTGATATAGACCGTAAATATAGCTGCTCTTTCAATGGTAATAGTAAAAAACATTTATTTATTTATCAATTACAGGAAGCACTGTAATTGATAAATAAATAAATAATCATGTAAATTGTATGATATATTGTGAACGCTATAATATACCGCAGAAACAGAGCATAAAGGGTCATAATATCTTCTGATCGGCTTATGCTTCACTGACAAAGAACTGTTAGTTTTACCTACAAAAAGTAAAATTAGCTTAAAGGCTACTTTTTTTTTTATAAAATATGGATGGGACGTTTGTCTTCCATGACACCTGATGTTAAGTAAACATGAAGACTAAGGTGGTACACGTCCATCCACGAGAAACCTATTCACTCGACGCTTAAAAGTACTAGGACTATACTGGTCAGGGAAAATAGACGCAGGCAGTTCATTCCAAACCTTGGCGACCCGTATCAAAAAGGAACTGTCAAAGCGCTTACTTTGACTTTTCGGAATATCAATCACATACGGATGGAAGTTCTGTCTGCGTCTAGTAGTCCGATGGTAAAAGGGTGAGGGTTCAATTTGCTCAAACAGAGCACTCGCGCACTCACCAAAATGTATCCTGTAGCACACGGTTAAACAAGCAACCTTACGACGATGCTCTAGGGTCTGTAGTTTTTTGTCGACGTTGTTAATTAGATTACGGGCTCTTCGGTCAACGGAGTCCAGCGCTTCTAGTTCATATTTGGCTGAACCATCCCAAAGATGACTGCAGTACTCCATGCATGATCGCACTTGAGCTGTATATAAGTTAAGAAGCTGTGCAGGGCTGAAGTACCGCCGTACCTTCGAGATGATTCCCAACTTTTTCGAAGCTACTTGAGCCTTGGACACAATTTGTTGACCGAAGTTTAAACTGGATGTTATAGTTACGCCTAAAAGCCCTAGATGGTCAGTGATGGGGACAGATACATTTTGGAAAGTGGGCGTTAATGTGAAGGTGCTCTTTTTTGCGGAGAATAGACACGCCTGAGTTTTGGACGCGTTGAATTTGACCAAATTCGACTCACCCCAATCGGATTCCGTAAGGTCAAATCAACGCGCTCAATCATTGACTTTCTTAAACTCTGGATTTCACGGGGGCTCGCTCGCGCATTGGATACGTATCTCTCTACAACAGTGCTGTCATCAGCATGACTAATAATGCCCGGTGTTAAAAGGTCATTAATGTGCAGCAAGAATAATGTTGCAGAGAGAACAGATCCCTGAGGTACCCCGGCATTAATTGCCATTTGGTCGGAGGAGAAGCCATCTAAGACTACTCAAATTGACCGTTCCCTCAGAAAATCAGATATCCAGTCGCAGAGCCCAATCGGTATGCCATAAGCTGGAAGCTTACTTAAGAGACCATCATGCCAGACCCTGTCAAAGGCCTTGGAAATGTCTAAGGATACAGCTATTGCTTCACCATGACCCTCCAAGGCCTCGCTCCATAAGTGAGTGGCATACACGAGAAGATCGCCGGTCGAGCGCCCGTTGCGGAAACCATATTGGCTATCGCTTAGGAGCTCGTTGGTCTCGAGGTATGCCAGGAGTCGATTGTTCAATACACGTTCCATGACTTTGCAAAGTATGGAGGTGATTGAAATTGGTCGATAGTTGACAGGATCGGCACGGCTTCCCTTCTTTGGTACTGGCTGTACGTTAGCAAGCTTCCAGGACTTGGGAACCTTACCGGATTCCAACGAAAGTCGATAAAGACGCGTCAAAACGGGAGACAACTCAGCTGCGCAGCGTTTTAAGACCACTGCAGGAATACCGTCTGGACCACTAGCTTTGTTCTCGTCTAGGTGCAGCAAGCATTTAAGAACCTCCTTTTGGCGAATGTGAACGGTACCCATTGTAGGTCCGAACTGAGGTAATTGGGGTGGGATTTTTCCTTGGCAATCTAGGCGAGAATTTTCCGCGAAGATACTAGCAAATAAATCTGCTTTCTCCTTAGCAGTGTGGGCCAGAGAACCATTGGGTTTCCTCAGTGGTGGCAGCGACGGGCGACAAAAGTTCGTTTCGACCGACTTGGCAAGGGACCAGAAAGCTTTACTTCCGGAAGGGTATGCTGCTATTCTGTCTCCGATACGGGCAAAACGAGCTCTTTTGATTACCTTTTTGCAGGACTTGGCGGCAGCATTGTGCCTCTTCTTGTGTTCATGCGAATCCACGGCTTTGCTTCTGCGAGCATTTGCCCAGGCTTTGTATGCTTCCCGCTTTCGCTTTTCAGCGGCAAGGCAAGCAGTATTAAACCATGGGCGAGCTTTAGTTTCAAGGGATAGATCAGCGTGGGGAATTAAATACTCCATTGCTTGAACTATCACACTTGAGACAGCATCAGCGCACCACGATGGATCGGTTGATGTAAAACAAGTTTGAAATGTCGCATTTCATCCCAATCTGCTGACTTGTAACGCCATACTCGCCTGGAGCCTTTTGGGCGGGTGTCAGGTGGCGAGTACAGCGATACAGATTTCACCATACAGTGATCGGATGTCCCTAAAGGTGCAGTGACGGACACCGAGTATCTGTCAGGATCGGTTGTCAGCAGAAGGTCCAAGCAATATGCAGTGTGGCCAGCAACGTCGGGGATGCGCGTAGGCTCGTTAACAAGCTGTGAGAGACCATAAGTCAGCGATAACTTAAAGGCCTCTCTGCCAGCATGGTCAGTGTCCTGATACGGGTATAACCACTGCCCGTGGTGAGCATTAAAATCCCCCAGAAACACCAACTGCGCCGTGGGAAAACGTTGCTGAATCTTATCTGCTGTATTGCCAAGGTATTCCATAAGCCTCGTTGTCTCCCGATTTCCGATATGTGAACGATAGATACAGGCGTAAACCACTTGGTCTAGGCCAGTATCTATGTGAACCCACATGACTGAAAGGTCCGGCACCTCCAAGTAACGGAGACGCTGATAACAGATCGCGTCACTGGCATACATGCACACCCCGGCGTGCGGGCGGAAAAGAGACTCCAGGATATAGCCTGGGTAACCAAGGTATGCCGAGTCTGACGGATCGCAGATCTGCGTCTCCGTTAAAAAGAGTAGGTGTGGTCTCTCCGTCTCAAGATGGTGGTGGACATCATTCAGATTGGAGTGCACTCCTCGGATGTTACAGAAGTGCACTTTAAGGGAGAGGAAGTGCAACCGCTGTTGAACCGTACTCTTTTTAGGACCTTTCATTGTGAATTGGTAGTTGAGTGAATAGGGAGGAGAATAGAAGTTGAGTGAAGCGCTGCAAATGGAACCAAGCAACTCGTAGGGAACAACGCACCATTGGGGAACTCGCCTGGAGACTGCGGGGACGCCCGAACCCCCCCGAGGTCGCCATCGGGTCCTCTCTAACCGGTCGCCAACCGGCACGATGGAGCCTCCCGGGATTTTTCGCGAGGTGGCGGGGCAGCCTTTCGCATGTGGCTGGCATGCTACTTGGGCCCCCTACTACCTGCGGTCAGCCAGCGGCGCACCGTGCTTCGGATCCCGCTACCCTCCAAAACGAGTTACCCGGTGAGTCATTATCCTACGAGTTGAAAACTGTTCTCCGATGCAGCACGATTACTCAGACCTATCCTCCTCAATGGCTACACTAGACATCATGCCGGAACGCAACTAGGTTACTTGGCGGCATGGTTTTGACTAGTGGGTGGTGACAAGCCACGGCCGAAGCCTACCACCAGATTTTACTGCTCGTTTAGCACCACCCTGGGACCACGTACAAGGCATCGAGGGCTAAACCTTGCGGACGCGAGCAGTTTTCAGTCCCCAAATACTTCTACTTCTCCATTGTTAAATATTAAACTTATATACTATACTACATTGGTTATATAAATAAATCATAAAAATTAGATGCAAAGAGTCAATTTTATGCTGAGAATATCTATGGTTTAACCCACTTAATAGACACTCAGAAGTTAGACAGCAATACACGCCTTTCAGTGCGCGAACTTCAGACACGTTTTTCAAACTTTTAAGTATGGCGGCTAGCCAAAACGTCAAGGCAATAAAGCTAGCTTGTTTCTTCCTGGACGATTTATAATGCATTGAAGAGAGATAGGCTCTGTATTTTGTAAGTTACACACAGTTTTGTAGTACAACTGCGGTGGCACGACAAGGGACACGTAACGGCGGTATTTTTTCTTGCCGTGGTACGGCATTGGACACGTGAGAGGCTAAACTATAATACAATTAATATTTTCCTATGTTTTAACTATTCGTAATGACTACTAACGAAAAGGAGGTTTATTGATTAGGTTTAGTGATTCGTAACTATTTTGTACTCTTTGAAGTTTTAATATCCATCCATATAAACTGCAGTCGTGGAAGTCGTCGTGGCGTCGCGTCGTGGTAACTGTGCATATCAAACAATATCGCATTTTAAGCGCGCTCGGTGCGGCCGGTCTTAGTGACCGCCGACCATTCATTTCTCACGACGACTTCCGTGCTTCGGAGGGCACGTTAAGCAGTCGGTCCCGGGTGCTGTATACTTGTAAACAGTATTCGTTAGGGTTTGTCAAAAGCCATTTCGGCACCATGAAATATCTGACATCCACTAACCAGCACCGGGCCAGCTTGGTAGATTACGGCCTAAACCTCCTTGTCACCCAGAGGAGACACTCACAGCCCTGCAGTGGGCTCATGACACGGAGTTGATGATGATGATGATGATAAACTGTAAATACAGTCTACGGATGTATATTCGTAGCTGGTAGGGATTTTTTCACCTACCATTCGTAACTTTAACTCATGGCAATCCGTTAAATATTGAAACCTGACCTTAGGAGCATTATTCTCTGATTAAATTGAACAAATTGAATATAAATTTGAAGGACAAGCGGATAAAAAGATGGTCTGTATGGGTTACGTATAGTAGTACTACAGTTATTTATAGTACCTGCAGCACGTGATGTAGTTAAATAAAGTTACTTAAGAACCCCCGTTGTAATTAGCTACCTGAATACAGTAATCGGTCTAAATTATATAATGAGCTATATTATGCTAAAATTTATAGACTTTAAAAAAAAAACAAATCGATTTGTGTGCCGCATGATTTGATTTTATTTCATTTCAATTCTTTTTTATATCTTTTGAGCAATAAAAATATAAAACGTAGTGTTACTATATTTACAAATACAAACATCGATGGTTTTATTAGGTAAAATCGAATAGAAAACCCGATGATAATATTTTTTTAAATTTTCGTTTAATATTCAATCATCAATTTTATTTTAACACTAGCTTTATCCCGCAACTTCGTATGCGCTTAACTACCCTTCTCGTGGAAATTTCAGAAACTATACAACCAGACACCCACTGAAAGAACCTTTATACCAAGTATCACACCCATGCACTCAAGGAATAAGTTTTTTCATACAAACTAAAAATCATATATTTCCCGTGCCCGTGGGAATTTTGGGATTTTTTTTCGTAGCACAACCAGTCACTCTTTGAAGAACCTTCATGCCAAGTATCACATCCGTACACTCAAGAAATAAGATTTTTCATACATTCTAAAAAGTCCAACCCCTTCCCGTGGGAATTTCGGGAATTCCTTCCATAATACAAACAGACACTTATTGAGGAACCTTTATATCAAGTATCACATCCGTGCACTCAAGGGATGGGATTTTTTCATACAAACTAAAACATCATATATTTCCCGTTCCTGTGGGAATTTCGGGAATTCCTTTCATAAGACAACCAGACACACATTGAAAAACCTTTACACCAAGTTTCACATCGGTGCACTCAAGGAATAAGATTTTTCATACAAACTAAAAAGTCCTATATTTCCCGTTCCCGTGAGAATTTCGGGAATTACTTCCTTAGTGCACCCCTACATCCCCTTAAGAATGTATGTTCCAAATTTCAGCTCTCTACGTTCAGTAGTTGCGGCTGTACGTTGTCTGTCAGTCACTCAGTCACTCAGTACCTCAGTCACTCAGTCAGTAACGGAACAGTTTTATATATATTGATAATACGCCAACAGGGTATCTACTTACTCGAATGGGCATAGTTCGTATTTCTCTACCTATTATTTTTATTGTTATATATTAATCTGTAACCTATTTTGAGAGACTTATTTGAACAGTTCTATTTTTGAGTGCGTCTATAAGTTTATATTGATTTTATTAAATTAGCCGGAAATGACGTCATCAGGTGGCATTAACTTTGTGAGCATGTGCCAGTCAGTAAAAAAAACATTAACTGTGTCTGTGTGCTAAAGTCATGTAATGTCACCAAATGGATTGTCAACAAAAACATTTCAAAACTTCATGCAAATCAACATCTTAAGCGGCTTTTTCTCCTTTGTTTCTTTTATTTTTAGTTTGTATAAATAATATTTTCAAACAGCTTTAGCCAAAGATTTAAATCCATAGATTTGCCGGTACGTGTCTTAAGGTTGTCATTTTCACTCACCAAGCACGGCGCATCCACGTCAACAAACGTCATAGAATAAGATCAGATGTAACTTACGCTAGAAACACGCCCAAACAGTTATAAAGGATTACAGAGTAATAGAAATAAAGATAAATATTTATAAATCGTTTATTTATTAATGAAAAATTATGAAAAATTATTTATTTCTCTTTGAGTATGAACTCAATACTATTAACGTCCTCTAATTCCGAAAGTGTACCCACCAATCACCCTGTGTATCCTACGAATTGCTTCGAAATTTGTATCTAAAACGTTGATATAATTTTGCAGTTTATATATATATTGTATTGGGTTAATATTGGTATAGTGCTAGAAATATCTTCCCCGCGAATATTACTACTTTCATTGATATTTTTAATGGTCTACAACAATTAAGAATAAGAAAATTATCACTTAAAACCTGTTATGATAAAAAATATAGGTATGAATAAAATAAACCAATATATTTTTCTATTTCCATAAAATAGCCAGAAAATACGACGGCTTTGTAAAGTAAAATAAAAACTTCAAAGGTTTTCTAATATGATTGAATAGGTTACATTATGTATTGAGTTGATGTTTTATTTAATATCTGATTACTTATTCTTTGGCGGCCGGGCGCTTCCTTGCCCGACGAAATCGAGAAATGCATTACATAATATAATAATTACTAACGCATGAAATTTAAGTCCTTTATTCTTGTTTGTATTGCGACTTGTATTTTTACATCCCCAAAATCAACAAGACAGCATAATTAAGTCTTTATGTTAATATTTTAAACAAAAAATTCTATATGAACGTGTACGACAAGCGCTCGTTAGAGACTGTCACAAGACTTGTGAATGCACCTCTTTCAGTAATGACAATATTTCGTTAGTTCTTTGTACTGAAAGGGCGCATCTATGGATTTAAATCTTTGGCTTTAGCCATAATACTTCGTCGATTTGATGAAATCAAGGTTAGATAAACGTCAAATGTATTTTCTTAACAATCTATATAGCCCCAATGTTTTTACATGTTTTAAATCGACTAAATTAATCAGAAACCTTATTCCTCGAAACGGTTTTTCATATGAAGTAAATAAAAAAAATTACAATGCCCATTATCACAAATTAGAAGATACATGGTTGGAAAATAAAAGTTCAGATATGGACACCTTTTATAGGCATATACAACATTTGAAGTTTCAGAAAGTTACGTTCAAGAATAAAGAACTGAAAGTACACATACATAATAAAATAAAGACTTTCAGTAAATGAAAACTAGCAAAACTAAGAGAAAAAAAAATCATAAGTAGTTAAGCAACATTTTGCAACAGATAAATGACACTGAATACAATCTTCCATGATATTCTTCTCAATTATTAAATATTTCGATATCTGTGGAAAAATATTGTCGACATGTATCTGCATAGAATATGGGACAAGAATCATTTCAGTGCGGCCAGATTAATGCACATAAATTAAAATCTAAAAATATAATACGAGAGGAGATATCGTTAATAAAAACCAAAAAATTTATCGGTCCAAAATGTGACCCCTGTGGGTCCCCTGATTCAGAAAAATATAAGCTAGTATCAAAACCATTTACCGAAACCACTCAATGTATGCTTGATTTACTTTTACTTAGACCCAAATACTTTTAACACGGGCACCCATGTGGCATCCGGCTTCTTTAGCAACGGAGAAACGCTGACTTTGTCAATCGCGCTGCTGAAATCGGTGTATACCGACAAATTCCTCAGCTTAAGCACACCTAACACAATTTATATTATAGTACACTAATATTTTAATGTTTTTTTGACGATACGAGATTTAATGGACGTGTTTTATATACTGAAGTATTCGGTATTAAATTAATTTTTTAACCGGATTTATTACATAATTATACTTTACATTATCACTCGACGTCTCAGTGTTTTTTCGTGACGGTGACAGATTAGGAATCGTGAATACTAATATTTTCATTTTCAACGATTGTAAATAATCGCATTTGTAACATCACTACTTTGTACCTTCACATAACATATTCGATTTCAATTATATAAAAGCATTAGGCAAACAATGTCGTTCGTGCGTTTTATAATAAAATTGCTTCTCTTCATACCTAAACCGATTATAGCTGAAAAAGCTCACCTTCGAATACTGGGAGGTAGAAATGCTACCGCAGGTGAATTCCCTTTCATAGTAATAATCTTACGCATTGCTGTAAATGCTGATAATAAGAACGTTTATGAGCGTCTTTGTTCCGGCGCTCTTATTACAGAGAGGTGGACAATAACAGCAGCTCATTGTGATTATGGCTCCACAAATATGGCAATTCAATATGACAAAAAGACCGCAAGGGTCACCAGTTTCAACACTCATCCGAAATACCCATCGTTGAGCTATGATATTGCACTTTTAAATCACCTTGCCATTCAACTGCCAGAATACGGAAGATTAAGTGCAATAGAATATTCTGCGTTGTACGGCCAAGAAGCTATATGTGCGGGTTATGGGGCATATCAACGAACCCCCAAAAATAAAGCTAATGTTCTAGATAAATCACAACTTCAATATGATTACAAGTTGTCACCAGGACTTCAGGTTTTGAATTGTTTGGTAGTTGAGTGTCCACCGGTACTGGGCATGAATCCAAGAATTTGTGTAACGGTTAGCTGCAATGAGAGATCTATAGTAAGATCAATAGGTCCTGGAGACTCTGGAAGCCCCCTTGTCCATGCATCGGGGATAGTCGGAATTGCAGCTGCGGTAACTGAGGGAGAAACACAAGGATATGCTGGGTATTACGTGCCAATTTCTTATTTTCTGGGATGGATAAGAAATACAATGAAAAAAGAAAGCGAACGAACAGTCAGAAAACGAGCGAAAGGCCATTAAACACCATTAGTGGCAGAACTAGTCTGAGTCCGAGGTTCACCAAAAAAAAAAACAAAGTAACAAATGTTTACTTTAATACTATGGGAATATATTTAAGGCTGGAAATTTCAACACCACGTTATCGCTAACCCATAAAATACCCACAATATTCAAGTTCAACTATGATCAAGTCAATAAATAAATTTTGAATAAGTAATTATTACTAACTTATTATAAATTAAGCAACTTATATTTTGTAAGCAAAATATTAAGAATTTAAAACTGAACAACGTATACATAAAACTGAAGCTATCTGAACTTAATGTTTTTGGAGTGATATGGACTGAAATGCTAAGTGGTAGCAGTATACAGGCAAAAGCTGTGCTCGACCGACTTTAAAGAAATTGTAGTCATACCAGAGTGAGAGCTGCGAGGAAATAGAAGCGACAGTGTAGCTGTATCCTTGTGGAATAAAATGCAGTAATTAATATTTCGTTTAATTTTATAAATAAACAGTTTGATTTTATTTAAAAAGCTTTATTGGTTGTAATTTGTTTTGATGTTTCATTAATAAATACACTAGATTATCGCAAGTAAATAAATTGCTTCCGTCGCTCATCGGATCAGTTTGATCTCCTTCCAACACATAAGACTTATCACAATGTCTACACAAGTCCTTTATTTGCTTTATTTTTCTGGTTATGATCCTTCCACTATTTATTTATTTATTTTCCAACAAAATTCACATCTCTTAATACTACTAGGGTAAATAAAAAGTTCTTAGAAACTTATATGTATTTAACCTTTTAGGAGGCAGTTCGATATTTTTTTTAAAGATTGACAATTACATATTCAATCCAGATATTCAATTGTTTTCGACAGATCGTTCGCAAAATATTAACTTTATTGTTGAGTGTGGCGTCCTCAGACGTGATCCACAGAGAATCAATATATTATTTCCTATTCATCAAACGTGCTCAATAAAATCAATACCAAGATAAAATCAAATATTGTTAACTTAATTATGCACGTACATTTTACTATATAAACTATTTCTATTTGTTAATAAATTGTCACTCAAGATGTAATCGTGTCTTGCTCTATCAACCCTTTCCTGGTCGTAATAAGTGGTGACCCCGAAGTTAGTCACGCAGCCAAATAAGCAAGAAGTTTTGAGGACCCGACCAGACATAAAAAGGAAAATGGCTCTACGTGCTCCAGTCAATCCTGTTACATTGGAACCTGAAGTTGCCGCCAGAAACATATCGGAACGTATCCCGCGCTTCTGGCAAGACCAACCCAAATTATGGTTTACCCATTTCGAAGCTATAGTCGCCGCACAGAAACAAGGAGATGTCTACAAGTACAATCTGGTAATCGCACATTTATCGAAGGATGAACTACGCGAAGTCAGTGACATCATCGTTAACCCTCCGGAAGAAAACAAATATAAAACTATTAAGGACCGCCTCATTTATTGTTACGAAGACTCGAAGCAAAAGAGGTTTCAACGTTTATTCTACAAAATGGATCTCGGTCACAAAAAACCATCTCAGTTGCTGCGTAAAATGAAGGAACTAGGAGAAGGCATTACTAACGACGAGACAATCCGGTCGTTATGGCTACATCAACTCCCGAATACTGTAACATCCATCCTTACAGTTTTAGAAAACGCAACACTCGATAAAATGAGTGAGATGGCAGACCGGATATTTGAAAACTTAAGTTATGAAGTTAATGAGGTCACTAGACTTGCAAATCAGCTGACACAGATGAAAAATGAAATCGCTGCACTACGCGACGAAAACGAAAAGTATCGACACAGTGAATTCCGTTCAAGATCAAGGTCAAAAAGTGCATCGAGGAATCGTAACCAAGGTCAATATCATAAGCGATTCATGAAAAAGACATATAATTATCAAACATCATGTGCCAGGAAAAACCAGATCAAACAACGGAAACTACAATTAGCTCGAACTAGGATGGAACTTTGTGCTATTCACCCCTACGACCGCCTTATCCTAGCCGACCTACAAAGTGGCGAGAGGTTTTTAGTCGATACCGGGGCAAATATATCAGTTTTAAGAAGAAACTCATTCAAGCACAAGCATGCTACAAACCATAAAGTACGCGCTGCGAACGGTAGCATTATAAATACATACGGTGAAAAAACATTGAACCTTAACATAGGTCTAAGTCGCCAATTCAAATGGAATTTCGTTATTGCTGACGTTAACACATCTATCCTTGGTGCCGATTTTTTACAGTACCATAAATTACTCGTCGATTTAGACGGAAAAAAGCTCATTGAGAAAGTTACTGAGCTGACAACGCCTGCAACAAGTATCAGAGCAAATCATCCTATCGTCGAAATTGTTTCACAAGAAAAGAGCATAAGAAAATTACTGGGAAAATATGAAGATATAACCAAGCCAGCTGGAAACATATCTAACTCCAAGTGTCAAGTGGAACATCATATTGAAACAAAAGGAGCGCCCGTTTCAGCACGTGCGAGGCCATTACCACCAGACAAATATAAGATCGCAAAGCAAGAATTTAATGAAATGATAAAAAGGGGTATTTGTCGTCCATCAGACAGCCCCTGGGCCAGTCCACTTCACCTGGTAAAGAAAAAGAACGGAGAATGGAGACCATGTGGTGACTACAGAATGTTAAATAAAGTCACAGTTCCAGATAAATACCCACTGCCCAGATTGTTAGATTTTACCTACATCCTGGAAGGAAAACGTATCTTCAGTAAACTCGATATCCGGAAAGCCTATAACTGCCTATCCATTTCAAAAAAGGATATACCTAAGACGGCAATAATAACACCCTTCGGACTATTCGAATTTACAAAGATGACATTTGGGCTACGCAACGCTGGACAAACATTTCAAAGATTCATGGATTCAATATTCAGAGACCTTAACTTCGTTTATATTTTCGTCGACGATCTGCTCTGCGCTTCGAGCTCAAAAGAAGAACACATGCAACACCTTGACATAATTTTAAAACGTCTGCATGAGCATGGGATAACTATTAACTTAGAAAAATGTGATTTTCTCAAAACAGAACTCGATTTCCTAGGTTATCATATAACGAGCCAAGGAATCACTCCAACTGATGAGAAAGCAAAATCTATTTTAGATTTCCCAAAACCTGCAACTGTTAAAGAATTGAGACGGTTTCTCGGAATGGTAAATTTTTACCGGAGTAGTCTACCACACGCAGCTATTAAACAATCAGTGCTAAACAAATATTTACAAAATTCAAAGAAAAATGATAAAACTCCAATTCTGTGGACTCAAGAAGCCGAACAGGCTTTCAAATCGTGTAAAGAAAATATGCGAGAGGCCGTGACGCTGTCCTATCCCGCAGCAAATGCTCACATAGCATTATTTACCGACGCTAGCGAAAAATGCGTAGGCGCAGTTTTACAACAGAAAATACGTAACAAGTGGCAGCCTTTGGGATATTTTTCAAAAGTGCTAAGCACAGCACAAACAAAATACTCGACCTACGACCGAGAACTGCTTGGAATTTACATGTCGATAAAACATTTTCAACGATTAATCGAGGGCAGAGAATTCACTATCTATACTGATCATAAACCACTCACCTACGCATTTTCAAAAAAACCATCCGTAAACGACACCCCTCGAAGAATAAGGCAGCTGGATTACATATCACAATATAGTACCGAGATACAACACGTCAGCGGGTACGACAATATTGTAGCTGACGCATTATCTCGAGTAGTCGAAGAAATATCATTACCTTCGCTAGTGGATTACAAAATTCTTTCAATGAAACAACAAAATGATCCAGAATTGGAAAAGCTCAAACAAAGTAAGAGCTTGAAAATCATATACGTACAGCCTTCCAACTGTCAACAATATGTTTATTGCGACGTTTCCACCGGAAAAGCTCGCCCCTACGTTCCCGAATCAATGCGGAAAACTATATTTCACAATATTCACGGCCTAAGTCATCCCGGAAAACGCACTACAAGAAAATTAATTAATCAAAAATACATATGGTACAAAATGAACTCAGACATAAACAAATGGTGTGACTCCTGTTTACAATGTCAAAAAGCTAAAGTAACCAGACATACTGTCTCGCCGCTCGGAACCTTTTTGCCTGCTCAGCGATTCGCACACATTCATACTGATATAGTCGGACCACTACCTACTTCGCGAGGAAAACAGTACATCATTACAATAATAGATCGTTGTACATCGTGGCCTGAAGCGTTCCCGGTTTCGAATATCACAGCGGAGACAGTCGCCAAAACAATATACAATGGCTGGATCACAAGATTTGGATGTCCAGAGAAAATTACAACGGATCAAGGCCGACAGTTCGAATCAGAAACGTTCAAACAATTAGCTAAGTTCATGGGCATTGAGAAGATTAGAACCACTCCATACCACCCCCAATCGAACGGGATGGTTGAAAGATGGCACCGCTCCCTGAAAGCCTCAATAATGGCTCGCGGCTGTGTGGAAAATTGGTCCACAGAACTACCCACCGTATTGTTGGGTTTACGTGCAAGTCTCCGCCAAGATACAGGACTCAGTGCTGCGGAAATGATTTACGGCACCCCCATTAGATTACCGGGAGAGTTTTTCGAAAGGAATACGAGCCTGACAACATACGAAACGTTCATAGAAAACCTGCGAGAAAATATTTCGAAAGTTACAAACATACACGATAGATATAAAAGAACACCCTGTAGAAATTCTACTTTTGTACATCCCGAACTCTCTAAGTGTTCACATGTGTTCGTAAGATGCGACCGCATGAAGCGAAGTTTAATACCGCCATACGAAGGCCCTTATCAAGTTCTAGAAAGAAACGATAAATATTTGAAGATACAAATGAACAATCGGCAGTCGTTTATTTCCATCGACCGTGTTAAACCAGCGTTTTTCGCAGATGCTGACGATAGCTCGAATAATTATCAAGTCCTCAGCGAGAAAAATAATGACGCATCTCGACCACGCAGACTTCGCAAGCCACCAGTTAGGTTTGTTTGCGATAGCATAATAATTTATCCCTAAATAACTTTGTTTAATTATTTTTATGCTTACATTTTCAAAGACATTCATTTTGTTAAAACTACGTCTGTTTAAAATGTTATTATTTTTAATGAAAAAGGTTATGACCTCCTTCCAAACAAAAATATATATATTATAATAAGTACCTAATTAAATTAATTGCAGCATCAAACTCAAGCTATTCGACTTAATGGTTATTGTGGTCTGACGTCATAGTTCTATAGAAATTGCTAGGTTTGCAAATTTTTCTAATATTATGTCAACAAAAAAATGAGTGTTTTGCTTGAAATTGTTATGTAGTATTTAATTTTAGAGTAAGAATATTGAATTGTTATTTTGTGTTTACCTTTTTTAAGGGGGGAGTATCTGTGGCGTCCTCAGACGTGATCCACAGAGAATCAATATATTATTTCCTATTCATCAAACGTGCTCGATAAAATCAATACCAAGATAAAATCAAATATTGTTAACTTAATTATGCACGTACATTTTACTATATAAACTATTTCTATTTGTTAATAAATTGTCACTCAAGATGTAATCGTGTCTTGCTCTATCAACCCTTTCCTGGTCGTAATATTGAGTGTTCTGATAAAAAAACGAAACTATGGAGAAAAATGAGTTACGCGCGGAGATTTTCGGACATTCAACAGACATTAGGTAAAGCCCTATTCCACTGTGGCTTATTGGGTTGCTGAATTTAAAAGAGGTAGATCGAGTTGTAAAGATGATCCGCGTTCTGGACGATCTTCAACCTCCATCACCGAAGAAAATGCCAAAAAGTGGAAAAATTGGTGTTTTAGACGACAGAAGAATTACAAAAAAATATTTAGCTAGGATGCAAAAGATATCGTTTGGTAGCAATTAGTCAATTTTAACCGATTCACTGGGCTTAAAAAAGTGTCAGCAAGATGGGTGCCACGAATGTAAACCGAAGAAAACAAAAATCGACTTTTGGAAATTTCTAAGGTAATCTCGAAATATTCCAACGTGTTCATGGACGAAACATGGGTCCACCCATAGATCCAGGATAACGCTCCACATCATCGTTAGGAAGTTGCGCTCACCGCAATCAGCAGTGCTGGCTTCGAAGTCCTTGATCACCCACCTTATCCTGACTTAGCCCCGAGTGATTTTCACTTATTCCAAAATTAAAGGAGCATATTCGTGGAACTAAATTTGACGATGATGACGCGGTTATGACTGCCGTAGAGGAGTTTTTTAATAGTCGAGAAAATGTTTTTTTTTTTGCGGAAGGAATAAGAAAGTTGGAGATGCGGTATTCTAAGTGTATTAGATTAGAAGGAGATTACGTAGAAAAATAAAATAATTTTGTTTAAAAAATTTTTTTTTGTATTCATTCTAAGAACTTTTTGATTCGCCCTCGTACTTAAGTAATACCTAAGGAAGATTCTTAACGCCATTTATGAAATTATAGTTACTTCGTGGTACTCACAAACGAATAATAAATAATGTTAAAAATATGTAATGTTAAAAATCACACAAATATTGTGTGATTGGGCAACATAAAAATGTGAAAAAAATGAGTTTCAGTAAACTCGTAGAAGTACGAGATATTAAATTTTAAAATGGCTGTCATTCAGAGGGGTGAGGGGTGCGACCCCCGTTTGTATAGTATTTCGTCGATAAAATATTACGTAGTACTTATACATGGGTGAAGTATCGGAAATCTGAAGCCTAACACACTGTATATTAGGTCATTAACATATGAAATTGGTGTTTTGCCGTACTGGCCACTTTAATCTCAAATATCTCCTCTTTGGCGTAGAATTCCAAATTCAAATTTATACATCTATTTACTCATCAATTTGTGTCTCGAAAACCGTATTTCTTTTGTTTTTTTTTCTTTTGGTTTTTTTCTCTGCGTCCATTGAGTTTACAAAATGGAAAATTTAAAATTTCGCGTTATTTACAAATATGAGTTCCACCGTAGCACCAGTGCTGCAGAAATGGAATCGAATAATTAATTATGTGCATGGCAGTGGTGCCGCTAGAGAAAGCACAGTGCGTTTTTGGTTCCAACGTTTTCGTTCTGGAAATTTCAACCTACAGAACAATCCCCGTGGACGGGGATTGTCAAAGTCAACAATGAAGAATTGAAGGCTATTGTGGAAGCGGATCCATCGCAAACTACGTCCGAGGTGGTGGTGTAAGTGATAAAACTATTTTAATCCACTTGAAACAAATTGGGAAGATAAGAAAGCTCGAAAGGTGGGTACCTCATGAATTGAGTGAAGCAAACCGACAAACGCGCGTCGACTGCTGCGTTACATTACTGAACCGGCACAATAATGAAGGGCTTTTAATTTTTTAAACGTAAGTTGTACCAATTTTTGATATTTATCACTTAATAAACTTTACAAACTTTGGAAAAAAATGCATTAACACTAGGTATGTGGCCAATGCCAATAACTCAGCCTTTTTATTTTCTCGTAGGAATATTGTGATGAAAAGTAATCTATTTGCTATTCCAGTCTTTATTTATTCTATTGCCGAATTTCATCCAATTCCGTTGAGCCATTTTGCCGTGTTTGGGGAACAAACATCCATACATTTATACTGACTGAACTTAAATGCGTTATAGTATTGATTTACTTGTTTATAATAAAGGTAATTTAAGTTGATTACACAAATGCTGTCTAATCTCGACATAGGTCGGTATTGTTGTTTAATAAAACATACCTATCTTCATCTTTACCTCCATTGCTCAGAACATCTCAGTACAGATCAGTCTTATTGTAATTATTATTTATGCTTACACGCCTTTTGGCGTGAAAGACCCGACAATCGGACCAGTTGGTTGGAGATCAGGGCAAGAGAGACAGAAACCGGCGAACGATTTGGGCAGTCTCGAGCAAAACCGCTTTTTGCATGCGTGATGGAAGCGAACCGTCACCGAATCCCAGCCTTTTAAGGTTTCTGACCAAAGTGGCTTGGGTCAAACCGTTTGCGGACATTACAACCAGGATGATTGCTGTGGACATGACTTCCCACATTTCGGTCACCTCGTGTGCAAGGTCCAAGTACTTGCGTTGCTTTTCGGTCTCGACCTTGACGAGGTTCTTGTCATGTGTTATACATAGTTATGTCCACCAAAAACACCTTGGACGACGATCGGTCCATTAACACGATATCAGATTTATTCGCTAGTATAGTCCTGTCCGTGATAATGGGCTGATCCCAGTAGAGCTTGGCGTTTTCGAGAACTGGCTCCAGCGTGTACTGGTAATAAGGCAGTTTCTGATTGATGAGACCGTATTTCAGAGCGAATTACGGGACTATATGAGCAGTATTCTTTGTTCGTCACACGGCGACCTAAAAGATCTATTGTATGAGTCCTCGTCTACAAATCGCCGAACACTCAGATGGTCTTCATGCAAAATTTATATGTATTTTGGATGGTTTTAATCAAATATTTAGTTTAGATGCAAAAAACTAATGAAAGTCTTACTTTTCTAGAAAATGCGATATGTTTTAATTATTTATGTCGCTCCACAACCTATCAATTAGCGCTCTATGTAAAACTCTCCCTCCGTGCAAATCTGCATTCCTGGTCGCCTATTGCAGGCCTAGAGCTGCTGCGGCAGTACTTTTCCCCTTTTCTCTGAAAAAAATATTCTCAATTAAACTTTTAGTTTAGGCAGCTGTTGCAGTTTTATTTTATTTATTATATCTCTAAAATCAAAACATTGACCTTAATTCTGTCGTTGACTCTCTATGAGGGCCTCATCAGGTGTGAGACGTGATACTGGCAATCGCTTAGAATTTGCGCAAGCCTCAGGCGGCATGGCTAGTGGTAGCGTCGGTTATCGGGTCACCCTCTTCCCTAAAATATGGTTGAGGAGGGGGATGGCTGGTGCTTGCGTTATACTCGTGAACGGGTGTTACTAGCGGTTTCAGGTCGGTTTGCTAATGATACTATGACTATTTTATTCCATTCTTGTTTAAATACTCTGGTCCCAGTTTGTCATGTTTGTATTGTGCATCCATTGTTCATTGCATCTGCTATGTAAGCAATTTAGTTGTGGCATGACATTGGCTCTCACAATTAGCTGACTTGTGTTTGTTTTTTTTCATGTCACGGTTAATTTGTACTGTACCTATTTGTATTAATTTGATAATTCTGACTGAAAAAGACTGCCGAGATTTTTTTTCCGCCGGCTTCTTTTGTCCCTTGGTCTACTGTAATATCTTATTTAACAACTATCAACAACTAGTTAAAGTCGAAGTATGTGATGACTGACTTCATCAAATGTCATCAAATGTGAAATTCCTAAGATGAATAAAACTTTTTGAATTTTGATTTTTTTTTAAATTTTGCAATATTGTGCAATATGCAGCATGCATTCACAATTTTGTCTGCAGTTACCGGGTTGTAGTGCAACGCTCGTGCTGCAAGAAGACATCTGCTAGTGAAATATACCATATAATTCTTTGTTACATTAATAATAATAATAATACCCGATCCCCGACCGACTGGTCCGATTGTCGGGTCTTTCCCGCCGAAAGGCGTGCTACAGCATACATAATAATAATAATAAAAGCCTTTATTCTCTGACCTTTACAATAAATGATTAATTAAACCTAAATGTAGTAATATTGTTTTTCTTCTTACTTCTTATTATCCTGTTGTGGCATCACCATCTTGTACTGGGTCAGGCTGTCCCTGGACATAGGCCTCCTCCAGGCACCTCCACCCCTCTCGGTTTCACGTTGTCTCTTGGATACCATTTAGTGATATCTTTAGTCCACTTCTTTGTTTTGGAACCCCACATGTGTCCCGTCCAACGCCATTTCAAAGTTTTCGCCTTCTTGATCACGTCTACAACTTTTGTTTTTGCTCTGATGTTTCCGAGTGTTTGTCTGTCAGATAGACGGATGCCCAACATACTGCGCTCCATACTCTGTTGGCATACTTTTAATTTCTGGGTTGAAGTGGCTGTGAAGGCCCAAGTTTGACAACCGTATGTCAGTACCGGTAGAATACATGTATTCCAGACCCTCTTCTTCTCTGATGTTGTTATATGTTTGTTTTTCATTATTTCCTTCAACGACCAGTACCTTGCCCAACTGTTATTTACTTTTCTTTGTATTTCTTTGGCAGTTTATCCTTTAATGTGTTATTAACTGGCCTAGGTATATATATTCGTCCACATATTCAATCTCCTTTTCATCAAGTACTTGTATTTTAGACTTTAAACTATTTGTCATAACCTTAGTTTTTGAAGCATTCATCGTTAGACCAGCCTTGTTGTTTTCAGTTGAGAGAGACTGTAACATGTTTTTTAGAGTTTGAGCGTCTTCTGCAAACAGCACTAGGTCATCGGCGAATCTTAGATGGCTTAACATGGTACCATTGATGTTTATTCCGGTCTTCCAGTCAAGGTTCTTAAAGATTTCTTCTAAAACCGCTGTAAAAAGCTTAGGTGATAGTGGATCTCCTTGCCTTACGCCTTTTTTCACTTCAAAAGGCTCGCTAGTTTTTTCCAGCTGGATTTTCGCTGTGATGTTTTTATATATCGAGCTGATTATTTCGGTGTATTTATTATTTATTCTTTGGTCAGCTAGTGCTTTATATATAAAATTGTGTCGTAAGGAGTCGAAGGCTTTGTTGTAGTCGACAAAGCCAATATAGTATATCGACGGTTCAAAGGATAATTGATCTCAGCGACATTTTTTTAAAGTTACAGGAGAGCGATTTAGAGTATCGTTTTTCGGAAAAAAAATCATTTAAAAAAAACTTCTGCGTGGACGTTGATCTAATCAATACAGTATTTCCGTAAATACATATTGCATCTTCCTAAACAGTTTTTATGAATATATAGGCGTTTTTTAATGAAATAAATGTCGCTTGACTCAAAATGCATCGTATTATTTTTTAATAGAACAAGGAAAAATGGTCTAACTGCCAGTTATTTATATTCAAGTTAAAAGGAAATTAGTTCAAATGTGGATATGGATATGAAAAAGAACAAGGAAAAATAACATAAACTACACGAGTCCCTATGCATTTAGCATTTCAAAAGAGTTTAAGTAACATGTGAACTTGAACTGGAGTAAAGTAAATTAATACAAACAACAACGGTGGACGCCAAGTTCAATGGCAGATTCGTCTTTTGAGCCGAGCAACTATTGCTCACCAAATGAAATTTTACTTATAGATGAAATTAATATGTTAAATTTACGTCAATTTAATGGGAATTATAATTGTTTTGGCCGGATCCTGGACTTAGTATTATCTAATACTACAATCAATGTAACTGACTGTAGTCGAAGCGCATTAGTACCTATAGACAACCATCACGGTGCCCTCGTTCTTAGTATTCCAAACCTTCAATACAAAATTCTTAATTCAGCGCCTAGAAAAAAAATTTTGTTTGGTCGTGGTGACTACACTTCAATAAATAAAGAAATTGGCGACATAAATTGGGATGTTGAGTTTTCAAATCGCGACCTAAAAGAGTCCATTGAGTATTTTTATGAAACTGTATACAAACTTATAGATAAATACATACCATCCAAATTATTAACTGATGCCACTTACCCGGTATGGTATACAGCACCATTAAAAAAGCTTATAAAGGAAAAATATAAATACCTGCGTAAATTCAAAATTTATGGTAATCAAGCTGATCATACCTCATATAAATTATTGCGTGACAGATTTAAGACTCTTGAAAATATCTGTTATAAAAAGTATATTCAGTCTATTGAGAATTCAATCAAAGATAATCCGAAACAGTTTTGGGCTCATATAAAGTCTAAGTCAAAATCAACGCAGATGCCTAGTAGCATGAAATATGGGTCATTAGAATTTGACGACGGAAAATCAATATGTAATGCTTTTTCGGAATTTTTCAAGTCTTCTTTTCATCACATCCATAATTCTCTGCCCGTGTCTCGGAAAGGCCACGTTTCATCATGTATTAACACCACTGATATTTATTCTATTACAGTGGATGAAACTGAAGTATATAAGTTATTAAAATGCTTAGACCCTTACAAGTCGGCAGGACCTGACAATTTACCATCTCGATTTCTTATCAACTGTTCATCATCGATTGCTAAACCTATAACCCTTCTATTCAAACTTTCTCTTGCTCAATGTAGTCTACCTAACATTTGGAAACGTGCTTTTATCACCCCAATATATAAAAAAGGTCCTAGATATGATGTAACAAACTATAGTCCGATTTCTAAGCTATGTATAGTAGCTAAGGTTTTTGAGAGATTAGTTTTTGACCAGATTTATTCGGCCCTATGTCTCGTTTTTAGCCTATCTCAACATGGTTTTTTAAAGGGGCGTTCCACGGTGTCAAATATGGCTTTGCTTGGCGAATACCTCACGAATGCTATGGACGAGGGATGTCAGGTGGATGTAATCTATACTGATTACAGTAAATGTTTTGATCGAATTCCGCATGGCATCCTTCTCGATAAGCTAGAATTAATCGGTATTCGCGGGGACCTGCTGAGGTGGTTTGCATCGTACGTCGATAATCGCTGTCAAGCTGTAGTTATTAAGAACTATATTTCTAGTTGGGTTACAATCCCTAGCGGCGTGCCGCAAGGCTCATTGCTTGGTCCGCTATTATTTATTATTTTTGTGAATGATATTGACTTATGCTTCCGTTCATCGAAGGTTCTCTGCTTTGCAGATGACATGAAGATCTTTGCAAAGATAGGTAATCATGATGATGCGATTCTTCTGCAGGAGGACCTAAAGCGGCTTGAAGCGTACTGTGTTGATAATAAGCTGGACCTCAATCCTGCTAAATGCACGGTTATGACATTTACTCGCAAATTTAATAAAATTGTATACAATTATACTCTCCAACAGCAAAGCCTGCAGCGAGTGCATTTTATGCGGGACCTTGGTGTGACGCATGATTCCAAGTTACTATTTGATGAGCATATCAATATAATAATATCTAAGGCGACTAAAGCTCTAGGATTTTTGATTCGCAACTCCAAAGATTTTACTGATGTTAAAACAATAAAGATACTGTATTGTTCGCTTGTCCGTAGTAACTTGGAATATGCCTCTCAGATATGGAACCCAAGATACGCTATTTATATTGAAAGACTTGAGAATATCCAAAAAAAGTTTTTAAAATATTTATGTTACCGTATCGGTATGCGCTATAACTCAAGAGATTATATTCAGCTCTGTAGAAAGCACCATCTGCTTACGTTGGAAAATCGTCGAAACATAGCCGATATTATTTTCTTAATTAAGATTGCCTCAAATGTTATTGACTGTCCCGAGCTTCTGTCGTTACTAAAATTGAATGTTCCCTCAAGAAATTTGCGTAATTTTAAACCAATCCATCTTCCTATCTCAAAAACTAATTATAGACAAAATTCATTTCTATTACGAGCTGGAAAATATTTTAATGCTTTGTGCGTAAATCTAGACATTGACCTGTTTAATTCTAGTTATGAGTCAGTAAGGCGTGAGCTTACTAAATTGTTTTTTAAAAACTAATTATCTTTCTTTATGTGGCAATTGCTTTCTTATTATAGAGGAATAATGTTATTAGTGTGTGCTCAACTAAATTTGTTAATATTTTTAGATCTACTAGTGTGAATCTGTTATTAGTTATCGATTTTTATATGTAAATGTTAGTTATGTTTGTACAACTGTTGATTCGCCGTGCAAAATAAAATAAAAAAATAAAATAAATAAAACAACAAATGTTCAAACAGAATCAAGTACCTAAAGTGACTGCTTGCTATCATAATATTAGACGTAGGCTCTTATACCACTGTTAAGATTGATCATGAATACGTAAAGATGTAATGATTAGAGTTCATTTTAAAATAAAACCAATGTTTGAAATAGTAAAAAAAAATATTTGGACTATCCAAATCTTTTAACAAAAATAAACAAAATTAGGCAAAGTGTTAAACTTAAAATTGAAGAATCTTCTTCTTAAAAAAGTATCAACTTAATCTTAGTTATACTTATGAGTATCTATTAATTCAGTCTCAGGGTTCCCTATATCTCCACATCTAATCACAATGTTTTCTAAAAATATAAACCTTTGAGGTATTAACAAAATACAGCCTCTAAATATCTTAATTAAAAATAATGCCTAATTAATCAGTCATGGCTTTTTATATACAATGTGTGCAATATACATTACATCATAAGCTGGTTTATGATGGGGCATAGAGTACGGAGCAGTGCGAGTTTTATTTTTTTACTATTAATAAATGAATTTAAATTAATAATAAGCAAAATTAGGCAAAGTGTTAAACTTAAAATTGAACAATCTTTTTTTTTAAAAAGTATCAACTTAATCTTAGTTATACTTATGAATATTTATTAATTCAGTCTCATGAATCCCCATATCTCCACATCTAATCACAATGCTGGCTAAAACTATAAACCTTTGAGGTATTAACAAAATACAGCCTTTAAATATCTTAATTAACAATAATGCCTAATAATCAGTCATGGCTGTTTAAAATTATAAAAATCAAAATCCCTATTCTTTATTAAATAGAATCAGATATTAAAGGCGAAGTTTCCTCATTATCTTCAATATATGTGTCAACCAGTACATCCTTTCCGATTCGATGAGAAAAACTTGAGTATTCCGAATGGAATAGTGTTGGTATAACTCCGGTATCACATATTTTTTTCAAATCATTGTACTTGGTTGTGGTTATGGGCAAAACTGATTTGTATTTTTGGTGAAGCTGCTTTGGCTTTGAAATAATTCCCACTGTTTCATCTTCAGTATCCTCTAGCATGCTGTATTTAACAGTCATAACATTTGGAGATGACTTTTTGAATGTCGCCACCCGTATTCTGCTTATCTTACCAGATAAGTTCCCTTTAAAATATTTATCAGAAAATTCCTCGAAATTCTTAAAGTCTTTATGGTTGAGAGCTTCTACTTCATATGGGCGGGGATCCTTACGAGCCAACTGACAAACTGTGATCCACTGCGATGGTGCCCATATTATAGTGTTTCTAACAGAGTTTTCAATTGTAGCATGAATGCTATCTACGGTCATTTCGGTGTGTCCTGGCAGCAAATAATTCATCTGAATCGTCTCAATATTGTTTGCTTGTAGTAAGGCATTGTGTATGGCGGCTAAGACAAGTTTGTTCTTATTTTGTCCAGGACAGGAATCGGAATATAAAACCTAACTTTTAATGGATCCACGTGAGTCAACATCAGCAATATACTTTTGAAGAATTGACGCAATCTCATTCCCACCTCTTTTCCCTTCAGTATCGCCCCACACGTAACAGAATCCGTTCCTCGTAACACTTTCGTAAAAACATAGATTGTAAACTGTATATTTCCTAGAGTAAAACAGAAGCATGCTTTGTCCGTGTGGCGTGTTTGGGACTTTTTGTAAATCGAATGAAGTACAAAGAATCGATTTATTCTTTTTACAGAGCTCACGGTGAAAGGCTAACCTCCTTTTTGAGGCTTCTTTTTCTTTTAAATGCATCATCATATCTGGGTTTTCATTCATATCTTTGCCTTCAAAACGTAAACATTTTACACATTTGTCCTTTTTCGGAAGATGAAACCCGATGTTAAATTCTTTGGTAAAAATGTTCCGAAAAATTTGTTCACCAACAACATCGACACCTTCACTGGTTCGGGCTTCTTTATATATCCTATAAAGATTTTTAATTTTTCGAAATTCTGTGGGGAGATATAACCGGGTAGTATCTTTCCGACAGTAATGAGATGGTAGTGCCGGTAAGCTTTTGATGAAGTTTATGGCTGAATTTTTGACTTCTTCAGAAGTTTTATTCTCTGGAACAAGTTTACCTCTTGCTTCTTGTTTTGACAACCCAAAAGACGCATTGGTTAATGTATAGCTAATTTATTTTTGACTTATGTCTAACGTACACTTAAGGAATTTTTTGCATACTTTGCGTCGACCCTCTCCATCGTTAATAAAATAATTATAAGTATTTCCTCTATAGTTCGAGTCTGCAGACCTTTTGCGTTTAACGTCATTTCTAGATGTCATAGCAATTAGCCAATCTTTTTTCCTTTGTGGAGGTAAACCCCAAAAGTGATCGAATAAATTTTTCCTTTTGGCATCACTTACTTCTTGGCAATTGTTGCCACATGCCTTGCCTAGACATGGATTAGGCTGTAAACATCTAGCGTTCACGATGCATCCATTTTTCCTGATATATTCCCGTCCTTTATCTCGCGCATCTGTAATCACTTTTCTTCTATTTATTTTTTTCTTTCTTAGTCCAATATCACCTACTTTTCCATTTTCTAAGCTATTCTTTTTCTTTTTCTTTTCCGATTCATCAATTTCACTAGATTCATCGCCAGGCTCTTTCCAAGAAGAGGAATCCCATATAAAATCTTCCTCGTCAGAAAGAAAATCCACATAACTTTTCTTCAGTTTGCACCTTTTCGATTTTTTATTTTCTTTGACCTGCTTATTATCTGTAACATTATTTATGTTAATACTTTTATCGTTGTCGATATCGTCTTCTTCTAGAGATTTCCTAATTAAATCCATTTCTTTATTCGCAATTATTTCGGTAAATGTAGGATGAAGTTCACCACTCTCCGATTCTTCTGCATTCTAAAACAAACAATACGCCAAATAAACAATACCCTTGGTCGACAGCATTAACTTTTAGAGTGCAATAAAAAAAATCTACCTGCTGCGGTTCAATATCTATATTATTATTATTACCGGTGTTATCTTCATTGAAAGTAATAGTGTTCATTAGTGAATCTCTTAAGTTTTGACTGTGATAGGATGAGCTACCTAAGACGGTAACTGAGATATCTTCTGCAACTACAAAATTCTCCTCTTCACAGTACGAATTTTGATTATTTCCTGCGCTGGTTTTAAATGGTAAATCTATTTGGTTGTCCGCAATTTTATCAGGAAATACTGACTGAAGTTTATCGCAATCATATCCTTTCTCTGCAATCTAAAACAAAAATAATCAAATAAATAAACTTCAGTAATATTAAAAATAAAAAAATATAAAAAAAGATGGTAAAAAAGATATTTTTTTTAAATAATTACTTTTTATGTTGGTTTTTATATTTTAAAAAACTTCAGTAGCAGTTCGATGTCTGCAATTATACCTTCCTGTACGGTAAATGGCAATTACATGGCGCAACATAATTATCTTGTTACACTATGAAATGAAAAATCAACTAAACTATTAATCAACATCGTATGTTTATGTCTAGGTACTTATACCAAATCAAACCATTGCTTCGCATTAGTTACTTTACATTAAAGGATATCGCCAAAATTTCTGAATAACAAAGTAGGTACGTTTGTTGATAACGTGAAAAATTCGTTTATGTCTAGGTATTTAGTAAATTATACTACATCAACACCTTGTTTCGTATTAGTTACTTACCTACATTAACGGTTACTGCCAAAATGCAATAAGTACCTAATTATAGTTATTTTACACACTAATAGAAATAAAACTTTCTTTTATTATTATATTCAAACATCATGGTTATAAAATACAATAATTAAACAAAATAGATACATACTGACCACGAAATCATCGTCCGTTTCGGGTCAACAAAGCTCTGTATTCTACAACACACTCGAACACAACTGCACTTGCTCACGTCTAACGGGTGACTGATGCGCCCGCGGGGGGAAATTTCACAGTAAAGTACCTTAATTCATAATCGTACGACAATTTTTCGTTTGTTTCAAACGACGTAAGTATAATCTTTATTACTATTTTCTGATGACTTAACAGGCAATATTTTTCAATTTCAATTTAAGTAAAATGATGTAATTACCGAAACTATAAAAGTTTAAACGTATCTCAAAAGGATTATGTAACATTAAACATCAATAAGAAAAAATGGTTCAAACGTCATTACAAAATAAAACTGGGCCAAGTTAAAATGGTTCAACCGACCAAGCCTCTTATTAAAATGGAAGCAAAATGGTTCAAGCGGCATAGCCTATCTATATTAGGTAATGCAAAAATGTCTCAAGCGACAAAACCAACAAAGTCGAGCCAAAGGTCAAATGTCTTAACGCGCATTAATGGTCATTCAAAATAGTTGTAGGAAAAATGAATCAACCGACGTATGAAAAATTAGGCCTAGTTAATAGGGAAATAGGCGCGTAACACCTCCCGCCGCAGATCAGCAACTATCACAGAACTTTGGTCGAGAAAGTTGCTGAGCGTAAAGCTTCTTCGTCCAATTTTTCAGCTTTCTTAATTTCAGAATAATTATCTTATATATTATAAATTAATTTTGTCCGTTGCAACATTTCCCATAGAAGCCATAAGACTCATATTCGCACCTATGTCATCCGAGCACTGGTGTACAAAATGCAGACGATGCAGTATCCACGCTGCTCTACGATTACAACCTGGGAACAGACACTTTTGGATCTTCCATCGACCATTAGGCACCTATTTTTAGTTGATAATTATAATTGTGGTTTACTATTGTAATTCATTTTTATCTGAATTAAATTAGTTTTAATATAAAAATTGTATTTTTTTGAATCCTACGGCTGCACAGATCGTAATTAACAATAAATAAAGAAATTGAAAAAACAGGAGGTATCAAAAAAGCCCTAAAACAACTAAAAGACCACCAAAACATGGATGCTAAGCATACAACGCAAAGACAACCCACAAACATCCAACCGATCAAACATTTTAAAAGTAGCAACCAACTTCTACAAGGACTTTTATAACACAGATAAAAGTGACACTTTCGATTTACTGCCGAGTGCCACATCAGAGAAAGATGCAGTTCTAAGTATCCTAACAAGCGAGACAAGGAAAGCAATAATGTCACAGAAAAGCTTTAAAGCACCAGGAGAAGATAAAATTTCAAACGAAATATTAGAACAAATAATCGATGTTATAGATGTACCCTAAACAACATTATTCAAAGAAATACTATGTACAGGGCAAATACCAAAACAATGGACAAACTCAACAATTGTCCTAATTCATAAGAAAAGTGATAAAAACAAAATCAACAACTATCGACCAATAAGTCTGATGAGCAACATATACAAAGTCTTTGCCAATATAATACTAGGACGATTAGCAACAACATTAGAAGAAGAACAACCTAAAGAGCAAGCCGGTTTTCGTAGAGACTTTTCCACCATAGATCATATGCATCTTGTAAAACAACTCATAGAGAAACTAAATGAGTATGATAACATATCGACGGTTATAAGGCTGATTGGTTCAAGCGAAATTTTTTGAGATATTGAGTTATATACATATTTGGAATCAGCGAATTTTTCTGCGTCTTTTGAACTCAGTTTAAAATTTTTTTGAGCATATTTTTGGCGCTTGAACCCCACGGTAACTTTGCTCTCATTTTGGACGTCTATGGTCTAACCACCCAAAATTTGAGCAATATTTTGTAGTTGGTAACTTAGACTAGACCCAGAATTTTTCATACGTCGGTTGATTCATTTTTCCTACAACTATTTTGAATGACCATCAATACGCGTTAAGACATTTGACCTTTTCCTCGACTTTGTTGGTTTTGTCGCTTGAGACATTTTTGCATTACCTAATATAGATAGGCTATGTCGCTTGAACCATTTTGCTTCCATTTTAATAAGAGGCTTGGTCGGTTGAACCATTTTAACTTGGCCCAGTTTTATTTTGTAATGACGTTTGAACCATTTTTTCTTATTGATGTTTAATGTTACATAATCCTTTTGAGATACGTTTAAACTTTTATAGTTTCGGTAATGACATCATTTTACTTAAATTGAAATTGAAAAATATTGCCTGTTAAGTCATCAGAAAATAGTAATAAAGATTATACTTACGTCGCTTACGTCGTTTGAAACAAACGAAAAATTGTCGTACGATTATGAATTAAGGTACTTTACTGTGAAATTTCCCCCCGCAGGCGCATCAGTCACCCGTTAGACGTGAGCAAGTGCAGTTGTGTTCGAGTGTGTTGTAGAATACAGAGCTTTGTTGACCCGAAACGGACGATGATTTCGTGGTAAGTATGTATCTATTTTGTTTAATTAATGTATTTTATAACCATGATGTTTGAATATAATAATAAAAGAAAGTTTTATTTCTATTAGTGTGTAAAATAACTATAATTAGGTACTTATTGCATTTTGGCAGTAACCGTTAATGTAGGTAAGTAACTAATACGAAACAAGGTGTTGATGTAGTATAATTTACTAAATACCTAGACATAAACGAATTTTTCACGTTATCAACAAACGTACCTACTTTGTTATTCAGAAATTTTGGCGATATCCTTTAATGTAAAGTAACTAATGCGAAGCAAGGTTTTGATTTGGTATAAGTACCTAGACATAAACATACGATGGTTATTTAGACATTTTGGCAGTAATGTAGGTAAGTAACTAATACGAAACAAGGTTTTGATGTGGTATAATTTACGAAGTTCCTAGACATATACATAACACAAAGGAATGCGTGAGGATAACGAATAATGCGGTTTTCTAAGCGTTCGTGGACACGATGCCGCCACCGCGCCGCCGCCGCCGCGCCGCAACACCGTTCATACGAGCTGCCGCCGCGCCGCCGCCGTGCCGGCTCCGCTTGCAATACCGGCCGCATACGAACGTACCGATAGATGTTCGTACGCGGCCGGTAACGGAATGAAATTTAATGAATTAAATAAAGGGCACGCGTGCGGAGCCGGCACGGCGGCGGCAGCTCGTATGAACAGTGTTGCGGCGCGGCGGCGGCGCGGTGGCGGCATTGTGTGCACGACCGCTAAGTTAGGTAGACGTACTTACTTTTCTAATCATGGCGCTCAATTTGAACGAGAAACCTCTCTTGACTGCTTAACCCTTTGACCGCCACGGTCGGCTATACTCGACAAATCAGAATGTGCTCACGACGCTTTTCGTCGACAAATGTCGACAAAAATTTTATTTTATTTTATTTTATTTTATTAAGAAAACCAACAGCGTGATATACAGTTTGACAAAGTGTAGTAGGTAATTAAAAGTAAAGCCAATAACAGGTTTCCCTACAAAACGACATAACAAAGTAAATTCCATCCTTCTTAGTTATTACAAATTAAAAATCAAGTGACTTAATACTTTGTGAAATTCTTTACAACTATACAAGAAAAAATACGATAACAATAAATAAAAGCATAAAAAGTCTAATAGGAACCAAAGGTCACAAGTATACAAGCTTAAGAAAAACACTTACTTGATCCATTTCGGGCAATAATCGATGTGGTTAATTAATTTTGAATCCAAATATACACATAAGAATCACCAAACACAAGTATTTCATAACTTTCAATTAAAAGGGAGGAATGCAAGTCATCCATAATCATAACGTAAACACTTCATAAAACTAATTTGTCTTAAAAAACTAATAATAATGTGAGGTTACTTTTTGCTTGATATCAAAACATTTGAATCACAAGACTAAACCAAATTTATCTGTTAGAAGCGAGTTCAAAAAAGTTTGAGGGTATGTCGAAAATAATGCGTGGTCCAAGTGATAAGATTCTGACGAAAGACGGAACTTAGGTAATACTTTATAAAAATTGGTTCCGAATTAAAAAATTATATACGTGTATTATTATATAATAAATATGCATGAGTAAAAATAAATAAATATTTGTAAGTATAAAAAAAAAAAAAAGAAAAAAATTGTCAGGATTGAAATAAAATTTATTCTATTTAATATCATTAAGAGCTTTAATCATACTAAGTTTGAAAGTGTTTTTAGAATGGTTAAAAATATCGATTTGTGAAAATAAATTATTATAGGTAGTAGGTAATCGCGATATTGGGGCATTTCTAGCATAGTTAGAGTTTGCGCGTGGAACACTGAACAGTGGAGGAATGTGACGACGAGACCGGCGTGCGGGTATATTATACTTTATACTTTCAACCAGCTCTGGGCAATCAACATTCCCCCGGGCTAGGTCGTATAACAAACACATGTCCATTAGCTTCCGGCGGTCTTCTACAGTCAATAATTTATATTGAGAGCAATCCTCTTTATATGTATCCGGTGGAGGTTTACGTAGACGGTAATTTAGATGCCTAAATAAGATTTTTTGCAAGCGTTCCAAGCGATACTTGTAAGTCTCATATTGTGGCGTCCAGACCGGACTAGCGTATTCAATAATACTCCTTACGTAGCTGTTGTATAAAGTTTTGATAGTAGTTATATCCTTGAATGGTTTACTTGCTCTCAAAACGAATCCCAAACTTTTAAAAGCCTTGTTAATTGCTTTATCTATGTGTACTGAGAACAATATCTTATCATCAAAATAGACGCCCAGATCTTTAACAACATTAACGCGTTCAATAGGTATGCCATTAAAATTATAGGGAAAAACAATGGGCTTTAATTTTCTTGTAATACTTATGCATTCGCATTTTTTTACATTAATAGTAATTTTATTCTCTTGATAATAGTTATATAAGGCATCTAAATCAGATTGTAACAACAAACTATCATGTTCACTACGTATTTTACAAAAAATCTTTTTATCATCTGCATACATTAGATGTTTTGCAAATTTAAAACATTTATTTATGTCGTACGTGTAAACATTGTAAAAAATAGGACCCAAATGAGATCCCTGGGGGATTCCTGTAGGAGTCTCGGTGTAGTCCGATCTGTATCCACCTATAACAACGGCTTGAGATCGCTTACTTAGGTAGGATTTAATCCATCGCAACAAATCACCATGGATACCCAATTTTTGGAGTTTGTTTAGTAATATGACGTGATCCACACGATCAAAGGCCTTTTCGAAGTCGGTGTAGACCACGTCAACCTGACCCCCTCCATCCATATTAGCCGAAACATGGTTGATAAAACAAGTTAAGTTCGTAACTGTAGAGCGTCCCTTCATAAAGCCATGTTGTGAAGAAGGCAAACCCATTTTCATTACCGGATAAATAGTATCGTACACAATTTTTTCAAATAATTTGCTTATCGTGTTAAGTTTTGATATACCCCTGTAGTTTTCAATTTTTGTTTTAGAGCCCTTTTTATGTATTGGTACAATATAAGCACATTTCCATATGTTAGGGAACACTCCCTCACTAAGGGACTTATTAAATAATAAAGCGATCGGAACACAAAGAGACTTGGCACAATTCTTCGAAAATACTGGAGGAATATTATCACAACCAGCACCCTTGGATGTGTCTAATTGTTCAAGGCGTCTTCTAACTTGGCTCTCCGTTATGTGAATTTTAGATACCATGTCATTTGTAGCTGTGCTGGCTTCATCTAATTCTGAATGAACAGAGGGTTCCCCAAAAACACTTTTAAAGAAATCGTTAAAGGCATCGCAAATTCCCTTACCGTCAGTGAACAAATTATTTTGGTAAGTTAAAGACTTTGGGTAATTTGAAACACCACGCAATGATTTAATATAAGACCAAAATAGCTTTGGCGCATATTTTATGGATTTTTCAGTTTTTTTCGTATAATTATCAAAACAAGCTTCTTGAACGCGTTTTTGCCGATTACGTAACAAAGAAAATTCATCATAGTCAAGAAGATTACCATATTTTTTCCAACGTCTATGAGCTTTGGATTTTTCTTTAATTATCTTTATTAAAGGGGAACTAAACCAAATTGGGTATTTAACCCCACGGGTTACCAATGGGATATGTTGGCATATTATATCGTTTAAAACATTATAAAAAATATCGCAAGATTTCTCTACAGGACTCGGTTGTAAGAGTGATTGCCAGTCAAGATTACATAAAAGATTATTTATATAATCATAATTTCCTCTATTGAAATTATATCTTGGAGCTGATGCTTCCACTAGTGGTGTAACTCTTAGATCGAGGACGTCTATAATCAAAGCTGGGTGGGCAGGATCTAATTTCAATAAGGGTGTATTACAGTTCACAATGTGGAATGGGAGATTGGAGAAAGCCAGATCCAAAACATTACCTGCATGATTTTTGTGAGTGTTGAGTATAACTATATATATATATATATATATATATATATATATATATATATATTATCATTTTAGTCAATATGTATTCTGAACGGCGAATGTACTTCAAGAAACAAATTATGAAAAACTTATCACAGCAGGAAAATGCAATTAAAGAAGGAACCAGTACAGAAAATAATGTCACAGTTATAGATAGGCCATATTCTGAAAGAGTTCCACTAATGAAAATGCCTATTAATAAAGAAGACACCAATGCTATAGAGGAATAACCACAGGTAAATAGTTGATTTTTCATTTCATAGTGTAACAAGATAATTATGTTGCGCCATTTAATTGCCATTTACCATACAGGAAGGTATAATTGCAGACATCGAACTGCTACTGAAGTTTTTTAAAATATAAAAACCAACATAAAAAGTAATTGTTTAAAAAAAAGATCTTTTTACCATCTTTTTTTATATTTTTTTATTTTTAATATTACTGAAGTTTATTTATTTTATTAATTTTGTTTTAGATTGCAGAGAAAGGATATGATTGCGATAAACTTCAGTCAGTATTTCCTGATAAAATTGCGGACAACCAAATAGATTTACCATTTAAAACCAGCGCAGGAAATAATCAAAATTCGTACTGTGAACAGGAGAATTTTGTAGTTACAGAAGATATCTCAGTTACCGTCTTAGGTAGCTCATCCTATCACAGTCAAAACTTAAGAGATTTACTAATGAACACTATTACTTTCAATGAAGATAACACCGGTAATAATAATAATATAGATATTGAACCGCAGCAGGTAGATATTTTTTTTATTGCACTCTAAAAGTTAATGTTGTCGACCAAGGGTATTGTTTATTTGGCGTATTGTTTGTTTTAGAATGCAGAAGAATCGGAGAGTGGTGAACTTCATCCTACATTTACCGAAATAATTGCGAATAAAGAAATGGATTTAATTAGGAAATCTCTAGAAGAAGACGTTATCGACAACGATAAAAGTATTAACATAAATAATATTACAGATAATAAGCAGGTCAAAGAAAATAAAAAATCAAAAAGGTGCAGAATGAAGAAAAGTTATGTGGATTTTCTTTCTGACGAGGAAGATTTTGTATGGGACTCCTCTTCTTGGAAAGAGACTGGCGATGAATCTAGTGAAATTGATGAACCGGAAAAGAAAAAGAATAGCTTAGAAAATGGAAAAGTAGGTGATATTGGACTAAGAAAGAAAAAAATAAATAGAAGAAAAGTGATTACAGATGCGCGAGATAAAGGACGGATATATTCATCAGGAAAAATGGATGCATCGTGAACGCTAGATGTTTACAGCCTAATCCATGTCTAGGCAAGGCATGTGGTAACAATTGCCAAGAAGTAAGTGATGCCAAAAGGAAAAATTTATTCGATCACTTTTGGTGTTTGCCTCCACGTTCGAAGTATGTTGGTAAACATATAAAAGTCCGGAGAGTGGACATGTGAGGGTTAATAAAGTAAAATCTGCGTGAGAACGCTGGAGGTCGGCTGACCGGTCTGGAAAAAGCCACCGGCCCTCCCCGGCGACGTCCTGCCTCCACCTGAGGCGCCCCGCTCTGCCCGGCGCTCTCCACAGCTGCGGCCGTGTGCTGCAATCCTCGCGGTGGTCCCTGCCGCTGAGAGCGGGCTCCCTGCTGTTTTCTTTGAAAGAAAGAAAGAAAGAAAGAAAGAAAATTATTATTTAAGTAACTATCGCAATTTCCACAATTAAAACATATCAATACATATAATAAAACAGTAAAAAAACGTGTCTGTACATTTAATATTTTTACAAAAAAAATTATCTAGGGTTATAAAGAAATGAAAAAAGAGTAAGAATCTGAAAAAAAAATTTGTCTATTTGTTTGTTTGTAAGTTTGTCTGTTTGCACACGCTAATCTCTGGAACCGCTGGACGGATTTGAATGAACCTTTTTTTGATGTATAGCTGTGAAGCCGGGGCAACATATAGGGTATTTTTTATTTTGGTTACTGGAACACCTGATGCAGAACCCTTAACGGATCATCAAAACCGTAAGAAATATAGATATGATGCCTTAACAAAAGTTGTCCAGGATGATGAGCAGATTCTGCAGACATAAAAAAAATCTAGAATCTAAAAAAATTGTAATAGATTTTTAAAAGTTATGCCTAAAACTTACTTTACTAGAATATGGTGGAGATGTTCGGCATACAGATCAGAAGTACTCATAGCTCAGTTGCGCGTAGACCCGACCATGAGTCTAAGGTCGTGGGTCCGATCCTGCTCGCGTAATTTTTTTTTATTATATTTTATTTTTATTTTGTTTACAGTAAATATTTAATTGTGAACAAAATTGTCTTTGACACCACTTGATTTCAATCAAGATCCAAAGAGATATCGTAATAATTTTAAAATAACTCCGAAATAAAATAGGTAGGTATGTTCGATAAGACGCGGGCGGGCGAGCGAGTGATTCGAAAATAACCTACTCGAAATACTAATTCAATACAGACGAAGTCGCGGGCATCATCTATGTAATATACCTACCTACCTATACTTTTTCACAAAACACCTAGGTGAAACTGCGGATCACAGCTTTGTTGTAACAGTTTTTGAAGTAACTCTGTCTGTTTATCTATCATTAACGCTTAACTGCTGAATCGATTTTGACGAAATTTTGAATAAGGTAAGCTTAAACTTCAAGGAGGATATAATAATAGTATTTATCCAACTCCAACAACCGGTATTCACGCGGACGAAGTCGCGGGTCACAGCTAGTCTTATATATATATAGCCTAGTTCTTATTATACATAAAAAAGAACGATAGTTAAAAAAAAGGAATCAGACTCAGCTTAATGTCGATTGATCCAGTAAGAACATCGACGCTGGTTTTCAATCCGTCCCTCTGTCTCCTAGGTGTTCGGGGAGAGTAAAAATGTACTGGGATAGTCCCACCCTAAAACACTAAAATTTATACAAAACACAAAAAAAAATGAAAAAATTATAAGCTGGGATACAAAAAAAATAGTACCTATAAAAATAATAATATGTACATATTAATATTAAACATATAAGCAGATATAAAATAAATATACAATACAAACATATTACCAAACTAGATATTAAAGGGGTCATTGTAATATCTGAAGATATTTTTTAAATTTAATTTTAAAAGTTTGACGACTTTTCGATTGTCTAATGGGGGGTAGCAGATCGTTTCAGCATTTGCTAGCTTGGTAACGGAAACTACCTCGAAACGCCATGGTCCTGTGGCGTGGTATAGCTAATCTGTACAGAGAGGCTCTCGTGTTAAAACGGTTTTGTGATGAGAACCAGTCCAATTTCGAAAAAAGATAGTCGGGTGACTTGTGAGTCACAACGTCATATAAAAGACAGGCGAGATGTAACAGTTGCCGATTTTTTATATTAATATTTTAATATTTTTTAATTAATTAAAAAATATTACAGAGAGTAATTTAACTTAAACAGTACAAGAGTTTCACAAAGACGTTCACGCAGCTTTACACTTAGGAGATCTCGAACTTTGTAGAGTATCCTTAGACGGTAAAAACAGTTTTTCGCTATACCAGCCACATGTTTCTCAAATCTAAGTTGTGAGTCGACTCTTACTCCCAGATTCCGAGCTTCTTGTACTGTATGGATCGGGTTCCCTTGAACAGATATGATTGGCTTACAACTGTGAATTTCATAGAGTTATTTTTGAGAACCCAATATCAGAAGTTTTGATTTTGATGGGTTCAAAACCAAACAATTTCTCTGGGCCCAACAATTAATATTAAGGAGGTCCAGATTGAGATGATTTACCTTTTCTGCGATGTTGGTAGAGTTGCAGCAGGCGTAAATTTGTAAATCATCAGCATACATATGCTAATTGCAAAAACGTATTCCTTTTGTAATGTCAGTACTATATAATATGAACAATATTGGTACAAGAATTGAGCCCTGAGGAATACCGCGCGTAAAATGCCTCCTCTCTGACCTCCTCACACCTCCGCCTTCACATGTTACTTCGACTATTTGAGATCGATCTGTAAGGTAGTTAGCAAACCACCTGCAAGTTCTGTTATCAAATCCGTAGAATGCTAACTTAGAAATCAATAAGTCAATATTGATCGAGTCAAAAGCGCGAGAAAAATCTAAGAGAGCAAGAAGAGTCCCTGAACCTTGATCTTGTGCACATAGGATGTTATCTATCACATCTAACAATGCTGTGGTAGTGCTTCGACCCTTCCGAAAGCCAGATTGTAAGGAAGGAAGTATTGTGTTATACTCCAGGTAGGTTATTAGTGGCTGTAGCACTTTGCGGTAGTCCCACATTTGTTAATATAAGACGTGTTTTTTTCCGCTCTTCAAGTTTTAATCCAGTCGTAGCAGAAATATAATATTTTCAATTAAGGAAAGTCATTAAATGACAGTTTATATAGTGTACAATAAGTGTTAAATCAGTGAAGCAACCGTTCCTTCAATTTCAATAAAAAAACAGTGCTCAAAAATATCAGTGCAAAGCAAAGATCGTTCAACCAATCGGGTGAACTGGTTGTAATACGTCATTCACGGCTATCACAACTTGAATACTATTCAACTATTTCACTACCAACAGTAACTGTCTTGGTGGTCTATTGGACACGAAGTTTGGAACTTAGTCAAATGTTACGAGTTCGAAACCTAGAACTAGTATAGTTTATTTTTCGTTTTTACTGTTTAGTCATCGTTTTAAACTTTTATTTAAAACCTCTAAATAAAAATATAAGAACAATCATGGCACCTTCCAATAAATGTGGAGCTTGCGGAAAGTTTCTGTCTGCCACGGCTGATGGCGCTAGTTGCATGGAATGTAAGATTAATTATCATCGCGTTTGTGTTAATTTGCCGACGGCAAGCGCCAATGTACCGAAAGATTGGACGTGTCCAGCTTGTAGGGTTAAGGTCCCTCGCCATGGCACTAATTCCGAGACTCCAGCAAAAGGCATAACAACGGATGTTTGCGTAGAGAGAGAGCCCTTAGTCGAATCGTCATTTAAATGTGTAGACCTTACAGATCTTGTAACAAAATTACAATTGTTTAAAAATGAACTTCTAGAAACTAAGGAAGTTATTCGAGATTTCCGATCAGAAATATCAGATATAAGAAATAATGTAATGAAATGCAATGAAAAAATTGATAATATGGAGGAAAGGATTTTAAAATTAGAATCACGGGATGATGATACTAAGAACATAGATGTAACATCATTACAGAATACGATTTTGAATTTAAAGTCTGAGCTTAACGACAGAGAGCAGGACACCTTATGAAACGATCTTCATATATCAGGTATTCCCGAAACACAAGGTGAAACCATTAGTCACCTTTTTTAACCCTTACCAATAAACTTGGTTGTAATATTAGCGATCAAGATATTGTTACTATTAAGCGTTGCGGTTTGCCGCGTAGAAATCAGCAAGAAGGAGACAAGATTCCTCGAATCATTTCAGTACGGCTGTTCAGAAAACGTAACCGAGACGAAATCCTGAAGAATGCCCGTGTGCGCCGTAATCTCACAACTAAAGATCTTGAGTTACGAAGTGAAATCAAAAGTATTTATATTAATGAAAGGCTAACATCGTTCAATCGCAAGCTATTTCAAAAGACGCGGGAGCGGGCGAGAGCTGCACAGTGGAAATTCGTTTGGTCTCGAGATGGCTCGATATATATCAGGAAATCCGAAGCACAGACAGTCTTTCGAATCAGAAATGACCAAGACATAGATCGTGTTTTTAATAAGGCTAATCGTGATAGCTCTAATATATAATCTAATGCATTCTTTTGCGAAGCTCTCTTGTTTCTGTATAAGTTTATACGATGCGCTAATGATTCTATCTTTTGTATTTTTTAATTTGTTTGTAAGGGGTGCGCATTTTCTCACATAACTTTTCTATTCCTATCATCGGAGGTCCAAAATTTTTTCTCATACCATTTAAAGTCATAATGATCATTCTTCATAATAATTTTAAAAAATAAATATAAACAAATATAATCATTGAAATTCATAATATCACTAATTATACACTTTGCTTTTACTAATATTTGTTTTAATATATTTGCTTATACTAATGATCGAAACTCATAATCATTCGAATAAATAACTTTAATATTCATAAATGTGTTTTATTCTAATATTTGTTTTTATAAATTTCATAATCATAAGTGTTTTTATCCATATTATTGAAAATCATAACATTTTTCATTCTAACTATCTTTATTCCTAAATACTAAGTTCCTAATGCTCATCGTTCCGAATCACTCAAATTCATAATACTGGAAGTGATAAACATCTATTTGTTTTGTATATTTTCTCAACATAATGAATCGTCTTTATCACTATTATTAAAATTCATAAATTTTTTTATTTAGATTTATTTTTATTCATAATTATAAAAATTACGCGTGTACCTGTAGATATATGTAACTAAACTATTTTTATCATACAACTCATACTTAGTTTCAAATTTGTTCAAAACCTTATTTGTCGACCCCTTAACCACGTAGTCTTATTGGATCGACCCTAGAGTGTTTTTGTAAAGCCGGAGGCGCGGAGGGAGAGCAGCCCTCGCCCGCCGTGACAAAGCGCACACAGCGTGCGAGCCGGAGCGGCCGAGGCTGGTCACCGGAGGCGACCACCAAAAAGCCGAGGCTGTGGAGGTGAGCATGCGTGCTTGCGCTTTGTTACGCGAGGGCGTTGGGGCTGCACTTCCCGTAGCGCCGGAGACGTTCCACATCTAAATAGCCACCGCAAAGACTGATAAATGGAGTACATATGATCTAAATGAGAAAAATGACATTATGAGTTAAAATCTTTTCTTAGTATTGCCTTTATTAAAATAAAAATTATGATAATTATCTTTTATGAAATAAGAAATTCTGAACAACGACGTTATGAGTTGAAGTATTTTCTTAGTAACAAAATTATTAATAAAAAAAGTTCGGCCGTTCAGAGAATGCGTTCCTGACACCTGTCAGTTAGTCACGACTAGTGATGGGCACAACATAACACTGAGTTCGTTACCGTTCCTCCAAAATGAAACGCCACGTTATTTTTAAGATTATTTTCGGTTTTAAATGGGCGGAATTATTTAAAATTTGTATTTTAGTAATTTAAGTGGAAACCAAGAAAAGGTAATATTAATTTAATAAAATTGTTTTATTTATTTTTTGTTACAAAGTTACAATCTGTATTTCTATGCAATAAAGTATATTGAATTGAATGTGCGTACAGAATATTACTCAGACTCCGATTCGCTTGAGGAGGTAGTTTCTTCATCATCATCTTCGCCTACATGTATAATTATTTTATTATCAATAACAGTTTCAATCCTAATATCTCGGTCAAAATGTTCCATTATCAGGTTTTTAGTCTTTCAACAACCTTTGTTATCTTATAGTCCATTATTTTCAAATTCTTAAAAAGAAAAACGAAACGTATTATTTCATAAAGTATACCTGTTTAAGAACAGATTACGATGCTGTTATTATTAGCACAGCACTACAAATATAAAGCTTTGACATAACCTTGTAATAGCGCAGTATAGATTTTGAAAAATATTGTTTACCAAGTTATTTGACACTCAGTTTGGCACAAAATTATAAAATTCATTGATTATTGATATAATAATGTTGTTTTAATGCTCATCAATTTTTAAAACAACCAGCAAAAATATTTTTATCGTAACTGCAACGCCATTACAAAGTTACGTCGTCAGTTCAATCGCGATGTGTCAGGAACGCATTCTCTGAACGGCCGAACTATAGAATTTTATGTGAGCCGATATGGACCCGTTTGTACTACATTGGTTGAAAAGTTCGCGGCCTGGCCATTAAAAAAAAAACTTTTGTTATTTTTTCTGCCGTCATTTTGAACTGTCATTATTCAATTGTCAGCCCGCGAATTTTCAATTTGATATCTTGTTTAAATAAAATTTTACGAACAATATAAATACGTGTGTAGAACAAATTTTCACTAATGGAGAAATTTGAAAAACGTGCTGTGATTAAATATTTGATTAAAAAAAGATTTAACACCAAAGGAGATCCATGATGACATGCAAACAACATTAGGGGAATCTGCCCCGTCTTATACCACTGTGAAAAAATGGGTTGCAGAATTTAAACGTGGACGAGAGAACATCGAAGATGACCCTCGCTCCGGCAGGCCAATGACGTCTACGACCGAAGAAAACATCAATTAAGTGTGTGATCTCATATTGAAAGACCGTAGATTGACTATCAGAGAAATTGCAGACACTATAGGCATCTCATATGAACGAACGCAAAACATCATTGTCCATGAACTCGGCTTTTCTAAGGTTTCGGCTAGGTGGGTCCCCAGATTGCTTTCAGTAGAGCAAAAGCGAATTCGACTCACGATTTCTCGCGACTGTTTGGAGATGTTTGAGGCTGATCCACAAGATTTTCTTGACAGATTTGTGACAATGGATGAAACCTGAGTTCACCACTATACCCCAGAATCAAAACAACAATCCAAACAATGGAAAAAATCAGGTGAACCAACTCCGAAAAAAGCAAAGGCAATTCTGTCGGCTGGCAAGGTGATGGCATCGGTTTTTTGGGATGCTAAGGGTGTCATTATGGTGGACTACCTTCCAAAAGGCGAAACAATAAACTTTGCGTACTATAGCACCCTTCTGCGCCGTTTACGTGAAGAAATTAAACAGAAACGCCCAGGATTACTGAGAAAGAAAGTGTTGTTTCACCAGGACAACGCCCGAGTCCACACGTCTGTCGAGTCTATGGCTCAAATTCGTGATTGTGGTTTCGAATTGTTGCCACATCCAGCTTATTCTCCTGATTTGGCACCTTCGGACTTTCATCTGTTTCCAAACCTGAAAAAACACATCGGTGGGCAGAAATTTTTAACGAATGAAGAGGTCGAAGCCGCTGTTAACCTGTATTTTGAAGACCTTGAGGAATCTTTTTTTAAAACAGGTATGGAAGCTCTGGAAAGCAGATGGAAGAAGTGCATAGAGCTAAATGGAGATTACGTCGAAAAATAAAAATATTTTTGTATGTACTTTATTCTGTTTTCTTGACTAGGCCGCAAACTTTTCAATCCACCCTCGTAAGATTATGTTCCTTCTTTTGTAGATAGGCATGGTTATTTTATTAATATTGGAAATAGTTTAGTGGCACGATCGTTTTTAATTTATTTCATCAACTTTATATTTGAATTCTTATTTTTTAGTTATTATTTGCCTGATTTTATTTTTATATTTCAAACATTGACATTATATATTGAAATTTTATTTATTCGCTTATTGATATATACAGTGTGTCCGGTCACGACCTAGCGATAATTAAAGGTTACAAAATATACCTAATTTCGTCGAAAAAACACCCATATATGGGGGTCTACCACCCCTCCTGTCGGAATGGCCGAATTAATTTTTTTTTTATTCTTGTGGATACCTCTGCTGAAAGATGCTAATTTATCTGGAAAGAAAGATCCTACAGATGTAAAAAAATGTTATTTTAAAGGTAGAAATAGCAACTATCAAATAAAAATAAATATTATGGAAATTTTTCCCTACAAAATATCTTAAAACATTTACAATGCTAATTTAAGTGCAAAAAATTGACTGTTTTTTTTTATTTTTATCAACATCTTTCAAAACCTAGCACATTGATACTAATGTTTTTAATACTGTCCTAATACTTAAAGATATTACTTACAAATTGACGTTAAAATTATTGTTGTTAATTGAAGAACTCGAGAGTTAGGGCTGTTTGAATATGACCCTTTTTTTACATCTGTAGGATCTTTCTGTCCAGAGAAATCGGCATCTTTCAGCAGAGGTATCTACAAGAATAAAAAAAAAATTTAAATGGCGGCCATTCCGACAGGAGGGGTGGTAGACCCTCATATATGGGTGTTTTTGTCGATGAAATTAGGTATATTTTGTAACCTTAAATTATCGCTAGGTCGTGACCGGACACACTGTATATGTGTGCAATCTACATTCGGAAGTTTTTAAATTGGAATATCATATATAAAAAATGACAGGAAAAATAAATTCTTTAGTGTTAGTTTTATGAATGTGGGGTCCATCAAAACTAATTGTGACAACTTCAGTGCCGCCGTTTTACAACGGGATCCTGACGTTATGGCATTAAATGAGACGTGGCTGAGACCTGGTGAAGATGACTTAGCGCCGATAATACCCGATTATAAACTTATTCATATACCACGCGACTCACATATCCTTAATGGACGGGGAGGAGGTGTAGGGTTTTTGATTAAACGAGGGCTAAAATTTCGAAAGATAAACCATTTTAAAACCACCACTGAACAATTTTGGATCCAAATTAATACTAACTCTAAACGTTTAATAATAGATACGGCTTATCGTCCACAATGGTTGGATGTCGAGGATTTTTTCGAAGATCTGACTAAAACTATATTGTCTTTTAAAAATTACGATAATATTATGATTCTAGGTGATTTCAACATTAACCTTCTCAACCAAAATAGTGGAGTTTTTAAAAAAAATGAACTGTCTTTGGCGTGTTTTAATCTCAAACAAATTGTAAAGGATCACACCCACTACACTGATCAGAGCGAATCATTAATTGATGTTATTGGCACAGATGCAAACATATCCTATGTTCAAAACACATTTATATCTGGCTCTAGACATGCTATCTTGGACGTTACAATAAATTTGAAAATAGAGAAATGTAAGCCGCGTTGGATTGTGAGCAGGCTGCTTAAAAATATCGATTTGGAAGTGCTTAACGATGCTGTGGAGGGATTCGATTGGGAGGTTTTGACAACTGAGACTGACGTGAATAGAATGGTAAGTAACTTTAATTTTTTAATTCTTCACATTTTCGATACACTAGCTCCGAAAAAGTCCATGTACCGAAAAAAGCTCTCTGACCCATGGATAACCAGTAACATTCGTTTTATGATAAGCTCCGAGACAACGCATTAACAAAGTATCGTAGAACTAGAAATGACACGCACAAACTTTAGGTACTACAAAGAATTAAAACAATTAGTTTCAACTTCACTATTAAGTGAAAAACGAGCATACTTTGACGCCGAATTCAATCAAAATATTAATAATTCTAAGGCTTTGTGGACGGGTCTGCGTAATACCATCTTGAGAGGTCAGGCACGTAATAACAATTTGCCTGCTGGTTTAAATGATCCTGATATTTTAAATAACCACTTTCTCAATATCCCTGGCAATACAGAGGTCTCCTTATCGCAGTTAACCTATTATGAATTTCATAGATATAGCACCTCGACTTTTACATTGCATACGGTATCAGAAATGTTTATTGGCAAAATTGTTACCCAGATTACATCCAATGCCCAAGGGTTAGATGAAATATCTAGGGATATGGTCCTTTTGACTCTGCCACGAACATTAGGCGTCATCACTAAAATTATAAATCGGTCTATAGAGAGTGGTACATTTCCACTGTTTTGGAAAACCGCTAAAGTAATATCACTTCCTAAGGTTACCAATCCCATGAATTTGCAAGATATAAGACCTATTAACATGTTATGTTTCCTGTCCAAGATACTCGAAAAGGTAGTTTACCAGCCACTAGCACTTTGCGGTTGCTAGTGGCTGCCTCCGACACTACCGCGGCTGTGAGCCGCGGTCTCCGACGGCGTCTACTGCGGCCGAGGGCCGCTAGCTCCGAACCTCTTAAATTAAACTTTTATTCACAGTGTTATAGTGAACTCTAAGTGCTTCTTTTCTATTGTAAATAAATATAAAAGTTTTAAGGGTTATTTAATAGTATCTTTCTCTTCAGCACCCTCTTCGAACTGCGAGCGACGGTTCCCGAGCCTTCGCGCAACGCGACAACATGACGATTTATATTACATTAAAAAGTTTATCTCTTAGAAAAATCAACTTCCATCCATAATTTCGACAACTTTTTCCCCATCATTACTACCAGAACCATCATCGCCAATGTCTAAAACTGATACGATCGGTTTATGATAGCTGCAGTAAGAAACGAACAGTTTTGATTCGAACCTATTTAAATGTCTAATAAAGACCGCATCAATAGCAGTTTTTTTGTATTTCATTGTGCTAACATTGCGATCATTTGACATAGTTAAACCAAATTAATTATTTAAAAATTCAATTAATAGTTGATTTTTATCGTCTGCAAAGTTTATGTTGAAATCTCCACTCAAAACCATTGGCAGTTCATAAAAGCTCTTTCCAATTTTTTTTAAACAGTTACATAAGTGTAATGTTTAAGTAAAATGTGTAAGTACATATGTATCTATATTAATAATTTCGTCAAGTAGTACGGTAGACTCGATCGAAACCTAATCTTAATAATAAAATTATATGAATTAATAAATGAAAATTAATGAAACCTGACCTAACCTGAATAATAATTATATTAATTAAAAAATTGAAAATTAATTAAATTTTCATCTAGTATAACATTTTCGCCGCGCCGTAGAAAGAGAGGGGGATACTCCCTCTCCTACGCCGCGCCAGCTGTCTACTCACCATCCGTCTTACAAAATTTCGATCAGGACACGTGACCTGACGCGAGTTTAACATTTTTTACCCATTCCAAAAAAAGTGCACAACGCCGCTAAAGAAGTTTTCACTTCAAAAAAAAAAAACTAGCTGTAGACTTCATAAAAACTCTAACCCATTAATTGGTTAATTTATACTCTGTTAAGTAATGCTCCAATAATCAACGAATGCAGAGCATTAAAAAAACTGACTTCACGTCAAAACTTTGGCTGATGTCATCAACGTAAACATGCTCCGAAATCATAATTATTCTTTCAAAAATTTGAAGTTTTCAATGAAGTACTCAATTGATTTCGATGAAATTTATATAGTTCCAACTATGAAGTAGGTATCTTCTATCATGTGAAACAAGAATTTTCAAAATTGATTCGTAAATCGTAATGGTCCGAAATGTCGCGTAACAAAGACACAAAAAAAAACATATAGAACATAAAGACATTAAGAACCTCCTCCATTTTTGGAAGTCGGTTGAAAATATTCAAGATTTCAGTCAAGAAAAAAATTGAAATTCCTACTATAGTTCGGCCGTTCAGAGAATGCGTTCCTGACACCTGTCAGTTAGTCATGACTAGTGATGGGCACAACATAACACTGAGTTCGTTATCGATCCTCCAAAATGAAACGCCGCGTTATTTTTAAGATTATTTTCGGTTTTAAATTGGCGGAATTATTTAAAATTTGTATTTTAGTAATTTAAGTGGAAACCAAGAAAAGGTAATATTAATTTAATAAAATTGTTTTATTTATTTTTTGTTACAAAGTTACAATCTGTATTTCTATGCAATAAAGTATATTGAATTGAATGTGCGTACAGAATATTACTCAGACTCCGATTCGCTTGAGGAGGTAGTTTCTTCATCATCATCTTCGCCTACATGTATAATTATTTTATTATCAATAACAGTTTCAATCCTAATATCTCGGTCAAAATGTTCCATTATCAGGTTTTTAGTCTTTCAACAACCTTTGTTATCTTATAGTCCATTATTTTCAAATTCTTAAAAAGAAAAACGAAACGTATTACTTCATAAAGTATACCTGTTTAAGAACAGATTACGATACTGTTATTATTAGCACAGCACTACAAATATAAAGCTTTGACATAACCTTGTAATAGCGCAGTATAGATTTTGAAAAATATTGTTTACCAAGTTATTTGACACTCAGTTTGGCACAAAATTATAAAATTCATTGATTATTGATATAATAATGTTGTTTTATTGCTCATCAATTTTTAAAACGGTAAACAACCAGCAAAAATATTTTTTATCGTAACTGCAACGCCATTACAAAGTTACGACGTCAGTTCAATCGCGATGTGTCAGGAACGCATTCTCTGAACGGCCGAACTTTATAAAACAAAAGTTATGAAAGTGCTTGGTTAAAAACCGTCCTTTAAAAATTTTTTGGTGACTTGTACAAATGTATAAAAAACAAATCGATTTTAAATAAGTATATGGCATTTTTTATTTCATTCAATACCTTCTTTTTATTATTTTTACTATGATAAAAAGTGTTAACCTGCTTAAACCACTTTACGAATTCGAATATCGATGATTTTTGAATTCGTAATTTTTTTTTAAACTAAGCTCTCGTTTGACCTCAATCTCACCGGGTGGTAAGTGGAGATGAGGTTGAAGATGACAGCACACGGGTGTAGAAAAGAACTGGCTCTTCATAAAATATTGCCGGCACACATCACCGCCGGAGCGATAATATTTGTCGGCAAATTTTATATGAAGTGTGGTCACCCGCCAGTCAGACCCTGACGGGATTCTACCACCAAGCGTGGGTCACCCGGATGCGAATATACAAAGGCTATTTGAGTCACGAGTCAGACTCTAATAGAGGAGCTTTTGTTTATTCATATTACACGACAATACCTAATCTAACTCAGTAAAAATGGATTAGCTTTTGCTCTTGTAATTTTCAAAGAAATGCAAAGACAAAACCTAGTACTGTACAATACATATTCACTCAAATAGTAAGCTTTTGTCAAGATAAAAAGTAGGTATATCTTTGTTTGATATACATTGCGATGAAAGAGATAAGCTACGAGAAGGGCTCCCGCACCGGAAGACGGAGTCGGTACGGTTAGGTGCGACGACGAGCGCAGCGAGGAGGAGCATGTTAGGTTGCATATAGTTATTCACGTGCGCGAGCCGAGCGAGCGAAGCGAGCGGTGCCGCGGCAGCGGCCGGCAAAGCGCCATAAAGCTGGTCAGCTATTATATGACTATAACCTGGACAATCCCGACATGGTCAAACGTTAAGTCATCAAAATAACGATGGTCATAATGCATGCACATTTTATTCCTATCTTTGAAAATCAGAACAATTGCCATTTACTTAAGTATCAAATTGAAGCTAACGATCGGTAAATATCGATATCAAATGGGATAGCTTTTGTTGCTGCAATGTTACATTGAATTTATCTCACAAAGACTACGCGACTTAGGTCAATTTGTGTACTAGAATAGATTAGGGTTTCGGCAAGGTTTTGTCATACAAAAGCTAAGCCAGTTCAGTTTGCACTTTCACTCTAATGGTATAGCCTTTGTAAATACGCCACCCGGATTAGTCGCCCTCTACGACACGCTTATCCAGAGGTGGTGGGGCTGTTCTAAGCCAACCCTACACGGACAATAAGATAAAAATTAATAAAAAAAAATCTGCATTTTCATAGGTATTTAGTTTTCATTTGAAACTCCTTTATCAATGATAATCGTACACAATTATAGCTTATCAAATTTCGGTGCTAAACTGCATAATATAGTTTTCAACACACTTGCTCGTAAAGTGAGCGTTATTCTATTGAATTTAGAACTATAGACTGGGCTATAAGTCACGCGTGCAATAATATATTATACCCTAGTGCATAATATAATGAATCCTACAAAGTTGAATTGTACCTTTGTGCAAATTACATGAGAGTAAACAGAGCATATTTTATTGGTCCGGGTTATACATTAAATATTTTCAGAAACAACAAAGAGGTTTTATACCACTTCAAATCCATATACATTTTTAGATGTTTGCGCCTTATATTAGTAAAACAAATTTGTATATCAAACAAATTATTCACAATTTACAATAATTTGTTATAAAATATTAAAATATTTGCATTTACCACTCCAAATTAAATATTTTCACTTAAAATAGGCTGTATATGCTATACAGACATTGACACATTTGGCAGAAAAAAAAACCTACGCGCATGCGCGAGGTTCGGCGCCATTTTTCAATCACAATTCACAGCTTTGTTATCAAATGTATTTGTTATTTTATGACCTCGTATGTCTGTCTTTTACTCACAAGTGTGTTGATAAACGTCGTATGTAACTCGTGAGCGTTGCTCATTACAGTCTCGCTCGGCTCATTATTAAGCCCTCGCCTGCGGCTCGGGCTCAAATCACAGCCTAGACTGTAATTAGCAACTTCGCTCACTTGTTACATAATATACTATTCTGGATGGAAAATAAAGCGTAAATGGACGTTTTATGGCTCAACGAGATCAAATTACTACGACGACTCTACTGAGCGTCCGTCTAGAACCATGCGCTTTCTCAAGATCTGTATTAGTTTGACAGTAGAAATAAATAAATATTTAATTATTAATATTAAATATTTATAAAATATTAATAATTAATAAATATTTATAATTATTAATTATTAATCATTATAAATATTTATAATTATTAATTATTAATAATTATAAATATTATAAATTATTAATACTATAAAAAAGGGGCTCTCATACAACACAGTAAGTTCACGGGCAATGTCTTACCGCGCTCCCTATATATGGTGCAGTGTGTATATGTCATCGCACTTGCGGCGATACGGTACCGACTCCTACTTAGCCGATTTTAGCTTACTACTCACTATCGGAGATGTCCTGGAGACTTATCTTGATGAAAGACACCATAAGAGTTCTAAGTGAATAGTGAGAAAAAAGCCTCTTGATAAATAAGTATAAAAAATATACAAGGTGTTCTTTTTGATATCCTATAACTTTGAGGTTTTGTTCCTTACTAAAAAATAATACTTTTTACCACAGAATATGTGGTTCAAAAGTGCATACTTTCCAAGATATCATAATCATCTTAATTATAATGAGTTCAATAATGAGTGCTTCTATGCAGGGACCGGAAAACCCCTTTATTTGATTAAGCCTATTGATAGGGTAACCCTATCAAAATCTTACCATATGGAAGTGTAACCCTATTGATATGGTAAGCCTATCGACGTGGTAACACTTTGAATAAAGTTAACTACTTTCGGATGCGCTTACCCTGTGATAGGGTTGCACGGAACATAAAATGTTCCGTGTAGGGTTGCCTATTTCTATCTCTTTTCCGCGCATGCTGTTGAATTCGGAAGTATAATTCGAAGTGCGAAATTGAATAGATGGTGATATTTTTGATAATTTGATATTCTTAGAGATTAAATTTGCCTGCAGGTTTTAAAACCCTATTGAATCGGTAACCTTCTGTAACGGATGTAGTGGATAGATGGCGTTTGTTGCGATGAGAGGTGAGCTGAGGTGTGGTAAGCCGAGATGTGGTGAGGCGAGGTGAGGCGAGGTGAGGCGAGGTGAGGCGAGGTGAGGCGAGGTGAGGTGAGGAGAGGTGAGGAGAGGAGAGGAGAGGAGAGGTGCGAAAGTTGAGGAGAGGGGAGAAACATATAAATGTGTGGGCTCTTATTAATATTTCTGTAATTGAGTATCACATTAAAATATAGTAATCTGAAAAGTTTGCATTTATTTAAGACCACTCCCTTATACTTCAATAGGGTTTTCGATAGGCTTACTGCTTACATGAAGCTAACTCTATTGATATGGTAAGCCTTAAATTAGGGTAAGTCTTCGATACGGTTACCAAATTGATAGGGTTTTTTAAAACAAGTCTATGAAAAACCCAATCAAAAACCTCTTTAAGGGTAAGCGGTTCCAGTCCCTGCTTCTATGCTGGACTGGGAGCGAAAGAAAAACATAGAATGTGCCAGCTGCTTCTCTTCCTGGGCATACTGTAAAAGTCAGTTAAGGGACCGAGGTGTAATGGGAGGCTTTTTTGTGGGCGATAGGCTGACCCCCTGTCACTGCAATAGTCTCTCTTCATTATTGTAATGCCTCCAAATTTGTCAAACGTGACATCAGATGGTTTTATTACCTCTCGTATTCTGCCTACCCCATACGGGATACAGGCGTGAAGTTATGTATGTATGTATAATGAGTTCATAAATTATCAGTCTTGTAAAATCTCTTTAACATTCATTCGATAGACACGTGTCACTGAAGCCATACAATAAACAACAAAAACATTTAAAACGTAGAGGATACTTCGCATAAAGGTGTTTTATTCAATTTGACTTAATTGAATTATTTTGTTTGAAAAATAAAAACAAAAAAAAATTATTCACATGTTACCTGATTCTATTACGGTCCCATTAATACCCTAGAGTTTTCTTTAAGAGCTTTATTGTAAAGATTTAGATTTGTGCATAGCTCTCATCTATTCTAGAGTTATAGGAAATCGACAGGAACACCTTGTATAAAATTATATAAATCTGCATTAGCTTTACAACAAATATATTTTATATTTCTTATTGTTATAAACAAAAAGAAATATTACAGTAATACACAAAAAAAAACAATCTTTCCTAAATAAATACTCAAAACCACCAAACAAAAACTGTTGCTTCTGCGCATTCCTTGGATTGCCTTATTATCTACTAGCTTTATCCCGCAACTTCGTATGCGCTTAACTACCCTTCTCGTGGAAATTTCAGAAACTATACAACCAGACACCCACTGAAAGAACCTTTAACCTGTATCACTCCCATGCACTCAAGGAATAAGTTTATTTGATACAAACTAAAAATCATATATTTTCCGTGCCCGTGGGAATTTTGGGAATTTTTTTCGTAGCACAACTAGTCACTCTTTGAAGAACCTTCATGCCAAGTATTACATCCGTACACTCAAGGAATAAGATTTTTCATAAAAACTAAAAAGTCCAACCCCTTCCCGTGGAAATTTCGGGAATTCCTTCCATAATACAAACAGACACACATTGAAAAACCTTTACACCAAGTTTCACATTGGTGCACTCAAGGAATAAGATTTTTCATACAAACTAAAAAGTCCTATATTTTCCGTTCCCGTGGGAATTTCGGGAATTCCGTCCTTAGTGCACCCCTCCATCCCCTAAAGAATGTATGTTCCAAATTTCAGCTCTCTACGTCCAGTAGTTACGGCTGTACGTTGTCTGTCAGTCACTCAGTACCTCAGTCACTCAGTCAGTAACGGAACAGTTTTATATATATTGATTGTTAAAGAGTAAACCTTCCGCTAAACCTAACTTGTCGTCTGAAGATTGAGGCATTTTACTTTTCAGTTACTTAAAAATTTGCGGCGTTTATAAACATTTAGTAACTGTTGAAAATTACTCGATGAATCCAAATTCTTATTCGATACATCACTACTACGTTCCTTCAAATAAAATATTACATTTCAATAAAATAAAAGCATTCGACGAGCAATGAAGTTCTCGGTGTTCATGTCTCAATTGATTTTTTTCATTCTAGAATTGAGAACTGCTGAAAACAGCCGTCGCATAGTTGGAGGAAGAAATGCAACAAAAGGCCAGTTTTCGTTTGTAGTGGTATTAGTGTACAAAGTAAGAGTTAAAGGTTCGATCCAAATCCGAAGTTTTTGCAATGGTGCTGTCTTAAGACCCAGATGGACATTAACGGCATCTCACTGTCGTCCGGGTCTAATAAAAAATAGCTTTGTACAATATGGAAATGGCACGAAAACGGCAAAGATTTTCCACATCGTACTGCATCCACATTTTCGCCGGTCTGTAGGAGAATTGCGAAATGATATTGCACTTTTAAAACACGATTTAATTCAACTACGGAAAATTGAGTACGGAAGATTGAGTGCAATAGAATACACGGCATTGTACGGTGAAGAGGCTGCTTGTGCTGGTTTTGGGGTGTACAAACGAGACATTATAAAATACCTTGAGAAGAATACGAAAGGCACAAAAAACATTTATAAGAATTACGTATTAGCAGGCCATCTTATTGTTTTAAAGGGCTTGGTGGTTAAATGTAACTACTTTGGTATCCACAAAGTTGTACCACAAATATGTGTAGCGGTAAGCTGTGATGGAAGACCAGAAGTAAGAACAGCAGGTCCTGGGGATTCCGGCAGCCCCCTCATCCATGCTTCAGGAATAATTGGAGTACTATCAGGTGGAATTTCGACCTTTACAGAAGGACAAGTCGATGCTGGGCACTATGTGCCTACTTCTTGTTTTCTCGAGTGGATAAGAAAAGTTATGAAGCGTTTAAAAGCCGTCACCACAAAAAATCTGTTGTAGAACTTTTCAGTCTTAAGCTGTGAATATATCTCATATTATTAAATCAAATCTTCCATTCTTCTGGTGCGTACAGATTGCAGTAATGTAACTTGTAATGCAACATGATTTGAACACCTCTCATACAAATACAGGTACAAATATCATATTAGGTAAACATCAATCACAATGTTGAACGATACCTCTGTTAAGTACGCAGACTTGTATTAGAGGTGTCCGCTCTTCCTTAGAATTTTTTTTTTTTTTTTATATAAATTATGGATAGGACGTTTGTCTTCCATGCCACCTGATGTTAAGTGAACATGAAGACTAAGGTGGTACACGTCCATCCATGAGAAACCTATTCACTCGACGCTTAAAAGTACTAGGACTATACTGGTCAGGGAAAATAGACGCAGGCAGTTCATTCCAAACCTTGGCGACCCGTATCAAAAAGGAACTGTCAAAGCGCTTAGTTCGACTTTTCGGAATATCTACTACATACGGATGGAAGTTCTGTCTGCGTCTAGTAGTCCGATGGTGAAAGGGTGAGGGTTCAATTTGCTCAAACAGAGCACTGGCGCACTCACCAAAATGTATCCTGTAGTACACGGTTAGACACGCAACCTTACGACGATGCTCTAAGGTCTGCAGTTTTTTGGTTGTAAGGTCGACGTCGTTAATTAATTTACGGGCTCTTCGGTCAACGGAGTCCAGCGCTTCTAGTTGATATTTGGCAGAACCATCCCAAAGATGACTGCAGTACTCCATGCATGATCGCACTTGTGCTGTGTATAAGTTAAGAAGCTGTGCAGGGCCGAAGTACCGCCGTACCTTCGAGATGATTCCCAACTTTTTCGAAGCTACTTGAGCCATGGACACAATTTGTTGACCGAAGTTTAAACAGGATGTTACAGTTACGCCTAAAAGCCCTAGATGGTCAGTGATGGGGACAGATACATTTTGGAAAGTGGGCGTAAATGTGAAGGTGCTCTTTTTTGCGGAGAATAGACACGCCTGAGTTTTGGACGCGTTGAATTTGACCAAATTCGACTCACCCCAATCGGATACTTTTCGTAAGGTCAAATCAACGCGCTCAATCATTGACTTTCTTAAACTCTGGATTTCACGGGGGCTCGCTCGCGCATTGGATACGTATCTCTCTACAACAGTGCTGTCATCAGCATAACCAATAATGCCCGGTGTTAAAAGGTCATTAATGTGCAGCAAGAATAATGTTGCAGAGAGAACAGATCCCTGAGGTACCCCGGCATTAATTGCCATTTGGTCGGAGGAGTAGCCATCTAAGACTACTCGAATTGACCGTTCCCTCAGAAAATCAGATATCCAGTCGCAGAGCCTAATCGGTATGCCATATGACGGAAGCTTACTTAAGAGACCATCATGCCAGACCCTGTCAAAGGCCTTGGAAATGTCTAAGGATACAGCTATTGCTTCACCATGACCCTCCAAGGCCTCACTCCATAAGTGAGTGGCATACACGAGAAGATCGCCGGTCGAGCGTCCGTTGCGGAAACCATATTGGCTATCGCTTAGGAGCTCGTTGGTCTCGAGGTATGCCAGGAGTCGATTATTCAATACACGTTCCATGACTTTACAAAGTATGGAGGTGATTGAAATTGGTCGATAGTTGACAGGATCGGCACGGCTTCCCTTCTTCGGTATTGGCTGTACGTTAGCAAGCTTCCAGGACTTGGGGACCTTACCCGATACCAATGAAAGTCGATAGAGGCGCGTCAAAACGGGAGACAACTCAGCTGCGCAGCGTTTTAGAACCACTGCAGGAATACCGTCTGGACCACTAGCTTTGTTCTCGTCTAGGCGCAGCAAGCATTTAAGAACCTCCTTTTGGCGAATGTGAACGGTACCCATTGTAGGTCCGAACTGAGGTAATTGGGGTGGGATTTTTCCTTGGCAATCTAGACGAGAATTTTCTGCGAAGATACTAGCAAATAAATCTGCTTTCTCCTTCGCAGTATGGGCCAGAGAACCATAGGGTTTCCTCAGTGGTGGCAGCGACGGGTGACAAAAGTTCGTTTCGACCGACTTGGCAAGGGACCAGAAAGCTTTACTTCCCGAAGGGTATGCTGCTATTCTGTCTCCGATACGGCCTATGTGGGCAAAACGAGCGCTTTTGATCACCTTCTTGCAGGACTTGGCGGCAGCATTGTATCTTTTCTTGAGTTCATGCGAATCCAGGGCTTTACTTCTGCGAGCATTTGCCCAGGCTTTGTATGCTTCCCGCTTTCGCTTTTCAGCGGCAAGGCAAGCACTATTAAACCATGGGCAAGCTTTGGTTTCAAGGGATAGGTCAGCGTAGGGAATGAAGTACTCCTTTGCTTGAACTATCACACTTGAGACAGCATCAGCGCAGCACGATGGATCGGTTGATGTAAAACAAGTTTGCCGCCATGGATAAGATGCGAAGAAATGTCGCATTTCATCCCAATCTGCTGACTTGTAACGCCATACTCGCCTGGAGCCTTTAGGGCGGGTGTCAGGTGGCGAGTACAGCGATACAGATTTCACCATACAGTGATCGGATGTCCCTAAAGGTGCAGTGACGGACACCGAGTATCTGTCAGGATCGGTTGTCAGCAGAAGGTCCAAGCAATACGCAGTGTGGCCAGCAACGTCAGGGATGCGCGTAGGCTCGTTAACAAGCTGTGAGAGACCGTAAGTCAGCGAAAACTTAAAAGCCTCTCTGCCAGCATGGTCAGTGTCCTTATACGGGTATAACCACTGCCCGTGGTGAGCATTAAAATCCCCCAGAAACACCAACTGCGCCGTGGGAAAACGTTGCTGAATCTTATCTGCTGTATTGCCAAGGTATTCCATAAGCCTCGTTGTCTCCCGATCTCCGCTATGTGAACGATAGATACAGGCGTAAACCACTTGGTCTAGGCCAGTATCTATGTGAACCCACATGACTGAAAGGTCCGGCACTTCCAAGTAACGGAGACGCTGATAACAGATCGCGTCACTGGCATACATGCACACCCCGGCGTGCGGGCGGAAAAGAGACTCCAGGATATAGCCTGGGTAACCAAGGTATGCCGAGTCTGACGGATCACAGATCTGCGTCTCCGTTAGAAAGAGTAGGTGTGGTCTCTCCGTCTCAAGATGGTGGTGGACATCATTCAGATTGGAGTGCACTCCTCGGATGTTACAGAAGTGCACTTTAAGGGAGAGGAAGTGCAACCGCTGTTGAACCGTACTCTTTTTAGGACCTTTCATTGTGAATTGGTAGTGGAGTGAATAGGGAGGAGAATAGAAGTTGAGCGAAGCGCTGCAAATGGAACCAAGCAACTCGTAGGGAACAACGCACCATTGGGGAACTCGCCTGGAGACTGCGGGGACGCCCGAACCCCCCCGAGGTCGCCATCGGGTCCTCTCCAACCGGTCGCCAACCGGCACGATGGAGCCTCCCGGGATTTTTCGCGAGGTGGCGGGGCAGCCTTTCGCATGTGGCTGGCATGCTACTTGGGCCCCCTACTACCTGCGGTCGGCCAGCGGTGCACCGTGCTTCGGATCCCGCTACTGAGTCACTATCCTACGAGTTGAAAACAGTTCTCCAATGCAGCACGATTACTCAGACCTACCCTCCTAAATGGCTACACTAAACATCATGCCGGAACGCGACTAAGTCACTTGGCGGCATGGTTTTGTCTAGTGGGTGGTGACAAGCCGCGGCCGAAGCCTACCACCAGATGATACCGCTCGTTTAGCGCCACCCAGGGACCACGTACAAGGCATCGAGGGCTAAACCTTGTGGACGCGAGCAGTTTTCAGTCCCCAAAAGAATTCGACAATGTTTACCTTAATTTTTAAAGTATAATATTATAATACTAATTTTAGAAAAAATATTTAAAAAAAAACTGACTTCAAAATTTTACTAAAAAGTAAGATATAAAAATGGTTACCTCTGTCTTAAATAAACTCACTTTAATATGCCAACTAAGTATTTTTTGAAGTCGGTGCCTTTTGACGATTTATTTGTATGCTTTAATTTCATTACTTTAATTCGGGTATGCAATTTTATTTTACCTAAGTTGTAGGGTAAACTAGGTATGCCCATAGAGGTACTTGATTTTGTATCGTAGATAGATATATACATATATTTTTCTTTGGTCGGTTGAAATTCCCTATCTCAAAAACGACTCAACCAATTTAGGTGAAACTTGCAGTACGCCTAAATTGGTTGAGTCAATTGAACTAATTCCCTAACTTGGAAAATTCCTTGTACCACAAAAAATAATTTCAATTTCGTCAATTCACTGATTGTGATGTTAAGCTGAGTATACTCAAAATTACTTCTGATGCAGTTGGCTCCGATAGCGTTAGCCGTAGTATGGTTACTCCTATCCTAGATATTCTCCTACCAGTTATCACAAAAATCCTTAATAAATCTGTATCCACAGCCAAATTTCCTGAATCCTGGAAAGACGCAAATCTGATCCCGTTGCCTAAAACCTCTAATCCTAAAACTTTAACAGATTTTCGACCCATCTCTATCCTACCATTCCTATCAAAAGTCCTTGAACGTTTAGTCCATCATCAACTTTTTGTTTTCCTTAACTCAAATAATCTTTTAAACCCACTACAATCCGGTTTCCGTCCTGGCCATAGTACGGTGACTGCTCTCGTAAAGATAACGGATGATATTCGACAAGGCATGGATAACTCACTGGTAACTGTCTTAACACTCTTAGACTTTAGTAATGCCTTCAATACCGTTAACTTCGATATACTGCTCTGTATTTTGAAATCACTTAACATATCTCCAATAGTTGTTGATTGGTTTCGCAGTTATCTGCATGGTCGCCGGCAGCGGATATCCGTAGAAGACAATGTGTCCTCATGGTGTTCTACTAATGCTGGTGTACCACAAGGTGGTGTGCTTTCTCCTTTATTATTTACGATTTTTATAAATACCATAACCCACTCACTATCTTCTTCCTACCACTTGTACGCAGATGACTTACAGATTTACACTCACACTAAGCCTGAAGATGTCAAACAAGCCATAGGCAATATAAACAAAGATTTAGCATCTATATTAAACTGGAGTTCAAATCACGGACTGAGAGTAAATCCCAATAAAACTCAAGTGATTATTATAGGATCTGCAAAGCACTTGGACAAAATCGATAAACATCATCTTCCTCCGGTTGTTTTTGATGGAGTACACCTCTGTTACAGTTCGGTAGTAAAAAATCTGGGAGTGCTAATGGATGTTAATTTGTCGTGGAAACCACAAATCGACTCAATTAGCAGGAAGGTGTTTGCAGCAGCTGGCTCCCTTAGGAGATTAAGAAATTTCTTACCCATATCAACCAGAATTGCACTCGCACAATCTCTTATTATCCCTATACTGGATTACGCAGACATCAGCTATCTAAATTTAACTGAGGAGCAATTAAATAAGCTTGAGCGCCTTCAAAACCTTTGCATAAGATTTATATTTGGTTTGCGCAAATATGATCACGTGTCCGAATACCGCGCTATGCTCAAGTGGCTCCCAATTCGTCTTCGAAGGAATACTCACACTCTCTCCCTTTTATTTGGTATACTGTTCAACCCTATCCTGCCTTCATATTTAAAGGAAAGATTTATATTTCGGCATCAAGACCATGAACGTAACTTGCGATCATCTAGCAACTATTTGTTAGTAACCCCACGTCATAAAACCCATTTTTATCAGCAATCGTTCACGGTAAAAGCCATATCCTTATGGAACTCATTGCCTTTGTCACTTCACAATGCAAAATCTGTAGACTCCTTTAAGAAAAATGTTAAGAATTATTACATTCAGACTACTTCTCCATAAATTTAACTACGCTCCAAATACATTTGTGTACTTATGTCATTTATTTATATATTGTATTAAGAAATATGTAGGTATTTATTTATATGTATGTTTATTATTATTATGTATAATAAATATTGTATATATATTATTTTATTATTGTAATGGCAATGCAAACCCTACCAAATTATTATTTTTTGTATTTTCTTTTTTTTGTAAATAAAGGTTGCCTGGAAGAGATCGCTCATGAGTGATAAGGCCGCCTAAATTGTGTTGAATCCAGTTTTCCTTCTGTATAAAATATTTTAATATGTTTGTATCCTGTTGATTCTGGCAATAAAGTGTATTTGTATTGTATTGTATTACTTGAATGGAACTTGTGTTTCCGAAAATATGCGAACACAAATATAAAAAAGTCGGTTGAAATTCCGTATCTCAAAAAGTGCTGAACCGTTTTTATGAAACTTTCAGTATTCCCTAAGTTGAACATTACCAGATATAGGTACAACAGAATAAAAATACTGAAATTGTACTTGTGGTTCCGGAGATTTGCGAACACAAACATACTTACATAAATAATAAATAAAATAAAGAATCCCCAGATAGTCACACCAACTACATGGCCCCAAAGTAAGCATAGCTTGTGTTATGGGATACCATATAGCGAACTAGGGGGAACCTAGAATATAAATACATAAATAGAAAAACACCCAGACACGGAACATTTTTTTTTTCTGGTTCCGTGCTGGAATCGTACCCGCAAGCACTGGCGTCTGAAGCAGATAGGTTAACCCCACCGCCAAAGTGGTCGTCAAAACGTGGTACCAAGTGGTCGTGTTACATACATACTTACATACATACATACTTAAACACATACACTTTTGAAATTTGGCATATCTGTTCAGACATCGTAACAATACTCGCTTCACTCGCGCATGTGATCCAGAACTCCGCAATTTATACTTACTATCATAATGGGAGTTTTGGATCGCTTATTTGCCGAACCCTCAAAATTACCAGTGCACTAACTAGATTTATCCTACGCCGCCGTCTACTTCAATGTCGAAACATTGGAACAAATATTTTCGTCAGTAGATACTTAAAGTTTATTACATTTTTGATTTCTGGTTCAGACAGACAGTTATTCAGACAGTTATTGATCCCTTCCTTTCACAGCGTTCAAATAAAAACAATGAGGGAAGTTCATAGCATGTTGCATCCAAGGATCGTCATGAATCTCCCAACCTTCAATAACACCTCCACATGAGAAACATACAGTTTTATAATTAATTCCATCACCGCCATAAAATAAACCCGCATCAGCCAATTCAATCACCCACCTTTTCTGAGAGTCAGTTGTTGCCCAATAATAATGAAATAAATAAACGCATTTGATGCGTATGATACATGTCATATCGAGGATTGTAGTTTTCAGTTAAGATTTTCATCGCGCAATAAGTAGGTACTTAAAACCATTATTAATGAAAATATAATGAAGTTACGGTTAGTTGCTAACAATTTATATAGACATTCTGTTCGCGCTGTAACTTAGCAATAAAGTTTTTAGACGCCTAACACAATGCGTTGCGGAAGTGGACTGTAGGTATTATATAAAGAAATCAACTAACCTGAAGGGCTTCAACGAGACACATCAATATAGCTACAGAACGGTACCTCTCCTCGTCTCTGTCTTCTAGCTTCTGTGTCTTGGGTCTGTGTCTTATCCAAAGCGCTTCTTCTTTTGTTAAGTTGCTATATTTCACACACGGCGTGTCGTACGTAATTATGCGTAAAGCTAATATGGAGCAGCGGTGCTCATTAGCTACAGTAGTCAAGCGTGACCAGCGGCTTAGAGGGTATTCCGTAGACTGACCTTTATATTAGTCAGTACATTGATGCGTCAAAGAAAGATGAGAACCCCAAAGGATAAGCGAGACAAAGATAGCCAAGACGTGGTTATGAAAACCAAAAATATGCGGGTAAAACAAAATATTGAGCTAAGGCCATTTGATGGCCGCAACATTATCCCCGGCCTTAAAACCACCGGTTTTAAAGTATTGGATAAATAACAAGTATGCTATGCGTAGAAATATAGCGGCATGAAGAAACTAAGATATAGCACTTAGGCAAAAATTTAATATTATAAAGTATGTATATGTAAAGATAAAAATAATTATATATGTATTTTAAATTTGTATAAGATAAATAAATATTATATAAATTTTATTGACTCGGAAGAGGACAAAGACGAACAGCAGGTCTCTTGTAAACCCCTGTCGTAGTCCTCACCGAAGCGACTCGGCAGACGCCGTCAGCGCCAGGGTAGACAGCCTTTACTACACCTAATGGCCACTGAAGCGGTGGACAGTTATCCGTGACAATCACTACGACAGAACCCAATTTGATGGGATTAGAAGGCGTATTCCATTTAGCTCGAGACTGAAGAAGATGTAAATAGTCGTGTTTCCATCGCCTAGAGAACGACTGCACCATCTGGTCTAATAAAGCGTATCGTTTAAGTAAATTAGTCGACTCAGTACTAAAATCGTATGCAGGCAGTTGTCTTAGAGGAGTCGACATTAAAAAGTGAGCTGGAGTTAGAGCACTGAGTTCTGATGGGTCTTCACTCAATGGAGTAAGCGGTCGTGAATTTATAACACATTCAATTTGAGTGATAACTGTCAATAATTCTTCATATGTTAATAGCTGAGAGCCAATAACTCGATATAAATGAGATTTGAAAGCCTTAACATATATTTCATAATGGCCCCCAAAGTGAGGGCTGCGTGGTGGATTTAATTTCCATAAAATGCGATTATGAGCTAATTCATTTGCATAAGATTTATTATATTCATCAGAATTGATAAGCGTATACAATTCTGATAATGCGTTTTTTGCACCTAAAAATACTGTGCCACAGTCCGAGTACATACATGATACTGCACCGCGACGCGATAGAAAGCGTTTTAAGGCGGATAAAAAAGTATTGGTAGAAAGATCGGTCGTTAATTCTATGTGAACAGCGCGAGTTACTAAACACACAAAAATACAGAGATAAGATTTGATAGAACGAACACCTCGCTTACGATACGGGATTATACTTATAGGTCCTGCGTAATCTACAGCCGTGTGTGTAAATGCCTTCGCTTCGTTTACCCTACACGCTGGAAGATCGCCCATAGTTGGAAAAACCTGTTTTGGTTTGTATTTAAAACAAAAGTTACAGTTATGAATGACTTGACGGACAATGTTTCTACATGAAAGAATCCAGTACTTTTGTCGTAAAATTGACATGAGCGCTACAGGTCCCGTGTGACAATTAGTAATATGATAGTACCTTATAATTATTTCGACTATATGACCTTTGCGCGGTAATAATATAGGGTGTTGTTGATCATAAGTCACCTGTGTGTGGCGTAACCGACCTCCTACGCGGAGTAAACCATTGTTATCTATAAACGGTGAAAGTTTGTAAATTAATGATGAACAGCGTTGTCCAGTTTGCAAACGTTTTATGTCGTCTGAAAAATGTAAGGCTTGAAAAGCTTTTAAAAGTTGCAATTCTGCATAATTAATATCAATGGCTGTGAAATTATTTATTAATGGAAGTTTTTTGATAAAGCGATAAATATAAATAATTGCATGTAAAAGAATGGACCACGATGAAATTCGATTAGACAGTGTTATGAGCGGGTGTGACTCGTAGTCTTTACATTGGGTGACTGTTAGTGCAACAGTCTTGCTTTCAGGTAAATTTTCAGGTATACTACTTGAATTTATGCGTGTTATAGGCCATTGAGATGAATCAAACTTTAGCCATTCGGGTCCTGTAAACCATGTATCATAACTTATAAGTTGAGCGGGTGTCAGCCCCCGAGATAAACAATCACTAGGGTTGTGAATCCCTTGAACATGAAAGAAATATTTAGATGGTAAATTATTTATAATTTTTGTAACCCTAGTGGCTACAAACGTTTTTAATAAATGTGGTGCGGAGTGTGTCCAATGCAAAGCAATCATTGAATCACTGAAACAAAATATGTTTTTTATATCATGGCGTTTCTTGTATGTATTGTAAATGCGATTAACTAATTTCGACATTAATACAATGGAACAAAGTTCTAGTCTAGCGATCGAAATAGATTTAAGCGGAGCGACTTTTGATTTAGCGGTGATAAGCGTTACTTGCGGAGTAGAATATGCATCATCGACAACCCTAAGGTATACGACACAGCCATAAGCGCGTTCACTGGCGTCAGAAAAAGCGATGATTGAAATATTTGAGTTTTGTAATGTACCTAAATGTCGGGGTATTTGTAATTCCTTTAATAAGTGTAATTCTTGAAAATATTCAGTCCACAGGTGTAAAATATCTGAGGGCGGTTCATCATCCCAGTCTAATTTTAAGATAAATAATTTTTGAAGGATTAACTTCGCGTATAAAATCGTAGGTGCGATCAGACCTAAAATATCAAACTGTCTCGCTATGACGGATAGAATGTTTCGTTTGGTACAAGGATGATTATCAAGCGATATGGCGAATGAAAACTTGTCACTTTCCGGCGACCATTGTAAGCCAAGTACCTTTTGACTAAGTTTAGATTCTTCAAAGGGAACAGTTGATGAATAGCGTGAGGAAACCGGCAGTGATTCGAGTAATTCTTGCGAGTTACTGGACCACTTGGCTAACTCAAAACCACCTGTCTTAAACAGTCCTAGCAACTCATCTCTGAGTAGCGAGGATGCACTGACTGTGGGAAGCGAGTAACAGATATCATCTGTGTAAATATTATTTAAAACTACATTTGCGGCGTGTGGATAAAGGGAGGCTTCATCTTTACATAACTGTTTAATAACACGTAAAGCTAGAAAAGGACTACTTCGTAGACCAAAACAAACGCGGTTGAATTGATAGACGGATAGCGGATCTGATGAATCAAAGCGAAACAAAAATTTTTGAAAATTGCGGTACTTTTTTATGACGTCAATTTGTAGGTACATTTGACGAATATCTGTGGTGAAAGCTACAGAATATAAACGAAAATTTAATAAAATTAGAAATAAATCATTTTGCAAGTTACTTCCGGTATGTAAAATATCGTTTAGCGATACGTTAGTGTCGCTTTTGGCGCTTGCGTCCATCACCATACGAATTTTGGTTGTAGTTTTGTCATTGCGTATTACTACATGATGCGGTATGTAATAACTTAACTGCTGACAGTCATTGTCTACTAGTGAAATATAGCCTTTCAATAGGTATTCGCGAATTATTTGATTATATTCTGATCGTAATTCCTTACTTGAAATCAATTTTCGTTCCAATGACAAAAATCGTCTTTTTGCGGGTAGAAATGAATCACCCAGTAGGGTAGGCGAATTGCAAAATGGTAAGGGAACAGAGTAGCGACCAGTGGTTACGTCACGAGTACACTGGTTTGTAAAGATGAGTTCACACTCGCGGTCAGCTTCGCATAAAGGAATTTCATGAGTAACTTCCTCGAGTTGCCAAAATCGTTCAAGAAGTTTATATAAGGGTTGTTCCTGATCTATACATGTTAGAAATGAATTAAATATTTTTAAATTACTATTTTGCGTGGGTGTATTACCAATGATCATATAACCAAAAATGGTCTCAAATCCAGTAGGAGTCCCAAGTGGACCCTTTAAACGGCCTGTTAGTAATATTTGAGAAAATAGCGGAGCTCCTAATAAAATATCAACTTCTGAGGGGCAGTAAAAATTATTATCTGCTAGAGAAACGTCATTAAATTGTTGTAAAATGCTTTTATCAACTTGAGTTGTTGGTAAATTATCAGTTATGCGGTCAATAATAAATGAATTTAAATTTATTGAAATATTATTGTCGTACTGAGAGAACAGTCTTAGTGTGGTCGCACCCTTAATTGTGTTCGAAGACGAACCAATACCTTTAACTATCAGGTTATGTGTTTTGTCAATTTGTAAATTTAATTCATGACAGCGTTTTAGGGTTATGAGGTTATTTTGAGAACCTGGATCTATTAAAGCGCGTAATAAGTGGGAATGACCTTTAGAATCGTAGGCAACAACTTGCACAGTACCTAATAAGCAAGTTACATTGTTTAGCGTATTAGATAGGTTACATAATGAAATGTTATTATTTTGCGTAGATGCGTGTTTTTCGTTCGTAGGAAAGATGTTTGTTAGCGGTGCGGGATGCGGAGAGTGCGGTGGCTGCGCGGCTAGCGGGGCGCATGAGGTCCCGGACGACGACGACTGGTCGGCGCGGGAGGTTGCGGCGGCTGGAGCGTGCGTTTGCTCCGTATTCATTGTGCGACGACCGTGCGAGTGCGCCGAGTAACACAACAATGAATGATGTTTACGATTGCAGAATCGACATAAAGATGTAGATTTACAGTGAGATATGCGATGCGTTAGGCTTAAACAATTTACACATGCGTTGTTTTGTTTTATAAAGTTGAATTTAGCGTTATTATTTAATGTTAAAAATGATGAGCATTTATAAAGGTTATAGTGATTCGTTTGTTTACAAAGTGGGCATTGAAAGTTGTGTTTAAAAGATGAAACTAGTGAGTGAGTAGTTTTTAACGGCGGTTGTTTAAGGGTAGTATTTGTTTTAGAAATTGAGTTGTAGGACGTGCGTTCTAATATTTTAGCGTGTTCCCGTAAGAAGGTTATTAAATCTTCATAAGTAGGAATACCATTGCTACGATTAGACATTTCGAAACTACGTACTGTGTCGGTATCTAACTTTTGCAGTGCTAGGTATAATAACATAAAGTTTGACAAATCTTCGAGTGAAAGGGCTTGAAGGCAGGACACGGAAGAAGCAAAAATGTCTAAAAATGAATTAATATTTTTTGAACATGCGTTTGTAAAAGGTTTGAAATTATAAATTTGATCTAAATAAGCGGATCCTAAGCTGCGTTTATCTTCATACTTATTTACTAGTGTACGCCATACTAAGTCATAGTTGGCGGCTGTCGGTGCAATTCCCGTGCATACTGTAAGTGCGCGACCTGACAATTTACCTATCAAATATTGAATGCGTTCGTTGTCACTCAACTCAGGATTATTGTGAATTGCGTTCTTGAAGTTTTCATAAAATATGGGCCACTTATTTGGCTCACCAGAGAAACTAACTAAGTCTAACTTAGGCAATTTGATAATTGATTTCCGAGGCGGGGATTCATTGTTATCCGTTTTGACATCGGATGAGTTTGGACTGGATAATTTATCGAGAGTTCGTTTGCAGCGACAGTACATTTCATCAAAGGATATTATAGTTTGGTAATTAGGCTCAGTATCAGGGTCTAACTCCAACTCCAATTCACTTATTTCGTCGATTAAAGAATGAAATGTGGTACGAGTACCCTCAAGCGTGATGACTTTAGTTAAAAATAACTCCTTATTTGTTTCATCATCAAATGCTACTAAAGATTGATTAAATATAGTTTGAACTGCGGCAAAGATTGCATTACGTTTAGCAATGAGTTTTTTCAAACTTAGAGATGTCCTACTCGAGACTTTATCACCGGCCATCTTGAATTACGCTCCTTATGCTACCAGACAAGATGGTGGCACTCAGTTCAAGGCGGAAACTTAATAGAAGTTAAATTTATGTAATGTAAATGTATAATAATGGATATATAGATAATAAACTATAGATTTTATTTTTATAAATAAAATAACTATATACCTATGCGTAAAACTGGATAGGTATCCAATTATAATAATGCGTATTGATAAACGATTGCGTAAAGAATATAGATAAATATAAAACTAGGAATGCGGAAGAAAGTAACGACACGAAAATGGAAACGAGAATGAGCTTTGAAGGTTATCAGGCTCGAAGACCAAAAAATGTTCGCGCTGTAACTTAGCAATAAAGTTTTTAGACGCCTAACACAATGCGTTGCGGAAGTGGACTGTAGGTATTATATAAAGAAATCAACTAACCTCAAGGGCTTCAACGAGACACATCAATATAGCTACAGAACGGTACCTCTCCTCGTCTCTGTCTTCTAGCTTCTGTGTCTTGGGTCTGTGTCTTATCCAAAGCGCTTCTTCTTTTGTTAAGTTGCTATATTTCACACACGGCGTGTCGTACGTAATTATGCGTAAAGCTAATATGGAGCAGCGGTGCTCATTAGCTACAGTAGTCAAGCGTGACCAGCGGCTTAGAGGGTATTCCGTAGACTGACCTTTATATTAGTCAGTACATTGATGCGTCAAAGAAAGATGAGAACCCCAAAGGATAAGCGAGACAAAGATAGCCAAGACGTGGTTATGAAAACCAAAAATATGCGGGTAAAACAAAATATTGAGCTAAGGCCATTTGATGGCCGCAACACATTCATTAGATTTTGGGGGGAAATTTGGGGAGGGGAAGGCGAGTATATATCTTTAATGACATACTTATTTGTTTGAAATAAAATATATATATATTTTTTTTAAGACATTTATTCTCAAGACACCATTTTTTTAAACACAGTACATTTCTTAAAGCACATATTTTATCATGATAAATACAACTATACAAATCTTGGGAATGTAAATATTGATCATAAAGACTTAACAAACTAGGACAGCCTTTGTCTTCTAAATTATATATGTTATTATTTTCTAAAATACTTTGTACCCAAGACACTTTTTCTAAACCTTTGACGTAGATATATTTATCCTTTACAATATCTGTGATTAATTTCGGATAATCTGAATAGGATATAACTCCTTCACTCCAATATATCTTTCTATTACGTTGAATCCAATTTACTTGCCTCCGTTCTTGTTTTGTTAATTTATGATATGGAAAAGGCGGTTTAATCAAAAACACCTGTATTTTATCATCACACAATATTGCAATTTCTTTTACTATGAATTCATTTGCTTCTGTTTTAAAACCTTGAACATCTACGATAGCAGTCATGACAATTTTCGCACTATGTTACTCAAAGGTTTATATTCCACAAGCCGATCGTTAATTATTAAACAATATCCAGTCGTATTATCTGGTATCGGCGAAGAGCATTCAATTTCCAGCCGTACATCTACAGGACCAGTTTTTAAACTATCGTTTTGTCTTGAACAGTCTATAATAAAGAGAGGAGCCTTTTCCTTAAAATTGATTATATCAAGCAACGGGTCTGCAGGACAGTTGTAGTACGTCTGACGAAATTTTACATACATCTCGTATAATATATTATATTTGCTCTCAGTAAATTTTAAGCCTAGAGGCTCGTACGGATAATACTGTGAATTTAAAAATAGCGTTATATTTGTTACTCCGCAATGATCAAACAACGAACTATCTTTCGTTTTATTATTTTTTCTATTAGTTTGTAAGCAAAAAATTACATATCGTGGTCTTTCTAACTGAGATGCAGTCTTAATTGACCAAGAATGCTTAGTAGTTTTAGGAAGTAATGGATACTCGTATAAATCCGAATTTCTAAACGCAATTTGAATAGCTTTATCTCTTTTTAAATATTTTAGAAGTGTCAGTCGTTCACGGTCAGACACTTTTATGTGTGGTACACGCCATTGTATTCTTTGCACATCTATTTGAAAATGAGCAACATCATCAGTCAATATGATGCTGTTTAAGTTAGAGTTACTTCTGTTTAGTATATAAATTTAAAAAAAAAAATAATTGTAAAGCTCATGTTTACAATTTATCAAAATTTTATTGTAATCCTCTGCAAACCCTAAAATCTTATTAAGAGGTATGATAGCACTAAAGCGACCATCACTTTGAAATCCGTCCATATTCCAGCCCCATAAGGCAGCAACTTTATTTTCTCCTTCATTCATTGATACGTATGACTTTATTGTTGATGTTATTCCAGAATTTTTAATACGATCTATTTCAATACCGTTTATTTCGTATCTGATATCTTGAAACAAGAACATAACAGGGTTATTACTGAACGTAATTAAATTGAACTGGCTGATGGTAGGACGTATATGTCTTGTTGGTGTATTGGAATTCTGATTTCATCATTTTCTCTGAAGCTGTTGTTGTAGGGATTGTAAGAATGGACTTCATAACTTTCAATCGAAGTATCGAAGTGTAGTGATTCATTAATCTGTAGCATATTCATACTTTAAACCCTAGGGCTTTAAGGAAATCTTTATTTGTTCTAGTCAATTTTTTAACTTTTTTCTTACGTCTTTGCACTTTAGTGGCTGTAGAAGAAATAGAGTGCTTTATATTAACCGCAGGGATTTTATAATATAATATCATATCGTTTTTTTTAAATGAAGTTTGTGCCTCTTTGAAGTTAACGCAATAACCGGATATTATATTTTTGTTTACTGGAAAGTAAATAACGTTTTTCGGTATTTCTTTGAACTGATGAGCTGCTGCAGTATTAAATATGAATTCATGTATTATATGGGTTGGTAATCCGTTTGAGTATGAACCATGGACTAGATCACATTCGATTCTAATCACAGGCAAAATATTGTTCTTAATATATCCTTCTGGTGTTGAATTTAATACTGAAAAATATAGCAATCCGCACTCGTAATGACCAGATAAACTTAGAGGTGGTTGAAAGTATGAATCCAGTTCTGATTTATTTCCAGAGATGGGAACCGTTAAAGACATGCTCGCATACTGAACACGTCTGAACGATACTGTTTATTTTATTTCTTGATCAGACCAAAAATTATTTAAAAACTTTAAACAAAGACGTCCACAATTGAAAGGGTGATTGCGTTGTACATTATCATAATTATAGTGAACTTCATTACCTACATATTTTATAAATTCTTTAGGGGGTTTAAGATTTCCGTAACTATTAAAGTATTCTACATAGTCATTGTATTTTATATAGGCTACCCAATGAGATCCAGGATTTTCAGAATTATCTAAATTGATTACTCCACACTCTATTTTGAAAGGTTTTTTGGGGAGCTCATCTCTCATAAAGACACCTCGAAAATATGGAATATTATTACCATACTTCATAATGTCAATGTTTGTTAAGGCTCTCTTGGGTAGCCGGTATTTTAGTTTTTTTCTTTCGATAAAAAAATTCCAAGCCCATTTTTATGAGGTTTAAGATGTAATCCCCTTCCGATGCGAATAGCCTCCATCTTTTCATTGTGTCGCTTCAATTCATCAAAACTCTTTTTTGCCATTTTAAATTCGTTTATGGTTTTAGCAATTCCAGCAGCGCCTCCTGCTAAAGCTCCAGCCGCTGATAGCCCCGCAAAAATAGGAATCAAAGGTAGAATTCCACCAGTTTTTGGTATAGGAATAACTCGCGGATTTTTTATAGATGAATCATTTACTAATTCTCTTGCAGCAGCCATAGCTAACTCTATTGCCATTTTTTTGCCTTTTGGTTTCAATTTCTGTATGTGTCTTTTTGTTTTATTAATAACATTTTTTTATTTATTTTTAAAACCATTGCCAGACGTTACTTTTTTCGAACATTTTTTATTTCGGGTACGATTTTGTAAGCCCGCTCCAGTTTTAACTTTCGTTTACATAGCTTTTCTTACTAGATGTGCTGCGAACTTTTCTCCTACACTTGCATCTGGGGCTATTGTCCGCTGTTTAGCCATTTTTAATAATACTAAATCTGCCTTATGCCGATCCCTTAAGTGTTTTGACTTGTGATAGGCAATATCGTGCTCTTTACAATATTCGTCTAATTTATTCACACCGTTATCACTGCGCGAAAGTCTTTTAATAAGATTTGTGCCAGGACCGCAATAATTATATCCAGCTAAATGTAATTCAAAAGGTAAATTATTAATAAGCCAATTGAGAAGACTACTCTCTCCAATACACATCATGTGACTGACCAATTATAAATTGAACACTTAATAAATATAGCAATTTTTATTAATAAATAAGAAATGTTAATATTTACATAATTTCTTTGTTATAATATGTTCGACTTATCAATCCAGCTGTTTTCAGAGGATGAAAATCCCAACCATTTTACTAAAACCTTATTTCTTTTCCGTCTAAGAACTTTTTCAACCAGATATACAGTAGGATATTTTGTTTTTTGAAGCTCTTGTACATAAAATGCTCCTAAAATAGGCTGATTTCTGATAACATCTTCAATTAAGTAGGTTATAGGAGTTGTATTCTGTATTTTTCGAATTTTAAATATTTTTGTCGACCAATTTGGAGTATACCCTTTTTCAAATGTTCCTTTGTATTTACTGATACGTACATAATCACCCACTTTAAATTTACTTTTTGATATGATTTTTTTTTTCTGAATTCACATATTTTTCTAATATTAGTTTTTTATTAATAGTATTCACATTTGCTGGTTTTTCATCAATTGTTCGATGATGTGTATGATTGTATTTATAAATAACATCATAAAGAGTGTTATTAATCCAGTTGAAGTAACCTTTCATACTAAATTCTTTGTTCAACTTAGACTTCAATGTTCTGATGAATCGTTCAACTATTGAGGCTTTTTTTGTTGAGAAGGTTGAATAATGATTGATGCGAAAGCATTCCATGAGTTAACTATATTTTTTATTGTAAAATTCTGTCCCATCATCAGTTTGCAAATTCTTAGGCACACGACCTTTGTCCAACAGCATCTTAAAAGTGTCACACACACTATCCTTGGATTTGGTTTTAAGAGGAAAGGTCCAACCATATTTTGAAAATGTATCGATAATAACAAGAATATACCTAAAATTCTTATTTTCTAAGGCAAAAGATTGCATATCAATTGAATCTGCTTGCCATAAATCGTCTATGTCTCTCATAATAACACGCCTTCGTGGAAAGTTCACTCTTGCGTTTTTATGAATTTCATTTACGACATCTGCTTTGCTCATGTTGATATTTTTGCAACTCTTGTTATTTACAATCTCTTCAACTTGCCAGTTTCACAAAAAGTATAATTAAACGGTTTTTTCTAATACACTAATGAGTTTTGCCAATGCTCGCAATGGATAAGTCAGTAATACTAAATCAAAATCTTGTCACAGCCACTATTTATTATTTAATTATTTCAGCTTCTTTTAATTCCTCAATTATAGATAAAATTTCATTATCATGATTTGTATTGCCAGCATCTCTTGAAGCTATTAATAACTTTAACCTCTCAACCAACTCATTGGGGTCATCCCAATATACTAAATCAGTATTGTTTTTATATTTTTTTAGTTTCGGTAAGTTACCTCCAAGTTTAATCTCACTTTTGTCAATTAAAGTTTCAGAAAATAATGGTTTAATTATCTCACGATATTTTCTCCCTTTATCACCTCTTATTTTGGCCATTAGGGTTAAAATCTCGTTTATGCGCATTTGTATAATGTAACATATCCTTATAGACAAGTTTATCTTTGCTCGATATTAACTTTAAATCAGGTTTTTTTTGCAGTAAAAGTTCTTTCAGACCAGGAGTCAAATTATAAGTTTTATCATTGATTTTAATCAAGATTGTATTATCATTATTTAAACTATCAATTGCAGAAAATGAAACAACTGAATTACCCATAAGTAATTTTTTGTGTTCACTTCTTATTCCGAATGGTATATTAACACCATCATATATACCGTAAATGTCGTCACCTTCTAATGAAATATCTAAACTATCTGTCAATGCCTTCTTAGAATTATGTTCCAACAATTCTGCAGAATTAAATTTTGGTTGATCATAATTACTGAACTTAGTAGATAAGGTAACGTTATTTTCATCTGATTCAATTTCTTCAGAAGTAGTCAGAGCTGTATTTTCTGTATTTTTATTTTTTTCTATAGAACTATTAGAATCAACAAGAGCTTTAAGAGGATCTGTCACTGGTTTAAACATTTTATCAAGTGACAAGTTCGTTGTATGTTCCTGAGTTTTCATTCGTTTTATTTTATTTTTTATTGAGTCAACAGACTTCATTAATTCCATTTTAATGTTTTTCTCCATCTTACGTTATCACAACTGTGTTCAACTAAGAGAGGAATAACACTAGCAATATTTTTGTATATGATTCATTTATATGTACCTACAAGTATCGGCATTCATTCAAATTTAAAAATGTGTCAAAATTCTGCTTGTATCTTCCATTATTTAATGATGACTCTTTGTTAATAAGAAGAAAGTTATGAGGGTTACTCCAAACAGTTTTACAAATATCTTTGAACTCATTCCACGATAGATCAGAGTTTATATGTTCTTCAAAATAAAAATAAAATATATTATAAGAAAATTATCATTATTGCGTAATAACTGTTTCGGGATTTTGAGTAGGTTTGCGATAAATAAAAGCAATCGATGCTCTTATGTCTACCCATAAATAAATAAATAATAAATAAATACTTCTGACACTCACACAACATTATCTAGCCTAAATTAAGTTTCATAAAGAACTTGTGTTATGGATACTAGATAACTGATATACTTGAGAAATATATAAACATACATATTTTTTATTAGAATAAACATATAAACATCCATGACTTGACGGCTAATATCTGTGTTCATCACACAAATATCCGCCGCCGCTGGGATTAGAACCCAGGACCTCTGGCATAGAAGGCAATATATGTTACCACTACACCAGCCGGTCGTCAATGCAGAAATAATTGCGGATGTTTATTTGGTTTTCACAAACGACATCATCAAATATAAATATAGAAATTGGTAAAGCTTCACTTGGAGATAATATACAATATATTATCTATTCTATACATATAATAAAATGGTAGGAAAGTCAAAACTGTACATTGAATATTTTTTTAAAAGAATACTTGGGGTATGATCTACAATCGAAACAGAAACAAAAAATATAGTTTTTAGAATTTTGTCTGTTTGTCTGTTTGTCTGTTTGTCTTTCCGGGATAAACTCAAAAAGTACTGCATGGATTTACTTCAAATTTGGCATGAAGATAGTTAAGAAGTCGGGTCAACATATAGGCTACATATTATCACGCTAGCAGTGTTATAATCGTAGGTGCGTTTGGTGCTGCATAGCGTTCACGCAGACGACGTCGCGGGCAGCAGCTAGTTATAATTATAAAAATATACATAATTAAGAAAATTAAAAAACATAAACAAAATAATATCCTAAATATAAAAGCAAAGTACGTACTTGGAATTAGCTTTTTACGAAATTATATGTTAAAACAAAATTATAATAAAAAGAAAATAAAAAGTTGTAGCGAGCTTAAACATTCAGATTAAACAATTGATAAGGTGCCGTTTGAACATAAAAATATTACAATTGAATACATCAACATCAAGCTCACACCCATCCAACACACTATTTAAAGTTATACTGGCTCTAGTCAAGAAACTATTTTGCCTATAGTTGGTTGATGCCATCAGAACTGCTATGGGTCGCTATCGCCTCATGGACCTTGTCGGCACAGAAAAATTTATGGAACTCAAAAGCTGTGGACTATCAATATGGCCGTTAATAAGTTTCAGCATGAATACAATATCGGCTATAATTCTGCGTGTTGTTAGCGGCACCAGGTGCTGCTCTTCGCAAATACTGACATATTCGTCAGATTTGTAGGGCTTGTGCATTTTGAAACACAGGAACCTCACAAATTTTTGTTGAACGCGTTCAATTCTATCGATATACGTATGATATCTAGGATTCCATATTTGTGAAGCGTATTCTAGTTAACTCCTTACGTATGCGCAGTACAATATTTTTAATGTCTTGATTTTAGTGAATCACACTAAATTTCGCATTATAAAACCAAGTGTTTTGATCTCTTTACTGACGATCATATCTATGTGTGAGTCAAATAAGAGCTTGGAATCGTGTATAACACCAAGATCTCGCATCTCTTTTACCTGTTGCAGGCTGTGTCCATGAATACTGTACTGATATTTTATAATATTAAGTTTACGGGAGAAGGTTACGGCAAAGCATTTTGTAGAATTCAGACTTAAGTTATTTATATTACAGTAATCACTAAGTCGATTAAGATCAGATTGCAAGGCTATACAATCCTGCAATGAACAAATTTATGCATATATTTTCATGTCATCAGCAAAGTAAGTCAGTCTAGAATTTGAGAAACACTTTTCAATATTATTAATGAAAATATTATATAATAGAGGGCCCAGAATTGAGCCCTGTGGCACTCCACTAGGGATAATAAATAACCCAGCTTGACATGTAATTGTTCATAACCATAGCCTGAGATCTATTATTCACGTATGATGCAAACCATCTCAGTAAGTCACATCTTTATCGTCATTGAACTCATTAAACTGTATCTGTGGCACTCTTGTTGGAGCTAACGATAAGTTGGCGATTTTAAGATGTTAGTATGACTTTATAGTAACGGAAGTATGTTGGTAGCACTGTTAAAGAGGGCGCTAAATGCAATGAATGACTGACATTTGATTGCAGCGCCATAGGTTATATCTTGAAGTAGGATCACTGACCTCTTTATTTACCACTGGACTGGCTGTTCCGTAAGTTTGACAGCTATTTTTTTGTGCCTATTTGAAGCGCCACTAGCGAGTAGCGAGTGTCCGCAGAACTAATTTTGACGTATATTGCAAGTGGCCGCCAGAGAAGTGCTTGCTTATTGTTAAGTGATTTTATATTTTTTTAATATAAATTCGAATTTTATGTTGTTATTGTTATAAGCATTATATAAAAGTTATCAAGAATGAGGACATGTGTATATTATAAGCGACTAGTTTTAGTACCACGGACACTCGCTACGTCCGACAGCGCCAAAATGGCGATTAACAAACGGGCACAAAAGCACTTTGACAGCCACCAGTCCAGTGGTAAATATAGAGGTCAGTGAGTAGGATGATAGCAAGTGACACAGATACGGTTAGGACTAGTGTTGCCGAACTATCGATATTAAAACTATCGATAGTTTATATCGAAAATCATGTACCCTATCGATAGGCCTATCGATAGTATCGATACAGTCGATAGTATCGATACTGTCGATAGCACAGAACAAGGCAATACTATCGAATGACTGCAATACTATCGATAGTATTGTAGTTCGTTAATAACAAACTATCGATAGTATCGATACTGTTGATGTTATTTACAACGATACTACTATTACTAACGATACTATTGCAAATTGTTAAACTATCGATAGTCCAAAACAGTCGATAGTATCGATACTATCGATAGTATCGTTGTAAATAAAATCAACAGTATCGATACTATCGATACAATCGATAGTTTGTTACTAACGAACTACAATACTATCGATAGTATCGATAGTATTGCACTCATTCGATAGTATTGCCTTGTTCTGTGCTATCGATAGTATCGATACTATCGATTGTATCGATACTATCGATAGGCCGATCGATAGTCTTACGATTGTTTGGCTATCGATAGACTATCGATTAATCATCGATAGTCGACTATCGATCGGCAACACTAGTTAGGACGGCTAGGTGCGCGGACGTATCTCGGACTGACGGTCGATAGTAGCTCGGTATTAATTGAGTTGGCATTGTAACTGTAAAGTAACTGGCGGAACGGACTCGCGAATTAAGATTTTGTTGTGATTTAGCCAGGGTTTTGTATAGCTTGCACAGATGTGACAAGGTAAAATTGTTTTGAAATAACGTACGGTTTGTCAAGTATCAAATGGTTTTTCGTATCGGCCCAGGTTTAAAATTCATTTGTGTTTCGATTTATCTTGTCAAAATTCATGTTAAATTAAAGCTTAGCTGTTTTGAAATAACAATATAGTGTTGCTTAGTAAAAGTTTTCTTGGACTGGATTTGATTTGAAATTAATTGAAGTAAAGTGGAAATTTAACATGGTATCGATTTAATGCTAACGTGTGAGAATCAGTAATGAATTCGGTCTTATTATTTTGGTCAAAAAAAGGAACTAACATCTCGTTTTGCATTACGTTGATTAGGATTGACAAAACTAAAGGTTTTTGCTGTAATTGATTTATGTGGATCAGCGGTATACAAGTCGCTCAGAATGTTACATCCTCGGTGCATTCGTAGACGTAGGTGTAAAATCGGGCTTCATTTCCCGTCTCAGTGCGGCCATGACTGTGAGTGGCGTGCGTTTAGCATTTTGAGGATGTAAGTAATGTGTGATGGTGCCTGCCGGAGGGAGATGCCCCTTTTGGTGTCTACCGGATGGAGGTTACCCGTGTTTGTTTTCTAGAGTATTGTATACTGCGCGATCTTGGAACCTTTATTGTGGCTTAATGCGTTTTTTTGAACCTTTAGTACCTGCTTGGTAGATAGTAATGATATCACGGTTGAGCGGGTGAAATCTTCTTTCTGATTATCGTGTATCCGTGACTCGGTAGAAATCGCTTTGTATCTTGCCAATCTTAGATTATTTTGCTGCGATTCTTAGGAGACACGTTTTCTTATGTTTTGGTAACAGTAAACTTGTTATTATTTTGGCAATTGAAACGTAATATTACGATAGTGTGTGTTTAATGGATCACGGAGATAGGTTATAACGTCGAGATTGAAAATGCGTTTAAATAATACTTTGAATTCGTTGCGATTGACAAAAGAGCTGGATTTTACTGTCGAACTGTTTGCGGTTGTCGAACAATTTTAATACTTTGTTGTTGTGAATTATGAAGTACAATGCAATGCTCTTATTGGTTTGATATACGCCATAACCGGATGGAAGTTATGAGTGTGAGTTGATATAACCGGATAGAGGTTATGAGTGTGCGGTGATGTAACCGGATAGAGGTTATGTTACGTTTTGTGACGGGATGGACGTCACTGCAGAAGAGATTTGCATTGTTTGCTAATTAATTGGGTTATTCTAGCAGCTTATGCTTGCTTTGTTTATTGTTCGACCGCTGTCAAATTGTTTGATGTTACATTCAAAGTAAATTTCATTGTTTAATGTGCGGTTTTCTTATCGAAAGTATTATGGTTCGTACAATGCGTTGACGTTAGCCGATTCCTACTGAGTTTCTTGCTGGTTCTTCTCAGTAGATGGATCTTCCGAACCAGTGGTAACTTTACGTAAATTGTTAAATCGTGGATTTAGAATTTTGATGGAAATATTAAATTGAAGTAAAATTAAAAAAATCTGTAGCGGTTAAAGTTTTGAAGTTGTCAAAAGTACAAGTATCCATTGCAGTTGTAAAGAAAGATGTTATTTTTGGTGTTTGGAAGAGATTTAATGTGTTGTGGATACAGGTTCTCGTTCGTTGGTTTTGTGACTACGCCAGAATAATTCTGGGTAGTGTGTTGAGGGAGTCATTGGTTGACTCAGGTTTCCCGTGGGGAAATGATGTAATTGCTGTTAACCACGAACAATATACCTTGTTGTTAAAAATGAAATTAATGGATTTCAATGTTTGATTTGGAGATAATTGTTTCTCAATGGTGCTGGAAACATGGTTAACTAAAGCGGTATTTTTGTTGTTGAGTATTCTAAAAGATTTATAATGTAAAGAATTCAAACTTGTGTTTTTCTTTTGAGAATTTGCCTGAATTTGCCAGGAGTGGCCGAGCCGCCACTTTGGTATGATTGTTTCAGAATATCACACGAGGACGTGTTCCATCGCGGATGGCCGTGTTGGAGCTAACGATAAGTTGGCGATATTAAGATGTTAGTATGACTTTATATTAACGGAAGTATGTTGGTAGCACTGTTAAAGAGGGCGCTAAATGCAATGAATGACTGACATTCGATTGCAGCGCCATAGGTTATATCTTGAAGTAGGATGATAGCAAGTGACACAGATACGTTTAGGACGGCTAGGTGCGCGGACGTATCTCGGACTGACGGTCGATAGTAGCTCGTTATTAATTGAGTTGGCATTGTAACTGTAAAGTAACTGGCGGAACGGACTCGCGAATTAAGATTTTGTTGTGATTTAGCCAGGGTTATACCCAAGCCCACAGACTCGGTACTAAGTAACTGTCTAGTGATTAATTCTATCGTGATTTGTGAGTAACGCTTCTTTTTTTCGTTTTTGTTTTTCGACACTCTGCTCAATACTTCTCGCAAAAAAAACAATATTTTGGCTGAAAATTAGTCTTCGAGATAAAGGTTTTCAAATTTGAGCCTATTTTCATGCAGTAACAAACTGATCACAACGTTTGTTTTACCACAATTTGAGGGACCACAAATCATACAACGAATCGTGTTTGGAAAAAAAGCGCTATGTCTAATATCTTGCGGAGAATCACCAAGATTGAATTTTTTTACGTTTAGAGATATGGGTTATTTGATCAACTTCATCTTGTCAATTAACTTAATTATTATCTAACATAGACATTGTATACTTTATTTTGGATGTAACTTATTACCACATAGACTTGTCACTACAGGAATGATTCTATTCTCCTTTTTCAGATTAAATATGAACTAGCTATTGACTCATATTACACATCGTGCATCAAATACTTATCTTTTGTATTGATGATAGAATAAACCATCACTTCGCATGTGGTTTTTGGTTAAGCAGGTCGGATTTAGAACTTTTTATTCTCAAGGTAAGTGTTATTTTAATTAATATAATTAATTATTAAAATTAATTATAATATGTAAAACAGATTCATTAAATTGTACAATTTTAGAGGTCACTTGATAAGCCTCATCTTGACATTCATCTTATATGTTGAATTATTTAGATACCTACTTTATGATTATTATTTAGTAACTTGTTCCTGCTTCAGAATTTGATGGAAGACTCAGACTCAATAATGAATCCTTTTTACTACGCTCAAGATAGAGAAAGCTGGTATAATGAAGAAGCGGCAAAATCATGTGAGGAGCATCAAAAACGGAAAACTGAAGAACAATCTATAAAATTGAAAATCTAATACTTTGAAGAATAAATATTTTTTCATACGTAAAAAGCCTGGACATGTTAGTCATTTAATAAAAAATATTGTACCTGATGTGAGTGGCCGTAATATGGAGGATATTGAACCTGATAATGCTAGTGTGAATGTGCAGTATTTAGTAACTAGTGATTATGATGACATTATGAATGAAACTGATAATTTAGTATGTAAAATTGTAAAAAAAATAGGCAAATCCAACATGTAATATTTTATATCTTTCTTTTAACATATTATTGTTTTTGATATGGTTTAAAATTAAAAAAAAATACTAATAATGTTTTTAAGTTTATTTTTTGTAATTAAAATGCTCAATTATTCTTAAATAAATGAAAAATGTGATAAATAATTTTTTTATTAAAAACATTATTAAAACATTGCAATGCTTCACTTTAACTGGGATTCACAATTTCTGTAAAGAAATTGATCTCGGGTGGTCTTAGCTGCAAAGCTTATACCATTAGATGGAGCTACGTTAGCAATATAACGTAAAAACAAAAATGTGGTAAGTAATTTCGAGGCGTAGCGCCAGGCCCCGGTAGCTCAGTTGGAAGAGCACTCGTCCGGCAAACGAGAGGTCCTCCCAGGTTCGAATCCTGGTCGGGTAATTCTTATTTATCACATTTTTCATTTATTTAAAAAAAATATTGTTATTTTGATATTTGCATTTTATTTCATAGTACTATATCATATCTTCAAATAATTATTTTATTTAAAAAACAAACAAAACAAATTTTGCTTTAAGATTATACCCAGTAAAAGGAAAAAACAAAAAGCCTAAATTAACTCCTAAAATTGCCTTATCTAAACTATAGGATGCACCTTCTACGTCTTATGTTATTCGCAAGGAACCAGGAAAAGCACACCATTTAATATATATTTGTGATTTAAGTTATAATAATTTAATGAGTATGTAGGTACCTAGATAAAAGTTGATTCTACATACAGTGTTTTTAATCACCTAATAAATTAGTAGATGTTACCTATTATTAATAAACACTGCATATAGTTATGACAAGCTTAGTTTAGACATAAAAGTATAGTTATAATAACGTTATTCATGACATAATTTTTACACAGTGTTTATAAGAGAGAAAATCTTTCGGAAAGGAAGAAAAAAAAAACAAATAAATATAGATTATACATTTATTGATTATAACTAGTTACATTCGTTTATAAAAAGCAATATTCGATTATACACTTATTACACATTTAATTCAATTGTAATTAGCTTTTATATCTTACAACATAATTTTTAGCTCAGCAGAACAAATAGAGTAAGTAATTTAGACGACCGGCTGGTGTAGCGGTAACATACATTGCCTTCTATGCCAGAGGTCCTGGGTTCGAATCCCGGTGGCGACGGATATTTGTGTGATGAACACAGATATTAGTCGTCAAGTCATGGATGTTTATGTTTATTTAAGTTTATTCTAATAAAAAATATGTATTTATTCAATATGTACCTATGTTTATATATTTCTTAAGTATATCAGTTATTTTTTTTATTATTTATTTATTCATAATAGGAACAAACAGTTTCTTATAAATTATAAAAATCACTATAAATAAATACTACATAAACCAATAGTTCCCTAAAAGAAGTAGAGTTAAACAGAAAGTACAATTTTGTAATTCACCTATGAAGTTTTTTTTTTAAACAGAAGGCCTTTAAGTGGGGATTTAATTAATTACTTGAAGCTGGTCATGTGGCCGACATTACAAAAAAAAGAAAAGATTTAAAAATAAATGACAAAAAAAAAAAATTTTTTTTAAAAGAAATAATAATAATAATAATAATAAGATACCAAAAACTACTGCAAGTACATTATACGAGACCGCCTTTTACACTCTGACCTATGCAGAAAATGCCACAGTAGTCCAGAAACTATTCAACACATAACAGGAGCCTGAAAAGCAATAGCCCAGACTGATTATAAACACAGACACGACCAAGTATCAGCAATCATACATCAGCACATAGCCTATAAATTCAAATTGTTACAGAAAAAGATCCCTTACTACAAATATAAGCCAGATGTTGTCATTGAAAACGCCAACGTAAAACTATACTGGGACCGAACTATACTCACTGACAAAACAATATCATGCAATAGACCAGACATCACCCTCCATGATAAAATCAACAACACTGTTTATCTTATTGATGTAGCTATACCTAATACACACAACCTCCAGACGACTCATACTGAAAAACTTAATAAATACATTGACCTGGGTATAGAAATTAAAAGGCAATGGCGTGCTCATTCCGTAACAACAATTCCGATCATACTCTCATCTACAGGCGTAATTCCCAAAACACTCCATCAGTCACTTAAACTATTAGAAATGCATCCACTATCTTTCATACAGCTGCAAAAAGCAGTAATAATGAACACTTGCCGACTTGTGCGAAAATTTCTCTCAATATAGGTAATTCAGTTATATATAAGCATCATGTCTTAGCCAAAAGCTCGCATAGATGTTCCATCTTTAACCCTTAGTCTTTTTGACTAAGGTGTATGTAAAGCATAAACACATAATAATAATAATAAATTGTTTATTTCGGATAACAGAAATACAGATATCAGTAAAAACAAGTAGGTACTTAAATTCTAGTTATTTATCTTATATATAGATTAAACAGACTTTACTGAGTGCACTACTCCCTAATAAAGGGCAAAGCCCTGTGAACTTAGGATGAGTAGTTTGCTCGACCCATAGAAATTGTTTTATTATCAATTAAATAGCGTTTTTATTTTAGCTTTAAACAATTTATTAAAAGAAAGAAAACATATCATATAAAATATAAATAGTTTATAAGAGAGTAGGCGCGAAGAAGTTTGTATGTGTATGTGTGGATTGAATAAGTGTATGTGTACTTGTGTGTGTATTCGTGTATGTGAATGAGAGAGTATGTGTTGGTAGGAGTGTTGTGTCTTTGTCTTTGGAGTACATTAATATAAACGTAGTTCATGTACCTAAACAGTTTAAAGATCAAGAAGTTAGTTTTAATTTTATTCCTATGAGATTGGAGTCATTAAGGACTCAGTTTGATCATAGCCTTGGGACAAAAGCCAGCGTAAAATCCTATTTTTGCACTCGAATTTATTTAAGCTATAAAGATTTAGGGATTTGTTTAGTAAATTATAGAGATACGGGCCGAGGAAAGGATAGAATTTGTTGCTGAACTTAGTTTTGTATTTTTCTTTAAGACATACAATATCAGCCCTACGTTTTCGAAGTACGGTTGCATCATACGGTATATTTTTATGTTGGTGCAAGATAACGGACTGAATAAACAATTGCCGTACTGTAAGAACTTCGCAATTTTCGTATAGCAACTGGGTCGGAAATCGGTAAGGTCTGAAGGTGCACACTTTGAGGAGAATTCTTTGCGATCTTTCGAGTTCCAATAGGAAAGTTTTATGAGTACCACCCCAGGACGTTACGCAGTAGGTTAAGAGGGACTGACATAGTGCTAAATATATACGTTTGAGCATATACGGGTCCATTACTTGTCGGAGAATTTTAAAGGTATATATTAGTTTTCTGATTCTAGAACTAAGTTGCGTGATATGTTGTCGAAAATTTAGATTTTGATCCACTATTATCCCCAGATATTTAATAGTGGATGCACGTTCAAGTGCTGTACAGGAGCACAGCTCTTTGTTCGTGCATTGAGGTAGATGAGCAATTATAGTATAGCTTTGGGGGGGTTGGTTAGAGTTTTGTATCGAAAAGGATAGGTATTTGGTTTTACCGATATTCAACGTTAAAAGATTATGTTGTAGCCAGGTTATTACATTATTAAATCCACATTGAGCTGACGAGAAGACATCAGACCAAGTGTTTTCAGCAAACAGCAAAACTGTATCGTCAGCATATGATAGAATTTCACCACTCATGTTAAGGGAGCATAGGCCATTTATGTAAACTAGGAACAACGTGGGACCAAGTATACTGCCCTGCGGCACCCCATAGTTTAGTGGTAATTCATTGCTAATATAAGCTCCTATTTTCACTGATTGTTGCCTGTTAGACAAATAATCCGTGAAAAGATTAAGTGGTGATCCCCTTATGCCAACTTGCTCCAATCTATTTAGTAAGATGGGAATGGAGACAGTGTCAAAGGCTTTGGCCAAGTCCAAAAAAACGGCTATTACTTTTTTATGATTGTCAAGTTTTTTCGCAACATAAGAAGTAAAGCTAAGAACAACATCATCAGTTGATTTGCCTCTGCGGAATCCAAATTGATTTTCAGAAAGGAAATGATATTTTTCTAGATAATCTACGAGTCTTTTATTAATTATTTTCTCTAAAATTTTGGACAGAATAGGTAGTAAAGAAATTGGCCTAAAGTTATTGACACTGTCCTGACTCCCAGCCTTATGAATTGGAACGACGATTGCTCTTTTCAGGTTTTGAGGAAAGACACCCATTTCTAGACACAAATTAAAAATTTGCACCAAAACCGGGGAAAGAACAAATTTTAATTGCTTAAGTAGTTGAGTTGTAATATTGTCCCAACCAGCAGAGCAATCATTTTTTAAACCAGAAATTATCTCATTTACCTCAGTGCAATCTGTAGGGGTCAAAGAGAAGGAATTTGATTTTGCACTATTCGTTTCCAAACTATAGTGATTTGCTGAACCTAAATTAGACTGAGAAATGTTTTCTGCTAAACAGCTACCTATATTTGCGAAATAGTGATTAGCGTCATCTACAGATTTCTGCTCCAAACCATCTTTAAGTAGTTGTTGTGCTGAATTGACTGCTTGTTTATTAAACGTTATAGATTTAATAGCCCTCCAAAGCAATTTAGAGTTATTGCCAGCTTTTTCTATTTGTTCCCTGTCATACTGCCGTTTTAATTGTTTGACGCGGTTGAAATAAAATTTTTTATAGCGTATGTATGTATTTTTTAGTACAATATTTGTAGGATCCTGTCTACATTTAGCATACAAATTATCTTTGTTTTTTTGACACCTAAGAAGTCCCTCACTCATCCAAGGTTTTTTAATTATTTTTCTGGAGTTAGCTTTTACTGCTGTAGAATTCAATGTAATAACTTGTTGGAGTAAGGAAATCAAAGAGTCAATTGCGAAGTTTGGATCCCGACTTGTTAGTATAGACGTAAAGTCATAAGATTCAAGTTGTTTTTTTATTCCTACATAATCAATTTTGTACTTTACTTTAGGAGTAGCGCTGGTCAGATTATTATTAACCCATTCGAACAATACAGGTTTATGATCCGTGATATCAGTTTGTATCACTATCGTGGATGAATGATAAGGAGATTTCAAGAAAACGTGGTCTAAGCAGCTGTTACTTTCATCGCGAGTTGCATAATAATGACAAGATAGAAGCCCGTGGTAAGCCAGAAGATTCAAATATTTATTGCAATTAGGGTCGGAGTTTTCACAGCCTTGTAAGATGTTGATATTTACGTCACCCATCAGAACAATATTTTTACAGGTAGAGTAAAGTACTAGGATGTTGTTTAAAAATTCTAAGAAAAGGTCAATGCTTTCTTGCTTTGTAAGTGATTTTTTATCGAAAGCGTGAGGCCTATAAATTGAAATTATTACCAAATTGTCAGACTTTAGTACCAGACAATTACAACCATTGTAAGAGTGGTCTTCAGAGATAAATTTCAGATTATTTTTTATATAGATAACTACACCATCGTTTTGATAATAATTATTCTCATTAGTGACAGAATAGTATCCATTAAGGGATGGAATGAGTGGACAGCTCGACAGCCAGCACTCTGTCAAAATTAATATATCACAATCAATGTTTAATCTACATAGTAACGCTACAAAATCATCGAACCGAGAACAATGACCTAGGCTCCTGATATTTTGCGTAATAACTTTTAAACTTGAAGGCGAAATTAATAGCCTATGGCAGCTTTCGACGTTAGATTCAGATGCCTTTGATATCGTTACAGCGTCGATATCATTTATAGTGTCTAGGTCAGTGAATTTTATGTTTTAAAAGTAATTGTCTAACTGATTGTCTTCTAACATGATAATTATAATATACTTGTAACTCCAAAGTGACTAGTAATAGAAATAAAAGTAAGTTTGTTGACAAAAATGTGTGTAAGTAATTGTGTGTGTAGTGTAGATTTGAGCGATGTAAAGTATTATATGTGTTGTATATCCTTCGGCCTTCGTTAAATACAGTTAAATAATAAATTTTAATATAATCAAACTTAGAAATAAAAATATTTTCAAAGAAAATAGAACTATCCGTAACTAGTCAGTCTTTTAACTTACATAAATCGTCTTCACAGTTAATTCTTACGAACGGCGCACCTTCAGTTTTCCTCAAATAAATATTACAGTTAGATGTCCAGCAGAAGGAGTAGTTCTTTTCTTTAGCCGACTGTCTAGCCATGAAGAAGAGCTTTCTTTGCTTATAAGGTAAGTACTCCGATACATAAATGGGTTTTTTAGGGGCAGAAAATTTTAAACAGTCAGTATTCAACTTATCGTTCAAAGTGCGAGTTTTATTATACGTTTTTACCGCTGTCAACAGATCTTCCTTTTTTAGGATAGAGCAAAAGTCCACAATAATGGGTTTTTGAGCATCTTTCTGTGTCTTCACTCGGTAGATGTCTTTTATTTCTGCTTTACTTATTGGAGCGTTAACTTTCTGACTTAGGTTTTTTATGTATTCACACAGGTCATCTTTTGTTTCGGAATTCTTGCTAGGAACGTTTCTTATTTCTAAAAATGACAAGGAGCTCTTTCGTTCTATGTTCTCTATCTTTTCCTGTAGGTGGCTTATTAACTTACGGTCTTCTTTACGCTCCATTTCGAGGAGCTCTATTTTCTTTATGAAGCGGTCATGTGTGTCCGACAAAAAACAAACACTCTTTTGGAGTTCACTGTTTTGGTTTTCGATCCTGGCAATACTTTCCTGCAGTGAATGGAGCCTCTGCTGCATGTCATCTTGAAATGAAGTCATCATTTCTCGCATAATCTTTTTCATGTCTGAGTTACTCAAGTTCTTCATCCTAAATGTAACGTTTGCATCGGGTTCATGAAAAGATGGGCTGTTTAAATTTGGCGCCGAAGCTTCAAAATGCGTGGAAGGAGGGGTGGGACGGCTGACGTCATGTTCTGTGGTAGGTGTCATCGGTGGAGTGCGTCTGAGCGGCATCTTATAGTCAACGAAAGTACCAGGAATGTAGTAGCTACTAGAAGGTCTCGCGTTCACCTATCGCTTGAGAGGTCAACGTACACTGGGCGCTATCGAGGATTTCGAACAAATTCGTTTTCCGTCCAACGTATCTTGAGCTCCACACACAATTTGGTTTACTTCGCACTCACTTTACACTTTACAGAATAACTCCTTAATGTTTATGAGGACCTATTTTAACTTTTTATTTAAATTTTGAAAATAGCTTTTTAAATATATTTGAAACACTTTTTTATAAATTCTAGTAAACGACTATCTCGCTTCGAGGTCCGGGGGAAGAGGGATATATTATATAATGATATATTTCCCTATGATTTGCCTTTTTTAATTAAATAAATTTTTGTTTACCACTGCTCTCAATCATACCATTATGAAGTAAATTTGTTTCTGCTATGAGTTATTTACATGTGAAATATGATTTAAAACTTGCTTTTTGAATTTACTTAATGTATTTGAAAATATATCTATCACACTCAATTTTTCATTATAATTCTTACAAGCACGCTTTACGAAACTATTTTGACTGAAACATGTATTTACTGTGGGGATCGCGAAAAGCTTTTTCTTACGACATGACCTTTCTTTCTGTCTCGGGACGTGGAAATTTATTTTGTTTAGGAGGATTGGTGTGTCGGTGTAATTATTTAATATTTTGTATAATATAACGGCGTCGCTACATTCACGCCGGTGCTTAAGCATTGACAAATTATGCCTTGCCAATGAAGACTCGTAATCATTATAAAGGTGACCAGTTCTGTAGTCAAGTGCTCTCAAAAATTTTTTTTGAACTCTCTCTATTTTGTCTATATGAACTGCATATAAGGGTTGCCAAACGATAGAAGCAAATTCCAACCGACTACGCACATAGCTGTTGAAAATAATTTTGTACGTTAGGGGACATTTAAAAGATTTTCCAATGCGCAAAATAAAACCCAGTTGTTTGTAGGCGCTATTAACTATATGTTCAATGTGTGATACAAAAGTTAATTTTGAGTCGAGAAGTACGCCAAGATCTCTAACCTCATTTACTCTACTAAGATTTGTGCTATTTATGTTGTAATTAAATATTATGGGATTTTTTTTTCTGGTAAATGTTATGCAGTGGCATTTGTCTGCATTTAAGAATAAATTTTGTCTCCTACAAAAAGATTCGAAATTACCTAGGTCCCTCTGCAATAACAAACAATCATTGACACTTTTGATGACTCTAAATATTTTTGTATCATCAGCATAAAGAAGTATTCCAGAGTTACGCATTTCTTTACTAAGGTCATTTATGTACAATATAAATAATAAAGGACCCAGGTGAGAGCCTTGTGGCACTCCAGAAGTAATTGTCTTATAATCGGAAGTAAAACCAGCAACCACTACGGCTTGTTTCCTGTTTTCAACGTAAGACTTAATCCAACGAAACAAGTCTCCATGTATACCTAGTCGCCAAAGCTTCAACAACAAAGTGTTGTGACAAATTTTGTCAAAAGCCTTAGCGAAGTCGGTATACACTGCATCGACCTGATATTTACTATCCATGGCATAAATTATCTCTTCAGTGAAAACCCCTAAATTTGTATCAACACTTCGTCCTTTAAAAAATCCATGTTGATGAGGAGAAATCCAACACCGTACTTTGTTGAATAATTGGTTTGTTACAATTTTTTCTAATACTTTGCCAAACTGACACAATTTCGAAATAGGACGAAACTTTTCAATGTCCTGACTGACGCCGCCTTTTGATACTGGAGTGATCCAAGCTTGTTTCCAGACCGATGGCATAATACCCTCCTTTAGAGATCTATTGTAAATAAATGCCATTGGCAGAGCCAAAGATGTGCAACATTTTTTAATAAAGATGGGAGGTATGCCATCAGGACCTGCACTTTTGGTGGCATCCAGTGATTTAAAATGTTGCAGAACTAATTCTGTCGTTATTTCTATAGTACCCACGTCAAGCATCAAGTCAGATGGTGGCATCAACTGATCAAGTACAGCTCTATTTTGGCTAGATGGTTCAAATACAGAATAGAAAAAGTCATTAAATGCGTTAGAAATCGTTTCACCATCCGACATTGACTGACCTTTGAAGTACATTGTTTGGGGCACACCCGTATTAGCTTTTATAGATTTAACGTATGTCCAGAAGAAGCGCGGGGAGTCTCTTATGCGTTTTTCAGTAAATTCCATATAATTATTGTAACACTCACGCTCCATTTGCTCCAGTTATCTAGTATCCATAACACAAGTTCTTTAAGAAACTTAATTTGGGCTAGATAATGTTGTGTGAGTGTCAGAAATATTTATTATTATTATTATTAATCTTACAAGTACTAAAGTATAGAACTATAATGTCCCCAAGGTAAAGTGTTGAAATAACCTTCAATTCTCTGCCTTTTATTGTCATCACTATTGAGTATGAGCTTATTTAATTTTTGTGTAAAAACTTGATGATTTTTAGATCTTATAACATACATATCATCTCGTAGGTTATCATTACACATTAATGCCCGTTTATATTTTTCAATTTCAAATTTTTTCGTTATCGGCTTTGTTACTCTCTTTGCTTTCTTTATAGTTCTATTTTCAGTGCGTACACAATACAACTTAGCTCTTAAACCTACAAATTCTGAAATAATCTCTCCCCCCAATTCGTCTTTGAAATAGCCTGGCATTTTCATGTTGGCTTTAGGTAATCCATATACAAATAAATGTGTGTAATCTAATTGCCCTATAGAGCCAAACCACGTATGTCCTAACACATGCATGTAAATACTATGGTGAAGACAGAATTTGAATATCACGATTTTTATTTTTTTATTTTCTATGTACGAGAAATTGCTTACAAATAAAATTGATTTAGTTTGTATGAAAGTGAAAAATTAAAAAAATCACGATATTAAAATTCTGACTTCACCAAGATATTTACTTGCATGTGTTAGCACATACGTGTTTCGTCATTATAGGGCAATTAGATTACACCCTGTATATTGTTATCCTCAAAATTGCTTGTGTCAAAATAATGAATATTGTTTTTCATATACTCATAAAAATCATCAGTTTTTACAAAATAAAGTAAACTATCAGTATCAGTATAACAAAAAATTACAATTTTGCCATACATTTTTGTAATTATATTAAAAATTACAAAAATGTGTTTTAGAAATTTCAAGAATAGAAAATCCGATATAAATAGGGCGATCTAATATAACTTTTGTTTTATTTAATTACATAGCTACTAAGCATTCGGTTAAAATTGACAAGTCTTTAAAATGCGGTGCACTAATATACCTTTAAGCACCATACAATTTGTTGGTTGTATTAAACTTATCTTTAGATAAGTTTTCAATTGTTTTTCCAAAAGTAGAATTGTTTTGTTTCTTAAAAAAATCTTTTTCAAAATCCGATTTAGCTTTTTGCCTGGGAGAAGTATTTAATAAAATGTATGGTTTTAAAAGTTGTCTTGAAAGAATGATAATATTCTATAGGTACGTATATTTTTAACAATATTAAACCATTTTTAAGCACTCTTGTAAATGTATATAATGGATAACAAAATGATGTTTGCTGTGCAAATTTGCTATTAATTTTTTACATTTACTTTGCATAGGAGTATATTTTTCGGCAGCAAATGGTAGATCCGATTGTGCATTATGGATCCCTAACATATTATATAAATCTACCTCTAAAATGTATCCTTTATCACCGTTTTGGTTGACATCATTTATATTGAACTCATTTATTTCATTATCATTAAGAAATAGGAAGTTGCGCATTGGAAGTTTCTGCATAATTGCAAAGCCGTATAAATTCACACAGTCGAGGTAAATAAGGTATGTGCTTGCCTTGTCCTTATTATAAGACGACTGATATTTATTATTAGTTTTGGCATATCTTAATGATTATTGGGCAAGACCTCCTCGAATTCCATTTTCTAACATTTGGTACATTTCTACATCAGATATTAAATCAAGCTCTACTTGAGTATACATTAGCATAGCATCCCAACTTAACGATGGTGATGAAACATAATAAGCATGGGTCTAAATTAAAATAAAGTAAACTCATTTCTCGAAATTTTTCGAAAATATCGCATAATAAAAATACATCACATTTCAAATAAAGGTCTGTCTCTCCTACATTTTTTATTTTAAAAGTTTGCCATACGTTCAAGGCGTGCTGATAATCTTCAGCTGAAATATTTTTTCCGTAAGTTTACTATAAAATTTTGCCTGTTCTGGGAATTGAGTTTCATCATATTTTTCCCGTTTGTCTACGTAATCATAACAATATACACCTTTTCTACACTCTAAATTAAATAAACGATCCTCATCGAAAAACAAGCGCATGTGTTGAAAATCATCCGAGTGCAACGTTTTTACCAATTTGTCTAAACTAGTGCTTAAAAAGTAAAACAAATCAATTTTGTATGAAAGTCTAAACGAGCACTAATCATGCTAATTCTTTTATTGTATACTAGCTGTTGCGCGCGGTTTTACCCGCGCAATTTCGATTTCCGCTAGATTTTCGGGATAAAAAGTAGCCTATACGGATTCGGAAGAATCCCTCTAAGTAATGGCAAAAGAAATTTTGAAATCGGTCCAGTAGTTTTTGAGCCTATTCAATACAAACATACAAAAATACAAAGGTTACTTCTTTATAATATTAGTATAGATTCTACGTATGGCATAGAAGCTAACCCTTAAGTTTTATCTCTCTATTTTGTTACACGTTGTATACCTCTATATTTACTTATGTCTACTTACGTTTCTTTCTAGTACCTGATTGCCTAATGTATAAATATAAAATTAGATTCCAGAAGATCACCACCTCGTTCATGGGTCAATGTGTACAGCCTGCAACAGAATAATGTATACCGCCATCTGACGTCGCACGCACACGCGCGTTCATCCATACTCACTCACACCACGAAAGTCACCCAATCTAAGCATAATAAGTGGACGTGCTTACGCACACACGCACACTGTGAAAATACTTCACTTCTGCTGATTCATTAGATTGTTAAACTCGTTCTTAGCTACTTAGTTCATTGAAAAGTTACATTTGGGGTTGCGTTTTTCAGAGGACGCAATTTTATTTTTTTGATGTGTAGGGGGGGTCAGTGTAAAGCTAAAACCAAGTTTGTGGGGTCGCCACCCTCGTCGTACGGCCGCCATCTTGAAAGTAGGGGTTGAAATGGTTTTTACGATATAGCTCTTAAACTATTTATCTGTTAAAAAAAATGTATTTAAACATTTTTTGTTGCAAATTAAATCTTCTATAACTTTGGTCCAGTAACTTTTTGTCGTAGAACTATAAATAAAAAAGTTATAAGCAAAAATGTTTAGAAATTCGAGAAAATAATTTATATTTTTTGATATAACTTTTTTTTTATCATTTTACGAAAAAATTATATCAGGCCATTTTTGTAGATCGTTTTTTGAGGAACAACTTTTATAAGCAACATTTTTTCATTAAGTCAACAGTTAAGGTTTTACAGCGCTTTACAATTTTTACGAACTGTTTCGGAAGTTACTGTACATATTGCGTGTTATTGTTATTACGTGGAAAATCGAACCGATAATGTTCGCTCCAGTAGTTTATCGTCAGTTTCAGAAGCTCCAGAGCCAGACTTCGATTTTGCGAACAATTGTTTCATCTGTGCCAAAGCGGTACAATCCAAGTAATTCGCGTACAAGCCGACAAGCGCGGGTTTGTGTTGTACGTAATGAGAGTACAAAAACAAGTATTATGGACGTTGCAATGAATAATACTAATCGCATAGCTAATTTTTTTTACTTTCTTCTATGCTGAACTGGAGCGAAAGAAAAACATAGAATGTGCCAGCTGCTTCTCTTCCCGGGCATACTGTAAAAGCCAGTTAAGGGACAGAGGTTTTATAGGCGTTTTTGCAGGCGATAGGCTGACTCCCTGTCACTGTAATAGTCTCTCACCATCATTATAATACCTCCAAAATTGTCAAATGTGACATCAGATGGTTTCACAGCCTTTGGTGTTCTGCCTACCCCATAAGGGATGCAGGCGTGAAGTTATGTATTATGTATATGTATGTATGCATAGCTAATATTCCCAGCTTAGTGGAAGTTGGAGCAAAGTATTTTCTACCTGGACAGTATTCTCAGTAAAGGCCATCAGATTACTATTATTTTAAAAATCAATAATTGTCAAATTCTGTAATGGAGTGGAAAAGAGTCAATAATTAATTATTTATAATTAAAAAAATTATAATAAAAAAATAAAAACACTAAAAAAACAATTACAAAAATTACAAAAAACAATACACACGTATAATATAAGTCTAGTTAAGAGTACTGAAAAATAGTACCTACTCATTTCGGAGCGCTGTAAAACCTTAACTATTGACTTAATGAAAAAATGTTGCTTATAAAAGTTGTTTCTCAAAAAACGATCTACAAAAATGGTCTGATTTCATTTTTTCGTAAAATGATAAAAAAAAGTTATATCAAAAAATATAAATTATGTTCTCGAATTTCTAAACATTTTCGCTTATAACTTTTTTATTTATAGTTCTACGACAAAAAGTTACTTGACCAAAGTTGTAGAAGATTTAATTTGCAACAAAAAATGTCCACACATTTTTTTTATCAGATAAATAGTTTAAGAGATATATCGTAAAAACCATTTCAACCCCTATTTTCAAGATGGCGGCCGTAGGACAAGGGGGCGACCCCACAAACTTGGTTTTAGCTTAACACTGACCCCCCCTACACATCAAAAAAATAAAATTGCGTCCTCTGAAAAACGCAAGGTTAGGCCTAAAAAATGTAACATTTCAATGGACTAACTCTGAAGTCTCACATGACGAGCTATATGGATGAATAGCAAGCAGACAAGATAATATCATGCTAATTTCGCAACTTCAAGTCATAGCGCCCATGGTCTAGCGGTTTAAGTGTCTAGGAATGAGATCTGGACAGGTCAGGTATCGAATCCCACATAAAACTGTGATTTCATATTCATTTTTAGAGATTGAAAGAAGAAATATATTACAACTTTTTTGATGTTTTTTATTAAGTTTGAATTTGAAGAAGGTAGCTATTAATAGCATAACTATTCGAAATAGCAACGATGCCTCATTTCTTTAGACAAAATAAGTGAATCTTCCCCCGATTATCTTCTACTAGCTGCTGCCCGCGACGTCGTCTGCGTGAACGCTATGCAGCACCAGACGCACCTACGATTATAACACTGCTAGCGTGATAATATGTAGCCTATATGTTGACCCGACTTCTTAACTATCTTCATGCCAAATTTGAAGTAAATCCATGCAGTACTTTTTGAGTTTATCCCGGAAAGACAAACAGACAAACAGACAAAAATTCTAAAAACTATATTTTTTGTTTCTGTTTCGATTGTAGATCATACCCCAAGTATTCTTTTAAAAAAATATTCAATGTACAGTTTTGACTTTCCTACCATTTTATTATATGTATAGATTGTGTTGCTAGATTTATTTTTAGCTTGTCATATCTTTAGAAAAAAAAGTTAAATCTACCCTCTATTATTTAATATTGTGTAGTCGTGTTTCTAGATGGTTTGCATTCGTCGTTACTCGTTACTACTATCAGATTGTTGTGCCCAAGTGAAATTAAAAATGAATTATCATTTAACATTGCTGCAGAGAGCTGAAATCATTGTTTCATTCAATCAATACTTTTCCATCAGGGAAATTGCACGTCGATTGATGATATCTGTAAGTTTTAAGTTAATTATTATTCAGACTTAATCCTTGTATTAAACGGGATCATTGTTTCTATGTTAATCATTTAATTTTCAGAGAAAAACAGTGCAACTATCTGTTCATCGTTAAGAGGAACCGGAGTATATATCCATTTTTACCTACTCGTTCGACGGCCACCACATATGATGTGAGTTTGCAAACTGTGTGACGACATTTGAAAGCAAGCAACATATATTGTTACAGGTAAATAAAGAAGTATATAATCCGACGTTAGATATACAATATATTATATCTTAAAATGAATTAACTTTCTTACGCATGCAATATAATTTGTTTAAACTTCAAGAAAACTTAAGTTTATTTATTCATTTACAGGCTAGCAAAAGAGATATTGATGAACGGAAGCAATATTTGGAATTTGATTGGTCTAGAAATGTAGTTATTTTTACGGATAAAAGACATTCAAGTCGGACAAAGATGGCCGTAAAATATTATGGAGGAGAAAATGCCAAAGTTATGATGCTCGAAACACCCTACCTGTTAGATTAAGCGGCCGCATTAAACGCCATCGAAAATTTGTGGGGTCAAATGATTTTAAATTGGGATTCATCACAAGTGAGGTCCAGAGCCAAATTAGAAGGGCAGGTTATTTCCACTTGGGAGATGATGAGAGGATCTGCCTTGTGCTGGAATTTAGTTGACAGTATGAGATCTCGGTTGCAGCAGGTCATAGACACCGTCGGCGCTCAAATTAGCTATTAATAAAATAGTGAGGTAATAGTTGTCTTTTAAAAAGTAGGTAATCCAGAGTGAATGATGTTATTGTTGATTAGCTTAGAAATAAGCTTAGCTTAGCTTATTTAAAGTTTCTAGCTAATAACATGTTGATTCATATTTACAATGGAATTATTACATACTTCAATTATATAATAAGTTCATACGCCAAGTGACAGAAAAATTAAAGTGAGAACTGTTATTCAAATCTTTCAATTAACAACTATTACCTAAACTATGATTGTTTTTAAAATTACTTGTTTAATAAATTTGTGAAATAAAAATTTCTAGTCAGACGCAACATATTATGAAATGCAAAAAATAAATAATTATCTGGAAAAGATTGTGTTGTTTTTATTAGTAGTTTTTACCTGCACCTTATTTTTCGATTGCTTGCACTATATTTAATTTATTGAATACCTAATTAGAATATAATTATAATTAGAATATAGAACATAAAAATTATATTTATATCATTTTAAATTATAATAAATTATTAAAATATTTCTTAACTTAAATGAATATATATTAAGGTTTATTAATGAATATTTCTTCATCAAATTTGAAAGAAAAAAAAAGGATATTGAAGAAATATCTTTAAAAATTATTAGTTTAACAATCAATCAATAATTTAACAATATAAAAAGACATATTAATATAGCAACGGAAAAAAAAAATGCAGACCTTTCAGAGTTCTATAATACAAAATAATAATCTGCACATTATACGGCTGACATAGGCTCGTCTACACGTGAAGTAGGTACTACTACTACTGAAATCAAAGATCTATACATCCGTGTAGTCATATTACTTCTTGTTGTGACACGATGTAGTTAGTTATTGTCCGTTCATCGTAAGATGTCCCCTGCCGTTATGTTGGCACTATTCCTTGTCAAGCTGTTTTCGTTATCTGGGATAGTAAATTAAACCTTTTTATTGATTACTTGCCAAAAGGGCAAACGATAACTGGATCCTATTATGCAAACTTAATCCCGAAATTACGTGAAGCGATTAAAGAAAAACGTCGTGGGAAATTGTCATTGGGCGTGTTGTTTCTTCAGGATAACGCTCCACCTCATCGTTCGGAAGTTGCGCTCACCGCAATCCGCAGTGCTGGCTTCGAAGTCCTTGATCACGCACCATATTCTCCTGACTTAGCCCCGAGTGAGTTTCACTTATTTCCAAAATTAAAGGAGCATATTCGTGGAACTAAATTTGACGATGATGACGCGGTTATGACTGCCGCAGAGGAGTTTTTTAATAGTCGAGAAAATGATTTTTTTGCGGAAGGAATAAGAAAGTTGGAGATGCGGTATTTTAAGTGTATAAGATTAGAAAGAGATTACGTAGAAAAATAAAATAATCTTGTTAAAATTTTTTTTTTTTTATTCATTCTAAGAATTTTTTGATTCGCCCTCGTATGATATAAATTGTGTCGTCATTCAAAACCTTCCTAGTCTTATAGTTGTTTATTATTTACAAATCAGAAAATTAAACATATATTTATTCGTGGTAGGTATAAACAAAGTTAGATTACGGGGTTAAAATGGACACATATTATTGGTAACACTGCTGCCACAATGCTGCCAACATCAGCAGGCAGGGGACATCTTATAGTGAACGGTCTGTAGCTTACTTAGAATTGATCTTTAGTTGTGTGCGTGCGACTATTGGTCAACATTATTCTGAGTCTTAGCACTTATTCTGAGCACACATACAACGCGAATGCTTATTGTATGTGTGCATGCGGCTGGGTGGTATACATAATTCTGTTGCAGACTGTACGCTTTTATAATAAAATTCCAAAATATTTAAGATTAACTCTTCGATAGATTTAAGGATAAGTGTTATATAAAAAGTTTTACTATAAGATATCCGGATGCAAGATGGGATTCCCTGGTTGTAAATTGTTATTATGTATTTTTAAAAGATGATTGCTATTGAGTTTCTTGCCACTTATTCTCAACAGATCAACTCCATAAATTCGTAAATTGTTGGACTTATTTCAAATGTATTTAGATACCTACCTACTTGTCAAGACGAATTAAAGGAGCTTAAATTCAATGAGATTGCATCGTTTAATCACGGAGTTCCTATGTCTACCTTCCGGCTCCATCATCAGACCCTGGTTACCGTCTAGTATCAAAGTGCTTATCAAGATAAAAGAAATGAGTTAAAATTCGATGAGATTGCATCGTTTAATCATGGAGTTCCCATGGCTACCTTCCAGCTCAATCATCAGATCAGCAGGCCTATTATGGATCTCAAAACCATGCGATGATATGAAGAATAGGCGAGAAAGCCATTCTCCATTTATTTATTTATTTATTTTATTTAACTTTTTATATACACACTACAAATAATAATAAAAAACAGAAATATAATTAAATGGTACAAAGGTACTGCTTATTCCTAGCGGAATCTCTTCCAGCAGTCCTGCGAGTGGAGAGTGGGATGTATAAAGACTCTTCTGCTCAATTTCTCTCATTTTCTCTACTTTTTGTGGGTTTTGGGGTATGTGGGGAATTTGGAGTTTTGCGTAGGAGTCATACTCGCATGTTTCTCAGTAACGAGCGAGCCGCCGTTTTGAACGGTTATATCGCAGAGTATATCTCAGCGATGCGCGTCTACGAATTATCATATCAGTCAAATAAACTACTAATACTAACTTGAATATTCGATTTAACGATAGTAATATACAAACGCCCTGAGTCGAATGACACTTCTAATATTCGTAATTACTAACGATGGTTAAGGTGGAACGATGAGCCTACAAAAAGCTAAAGTCCCGCTAGATGGCGTTAGTTCCACAAATTTCTGGTTTTTATTTATTTGTGAAATCAACTTTCCAATTTTTTGACTTTAAAAATGTTCCGCGACATCTTTATATGAATATAGAATTTCCAAAAAATAATTCACACGATTTATTGTATTGTACTATCCAACTAATTCAATTAAATCTTTCTTTACGTTGTGTAAGGATAACGCACACATGCACAGAAGAAACTCTCACAAGTGCGACAGAGAGCGCAACAGATGGCGTCCTTTTTCCGTGTTTTATGGCCTCCTCGTAGCGATTGTTTGATATTTAGTTTGTTATTATTTATTTACGACACAAATCTAGCATGTTGGCGTTTTATGCGTTGGCCCAGATTCTAAGCCGCGAGTTCTCAGTTCGAGCACCGAATTTCTTTTTTTTGTTGGGATAGAAAAGATGTCTATAATATAGTTATATTTTTACCCAATTTCAAACAAATAATAAAGGAGGCTGCGAAATTCTGGTGTTCTATATAATATTTTGTTTCCGTCTATGGTATTGGTATAATAAATACCCAGTAATCCATGGCGCCAAAGAAAGCAAGCTTTGTGTAATGGATTTATAAAGAGCCAGTTCCTTCCTAAACACGTGTGCTTTCATCTTCGACCTCATCGTTACCTACTTACCATCAGGTGAAATTGAGGTCAAACGCGGGTTTAATAACATATAAAAAAAATACACAGGTGTTGATGACATCCGCGGCGCAATGCCTAATGTGCTAGCTGTAAGGTCGAGGTTTCGATCACCGCACGGACAAGAATTAAAAATAAATATGTTATGGCTCTGTATATATAATATGTTATGGGTCTTGGATGTGTATTTATACAGGGAGACTTGCAAAACGCTGGTCAAACTCTCAGAGGATTTCATTTATTGCGACCTTGGTTGTAGCGAATGTAATCATTTGTAACAAATTCCTAGAAATCCCATGCAGATATTGCGACCGGAGTCAACCGCCAAAGAGACAAACATTTCTTTTATTTCACAAACACTTCCTATCTTTTGTTTACATCCACACAGATGTAAACAAAACAGCAAGTGTGGAGACCTTTACCTTTTGTTTATACAACGTGTCCAAAAGTTGCGCAGTAAACAAAAGAGCAGAGCGTACGAAATTGCCGTTATGTAAAGAATTCCTACCAAACCAATTGAAGGGCACAGGGGAAGAACATGCAATGTCACATTTTTGTATTTTTTTGACTGGCAATGCCATTGTATAGTACAAATGTGGTAGAACAAAATGCCAAAACATACACTGCAGTAACATGCAAAGTGACGGAGTAATCTTCATTTAAAAATATTGATACAGTGCAATAATAAGCAATGTCCAAGTCGTACAGGAAAAAAACAAGCATTGTCCATGGTTGTCAGCTTGACGTTTTGAGGTTATTTTGAGTGTTTTGAATTGAGGTCTGTTTTGTTTTGCGGCGTGTATTCAATTATTGTTTAAAATGTCGTCAGACGGTGAAGGAGAGCTTAATCTGAAGCAAACTACCAGAAAACGTAAACTTTACGGTCGAATGTCGGACGTTAACAAGAAGATTCGATTACAAAGTCATGAAAGTGGTTCGAGTTGTAATTGCAAGAGATACAAGTGTTTCAAAGTTGTTACTGAGGAAGAAAGGGCTAGGATTCTGAAAGATTTCAACCTATTGCCATCTAGGGATGCACAAAACCTTTATTTATGTGGTCTAATCAGTGTTTTTGAAATTCAAAGAAGACGACCTAGAAAAGAAGAGTCTGAAGCTAAGTTACATACAGCAAACTATTCCTATAGAGTGAGAATTTTAAACGGAACCCAACAGCTTGATGTGCCAGTTTGTGCCTCAGCCTTTATTGCCATACATGGAATAACAAGGCAAAGAGTATGCACAATTAAAAAATCATTACTCACAACAGGTAAAGCCCCAACCGACATGCGAGGAAAACATAGCAACCGTCCTAAAAAACTGAGTCTAGTGCTTAAATGTAAGGTCATGGATCACATAAGGTCATTTCGTGGAAGAAAAAGCCATTATAGCTTACACGACAGCTCAAAAATTTATCTACCGGAGGAGTCGAATGTCAAGAAAATGTATGATATGTTCGAAGACAAAAATCAACTATCCTACGAAACATATCGATCTATATTTGTAAATCATTTTAACATAGGATTTGGATATCCAAGAAGTGATACATGTAGTACATGTGATGAATTTTTGGCAAAGACAAAGGCTCTCAAAGTAAATTTGAAGAATGCTTCTGAGCTGGAAAAATGTGACATTGAAAAAGAAATAAAAAACTTAGAAAATGAGAATATGTTGCATAAAATGAAGGCAAATGTTTTCTACAAACGAAAAAGAGAAACTAGGATTCAGTGTCAATCATCTTCTGTAAGGGAGGCTATTGCAATGGACTTTCAAAAAAATTTAAACATGCCGAACATCACCACAAATGATGTATATTATAAAAGACAATTGACCTTAAATCTTTTTAACATCCATGAACTAGCTACATCCAAAGCATATTTCTTCTGCTACCCAGAAACAGTAGCAAAAAAAGGATCTGATGAAGTGTGTTCATTTCTCCATCACTATATATTTAATATCCTTGATAAAAATACTCGGGAGCTGGTGGTATTCTGCGATTCATGCAGTGGACAGAACAAGAATTACACTGTGTTTCGTTTTATGCACTATGTTGTACACAGTGCAAGACGCCTGGATGTGATCAAAATCATATTTCCCATTCGAGGACACTCATACTTAGAGTGCGACAGAAATATGGGTTGCATTAACCAGAAATCACAGTGTGAAACCCCTGATGATTGGGTCAAAGTGATTCGTGATGCTAGACAGAAGCCATGCCCCTTTCATGTGATTGAAGTTGACCAACCACTTGTCAGAAAATGGACAGACTTTTTATCACCAATTTATAAGAAATCATGTCCTTTTTTATCTCGACCCATAAGAGAAATCAGGGTTGAAAAGGATCATCCAAGATTAATTTTTCACAGAGAACATTACAATTCTTCTTGGACGTCAGCTGTTCTCACAGCACCTTATAAAAAGTCAAAGTTGCGCAATGACTCTCGTAGCCTGGGTGACTCTGAGTTTTTACTGCCAGATCAATCATACTATGAGAGCCTTCCAGTTTCAAAGGCAAAATTTATGGATATCCAGGCCCTGTCAAAGTTTTGTGGACCAAAAGCTAAGCAATACTTCTCAGAGATAAAATATAATGATGTTTAAATAATATGGAAATTGCATGTTTTTTGCCTGTATTTCATGCACATTGCATGTTTTTTGCCTGTAATTTCTGACATACTTCTGTTTTTTTCTAATAACCTAATAAGTATAAGAAAGTAAAGGGTTTTCTGTAATACACTACTTAAACAAATATATTTTCTTTATAAATAAATATATTTATCTTTTATTTCAAGTACCTTTGTACCTTTTTTTGAGGATTAAAAGACTAATTTAGCAATTACTCAGTTCATTGTCTCTGTGACATAGCATGTTTTTCCCCTGTGCCCTTCAATTCTACCTGACCAATGTATGATATTCCTCCATCTGTCTCTTTCTAACATCCATTGAATTTCCAAGAACAAGAACAAAGGATCCGGTGCGTGGCAAAGCGAAAAAGGTTATAATCTAGTAATAGTACCCGTTTTTTTTTCTGTATTGTAGTATGCCTTATGTATTATACCATTTTATAATTGGGAAAAGTGGCGCTAATTTTTAAAAAAGTTGCCGCGGTAGGTTTCATACATTTTTTTACACCACAGTGAGCAAAAGTGAGCGGAAATGAAAAAACTTTCAAAATTTTCTGATAAAAAATATTTTTGATTAACTGTAGTAAAAAAACTATTAGTTTTCTGGATTTTTTAAAGGTTTTAAAGGAAAGCTACACTACTCACGATACCTTACAATAGCAAAAAAAACACTATAAAATTCAAAAAAATGTACGAGTAGTTATCACTAGGTACACCCCCTGGTGCCAGCTTATCGTTGAATTTTTGGACACGTTGTAGATATCAGCTAGTCAGCTAGGTTGGTACGTAGGTAGGCTAGGGAATCGTGTACGTTTCGGATTTATGGTTCAGTTATAAAATATTGAATATTTTTCAGTAGGCAATTTTTTTTATATTGTAATAAATAAATTAGGTGTTTATGTAGGAAATAGGATAGGAAGCAGGATTTTTGCGATCAGAAGTCAAGTAAGTTATAAAGTGGCTGACTGAATAACTCACGTTGAATTGAATGAGCGAGCGCGAGCAGACAGTAGTAAAGTAAGTAAGATCGACAACATAGCACACGAGCAACTGTCCCGCCCGCCTGACCGTTGTCTCTGTCGGTGATTGCATGGAGTGGCAACGTCGCCTATCGTGTTATTTTCACACACACATTCGCATTTTAGATGAAAATTTTCAGTTGATTTATTTGTTATTTCTAAATGAACGGTATGTTTTTTGTTCATCTCGCACCAAATTCAACTAGAAAATAGTTTGTAGAACTCATAATTAAAACTTTAAACCATATCCTGTATCAGTGAATCCCGATTGTTTTTTGTATGGAAATCGAACCACCTTAACCTCAATATGGCCGAATGTCAGAAATTAATGAAAGAAAGCATTCGAATGGTTAGTTGAATGACTGAATGCATTGACAGGCAGCTTGTGTCCGCTGTTTCACCCACATAACTCCCTTTAGAGAGAGAGAGAGTTTTGAAGTAACTCGTAATAAAACTCATAAAATCTGTTTTTGTTAATTTTTTTAAATAGTATTGAAAATGGTCCAGGAAGATAAAAATTAATATCTAATATGTTTTATTTACTAACAAATAAAGATAAATTGTGATAAAAACATATTGATCTCAAGGCTTTATATTCTATGTACGCAGATAATTATATTAACGACTCGCGAGATTCTCGCGAGAATGTGGAGCGGCCTTAAAACATATCATGCGATCATTATTTGATATACCATGTAAATTGAATACAATAACCCCAATATATAATAATAAAGTATTTATTTATGAAAGCAAACGAAATGGAAGAACACAAATGAAATCAAGAAACCAACAGACGACCGGCTGGTGTAGCGGTAACATAAATTGCCTTCTATACCAGAAATCCTGGGTTCAAATCCCGGCGGCGGCGGATATTTGTGTGATGAACACAAACATTAGTCGTCAAGTCATGGATATTTATATGTTTATTTAAGTTTATTCTAATAAAAAATATGTATTTATTCAATATGTATGTTTAAGTATATATTTCTTAAGTACATCAGTTATCTAGTATCCATAACACAAGTTCTTTAAGAAACTTAATTTGGGCTAGATAATGTTGTGTGAGTGTCAAAAAAAAAAATATTTAACATATCATAGAGGTGGGTGCGATCTCACCTTTTTCAATTGACGTTTTTAAGTCATAGATGATGATTGAAACTGTCATTTCAAATTGTCATAATGCAACGCCTCTTGCATGCAAATGTACAGACCGTTCACTATAAGATGTCCCCTGCCTCCTGATGTTGGCAGCATTGTGGCAGCAGTGTTACCAATAATATGTGTCCATTTTAACCCCGTAATCTAACTTTGTTTAGACCTACCACGAATAAATATTTGTTTAATTTTCTGATTTGTAAATAATAAACAACTATAAGAATAGGAAGGTTTTGAATGGCGACACAATTTATATTATACGAGGGCGAATCAAAAAATTCTTAGAATGAATACAAAAAAAAAAAAAAAAAACAAGAATATTTTATTTTTCTACGTAATCTCCTTCTAATCTAATACACTTAGAATACCGCATCTCCAACTTTATTATTCCTTCCGCAAAAAAATCATTTTCTCAACTATTAAAAAACTCCTCTGCGGCAGTCATAACCGCGTCGTCATCGTCAAATTTAGTTCCACGAATATGCTCCTTTAATTTTGGAAATAAGTGAAAATCACTCGGAGCTAAGTCAGGAGAATATGGTGCGTGATCAAGGACTTCGAAGCCAGCACTGCGGATTGCGGTGAGCGCAACTTCCGAACGATGAGGTGGAGCGTTATCCTGGAGAAACAACACGCCCAGCACTGTGTTCAGCATGACACTCTCATCAGGAAACTCCACCACTACGGCATCAAAGGCACTGACCTCAAACTTTTGAATTCATACCTGAGTGATAGAATCCAGAAGGTTGATGTTAACCGGAAAAGGTCAGCTGGGTCGGTTGTGAGAATGGGAGTGCCACAAGGTTCAATTCTGGGCCCATTTTTATTTTTAGTCTATATAAATGATCTACCCTATATGGTAGGCAATAATCACGATATTGTATTGTTTGCTGATGACACATCATTAATTTTTAAAATGATAAGGCAGAAAACCAACTACGACGATGTAAACAATGCTCTCTCTAATGTAGTACGGTGGTTTAATGTAAATAATCTAGCTTTCAATGATAAAAAAAACTAAATGTATAGAATTCTCCGCACCAAATGTAAAACAAGTTGAGTCTGATCTGCGGCTTAATGGGAACAGGTTGAATCTAGTAGATAACACTGTTTTTCTTGAAATTACCTTAGATTCTAAATTGCAATGGGGCGCCCATATCTCACAGCTAGCGAGTAGACTTAGTTCTGCAGCGTTCGCGGTAAAAAAATTCGCTCATTGACTGATGTTAATACGGCGAAGCTGGTTTATTTTAGTTATTTTCATAGTATAATGTCCTACGGCATCCTACTTTGGGGCAATGCCGCAGACATTGACACGATATTTACACTGCAGAAAAGGGCTATTCGTGGAATGTATAAACTTGGAAGTAGAGAATCTCTAAGAGAAAAGTTTAAAGAGATTGGTATGTTGACCTTTGCATCACAATATATATATGAAAACATTATGTATATTTATAAGAATAGTAGTAAATTTAAAACCATGAAAGATAAGCATGATAAAAATTATTCTGTAATGACAAGAAACGACCATAAATTAGCGTTTCCCAAATTAAGGCTGGCTAAAAGCACCAAATCATTTATGGGAATGTCAATACGTATTTATAATAAAATACCACAGTCAATTTAATCTCTAACGTTTAATAAATTTAAAAGAACTATCAAAGAAACATTATGCAAAAAATGCTACTATAAACTCAAAGATTATTTAGATGACAAAAGAGCGTGGGATTGATGTCTCCACAGGTTATTTCCAAATATTAAACATTAATCACTATGTAAGCAGCTTGGCTGCGACATGATATTGGCAAGCACGAATAGCTGTCTTCTGTTTGTTTGTTCATGTCATAGCAGAGCTGTATTTCTGCCAAATTGTACCTATGATAAGCACTTTTTACAAAAGAGTGCCGAGAGTTTTTTTTCCACCGGCTTTTTTCCTCTCGGTCTACCTAGGGTTCTACTTTCATTTCGTTTTTTAAAGCCGAAGAAGAAGTAGTAGTAGACATCACCAAGACATTGGTGGATAATGGGCGATCATTATCTTTATAAGCCGAGAGACGCACACTTCTCGACGGAGGCCTTCCCCAGGATTCGGCATGTCGTCCGGACCCGCGCCGCCCTCATCCAGCATTTGACGTTCGTAAAGTGTATAAAATTACCTACTACGAATAAAAAAGTTTTCATTTTTATTTTCATTTTCCCAATGACAATTTCCCACGACGTTTTTCTTTAATCGCTTCACGTAATTTCGGGATTAAGTTTGCATAATAGGTTCCAGTTATCGTTTGCCCTTTTGGCAAGTAATCAATAAATAGGATTAATTCACTATCCCAGATAACGAAAACAGCTTGACTAGCAGGGGGCGTCGACAATTTATGGAGATGGTGCAGACTACATACTGGAGTCAGAGTGACGAAGACAGAACACAATAAGAGGAAAAGAGCAAGAATGATACCAGTGTAGCCCATGAAAACAAATATTCAATCGATTGTTCGAATACATCGCAGTATTTTTTGAGTTTACACTTATTAATATTTTTTTCAAGAAATCTTCGCTGTTAATAGAAATAACATTAAACGAAAACTTTTTCATGACTTCTTCATCATTTTTAAATAATTTAACAAATATTTAAAGGGACCGTATTACATAATGGAATGAATTAGCGAATCGATGTTATTTGAATATAGCAACACAGACATAAAAAGAAATGTCAAAAATGTCTACCCGCGCGATTGTACGGAACGGACGTGTGCAAAGTAAATTCTTATATCTTTCCAAAAAATAACCGTAGTTAAACAAAGTGTAATAGTCCTTATTGCCCAAAGTTCTAAGTTCATTTCTCAAAGTGTGATCCAGTGCATTGAATTATCATAGACTATTCAGATAACAGAGGTTACAAGATGCAACGCTCACCACCAACAAAACGCTACGATTCAGACCCCAATCTTTCTAACACAGCGCGAAAGCGGAAAAACGATCATGAAATATCGCAATCGTTTGAACAATTTTCGGAAAGTATATTAAAAAAGCTAGACTGCTGGAAAATTGATTTAGATCAAAATTTATCGAAAATTTATGAAACGTTAAATAACGTTATCAAGCCGGACCTTTTGCAACTAAAAGAAAGTGCAACTGAACTAAAGGCGGAAATCCTAAGTATCCGTGGGGAGTTTACACATATGCAAGCTACTATCACAAATATAAACTTAAAACAGGTAGAAATGGATAAGGAAGTTGCCTCACTTCAACAATCCATACAATTTGTCTCTGAAAAGCAAGAAGAGTATACTAAACAGGCAAATGCTATAGATAATACTGTTAAAAATATGGACCAACTGAAATGGGAGATCAACAACCTAAAAAACCAGTTCAATGCAAACGAACAAAGAGACAGATTGTTAAATATTGAACTAATGGGTGTTCCAGAGTCTAACAACGAAAACCTCAATGATGTCCTTACTAAAATTGGTAGGCGAATTGGCGTCGATATCTCTCACAATGATGTCCTTCAAATAAGCAGAGTTTCACCGCGTGTTAAGGTTTAGGGACGTGCCAGGGTGATCATCGCTAAACTTGGATCGAGAATACTAAAAGATAATGTCATATCTCTTGCCCGAAAAACTCGCTTGACGACAAAAGACATCGATCTGCCAGGTGATATAAAACCCATTTATGTCCATGAGCACCTCACTCCGTATAATAAACAACTTTTGAAAAAAAGTAAGGACATCGCTAAGACCAAAGAGTACCAGTTTGTTTGGTCCAGGTATGGTAGAATTTTCATACGCCGTAACGAAACGTCGCCCGCTATACAAATTTTTTGCGAAGAAGATTTTAAGAAGATTACTTAAGTTGAAGTATTTTTTTGTGTTTTTATTAGATCACGTTTCTGGCAATAATAATTATATTTTAACATATTTCATGCATAAATTTATTCGCAACTTGATAATCAAATATTTATTAGAAAGATGTTTAAAAGGGATACCTAGAACCAAGCATTATTATGACCGTTCATTCCATTTCATATCTGACAATAGTTACTCTATGACATATTTTCTTGTTATACCCTATCACAAACTTAAATCAAAATGTTACTTGCCTATGTATTATAACTTACTTATATATTATTTAATTCTTAACCATATGCAAGGGAATTTATATACACCTAGTGCTGTTGGTAGCTTTTTATATCACAATGTCAACTCAAAACATCAATAAAATAACAATTTATTACCAAAACGTGCGTGGTCTAAGAAGTAAGTGTTTGGCATTAAAGCAGAAAATTATCTTGAATGAATACGATGTTATTATATTAACAGAAACTTGGCTTCACGATGGGATTTTCGATCGTGAGTTTTGTGATGATAGGTACGACGTCTTTAGGTGTGACCGAGACTTAGCGTTGAGTGCAAAAAAGACAGGCGGTGGGGTTATGATATTAGTTCGTGTTGGACTTGGAGCCACTATGTTTAGAACGGCTGAGCCGCTTATGCTTACTGAACTCGTTACAGTATTAGTGCCAGCGAAAACACTTGCAATAACTGGTGATTTATACATAACTGGAGTATACATTCCGCCGGGTCCCGAACGAGTAAAAGAAGACGTTGATTGCGTTATACAGCTTTTAAAATGTCTGTTGATTGATCACATCAAAACTGAAAATTGTATTGTTGTTGGTGACTTTAATCTTCCTTGCATCTCTTGGGATCACGGAGGACCTATACATCATAGTTTAGGATCGGTTCAAGTCCAAAATACTGCAAAAAAGTTGACTGATGAATGTGGATTTTTGGGGCTTCAACAATACAACACTCACAAAAATCATGCAGGTAATGTTTTGGATCTGGCTTTCTCCAATCTCCCACTCCACATTGTGAACTGTAATACACCCTTATTGAAATTAGATCCTGCCCACCCAGCTTTGATTATAGACGTCCTCGATCTAAGAGTTACACCACTAGTGGAAGCATCAGCTCCAAGATATAATTTCAATAGAGGCAATTATGATCATATAAATAATCATTTATGTAATCTTGACTGGCAATCACTCTTACAACCGAGTCCTGTAGAGAAATCTTGCGATATTTTTTATAATGTTTTAAACGATGTAATATGCCAACATATCCCATTGGTAACCCGTGGGGTTAAATACCCAATTTGGTTTAGTTCCCCTTTAATAAAGATAATTAAAGAAAAATCCAAAGCTCATAGACGTTGGAAAAAATATGGTAATCTTCTTGACTATGATGAATTTTCTTTGTTACGTAATCGGCAAAAACGCGTTCAAGAAGCTTGTTTTGATAATTATACGAAAAAAACTGAAAAATCCATAAAATATGCGCCAAAGCTATTTTGGTCTTATATTAAATCATTGCGTGGTGTTTCAAATTACCCAAAGTCTTTAACTTACCAAAATAATTTGTTCACTGACGGTAAGGGAATTTGCGATGCCTTTAACGATTTCTTTAAAAGTGTTTTTGGGGAACCCTCTGTTCATTCAGAATTAGATGAAGCCAGCACAGCTACAAATGACATGGTATCTAAAATTCACATAACGGAGAGCCAAGTTAGGAGACGCCTTGAACAATTAGACACATCCAAGGGTGCTGGTTGTGATAATATTCCTCCAGTATTTTGGAAGAATTGTGCCAAGTCTCTTTGTGTTCCGATCGCTTTATTATTTAATAAGTCCCTTAGTGAGGGAGTGTTCCCTAACATATTGAAATGTGCTTATATTGTACCAATACATAAAAAGGGCTCTAAAACAAAAATTGAAAACTACAGGGGTATATCAAAACTTAACACGATAAGCAAATTATTTGAAAAAATTGTGTACGATACTATTTATCCGGTAATAAAAATGGGTTTGCCTTCTTCACAACATGGCTTTATGAAGGGACGCTCTACAGTTACGAACTTAACTAGTTTTATCAACCATGTTTCGGCTAATATGGATGGAGGGGGTCAGGTTGACGTGGTCTACACCGACTTCGAAAAGGCCTTTGATCGTGTGGATCACGTCATATTACTAAACAAACTCCAAAAATTGGGTATCCATGGTGATTTGTTGCGATGGATTAAATCCTACCTAAGTAAGCGATCTCAAGCCGTTGTTATAGGTGGATACAGATCGGACTACACCGAGACTCCTACAGGAATCCCCCAGAGATCTCATTTGGGTCCTATTTTTTACAATGTTTACACGTACGACATAAATGAATGTTTTAAATTTGCAAAACATCTAATGTATGCAGATGATAAAAAGATTTTTTGTAAAATACGTAGTGAACATGATAGTTTGTTGTTACAATCTGATTTAGATGCCTTATATAACTATTATCAAGAGAATAAAATTACTATTAATGTTAAAAAATGCGAATGCATAAGTTTTACAAGAAAATTAAAGCTCATTGTTTTTCCCTATAAGTTTAATGGCATACCTATTAAACGCGTTAATGTTGTTAAAGATCTGGGCGTCTATTTTGATGATAAGATATTGTTCTCAGTACACATAGATAAAGCAATTAACAAGGCTTTTAAAAGTTTGGGATTCGTTTTGAGAGCAAGTAAACCATTCAAGGATATAACTACTATCAAAACTTTATACAACAGCTACGTTAGGAGTATTATTGAATACGCTAGTCCGGTCTGGTCGCCACAATATGAGACTTACAAGTATCGCTTAGAACGCTTACAAAAAATCTTAGTTAGGCATCTAAATTACCGTCTACGTAAACCTCCACCGGATACATATAAAGAAAATTGCTCTCAATATAAATTATTGACTGTAGAAGACCGCCGGAAGCTAATGGACATGTGTTTGTTATACGACCTAGCCCGGGGGAATGTTGATTGCCCAGAGCTGGTTGAAAGTATAAAGTATAATATACCCGCACGCCGGTCTCGTCGTCACATTCCTCCACTGTTTAATGTTCCACGCGCAAACTCTAACTATGCTAGAAATGCCCCGATATCGCGATTACCTACTACCTATAATAATTTATTTTCACAAATCGATATTTTTAACCATTCTAAAAACACTTTCAAACTTAGTATGATTAAAGCTCTTAATGATATTAAATAGAATAAATTTTATTTCAATCCTGACAATTTTTTTTTTTTTTATACTTACAAATATTTATTTATGTTTACTCATGCATATTTATTATATAATAATACACGTATATAATTTTTTAATTCGGAACCAATTTTTATAAAGTATTACCTAAGTTCCGTCTTTCGTCAGAATCTTATCACTTGAACCACGCATTATTTTCGACATACCCTCAAACTTTTTTGAACTCGGTTCTAACAGATAAATTTGGTTTAGTCTTGTGATTCAAATGTTTTGATATCAAGCAAAAAGTAACCTCACATTATTATTAGTTTTTTAAGACAAATTAGTTTTATGAAGTGTTTACGTTATGATTATGGATGACTTGCATTCCTCCCTTTTAAATTGAAAGTTATGAAATACTTGTGTTTGGTGATTCTTATGTGTATATTTGGATTCAAAATTAATTAACCACATCGATTATTGCCCGAAATGGATCAAGTAAGTGTTTTTTTTAAGCTTGTATACTTGTGACCTTTGGTTCCTATTAGACTTTTTATGCTTTTATTTATTGTTATCTTATTTTTTTCTTGTATAGTTGTAAAGAATTTCACAAAGTATTATTTAAGTCACTTGATTTTTAATTTGTAATAACTAAGAAGGATGGAATTTACTTTGTTATGTCGTTTTGTAGGGAAACCAGTTATTGGCTTTACTTTTAATTACTACACTTTGTCAAACTGTATATCACGCTGTTGGTTTTCTTAATAAAAAAAAAAAAAAATATATAAAAAAAATAACGTCTACTTCACAATATGGAAATATTTTTTCGCGATTGCGGTTTTGCGATATTTTTAAATTGTGTTTGTGTTTTAAGTTTTCTTGTGATTTAATCGACTTTTCTCCCCCTGATTGCTTGAAGAAACTCGCGTCAGTGTGAATTTGTATTTTTAAGAAAGAATGTCAATTTATCCACAACTTTTGTTGTATTACCTTCAACAAAATAAAAATATCAAAAACTTATTTATTGTTTTACTTATTGTTCATCAAGTTAACCTTATATTTAGCCAGTCGGAATAAAAATAAGCAAACCTAACAGAACTGATACATATGGTGTTTCACCTAGCAAGTTTGCAAGTATTTGCTTATTTTTATTCAGACCGGAGCAAATTGAAATCTCGAAGTCGTTTGAACTGTTTGAAATTCCCGCCATATTAGCTATGTGGACCGTTTTCAGATGGCGTCTAGTCTTAACTTTTAATGTATGAAGTTGTACTTCTTCTCTTGAGTATATGTGTTCTATGAGCAATAGTGCCAACAAAAAGGCAGGGGACATCTTACGATGAACGGACAATATACAGACCGTTCACTATAAGATGTCCCCCGCCTGCTGATGTTGGCAGCATTGTGGCAGCAGTGTTACCAATAATATGTGTCCATTTTAACCCCGTAATCAAACTTTGTATATACCTAATTTTCTGATTTGTAAATAATAAACAACTATCAGACTAGGAAGGTTTTGAATGACGACACAATTTATATTATACGAGGGCGAATCAAAAAATTCTTAGAATGAATACAAAAAAAAAAATTTAAACAAGAATATTTTATTTTTCTACGTAATCTCCTTCTAATCTAATACACTTAGAATACCGCATCTCCAAACTTTCTTATTCCTTCCGCAAAAAAATCATTTTCTCGACTAATAAAAAATTCCTCTGCGGCAGTCATAACCGCGTCATCATCGTCAAATTTAGTTCCACGAATGTGCTCCTTTAATTTTGGAAATAAGTGAAAATTCTTTATGTCTAAGCATACACTGAATGAGAGGTCATAAATCTTGGTTCGTCTCTTTCTAACTAGTGTAACCATTCTTACCTGTATACATACATTGCACATTTAAAGAAAATCGCTCAATGCCTTCGAATAAATTTAAAAATAATAAATACATCTAAGTAATTTAATTTTTTCATATATTTATATTAAGGAAAATCAGCACGTGTGATATGTGTTTCCAATGAAAACAAACAACTGTTAGGCACACAGTTTATTTTAAGTCACAGAGTTTGTATAGAGAAGGAGAAATATAAATTTACAGGGTCTAGATACTATTAAAAGTGCACTAATGAAAACAGGAGATTTTTTTTATCACTAAGGATCATAAGTACTCATAGATTCACGGATGAGCAACACCAGGGTGTGCGTGTGAGCAGTAAATTCCGACTGGAGAAAGACGTGAGATTCGAGGTCGAGCGCGACCTCTATGTGGTCTGTGACAGCCGCGGCCGGCGCTCGGGTATCTAATTCGGAAACAATGGATGTGTAGGTACTACGAGAAATTGCTAAAAGTGACTTTAAATTATTGATCTCTCTTCTTTAGATTTTCTGCTTTAGATTTTTCACTTCCTTGTTAGCTTGCTGCCTTGTGCTTCCTTATTTGCAGGTAATATTGATGTCTGTGCAGTAATATCAAGATTAATCTTCTTACATGGAGGACTTTTAGAGGATCCAGGTTCTTCGTTTTCTCACATTATATATTTCAAAAAATCTGTAATGAAATTACATAAAAATAAGTAATAATACCATTCGATGTTCAGTATTTTATTAGGATGCAGTGTTGTCTATTTAAGTAGGTACCTACTTTAAATCAGGGGACTACGAAACATTGATTAACGTATTTTTCATATAGATCATTTAACATTTAATATACCTACTCATAATGCACTGAGACTTGTAAATAGTGAATTTCCAAATTATTTAGTGATATAATAAGCTTAAATCCAGTACATAATTTGGAAATGAAAGGGATAAATATACGTCTCTACACGTAAAGTGTAGTCACCCTAGTTCCTATCTATGTCAAACTTACCTGTGAAAAGAGAATCCACAGCCAGGATACGATTCTTTCCCACACACACTCATAGCACATAATATTGTTCACCAAATTCCATTTACAGCACTTTATTTATCGCAGAAACCAAAACAAGTCAACAATACAAAAACAAAGAAAACGCCATATTGGTTTTGTGGCGCCACACAGATACTACCATTTTACCAAGTGTTGCCTAACGTAAAAGTAATAAAACTCTCCTATAATATTGAAATGTCGTCGTGATATAAAAAAAGAATTATCTAAACCTACAAAATATTGCATTTTGATTAGTTTAAGTACAGAATAATTACTTGAGAATGTTCAGTAAATCTTTGTCCTACTCAAGTTGAAATCTTCAAGTATATTCCGATTGTGCAGTAACTGTTGTTGTTTTGTTGTGACCTCGTACTGGTGCTTCAAGGAAGAAGATAATAATTTCGAGCTTTCAAGACCGTAACACTGCTTAATTACATAGTTTCAAGCTGCATTTACAAATCTTATAATCACAAAACGAGGGTGTTTGTTTATATTTGGATTCAATTTAATTCAATTCTTGACAAATTGGCAATCAGCCGTCGATATGAGGCGACAAGCTATTACTGCCAGTATCATGTGTTGGAATAGACACGGTATTAAGAGATAAGGTCAAGATGGAATAAAACTACAAGTTATGCGCGACGTAGACCGGACATTGAGTTACCTAAAACAATAAGACAACACAGTTAGTACCATCACCACCATATATATAATATATATATACATATAAAAAAGCCGTTAGTAACATAGATTAATATATAATTTACATATTTACAAGGATATATTATACTGATGGATGAATTTACAAAGGATTTTAAGGATAGGAGGGTGATTGGAGGAGAGTAGGGACTTCATATTGAATGGTCTGGGGACTTGGGGGGGAAGGATATCATAGAGTGATACAGGGAGAAGGGGGCAATTAAAAAATATATGGTCCACAGTACCAGGCTCGAGTCTACAATCGCAAAGTGGGGAATCACGGATACCAATTTTGTGCAGAAATATTGGAGAGCAACAGTGACCTAGCCGTAGTCTGCTTATTATTGAGGTAGTCTTTTTTTGTGCTTTTTCTGCTTGCAAAACCATGGTTGAAGTGGTATTGTGGGCTGTATGTCACCGTAGTACTTGCCTACTAAAGTACGGGTCTTCTCCCATTCATTATTCCAGGCTACAAATAATCTTGTCTTAGCCAGAAGGCTAAGATCCTGGGAGAAGCACATGTAGTGCTCTAATGAACCGGTCACAATTGAATCTCTGGCAAAACAGTCAACAGTTGAATTACCGTTGATTCCTGAGTGGCCAGGGATCCATGCTACCACTATGTTAATGCCTTCGAGGGAACATAGGAAAAGGAGGTATCTAATTTGGAGAATGGATGGGAATTTGGATCCTACAAGGAAGGGGTTACTTTTGATTGCCACCAGACAGCTCTGGGAGTCAGAAAGGATTAAGGAGTGGTTAAGTCTGTTCTCCAGAACATACTTGACAGCCTCTAGGAGAGCAATAGATTCCCCAGTGAAAACTGTTGTTTCGGGAGGGCACTTATACGAGAGGAGGCCCGAGAAATTGGGGATCTACACAGCTGCCCCAACACAACCTTGACTAGAGAGTTTTGAGGCATCTGTGAAGATCTGGGTCCAATCTTTCCACTCACTATTTATGATCCTGTCAAATATGAGGCTGGCATTGGGATCATTTTTGGTCACGCCAAAGTCAGTCAAAATTGGGGGATAGAAGACTAAGGATTCATACGGGAAGGTAAACAGGAGTTGGGATTCACACTGAAAGATTGGACAATTGGATGGGATTAGGGAGTAGTGGCTGGACAATAGGCGGGGAGGGATTTTATTGCGGAAGTATGTAGAGTTTGGAAGGGATCTCTGCAGGGAGCTAAGTTTGGAATGAAGAGGGTGAGAGGACAGTTGGAGTGTTCTTGCCAAAAACCTATCAGCAAGGAATTGTCTGCGAAGATGAAGGGGGGGCTCACAACATTCTACCCTCATGGCATTTGAAGGGGATGACTTCATTGCACCTAGGATAATGCGCATTGACTTGTTAAGTATATTTTTTGTTATGTATGTATATATATATATATATAAGTAGAATTATTATTTTTTCTTTTGTAAACAACAGATTTTTGTACCAAATAAACGTTTTACTTACTTACTTACTTGTTCTGGATTTTATTGATTAAATTGAGTCCCGCTTTGTTGCAGGGTTCCAGCATAAAAGAACCATAGTCAATGACGCTTCTCACTAGGGCATTGTAAAGGAGTTTCTGTGTGTAAGGGTGGGAGCCCCACCAAACACCCGACAGGCAACGAAGCAAGTTGATGTTGGCCTCGCATTTCCTGGCGATATAGTTTAGGTGGCCTGATCCTGATAGCTTAGAGTCAAGTACAACTCCTAGGAACTTGGTTTCAGGGACTATTGGAATTGGTTGGCCAAGGAAGGATATGGAGGGAGGGGAGTATTGTCTACTCCTAGTAAAGACTAAGACACTACTCTTGGAGGAGGAGAGGGTGAGATTGTGTAAATGAAGCCAGTTGCCTAGATAGGATAGGGCAGTGTTGAGGGGATTGGAAGCGGCTTCAATTACCCTTACTCGAAGGTAGAGGGCAATATCGTCAGCATATTGGAGGATGTTACAGAAAGGAATAACCGATCTGTCCAGATCCGAGGTGTAAATACTATACAGTAAGGGACTGAGGACAGAACCTTGGGGAAGGCCCTGCCATACTGTACGGGATGAAAACTGAGCATTTTGATGTCGGATCTGGACAAGTCGGCCAGCAAGGAGGTTATAGGAGAAGGAAGTCAGTCTTTCCGGAATACTCAGCTGGAGCATTTTCTGCCTGAGTAGGGGAAGATGGACACTATCGTAGGCCGAGGCGACATCCAGGAACACTCCCACCACGGATTCATTATCAGACAAAGCTGATCTTAAATCCGTAATGATAATGCTCAGGCTGTCCATCGTGCTACATCCTTTCCTAAAACCGAATTGGGAGGGACTAAGGAGGGAATGATTCTCGACAAACCATTCCAGGCGAAGTTTCACCAAGTGTTCGGTGATTTTAAGGAGGGTGGGAGATATAGCAACTGGACGGAAGGAATTTGGATCACAGGGATCCTTACCAGGCTTAAGGATAGGGATTACTAAATACTGTTTCCAGGAGGGAGGGATATCACCTGTTAGGAAGATAGTATTAATTATACCTACTAAGGAGGACCTCCGAAAATTGGGAACCAGCTTTAGAAATGAAGGAGTATGGAATGCCATCAAGGCCAGGACTGGAGTCCTTCAGGTTACTGAGGACGAGATTTAGTTCATGGATAGTGAAGGGGCTATCCAGGGGATTGGATGAGGACAAGGATGAATAGGGGGATGGGAAATGCTCAAATAATGGGACAAATGGGGGACCAATTCTATCGAAAAAGGAGTCGAGCCATAGGGAAGGATGGAATGATGTGGGAGATGGAGAAATGGCAGCGGAACCGCGGAAGCGCTTAAGAGAGCCCAAACTATGGATGGAGGGGTACGTGGGCTTAGATTTTCGCAGAAGGTGCGTCATGATGCTCGTTTCTTTTTTTTAAAAAGCCTTCTGGCTTGAGCACTTACTCTCTGGTAACTCAAGAAATTTTCGAGAGTCATAGACGCGCCGTATGCTCTTTCTGCTACTCTCCTACTTCGAATCATGTCCGAGCATTCAGAGTCCCACCATGGTGGGGAGGCTCGACAATTACGATCCGGGTTTTTGGAGGGGATATGGGTGTTTGCCGAGGAAAGGATGCAGGATACCAAGGAGTCGTAACAGGACTGAATATTTTCAGGAGTGGGGATGGGGATTGAAACGGATAAAGCATTTGTGGATAAGGCGTAACTGGCCCAGTCGGCCTTCTGGGTTTTATGACGTAGTAAGGGAGGAAGTTTTTTGGGGATGTGGGCAGAAATGGGAACAGAGAGGGCAATGGGATAGTGGTCACTACCATGAAGGGAACTGAGACGGTTCCAGGAAGTGGATAGGCTTAAGGAGGGAGAACAGATAGAGATATCTACCGCGCCATCCCGACGGCTTGGCCCCGCGGCACGCGTAGGGCGTCCATCATTCATGACACATAAACCCATGTCATCAATGACATCCGCCAGACACCTACCAGGGCCATCATCCGGGACGGAGCAATACATACCCCATAAACTATGATGGCAATTAAAGTCGCCGAGGATAAGGATAGGGTGGGGGATTGACGAGATAAGGGAGCGGAATTCGTTGATTAGGGCGACTGTTGGGTCAGCTATGTATACAGAGACAAAAGTAAAATTTACAATTGTAACTGCCACAATGCTGATATTGAAGGAGTGGACAGGTAATTGGAGGGAATAGGGGAACGCGCACTTCACAAAAAGGGCAGCTCCACCATGACCATCCGGCCTGTCATCCCTGAGGCAGGCAAATCCTGGCAGTCGGAATCTACTGCCTGGAACAAACCATGTCTCAGAGACCGCAATAGCCAGGAGGTCATGTTGGTGTACCATATGTGTGAGCTCGTGGGACTTAGGGCGTAGGCTCCTACTGTTCCACTGGAGCAGAGTAGCCATTGTTGAGGGAAGCAAAAAGTGTGTTAAGTTTGGATGCAACGTTGGACGGTAGGGGGACGTCATCGCATGAAGATATTATGCTGATAACAACGGAAAGAAGATTTTCTAAAAGATTTTCATTTGGATTACTTGCATTAGGATTATTTAATGCGCAACCGGATGTGGGAGAGGGTGGGTCGCGATTTCTGATAATATCCTGGTGAGCAGATTTGTCGTAGCCAGGAGACAAAGGGGATCTAGGTTTGGGCAGTGAGAAAAAGGTTTTTTTTGTAGGATTTGGATGTAGATACCGAGGAAGAGGGATTTTTGGTGGGAGATTTAAATGCATCCGCATATGATTTAGTGACAGCAGGGAAGCGAGCAGATGCTTCCTGGTAAGAAATGCTATTGTGAGACATTGAAATTTTAATGGCCTTTTGGCGGGAATGTTCAGGGCAGGTGCTATCAGTGGCTAGGTGTGGACCTGAGCACTGGAGACAGGAGGAATTTTCTAGAGGGACTGTGCAGGAATCACCAGGATGGGGTTGAGCGCATCGGAAGCACCTAGGAGAGGAGCGACATTGGATTTTGACGTGACCAAACTGACAGCAATTTAGACATTGGATGGATGGAGGTATATAAGGGTCAACAGGAAGGGAAGAGTTGAAGACTAAGATTCTTTCAGGTAAACTTTCTAACCAGAAAAAGTGAGGACGACTGAACCAGTAGGTACCCATGAAGGGCCAGTAGGATTAGACACTTTGCGGTTGAATCTTCTAGCCTTTAGTATGAGTCCACTGCTTTGCGAGGAGGAGATACCCTCAACCAGTTCCTCCATGGACCAAGTTGTTGGTACACCACGGATTATACCCATCCTAGTAACATTATAGGTAGGGATAACTGTAACATATTTGTAATTGGAGAGATGCTGGTTGTCCATAAATTCATTGGCCGCAACAGCCGTCGTAAATTCGACGGAGACACGGTTGCGACCAATGCTCTTAACACCATCATTTTGAATGTTCTTAATATTGCTAGAAACTAAAAATCTACCAAATTGCAATGAATTAAGAGTTGTGCCTGCAGAGGGGTGGGATTCGGAACGGGAAACATGGACAATGAAAGGACCCTTATCAATATTAGAATAAGTTTTCCTTTCTAGGAGACTAGGGTGGACATAAATGGATTGGATAGAAGGAGAGGCATTAGCGGGGTCAACAATATGTTTTTTAGGGATAGAAGTGGAATCGGATGTCTCCGAGGGACGTTTTTTGGGTTGAGGGTTAAGGGATTCGGTGGAAATAACTGCTTGGCACTCTAAATTACTGACCACAGGATCAGGAGGTTTGGGCGGGATGTTGTCAGTCTCCATCATTTAAAAGATTAATGATTAGGCTTATAACTACACTTACCAAAACGGACAACACAAAAACAACACAAAGACGCTCACAATACAAATAAATAACTCAACGAAAATAGAAAAAACAGCGTAAATATGCGGAAACAAACAAAACACGTGTATACCACAATGACAATCACTTGACAGTCATTCGTACCTTATATTTGGATACAAGTTCGACAAGTAAGTGACAACTCATATTTGACAGAGGGCGACCAGCAAATGTCATATATCATCTGACGTTTGCAATACCTGTTGCGTTCACTTCAACCAATTGTCTGGTCCACTATAGAGGCTATTGTGATATACTTTTAAGCGCAATTTCAGAGAGTATTTACTGTTTCAACAAAAATCTTGTCCTGGGTAGCGTATGTATAATGAGAGTATTGTATATAATATACTTATTACATTCATGTTTTAATGTTTAAATTATTTTATATGTTAAATTTATACATATTAACTTTTTTGCATTTATTTATCTTTACCTATGTTATTTATTCTATTACCTACTATTTTTATTTGAGTACCTACATTGTGAATTTTATATCACATATATACTTCCAACTAAATCACATTTAACAAAAATTTTCGATTTGTTTACTTACCTCTTGACCAACTATTACTCCTTGCCAAAGTTGCCTTCGTTAGCTAAGCCCTTTAACCATAATAAATATGTAAGAATGAAAACTAAACTGATGTTACCTTATGTTTACAAAAATATCTTTAAATACTCTACCATATGTCTGGATTACTGCAAATTATAGTTTATGATTATAATTCTTTTGGATGCAAAACATTTACAATTAGTTTCTTTCTGTTTTACCTAAGTATTTTATCTGTTGCGCGGCCTACTTACAGTACAAGTGCTTAAAATCAATTATATCGTAATTATAGGTGTTATGCTTGACATCTCAGTATAAAAAAAATATTCTGTAATGATGGTAAAGAAAAAATATATTAGGGTTGGTCATCTTAATCCCGGATCGATATGCAAAAAGCATGATGAGTTAGTGGCGGCGGTCGCGAAACATGATTTCGATATTTTATGCATTAATGAAACATGGTTGCGCTCGGGCCAAGAAGGACGCGCCCCTATGCTAGCTGATTATAAACTGAAACACCTACCGCGATGCCGCCGGAGTTCCGGGCGTGCGCGGGGGGGCGGGGTGGGGTTCTTCATACGTAATGGATTGAGCGTGAGAGTGTGTACTCATCCTCACGCACCGCCGGTCGAGCAGATGTGGGTTACACTTTCCTGCGCGGGTGTGAAGGTACTGATAGGGACTGCATACAGGCCAGCCTGGGTGGATGTTGACATCTTCTTCGACGCGCTCACGGATTCTTTATCTACTCTTTCCAGAAGGGCGGATCGTATAATTTTAACGGGCGATTTTAACATCGACTTACTGACCGATAGAGACGCAATTAAAATAAAACACTTCTTGACTTCATTTAATTTAATTCAATATGTTAACTCACCAACTCACCATACTAGTCATAGTGCCACGTTAATTGATCTTTTTTGTAGTAACTCATCAATCTTAAATCTAACAGTGGATTATATACCTACTTTAAGTCACCACGCTCTGCTTATCGGTGATTTATCAGTGAAAAAATGGAAACCTTCGCCTCGCCGTATCAAACTAAGATGTTTAAAGGATATTAACCCTTCGATCTTTGGGAACGACTTAAAAATGGTTGACTGGGATAGCATAGCAGGGTTATCCGATGTTAATGATATGGTGACTACTTTTAATAGGACAGTTTTATCAATTTTTGAACTTCATGCGCCAATTCGACATATGACTATTGGAAATAAAAGTTGTCCTTGGATTACACCTACTGTTCGGAGTATGATGAGGTTACGTGACGGTGCTCATGATGTGGCAAAAGTAACGGGTCAAGACCGGCATAGAGACTACTACAAGGATCTCAAGAAATGTGTAAATACCGCTTTATATTATGAAAAAAAAGCCTATTTTAATCAGCACATTAATAGGAATATACACGTCCCAAAAGCTCTTTGGAAAAACCTTAAACGCACGATTGACGCTTCCTCTACTCCCCATGGCTTAGAACTTCCAGTACATCTTCGCGACCCTGACAGCATAAATGCCCACTTCCTTTCGGTTCCGGGTGGAAACTGTGCTCCGTCACCTCTTTTATCTCATTTCGAGAACAGCCGTCACGGATCTTCCGAGTTCGTCCTTAAGCCCGTTGATGAAACATTTGTACTGAAGGTGATACAATCTCTAAAATCTAATGCTGTGGGAACAGACGGACTGAGTTTGGACATGCTGCTTCTCACTATCCCTGAAACCCTAAGCACTATAACTGCCATAGTTAATAGGTCATTGCTTACGGGGGTTTTTCCGGAAGCCTGGAAGATGGCGATAGTAGTGCCCTTGCCTAAAAAACCTGATGTTAAGGACTTCAAGGATCTGCGCCCAGTCAGCATGCTCTCCACAGTTTCAAAAATAGTAGAACGCGCTGTACATACTCAACTGAGCGCTTACGTAGAGAGCAATGATATACTGCCGATATTTCAATCAGGTTTTAGAAAGTCACATAGTACCATCACTGCCTTGCTGGACATTACAGATAATATTTTATCAGCACAAGACCGTGGCCTGGGAACGTTAATGGTACTTCTTGATTACTCGAGAGCCTTCGAAGCAATTAATATTCCGCTACTACTAGCTAAAATGAATTATTATGGTTTTAATCACACAGCAGTCCAATGGTTCTCGAGCTATTTAGGCAATCGTTCTCAGAAGATTAGGCTGGTGGATAGTGATGGAGAACATATATTTTCTAATGCATCCACTGTCAGTAGAGGCGTTCCTCAAGGATCTATTTTGGGACCCCTACTTTTTACAATATATACAGCCGATATGTGCACGAACATCCAGCACTGCCAATACCATATGTACGCTGATGACACCCAGCTGTACCTCTCATTCGATCCAAAAGACACAAAGGTAGCAGTAGATCATATAAATGAGGACCTAGCGAGGATCTCGTCCTGGTCAGAATCCAACACTCTAGTCATAAACCCAATTAAAAGTCAATTAATGATCTTGGGGTCTCCAGGACAGATTGTCGCTATATCCGCGCATGATCCTTACGTGTCGGTGATGGGTGAGCGCGTTGCTCGGGTGGCAGAGGTTCGGGACCTGGGGGTTATCATTGACGAGCAGCTGCGCTTTGAGAGTCACGTAATGAATTCAATCAAAGTATGTTTCTACAAACTCAGCATTCTATATCGTATTCGTGACTTTCTAAGCGTAGATTTGCGTATCCAACTGTGCGATGCCCTTATTCTTTCCAAAATATCATACGGAAGTTTGGTATATGGACCGAGGTTGCTTGCGCGCACGGATCGCATTGTACAGCGGGTACAGAATGCGTGCGCGCGTTTTTGTTTTTTGTTTTAAAATCCCTCCCCGCACACATGTCACTCCATACATGAATGCTGCTGGAATGTTAAAGATGGCGCTGCGTCGAGAGTTACATTTAGCCAATCTGTTGTTTGGTATCACTAAAACCGGTCGCCCAAAATACCTACATCAAAAACTAGAGTGGCGTGCCAAATCTCGTGGGTTCAGAGAAATGAGTCGCCCCCTCAACATGCCCTGGCATCGCACGACAGCCTTCCGAGGCAGCTTTAGGTACTCGGCTACCAAGTGCTGGAACAACATACCACCTCCACTTCGGAGACTAGACTCATTACAACGTTTCAAAAAATATTTTAGAAATTATCTTTTTAAGTATCAGTCTAGTTTGCCGAGTGGGGTGCGGGTTGTTCCGGCATATACGTCCAGTGTATGAGAATGTATATATTTATATAGGTATATAATAATTATTATTTTTTCATATATATTTCTCCTTTATTTATTATGCAATAGTTTGTAACATTAGGTTTATTGATATTATAATTTGATATATAGTAGAAATTCATCTTTATTTGGTATGCGATATATGTTTCTTGGTTTACTTGATTTTTATTTCTTTTTATTGTTTAATTACATATATATTTACAAGCTGCGTTAGCGCGGACACACACTAGATAGGGCTCATCTGAAAATCAGCGTTGTGGCTACCGCTGCAGCAGTGTGCTGAGATGGGTCCTATTCGGTAAGCATGCTACAGCACAAGATTATTTATTTAAGCCTTTGCTTTTTTTTTTTTGCAATTTTAATGTTTTAATGTAATTGTCAAAGTAATGTTATTTTTATTTTTTATTGTTATGTGTTTTCCTCTTGTTTTTATTTCTTATCTGTTAATTATTTGTTATATTGTTGCTTTCAATCCGTAATTTTTTTTCGTAATTTTGCCAGTCTTTTTAATTTTCTGTCTTTTTTATGCTTTATTGTATGTGGTAAAGTTACTATGTGGGTAATTGTTTTGCTTGTTTCATGTTTATTATTTGTTTTGTTTTTATATGTTATTATTCTTTTTTTCACTGTTTGGCTTATGTTTTTATCTATTCTGTTGTGTTGTGCTGTTGTAGTTTTCCGAATAAATGTTTTGAGTTTGAGTTTGAGTTTGAATTTTTATTTGTTACTCTATTTCATAAATTATTATTATTTTTAGATAAGTCGTTGATGTATGCACCAATTTTATGTTTTAATAATGTTATACTTATTTGTAAAAACTACCCCAGCCTCCAAACCGGCACAGCTGAAAATCAGCGCTGCAGCCTTCGGCTGTAGCATTTGCTGAGCTGTTGCCGTTTTCGACAACTTTTTATTATTAATTTATATTTAATTATTTTTGTTTGTAAAGTTTTTTTTTGTCGAATAAATCATTTCTTTCTTTCTTTCTTTCAATAGTTTTTCCGATATGGTCATTTGCGGTAGATGAGGCGATGAGGTTTCGGAGGCCCTGAAATGTACTGCCTGCTTCAAGCATTTTGACTATCCATGCTCGGGGATAACTGAAATAGGTTACAGAAAGCTTGGCAACCGTCAAACAACCTGGAGATGTCCTTCATGCAGAAACTCTGGGACTCCAAGCCGCCATACAGTGTCACCAACGCCTTCTTCTACGGTCAGCCTAGATAATGTCATGATGGAATTGGCCCAAATAAATCTCAAATTAGCACCTTTGGCCAATCTGGTTGCCGATATGCAGGAAGTAAAAAAAGACCTCGCTAATCTCAAGGCTTCAACTAGTGAATTTTCTGGCCGGGTAAGCAAATTGGAAGTTAGACTCGAGCAATTCGACAAAGTTATTGAAGCCACTAAGCCATTGCATAAACAACTAAGTGCACTACAAGCTGAGATTCACGATAAAAAGCAGTGGCTACGGGCAAACAACGCCGAGATAAAGGGTGTCCCAGAGAAAGACAGAGAAAATCTCTTCGATGTAATCTCTAAAATTGGTAATAAAATTTCTTATCCTACTGCGAAAAATCAGATTTACTTTGTACATAGAGTTCCCACGAAAGGAAATGGATGTCAAAACATAATAGTGTCTTTTATGAACCGTTACATGAAGGAAAATTTTGTAGCCGCAGCAAGAGCTAGCAGCGATAAGTTAACTCCGAAGGATCTTGGTTTGACAGCAACGAATAAAATTTTCATCAACGATCATCTTACGACGCATAATAAAATTATTTTATCTAAAACCAAATCATTTGCAGTCGAGAATCATTTTCAGTTTGTTTGGGTGAAGCACTCCAAAATTTTCATCAGGAGGGATGCAACATCGAAGATTGCGAATATCAGGTCGGAAACCGACTTGCTAAAACTTTGTCAGTAAACCAGTTTTTCTACTGCCACTATTATAATTATTATCTTTTAGTTAAAACATATTCTACAACAATTATATACCTGTTAATTCTAATTTTACTCTGTATGACTGTATACATTGAGGTGAGCTTCAAAATTTATTTAGTGTTTTCGGATTCTTTCTGTAGTTTATTGCAAACGAAGTGTGGAATTTATATTTTAATTCAAAATCATTTAGAAGTTGTGTTTTGTTTTCCAAATGGTTAGTCTCAAAGTTTATCACCAAAACGTGCGTGGTTTACGAACCAAAACCGAAGAGTTTTTTGGGAATCTATGCTTGAGTGAGTTTGACGTAATTACATTAACTGAAACTTGGCTTTTGGAGGGTATAGGTAATAGCGAATTATTCGATAATCGTTACATGGTTTGGAGACGTGATCGTGACTACGCTGCTACCTCACAGTCACGCGGGGGAAGAGTTTTAATAGCAGTGCGTCGTGAGCTGGTCACAGTAGCTACAGAATGGATCTCCAGTGCTGAAGACATGTGGATAACAATTAACCTTATAAATAAACAACAGAAACCTATTAAGTTGCACATTTGTTGTATTTATCTGTGTGAACAAAATTTTGGTAATACTTTCTCAATGCAGCTTAACAATTTTCTTTACAAGTGAACTAATATAATTAACACGCAACCCTTAGATAAGTTTTTAATTTTAGGGGATTTTAACATGAGTTCCATCACTTGGGCACCTACTAACGGTGAAGCTTGTCCGTCCACATTATCCAATAGTAACTCTACTGATTTTATTGATACCCTTGATGTTTGTAATTTAAAACAATTCAATGTGATAAAGAACTCACACGGGAAAATTCTCGATTTGATATTATGCAACGACTCCGTTACTGTAACTGAATGTTTGTTTCCACTTGTCTCAGAAGATCCTTACCACAAATCGCTTATAGTCGACGTTTTGTTTGCTGATTATAAAGTGCTTCCTGCAACTGTAAGAACTGTATATAATTATGATAGAGCTGACTTTCCTGCTATTTGTTCAGAAGTAGATAATACGGATTGGAAACTCCTCCTTACTGAATGTTCAATTGATGAAGCCTTGACCAACTTTTATTCTGTTATCAACAAATTGAGTGAAAAATACATTCCAAAACGTCAATTGCAACATGAAAAGTATCCACCTTGGTACAGCTCTGCACTCAAAAAAGTTATTAAGGAAAAAATGAAGTATCACAAAAAATACAAAACCTATGGCAATATTTCTGATAAATTATCATTTCATCTATTAAGACAGAGAGCTAAAAATTGTGAACAAGCTTGCTATAAAAATTTCATCTCGAAAATTGAAGCCTCAATTAAGCACAATCCGAAGGCCTTTTGGGCTTTTGTGAAGTCCAAACGTCTGAACAACACATATCCTTCTTAAATGTATTACAATGATTGTAGCAGTGATTCAGGTTTTGATATTTGCAACCTTTTTTCTGATTATTTCAAATCTAGCTTCGCGGCTCCAAATAAAGGTAATGCTGATCCATCCACATCAAACCAAGAGTCGCCGGTGCATATCGAATCGATAGAAATATCCACTGAATGTGTATACAGACACTTGAAATCTCTGGACTCAAGTAAATCAGCTGGACCAGATACCATTCCTGCTAGAGTTTTGATTGCCTGTGCTAAAGATCTCTCTCATCCCGTCTCTTTATTATTTGCAAGATCTCTTAAACAAGGGATAATGCCCGGGGTGTGGAAATCTGCGTTTATTTCACCTATTTATAAAAAAGGACCTAAGGATAACATTGTCAATTATAGACCTATCTCCAAACTCTGTCTCTTTGCGAAGGTATTGGAGCGGGTTGTCTACAATGAATTATACCAGACTTTGCAAAATATGTTTCTTCCTCAACAACACGGATTTTTGAAAGGAAGATCTACAACAACGAATCTTTTAGTCTACTCTACACTGACTTCGTTACTGAAAGTATGGATCAGAGTCACCAAGTTGATACGATATACACCGACTATAGCAAAGCCTTTGATCGTTTGGATCACAAAATACTACTCAAAAAACTTTATCTCTCAGGTATCAGGGGTAACCTTTATAGGTGGTTTTCTTCATACGTGCTAAATAGAACTTAAGCAGTCGTTCTTAAGGGATATACTTCTTACTGGACTACTATTTCATCTGGAGTACCGCAAGGGTCCCTGCTAGGTCCTTTGCTATTTATAATTTTTATAAACGACATTGATTAATGCTTCAAACACAGCAATTTTTTAATGTTTGCCGACGATCTCAAGGTTTTCAAAGTAGTTGATAGCGTATACGATGCTACTCTCCTGCAGGAAGACCTTGCTCGGCTTTCTCGCTATTGTCAGAAAAATAACCTTGACTTAAATACATCTAAGTGCTGTTTATTAAGCAGTTCTCGAATGGACGAATTAAAATTTTCTTACTCTTTGTGTAATGAACCTCTTGCTCGGGTCAAGGTAATTAGAGATTTGGGAGTTATTCTTGACGATAAGTTTTTGTTTGACGCTCATATAGATAATACAGTCAAAAAGGCATCAATGGCACTTGGTTTCATAATGCATACGGCAAACTCCTTTAAGAATATGAAAACACTAAAGATTCTATTTTGTTCCTACGTCAGGAGTCATTTGGAATACGCTAGTCAGGTCTGGAACCCTTGCTACGCTAAATATCCATAAGAATCGAGCGTATCCAGAGGAGATTCAGTAGATTTCTCTCTTTTAAGTTTAAACTTCCGAAAATGGACTACCATGCAGGTTGTTCTAAGTATCACTTGGTACCGCTTTATTTGAGACGAAATATAAACGATGTTGCTTTGGTAACGAAGATAGCTCCGTCAAAAGTTGACTGTTCATATCTGCTTGGTAAACTAGCATTAAATATTCCCAACAGACCCACCCGTAAAAGAAACTTACTCCACGCTCCATTTGCTCGTACTAATTATCGAAAGAATTCATTCATGTCACGATCCATTTCGACATTTAACACCCACCACGACGATGACATTGACTTATTTGATACCACACCTGTAGTATTGAAAAAAGTATTAACAAATAAACAATTTAAGTGAGGCTCGCCTCAATGGCTACCTATGTAGAATTTGGATTTTTCTTTTCTTTAATTTGTATTTTTTTTCTCGTTTTTGTTATTTAGTTACCTAGATGCGGTGGTCTTTAAGTGGCTCAGTGTATACTTAGTGTAAAATCTATTATTAAAATGTAAGCTGTCGACCTCCCAAATAAAATAAAATAAAAACATGCCTCACGTATTATTTATACACAAAATGTTTTTATTTTTCTGCAAAAGAACTTTCCTTGAGTTTACTACCAAAGTATGTCTCACATGAGCTGACTCACTTCTCTGATTAGATATTGGTTATTTGAAAATAGGTACCTTATGGATATGAACTTATGGTTCATTTTGATATGTTGAAAGTTTGCAAGTAAGCCTTCCAGTAGTACGTAGTACCTATTAATTCAATGAGTTTAGCTCAATCAGAAACCGGAAATGGATTAAATTTAACTTGTAACATTTGATTACAGACAATGGACAAGTGAAGTGTAACTAAATAAAAGCCTATAAAAAACATACCTATGATTTTGGCGAATTAAGTACAAGGCTTTTTTGGCGCTTGGATGATGACGTCAGAGGGGCTTGAGGGTGAAATGAAGGGTTACCACCATTCAGTATAATTTTCCTCTTCTCAGGGAAAAATGTAAATGCATAAATTTCTAGTTTTTTCATGTTTGAAGACAGAAATTATTTCATTTTATGTATTAAAAAACAAGGCAAGTCGCGTAGACTTTGAGAAAAACGGTAGTGGTACAAAAACACAGGGTTGAAGATATAAATAGAAGACTAAGCAAGAAAATATAAGTATTAAAAATAGAGTAACATGAAAATAATATCATGTTTTTATGATAAATTGTTTTCCTCGTCATCTTCGTTACCACTACTTACTTTTTAGGTACCTACTCGTATCTAGAAATGCTCGTATTTTCAAAGGTTTGTAAAAAATCTGCTTATCTTTCTTCACTTTTCATAGTCTTTCTAAACACACAATTCTCCTGAAATCGATATTTTTATTGAGATTTAAAAAATGAAATAAATTATGTTCTAAAGCAATTCTAAAGTGTATTTTTCAAAGTAGGTATTATAATATGTAACCATGGGAGAGGCAACTTGCTTCTTTACTCTTAAAAAAGGGATATATTGAGAAGTTAAATTGTTTTTCTTTCTGAAAACAACTTCTTCAATTTTATAACTACAATAAGTAAACCCTTTTTGGCGTATTTCATATCTTAATATTGAATTTAAAAGTACAATAACAAATGAGCGGTAAAAGTCATGAAGTGACATTTCCCAAGACGGTGGTTAGTTCCAATTTTTGCCACGCGCCAAAAGATCCTTGTCGGACTATACCCTTACATATCTATAAAAAATTACTTTTGTAAAATACTTGACACTGTCAAATTCTTTGATGGAGTATTGCCAATAAGAATAAAAAAAAAAGATACCGACCGAGTTTGCGTTTAGTACCCTACAGTGTAGTACCCTACTTAGGTGTGTTCTTTTTCATTATGTTATTATGGCATCATTGAAAATCATAAGCTTTTTTAAAAAACGTTAAGTGTAATACAGTATGTTTATTGTATACATATTGTACTTTTTATTTGAAAAAGAAGGCCTAAAATACGCACTCAACAAAAAAATAACTAACTGTTGTTGATTGATACCTTAATAAAGTTTGAAAAACTAAACGCATCACAGTAAAGAAAGTTCGAAGTTTATGTTGTGTGTGTTGTGTTTCTTTCTTTCTACTTGTTTGTGTAGGTAAATAGAATAGCTTAGTGAGTTAGTAATAAGTCCCTGTTGAATGAAGAAATTAACTTAAGTTCATGAACATGAATACGAAACTAAAAAACTGTAATGGATGGATTTTATGTCCATCTAAAAGTTTCCCCGGTAAATTTTATTACTTTAATGTTTTGACTGGTGAAACCGCATGGAGCTGTGAACCTGATGTAAGTACATTTCACGGAAATTTCAATAAAATTTTATGCTGTAAGTACTTTTTGGTACAAATTATTTGTATGTTACGTTTATAGCATTGATCAAATTATTTTCAATTTATCTTTCGTGAACATTTACCAAAGCCATGTTTATTATTTGAGAACTTAGTGGCCCGCATATTGTAATTTTATATTAATTACTAATCTATTAACAGAAATTTCCTATTCCCCCTAATATCTTCCTACTGATTCATAATTTACTTCTGTTGTATCTCATCTAATGCAGGGACGGCATACCGGTATAAGTTTCCGTATATTTTATTTGTATAACGTCGTAACGTTAAATTGGGTGTATTAAAAAATAAGTGTACAGGAATTCATACTAAAATAATTTGTGTACTTATTTTATTATTGTAGCACAACTGTTTTTTTTTCCAGTTAACTGAAATTTTCCGGTGTAAATATGACTAATATTAATAATTTAAGTATTTATTGTTAAACAATGTAGCGGATACTTTAGAACAGGGATTGGGATCCTATCGGCTTAACATTTTTAAATAGTACCAGTAAAATTTCAGTATCCTTATTATTTCTGTAGATGTTTTTAGTACAAATGTATAGGTAAGCATTTGTCCCTATGCTTCATAGGCTTCAACTAACCTTAAATCTTAGATAATAATTAGTAATTTCCCCTTAATAATACTTATTTTATTGACTGCTATGGATTGAACTAAGTTATATTTTAGATAACTACATATTGACACCAAAATAAATGATTTGCTGCTTTTAGCCAAACTTAATTCAGGAACTGTTAACTTATGTTATACATAGTCCAGAAAAAGTATTAAAGTGAAATCTTTCCCAGTTTTAAGTGCATCCCTGTAATAAACATAATGCTTTTTAAAATATGTAGTGTTACAATATCTTTAAACTTTACTCTTAACCGCTCATCTGCCTAAGCACTAATCAGTGCACGAGACACTAGAAACACTGTTTGTTAAATTTTAGCCAATAAATACTCACAACAAAGTATAAATGGTGTTCCTTTTGATTTCCCATAACTCTAGGGCAGGGGTTCTCAACCAGTGGTCCGCAGGATCCAAAATATGGTCTGCGAAGTTAGGTTCATTAAATAAACTGAGAGCAGAGGATAAGATTTTTCTGGTTGACAAATATGAATGATTTTTTGAAAGAGTTTACTAATCTGACATTTCAGCTGAATTTAGCCTATTTAATGGACATTTTCACGCACTTCAATAAATCTAATAACCAACTCTAGGGGAAATAAAAAAAGTAGAATTTCGTAAATATTTTCAATATTTTTCAAGTTGAAGTTCCCCTTTTTTTTAAACACACTTTTAATTGCAAACTTCAGTTGTGGTTAAATAAAATTAAAGAAAATTATTATTCTGCGTTTGCGACACTAACAGCACTTGCGAAAGACAAAAATTATGATGCTAGTAGAGTAATATACCAGAAAACATCAAGACTCATTTACAATGTCAATTGTTACTTTCCTGATTCGTAACCTATCTAGGCTATATGCTGGGAAAGTTACTGAAGGATGCTTTTGAATCAAAGTCACTTCAATTGTTTTGGTTTATAAAAGAAATTAAGAAATTCATATAAGAATATGAAACTTCGCCTTGCGTTCAGGGTTTTCTCAAAAACTTATTTGTCTGATTAATTTTGCATGTAGCTTTAAGTAGCACTTTTAGTCCTAAGATAGCTGGGCTTGTGAAAAATATACAGGCTCAGAAATCACATTTATATTAAAAAAAATATATTGATAATTAGTTTATTTTTTCTAGTCCCTTTTAACAAGAAAATATAAAACTGGTCCCTTACCAAGAAAAGGTTGGGAACTAATGGGATCATGTAATAGAATCAAATAGTTATGCAACGTATGACAATGTCGCATTTTCTATCCCTTTTTTTATCGCTATGCACAGGTACATTTCGCAATGTTTTACGTTGTATAGTGTATGTATGCAATATTCCTCAATGTTTGAAATTTTTTTGTTGTTTATTGCATGGCTTCAGTGACTTGCAGGCATCAATTGCAGCCCGAGATATTTAGGCGCCTATAGTTCGAGGGTGCAATTGATGCTTACACCCAAGCTAACTATTCTGCTTTACATCTCGATTGTGAGCTAAGTAGAAAAAACCGGCATTACAAGAATAAAACATTTTATTCGTTTAAATTTATAGTAAAATGAGAACAATTTTCAAATTTTAGGGACAGGTGTTTTTTAAAGTTCTATTCCCGCCTTTTTTCATTAAAGAGCATCAAGTAAAGAACTTTTTTATTACTTTTTCAAGATCGAAATTGAGTTCGATATTTAAAATTGATGACTATTATACTCACACAAAGACAAGGCTGAATAGCAAAGCAACCTCTTTGGTCATTGGGCTGAATGCATGATGTCTATTGCTAGTAGGCGAACTTTTTGAAAGAAAGAAGTGTTTTTTTTAATTACTTACTGCCCGAGGGCTTTTCTAGCTAGATTATTACCCTAGAGCGCTAATTAGTCACCTACAAGCCCCATTTGGAGGTAAAAAGAACCTACTGACCGAACATGAGAGATGTATATTATATTTTCTTCCAACTATGCTTTAATTTCATCACAATCACACTAAAAACTCAGTACAAAGCGAGTCTTTAATGCTCTAGTGCAATAAAAATGTATGAAATTTCTTTATTGCACAGTTTTTTTGTAGGTAATCGTACCAAAAGGTTCCAATCTCAATGGATTAGCTCTATTCAGCCAACCAATATCAATACTTTTTTTTACATACATATTATTTGTTTCTATCCTACGTGTTCCAAATTTAAAAAATGATTGCTGCTAACTGTGATTTAAAAATGAAATATAAATTTGCCCAGCAAAACTCTTAATCTTACATTTAATAATTGCTCAAGCATAACTTTTAATTTCAATAATTAAACTTCTATTTTAAATGTTTGATATGAGTTTCTTTTATCTACTATTCCTATAGGTAATAGTTGAAAGAAAAGCAGTTATGCACCTCGCCTTAAGTAATTTATATTGCCCCGTTCCTGTTAGATTAGAGCCCGAGCATCAGCGAGTGCAATAGGCACTCGGTGCAATAATAAATTGCTTTGTGCTTGATGCAATAATCTACTATAAGATGAATAATATCTTGGAAAGTACGCACTTTTGAACCACATATTCTGTGGCAAAAAGTATTATTACTTTTTATTAGGGAACAAAACCTCAAAATTATGGGATATCAACAAGAACAAAAGTTTTATGTGATTTTTTCAAAGTGAATTGTTAACTTCAATGTAAGTAGGATTTAGATGTTAAATTTCTCTAGAAAAGTTATGTTATAATGTCAGCAAGTTGCTCTGTTATTCAACTAAAACGGGTAACAAATAAACCTGTTAATAATTAAAAGGATACAAATTTAATTTATTTTTCTTTAGCAGGTGAAAAATACGCAATTACTTAGTTTACCAGTCAAAAGTAAATATTATAATATGTAATCTTAAAGCAGTGAATAATTGTGTTAAAAGACAGTGTCTATGTAACATTAAAATAAAATCGTTGTGCAGTTTATTCTCAGCCGTAGCAAAATCGCTCTGAAATCGCGCAAAGTCCCGGAAGACTGGGTCACAAATCTTTGCGCGCTCTTGGCAGCTGAGAGGAATTTGGAGATACAGTCTTTCCAAATTCATAGTCGGTTTATATTAAGAACTTTAAAGCTTCATTTTGTTATCTAGATCGTTTTGGAATGTAAGGGTAGCATATTGTATTTATTATTCCAGGGTGAGCCCTACCCTTTTTGCTAAATTTCAGCAGAAGCTGTGAAGCTACCATCTTCATAAACATTTAAAATATCAATGAGTAAGATTATGTGACTGCATATTGTTTAATGTATCTTTTTGTTATTCAAATCTTGCAGTCTGCTATGCATACATAACTTCACACCTGTATCCCTTATGGTGTAGGCAGAAAACCAGAGGTTATAAGATCTGATATCTTATTTGATTTGGAGGTATTTTAAAATAAAATAATATCCCCAGACAATCACACCAACTACATGGCCCCAAAGTAAGCATAGCTTATGTTATGGGATACCTACCATGTAGCGATCTAGGGGGGAACTAGAATACAAATACAGAAATAGATATTTTTATTTTTTCTTGTTCCTTGCGGGTGAAGAACCTGCAACCACTGGCGTCTGAAGTATTTTTTACTTGTATTGTCTGGGTACAGGGTTTGTGAGGTCGGTTTTACCTAAACAATCATGTAACCTGTTCAATATGAAATTATTATTATGATATAAGTAATTCAATATGAATTGAAACCTGTTCTTGTTCAATAGATCTGAACGGAGACAATTCTGGAACTGATGAATGTTACGACACCCAAACACTTTAAAAAGCTTTTACAGTATGCCCGGGAAGAGAAGCAGCTGGTACATCCTATGTTTTTTTTGGCTCCCAGTCCAGCATGAAAGCAATCTACTATAATATACATTTATTGCAGTTACCCCCTGTAGGCAGTTTTTCTTGCTTAACCTTTGATCAATATGATATTATCATTCAGTAAAATTTACCTACTTTTCAGGGATAAATATCAATGCACAAAAGTTTTTTCATACATGAATACATAAATTATTTCTTTTCATGTTCAACAAAACACAAAACGCATTAAACTTAAGAAAAAAGTTAGTGGTAGAAAATCACAGTGGTGTAGAAATAACAAGAAGATCAAGTGACATATTTGTATACAAGGTGTTGTTTTTGATATCCCATAACATTGATGTTTTGTTCCTTACTAAAAATAATACTTTTTGCCAAAGAATATGTGGTTCAAAAGTGCATACTTTCCATATCATGAATCTTAATATAATGAGGTCATAAATTATCACCCTTGTAAAATCTCTTTAACATTCATTCAATAGATGCGTGTCACTGAAGCCATACAATAAACAACAAAAACATTTTGAACATCGAGGAAAGTTGCATACAATGTTCAACGCAAAATGTTGCAAACTATACCTGTGCATAGCAATAAAAAAGGGGATAGAAAATGCCACATTGTCATACTTCGCATAAAGGTGTTTTACATACAATGTTTTGACTTACTTAATTGAATTATTTTGTATGAAAAATAAAATATTAAAATTGAAAAATTGTTATTTGTTATTTGATTCTATAGCAGAACACCTTGTATAACCCAATCAAATGATTTTTACTTGTTGAGGTGGTCAGATTTAAAACTTCAATATGAGCCAAATAGCTTGTAATAATTGTATGATATCTTTTAATATAATTTATTGAATTCAAAATTTTTAGAGGTTTTGAAAAAGTCTGCTTAAGCCTGAATAGACCAATCACTATGCTCATTCTGTTTCCATGGGAGCAGAGCGGAGATTTCAAGCACCTAATTCTAAATTCTAAGTTCCTCTCCGCTCAGCTCTGTGTCAGTGGAAATGCAGCCTTATTCTCACTCCATGGGCGGGCTAACCACTTTTTCAGACACAAACCTTATACTTTCAAAAGGTAGTCATAGTTTAATAAAAATTTATACGGCAAGTGGATTTGAGGATAATCGTTAGAACTTATAAGGACATGAATTTGTGAAAAGTTTTTGGGTTAAGTATATACAAATATTTAGTTTTGCACCACTACCTTTTTTCTCAAGTCAAAGTCGGTTGGTGTTTTTTTTGAACATAATTAGAAATAATTTCTGTATTCACACATGAAAAAACTTTTATGCATTCATATTTATCCCTGAAAATAGGTAAATTTTTCTGAATAGTAATATCAAATATAATATTGATCAGTAGATAATTGCATACATACATAAGTTCACGCCTATCCCTTACGGGGTAGGCAGAACACCAGAGGCGGTTTCATCTGAGGTATTATAATGATGGAGAGAGACTATTGCAGTGACAAATTGCAATAAATGAATATTATACTAGATTGCGATTTGAATAACAAAAAGATACATTAAACATTAAGCAGACATATAATCTTACTCATAAGTATTTTAAATGTTAAAGTAGCATAAGAATTATAAATACAAATATGCTACCCTTATAGGTATAGGCCTTTATACAAACATTTAGGTAGGTACTATTGTTAACTATAATAAAGCATAAGTATTTTGAAGTACATAAAATACACAATTGGTCTTATAGCAGATATTGGAAGCAATCTCTGCAAGACATCCATAGTAATGATTTTTCTTTTGAAGTTTTGGATTATTATCAAAAGGATCCTAAAGGGATTAGGAGACCCACCATCAGCAAAATCCTCTACCTCAACTCAAACAAATAATATTTGTTTAGGTTCTATCTTTTAATGTAATACCTAAGCAGATGTCAGCCTGCAGGCACACATATAGATTCCCATGACCCCAAATATTAATAAATAATAAGTCAATAGGTAGTGAAGCGTTCTTAGTTTATTGTAAATCTTAAAATCTTATTACATGTAAGTATAACTATAACATCTTTCACTTATTTCTGCTGTAAATAATTTCCATTGACAGTTTTCGACCACCATGCTGCTTTCATGTTCTTAAATTTAGTGATGCACCTGGCCAGTTTCTCTTAAACGTCTAAATGTATTAACAAAAACTCCACGACTAGGTTGACGTCTGTTTGGATAGCGTTCTTGGTAGATCCGTTTTGCTTCCAGACCATTTCCATTAGCTTTCCCGTATGCCAATAGCATATCGGCGTACTCCTCGTTTGTAAATACACGCGTCATATTTAACAACAAAATAACTTTGGGAATTGCGCTGCACCAAAACAATTCAATTCAATTTTAGGGTTGAGTGGCAACCAGCCGTCGATACTAAGCGACAGGCTATTACTGCCAGTATCACATTCAAACAAAAACAATCCTAAGAGTAGCACCCTCTTAGTAATCCAAGTGCAAAGAGCTGTTCTTCAATCAATGAGGCCTTTTCGTTTAATTTTTTTTTAAAGTTTTTTCAATACATACAAGATGGCGTTGAACAAAACTGTAGAGTCAATGTCAATATCGTATCCTCTTTGTTGACTGATCGTAGAGATAAAATTCTTGCTGATTGCCATAACCTTCAAATTAATAATATTACATTTCATTGTGTTTTATTCTCCTAGTTTGTTTTATTTATATTCATTTAACTTAGATAGAATAGAATATTAGTTGTAGGTATTGACTTACAGAAACTTCGATGAGTATTTGAGCACTTGCTCGCATTTCTTGATTTCGAGCGAGTGAGCTTGATACAAGTGGTGTAAGTGTGAAAGAGTTGTTCCGATTGACGGCTATGATTGTTTAAAAAGGTCTGTTTTTTCTCCTGCTAACATGGCTACCAACATGAAAAGTTCTTAATCGAGCGTTCCGTTTCAAGTACTTACCTAGCTTTTATGTAAGAAATAAAAAGTTTATTCTACAAATTCCGAAAAATCACCTAATAGTACCTTACCTTTTCATTTGTGTAACCTTTTGTGTAATACCTTTTCATTTGTGTAACCTAAAAGTAACCAAAGCAGTTAAAAAATCACCTATAAGGTAACAAAAGTAACCTTCTGGCAAGACTGCCAGTGAGTGCTTGAGTGAGTGAGGGAGGAATGACTTATATTTTGAAAATCATCGTCACGTCATTTCTCTATCAATCACTCAGTGCTGACAGCATTTGACACTTGAGTTAGATCAGCGCCATCTAATGTTGAAAAGTTAACTACTTCTTTTTTTAATCGTAGACTGAAAACTCCTAATTCTTTGGTTATAGATAGTGGCAACCAGCCGTAACATACCGAATAACATACCACGTACATTGACACACGAAGATTGACAAGTCCCCATAGATTATACAGTTCAAAAACTAAACAAACAGTAATTAATATTGTCTTAAGTTTTCGCGATTCATACTATTAAATAAAGCACTTTTTAACCGGGTTTATCGCGTATATTTACATTTTAAATATTGACTCGACGTTTCGGTGTCTTTGCAGACCCCGTGGTCACGAGCGACTGAGGTGTCAAGCGTCGGATTGATAGATTAAAAAAGTTATACCTACATCATCATCTCCATCTGTTTCTCAGTCTTCGAGCGTAGCGTTCTGGATTGACACAAAACGAGCTGACAGTATCTTGAGTTTCAGGTCGTGCAGCTTGCTGGATGTTAGATTTAATACTTTTCAGGATAGGTTCCCATGTCGGTGATAGTTTCCAACCATCTTCTCTATTGAAATTAGGGTGTTTTTTAATTTCTATAATTTTCTAAGAATAAAAGAAAATAAGTCAACATCTTCGCTCAGTTAAATGCAGCATCCCTTTACAAGACCCAGGTGTTTACAAGATTGACTGCGGCTGTGGGCTTTCCTACATTGGTCAAACCAAAAGAAACGTATCAACCCGCGTAAAAGAACACATAGCTGATATTAAAAATCGAAGAGCTTCAAAGTCTGCAGTTTGTGAGCATTCCATGGACAAGCCCAACCACTACTTAAGGTTTGACTCTGAAAATTTTATCTAGAGAGAAGCATTACATTCCTAGAATGATCAGAGAAGCGATTGAAATTAAAAAACACCCTAATTTCAATAGATAAGATGGTTGGAAACTATCACCGACATGGGACCCTAATCCTGAAAAGTATTAAATCTAACATCCACCAAGCTGCACGACCTGAAACTCAAGATACTGTCAGCTCATTTTGACGTGTCAATCCAGAACGCTACGCTCGAAGACTGAGAAACAGATGGAGATGATGATGTAGGTATAACTTTTTCAATCTATCAATCCGACGCTTGACACCTCGGTCGCTCGTGACCACGGGGTCTGCAAAGACACCGAAACGTCGGGTCAAAATTTAAAATGTAAATATACGCGATAAATCCGGTTTAAAAGTGTTTTATTTAAACTAAGTAATTAGACTGTGACTTTCACACTCATTTTAGACTGATGGAATTAGGTAGGTAGTGTTTGCAAGAAAATATTAAAATTTCGATAAAAATGAAATATCACTGATTTTCTTGATAATTATCACAAGTACAGTCTGCAACAGAATTATGTATAGCACCCAGTCTGCCGCACACATACAACGCGTTTGCATATGCGAGACTGGGATGTTTACATAATTCTGTTGCAGACTGTGCATAATGAAATATTTGATGATTAATATAAAATGTATTATATTCATTACGTTACCCACTCGGCGATTAACGTTTATCATAGTGTCAGTGTTCTCGCTAATCTCAATGTTTTAGTGATAGATATTTCGAAGATTTTCGTAGATGAAAGAATCATGAAAGAAGTCCCGCGATTTGAGCGATAATACACCCAATGTGTTTGAAATAGGAGCAATGCACGGTACATCTTTTATGAATTGACCCTAAAGGCATGAACATTTTAAAGTGGCCCCGTGATAGTCAAATTTGTTTTTTTTTTTAACGGTGCTGATGCCTTGCCGAGATCAGACATCGTGTCTCCAGTTCTCCACTCATAAAAGGCAATCATAGATAAACAAGCTTTATTATGATAGTAATCAATGAGAGATTTTGTGACAGCTTATTAAAAAAACAAAAAACGGTACAAAAATGGTACAAAAGGCTTCGATAGATGGCGCTCAAAAGGCGAAGTCTTGTCTATCATATAGCCATTTATTCTAAACTGCGTTTTTAAAAGTAAATTAAATTAATTTACGTCTGTGTCAGAAATCGAACTTATAAATAATCATACTTAGATAATGATACCACTTACCTACATTTTAGTATACAGACTTATAGCCTTCGGCTTTTTAAAAGTGACATCTATAGAGGTTTTTTGAACTAATCTTTATGAGCTGTCAGAAAATTCCTCATTATAAAAAAAGCATAAAATACTTAGTTATAGCCTGGCCACACTGATCAGTTATCAAACATGAATTAAAAAAGTACTTATAATATTAAGATGGAAAGCCCAATTAAACGAGCGATTTTAGCGAGAGGCGTCGAAATCATGGGAACTTTTTTTTGCAGGTTACATTAATAGCAATTTGTACGCACCATTATTATAAAGAGTCTATGTTTTAGTCGTTCACTAAGTAATACAGTCGCGTTATTAATATTTAATACGTTCATTTACATATTTTTTTAAAGACAGTCCAAGTTTGTCTTTTAGTCCCTTTTTATCCCTTGAGATATTATAGATATTATCCTTTTTTTATATTTGACACCACTCAATAGAAAGTCTATGGAATACCGATGTTTGTATAGAAAAATTTACGACTTGAGCAACCATTCCCGGTCAGAAAGCGCACTTTATATATTTTATAGGTAAAATTTTCTTCTTTTATTTTTCAGAGAAGATGTTTAAAGCCCATGAATGAAAACATTCACAAGATAACAGACAGATCTCACACTTATCCCGAACCTGATGGCCCCCCTGCTGATTATGAGAGTCCGACCATTAACCGTGTGGGGTACAACTTTACACCCAAATTTCACTTTGCTTCACCACTTCACCGCCCCAGTTTACACCACAACTTCGGTGAAGCTAACATCACACAAACCCCAACCATTTGGAAGTCTATGAGCTTGTCAACGACTCCAGTATTTCCGAAATTGAAAGTCGACCAAGCAATACAGACGCCGGAAAATTCAAATGTATTTGCCACCAGTTGGAACATCGGTTCCAAATTCAATTCAAGTGTCGAGTCTACGATTAAAATAGAACCACAAAGGTTGTATAAGCCGAGTGTAGCATCCAAACTTCTTTTTAAAGAACCTGTTTTGAAAAAACAAAAGACGGCGAGTTCGAATGCAAATCTGTCGATGTTTAACCAAAGTCTCGATAACAGTCTTCCCTTAATAAATGAAGATGTGGAATTTAAATGGGAAAATAAAGTGGGATTAGAAGAGGGAGCTCTTAAAAGTGACGATTTGAGATACAGGTTGCAGGCGAAACGGAAGAGATGTGAGGATTTATTCGAATACAATAACAATATAGGTAAGTTTAAGCAAAAAAAAATTCTCATTAAACTCACACTAATTTCATAACCATAAACTCGCACATAACTAGGTACATAACCATAACCATACACGCACATACGAACACGCACACGCCCACACGATCACACACATCCAGACCGGTGAGATTTTACCTTCTTAAGTTGTTTTTTTATTATGTTTTATTTTATGTTACTTAACGATTCATGTTGTTTTTTAAGTATTATTTTATGTTTTTAACTTGGTTTTTGATTATTTAAATATTTTTAATACCATAAACATAAACTTTAATTTAATTTTTTATTTAATGTTTATATCATCTTTATATAACAATTGTAATTTTCAAAACTCTTTTTTAAAATTTTAAATACTATTATTAAGTACATCATGGATTTTACTATATAGTTTGTGTATTTCTGTTTTTGGCCTTATGAATAATAATTATAATCTTTCTATGTATCAAATATATCGCTGTAGAAATACCTGTCAATAAATAAATAAATAAATAAAAGTGAAGTGTAATAAACAATTGAATGATGTAGTATGGTGTTTCGTCTCTCCAAGGAAAAATGAAAACCTTATATGATCACTTTATGACTGTCTTTCGGTCCATAATGACCGCAGACATACATCTACATAGATAACGCAATGTCACGATTTTTATTGCATACTTTTTAACGGATCTCCTACGTTATTTCGAATGCCGCTGTTTCGAATTTTTTTCCCACTACCTCACTGGTTCGAAAGCTTATAAACTCGAAAGACGTAGTCGCGAAAGACGCTAATTCGAAAAGCATTGCCGTTACAAAAAAACTCCAATTCACTCACAAAAGCACAGGGTGTCAGTTGTGATTGAGATTTAAGTAGGGTCGCCATGTAAGGATGCTAGTAGGAGACAAGTAATAACTACGAGAGCGGTCTTAATACTGTTTATTAATAAGGTTTCAAAGTAATATATTAGCACACATCACAGGGGAGCCAAACCATTCGAGTCTATGTTAGTATTGATAGTTAAGTCTTGGGTTTTAATAAATGTCTTTATTAAATAAAGTTTTTTTTTTCTTTCGTTCAAGTTAAGTTTCGTAAGGAACTTGTGTGATACAAACTAGATGAGGGAAGAATAATCTTAAGAGGAGGATAATCAAAAATTTTAATCCCAAATTTTGATTATCCACGTAATACATGTTTGAGCTAATTATTACACGAAACCGGGACTTCAAGTAAGAAAAGAAGTGTTGCCCTTTAATAATGCTGCCGAAGATTAGGTATTGTTTAGTTATTAAATTTTTAACTTATTTTTAAAAAGAAATAGATGTAAATGTTTTTATTACTTTCTATGTGGTACGAAAACTACAGAATAAACTTAAATTTAGTTAACTTAGAAGTATTAAAAAAATTCAACTTTTTTTTTCTTAAATTAAACTTTCTTAAACTAAAATCATTCTTAACCATCTCTCAAATCAGTTTAAACTTTTAAAAGAAGACCCTTCATATTTATAGGCATCAACATAGTAAATATTTGTATATCTATTCCTATTTCCCTCTTGGGACGTGTCTAATGCAAGACTTCAAACTATTTATTTCTATCTCTAACACAGATCATAACTTCACTTTAAGTCGATACTGAAAAAAATTAAAACTAACATACAAAAAATGTTTGGCATCTCTAGCAAGGTCACGCGCTCACCCCACCTTGTATTAAAATACTCGTATTGTAGTCGTTTACGGCGTATTTGCGATAATTTCCAGACACTTTTTTTTGTGTCGTTTTTACAAAAGGCGTACATTGGTAGAGAGACGTCAATGCCCTTTTATTCGTTTTCTCGTGGACCATACCATAGAAATGTAGCTCTCAACTTGCAACGGACTCCGTGATCGCCCTACAGGTCTACAAGACCTTGAAGTATGGAATAACAAAAACTTGTAAGCAGGCGCGGCCGCAGGCTGACATTTTGGGGGGTCACAAGTTCAAAATTTTGACAGAAAATATTTTATTCTTAAAACAATCACTACTGAAATTCGTACAATAATACTTACAACTAAAACTTTACCTAAAGAACATAAAAATAATTAATAATTGTAACAAATACTAACGATGATTATTAAAAAATGGTAACCAACTCAGCATATAAGTAGTCGGTACCTCGGGTTCACGGCGCTGGTTTTCAGTCGGCACCAAGTGAGTGGTATCCCACGGTTGGTCGGGGATGAGGGTTTTGGTGTAGAGTTATTTTCCACTTTACAATTAATTTATTAAATTAAAGTAAAATAAAAGCTTCATTATATAATAGTAATTATTGATGATCTTAAATTAGAGATAATAAATAGTTATACATAAAATAAGTATATATAACATGTACAGAATGTAAAATAAATTAAATTTAAATATATATTAACTCTATCTATCATTCATTAAAAATAATGGTGTGACAAATATAAATTCTTAGAGGGTTTTCGATTATCCTAATAACTGTTGAGATAGGAGATGTTTTTTTAACTTGGTTTTGAAATTAGCCTGTTATTTTGCGGAGGGGTCACTAAAATAAAAATATGTCATGTAATTTGGACATTGCACAGTTTACAACCTTATGCCACAAAATTGACATAATATTATTAACTTTATTTATTTATTTAAAACGACGAAGCTCTTTTCCTATTTTTTTCTCTTTTTGATGATAGTTAATGTCTGAAATCAATTCCTTTTAGGTTTTTTTGTATATTTTTTCTTGTGTTTCAATTTGATATGTATGATTTTGTGGGGAGGCCATGTGTTTGTGACCACCCCCTGACCGCGCCTGCGTCTATGTCAACGCAATTGAAAGATACATTAAGATTTAACTATTGTCATGTAATCAAAACTATAGGGTACTTCCCTTTGAGCTAAAACCAAATTTAGCAAGATTTCATACAGTACAAATAAAAAGAAATGCGACAATTGGTTGCTGATACTATTTTGATAACTATTTTATAACATTCTTGTTTAAATACCCTAATTTCCTAATTTGTCATGTGTGCGTGTTGTGCATTCATGGCTCAATGCACCTTCTATGTAAGTAATTTGGTTGCATGACATTGACTCTCACAATTAGCTGTCTTGTGTTTGTTTTATTTCATGCGATGGTCAATTTGTACTGTACCTATTTGTATTAATTCGTATAATTGTGACTGAAAAAGAGTGCCAATCGTTTTTTTTTCCACCAGATTTTTTTTGTCTCTTGGTCTACTGTATATGTTGTTGATAGTTGTTGAATAAATCTTATACAACAACTATCAACAACTAGTTAAAGCCGAAGTATGTGATGACTGACTTCATCAAGTGTTTTGTGAAATTCCTAAGACGAATAAAACTTTTTAATTTTTTTTTGGTACTTTATTATTGTAAAAATAAAACTGTTACTAATTTATATTTAAGCGGCCATCAAAATATATGGGATAATAGTGTCCCATCGGGCCTAGCGTGATTTTTAACAGGCCTAAAACTTTGCCCTTTTTCCAATAGCTACCTTTTCTGATTACAGTTAAAATAATTTTATTAATAGTCGCAATCTCAAAATTTGTTAAGTTCATTTTTGTTCATAATTGTCCCGTCGCTCCTCAAATGTAATATCTTTGTTTAGCGCCACGACTGCCACAAGCCCCCGTCAAAAAGAAGGTCACTTTCAACTTGGGAGATGCGCAAGATAATTTTTCGTCCGATTCGGAGACCGATGGACATTTAACCTTTGGAACATTCGAAGAGAGCACTAAGGTAAGTGAAATAATGGAAAATCAAATTACTTTTTTATTTATTTATTTATAAACAACAATTAAAATTAAACTAACTGCCAATAATAGGTTCACATTTCTTAAATTATACATATAAAAGTAGAGTTTAACAATATTTAAAGGATAAAAAATATATATAAAAGAACAAGTTCAGAATTTACAAAATGAAAATAAAAATAAACAATTTTATAAAATGTATCAAATAATATAGTACACAACCAGAGCAGTAAAACTGTGTGTCATGGGTGGTGTGTTTGAGCATGTGTGTGTGTGTGAAAGGATGCGGCTGTAATATTTATTAAGTATCACATTCACAATCACTATATGAACATCAATACTGATATACTCCAAATTTCAAACCTTATTCCAAAGCTTCTTAGTAATATTATTTATAATTTGTCTTTTAAAAGCTAGTTTTGTATGCTGGAATATATCGATTGTCTTAAAATACTGATTATGGCAGTAACTGTAACTGTAGAGAAATTGAACTTTACTATAACTAAAACACTTTTTAATTGGATTTGTCCTTGGTGCGGTCGTTATTGCGTCAATCGTGAGGTCCTGTTTTTATCAAATAAGGATAGGACTTTTGTCTTCATGATAAATAAATAAATAAATTTTTCTGACACTCACACAACATTATCTAGCCCAAATTAAGTTTCTTAAAGAACTTGTGTTATGGATACTAGATAACTGATATACTTAAGAAATGTATAAACATAGGTACATATTGAATAAATACATATTTTTTTATTAGAATAAATTTAAATAAACATATAAACGTCCATGACTTGACGACTAATATCTGTGTTCAGCGCACAAATATCCGCCGCCGCCGGGATTCGAACCCAGGACCTCTGGCATAGAAGGCAATGTATGTTACCGCTACACCAGCCGGTCGACAAATGATACCTGATGTTAAGTGAACATGAAGGCTTAGGTGGTACATGTCCATCCACGAGAAACCTGTTCAGTTGACACTTACAAGCCACGACTATACTGGTCAGGGAAAGTAGACGCAGGTAGTTCAACTTTTTGGAATCTGGCACCTGAAGTCGCGCTGGAAAAATTTGGAGGTATTATAATGATAGAGAGACAGTGACAGGGGTCAGCATGTGCTGCCAGCTGCTTCTCTTCCCGGGCATACTGTAAAAGTCAGTTAAGGGCTGTTTAGTTGGAGTTTTTGCGGGCGATAGGCTGACCCCCATGTAACAGTCACTCTCCATCATTATTATTCCTCCACATTTGTCAAAGGTGACATCAGATAGTTTTGTAACCTCGGGTGTTCTGTCTTATAGATGCGAAGCTGGTTATTAACGATTTTAACCACGCGGTTAAATATGCATTTTTCGTTATTAACGGTTAATTAACCGCATTATATGCTTATTACGGTTAAATACCACCGCGAGATGTCGCTAACGGATTGAAATGTGAATCGCAAGTTGCGCAATGATGCCAGCTTCGACTGGCAAAAAAAAGTAGGTTGAAATTCCCTATCTTTTGATGAGATTATGATATACCCTAAGTTGAACAATACCTAGCAAGTTCTACCTACGCCATTGACAAGTGAACACTGTTTTGTAACTGCTCCGTTCAATCGTTCAAGTTTATGTGCAAAAAATAAGTTTTGTTCAACAAAGTTTATATCAAAATAAAGCTGTATTTGTAAGCTTTTCTACTGTGATACTGGATTTGTGATAACATAAGTGAAAAAACAATATTGAAGCGTTTATTTGCTGCGACCAAAGCTCACTATTGGAATTAGTCATACGTTTGTAACGGTAGTACTAATCGGGTTGTCGACCAATCAGCTGACTTTGAGTTACGCGTCATCTGTTCGCTATTGCCATCGCAATTTGTGCATTAACTCTATCACAACAAGGACGTTTTTGACAATGCAGTCTCATATTAACGGTTGTGCTGGGTGTTTGAAACCGATAGAAGACGAATATTACCTTAATTGCTCCAAATGTAAAAATTGTTATGACATCCAGTGTGCCAACATAACAGTTGAGGGATTCAATAAAAACGTGACAAAAGACTTTAAGAAGTCATGGAAATGCGATTTGTGTAGAAGTCAACAACCTAAAACCGACAACTCGAATACACCAGTTCGTGTCGGCGGCCAAAGTGTCAACGTAAATACTCGCAGAGGGACAAGCTCCCGGATCCGAGAGGATAAAAGCACGAAAAATGAACCCATGTTGGTCGGTGCCCCACAGCAACAACCAGCAAGCGCCACGACCGATGCTCAGGATTTAATAACGGAGATGCGACTATTACGTCAGGACATGCAGTCGATGCGGATGCAGATGCAAGAGCTGGCAGCGTCAGTAACAAACCTTGTTACACGGATAGATAGCTGCGATAGACGCATTGACCAAATAAATGCTCGTATGGACGCCGTCGAACGCAAAGTACAGGAACGCGTGAGTCTGCTGCAACCGGATGCACTCGAATCGATAGCAGCGCTCAAGGCTGAGATAAATGACAGAGACCAAGACTTGTTATTAAATGATTTAGAAATATCATGCGTGCCAGAAGAAAAGGGTGAAAATGTGCAACACATCGTGATCACTTTGAGTCAGAAGCTGGGGGTCACTGTGACTGACCAGGACATCGTCAGCGCTACACGGGTGGGCCGAGTGCTGGAGTCTACGGACGCAGGTGCCGGTGGCGCAGCGTCGCGCCCCCGCCTCATTGCGGTGCGGCTAGCGCGGCGCGCGCTGCGGGACCGGCTGCTGCAAGCAGCGCGCGTGCGACGCACCGCCACCACCGAGGACACAGGTCTACCTAACCCCGCCCGCAGGTTCTACATAAACGAACGACTGACCCGACTAAACCGGCAGCTTTTCAGCAAAGCTCGGGAGCTAAAAGGTCAGTTCCACTGGCGGTATGCTTGGACAAAAGATGGCAAAATCTTTGTAAGAAAAACCGCAGGTACGGATGCCCCGCGTCATTGTATACGAGTGGAATCTGACCTAACTCGTGTTTTTGGTTAAAATTATATTTGATTGTTTAGTCACTACAGTTATTTTACTTCTAATTTGTCATGTTATTTTTTATAATAATATACCGAAATACCTCCCTACACTTATTTTAAATAGGTTAAATTGTAAAAATATAATTAATTTTGTTTTGTTGCCTAAATGTAAGTATGTCTATTTGACTTTGCCTAGATTCAGTTCTATCATAATGTCTTTAAAATTAGTCGTATTTCAACTTACCCAACAGTACTTATTTTATATCCAACAGTGTGTTGCAGTATCACTTATTACTATCGTAGGTTTTTTCTCACCAAACTACACAGTTCACAAATATTACATTTACAATCTCACACGATACTTTTCAAAAATACTCCACAAAACACATACGTCACAAGCATTTTTATTACGTAACTCGACTATAACTTTAACCAATGATTTAATATTTCGTTTCAAAACACCTTTTTGTTTTGATTTCATTTCTTTGACTTTTTACTTTTTATTGTTATTAATGCACTCTATTGTCGCAGACCGTTTACTGTTTTATAAGTTATTAAATTTATACTTATTTCACCATGGTTTCTCGTAGAACAAAGTTTTTAAAATTAGCTTTATATAATGCGGGTTCCTTAGGCACAGGCCACGATGACTTCTTAATTGCGATGGATAGTTTTAAAGCCGACATCGTAGCAATAAACGAAACTTGGATACGTGAAGGACAGGAGCATCGCGCACCTGCTATCCCCGGCTATCGATTGCGTAATGCGCCTCGTCCTCGATCGATGCGCAGAGGTCACGGCGGCGGTGTTGCATTTTACATAAAGGACGGCGTACGCGCACGGCCCGCGGCCTACCCCGCAGCCCCGATAGAACAAATATGGCTATCTATAACAGTAAACGGCAAAAAATATATTATTGGAACTGCTTATCGCCCCGAATGGATAAATGTTGACATTTTTTTGGACTCTCTGACTAACACATTGGTTCATTTCTCCAATTACGACCATGTAATCTTGTTAGGTGATTTTAATATAAATATACTGGAGCATTCTAGTGGTAAAACGACTAAGTTAAATAGCTTTTTGCACTGTATGGGGTTGGAACAGATTGTAACAGAGCCTACTCACTTTTCTACTGACAATCAAACTTTAATTGACGTTGTGTGCACCAATGCCTTTGTTCGTCATATATCTGTTACAAATATAACCGGTGGTCTGGGGCATGCAATGGTAAATGTAGAATTTATGATTAAAAGAAATAAGATATCGCCCAGAATAATAACTTATAGACCGATTAAGGACATAATAATGAACACTTTTAATAGGGATCTGGACTCAATTGACTGGGATTCTGTGACTCAATATACTTCAGTAGAATGTATGGTTAACCATTTTAATGGTTTAATACTTAATCTTTTTGACATACATGCCCCGCTCAAAACTTTAAAGATTAAACTATTTGATTCATTGCCATGGATTACCGATACCATTAAAGATATGATGCATTTAAGGGACGCTGCTCATAAAAAATACCGACGCTTAAAAACAAATAGTAGCAAACAGTATTATATTGACTTAAAAAAAAATGTGACCAGCAGTATATTTAGGGAAAAATGTGCATATTTTAATCATCACATTAACAATTGCCAAAATAATTCTCAACTACTGTGGAAAAATTTAAAAAATAATATTTTAATCGATAATCGTAAAAATAGTTGCCTGCCTGACCATTTCAATGATCCTAATATTATAAATGATCACTTCCTTGATGTGCCTGGCGAGGAGACTGTCCCTTTATCGGAGTTAACTTTTTTTGAATTTCATAAATTCAGTGAAAAATCTTTTACTTTGCAACCTGTGGATGAACGAGAGGTAGCTAAATTGATCATGTCTTTTTCAACGAATGCTATTGGTTTGGATGGGATTAGTAAAGATATGATCTTATTGACACTTCCAAAGACCTTAAAGATAATTACTCATATAATAAACACTTCAATTTTGACGGCTGAAGTACCCAGTATTTGGAAGTCTGCACTGGTCACTCCTCTTCCAAAGATTGAAGATCCGATAGTTTTGAAGGACGTTAGACCAATCAGCATTCTGTCTTTTATGTCGAAATTATTGGAACGAGCAGTATATAACCAATTATGTGCATATTTGGAAAGTAACAATATTTTACCACAGCTTCAATCAGGTTTTCGTAAAGGTATGGGAACTGTTACCGCCTTGCTAGATGTCGTGGACAATATTTTATCTGACCAAGATAGTGGAAAGGGTACAAGTCTGGTTCTACTTGATTATTCTCGCGCATTTGACTCTTTGAATATACCTTTGCTTCTTTCTAAACTATCTTATTACGGTGTAGATTACAAATCACTATGTTGGTTCAACAGTTATTTAAGCAATCGTTTACAGTCTGTAAAATTAGTGAGTGAAGATGGCACTATAGTTATTTCTGACCCTAAAACGGTCAATCGTGGAGTACCTCAGGGCTCCATACTTGGCCCATTACTCTATATACTTTATAGTGCAGACATTTCCAAAGTAATAAAACACTGCAACTATCATTTATATGCGGACGATGTTCAAATTTACGTATCGGCGCGCCCTGAACAATTTCAAGTTGCTTTATCGAACCTAAATAAGGACCTAGATAATGTTGCATACTGGGCTCGTAGAAATGGTTTGCTACTTAATCCATTTAAATCAAAACATCTTATTTTGGGTTCAAAGAAACAAGTAACCAAGATACTTAGCACTAATCCGAAAGTCGAAATCAATGGGGAACCGGTAGAATATGTTAAGGAGGCCAGAAACCTGGGAATTATTATTGACAGTAGTCTGCATTTCGATTCTCATGTAGCGAACCTAGTAAAGTCCTGTTTTTATCGCCTAAAAGTACTATATCGTGTCCGAAATCTTCTTAGTGAAAAGGTACGTATTACGCTATGTGAGTCTTTGATTCTGTCAAGGCTCAACTACGGTGATTTGGTATATGGTCCACGTCTGCAGTCTAAGACTCGCCGTCTTATACAACGAGTTCAGAATGCATGTTGCCGTTTCTGTTATGTCATTCCTCCTCGTCAACATATAACTCCCTATCTTAATAAAACATCAACGCTGAATATGTCATCTCGAAGACACCTGCATCTAGCATCACTATTATTTGACGTCATAAAACATAAAAAACCAGAGTATTTATTTCATAAATTAAAATTTTCCACGTGTAATGAAAGATACGGCACAAGATTGAACCACATGCCTCTTGAGACTCACGCTCATAAAACTGTGGCATTCACCGGAAGTTTCCGCTATCTAGCCACCAAATGCTGGAATAATATACCTCCACCTCTGCGACTATTACCATCAAAATTCACATTTAAAAAACACTTTAGAAAATTCCTTCTACAGAAGCAAAAAATTGGTATTCCAAGTGGCTATTCAGTGGCGGATTTCGCAGTGTGAGTTTTTAAGAGAAGACCCTACACTACCTATACATAGATTAATTACATATTTACATCACCTACACAATGTCTTTAGCAGAACTTTGACACACTTAACACTTAGCATCACATACACTTTACATGCATTTAGACTACCAGTTACACGCACTTATATACATTGCAGTTTACAATGAACACGGTGTTCCATTGTCTGGCTGACAATTTCTAACTGACCACTGCCTCTGTTCTTCAGGCTACGGCAGAATAATCAGTGTATTGCTCGCAAGAGCAAAACAACGCACTGAGTTGTAGCCTTTTTGTGCTACTGCAACACATTGTTTTAATAATTTTAATAATAATTTTATATATTCTAATAAAGGCCTATTCGCATTTTTATTTTTATTTCTTATTAATTGTATAAAAGAAAATATATGTATTAATTATTATTATTATTTTTTTTTTTTTAAGTATTTTCGTCTTTTGTGTTTTTATTATTGTTACTTTTTTTTTTTCTGTTTAGTTATATCCAATAGCTGTTTCGTTTTTCATCCTGTAAAAAACAATAGGCTTTTAATTTTAATTTTAATTTTAATTTAATTTAATTTAATTTATTTTTTATGTGTTTTTTTTTCCTTTTTTATGTTTTTGTTTTATTATCTCCATGTGTTGCATCGAGTAACAAATAAACTGATTTATTATTATTATTATTATTATTATTAGTACAACAAAAAAAGAATTACTTAAATCGAACGTGTAAGTAGTTCCAGAGATATGCGAATACATACATACACTATTGAAATTTGGCACATTTGTTCATTCATATGTTTATATAGACTAACATATACGAAAACTGGGTAATTCTGGAAATATTACATACATACGGGTGGAATTAATAACCTCTTTTTTTTTAAGTCAGTTAACAAGAAAAGAAAGAAAAACTTTATCCATTTTCGTTGTCGCCGTCAGCGCGGTTTGACTGTAACTGCCACACTAAATATCTGACACATCGGCATATGACATCGGTCGCCATTTACAGCTTTTTTCTATATCTGCGCGGCTTATACCTAAATGGCGACGATGCCACTCTGTTCAAACGAAGCGACAATGTCAAGTCAATAACTAGATACCTATTTACGTAAATTATGTAGGTTTATATTAAATTACTCATACATAATTAAAGAATTGGGCTATGTATATATGTCGCTTTAAGAATTATTATATTTCCTACAAATTAAATGAATTTTAAAACCTGTTTCGGGTATCGATCTTTTTCTTCAGCAAGGAGATTGACTATACAAGAAAAGAAAGAAAAACGTTACCCTCTTTCGCAGTCGGATATTTAACCGTTAATAACGGCATTTTATCGGTAGCTAACCTTAATTTTGGTTAAGTAACGGTAGCTAACGGGTTTTTTACAACTTGTTATGTATGTATGTTTTACCGTCTTTCTCCACAGCCTACTTTATTTGACGTACAAGATTTGCGTCGTCTGGCCGCGTCGACGGCGAGATCTGATTTCTGGTATGTGTTACCCGATGCTGAGATTTTGGGGAAAAGATTTGATGTCCTGAAGAAAATGGTAGCTATTGGTAAGTCTGGTTTAGTATTATTTAATAATGACTAATATAAAAAGTTGCTTTGCTAATTCCGCGACTTGTACTTGCACTAGTGATGCAGGATTTTCATGCGTAGGTTCACCGCCCTCCCTCCCTCAAGCAAGAAGCAAGACATGCAATGAACACACCTGGAACCCACACCACAAGCTATCACTGACACGACAATACTTCAACCAGAAGCATCCTCAGGGCGCAACGACCATCACCGAACTGTTCGAAACACGTGTTCGCAAGTACAAGTCGCGGAATTAGCAAAGCAACTTTTTATATTAGTTGTAATGGATTTCCGCAAAGTAACGCCTGATTCAATCAATTATATTTAATAATGCTCAATTGTGCTTAAATAAATAAAAAGATATGCTAAATAAAATCAGCTGACCAGGACTCGAATCGAACTCCCGCTTTCTGGACGGGTGGTCTTCCAACTGAGCTACCGGGCCCTGGCCACAACTTATCGAAATTTTTGTCTACGACCGCACCTGACTAGGAGCTTGAAACTTGCTGGGTTTTTAAGAAAATATTGTTTTTTTGTAAACCGATTCTTTGAACGAAAATGACCCGTGTATTAGATTTCGCATAGTCAAAAAATTTGTATAGAACTTCCCGAACACAACACTGCCGTGGGTCGCGGTTAGCCAACCTTTTTATGGGGATCGAGAACGAGCACTGAAGGTGCGACCCGCGCCGGCCGCACCGCACGCTGGCATTTATGAGCAAAAAATTCTTTGACGAAATCCTTGACTGCTGACATCGGCCCCTGCTTACTCACAACAAGAAACACTTTAAAATAAATAATAAATCCGGATACAGAAGACGCATGCTATCGAAAACGGTGCGTCCGGCGCGGGCCAGTTAATGCGCACCTTAATTTAACATATTTGCTTTTTATGTTCTATAGTTAAATCTTTTTTTTTTAAATTTAATTATGGGTTTGTACAGGAGCGCCGACGCTTCGCATATACGTACCTCGCTGCGTTTTCGGGACTCTAGCGGCCTGCACTAAGGGGGTTCTACGCGGGACCCAATGGGGTCTTTCAACAAGTTTGGAGGGTAAGTTAATTCATTACATACATACATAACATCACGCCTGTCTCATTTATAGTTAACTAATTTTGGTAAGATAAAAAAGTCGTTTATTTTCAAGTCTAATATTACAGTCTCTTTTAATATATTCCGCCATCGTATCACTAAAAATATTCTTGAGTTCGACAAGTTTGTTGACATTGTTTGCTATCTAACATTTTGACATACTGTTAGAAAATTTCGTTTTTAAATGCTGTCTTACTATTAAGAACTAGCCACCGCGCGCGGTTTTACCCGCGTAACTTTTGATCCCGTGGGAATTTCGGGATAAAACATAGCCTATAACCTTCCTCAAGAGTTGGGCTATCAAATGCAAGAAATTTTCAAATCCCACATGTAGTTTCTGAGATTAGCGCGTTCAAACAAAAAAACAAACTCTCCAGCTTTATATAAAAAGTTGTAAAGTGTCACATGAATTATAATATTGTAAAACAGATAGTAACTTAATGTTATAAGATGTTTTACTAAGTGGGTTTGTTTTTAACATGAATATTATTTACAAAAAATACAGTGTTATACAGGGTGGGTAACTGGTGGGTCAATTTTGAAATTCGAGGACATGATAGTTTGAGATCATATTTGAACAGAAAAATCAGCACCACAACTCTTTGTAACTCACCCACTGCAGGGTATGAATCTCTCCCCTGGGTGACGAAGAGATATAGGACATAATCGACCAAGCTGGCCCAGTGCTGGGTGGTGGATGTCAGAACTTTCAGGGCGCCGTAATGACTTCTAACAAACCCTAACGAATACTGTATATAAGTATACAGCACCCGGGACCGACTGCTTAACGTGTCCTTCGAAGCACGGAAGTCGCCGTGAGACATGAATGGTCGGCGGTCACCCATCCAAGTACGGACCGCGCCAAACGTTGCTTTACCTGTGATATCGTATGATACACACAGTAAACCACGGCGCCACGACGACTTCAAGAAAAATATATCAATAAAAAAATATATTCATTAATTATTGAGTAAACTTAACCGAAGTTTAAATAATTGGTTACCTACGCTAGCGTTGGCAGCGATCCGTGTGCCAGGTCACGTGATGCAATTGACTCAGGCGTAAGCAAAGTAAATAGTAACAAAAGTTTATTTATTTATATATAAGGAATTCTATTGAAAAATTAAGTACCTACTTTTATTATATAATTATGATCAGAAGCGAGTACAGAGTGCTCTCCTTCAGTATCTAAAATTTTTCACCAGTCACCCTGTATACTTATTTATTTATTAGGTATATCAACAGTAGTACATACATAAACATTAAATTAACAATTTTGACACTTTGTCTTGTACTTATATGTCTCCCTATTACAGATATACACAGCATTACATAATAATATTGAGACGCACAAACACACAAAAAAAGATTAATTGAAATTATACAAATAATTTAACATCACTTACTTACATATAAAAATCACATCAAAATAAAATAAAATAAAGTAAAAAGATTACAAAATACTACTCAGAGAGGGAAAGCGACTGAGAAATTTTTAATTTTAAAGAATTACGCAAAGAATAAAAAACTGTTGTGGGTTAATAACTATTAGCGCTTATAGACATCAAAATTATAAATTATTGCTTATGAATTGCGTTGACCAGTTCCGTGAATGTTCCAGTGCAAGAACCGGAACCGGAAATGATAGTCCGGAACATGTCCGTTGTGGAGAGAATGCTGAATACGTGTATGTTTCTGATGACGCGCAAATACCACGCCGTGAGTATACTGACGAGCATATTTTTTTGTTCTTGCATTTTAATGATGCTCAATTATTCTTAAATAACTGAAAAATATGCTAAATAAAATTTCGCGACCAGGACTCTACCCTGGGACCTCTTGCTTGCTGAACAAACTTCTAACTGAGCTACTGGGCGCTGGCGACACGCCATAGATTAATAGATAGATACTTAATTCATTTATTGACAACTACAATATTGTTTTATATAATATAAGTTTTGATTTTTGTTTTTATCCTGGTTTACTCTTTTACTTTTGTTATTTTCAAATTGTGAGTGTTACTGTTTTTTGGCAAATAAATCTTTTATCTATGTATCTATCTATCAATCTACAAGCACACATATTACAATAAAATGGAATTAAAAATAAAAATAAAACAAAATAAAAAAAATTAAATAAGTACAATAATAAAAAAAAAGACGTGTGGCATTCGGAGACTGCCGCGGTAAAGCTATTGCATAGCATTTTTTATCAACTTATGCAATTATAATTATTTATTTATTTTATTAATGCAGTAATGTTTGATCTAATATGAAGTTCCACAAGTTCCTAGTAGATGGCGCTGATTGTTTATTAAAGCCCGCATGTACAGTTATGAAATCAAAGTATCATCGCTGTGCCGGTCGGAGTGGGGGTGTTAGGTTTTTTTTCGGTACGGAGTTTCGGGATTCGTTCCTTGGCTCAGAGAGCAAAGCGCTGATATTCTGCTACAGCTTGGGAACAGGGGAGCGTTATTTATGTAAATAAAAAATAAAAATAAACCTTTTAATGATGATAAAATGGTTTTGCACGGGCAATTAATACTATTTTAAAATGTATAAATAAATTTGAAATATTAAAAATTGTTACAATTAAAAACAGTAATTTGATTAATATTAAAATTATAGAACAACAAAAAAAAGATAAGGCGATTTAAAAACCATAAAAAAGCGAGCATTAATAATTAGGTTTAGAATGTGTCAAAAATAAATAAACATGGATTCATGGCCATCTAAATTATATTGCTATATTGCTAACGTAGCTCCATCTAATGGTATAACTTGATGACCGGCTGGTGTAGGGGTAACATACATTGCCTTCTATGCCAGAGGTCCTGGGTTCGAATCCCGGCGGCAGCGGATATTTGTGTGATGAACACAGATATTAGTCGTCAAGTTATGGATGTTTATATGTTTATTTAATTTTATTCTAATAAAAAGAAATGTATTCAATGGTTATGTTTATATATTTCTTAAATATATATGTTATCTAGTATCCATAGCACAAGTTCTTTAAGAAACTTAATTTGGGCTAGATAGTGTTGTGTGAGTGTCAAAAATATTTATTATTTATTTATTTATTTATTTAGCATTCGTCCGGCAAGCGAGAGGTCCCGGGTTCGAGTCCTGGTCGGGTGATTTTATTTAGCATATTTTTCAGCTATTAAGATTACATTTTTTTACTTACAATCATGTCCATAAGCTTTTTCTGACGATAAGATTATACTAAGTGATTACGTAAAATGTGAATTTTGTACTTTAATTTGAAATCAAATATGTTATAAAAAAGTAATTAGAAAAGCTAAAAATCCGACTGCGGCATACAGTAAGTTTCAACTAAAAACAACATAAGACTATTATTTTTTAAATAGTATTTGTAATAAAAAATAGTAGGGGCAGAAAACATAATCCTCCTTTGCGTGCAGTAATCGGGTGAAAACAATGGAAAAAAGAGAAAATCTTTATTAAACAAATCTCTATTAAAACTACTGTTGGTATGTGATATTTTGTCATTGATAACACTGCACATATGACACTTAACGAAGATTTGATAACATCATGAAATATATTGATTAACTAGCTGACCCGGCAATCGTTGTTTTAAAAAAAAATAGATGTTGGCGGATTCTCATAGATACCGGATGAGCACAAAAAATTTCATCGAAATCGGTCAAGCCGTTTCGGAGGAGTATGGCAACGAAAATTGTGACACGAGAATTTTATATATTAGATAATAATAAATCCATTTATTTCGGGTGGCATAGACCCATAGTGATAATAAAAAACAACAATTTCTTTAAATAAAATATAAACTATTGAATTAAATTAAATCATAACTGAAGCACATTTAAAATAAATTACAATCACTAATATCACAAAATTAAAAGAAAAGCAAATAATCTAAATAATTAAATGAAATAATCTTGTATATAATGAAAACAATAATAAAATAAATTAAAACATTATTGACTCTCATTTAAAATAAATTAAAATGATTAAAATCACAAAATTAAATTAAAATTAAAAAGAAGTCAAATAATCTGAATAATTTAATGTAACAATTTGATATACAATCATTAAGCCTATTTTGAAAAATGCGCAATGGTTAGTAGAACAATAGGTGACTTAAAAACTATTGTTAGTAGGCATACGGATTTTTAAGAGATAAATGTAGGTTCTCCCAATATTTATTTAATTGCCAATGTTGCCGGCAATTTTGGAATTTACCGACTGTGGAAACAGTGGCAATATTTCTGGAGATTGAAATATTGCCACCAGGCACATCCATGATTATCTTCTACCTTAACCCTTTATTTCGTGAAGTCGATCTGTTGAGACGTATCATCTTTTATTAATAGATTAACAAAGGACTATAATAAATAAATAAATAAATATTTCTGACAGCCACACAACATTATCTAGCCCAAATTAAGTTTCTTAAAGAACTTGTGTTATGGATACTAGATAACTGATATACTTAAGAAATATATAAACATACATATTGAATACATACATATTTTTTATTAGAATAAACTTAAAAACTTCCATGACTTGACGACTAATATCTGTGTTCATCACACAAATATCTGCCGCCGCCGGGATTCGAACCCAGGACCTCTGGCATAGAAGGCAATGTATGTTACCGCTACACCAGCCGGTCGTCAGTATAATGGTCCATGTATTCAAACATTTAATAACAGGCAACACTTTTAAAAAAGTTTTATTTTATAATCATCATCATTCAGCCAGGAGACGTCCACTGCTGTACACGGGCCTCTCCCAAGGTTGTCCATTTTATAATAAAACACTAAAAATATACCTTGTACATTAATTTAAACCTTACGAGTGTGACTATAAAGAATATTTATATGATAATTAAGTAAGTAAGTAAACGTTTATTTGGTACAAAAATCTTTTGTTTACAAAAGAAGAAAATAATAATTCTACTTATATCTATAGACAACAAAAAATATAGGTACTTAACAAAAAAAGCATATGCTGCAGTGCCCAAGGGACCGCAACGCAGATTTTCAGTGACAGCCAGAGATCGAAAATAAATTTAAATATAAGTGCAACTCTGCGCGAAATAACATCATGAAATTAATATTAAAAGTAACATAAAGGAATTCTAAAATATACACCATTAAACAAAACAAAACTAATATATAAAACAAAATGTAAAATTTGAAAACATCATGTCCATATTACAAAATTAAAAAGTAAATCAAAAGTATTTCTAAATATACAAAAGAAAATAAAATGTAGGATTAAAACATCAATGTAAATCAACAAGGTATTTCAGTGAAACATATTATACAGAAACTTAGACCTTAAATTTATCAGTATACTCTCTCTCATATATATTTATGGTTGTACAATACCATTTTGTAAATTAAGAAGATATATCTTAAAATTATGTTTGAAAGTGCTAACTGTATAATTGAACAATATATAATTAATTCTTACAGGTGATATTAACAACAGACCCAATTCTATACAAAAGAGCCAAGTCCCTAGACCTACACTGCTTCTACGTTGACCAAATATCCTTAACACCACAAACAAGAGAGAGACAGACAAACGACATCTACCAGAAACTTAAAAAAACCATACAGAATGATCAACCGAAAAAAAACGTTGCTGGCAACATTTTTCTTCAAAGTCCCGATAAATTATCCCTTTTCCCAAATAACGATAATTATGATCAAAAGTTGTCTATGAAGCAATTAAGTCAAGATGATGATTCGAGTTATTCATTTTGCAATGGAAATAATTCAAAAACCGAACTTTTATCATCTATAGACACTGATTCAATAGAAGAAAAGAATAAATACAGAAATCTTCGTCCAGAAAAAACTAATTGTTTCGAACTCGATACTAAAAACTTTTCTCAAAACCATGTGTTCCAACCTGTTTCGGTCGAAGGTTCTAACTGGCCAGTGGTAACAAGCGAAACGTCGAATTTTCATAGGCAGCTGTCAAAAGTGAAAGAAGTCAAAAACATTTCTAAGCTGCCAGTTTCAAATGAGGTTGAGGATGGAGGTCGTATGACTGATTCTGATATTATGAATAAGTTGAGAAGTTTCTGTGTTTCGAGTAAAGTTGTGGAAGATAGAGCGAGAAGGCGAGTGGATGAGTGGATTTGCTGTCTCACTCAGATAATGGAGGATGCTTTGAGTGAAGTTTTGGTGGTAAGTTATTTATTTTAAACAACTGTCTCCTAGATTTTATTACGTAGTAAAAAATAAAATATTTTTGCTTAAAGACTACCTTGATGATCTTAATCTTAGGTACAGAAGGCATTAGATCAAGCTTTACGAATCTGTCCATTTTCCCCAACCAATTTTTAACTTAATGTCGTGGGCATATAGTTCAAATTCAATTACAATTTTTTGACAGATTTGGAACGCTTGTTCTGCTGCTGTACTTAATTTCGGAACAAAATCTGTCTATAAAGTTCTTAAGATAAATAAATGAAAAATGTGATAAATAAAATTTTATTTATCACATTTTTCATTTATTTAAGAATAATTGAGCATTTTAAATGCAAAAACTTAAAAACATTATTAAGTTCTTAAGATTATTAGGAATTCTGATAAATTAAGACTGTTTGACATTAGAGAGACTTAAAAATAGATATATGTCGACTACGGCCCAATATTATCCGTAAGTTAGGGCCAAAGCCCAACGGTGGGTCACGCGAGTCTACGCTCGTACCTACTAATACAAAACGCGTGGGACGTGGCTAGCTCCCGCGTACCACACCATCATCATCATCATCACAACTCTTTGTAATGAGCCCACTGCAGGGCATGAGTCTCTTCCCTGGGTGACGAGGAGGTATAGGCCATAATCCATCAAGCTGGCCCAGTGGTGTATGCCAGAATTTTCAGGGCGCTAAGATGGCTTCTGACAAACTAACGACTACTGCATACAAGTATACAGCACCCGGGACCGACTGCTTAACGTGCCCTCCGAAGCACGGAAGTCGTCGTGAGAAATGAATGGTCGGCGGGAGAAATGAATGGTCGGCGGTCACCCATCTAAGCACCGACCTCACCAAACGTTGCTTAATCTGTGATATCGTATGATACACACAGTAACCACGGCGCCACAAATGTAAAATAACTTTATATATTTGTAATAAATAATGATGAAAACTAACATAATATTAAAACTATTAATCTAATGAAAGTCCTCCCTACAAGCAGGTCTCAGCTAGTGCTTCGCCCCCGGCGTTACTCGCTCCTTGGTACCTCAACGAAGCCGTGGAGTGTATAGCGCAGTGCGTTCAAAACACTTCAGTGGTTCAAATCGCTGGTGTGCTCAGTTCTATGCTCGCCAGGAATTCTTATACTAGATATGGTAAGGTAGCTTTTATACAGGGTTGACTTGTAGTCACCAGCCAAATTTAAATGTTAGTTTCTTTGATACGATATAAAGGTACCTGCATATTTATTTTAGCATCGCTCAGTACAAAAAAGTAGAAATATGGAACCACAAAGTTTTTAAAAAATAGTTGCTGTTCATGAACATAGCTACTACGACGCGGCATTTCCTTGATAATACTACGACGTAGTACTACAAAATGTGTGTAGTAGCGCGTAGTCATCTTTATTTCAATGGTAATTTAGGGTGACCATGCCTTGTTTAATATGTTAGCGGATAAATTAATTTCCTTGTAGAAAAAGTAAATTCTTTTTTTTTTTGCAAAAATAGTTTCTATAAATAATACTTATTGTGTAAAAAAAATTTGGCAGGTGACTACAAATCAACCCTGTATTTATTTAATTTTTGATTTGTACAGGGTCTTTCAACAAGGACGGATCGATTTCAAAATGGAGTAAAACTGGTTGTATGTAAAATATTAACGAAATGATTCGTTTATTTAAAAGACCTATTCATACCATTTGGTTTTGAATACAAGATGATAGTTTGAGATTATACATGAAAAGGAAAAATAATAATATTTTCTTAAGTTTTCGCGATTCATAAATAAAACACTTTTTAACCGGATTTATCGCGTATAAGTATTTACATTTTAAATTTTAACTCGACGTTTCGGTGTCTTTGCAGACCCCGTGGTCACGTGCGACTTAGAGTCTGCAAAAATACCGAAACGTCGAGTTAAAATGTAAAATATAAATTATACGCGATAAATCCGTGCTGGATTGTGAGCAAAGAAAAAACATATATTAGAATGTGCCAGCTGCTTCTCTTCCCGGTCATACTGTAGAAGTCAGGTAAGAGATAGAGGTTTAATGGGAGGTTTGTTTTGTGGGCGATATAAGGCTGACCCTCTGTCACTGCAAGTCACTCTCCATCATTATAACGCCTCGAAATTAGTCAAATGTGACCTCAGATTGTTTTATGACCTCTTATGTTCTGCACACCCTATTAGGGATACAGGCGTGAAGTTATGTATGTAAATCCAGTTAAAAAGTGTTTTATTTTAAATTATGAATCGTGAAAACTAAAGACAACTTAAGACATAGTTTAAAAATATTGTGCAAATGAATTTAAGTGTAATTGTGTACTTCAATAAAAAAAATTGATTTAAAATATCAAAAACCAAAAAAAACTAAATACTCAAAGTTAATTACAAAACAAAAACCAAAACTATCCCACCAACTACATGGCCAGAAACTTATCATACTTGTGTTATGGGATACCATGTAGCGAACAAGAGGGGAACCTAGAATATAAATATTTGTTATTTTTTGTTCATAAGAAATTTTGATTCTGTTACCGATTCTGAACCAACTGGTTCAGAATCGGTAACAGAATCAATATTTTTATACCATTTTATATTTTAACTTAATAATCTCTACAGAACCTTTAATGTACACTCACTCGCGCACTGGGTGTCCCCACTTGCGCGACAAAAGCAAGACTTAACGATAATGAACAAAAATCACATTGTACAGGAGGGTTAGTTTTAAATAGCCACCGTGCGCGGTTTTACCCGCGTAACTTTTGAACCCGTGGGAACTTCGGGATAAAATTTAGCCTATAACCTTCCTCAAGAGTTGGGCTATCAAATGCAAAAATATTTTTTTAAATCCCACTTGTAGTTTCTGGGATTAGCGCGTTCAAACAAACAAACAAAAAACAAACTCTTCAGGCTTAATCACCTCTTGCAGGCTGCCCCTCCACATCAATCCCAAAGCCCAAGAACATTTGTTCTGCGACTTTTCAAAATTAATAATTTTAAAAATTTAAGTAAGTGACGACCACTTTGGCTTTGGGGTAAACCTATCTGCTTTAGACGCCAGTGGTTGCGGGTTCGATCCCCGCACGGAACAAGAAAAAAAAAATGTTCCGTGTCTGGGTGTTTATATATTTATGTATTTACTAGCTGCTGCCCGCGACGTCGTCTGCGTGAACGCTATGCAGCACCAAACGCACCTACGATTATAACACTGCTAGCGTGATAATATGTAGCCTATATGTTGACCCGACTTCTTAACTATCTTCATGCCAAATTTGAAGTAAATCCATGCAGTACTTTTTGAGTTTATCCCGGAAAGACAAACAGACAAACAGACAAAAATTCTAAAAACTATATTTTTTGTTTCTGTTTCGATTGTAGATCATACCCCAAGTATTCTTTTAAAAAAATATTCAATGTACAGTTTTGACTTTCCTACCATTTTATTATATGTATAGATATTCTAGGTTCCCCCCTAGTTCGCTACATGGTATCCCATAACACAAGCTATGCTTACTTTGGGGCCATGTAGTTGGTGTGACTGTCTGGGGATTTTATTTATTTTTATTATTTTATTAAGTTTTCCCATACAAAAAATTATTTATTGTCAAAAGTCAAAGTCAACTGTATTTACACCGCTGCCACGCACCTTGCGTCACGCCACGTGCCGCGGGGTTTGCGGGGGGACGCGGCATACAGAGTAATAAATAATAGAGGTGCTATCATATGGTCTCCTAATGTGGGGAAACTCGGTTAAGATTGAATTAACATTTAGAATCCAAAAAAATGCGTAAGAGCGATTTGTGGTGCTTGGTCTACAGACAGCTGTAAACCAATATTTAAGAAATTTCGTATACTGCCACTGGTTTGTGGATGTATATTAGGGACCTTTGTATTTTTGTTAAAACGAATCCACAATACTTTGTCACACATGCCGTTGCAGTAGGTAGGAATTCTCGTGACAGATATAAACTTTACCGCCCTAGGTGCCATTTGGATATTTTTGAAAATAATTGTTTTATTATAGCTATAGATGTTTATAACAAATTACCTACTAAATTTAATGAGTTACCACTGACATTATTTAAAAAAAGTATAAATGTTTGGCTTACAGAAAAATGTTTCTACATTTTAAAAGAATATTTGACATTCAAAGAACATAATATAACAAATTAGGCAATCAATCTAGAATTTAATAAAATTTTTGACATCCAATGAGCATTATGTACTTAAAAAAATAAACTTTACTGTAAACTTCTATTTGACATATTTATTAATATAATTCAATAAAAATTTTGACCTTAGGAATTTTTGATTATAAGCTTATATTTTTTTGTGCCATAATAATAATTTAATATGTAATAATATTTCTTTGTTATTTTTTTTGACATATTTACACACCATTGTTATGGTAGATTGTGAATGATCTGTATTATATTTTAACACCCTTATGTAACCACAAATTTGGTAAATAAATGATTGCATACTGTAAAAGTCAGTTAAGGGACAGAGGTTTGAAAGGCGTTTTTGTGGGCGATAAGCTGACCCCCTGTCACTACAATAGTCTCACTCCATCTTTATCATACCTCCAAATTTGTCAAACGTGACATCAGATGTTCTTGTAACCTCTGGTGTTCTGCCTACCCCATACGAGATACAGGCGTGACGTTATGTATGATTTGATTTGATTTGAGGGAACCAAAATTTGTTTTTTTTTTCTTTTTTTGTGTTATTTATCAAGATTTGTAAAAAGTCGTAAAACAAATGTTGTTGGGATTGATGTGGAGAAGCTGCATGATGCATGATGCTCTATTTAAAATTAACCTTGTATAGATAAACATCCAGAGCCGAAACATTTATTTTTCTTGTTCCGTGCGGGAATCGAATTCGGATCATTGCACTTTCTGCAATTTCACATTTATTCCATCCATTTTTGTTATTGTTTGGCATTACAAATTTTTCTTTCTCTCTTAAAGCTAAAATATATTTAATGGTAAATAATTTTCAGGGCTTATCAAATCAACGATCCAAACCAATGATTTACTAAAGATCTATGGATGCTCAGAGTTACTGCTGCAAGCTTTGCAGGTAAGAAATATACTTTATATCTAAAAAAAATATGTTAAATAAAATCATCACTGGACTCGAACCTAGGACCTCTCGTTTGCCGGATGAGTGCTCTTCCAACTGAGCTACCGGGCCCTGGCGGTACGCCTCAAAATTGCTTAGCATATTCTGTATTTACGTTATATTGCTAACGTAGCTCCAGCTAATAGTATAGCTTTGCAGCTAAAGCTTTTAGATATAAAGAATAATTTAGCATTATTAAATGCAAACACTTAAAAATATTAGGAAATATACGAATATTTTAAGGAATATATTAAGACGAGCGTTTGCCCGCGACTTCGTACACGCATAAACTCAAAAGTCCTATATTTTCTGTTCCCGTGGGAATTTGGAGAATTCCTTCCATAATACAGACACTTATTAAGGAACCTTTATACCAAGTATCACATCCGCGCACTCAAGGAAAAAGGTTTTTTCATACAAACTAAAACATCATATTATATTTCCCGTTCCCGTGGGAATTTCGGTAATTCCTTTCACAGAACAACCAGTCACTTTTTGAAGAACCTTTATGCCAAGTATCGTGAGTAATAAGAATTTTCATACAAACTAAAATGTCCAATAATTCCCGTTCCCGTGGAAATTTCGGGAATTCTTTCCTTAGTGCACCCCTACATCCCCTAAAGAATGTATGTTCCAAATTTCAGCTCTCTACGTCCAGTAGTTACGGCTGTACGTTGTCTGTGAGTCACTCAGTCAGTAACGAAACAGTTTTATATATATCGATTAAAATCTTACTTTTTACTAATATTATAAATGGTAAAGTTTGAATGGATGTAGGTAGGTTTGTTTCGCAATCACGGCAGAACGGCTCAACGGATTTGGATGAAATGTGGCATAGTGATAGTGTACAGTCTGGAATATCACATAGGCTACTTTTTATCCCGATAGTCCCGCGGGATTCGAAATTGAGCAAAATTCAAAAAAATTCAAAATTCAAAAAGTTTTATTCATCTTAGGAATTTCACAAAACACTTGATGAATACAGTCATCACATACTTCGGCTTTAACTAGTTGTTTATAGTTGTTGTATTAAAGTAGACCAAGACACAAAAAAGCCGGCGGAAAAAAACTCTTGGCACTCTTTTTTAGTCAGAATTATCAAATTAATACAAATAGGTACAGTACAAAAAGACCGTGACATGAAAAAAAGCAAACACAAGACAGCTAATTGTGAGAGCCAATGTCATGCCACAACCAAATTGCTTACATAGCAGGTGCGATGAGCTATGGATGCACAATACGAACATGACAGACTGGGACCAGAGTATTTGAACAAGAGCGGGTAAAACACAGCGAAACAGCTAGTATCTGCTAAAAAAAAATTCTTTACCAACTGAGCTACCGTGACCAGGCTTTTGTCATCGAAATTATTTAGCGCAAGTGGTTTACGGGAGGATCCGACAATTTGAGTCGGTCGGGGATCAGGGCAGGAAAGAAAGATAGGAATACGAAGATCCGGGTAGTTTCGTGAAGAACCTTTTTTTTTTTCATTATTATAAACCCTAAAATGGATCACTTTCAGTGGTCGCGGGTTCGATTCCCGCACGGAACAAGAAAAAAAAATGTTCAGTATGTGGGCTTTAATCTATTTGTGTATTTTTATTCTAGGTTCCCCCCTAGTTCGCTACATGGTATCCCATAACACAAGCTATGCTTACTGTGGGGCCATGTAGTTGGTGTGATTGTCTGGGGATTTTATTTATAATGGTATAGCTTTGCAGCTAAGACCACCCGAGACCGATTTCTTTTCAGCAATTGTAATCTCAGCTAAAGTGAAGCATTGCAATTTATTAATAATATTTATATAATCTCATTCGGTAATGTTCTAATTATGAAATGAAATACAGACTTTTATTGGCATATTTTATTTACATACTTCTATAAGAAAATTAAAATAGTATATTATGTAACAAGTGACCGAAGTTGCTAATTACAGTCGAGGCTGTGATTTGAGCACGAGCCGCAGGCGAGGGCTTAACAATGAGCCGAGACTGTAATTAGCAACGCTCACGAGTTATATACGACGTTTTTCAACACACTTGTGAGTAAAAGACAGACATACGTGGTCATAAAATAACAAACACACTTGATAACAAAGCTGTGAATTGTGATTGAAAAATGGCGCCGAACTTCGCGCATGCGCGTAGGTTTTTTTTTTCCGCCAAATGTGTCAATGGCTGTATAGTATATACAGCCTATTTAACATGAAAATATTTAATTTGGAGTGGTAAATCCAAATATTTTAATATTTTGTAACAAATTATTGTAAATTGTGAATAATTTGTTTGATATACAATTTTGTTTAACTAATATAAGGCGTAAACATTTAAAAATGTATATGGATTTGAAGTGGTATAAAACCTCTTTGTTGTTTCTGAAAAAAGTTAATGTATAACCCGGATCAATAAAATATGCTCTGTTTACTCGCATTTAATTTGCACAAAGGTACAATTCAACTTTGTATGATTCATTATATTATGCACTAGGGTATAATATATTATGCACGCGTGACTTATAGCCCAGTTTATAGTTCTAAATTCAATAGAATAACGCTCACTTTACGAGCAAGTGTGTTGAAAAGTAAATTAAAGCATTATTCTCTTAAGAAAACATGCTATAAAACTATTTTTTAATTATTAAAGTACAATGTGCCCCGACCAAGGAGGTTTCAATTCAATTTAAGTACACATTATCTGTGGTGAGCTACGCGCATGCGTGCTGGATCCGAGCCATAAACCAATAACAGGCGTTTTCCATTTTGACGCTATTTCGTACATACGAATTTGAGTAATTTTTTGTTGAACAAGAAAACTTTAGTAGCAAAAATGTCTAGCAATACCGATGATACTAAATAACCATACCATGAGATCAAATAAAGTAGTGTATGCAACTGCATATAATTAGGTACCTATTAAAACTACACTCATGTTTTAATACCCTCTATTATATGACAGTTGCATCAACTACTATTATATTTTATTTTTTGCATTTAAAGTGGAAGAGCACTTGTCCGGCAAACGAGAGGTCTAGGTTTGATTCCCGGTCGGGGGATTTTAATTTAGCACATTTTTTCAGTTACATATTTAATACTCTTCTAACACTTTTTTTTTTAGCAATCTCACGCTCACTGCGCTTCGCTCCCATCTTCCCTCGCCTCGTTATCTAACTTAAGACGGGAACTATCAAGTCTGACGCCGGACCCCGAACCCTGTGACCACCTGGACAACCCAGCCACAACACTAGTGGGGTCGGATGATGGTGGTGATAAGAAAAGGAAAATGTGTATGTTGTTTTTTTTGATATTTTTTTCATTCTAGTCAACTAGAGTTAGATTTTAGTAAGATGGACGCGTTATAGATAAATAAATCAATTAAACAATAAATAATAATAAAAAATAAATATTTCTGACACTCACACAACATTATCATTGTGTTATGGATACTAGATAACTGATGTACTTAAGAAATATATACTTAAACATACATATTGAATAAATACATATTTTTTATTAGAATAAACTTAAATAAACATATAAACATCCATGACTTGACGACTAATATTTGTGTTCATCACACAAATATCCGCCGCCGCCGGGATTCGAACCCAGGACCTCTGGTATAGAAGGCAATTTATGTTACCGCTACACCAGCCGGTCGTCGAACGTTATAACTAGTAACACATATGTGTTACTACTTATAATTAAGGGTTAGCTTTATATACCATTTGTAGAATATATTGTAAAAGAATCAGCATTCTTAGAGCTTTTATAGACTTCCATACAAATTTATTTAACTATTTTACATCAAAGTCAACCTTATATACTACAACATAGGCTTGCGCAGCAGTCAGTGACCTTATGACCTATATCTCAGCGAGCGTTGCAATGCCGCCGCCGCCAACGCTACCAGCGGTTACCAGCTGATGTTTACTATAGTATATTTCATTACGAGTGCGGAAAGCCTGTCATTGCAAAGAGTTCCGACAAATGTCTACACGAGTCGAGGCGCAGCCGAAGGCGAGGGTTGACAGTCAGAACGAGTTGCAATGACGGTTCCGCACGTGTACTGAACGACTATTTTTAATACAGTTGCGAAAAAATTAAGCAATTTTATAAAATATACAAAATGGCGCCAGCCGTGAAAGATTATAAACAGAGATTTTTTTGTTTTGTTTACCCATTCTGGGTAGGCAAAGTGAACTGTATGCCAAGTCTTTAGTAGATTTTTGTATTTACATGAAATGAAAATGAATTTAATGAGATAAAATGAAATGAAACCTAACTATTTTATATTTATGAAACCTATTTTGACATTTGGGAAAGAGAACGCACGAGTGCGGAAAAGGTAAAGAAAAAGCACAAGTGTGTAATAGCCCACATCCCGAACGCTAAACGTCCCTGCAATACGCCACTTTTTGAGAAACTGTATTAAAAACTAACCTTTCCATTAGCACATCGAATGACAGAATTTTCATTACTCTAGCTAACGAAAACAAATATTACAACACGTACATAACTCCATCTTTACTATAGGTAATCAGAAAATCTCATCTTTTAAATAACAATTCAAGGGAAATTCATAACTTGAAAAGTAGTTGGCTTATTTTACTACTTACGACATTGTAACATGTTGTAACAGCGGTGCGAGCACAGAACTTTATCGACTCGTGTGTTTACGAGTGTTCGCATAGTATGGAGACGGTTTGTAAGCAATAATTGAAATCTATCCATTACCGCACGGCCAGCATAAATAAATGTGTGCCTTATTCATTTTAAATGTTAGTATAGACGTTGTACTCTTGTAAAATAAAAAATTACAATGTTACTAAAAACTTGCAACCGACCCCATACTATACGAACATTCGTAAAGATACGATTCGATAAAGTTCTGTGCTCGCGCCGCAGACTCGGTGCGGTGCGGAGGAGGCGGCGGCGTGACAAACTTGCACGTACCTGTAGATTTATGATTACTGGCACATTTCTTAGTTCGTGCTTATTTACACTTCTTAATTAACTTTAAATAAATAAATAAAATCCCCAGTCAATCACACCTACTACATGGCCCCAAAGTAAGCATAGCTTGTGTTATGGGATACCATGTAGCGAACCAAGGATATAAATATTTAAATTGATAAACACCCAGATACGGATCTTTTTTGTCGTCTCATTTAGTAGGCATAAAATTACACTTTGTTGTTTCTGTCTTAGTTACCTATCACTTTGTTTTAACGCTATTTGTTTTTGCATAGATTTCATCAAAAGGTAACAGCTGTTTTTAGGGTTGACACTTAGATATTTTGATCTAAACGTTAAACTTGTAACCGTAAGGATAAGAAAATCTATGTTACTGTTACTTATAAACTACATCGCCAAACATACAATCACCTTAAGTATTATCTCTTCATTATGTTACACGTTGTATAATTATTTTTAAGGATTTTTTATTTGGTTTTAATGGTAAGTTTAAAAAGTACTGTTGAATATATTTGTGGAACTAAGTTGATTTTTAAGGGTTTTCGGTAGGTTATTAATAATATTCGGTACTTGATAGTGCAGTAGTTGTATAGTTATTTATATAGTTGTAGGTATTTATGTTACGAAATCATTTACGTAGTTTTTTTTTTTAATTTAAAAATAATTATTTTCCTTTTTCTATTAATTTTCAGTTGTAAAGAAACCATCAGACGTGTTACATTACCTGACGCAGCATTTTCCGGCGTGGCGTGGCATAGACGAACACACAGCTCTGGTCAGTATAATAAAAAAAATATAATAATGAAATCCCCAGACAATCACATCAACTAACTACATGTCCCCAAACTAAGGAAAGCTTGTGTTATGTATGAGATACCATGTAGCTAATTAGGGGGAACCTAAAATAGAAATACTTATACATATAGATAAACGCCCCGACACGGAACTTTAATTTTCTTGTTCCATGCTGAACACTACATGTCAGAAACAAAGAAAAAACATAATATGTGCCAGTTGCTTCTCTTCCCGGGCATACTGTAAAAGTAAGTTAAGGGATAGAGGTTTTATTGGCGTTTTTGTGGGCGATAGGCTGACCCCCTGTCACTGCAATAGTCTCTCTCCACCATTCTAATGCCTCCAAATTTGTCAAACGTGAAATCAGATGGTTTTATAGCCTCTGGTGTTCTGCCTACCGCATAAGGGATACAGGCGTGAAGTTATGTATGTATGTATAGACGCCCAGACTCTGAACATTTTTTTTCTTGTCCCGTGCGGGAATCGAACCCGCGACCTCACGGCGTAGTAGCGTCTATGCCACTGCACCACATATGTTATTTTTGGAACTATTTATTCACAAATATAAGAGTTCAATTATTCACAATTAAAAAAAGGAAACACATACAGGGTGTCCAAAAAGCATTTTGGAAAAAAATATCCTAGATAGAGCTAGTCTTCTCCATTCGACTACAAAAACCGATTTTTTTTGGGACTTAAAGTTTTTCAATAAAAAAATTCTAAACATTTCAAGGAAAACACGCACGCTAGCCAGACAACGCGCGCGCCTTCAGATCAGCTGGCAAATATTCACATTGTTGTGATTTTGAGTGCGCACGTTACAATCGAAGTTATTTAAGATTATTTTATACATGATTTTAGATTGACATTACAGGAACATTGAACTATTGAGTTGATTTAATTAATTACTGTTAAATGTTTGATTCCAATTTTTAACTTTTATTTATTTTATCTATTATGTAAATACCTTCCAGCTGAGCGTAAGGCGCGCGCGTTATAGGTGAAACAACTATAAGTCCAAATAATAAATGTTTTTTTGTAGTCGAATAGGGAAGACGAATAATAATACGAAGAATAGGGAAGAAGATATTTTTTGCAAAGTACTTTTTTGGACACCCTGTATATAATGGAGAAATAGTTAGAATGGCAATCGATTCCATTAAATTTTCTTAACAAACTGTTGCGTTGTATATTTGATATACTGAGTTATATATGTTATTTTTGGTATGAATTTCAGTAAAATAACGATTGAATGAATTTAAGCTCACAAATTCCTCCGCTCTTTTATTATTGAAAGTTTTACTTAATAGTTTAATTTCCTGCCTATCATATGCAGTATTAACTTTTCCAATCTGCAGCGCACAGAACTTTCTCAACTCGTGTGTTTATTTATGTTCGTATAGTATGGAGACGGTTTGTAAGCAATAATTGAAATCTGTCCATTGCCGCACGGCCAGCTTCAATAAATGTGTGCCTTGTTAATTTTGAATGTTTGTAAACATGTTGTACTCTTAACCCTTTACCTGCCAAACTCTATATCAGTTGTCCTGCTCCCAGCGCCAAGCTTTACTGTAAATCTAAGAAAACCTACAACAAATAGGGATGTTCAATGGTAGATCGATATACCCGTCCCAGCTTCGCACGCTTCAAATTCAATCTTAATAGTTTCAGCTGTTTAAGCTTGAAGAGGTAACAGACAAATAGAAAGAGGAACTTTGATATTAAATTTCTTATAATTTCTATAGTACCGAAATACGGTAACCAAACGAAACAAAATTCGCTTAAAAGATTTGAAATATTGATTTCCGCACAATATATTAGGCCAAAGAAGAATGTTTTTATGACTCTATACTGTGATGAAGTTTACATCTTTTAATGTAGTTAAATCACTAATGCGTAACACTAGTGGAAAATTCCACAAGCCGGCACTCGCTTATGACGTCAGAAGCGGTCGTCTATTTCCGACCGTGGCGCTGGGTGTACTAGCAAAATTCGTTTCTAAACATGCATGCTAGGGATGAGAATCATTCCTGACACACGTCACTGACATTTTAATACTTATTTTCAAAGAAATAAAACATATTTATTTCTTTCGTAACAATTTCTTTAATTGTTTTAATTTATTTGTAAAAAAATAGACAGTTTTAACAGAAATATTTTTACTTAAGTGGATTTGCGTTTCAGTAAATCTTTGCTTATGTCCCATCCTATGGTTGGTTATATTCGACAATGGCGCTGGACATCAATGCAATTTTCTAATAATAAAATCAGTAATTTGTCTAACTTCTGACATATTTTTATGGTTTTATAATTAAGAGACTTAATTGTACTCAATTGTAAATGATTACTTGATTAACCATTTACCAAATATTAACATTTTTTTAACATAATCCAGCGTTATTAAATAAAAAAGCATATGAAACGAATGGTGGTTTTTTGTCGTATATATACTCTATACGACTAAAAAATGACTTCGAATGGACTCGAAAATATTTGGCGGTTAAAGGGTTAAATAACTGTAATATAAAAACTTACAATGCTACTAAAAACTTGCAACCGACTCCATACTATACGAACATTCGTAAACATACGAATCGACAAAGTTCTGTGCTCGCACTGCTGAATTGTATAAAGACTTTTTGGGGACTGAAAACTGCTCGCGTCCGCAAGGTTTAGCCCTCGATGCCTTGTACGTGGTCCCTGGGTGGTGCTAAACGAGCAGTAAAATCTGGTGGTAGGCTTCGGCCGTGGCTTGTCACCACCCACTAGACAAAACCATGCCGCCAAGTAACCTAGTTGCGTTCCGGCATGATGTCTAGTGTAGCCATTGGGGAGGATAGGTCTGAGTAATCGTGCTGCATCGGAGAACTGTTTTCAACTCGTAGGATAATGACTCACCGGGTGACTCGTTTTGGAGGGTAGCGGGATCCGAAGCACGGTGCACCGCTGGCCGACCGCAGGTAGTAGGGGGCCCAAGTAGCATGCCAGCCACGTGCGAAAGGCTGCCCCGCCACCTCGCGAAAAATCCCGGGAGGCTCCATCGTGCCGGCTGGCGACCGGTTGGAGAGGACCCGATGGCGAACTCGGGGGGGTTCGGGCGTCCCCGCAGTCTTCAGGCGAGTTTCCCAAAAGTGCGTCACCCCTATCGAGTTGCTTGGTTCCATTTGCAGCGCTTCACTCAACTTCTGTTCTCCTCCCTAGTCACTCCACTCCAAAATTAATGAAAGGTCCAAAGAAGAGTAAGGTAACACAGCGGTTGCACTTCCTCTCGTTTAAAGTGCACTTCTGTAACATCCGAGGAGTGCACTCCAATCTCAATGATGTCCACCACCACCTCGAGACGGAGAGACCCCATCTACTCTTCCTAACGGAGACGCAGATCTGTGATCCGTCAGACTCGGCATACCTCTGTTACCCAGGTTACATCCTGGAGTCCAAATTCCACCCGCACGCCGGGGTGTGCATGTATGCCAGTGACAAGATCTGTTGTCAGCGTCTCCGTTACTTAGAAGTGCCGGACCTTTCAGTTATGTGGGTTCACATAGATACCGGCCTAGACCAAATGGTATACGCTGGTATTTATCGGTCACACAGCGGAGATCGGGAGACAACGAGGCTTATGGACTATCTCAGCAGCACAGCGGACAAGGTTCAGCAACGTTTTCTCACAGCGCAGTTGGTGTTCCTGGGGGATTTTAACGCACACCACGGACAGTGGTTATACCCGTTTCAGGACACTGACCATGCTGGTAGAGAGGCTTTTAAGTTTTCGCTCGCTCATGGCCTCTCTCAGCTTGTTGACGAGCCTACGCGCATCCCAGACGTTGCTGGCCACACTGCTTACTACCTGGACCTTCTGCTGACAACCGATCCCGACAGATATTCGGTGTCCGTCACTGCACCCTTAGGGACATCCGATCACTGTCTGGTGAAATCTGTATCGCAGTACTCGCCACCTGACACCCGACCAAGTGGTTCTAGGCGAGTATGGCGTTACAAGTCGGCAGATTGGGATGAAATGCGACATTTCTTCGCATCTTATCCGTGGCGGCAAGCTTGTTTTACATCAACCGATCCATCGTGCTGCGCTGATGCAGTCTCAAGTGTGATAGGTCAAGCAATGGAGTTCTTCATTCCCTACGCTGATCTATCCCTTGAAACCAAAGCTCGCCCATGGATTAGTGCTGAATGCTCTTCCGCTGAAAAGCGTAAGCGAGAAGCGTACAAAGCCTGGGCAACCGCTCGCAGAAGCAAAGCCGATGACTCGCATGAACACAAGAAGAGGTACAATGCTGCCGCCAAGTCCTGCAAGAAGGTGATCAAAAGAGCTCGTTTCGCCCACATAGGCTGTATTGGAGACAGAATAGCGTCATACCCCTCGGGAAGCAAAGCTTTCTGGTCCCTCGCCAAGTCGGTCGAAACGAACTTTTGTCGCCCATCGCTGCCGCCACTGCGGAATCCTGACGGTTCTCTGGCCCACACCGCTAAGGAAAAGGCGGATTTATTTGCCAGTATCTTTGCGGAAAATTCTCGTCTAGATAGCCAAGGAAAAATCCCACTCCAATTACCTCAGTTCGGTCCTACAATGGGTACCGTTCATATTCGCCAAAAGGAGGTTCTTAAATGCTTGCTGCACCTAGACGAGAATAAGGCTAGCGGTCCAGATGGTATTCCTGCAGTGGTGTTGAAACGCTGCGCAGCTGAGTTGTCTCCCGTTTTGACGCGTCTCTATAGACTTTCTTTGGAATCTGGTAAAGTCCCAAAATCCTGGAAGCTGGCTAACGTACAACCAGTACCGAAGAAGGGAAGCCGTGCTGATCCTGTCAACTATCGACCAATCTCAATCACTTCCATACTTTGCAAAGTCATGGAACGTGTATTGAACAATCGACTCCTGGTATACCTCGAGACCAACGAGCTCCTAAGCGATAACCAATATGGTTTCCGCAGTGGACGCTCGACCGGCGATCTTCTCGTGTATGCCACACACTTATGGAGTGAGGCCTTGGAGGGTCATGGTGAAGCAATAGCTGTTTCCTTAGACATATCCAAGGCCTTTGACAGGGTCTGGCATGATGGTCTCTTAAGCAAGCTTCCAGCATATGGCATACCGACCGGGCTCTGCGACTGGATATCTGATTTTCTGAGGGAACGGTCGATTCGAGTAGTCTTAGACGGCTTCTCCTCTGACCTAATGGTGATTAATGCCGAGGTACCTCAGGGATCTGTTCTCTCTGCAACTTTATTCTTGCTGCACATTAATGACCTCCTAACACCAGGCATTATTGGATATGCTGATGACAGCACTGTTGTTGAGAGATATATATCCAATGCGCGAACGAGCGCCCATGAAATCCAGGTTTTGAGAAAGTCTATGATTGAGCGCGTTGATTTGACCTTGCGGAATGTGTCCGATTGGGGCGAATCTAACCTGGTCAAATTCAACGCCTCCAAAACACAAGCATGTCTATTCTCCGCAAAAAAGAGCACCTTTACTTTTACGCCCACTTTCCAGAATGTATCTGTTCCCATCACCGACCAACTAGGGCTTTTGGGCGTCACGATAACGTCCAAATTAAACTTCGGACAACAAATTGAGTCTATGGCAAAAACGGCTTCAAAAAAATTGGGTATTATCTCGAAGGTCCGGCGGTACTTCAGCCCTGAACGGCTGCTCAACTTATACACAGCCCAAGTGAGGTCGTGCATGGAGTACTGTAGTCACCTTTGGGATGGTTCTGCCAAATACCAGCTCGAAGCGCTAGACTCTGTTGACCGAAGAGCCCGTAAAATCATAAACAACAACAACCTTACAAATAAAAAATTGCAGACGCTGGAGCATCGTCGTAAGGTTGCTTGTTTGACAGTATTTTATCGGCTACATTTTGGTGAGTGTGCGAGTGCTCTTTTTGACCAAATTGAACCTACCCCTTTTTACCACCGGACTACCAGACGCAGACAGAACTTCCATCCCTATTTAGTGGATTTACCAAGAAGTCGAACAAAACGCTTCGATGGTTCCTTTTTGGTACGGATTGCCAAGGAGTGGAACAATCTGCCTGCGTCTGTTTTTCCTGACCACTACAGTCCTGGAACTTTTAAGTGTCGAGTGAATAGGTTTCTCGTGGATGGACGTGTAACACCATAGTCTTCATGCGCACTTTCCATCAGGTGGCATGGAAGACAAACGTCCTATCCTTACAACATAAAAAAAAAAGACTAAGCCCGCATTTACCTCAATCTCTTTCTGATGGTAAGTGAAGATGAGGTCGAAGATGACAGCAGCACAGGGGTTCAAGAAAAAACTGGCTCTTCATAAAATATTGCCGGAACACATCACCACCGGAGCGGTCATATTTGGCGGCAGATTTTATATGCAGGCTACTGCGTTCAAATTAAAATTCTTCAACTTTATTTAGTAATATAGAAATGTAGCAAAAGAGACGGTAAAACTTCTTGTGGCAACTGACTATTATAATGCCATACATGACATTAGATGGTTTTATAGCCTCTGGTGTTCTGCCTACCTCATAAGGGATACAGGCGTGAAGCTGTATGTATACAGGGTCCATTTATAATAGTCAATTATATTTTAATAGCAGATTAAGAATGATGAGTAGGTATGAAATTCAATAAAAAAAATATTAAGTTTAAAAATTCTCTTTATTGGTAAAATTTAAGTTTAATATGCATTTTATGACTACATACAATTAGATGGAAATGTTGTTATTACTTGCTGTGTAGTCATAAACCAGAGATTAAACTTAAATTTTGATCATTTCGAAAAATTTTGAAATTTTAATTAATGAAAAATAATTGTAAAAAATTTTTACTTTCGTAATTTAGACCCACTCATTCTTAGGGTCTGTTTCACAATGTATGGATAAAGTACCAAATAGCTATGTAGCACATAAATTATTTGGAAGATAAAAGTTCCGAATAAGAAACTTCGCGTTTCACAATCATATTTTATCCGGCACACAATTATCCGAAACATAAAGGAGATTGCGGTGCCAAAATGCGAATTTGTTCCGTTTTTGTTTGTCTTTTTGTTACGAACAAATAAAGTTAATAAGTAATAAGTATTAATTTTCTCTGAGTAGTTTGGGTATGTTGTTTTTGTGATTCGAGAGTGGTTAAATCTTTAACTTCAAAAAAAATGTCGACTCTAAAACGTGAAAGAAGCGTCAATTTTAGCCGGGAAGAAGTTGACCTTCTAACTTCGCTTGTTGCTGAACATAAAAATGTACTTGAAAATAAAAAGAGTGACTCAGTCACCTGGCAGGAGAAAGAGCAGTGCTGGAAGACGCTGGAGGCGCTGTTTAATAGCACAAGTGAGCTAAACTTTCGCAGTGCTTAAACTTTAAAAGCTAAATACGAGGGCTTAAAGAGGGCTACAAGAAAAAAGTCTGCCTTGATACATGCTGAAACCAGTACAGGAGGTGGCCCTAGTGCTGCTCCTCCTTTTACCCCTATCGACGAAAAAGTCAAAGATATGATATAGTTAAAAAATCAAATAATTGTTGTCATTGAATAAACACACATCACGGCTTCTTTAGTAAGTCTGAACCGCGTCCTAAAGTCCGTTTCGTCCAATGTCTCCATATAGTTAGTTCTATGCTGAAATACAGGATTCCTGCGCGGTGTTGTGATGCGATCAAAATATTCATTAAACTCATTTTCAAGAGTTTCAAAAACGTCTATCATATTATTAAAACACAACGTTTTCTTGTCTTACATCTGGCAAACACAAATCTCTTCCATAGATTATACACTTATGTTTCAGATAAATTGTGCTATTTGTCACTTCATCGGACTCATAACTTATGATGGACTTTATGTGACAAATAGCGCTATCTGACAGTCGTGAAACGCAACAATAGTGTTTATCCTACCAATAAGTAATAAATAGCCTATTTGGAACTTCTGTAGAACTTATCCGTACATTGTGAAACAGACCATTAATGTGCTATTAAAATATAATTGACTATTATAGGTGGACCCTATATATGTATGTACTTCTAGTGAAAAACCTTCTTGCTTTGAAGTAGACTATCACCGTGGTGCAGTGCTACGTTTAGCAGACGCTACTACGGCAATCGTGGGGTCGCGAGTTTGATTCCCGCGCGGAACAGAAATAAAAATGTTCCGTGTCTGGGCGTTTTATATTTTAGGTTCCTCCCTAGTTCGCTACAAGGTATCCCATACCACAAGCTTTGCGTACTTTGGGGCCATGTAGTTGTGTGATTGTTTGGGGATTTTATTTTAGTTAGATATTTATATGGAGTCTTTAAAAAGTTTGAAAATAATTTTGCAGCTATAAAAACATAAACTTTTCTTCCAGGAAACAACAAAACAAGACTGGAAAGTATTTAGAACTCTCGGAAAAGACCTAAAACACTTAAAAATCGTTCGAAACCCACCATCCATACAAAAAGACGAAACCGAAACAAATGGAGACCTCAAATTCATTCGCAAATCCAATCTCATTCAGTCATTCGAAAACAAACTCCGGATCAAAGAACAATTCGATATGGACGCTTTGGATTACGATGAATGGAGTGAACGGAATGGGACCGGGAATGAAGTGAATGGTGGAATGACACAACTGACAGATGACAGTTGTGAATGTTTGGATTGGGAAGTTGCTGTATTATTTGTCAAGGAGTTCCTTGTCGTTCTGAGCAGTGCTTTGAAGGATGTTTATGATTTTGTGTAAGTATTGGTTTATTCTTAAATGCAAAAACTTAAAAAAATATTATTAAATCCGGTAGCTCAGATGGAAGAGCACTCGTCCGGCAAGCGAGAGTCCCAGGTTCGAGTCCAGGCCGGGTGATTTTATTTTGCATATATTTTCAGTTGTTAAAGAATAATTAAGCATTATTTAATCCAAAAACTAAAAAAAAAAACATAATTTGTTTATTTGTTTTTATGGTATTATATTAAGGGGACGTAACAGCCCGTTCACACATGATCCGTTTTACTGGATACGTTTTTGTACCGTAAATACTTACACTGAATACTGTGCCATATGTGATGTTGCTCATACAACTCCATGCGGCATCGATGAAAAAAAAAAACGTATCCGTTTAAACGTTTCCAGTAAAACGGACCATATGTGA